>OX352206.1:2500-1378625 GCA_947086425.1 Xanthorhoe spadicearia
TCTCATCTAGTAGGTCGAACACTCCTGTATGTTTTTTGTACCTATCTTAACTTTTTTATGAATGTTCATAGTGTATCGTCCAGTTTTGAGAACCTAATAAAAAAATAAAAAAAGAGGTTAGTTGTAGGTATAGGTATTTTTATTGTCTTCATCTTCAAGTTGGAGTATATCGAAAGGGTCAGATGCTCCCTTCGAGGATCGCGTGGTGTCGAGCGCGGTGCGCCCGCAGCGTCGCCTCGCAGGAGGTCCCCTCCCCCCCCTTCCCCCCGGCCCCCCCTCCCCCGCAGGTCGCCCGCGCCCTCTCCCGCAGCACGGCGCCGTCCGCACCGTCCGGCTCCACCTCCGCAACTATCTCCATCTCGTCTGCGAACGACACAACATCGCATCAGTAGCGCCGTCAATTATACCGTACCGGTACACGGTCCGTGGAGAGCCGAGGGGGGAGCTCACCGCAGGCAGCGCTCCAGGGCAGCAGCGCGGCGCGCGTGCAGGTGCGCAGGTGCAGCGTCACGCGGTGGTCGCGCGCCCCCCTCACCGCAGGGGCCGCCGCCTCCGCCAGCACGCGCGCCTCGCCCGCGCAGCGCGGCCCGCACTCCCACTGCACCAGGTAGCGCCACGTCGAGAAGTTACCGCGCTCCTCCTCCACCCGCCACGAACCCCTGCGGACACACCAGCCCAGCCAGGGTCTACAGTCACGTGGACGATCGCTACACGTGAGATCGAGGAGCTGCACAGTGCGGGAGCTCCTCTTCGTTCGTCCTCCGGATAAGGTATCCGGTTTTGGTAGGTAGGTACCTGTACCGAGAGATAATAAAATAATAATGAATGAATAAACAGACATATCTCCGAGAGGCTCTCCGTTAGACATGGTCGGCTAGGTAAGGGTGTGGTGTGCGGTGCGTGGGGGTAGGTAGGTACTCACGGCGTGGCGCTGAGCGCGTGCGGCAGCGTGGAGAAGTCTGCGAGGCGGTGCGCGATGTCGGCGGGGGCGCGCTGGGGGAACTCGCGCCGCGAGGAGAGCGCGGCGCGTGCCTCCCCGCGACCCCCCCACCCCCACCCCCCGCCCCCCGCCCCCCACACCAGCAGGGCGAGGCAGGCCGCCACCACGCCGGCCCCCGCGCGCACCCCACGCCCCCCGCGACCCGACACCGTCGCCATCGTCAGCACCATGCTGACTGCCGACAGCTGTTAGAACTGCAAATTTCATTTTTTTTCATAGTGCACTTAGGTACCTACCTACCTACTACTGCATTGTTTCATTTAAATAATAATATGGATAACATTGAGATGTTTGCGAAAAACATGTAGGTGAGTAGATACCTAGGTACCTACGTAGGTAAGTAACTTAAAATCGAAAAAAAAACGTGCAAAACTTAATTAAAAAAAATATTCGAAAACCAGGCCAAAAATTACCTACTGACTATACCACAGATTACCTAAGTACAGATACCTCATCTCGAACATTGAAATCACTCCTATTTTTCTTCGGGCTATTTTTTGGTTTTTGATTTTTGCGGCGCGCCCCTAGCGGCGTTTAGCACAGAATAGGTAAAGAGTTTAGGCGAACCTACTTTTGTATTGAGGGGCACTTCTTATTCCGTAGGTTAGTAGGTACAGCCACACTTTTTTTCACTTCTGGGAGTAGGTAGGTAGGACCTATACGGAAGACGGGCGCTAATAAATGACCAATACCTAACTGAAGTGCACCGCACGCACACCACACCACACGCACTGATGGATGCTATTGCTGGGCTCAGGGCTGGCTGGCTGGCGACGAGAGGGGTGGGGGGGGAGGGGAGGGGAGGGGGAGCGGGGGCGAGTGCGGCCTCCCCCGCGGCCCCGCGGAAGCTCTACAGACAGATTACAGATATCAGCTTCCGTTTGATTTCTCACCGCGTGCACTGCATATTTATACAATTAGGTACCTACTCGCTCTTATAATTATACCTACCTACATAGTACAATACAAACCATCAAACTTATTGGTAGTAGTAGGTAGGTAGGTCCCTAGTAGCCCATCGTCAAGTTGAAATGAAATGAACAATCCACAACGCGCGCCGCTTCGCAGTCGCTGAGATATTTATAGTGTTGGGCATTGATGACGTCACGGGACGCGCCATGTGCCTCATGCTGTTTGGATTATCGTCTTGTCTAGGTACCTACCATTACCTACGTTTGGATAATGTAGGTATTTATCTGCGGACTTATCCATAACCGTCCAAGATCCACACAACACAACTAACATTTATAGTTATGATAATTTGGGTGATATTATGATCTAGGGTTTTTTTCTATTTAATTATAAAACCATCAAACGAATGCAACATTATCAATTCAAATACTTACTTATTATCAGACTTTGATGTACCTAGGTATTTTAGAGAGAAAAGAGCACTCGACTGACCTACTACTTTTCAAATTGTTACTTAGGCTCCGGCTCCAGGATTCAACTTAAGAGTTGCAACAAAATAACTTAATATAGGTACTTACCTACTATCAGGAAGTAAGAAAACAGCAAAGTTATCAAAAATAATACACAAAATTTTATTGTTTGTCGTACGCGTGTGTACGTAGATAGTAGGTACCTACATGTGGGATCGTCACTGTCAGTACCTACGAGCGCAGCGCACTCATCATCATCATCACTCACAGAGCACTCAGCACAGCACTCATCACATCACAACACCGAATATGATCATTGCCATTTGTACGAAACTCGAGGTAAACAGCGGTTTAAACTAACTTAAATAACAAAGTAATCATTATTAAGTAACCATTACAATATTGTGAGCAGTTGTTGTAACACGGGGTTGAGTTGAGGGTCCAAGCTCAAACCGAAGCAGAGATACAATGGCTAGGGTCAATAACCTGTCTCAGTAACCTCATCATCTTTCATTTAGCATACATACTGCTGTTTGATATTACTTTCTCTCAATTAAAATTAAATGAATAGATAGGGAGCTGTCCCTCAGCTGAGTGTTCCGAGTCCACACAGCTTCATAAGTAGTAATTGTACAGTCTTGAATTAGATCAGCTAAATTATTATAAATTTATAGGAATATAAAATTATTCACAAATCATTTTTACAAAGGAAATTATTTTTGATTGATAAAATTAATTAATAATACATAAATGTCAGCAAATATATTCATCTTACTAATAGTATGATAGACCGATCACTGTCTATCACAGATTTACACAAGTAAGCAAAGCTAGGGGTCATCTTGAGCGGATTTTAATATTGGAAGTTTACAATCATTCTTAGACGGATTAATTATGCTTATGAAAACATAGTAGCTAAATAAATATTCAGATAATAAAATGATTTGCCACAGGCAACCCCGTTATAACATTTTTCGTCATACACTAACTTAAACCATCACATACAGTTTACATTTACTTATGGCAAACACAATTGTTCAAATTTCATTATTGTTACATAATTTACTAATAGCTCAAAATTACAGCATGTCAAATAAATTACAATCATTTCATCAATAATATTAATTAGATAAATCAGTTTGTAACAGCCCAGCACAGGTACCATCACGGCCCACCACTCGGGACTCGGTCGCACATCACCCGTTTACAAATTCAAGTAAGTATACCAGCAGTCCGAACGCTCTCGGAGTCATCCTTCGCGCCTGAGATATAAGGACACTAGAGGAACGATGACAGTACAGGATCACAATGTTATCCGGGCGCAAGTCGCGAGTTCAGCTCAGATCGTTCGGGGGCGGCGGGCGGGGGCGCGCCGCCCGCCGCTCGCTACCGGCGCCGGCGCCCCTTGCGGTACCCCTTGCCGTACCACCCGCCGCCGTCCGCGTCAGCACCGACCCCTCCCCCCGCGCCCGCCCCCGCGTCCCCCGCGCCCCCCTCGCCGCAGCACGCGCACAGGTACCGGCGCGCCCCCTCGCGGCGCCAAGCGCGCGCGCCCAGCGCCGTGCGCCGCGGCGGCCCGTACCACAGGCAGCGCCGCGCGCCCCACACCCGCAGGCACCACGCGCACTCCGCCTCCCCCTCCTGCGGGGGGAGGAGAGGTGCGGCGGAGGAGGCGGGGGGAGGGGAGGGGGAGGGCGAGGGGGGCGCGGGCTGCGCGAGGATCGTGTGCAGGCCCGGGTAGAGCTCGGCGCGGCACAGCAGCACGGCGCGCGCGAAGAAGGCGGCCGCCAGCGAGCGGCGCTCCTCCTCGCCGAGCAGAGCGGGGGTCGGCGCGGGGGGCGGCGCGGGGGGCGGGCCGGGGAGGCGCGGGCCCAGCGCCAGCAGTCGGCGCAGGTGCGCGTCCGGCGCCTCCCAGCGCTCGCCGCCCAGCGGGGACCGCTTCTCGTCCTCGGCCGCGGGGGCCGCGGGGGAGGGGGAGGGGGGCGCGGCGGGGGCGTGCCTCGGTATGCGCACGCGGCGCAGCTCCGAGGTGAGGCGCGGGGGGGTGCAGGGGGGCCCCGCGGGGGGGGCGTGCTCGGCGCGCAGCAGGATGGTCGCGTCGCCTGACTGCATCGAAACCTGCGATGTTATCACATAATTAAGTAAATGTAGCCAGATGCGCGAGACGATAACGATGATAGCTTCATCTCTTGCTGTCAGGTGTGGAGTCCTTACTACGAGGTTCATATTAGTAGACTTGAAAGACTTCAGAAAACATTCCTTTACCATCTAACTTATTCTAATAATCTCTGTCGAAGTCTTCTCTCGTATCAGTCTAGGCTCGCGCATTATCATATGGTCACCCTGGAACGCAGGAGATTCCTGGCGGATATTGTGTTTCTGCATAAGATTATCCATGGTCGAATTGATTGCTCTAACATTCTGGCTAAAGTTAATTTTCATATTCCTCGTACTTCTAGCCGTCTAGTAAACCGAAAAACGTTCGAGATGCCGTATAGTAGAACTAACTATGGTAAAAACTCGCCATTAAACAGAATGTGTTCTTCTTATAACAGTATTTGTAACGATGTTGACATTTTTCATACTTCAGTTTTTTCCCTCAAGAGACTACTTATGTCTCTTGAATCATAAAGTAGGTATTTTATTTATTATTTATTATGTACTTATTTTTAACTTTTTGTTTATAGCTTAAATGGATGTATTTAGTTAGGTAGTCCATTTTAATTTTAATTTGTATCGTAAGTAATCTTTCATATGCATGCTGTGTTCTCATCGAGAAGGTCTTTCACTCAATTATGTTCAAATGTTTTAGTAATAAGTGAGTTATTTGTGATAAGTTTTTTGTGACAGGCAAGAGCGAAGGTCCGCGCCGCTCGCGCTGCGGATCCGCTGGGGTCCGGCCGAGCCGGGACGGCGAGCGAGGGGAAGGTACTCACCCGGAAAGCTTCGAGGGCGGTGGGGTCGCGCAGGCGCTGGGCGAGCGCGCGCAGCGGGAGCTCCTCGTCCGAGTCGGAGGGTGAGGGTGAGCGGGAGGGGGAGCGGGAGCGGGGGGCGGCGTCCGGCTCGCTGGAGGAGGAGTCGCGCGGCGGGGAGAGCAGCGGGCGGCGCGTCGTGTGCCGCTCGGGGGGCGCCAGCGGCTCCGCGTGCGCCAGCAGCGGGTCCCGCGACTCCCGGTAGGGCGGCACGCGCAGCCGCAGCCGCCGCGCCACCGCCCGCATCACGTCGTCGCACCGCGCGTTTATCTTCAGCGCGGCGCCCTTGTCCTTGGGCGTCCACTGCAGGTTCACTATGTAGAGGCGCGGGCGGCGCGCGGGCGGGTCGCGCATGCGCCACAGCCGCCCGTAGCGCCGCAGCACCTTCAGCGAGGAGCCGAGGCAGAGCACCACGTCCGCCCGGGCGGCGTGCCGCAGCGCGCCCGCCCAGTTGAGCGGCCAGGCGGCCCGGCCGCGCTCCCCGAAGTGCACGATGGTGTCGCGCAGCTCGGCCCCGCACGCGTGGCACAGCCGCCTGGTGCCGTGCCGGTGTCGCGCGGTGCGCTGGGTGACGTCGCAGGCGCGCAGGTAGAGCTTGCGGCAGGCGGCGCAGCGCTCGGCGAACATGTCGCCGTGCAGCTCGGCGAGCGCGCGGCGCGGCAGGCCGGCGCGCAGGTGCAGCCCGTCGCAGTTCTGGGAGACGACGAACTTGAGCGCGCCGCGCGCCCACAGCGCCGTGAGCGCCATGTGCGTGAAGGTGGGCCGCGCCGCGGACACCTCGACGCGTGTGACCTCCTCCCCGCGCCGCAGCCGGGTCCACACGCCGCGCGGCCCGCGGTAGTCCGGGATGTCGGCCGCCGTGCTGATGCCCGCGCCCGTGTACACCTGAGGGTCACATCACAGATATAAATACTCAGGTTCATCTGATTATTAAAAAAATAAATATTTTATTTTTTATTGTAATCTGTTGCTATCTCTATTCATTGACATAGAAGTGATAAGGAAAAACTAGATTAACACACAGGCTACTTTTGATCCTGGAATTGTTCAACACGAGTGCAGCTCGTTTATTATTTTAAAGTGTGATTGTCTCAGTCAGGAGTGATTAAAATTTTCCTTTTGAGAAATGCTTGTTTGTAGGGAAGCTTGCAACATTCTGGATTGATGGTAATGATAAAATTCATTCATTTCAGACAACTTAACTCATAGTTTTAAAGTTTAAGTATGTTGCAAGTTGCTATAACAGTTACAGGCTTATGGGACAGACAGAAGCTTTTAACACATTCAAGGCCCAGCTCCCGCGCAGCAGGACTACTGTACTAGAGAGAGTGCGTGCTGGGCATCCAACGAATTAGTAGTAGACTTTGAGTTGATCATACATACACCACTTATTCAATTTCATTTTTATCCTACTAATATTATAAATGTGAAAGTTTGTGAGAATGTATGTTTGTTATTCTTTCACACAAAAACGGCTGGACCAATTTGGTATGTAGATTATTGTAGATAGGTGATACCCTGGATGAACACATAGGTGCGATATGCCCGCGGGATCGGGACTTACGCGGGTGAAGCCGCGGGGCGCAGCTAGTACTTAAATAATTTTCATAGCGCACCAATCTAATGAAATTTATAGGTAAAATGCTCTCTTTGTGGTGTTTTCGGTCTGTCTACCGGTTAAACCAGTTTTAGAGACTATTATGATTAAGCTCTCGCATTCTCTCTAGCTTCAGAGCACCTCACATTCACTTCAGTTCAGCCTAGGTACATCAGCTGGAGCGCAACGCAAGCGGTGGGCGCACTCACCACGAGATGCTTCGCGTTCCGGAGCGCGCGCGCCAGTCGGCGGCACTTGTCGCGGAGCACCCTCGGTCCGTCCTCCACCTCGCGCTCGCGCTCGGCGGCGCGGGCGCGGCGCGCGCGGGGGCTCACGGCACGCGAGGCTGGCGGCGGCGGCGGCGCGGTCGCGGCGGGCGCGGGGACGGGCGGCGCCGCGCTCAGCCGCGCGCTGGAGCGCACGCCGCGCGGCGCCATGCCTCCCTCGCCTCGGCCGCCGCCGTGCGCTACGAGGGCATCGCGCGCGCCCGGCCCGGCGGCCGCGCCTGAGACCGCTATGGCGACGCCGGGACCGACCCGACGACGGCTGGCCCGGAGCGAGAGAGACTGGATGGGATGGGACCGACGATCCGAGAGATGGGTCGTCTACTTTGAGCTCTTTTGTGGTGTTTTTG
Organism: Xanthorhoe spadicearia; assembly: GCA_947086425.1. Lineage (NCBI taxonomy): Eukaryota > Metazoa > Arthropoda > Insecta > Lepidoptera > Geometridae > Xanthorhoe > Xanthorhoe spadicearia. The sequence continues at coordinate 10,086 of OX352206.1, forward strand.
GTCAAATTGAAAAGACGACGGACGAGATCTCGTCTTGTTTAGATCGGTAGTGTAGCGATTGAATGATTGAATGATTATGAATGAATGACTATTTATTTAATGTCTTGTCTTGTCTTGTCAAATTAAAAGTGTCCTGTCTGTCTGGCTTGATTGATCACTAATCTTGACAAACATCCGTGGATGGGCTTGATGGCTTGATGGATTGTATTGGTTGTTTTGTTTGTTTTGTTGGCATGACGTTATTTTTTTTTCTTAATTCTTAGCTTCGCATGGCTTGTGCAATTTGTGCATTTGGCCACTCTCATGTTTACAGAAATTCGAAATGCAACGCGAAATGCAACGATATCTAGATCATAGAGTAACTTATATACAGGGAATCTAATTTATATTCGTTATGTTATGACACAAGATTTTTAAAATGAACAAACGGAAAACAATCATGATTGTTTTCACAAATTCCCGCTAAAAAGCCGGCTCCACGTTGGCTCATGGTGCCTCCAGACGCTCGGCGAACAGTTGCCACAAACAGCTAGGGTAGGGATATTCCGATACTTGTGGCCGAGTAGGTACTCGATACTTCTGATTTGAAACCAATAGGCTAGTTGACTCTATTTTTATGTAGCTCTTATATGATAAATAATTGTTCTTTTAGACCAAAAAAAATACTACCATATTTTTTTGGACCTAAGAAACCGCAAAATTTGATTTTAAAAGTTCTACTTTTCAAAAACAGGTGAAAACGCTACCGCCATATTGGTCTATGGATTTATCTGTGCTGTGACGTCATTCGTATTCAAAACAATAATTTTCGTGATTTACGTCTAGGGAACATGCACATTTTGAAAAGTTGGCATTACTGTAAATTGGTTTTAGTTATGTGACATTTGTTGTTTTCCGATACTAATGACGTCATCATAATGGCCGTAGCGTTTTCAGCGTTCCAATTAAAAAAAAAAAGAAACCGGTTTTTAAATTGAAATTATGCAAGCATCATGGACTTTTATTAACTGAAATTATTATATTTTGGTTTTGCAAGGAAAGTACTTCAGGAAATACTAATTTATTGGGTCAAATTTGATATGAGTCAAATAGCCTATTATTTATTGTATCGACTCAATTTTTCACCGGTTTCACCCGCGTAAGTCCCGTTCCCGTGAGGGTATCGGGATAAAAGGTAGCCTATGCCCCCTCCCCCCCGGCATCCCTTCCTTCCCATTCCCTTCTTCCATCTCGTTGCCATAGGAAAATCCCAACCCTAGCTGTTTGTGGTCGAGTTCGCCGAGCGTGTGGATGGCTGTTTGTGAAAGTCGACCTGTCATGACCTGTTTGTCAATGTGTTTGAAGCTGTTCGGGAAAGGTGTCGGTTTTTCTGCAAAGATCAAAGAGTGTTCGGTCACGAACATAAACGAAGTATTTCTTTCTCTGTCTACGGTCACGAAACATTTTGAAGCTAGTAGTACTTCCGGTCGCATAACAACTTTTTCAGGAAATAAAATTAGAAAAAATAATTCATTTATGCACAAACAGCATGCCAATATTATTTTCATATTATTTCTATAATTTCTGTTGGAAATATATATAAAAATAAAGTTTATATTACAAAATAATTAAATATATATTACTGGAATGACCTCAAAAATTGTCTATGAATATTCAAAAAGAAAAGATGATCTTGTCTATGGTCTTTTATTTTACATGGCAACTTTAAAAATCATAGGGGATGTTCCGAAAGAAAGAAAGAAAAGAAAGAAAAATTTGTTTATTTCGTAGGACCTCAAGGATCGCTCAAAAACGTACAGTCTTAAAAACTAGTTGACTCTATTGCCTGTTCCAATACAATTCCCCGATACCACCAAAGTATCGATGCCTACTCATTTCGATAATACTCAAATCTTTTTTCGATACTACTTAAATAAGTACTCCTAAAGTAACGATACTTACTGATATCACAGATAAAATATTAGCACTAGATGGAGTTACTTATTTTTGATTGCAGGCAAGACCTAAACACTACTATGGGCGCCGCAAAATCAAACACAAAAAAATTGCCCGAAGAAAAACAGGAGTGATATTAATGTTCTAGATGAGGCATCTGTACATAGTATTATTTTATCTGTGCTGATATCGATAATTTTTAGTACTTTTATTTTGTTTTATTATTTCGAGGATGCTAACAAATAAAATAAATAAAATAAATATCCTGGGACATTTCACACAGCGTCATCTAGCCCCAAGCTAAGCAACTTAATGCTTGTGTTATGGTAACCAGATGACTGATATAATACTTAAATACACTTTTTTTTATTTGTAAATACATATACATTATAGATAGAAAACACCCAGACACGGAACAAATATCTGCAGAACATACAAACATTTGTCCCGTAGCGGGGATCGAACCCGCGACCTCCGCGTCTCAGCCGGGCGTTCACCCAACTGCGCCACAGTGGTCGTCAATCACAATGAACAATGAACGTTGAAGGACAATAATTTAAACAAAATTGGGAAGAAAAAAACTATATATTTATTATAAACTAGCTGCGCCCCGCGGTTTCAACCGCGTAAGTCCCGTTCCCGCGGGAATATCGGGATAAATAGTATTTATATAAGTCTATGTCACTCTCCATCCCTTCAACTATCACCACACAAAAAATCACGTTAATCCATCGCCCCGTTTCGCCGTGAAAGACGGACAAACGGACACACAGACAGACACACACACTTTCGCTTTTATTATATTAGTATAGTAAAGTATAGTATGGATGTTTATTATACTTATTATTACAAAAAACTCTTCAGCAATAAGATTGCCCAAAAACAGTAACTGTTCAAGGTATTTTGAAGACAATCTGTTCCTTGTTTGAGACATTGTTGCACCGGCTTTGGAAAAAAGGCACTCGCTTGCGATCAGTTTTTGCTCTCTCAGTTCTTTATGATGCGTTCTCGGTTTTTTTTATTGTTTTCGGTTGTTTTGCTGATTCGATTCGATACCAAGTACTTCTGTTTCGATACCGAGTATGTCTCGCAAAATTGATTCGAAACAATAAAAAATTGGTTTCGAATCAAAAGTATCGAGAAGAATCGGAATATCCCTACCCTAGCTGTTTGTGGCAACTGTTCGCCGAGCATGTGGAGGCACCATCAGATGGGTTGTTGGCTCATGCATAGCTATATAATAACATTACAAAATAGGCTAGTTGACTCTATTTTTATGTAGCTCTTATATGATAAATAATTGTTCTTTTAGACCAAAAAAAATACTACCATATTTTTTTGGACCTAAGAAACCGCAAAATTTGATTTTAAAAGTTCTACTTTTCAAAAACAGGTGAAAACGCTACCGCCATATTGGTCTATGGATTTATCTGTGCTGTGACGTCATTCGTATTCAAAACAATAATTTTCGTGATTTACGTCTAGGGAACATGCACATTTTGAAAAGTTGGCATTACTGTAAATTGGTTTTAGTTATGTGACATTTGTTGTTTTCCGATACTAATGACGTCATCATAATGGCCGTAGCGTTTTCAGCGTTCCAATTAAAAAAAAAAAGAAACCGTTTTTTAAATTGAAATTATGCAAGCATCATGGACTTTTATTAACTGAAATTATTATATTTTGGTTTTGCAAGGAAAGTACTTCAGGAAATACTAATTTATTGGGTCAAATTTGATATGAGTCAAATAGCCTATTAATCGAAGGCGTCTAGTAGCCAAGGAAGTTGAATCTATGGAAATACAGTGACCGTACCGCTATTTATGATACTATTTACGAGCATGTGTAACTTTCTATAAATTTATAATTAATCTCAAGAACAAAGTGAGTTGTTTTTTACCGTAGTGTGGGCACAGAACATAATACTCTAGAGTGTGGGTGAGCCAGCTAAACCAAATGCCAATGCCATGTCCTAAATTGAATGTCAGCTGTCAACTTGACAAGTTGAAATTGTCTGTCAATTTGATTTGGTCCTCTAGCAATTTTGACAGGTAAGTAATGGCCGGGTTTCTAAAGTTTTGTTAGAAATCTAAAAAAATCTCTTACTACGAATGAAGTTTTAACAATTTTAAGTGCTTACAGTGTTTATGACGAAGTAAAGTAACAGTGTGAATTAGTATTTTTTACAAAACTTTTCTATTTCAGCGCGAACAAAGCTGTTGTCACTTCACCATGGTAAGTTGATTCATAATGTTTTGAGCCTCGGGAAGGATAAAGCAATATATATAGCATAGCTAGTATGCCCTAAGTCACAGTAATTAACTTCTGTAATTCACTCCCAAATAGATCAGAACTTCCACTATGTAGGTTTTTATTTGTTTTGTTTTGGGTTTCAGCCGCGTGAAATCAAGGATATCAAAGACTTCTTACTGAAGGCACGCAGGAAAGATGCCAAATGTAAGTACTTATCTCAGAGAATAATGATTTAAATCCTTTCTCATGTAAGAAAGTACAAAGTTTGAATGTCTGGTCTGCATTGCACTGGTTAAAGGTAACCTCTAATACCTAACCATATTCAACCATCACATGTACTTTCTTACTCGTAGCTAACGACTCGTAAGCTGTATTATTGAGTGACATTTCTGTTGTTTGGATTCTGTATTATACAGGTTACAGTTTAATGTATAACTGCTGTGCCTGGTCAGATTATATTTAAGTACTTACCTGACCACACAGTGTTTGTTTTGACTAAATGTTAACTTAGCAATTGTGTCTGTGTGTGGTTCATTCATAATCAATACTGGTCTTGCTATAAGTACTTGTTTACAATGTACCTAGGTACTCGCACTACATTCCTAATTTACAATGTTTCCTAATAGTGCAAAGTGGTCGTGGTGGGATGTGGCATACCTACCATGCTTGTGCTGCACAAATGCCTATATTGATACCGATGCATATTTTCAAGTAATAATATGAATTTCTGAAATTAGGATATTTCCCCTTTAAAAATCATACCTATAAATTAACTGAAGTTTTGAACATTAACTTTTTCTAGATAATTGAATAAACAATAGATGTTTGTTGTGTGCAGCTGTGAAGATAAAGAAGAACCCAGAGAATGTGAAGTTCAAGGTGCGCTGCTCCCGCTTCCTGTACACGCTGGTCATCACCGACAAGGAGAAGGCAGAGAAGTTGAAGCAGAGCTTGCCACCAGGTACCTACATCTACATTTGTTTCTATGTTCCAAAGTTCAAGGTGCGCTGCTCCCGCTTCCTGTACACGCTGGTCATCACCGACAAGGAGAAGGCAGAGAAGTTGAAGCAGAGCTTGCCACCAGGTACCTACATCTACATTTGTTTCTATGTTCCAAAGTTCAAGGTGCGCTGCTCCCGCTTCCTGTACACGCTGGTCATCACCGACAAGGAGAAGGCAGAGAAGTTGAAGCAGAGCTTGCCACCAGGTACCTACATCTACATTTGTTTCTATGTTCCAAAGTTCAAGGTGCGCTGCTCCCGCTTCCTGTACACGCTGGTCATCACCGACAAGGAGAAGGCAGAGAAGTTGAAGCAGAGCTTGCCACCAAATACCTACATCTACATTTGTTTCTATGTTCCAAAGTTCAAGGTGCGCTGCTCCCGCTTCCTGTACACGCTGGTCATCACCGACAAGGAGAAGGCAGAGAAGTTGAAGCAGAGCTTGCCACCAGGTACCTACATCTACATTTGTTTCTATGTTCCAAAGTTCAAGGTGCGCTGCTCCCGCTTCCTGTACACGCTGGTCATCACCGACAAGGAGAAGGCAGAGAAGTTGAAGCAGAGCTTGCCACCAGGTACCTACATCTACATTTGTTTCTATGTTCCAAAGTTCAAGGTGCGCTGCTCCCGCTTCCTGTACACGCTGGTCATCACCGACAAGGAGAAGGCAGAGAAGTTGAAGCAGAGCTTGCCACCAGGTACCTACATCTACATTTGTTTCTATGTTCCAAAGTTCAAGGTGCGCTGCTCCCGCTTCCTGTACACGCTGGTCATCACCGACAAGGAGAAGGCAGAGAAGTTGAAGCAGAGCTTGCCACCAGGTACCTACATCTACATTTGTTTCTATGTTCCAAAGTTCAAGGTGCGCTGCTCCCGCTTCCTGTACACGCTGGTCATCACCGACAAGGAGAAGGCAGAGAAGTTGAAGCAGAGCTTGCCACCAGGTACCTACATCTACATTTGTTTCTATGTTCCAAAGTTCAAGGTGCGCTGCTCCCGCTTCCTGTACACGCTGGTCATCACCGACAAGGAGAAGGCAGAGAAGTTGAAGCAGAGCTTGCCACCAGGTACCTACATCTACATTTGTTTCTATGTTCCAAAGTTCAAGGTGCGCTGCTCCCGCTTCCTGTACACGCTGGTCATCACCGACAAGGAGAAGGCAGAGAAGTTGAAGCAGAGCTTGCCACCAGGTACCTACATCTACATTTGTTTCTATGTTCCAAAGTTCAAGGTGCGCTGCTCCCGCTTCCTGTACACGCTGGTCATCACCGACAAGGAGAAGGCAGAGAAGTTGAAGCAGAGCTTGCCACCAGGTACCTACATCTACATTTGTTTCTATGTTCCAAAGTTCAAGGTGCGCTGCTCCCGCTTCCTGTACACGCTGGTCATCACCGACAAGGAGAAGGCAGAGAAGTTGAAGCAGAGCTTGCCACCAGGTACCTACATCTACATTTGTTTCTATGTTCCAAAGTTCAAGGTGCGCTGCTCCCGCTTCCTGTACACGCTGGTCATCACCGACAAGGAGAAGGCAGAGAAGTTGAAGCAGAGCTTGCCACCAGGTACCTACATCTACATTTGTTTCTATGTTCCAAAGTTCAAGGTGCGCTGCTCCCGCTTCCTGTACACGCTGGTCATCACCGACAAGGAGAAGGCAGAGAAGTTGAAGCAGAGCTTGCCACCAGGTACCTACATCTACATTTGTTTCTATGTTCCAAAGTTCAAGGTGCGCTGCTCCCGCTTCCTGTACACGCTGGTCATCACCGACAAGGAGAAGGCAGAGAAGTTGAAGCAGAGCTTGCCACCAGGTACCTACATCTACATTTGTTTCTATGTTCCAAAGTTCAAGGTGCGCTGCTCCCGCTTCCTGTACACGCTGGTCATCACCGACAAGGAGAAGGCAGAGAAGTTGAAGCAGAGCTTGCCACCAGGTACCTACATCTACATTTGTTTCTATGTTCCAAAGTTCAAGGTGCGCTGCTCCCGCTTCCTGTACACGCTGGTCATCACCGACAAGGAGAAGGCAGAGAAGTTGAAGCAGAGCTTGCCACCAGGTACCTACATCTACATTTGTTTCTATGTTCCAAAGTTCAAGGTGCGCTGCTCCCGCTTCCTGTACACGCTGGTCATCACCGACAAGGAGAAGGCAGAGAAGTTGAAGCAGAGCTTGCCACCAGGTACCTACATCTACATTTGTTTCTATGTTCCAAAGGTTATTTATGCTACTTGTTTGTATTTGTAAATGTCCAATGATCTCAGATCTTCAGGCAATCAAGATCCTTTACAAATGTAAAAAAAAAAAAAAAATGTCTTGACCTCAAATAAATGTCAGAGGTATATTATGGTACATACATATTGCAGAACTTAGCATTACATAAATGTATGTGAGTTTTGCTGGCCCATTGATACTATTAAAAAGCCAGGTTTCCTTACAATGTTTTCCCTCACTGTTGTTAAATGAGCAATAAATGTTACTGAACGAAACATCTGTTGATTTTTGGTTGTATTTGAATTCACGACCAAAAATCAAGGTATTACTTGATATAACCACTTGGCTTTCCTATTTTAGCATGATCAATACAAGTAATTTTTTTAACTTAATGTATTTTAATGCATTGTTTTGTGTGGTAATATCTATTGACATCTAAAAAATTTAAGAAATAAACTTTAACTTAGACATAGGTAGAGGGTAAATAGTGTTTTTGTAATAAAAGTTTTGTTAATAAATGTTCTCCTTGTTACAGGTCTCCAGGTTAAGGAAGTTAAGTGATGTGACTAGTTTAAAAATAAAAACCACAAAAATCAAATGTTTTTATATTAATAGAATACTTCTCCTAAGCTACAAACTTCAGGCAGCCTAGATATAAGACTAGAACCATAAAATAAGATCTGGAACCTCTGCAGAGTCAACCACTCACATGCAAGTTGAAACAATTATGATAATTAGAAATGCGCAAGTTGAATGAATATTGTGATTGATGTAGCAGTTGGTCACTATCTCTTTTTCTCGTGCTGTTATTGTCTGTCTCTTTAACTTTTTCATAACGACTGTTCCTGTTCACAATGTGTGACCGCCTGGAGGGCTCAAACTCACCCTGATCACTTTTATATTGTGCTAGCTGTAATAATTTTTTTTTAAATGGACTTCAAAAAGCTTCAGCTATTGGTTTTTGACTTTCAAAATCCAAAAGGTATCAATCGTATGTAAGTACTAGGTAAGTACTAGGTATGAGTGAGTTTAAGATTCGATTACAAGTATCTAGGCGCAGCTGTTGTTAAAGTGCACAAAGCACAAAGCACAAACCTATCTGCCAACATGGTGACCAAAAACCTATAAGTACGTACTACGTTCCTACCTACCTAGTATAATAATACCTACCTGAAAATATATTATCCGGATAATGTTCCACATGATGGGATGGTGTCACGACTCGCGGCGGGCTGCAAGAAAGAAGAAACTGCAGGAAGGCGAGGCAAGTCAGGCGACCGACCGACTGCACATAGGTACGGACTGCATGGATGGCATGCCATCATGGCAGGCAGGCAGACAGAGACGGCAGTGTCGGCCGGCACTCGGCAGCCGGCCCGGCAGTGCGCTCGCCGCTGTCGCCGCGGATACACGCGTCGCGCCGCGCTCCACCAGCGCCGACTTCGCACTCAACACGCGAGCAAAAAGTTTTATAAATGTGCTTACCATCTTCGAATAATACCTACATGTACTTACTTATCGTACTTTTTACATTACAATAGTTGATTGAAATAGGTAGGTACTTATCAAAATTAGATCTAACCAACCGATTCTGCTAGAATCCATTTGCTGCTAGAATTTTGGGTTTCGTAGAATTTTAAATGTCCCTAACTTTGGTCTTAAGCATAAACATTTTTGTCCAAATAATTTAGTCTACCTAGTAGGTACTTTAGAATACCTACGAAGCCACCAACAGTTTAAAATGTAGGTACCTACCAACAATAGTAGGTACGTATTTAGCATAAATGGCGAGGAATCGGAGGAATTATAGGGATCATGAACTTAATTAATTAAGTGGAGACCACAGATTACCTACATAAGACAAAGTTTTCTTTCACTTAATGAAGCGCTCAATTGGTGAATGTTTATGCACATCACCTAGGTACCTACGTAAAAGTAATACATAACTATGTACTTAATAATTTCGTATGACAAGGATAAATAAAAAACGACTGATTTTCACGCAGGTGAAGTACCTACCTACCTACAAAAGTTGTAAAATTTTTGGTAAAGTTCAATATTATCCCTGAATATTCACATAGTTATTGTGCGTTAACGTTTTAGGTGGTTTTTTTAATGTTACGTGAGATAGGTAGGTACAAGGTTGGGTAGACGCGCCGGTTATCCGGAATTATTCAGCAGACGTTTCCCCGTCGCACTCACTCCCCAAGCTTAGTCCGAAATTTTATTGTTTATAACCACATAGGTACCTATAAAATCTATTGATTTCATTTCATTTATTTTATTTCAGGAACAATATTTTACATTGTATTTGAAATTACATAGACCAGGTGCTAGAATAGAAATATTACAAAGTACAAACATAAATAAAAACAAGGTAATACACAAATAAAAAATATAAAAAAAAACACAAAAATAATAATAATGACAAGAAAAATACCTAATTGAGAAAAATTTTAATGATGTCAGTCTTATTCTAATTTATTGCTTATAATAAAGTCATCAATTGCATAAAAACATCCTTTTACTCGTAATAATATTTTTGATTTCTGTTGATGATAAAATAATCATCAGTCCTTTTCAAGTTGATGATAGGAAGTAACGGGAATCCCATTTGTAAGTAGGTACCTACCTACCTAATTAATTTGTAATTGTTGTCTATCAAATGTCAAATCCAGGCGAAAATCGTTTTAAATATTTTTAATCTGAGGATAGAGCTGCTACTCAGAATCAGATGACATGAAAAAGTTGAAAGTTTAATATAACAAAAAGCAGAATCAGACACATTGAGACAAGAAAGCTGCGTTGTTCAAGTATTTAGGGATGATGTGCTGCTTACGTTATAGGTACTTACCTACATAAGGTAAAAAAAAAAAAAAAATTAGGTACATGTGTGGTTAATAAAAACCTATTCCATGCGTAACTAGCAAATCTAGTCGTTATGTTTTCCGAAGCTCCGCTCCAGTTATATAAGTAAGATTGATGTCGTTGTGAGGCGCTCTCATCTCATGTAACGAGGTCCTTAAGCCGACTTATACTTGTTGATCTTTCGTAGAATGGCATAGCTCTGTACGTGACCCCTCTGTCTGAGCCATAGGGTGGGGGTGGAAGAGCGGACTGGTCAGATTGTATCTCGCGGAAGGGAGGCAGAGGGCACTTGAAGTTGATAACGGCCGCGGGAAATATTACATTACATTCGCTCTAATCAGGTACGACTCTATACAAATGCGATACTAAAGTAGCAATAAGTCGCCAAAATCAAACTTTCATTTGGTGATTTGGACAACCCATTACCAAAGCTGCCCAAATGGAGGTCCTCATCATGGAAGATTTAGTGAACGGCGTAACGGCGTAACGTCCCTACCTACCTAGGTAACTGTCTAGCGTGATGGTGCGCGCGGAGGGGTGCGCGCTGCGCGTGGCGGCCGCGCTGCTGCTGGCCGCGCTGCGCCCCGCCGCCGCCCCCGCGCCCCCCGCGCCCCCCGGACCCCCGGAGCCCTGCGCGCCGCTCTGCCACTGCCGCGGGGACCATCTCTCCTGCGATCGGGTGCCCTTCCACAGGTTCCCGCACATCAGTAAGTCACCTTCGATCGACGGAACGATGACGATGGAGATTCATGTGAGTCCCGCGATGATGACGTTCAGCGAGCGATGAAGTACGATGTGTGCGCGGCAGGTGCGGGCGTGCGGCACGTGTCGGTGGTGGGCGCGCGGCTGGGCGCGCTCGGCGGCGCCGCGCTCGACGCGCGCGCGCTGCGCACGCTCGTGCTGGCCGCCAGCCGGCTGCACCACATCGAGCCCGATGTGCTCGCGTGAGTACCTATCCGCGCCCTCGCTTCTCGCCGACCTCCGCGCGGCTCTCACGTCTCTCCTCCGGCAGGTCGATGGTGCCGACGCTGGCCTCGCTCGACCTCGGCCACAACGAGTTCACCGAGGTGCCGACGGAGGCGCTCAGGGACCTCAAGGTTCTGAACTGGCTCAACCTTCAGAAGTAAGTCGATCTCGCCCCGGGCTCGACCGGGCCCCGGAACCGTACGGTACACGACGCTCCCGTTGCAGCAACCGGATCGGCGACCTCGACCCGGAGGCGGAGTGGGGCTCCCTCGCGCACTCGCTGAGCAGCCTGTCGCTCGCGCACAACCAGCTGTGCTCGCTGGGCGAGGGCGCGCTGGCGGGGCTGCGCGCGCTGTCGCAGCTCGACCTCGAGGGCAACCGTCTGCACGCCGTCGCGGCGCGCGCGCTGCCCGCCGCCCTCACGCTGCTGCGTCTCTCCGACAACCTGCTGGACGCGCCGCCGTGCGCCGCGCTGCAGCTGCTGCCGCGCCTGCGCCAGCTGCAGCTGCGCGGCAACATGCTGCGCGCCGCGCGCAACGCCAGCGCCCTCTGCCGCGCGCTCGCGCTCGACTCGCTCGACCTCGCGATGAACGAGCTGGACGACACGTTCGAGCCGGCGCCGCACCCGCACCCGCAGCTGCGCCGGCTCATTCTCGATCTGAACGCGTTCACCGCGATCCCCCCGTGGGTGTCCGAGGGCGGCGCGCGTCTAGAACGTCTCTCGCTATCGCACAACCTCGTGGCGCGGGTTTCGAGCGCGGCGGCGCACGCGTTGCGCGCGCTGGCGCGCCTCGACCTCGACCATAACGCGCTGCGGGCCGCGCCCGACGCGCTGCGGGAGATGGGCGCGCTGCGCCGTCTCGACCTGTCGTACAACGCGCTGCGCGACCTCCCTCGTCCCCCGCCGCGCCTGCGCTACCTGTCGCTGGCGGGCAACCTGCTGGGGTCGCTGCCGGCGGGCCTGCGCCGCCTGGCGCCCGCCACGCTCGCCTACCTCGACGTCGGCTACAACCGCATCTCCACCCTGAAGGCGGACGCGTTCGGCGCGTGGTCGGAGGCGCTGGCGGCGCTCATCCTGCGAGGAAACCGACTGGCGTATCTGGCCACGGACGCCTTCCCTTCGACGCTGCCGCTGCGCGAGCTCGTCCTCAGCTTCAACGACCTGGAGCGGCTGGAGCCGGGCGCGCTCGCCAACCTGTCCGCGCTGCAGACGCTGGAGCTCTCCTCGACGCTGGAGGAGGGCGGGTTCCCGGCCGCGGCCGCCGGCCTCACGTGGCTCAGCCTCGACAACAACGAGATCCACCGCGTGTCGCCGCAGGACCTGCTCGCGCTGCCCTCGCTCGAGTACCTCAACCTGGACTTCAACAGGATCGCGGAGTTCCCGGGCGAGGCGATCGCGCCGAACGGCTCCTCCGCCCTGCGCGAGCTGCGGCTCGCGTACAACTACCTCGGCGAGGTCCGGCCGGGCTTCCTGCGCGGCGCGCCGGACCTGCAGAGCGTCGACCTGTCGCACAACCGCATCGGCGCCGTGAGCGCGCGCGCCTTCCACGACCTGCCCGCGCTGCGTCACCTGAGCCTCGCGGGCAACCGGCTGGAGCTCCTCGCGCCCGGCGCCTTCCGCGACCTGCCGCGGCTCGAGGCGCTCGACCTGCACGACAACCTGCTGACCGCGCTCCGCGCCGACAGCTTCCAGCTGGTCTCCGCCGAGGAGGGCGAGCTCACCCTCAACGCGAGCCGCAACCGCATAGTGCGTCTCGCCGGCGGGCCCGGCTCCGGCCGCGTCGCCGCGCTCGACCTGTCGCACAACCTGCTGGAGGGGCTGTCGGCCGCCTTCTTCGCGGCGCTCGGCGCGCGCCTCGGCCGCCTGGCGCTGGCGCACAACCGCCTGACGCAGCTCGACGCGACCTCCGTGGGCGCCCTGCCGCGCCTGCGCGTGCTCACGCTGGCCGACAACGGGCTCGTGGCGGTGAAGCGGCGCGCGCTGGCCGGCGCGCCCGCGCTGCAGGAGCTGGACCTGTCGCGCAACGCGCTGGCGCAGCTCGCCGCGGAGCAGTTCCGCGGCCTGCGCGCGCTGCGACACCTGCGCCTGCGCGGGAACCGTCTGCGCGCGCTGCCGCGGGACTGTCTGCGGGACACCGTGCTGGAGCACCTCGACCTGGGGGACAACCAGCTGACGGTGTTCCCGGGGAGCGCGCTCGCCGCGGTCGGCTTCACGCTGCGCCGGCTGGACCTGGCGCGCAACCGCCTGGAGCACCTCGACGCGGCCATGTTCCGCGCGTGCGCCGAGCTGCGCGAGCTGTCGCTGGCCTACAACCGGCTGACCGCGCTCGCGGACAACGCGCTGGCGCCGCTGGCGGGGCTGCGCGCGCTCGACCTCTCCGGGAACCGACTGAAGGCGAACTTCCGCGAGCTGCTGCTGGCGGTGCCGCGCCTGCGCCGGCTCGCGCTCGCCGACGCCGCGTTGCGCGCCGCGCCCGCGCTGCCGCTGCCCGACCTCGTGGAGCTCGACCTCAGCGACAACCGCATCGCGGCGCTGCGCGAGGCGGACGCGCGGCGCCTCACGCGGCTGCGCGCGCTGCGCATCGCCGGCAACGCCTTCACCTCGCTGCGGCCCGCCGTGTGGGCCGCGCTGCCGCGCCTCGCGCTCCTCGACGCCTCCGACAACCCCATAGCGCGCCTGACGCGGGGCGCGCTCGAGGGCCTGCCGCGCCTGCGCAGTCTGCGCCTCGAGCGCCTGCCGCGCCTCGAGGCGGTCGAGCCGCGCGCCTTCCTGCCGCTGACGGCGCTGCGCGACCTCACGCTGGAGACGCCGCTGGGGCGCGGCGACGCCTCGCTGGCCGAGGTGGTCGCGTGCACGCCCTCGCTGGAGGAGCTGACGCTGGTAGTGCGCGCGCGCGTGCTGGACGCGCAGCTGGCGGGTGTGCGCGCCGGCCGGCTGCGGGCGCTCGAGGTGCGCGGCGCGGCGCTGCGCGAGCTGGCGCCCACCGCGCTGGAGGCGCTGGGCGGGGCGCGGGCGCTGGCGCTGCGCCTGCGCGGCACGGGGCTGGCGCGGCTGCCGGCGGGGCTGATGCGGCCGCTGGCGCGGGTGCCGCAGCTCGCGCTGGACCTCAGCGACAACGAGCTGGTCGAGTTCTCGCCGGAGGTGCTGCACCCGAACCTCACCAGCCGGGGCCGGCTCGCCACCAAGCTGCTGCCCGGTGAGGGTCGCGGGGGGCAGGGGGCGGGGGGCGGGGCGCGGGACGCTCTCGGGTCACGCTGACGCTCTCTATGTTGCAGGTGGACTGGTGGTGTCGGGCAACCCGCTGCGCTGCGGCTGCGCGGTGTCGTGGGTGGGCGCGTGGCTGCGCCGCTGGACGGCCGAGGTGGGCGGGGGGTCGCGGGGGGCTCGCGAGGCGGCGCGCGCCAGCTCCTGCCTGGCGGAGGGAGGGCCGCGGGCGCTGCTGGCGCTGGAGCCGGGCGAGGCGGAGTGCGGCGCGCGCGCGCTGACCTCGCTCGCGCCCCCCCCCTCGCGCGCGCTGCTCGCGCCCGCCGCGCTCTGGATGCTCCTCCTGCATACATTGAGTTAGCGGTCGCAGATCTGAGAGTGAATAGTGATTTTTATTTACGAGTGCTCGTTGAACACGAAACTGAATTACGAACCCTGACCAAATAACTTTTGTGAACCAACAGTTATGAAACGGACTTTAGTAATATTTTTTAGGTAGGCGTGAAAACTTTATAGGTTGTATATAGTTTGGTAGATTTTTTAACAGAGAAACCCCGCACTTTTAATCTAGTTCATTATCATCATCAAATGCAAGAATACGAGTATAATGGCATGTAAATTATTGTAGGTAATCAATGTACGAACATAATAAATAGTAATAAGTAATTATATGTAATATAATAGCACTTGTTGTAATTTATGTAAATGTGTATAAATATAAGTATAATATATTTTACCCCAATGTATTATATATATAATTATGTCCTTTAGTATTTGAAAACTTTTCACACACACACACATACACACACACACACACATACACACACACACACACACACACACTCACTCACACACACACACACTCACACACACACACACACACACACACACACACCCTGTACACCGAAGTGCACTTACTTATGGGCCTGTGCCTATGGGTAGGACTGGCGATGGAAACACAATAATTGTTGCTTGGAATACTTGGTTTTATTGTGAGACATTTTTACATTGAAACTAAAAAATATATAAAGAATGGCATCGTGTTTTCGTCAGCGCGATCTAGGTTTGGGTCGATCGCGCCATCTATTGACTATAATTAGAACTAAATACATAACCGTCTCATTGTCTTGTGAAACATACAAATATAAGTTAAACATACCGCCCACCAAAGGCAAATTAACAAAATTTGGCTTTTATACCGCCCACCATGAGCACTTGCTTTAAAAGTTAGGTATGTCTGAAGTTAAGTTGATCATTATTTACACAGTTATATATAAAAGTTCTAAGCTTGATAAAATAACATATAAATCTTCTTGGTAAAACTAAATCGCTAACTAAACTAAATCTTAGGTAAATAACTTTTACATAGGTATAATCTTAAACTTGAAACAAAGAGAAACAATCCGCATAGTTTTGATTGATTGACCGCGATGTT
The DNA here is from genome assembly GCA_947086425.1 of Xanthorhoe spadicearia. NCBI lineage: Eukaryota > Metazoa > Arthropoda > Insecta > Lepidoptera > Geometridae > Xanthorhoe > Xanthorhoe spadicearia. The sequence continues at coordinate 25,955 of OX352206.1, forward strand.
TAGCTAGTGATCACTCTGCCAAGCAACCATCGAAGAGTCCGAACCCCACGAATAATTCGCAACACAGATAAAATGTTACGGTGAGTTAAACAATTATCTAATAGCTTGCTTCGTTCGATCTCTAAATGGCTTGATATTTGCATGACAGCTTCCTTTTTTCTTACAGGTTCCTCCCGCTGCAGAAGTGTCACCATGTGTCGGATATCGTCGCTTCGCTGGTTCCAGGTAAGTCCTTGTAGAATGGTCTACTGATAATATTTTTCTTTTGTTGCAGGAAGCGCCGAAGACGATGCGATCTTGCGTGAAGTCTCGAGTGTGTTTGACCATCGCTGAACGAGATAAGTCGGCTACTTCTGGATCTTGCTTCTTAGTTACAATTTCATGGTTTGATTTGTTTATTCCTCCTATTCCTGACAATACTCCCCGCACCGGGATCTGTTGAGTCCCAAGTGTTGAGCTGCTGCTTCGCTGATGTCTTGTGCTTTCTTGGTCTAGCAACGCTCGCTTGATTTGAGTATCTCCGTTCTTCGTTTCAGCTTTGACAAGAGAAGTGGGTAGTGATCGTTTCTTCCCAGGTACCACTCCTCCTGATGCTAAGCACACGATCGGTGCTGCTTCCTCTAAACCATTTTCTGACATAGAACCGTGACGTGCTTCTTGATTTGATTCTGGATCGCCGTTGAGATGCAGAAAGGTATGGTGCCGCCTGTGGCAGATGTGACACGTTACTCGACAACGACATTGATTAGCAGAGTGACCTACTCCTAAACAGTTAAAACACAACTGGTGCTTTTCGATAAATGACCTACGGGCTGGTACCTCTTCGTCTTCAAATTTCCTACAATGTACAAGTTTGTGATTGTTGTTACAGTACTTGCAGGAAACAGATACATTGGCTTCGTTGCTTACACGGTAGGTCTGTGTTTGCTGAGCCCTTGATTCATTGAAGCTGGATTCCATACCAATAAACTCCAATGCTCGAAACCGATTCGTGAGAAACTTCTTGAATTTGCTGAAGGTCTGCAGTTCATCGCCTGTGCTATTTGCGCTTTGTAACTCCCAGTGTTTTCTGGTTTCGGAATCCAACTTCAACGACATCATATAAATAATGATTGGATCCCAACTGGAAACATTAACACCGAGATTAGATAACGACCCAATACATTCAGTTGTGTTGTCTACAATTTCTCGCAAAAAGGCTGCCGATTCCACATTGCTGCTACGTTGATTGAACAGTCGCTGTAATATGATGTTGCATAAGAATCTTTTGTTGTTATAGCGTTCAATCAAGGTAGCCCAACATTGGTCATAGTTCGCTGATGAAATGCTCATATTCCTAACTAGCTGTTCTGCTTCGCCCCCCAGTAAACCTTTCAGATACTGCATTTTGATAGATTTGTCCATGTCAGTATCATGAACCAAAGATGTGTATAGATCGCGAAATGTGCTCCACTCTGCATAATCCCCCGTGAACTTTGTTATGGATATTTTAGGTAACTTAGCTTGACTTTTCCCCCCTGTATGTGTGTTTGAATGATGTGACTCTGAATTTGTACACTGCTTTTCCGGCAAATCTTTCTTTAGAAGACATTTATAATCTATGTACAGCTCTTCGGTAGTATCATAAATGTCCCTAGTCATATAGAGAGAAGCTCCTAAACGTTTTGGATCAGCAGTTCTACATAATTCAGAATGAGTTGCTACAAATTGACCCCATAGTGAATCTAAAGCATCCAGTTTTGAATGAACCAGCTCTTTTGACTTGCAATCGCTAGGCATTTTGCTATAGTTTGATCTAGTTTTCGAAATCCTATTACATAAATCATCTTGAAGAAATAAGAGCTGTTCCATTGTGCTGGTTGACATTTTTGTAAACAAAAGTGTCAAATGAGAAAAGTGTCAAAATCTGTCAAAACCAAATAAAAAATAAAAGTTAAAAGTTTTTAAACGAAGAGTTTGTACAAGACCAAAATATAAATGAGTTTTTCTAAGTGTTTGACAAAAGTTCTAAATTTGGGCATAGGTTCCCCGTCGTTACCAAATTCTTAAAATTATTCTAAGTATACAAAACTATTTCTACGTTAATATTTACATACAGTTGCTAAGTTACGAAATAGTCCAAGTTTTATATCACCAAATAGTTTCTTGCTCTCCTTAGTCCTTGTTTATGGTTCCACTTCACGTCAGGTCCTGGTGCTTGCTTGTCACTTGTTCTGCTTCGTGCCTGACTCCTCCTGAGTCGGCACCCTGGCTGCTGCTGCTGCGAAGCTCCCGCCTGAGCTCCTTCGCTGATGAAGTTCCTTACTTGCTCGCTGTTTTCTTGTGGCTGCCCCGATTGGCTGACACCTTGCTCCCTCCTGAGCTTGATGTCTTGATAAATGCGTCAACTCCCTCCTGAGTTGACGCCCCTGCCGCTTTGTACAACCACACGAAAATTCAACCTTTCTGGTTGGAACCAGTCCCTTCCATCTGCCCTGATGATCTGGGCAGGCACAAGCTCATCGGTTCCCCCTGGATTAGGGATCCGGCTCGAAGGACCAAAATGTACACCGAAGTGCACTTACTTATGGGCCTGTGCCTATGGGTAGGACTGGCGATGGAAACACAATAATTGTTGCTTGGAATACTTGGTTTTATTGTGAGACATTTTTACATTGAAACTAAAAAATATATAAAGAATGGCATCGTGTTTTCGTCAGCGCGATCTAGGTTTGGGTCGATCGCGCCATCTATTGACTATAATTAGAACTAAATACATAACCGTCTCATTGTCTTGTGAAACATACAAATATAAGTTAAACACACCCTGTTATAAATAAATATTTTTTTCTATTCCACCTACTTAGTGACAGTCGTACCTAATATAAGTACTATCAAAAAAATGTAAATCCGTTATTGGCTTTAAGTTATAGCAATAAGTTTTTCTTTCTGTAAACTCGTGAGCTGTGGATTTTGTTTAAATAAATAAATAAATAACTGCCACTTTGCAACTCTTGCCCTAAATCAACTGAAAAGAAAGAAAAAGAAAAGAAAGAAAAATCATCTAAAAATATTTTACATATTAGGTTTGTGAACAGATGGCAGGTTCGTCATATAAAAACATTCATTTTATCAAAATATAATGTAGAGGGTAGGCAGACTAGGTAGAGGTATCGTACTGTAAACTTCCTGTAAGTATTTATAATAGGTTATGATAAAGAAACAATCCGCTATAAGAAAATGTCACGAAATAATTGTACATATAACCCGGGCGCAATAACTTGACACCTGACTCAAATGACGTTTGTATAAAGTACTGAGTGCAAAAAAGAAACGTAAACATATGCATACATGTAGCGCCCTATAATATAATAATATAATAAACATATTTCGACAAGGTGGACCATTCCCTGCTACTTTCCAAAATAGCCTTTAACGGTATTAGAGGTAACCTTTTACGATGGTTTTCTTCATACGTTTCAAACAGAACCCAAACAGTAGTTATAAGTGGCTATCATTCAAATAGTGTGCAGGTTACATCGGGTGTCCCTCAGGGTTCCATCCTGGGGCCACTGCTTTTCATTCTATATATCAATGATATTGATCAATGTTTCTTAAACTCTAGCTTTCTTTTGTACGCAGATGATCTTAAAGTCTATAAACCAATTACATCCTTTAACGACTGCATTTCTCTACAACATGACCTAGATCGTCTAACTACATACTGTTATACTAATAAATTACACCTTAGCCTACCAAAATGTAATTCCATTACTTTCACTAAAAATAAGAAAATCTTCTCACATACATATAATCTGTGTAATGTTCCTCTCACTAAAGTAAAGCTTATAAAAGATCTTGGGGTTTTACTTGACGACCAGCTCGGCCTAAACCAACACATTGAAAAAATTATCGGCAAGGCCTTTAAAATGTACGGTTTTGTAATAAGATCCTCTTCTGACTTTAAAAGAGTGTCCACTTTTCTTTACTTATACAAAACATTGGTTAGATCCCAACTCGAATATGCGGTGTCAGTTTGGTCCCCTTTCTATAAAAAATACATCGATGCAGTGGAAAAGGTGCAGCGTAAGTATCTGCGTACAATGAGTTATCGCTGCCATGGCAAATATATTAAGTCTTACGCGGATTTACTCTCTAAGTATAACCTTAACACTCTTGAATCTAGACGTAAATACCTTGAAGCTATGACCCTGTATAACATTATTCATAACAACATTGATTGTATCAACCTTATTAATTGTATCTCGTACGCAGCCCCGAGATCCTGCCACATTAGAGCGACCCGCTCTAAACCACTTTTCGCTCTAAACATCTGCCGGACAAACTCGGGACTGCGTAATCCTATCAGACGCATGACCGAGTCATATAACACCAACTTTGTATCTTTTGATATATTCTACTGCTCCTATTATACCTTTAAGAAATCTATAAGTGAAGCGCTTTCCTATTTGGATGCGGATGTACTCGCAGCTTAACTGCTACATCCTTTGTTCTATTATGTTTATTTTTTGTTGTTTCTGTTTCATATTGTTTAAATTAATGTATGGTATGTTTTAAGTCACTACGGCTTAGTGTAAAACCTAGTTACTATTAATTACTCTAACTACCTCTTTTAGAATTAATTTAGGTATGCTAAGTGCCTCTCTAGCTGCTTTTTGTTAAACAACGAGGATAAAACTAATCTGTGTAAAACGTTGTGGATTATGTTCATAATAATTTGCTACTAATTACCTACTATTAGTACCTACCTAGATGTACTCAACATGTTTGAACATAATTGTTTGTTTTTCCTAATAAATAAAATAAAATAAAAATAAAATATTAATATGTAATTTTTTCTTTAAATTTTTCTAATCGATTAGGCTGGACGCATACATACGTTTTCCGCATTCGATTTCCGAATGCGTAATTTCGAATTGGAATTCCGTGAGACTAGCGCAAACGTTCGTTTTTCTTCATTCGGAATGTATCCACGTCAGTACAGATAGTGATAGCGTGGCGAACGCACGACGATGGAGGACGACGATTTATTAGCAATTGCATTTCTGTTATTAGAAAAAAATAAAAAGAAACGTCGTTGGTATTGGATACATCCACTAAATACTCGAAGAATCTATATGAGAGTCCGTATTATTTGTCCGTAACCAATACAGAGAATACGTCCGATGCGCGCGGTGCGGGCGCGAAACTGAATAGAAATTTCCGAACGTGTGCGCCGGCACAAACAAAATGTATGCAAGCGCTGCGTTCCGCATGACGTCATTAGGTTTTTACGAGTAGGTTTCTCCGAACGCGCTGGCTTGGACACGAAACGTACGTGCGGAATTTATTCCGTTCGAAAAAAAAGCGAACGTGTGCGTCAGTTAATGTATTTTCTACTGATTCCATGCGTTCAGATGTCCGAATACGGAAAACGAATTCGGAAATCGAATGCGGAAAACGTATGTATGCTGCCAGCCTTAGTGGTCATTGGTACATAAGTAATTTTTCTCCTAATATTTTGTCTTGGCACTGTTCTAATTTTAATGAACTGACCGAGATGATCAGATTTGATATTACTTATCATGTTTTTATATTTTACATGTACATTTGTATAAATATTGTCAATACAAGTAGCAGAAGTAGCTGTAATCCGTGTTGGCTCCATAAAAGAAGGTTCTAGATTAAATGATTTAAATAAACTAGTTAATCTAGTATTTAAGGAGTAACTTTCTAACAAATTTAACGCTATTATTTGTTTCTTAGATTTACATATTTTATATAAAATTTCTTCCATAACTTGTGCTAGTGATGCTAACGCTACTGAAGGACGAGAGCGGGGCCTCGCGCGGGGTAGCGGGAGGGGAGTCGAGTTTCGAGCCAGGTGTCTAGTTGTTGCGCCCGGGTTATAGTAGAATGTGATAAAATAAATTATGTATTTTTTTAAACTGAAGTAAATTTATTGAAAATGACAGAATAAAGAGAACTGGGACAGAAAGAGGACAAATAGAAACGTAAACTAAACGTCGTATATTTCGAATACTACAAATTTTTATTAGCCGTCCCTCGTTTCTCCAGCGCCGTCTTGAAAATAGAAAAACGTTCAGCCTTCCTATCACTCACACCATTTACGCCCAGCATTCCCCTATTTACCGTATGTCGTCGTCTTTAAACCACATTGATAAAGATATAGATATCTTTTTTACACCAATCTCTTCTATAAAGAGATTTTTTTAAAGTTCTCCAAATGAGTAGTTTTAAGTAAATTTAGGTATTTTATGTTAATTATTTTTTCTAAAGTTTACTTTCATGTTTACATGTAACATTTTTCGCATGCCGTGTTCTCATCTAGTAGGTCGAACACTCCTGTATGTTTTCATGTATCCTAACTTTTTTTTGTATGTATGAACATACAAAAAAAAGTTAGGATATCGTCCAGTTTTGGGAACCTAATAAAAAAAAAAAAAAAAAAAAATTATAGATAGAAAACACCCAGACACGGAACAAATATCTGCAGAACATGCAAACATTTGTCCCGTAGCGGGGATCGAACCCGCGACCTCGGCGTCTCCCGAGTCCCGACTCCCGGCCGGGCGTTCCCAACTGCGCCACAGAGGTCGTCAAAAAAATGGGTTATTCCACTAATCCCCGTTGGAAATCCTCGTCAACGGGGATTACCATTCTTTGTCGATACGAAGGGATTTTTTGTCTATTATTACACTATGATACAATGGGCCGGAACGCAAGCCTATCGAATTCGTATACTCGTAAAAATGACAGAATACATCAGTATCTCTTTGCATAGGCACTTTTTATATCGTTTGTGTTTTGTCGTTTATGTCTACAATAACGATTATTTTAATAAGGCGGAAAGTTATCGTTCCAAAAAAAGGTTGGTAATGTCAACGAAAATGTTATTTTATGAAAAGCATCAAACATGTAAACAGGGAAGTTTATGAGAATTATACGACGGAACAGGAGCCTTATAGTTTACAGCTTCCGAGAAACAATATTGACTTCCTTCCGCCGAGCGCTGAGCGCGGCTGCTTCACTACACCCGACCCTGCAGAGAAGAGCCATGTAGTGGGCTAGCTGCTAGCGGTGTGCGCTACGATCACGATGTGCGTCAAGGATATGGCTCTCCGTAGGTAAAGGTGATGGAAAACACTCTTGAGCTCCACAACGCCAACACCGAGGCACACCGGGAGCAGTGCTGTAACAGCCGGAAGGCGGACAGTTATTGTAGAATATGTTGTTGAAGCGCGATGTGATATTAATTGGTCGGCGCCGACGATGATGAGGCGACGGCGACGCGCTAACTAATGGATGTAATTAGCGACTCTGGTTAGTCAACATAGTGCTCTAATTAGATTAGAAAATTATTAAATTTATCTCTGTGGATGTTCAGTTTATCAAGGTCCAAATTAAATGACTAACATATTTATTGTACTTCTAAGCTACTTACTCGACTTGTGATACTTTTACGCGTATGGCGCGGGCTGGTGAGGGGTGCGGCGGGTAGCGAGGAGTTGGGGGGGAGGGGGGAGGGTAGCGTGCTCGCTGCGATTACCCACAAATGAACACGATCGCGCATTCATGACAATTGCTCTCTATTTACTAGCCCCGCACTCGTATCAAGTTTATTAATCATTCAGTAATTATCGCTTTCAATGGAAACATTTAAATATTTATTTGTTGTATTTAATGCGTCTTACTAAATGAGACATAACTATAGAGAGCTCAGTATACTCGTAGTACAGGTGATCGGTCTATTAAAGACAGCGAAACGTATTTCTTCGCAAAATAATCTACATTCTAACGGAGCATTGTTTCGATGTATGGCTCTGTATAAAGGAAAGACTAGTGGACTGTATCTCAGGTGCTGTAATTCAGGAACAAAGTAAGTGCGTATAACGGTTTAGTGTTCGTAGTATGAGAGTTGTAGCCGAAGTGCGTATGAAGTTGTAGGGGGCGCGGTCCGCGGCGGCTCGCTCGGCGGCGTTCGTCGGCTGTGCTCGGCTGTGGTCGGCTGCCTTCGTGTAGTGGTACAGCCGCGGTGCAGGCGCGCCGCTCGTGTAACGGGTTTGTCTCCAACATACTCCCCGGGTTGATAGGTGAAATTAGGCAATCAACAGAAATCTGGAAGGGGACAAATGTCGTTACATGCCCTTCGAATTATGGCGCATCCCTTGATTCTCAAGTCGCTCAAGACACGTATTTCCTTTTCGACACCTGCGGATGTAGAACCGACAAGAGTGGTCGTCCTAAGAGGAAATGTGCAGGAAGGAGTGGCGTAATATCAGAAGGGCTAAAGCTTATGGAAGTGATAGGACAGGAATTTAATATTTTGCTTTTACTTGAGTCAAATATGTTTGCTTCATAAGTAAAATGATTGAGTAGGAGAAACCTACGAAGGTGATATAACTATTGATTCAGGGCAGCGATTAAGGTGGTGAGATCTGTAACAAGCCTCTGCAGACAGACAGATGCACAAGTAAGAATTAAGGTTGGTAACCTAGACCTTTTTAGCTGGCTATCAAAAATAGTTACTGCCTGAATGAATTAATGTAGCAATGTTAAGATAAATTCCTGCCTTCAAGCCTGTATAATAGTGGATAGCAATGATTGCGGTCCAGTATATAAAAAAGCCTCAAGTGATAATAAGAAATATCAATTTTAGATTTCTACACTCAAGATTTCATTTTAAGAAATCTAGAAAAGAAAAAGGGCAAATGATATTAAGAATTATGTTTTTGCAAAGAACTTTAAAATGCGATATTGTTTAGGAAACATTTTAGTAAGTTTAAGTAGGTATTTAAGTATTTATTTTGTAATAATGATATGTGTTTTATTTTAATTCTTTACAAGAATGATTTAGTATGTAATGTAAGTAGATGTTTAGGTATTTAGAATTAAGTTTAAGTAATTTAGTAATAAGTTATGTAAATAGTTGGTCATTATTCCTGTTGGAATCATTATTTAATAGTAAACATTAATTGAGATCCGGTAGGTCGTGTTTCTGCGATTCGTTAGACTTAATAGGCTAGTTATTTTTCGACGGACTCGCGTAAGAAGGACGGCCAAGATAAAAGAGGCCCCGCTGATGGAATCAGCCTTCACCCCGCGAGAAACAAGAACTGCCGGGTTCTCCTTGGACGGTACGTAGCTCCACCTGTGGCCGGCAGTACCTACGTACAAAATGTTTAAAACGATAAGATGGTAAGTTGGCTTACCTAAAATTAGATGTAAGTAAGTATAAATGTATTTTATGTGTTAATTGTGTTTTTGTATAGTACACAGTCTTGCAACTAATAAGACCTCGCATGACTCAAGACGAGGAATAGTAGACGGTGCTATTTTGAAATTGAAATTGTGCTGAACTCAAGACGAGTACAATAACTTGTATAGGTTTATTGCATCGCTTTCAGAAGTTGACCCGCTGAGTCAACTATCACATTATAAGGTGTGTGCGTAATACCTACTGACCTATATTGCGTGCAGAAAAAGTTCATTGACATCGCTCAGGGTATAGTTCTCAAGAGTATTCGCATTAACTCAAGACGCCAAAATAACCTAACACCTAGTCGCAAGGAAAGAAGCAAAATAGGTACCTTGACAGACTTATAAAGAGTGTAGGTCTTTAGGCGATCAGAAGGATCGTATTTAATTAAGATTTTGCTGTGAAATCGGCTGTGTATGCTTATTTATTTTGAGAGCTAAGGACGCGACCAGTAACAATCCATCCTAACTCTGATTCACGTAACTCAGGAAGGTTTTTACCTAGAATAATTTTATGACTACCTAGAACATTCCAGAAGGTATCTGCCCCGATAAGAAGATCCACTTTAGACGGAATATAATAAGACGGGTCAGCTAAACTCAAGCCTTGAGGAATGTGTATATTTTTTGTATCTATGTTTGTAGTTGGAATTGATGAAGTGACATTTTCGAAGATATGACAATCTAAACGTGTATTATAACTACTATTCGTCGACTCAAGTTTTAGTGTACAAGATTGTGTACTATTGGATACATTGTTATTAAAACCTGCCACTGTGGAGCTCACGTTCCGCCTCGGCAAACCCAGCTTACGACAGAAGTTCTCCGAGACGATGTTTATGCCGCTGCCGTTGTCCAGAACCGCACGCGCAGTGTGTTTGCGGCCCCGGCTGTCGGTCACTCGCACCAGCGCTGTGGACAGGAATACACGCGACGGAGTAGTATGCTGATTGTTTATGTTTTCAGCGGTCAGAACTATGCCTTCTGATGGAATATGTGATGTATTGGATGCAGTGGAATCTGTGTTGTCTAAGTGTAAGAGAGTGTTGTGTTTTTGTGTGCAATATTTGCAGTGTGAAAGGAAACACTTGTTCGTTGCGTGCCCAGAACGTAAGCAATTTAAACACACATTAAACTTCTTTACCATTTCAACACGAGACTCAGTAGGTAGACTTCTAAATGTTTCACATGCATATAATTGGTGTGAATCATTATCACACATAGGACATGATTTATGATTAGATTGTTGTGTTTTTGTGTAAGAGCTTTTGTCTATTATCAAAGTTTTAGCATTATCTGTAGTATAGTTTTTGTGTTTGTTATTTTGTCGTTTATTTTCATCAATGGTTTCTAATAAGTCCGCTCGTCTATTTAAAAATGTTATGAATTGATTTAGTGTAGGTGAAGTTTCAATATTGTTTCTGTGTTCTTCCCATTCACGGCTTGTTATGCTATCTAGTTTCGTGGACATTAAAAAGATAATAATTGTGTCCCAATGTTGGGTTGATTCGTTTAATGAAGTGAGTGCGCGTAAGTTTTTGTTAGTAATATCAATAATGTCACGAATTGACTTACATGATTCCGTGCGGATAGGAACAACATTGAATAATGCTTGTAGGTGGTTATTTACTAGTAAGCGATTATTGTCGAATCTCTCACATAGTAGGTCCCACGCTATAGTGTAATTAGAACCTCTAAAATCAATATTTTTAATTATCTGAGCGGCATCTCCTTGAAGAGAAGCCCGTAAGTAGTGAAATTTATTTATGTTATCTATCTCACTATTATGTATCAGAGACAGGAATGTATCTTTATATTCGAGCCAGTTTTGATAGCCGCCGTTAAAACGAGGAAGGTCAATTTTAGGTAACCTAACTAAATTTCTCACCTGCGTACCAGATTCTGATGCACCGGAGCTCGCCACAGATCCCTCACGTTCGATGGTCCTCGCTCGAGCAGCAAGTAGGCTCTTGGCTGTAGAAACCAGCGAAAAGTAGTCAGTGTCGAACTGCTGGCGGTCCGCGGAGACGACCTGGCCATCTGTTTGTAGCTCGTCAGAAAGTATCTCGATTTCGGTCTGTAATGTATCAAATTCTTCGGATAAGGGCTCAAACTTTCGCAAACGACATTCCAAATCAATAGCTTGAAGTTCGGATAGGGGCTTAGAACCAATGCTTTTTAAATTATTGCTAAAAATAGTTAATTTACATTTAATTGCAGAACGTTTTTTAATCAAAGTTTTGAGTTCCGCCATTATTACGTAACTTTGTAAAATGATAGGTACCTATATTTTATGCACGTTTATAGATGCAATAAAACAGCTGTTGCGAAGAAAAGATCTAGTTTTCAATGTAAAATGCAATGAATGAATTAAAAATGAATAAAGACAAAGATAAAAACTAGACACGTAAGCGCAACAGTGCGAAAAAAAGTATACGATTACGAAGGTGAGCAAAGGTCATGCATCAATGGCGTTCGAGTTTTATGACTGCGATTAGGAATACAAAGGCTTTAAATTGCTGATAAGCTTTGTGAATGAAGTTAAAAATAGATTATAGGCTTTTTATTCAATAAACAAAGTTGTAAAAGTTGTAAGCGTACAATTATGACTCAAGTTGTAGCTAAAAAAAGTATGAAAGAAAGATTTGAAATTAGATTTTTTGACTAAAATAAGAGACGAGGGAATAAGGAACAAATAGGAACGAACTCACAAGTTTGTCAGGTATCCTTACACCACAGGGTCCAGGTGACGTGTGTCCGTCCTTTGTTTGACCTCGTCCGTTGGTCAAAAATGTTGAGTGCTACGAATTCCGATATCCTCAAGACACTTCTTTGTCCTTTATCAAGGGGAGAAAGGACCATATGTTTCGATGTATGGCTCTGTATAAAGGAAAGACTAGTGGACTGTATCTCAGGTGCTGTAATTCAGGAACAAAGTAAGTGCGTATAACGGTTTAGTGTTCGTAGTATGAGAGTTGTAGCCGAAGTGCGTATGAAGTTGTAGGGGGCGCGGTCCGCGGCGGCTCGCTCGGCGGCGTTCGTCGGCTGTGCTCGGCTGTGGTCGGCTGCCTTCGTGTAGTGGTACAGCCGCGGTGCAGGCGCGCCGCTCGTGTAACGGGTTTGTCTCCAACAGCATACTTTAATGCAGCAGATGTGGGATCGTTGACATAAAGTGAAATATGACCCTTTACCCTGGTCCTACTGTACCGCTATAACCGGACATAAGCGTCGGCTCCGTAAACTCGGCCCCTAATCGTCGGCCAACAATAAAATATTAAACACGTTACCAAATAACGAGGACTTTTACAACCCTCGCAAGCACTCTAATAAGGCACCGCCGGAGACCATACTTCACGCCACGTCCACATTTAACCACAAACGTAACGTTTCCATCGTAAAAGCGTCCCATCTAAGCCTCAATTACTCCAAAGATCTAAAGAATTCCTTTATGCGATTACTTGGCGTAGCAAATGTTGTAGAGGCTCTACGACGTAGCATCAGCTCTACGACGTAGAGTCAGTTTTGCTATTTTTTACAGAAGAAAATGTGAACTCGTATAGATGACTAGAACAAGATATCACACTAAAATTATTCACTATGTAAGACAATCATTTGATGACAGCTCATGTGTTCTTTTCAATAATTAATATTGTAGTTCTATTCTACTAACCTCTTTATTATAATTACTCAAAAGAATAGCGCTCGCTATGTTTGTAATTCTTAAGGTATACTCGTACCAGTGAGCGAAATATGAAAGTGTAACGAGATCTCACAGAAGTACAGAACAATTAAAAGTCACGAGTTGTGTGACTTCACGAGGAAGAGGGGGATGAGAGAGGGCATGAGAGAGGACATGAGACGCGAGCGGTGAGAGGGCAAGGTGGCGCGGATCCGGTTCAAGTTTACTTAATTAGTTGCTGCCTGTAGTGTTGTAGTGTAGCTGTGTGTAGTGTTGTAGTGTAGCTGTGTGTAGTGTTGTAGTGTAGCTGTGTGTAGTCGCGAGGAACGTACGGATTAGGAGAGTGCATGCCTGCATGTGGTCGTAGTCTGTGCACGGAAGCTGACCTTCAGGCAGCGCCACACGCCATAACATTGTGTAGGTACATACAAGTACTAATTGACGTAAGCACAACTTGAACTCACGATGTTTTGTTAAACAGCCACCTACGCCTTTAATGAAGCTTCACAAACCTACAATTAACGACTTAAAGGAACTCAAAGGGATGGTTCTCGTTCATTATCGTGACTTTTAATTACATCTTTACATCCTTCAATTGTAAGAAAATGTTTGTTTGAACAACACACCTCGTTCACTGCTGCAGTGTACCTGCTTGCTCGCAGGGATGCCATGTATACATACATATATGTACATTGCAATACGTTCTTGTAAGTTCTCACCGGATTTGTATATAGTATCTCCTTACAAACACGCTTCATGTCAACTCGGACGAATGTCTGCACTAACATTGGTAATAACGACACGGACCATTTATTTGCACAGATACCACACTAAAAATAACCTTATTACTGCAGGGTTAGGGTAGTCGTTAGAATGTATGATACGGATCTAAAAGGTTGGCACATGTTTGCTGTGCAAAATGAAATGAATTTTACGACGTTGTGATAAAGTTGCAAATACGTGCGCAGTGTATTCAATTTGCAGTCGGTCGTCGGTCGCGGGCGGCGGGCGATGTTCACGTCCTTCAATGTTTTCTTAGTTTGTTAAGTAGATTTAAATAAAATATTAATATTGGAAGATTGATAAAATTAATAAATAAATAAATAAATCATAAAACTACGGAACCAGTAGTTGTTACCAACTTGTTTATAAGTAATTCGGTAAAGTGCAAGAAGTACGGATCAAGTTTTCGGGCGAGCAATTATTAGGAAACAAGTCACGTGTTCCGAGGGAAGCGTCGCGCGTTCGTGGATGCAGGTTTGAGTTCCGAATTTGCATTTTTCGATCCATTTTTAATCGAAAATAAAATTACAATGACCATCAGGGCCGATAGAGTGGAAGCCAGCGACGGTGAGTTGACAGGATAATCTGGTTACACGGTGAGCAGACAAGTGGCCCACGTCCTCCGAATACATGTAGCGATTTATATTTAAAAAACCATGACATAAAAAACTAGAACGTAGGTCGTCAATTGAACGGATTTCTAATAATGTAATTGAAGAAATGCCTCCTCACACGCAGGCAAGCTGCGGACGCACTCTTTGTTCGCGTTCTGACATAATCTCTGCAGCACACGACAGGCTAGTGCCTGCACCCATCTCATGGATCAACAACAAATACAACACTCTCATAGGTTTCCCTTGTGTACGCGGCTACATCTCTATGTTCCTGGTGGGTTATCGTTGCGCCACTAATCTGTTTATACACTATTGTTACCTGTATTGATAGCCTGCCTAAGCTACGTCGCCGTTATATAAATGCTACGACTCTGCTACGCCGCTGCTACAGTGATGCTACGGCAGTGCTACACTGATGCTACGGCAGTGCTACACTGATGCTACGGCTCTGCTACGCCACTGCTACACTGATGATACGGCTTTGCTACGAGCGCTCCAAATGTCCTACCTGAACAGAATCGGGTTTATTCTGAGAACCAGCGCTACTTAAGTACTACTCGTATTTGTGTTTGTAAGTCGGATTACACTTCACGCAGTGCACTTCACGGGAGGGCCAATTTATGTTTCATGTATATTACCGTCAAGGAACCGTACATCAACAATGCTTGTTTATTTGTTTTCCCGTTTTAGTTACTTTATTTATGTCCTTCTGACATTATTTAAATCTACCTACATACCTCCGCCTGTACTACACGCCCTCTACAAATCTGTTATGCCACTGCTACGATATTTTGATTTATTATAACACTCTAAATTTTTTGCCATGTTGTTTGAAGGAAATTTTGTGATTCGTTTCTGAGCGAATATCGCTACGAATAAATTTTAATATTATATCCAAAGTGCCACTAAAGTCGACCGCTGTAATAAATTTCCCAGAATTTACAGGCACTTAAAGTTTGTCACATTCTGTGTGAGTTTATACTCGTAGCGGCACGACACGTGCTCACTTCACCACCGCAACACTCCATTCCATACCACAACACTCCATACCACAACATTCCATACCTCGACACCTTGACTGGCTTCTCAACTCACTAACAGTTGGTAGCCGCTGCGTCTTCTGCGCCTCCAACTCTGAACAAATACATGTATATCTTTGTGATGATCATTAATATGCACTAAGGTGATGATCATATATTTTGGTATTAATATGGGTGTTTTATAGTTTCCTGATGATTACTAGAACGTATCATGCATTCTTTAAATCAGGCTCTTCATTTGAATACCCCGCTACAGTACGGGCGCTGCCTCGCGTCGCACCGCGCCGCGTCACGCCGCGAGAGGAAGCTGGAATGGACGAACTGAAACCAGATCTCACCACACTAGCTAACTTCTAGAGAAGTAGCGACATATATCATTTAGTTTCTTTATTTTTGGGGCAGTCATACATAGTGGGATAAGGGCAGGAGGATGATGATGATTTTTGGGGCAGTCAATATATTTTTGTTGCTGCATAATTCGATAATTTGCAGTATTAGAAAAGACTTTAATGAGTTGTAATAAGAACTCGAATCCAACTGAGTAAGGAGCAACACCCACTCGGCTAACACGGCTCATCATTAAAACTGAAACAAACGTAGGAATAAAATAAAGCTCTAATAAATATAGTTCGTGCAGGTCAGGGCTCAGGGCGTGCAATAAACTCAGTGCCGCGTGTTGTGAATATAATTTAATGTTGCGTTTGAACAAGTGATTGCGTGGCCGCCGCTCGCCGTTCACTTAGCAATAACAGCACTTGCTAAATTGAAAATTCAGGGAACCGCCACATTCTCTGCTTTAATTTATCTAACTTTTTTATTACTTACGTAAAATATAAAACCTGAAAATTTAGTATTTTACGTAAATCTTTACAAAAATAAGTTTTGAGTAACCCCCCCTTGGCCGGCTTGCATTAAATGGTTGCTTGAAGGTAGATAGATTTGCGAGCCGAGGTTTAGTATTCCATAACAAGCATCCATTCATATAGCTGTGTGTCTCAGCTCCGCGGGCTTGCCTTATATGCAGAAACACACCACCACTTCGCAAAACGTAAAAAAACGACTGAGATCTCTTACGTTTTCATATAAATGCCGATAGACCGTCTTTGCTGAGATTTAGGTGTTTAGAACTCAATTGAAAGGTTTACTCAATCGTGATGTACATACTTAATCATTACGTTTTTTTCACTTTCAAAACTATAGTGAGTTGGACTCGACTTAACTCAATAACTCAGAAAAAATCCAATAATAACTTCTTAAATTAGCTTGAATGTGTATTTCTGTCGTATCCTGCTTTACGTGAGTTCGGACCCTAAAACAAAAACAAGTTCACTTCGATAACTCAAACAAACAAATTGTTATTTAACGACGAATTAAAGTAAAACACGATAATATAAGTTGTGAACATTTGATAAATGAACGTGGCATCGCTAACGACCCCCCCCCCCACCCCTCCCCACCCCCCCGCACAGAGATTGTAGCGAACTCCAAATATTGGCATTCTAACTCGCGGTGATATTATTCAAAAGAAACTCTGTTTGCTCAACTTTGTAAAGTATTTATTTACGAGTATTAGTTATTCTCAAACTTTTGAATGATGAATGTCCCCCTTGCACATTGATGGCAGTTAACGGCTAAGTAATGGAGTTTATTTCAAGTTTTTTTAATAATAAAAATTGAAAAACCAGCTCCAACTAACAAATCTATATCGAGTATCTGTATTGCTATACTAATATTATACAATGATCAAATTTGTTTGTTTGTTTGTTTGACAGAGGTAATAATATGTTTTATTTAACAACGCCAGGTTGTGACGACTGTAAAAATAAACATATTTGTACTCGTATTTGTGTTTGGAACGTCTAAAGCAGATGTATTTCACCGTAGAAACAATTTACTAATGATCAAACTTGAGATACGGAGGCTTTATTCTAGAACCAATCTTGTTGTGAAACTTTCCGTCTACATTCAGTCCTTAATTGAGAAGAACAGTTTAAATACCTATTTAGAAGACAGCCCTGTTCCGGCGCTGCTCGACAAACTTCAGTATTGTTGAAATAGCAAACAGTTAACTACCGTAAAATTATCCAATAAACGGAGCGGAGATCCTCGGTTTGTATGGGCCGGAGCTAACCGTCAGATGTTGAACTCCCCGAGTTCTGAACCTGGCTACCGGTATGAGAGGCGGGCGGAGCCGGGCAGTCCCACTTCTAAAGAAAACGTCTGAATCATCTCGTTAAACGCCGCTTCTGTTTTATCTTAATTAACGCGCAAAAATGTTTTCTATCCGCCATCTTGAAAGCTTAGCGAGGGTTTATCAAGCGGAGATAAAGCGGGTTATTAAAAATAAATAGCGCGATAATTACTTGTGAAAGCTTTTCCTCGTGACCCGCTTCTCTAAGCCGCTCGCCTCGCCTCGCCTCGCCTCGCCTCGCCTCGCCTCGCCTCGCCTCGCCTCACTAACCGCTCACTGCATTTTCTTGCGTGCAAACTGCAATGTGTAAAAGATATTAAAAGCAACGTTCATGGCGCACTAAGCGGACAGTCGACGGCTCTTAATAAAAGTGTTGGCTATGGAAACCGACTGTTAATGCGGAATGAACGAATTCACAAGCTCCTGCTTTTATAACAAGCTAAACTTTAAGGGTTCCAGGAACAAAGTTGACTCATCTACGAGTTGGTTTTTTAGGTTCAGAACGTTGTTCTAAATGGTACGTATTGTGTGAAGAGTTGGTACGGATCAGTTGATATTCATGAGCAGCGCCGGCACCGGCACGCGCCGGCACCAGCTCACCCGACCCGCACCGACACGGCACTGGTTAAAGTCTTTTTCAAATTATACTTTACATACAATTGGATACACAAGGCACATGCTAAGAATGCCAAGCACTTCTTACATAACTTGTACACATTTCCATGACCTGGGGCACGCTGTACGCATAGTTGCTCATAGTCCCGGAGAGGCGACATGTGCTCGTGCATGTGCTGCCTCCTCCGCGGCGCGCGTCGTGTCCACTCCACCAACCACTCATTAAAAGTTGGAGCGACTGTTCATGTCACATCCGACGTCGCCAGTTCTCCACAAAACGACGCGCAAAAATAACTTCTCCAACTTTTTAATAGATTTCCTAACCAGGGTTTTAACCTCCTGGGCACCTGGCGCAAGTTTCAGTTAGCGCTCGGCTGGATAGCGAACAATGTTACTAACCATTTTTTCCAGCTATTTTCCTATTAAAACCTTTTTGCGTCGACTTAAGTAGTATAAACATAAATCTACTCGTATACGAGTAGGATGTAACAAAATGTAAAGTGATTAGGCCTCAACACTTCGCTTTTGATGTAGGTACGTTAAACCGGTGCTAAGGGCCTCCAACTGTCAACTGGAGACAGTTTAAACTTGTTTAAACACTCCCAACTAGTTAGTAAAGTTCGTGTATTTTCTGGTAGGTAGATACTTAGGTAGTTACTATCAAGTACAGTTTTATACATGGTGTTCGTATTATCCGATAAAACTATAAGCTCTTGAAATTATTGTCATTCTTGGTATTCGAGCGGATTAGGAGGGTTACGAAGTAAGTACAGGGAGTGAAGGCAAAATAACAGAATTCAATACAAAAAGTAATTCCATTAGATAATAAAAATATCGAAACCGAGCTGCCTCCGAGATCCGAACCCATTACATGCGGATTTCAGGCTTAAACCAATGCGTAGGTCAGCAGGATACAGCCAGGATAGCCAGACCCCCGGCGCTCCTTGGCCCCGGGCGAGGCGCAACCTGCCGTAGGGGTCAGAGCGCCTGGTCCACCGGATCCCTAGTTAGCGAACGTCTCGCTTAGAGAACCTGATGCAAGATTGGACTGATGCTATTTCTTTTTGTCTAGGAACAAGCTCAAGGCAGTGAATGTTTGTGATATCATCCTACAGGTCATATTGCAAAAGCTATGGCTAAAAATCAGATAAAAACAAAAACAGGTCAATAGAAAAACAAAACTATTTAAGGGTAATTAAGCTGCTTTTCCTTATAAACTTAGTGGTGGTAATTATGTTATTGGTATATCTCTTATTATTTTAAAATAACGTATGGACGTCAAATATTCTTATTATTTTTTTTTTATTTTTTTTATTGTAAGCGCTGTTGGCTAGAGAGCAACTTCTGTACTCAAAGGGTACCTATTATACCAACTCATGGACAGACAAATACGGCAATACGACTGTCGCTTTAAGTATCTTTATTATTATTTTTCGAGAATCACCGAACGTGACTCCTTCGTCAATTCAATATGTACTAAAGTATTCAGTAACTCGCTAAAAGTTCCCTCAAACTCTCGAGTGACGACAACGCGTTTCAAAGTTATAATATTTGCGTCAAACAAGTTTATATTCCGAAGAAACAGGTAAAAGTCACGAAACAAGGCGTGAAGCGATCAATTATACTTGTCTGCAGCAATTAAACAGCGACTTGAACATATTAAAAGCGCCCATTTACAATCGCTCGTTTAAGAACAATCCACATCGGGTTTATATTTCATTTTAAATTGAAAAAGAACGACAACAAGTAACTGTTCATGAACTTTCCGTGCAGTGAGTTGGTATTGGGAGCGCGCGCCACACTAACTTCGCTGTGTATTATTGTCGTTATGTGTCGTTTATCACAATGAAACAATCATCAGTACATTTTAAACGCACTCGTATAACTTTACCTATTTTATAGAACTACATTGCATTTTTACAACGATACTGGCAATTATCTTGGGGTATTAAATAAAATCGTTGAAACACAAACTCCTATTGATTTACTAGCATTGTGTGGATAACAAACAAAAAGGTTCCAAAGCGAGTGTAAATCGCGGCAACACAACACAAAGTTCCGCGAATGAAAGGCGCCGCAGACAAACAACACCATTTATTTTTATATTTATTTCTAGAACAACTTCAAAGTGCATTAAATCAATCCGGCGTCTCTGGTCCGAGCTGACTTGTTTCTCAAATACATATAAATCAATTTCTTTGAGTTTTTAACGTAGACATTTTTGTTTATAGGTAGGTATTTCTGACGATATATTAAAATTTTCGTATTTGGAGTAGAGATGTGACAAACGTACCTACCTATGCTAGTGTAGTTACACTGATACAAGGGAAGTTTCCCTTCTGGGATCAAAAACACCGAAAATCATGGACCATGGTATGATACCCATAGACATAGACATAGACATAGACATAGACATATACATAGCTTTATTTACCACATATTTTTATATTTAGATAGGTACCTACCACAGTGTTTATTCACACATTATAATCGTGTAAGACGTTTAAATATGTGATTCTTGGAGTCCTATTTAAATGTCAGCACCATGGCAGAAAAACTCTAACTAAACAAAATAATATAATCGTGATGCTATCATTATAGAGGCGTCGTCGCTCTGTAGCGTGTAGTGGCGACAAGAACCTGGCGAGTTAACTAGACGAGGTATGTGTGAGTGTATTATACAGGTAAGTATACATTATAGTCACAGACATAGATATTATAGTGTATTGTATTATGCATGAAGAGCTCAAGCCGAGAGAGCAGCACCGGCGCGCCGTCCCGCTGGCGCGGGCGCGGCGGCGGCGGCGGCGGCGGCGGCGGCGGGCGCGTTACAGGATTACGCGAAGTACTCCCCTGTCGCACTTCCCTTTTGTTTTAATTATTCACTCAAGCTTTACAATTTCCTTTTTTAATCAACCGGAATTCAAACGGAATCAAAACAGTCTAAGTACTGTTTTGATTCCGTTTGGATTCCAATCAGATGGTTAACTTGACAATAGATACATCTTCATGGTCGAAGAGTTTGTAAAGTTTTAGCTTTACCTATATGTATCTACAGACTACAGAAGTGTGGACCCGTTGGACGACTAAATGTTCACTTTAAAACTGAAATAAAATGAATACGAAATGTAACGAGTATCGCAGAGAACGAGGGAAGTGAAATAGATTTCTAAAAGTCTGGGTTTAATCTGGATACTTGTTGCGAGAAATTGTTTACTTGCAGGTTCAGTATTTAAATAGTATCCTTAATTAAAATGAAAATAAGCATTTTTTGATATCGGGAACCTTCAATACATAGAGTTAAATTTGTCTGAACATTTAGGCGCTAGATGTGCACATTCGCTGTCTCCAGGGACACCGGAAGCGTCGCCGGCGCCATCTTCCGGTGGTGCGAGATTACCGCCGGAAGTAGCGGCACGCCTCAATACCCGGCGCAGCGTTCACGTAATTTACGTACGTATGTAATAATAATTAGTTTTGCTCGTTAAGCTAAAACCGGAATGATTCGAGTGGAGTGTATATTAGAACGGTGTAGTCCCCAGAAATTCCAGCTTCTTAAAAAGTTCACCTGCACTGCATGCACTGTACACATTTCCATCACAGTAACAGTTCCGATAGTAATAAAACCTCCTAAGCCGTAGTTCCACTATCCAGGACTCGTAAAATCCAACAGTTTCTCGCTGAAAATCCGTTTCATTGAATTCTACGTTTAAAACAGCGCTTGAAGCAAGTTTTTAATTATAAGTGTCGTTTAGCGCTGGCAGCGGCCCAACACCGCCCAGGACCGCCCAGCGTCGCCAGCGTCGCGGCTGCTGGCGCGCGGCAGATTTACGACGTGCTGCTGCCTGGTCGCTGCAGATCAATGCAACTTTATAAACGCAACCCTCATTCAACCACTGACTTTATCCAAAAATAAGCAAACGCAAATACTTAACTTAAGTAGGAAAATTACTAACTTAGTAGTAATTTTCACTTCACAAAGGCTGTTTTTTTGTAGCACCTATTAGACAAGTTTACTTTTTAATTTGGAAAGAGAGCACACAGCTGAGTAACAACATTCGC
Organism: Xanthorhoe spadicearia; assembly: GCA_947086425.1. NCBI lineage: Eukaryota > Metazoa > Arthropoda > Insecta > Lepidoptera > Geometridae > Xanthorhoe > Xanthorhoe spadicearia. The sequence goes on from OX352206.1 coordinate 48,197, forward strand.
TATGACAAGTAGCGGACTGCCATGACACCTGCCATTGTGATCTTCACATAATATCTGTAGCAGCGGAGCTAATTATGAAAAAAGTAGGAAAGAACACTGTAAACTCACAAGCAACTAGGACAAAATCAAGCCTTATCAACGTTTCTTCTGCATGTGCCATTATCTATGCATATTTAGTGCTTGCGTAGCCGTGATAGAGTTGAATGTGGAGTGGCGGCGCGCTAACGAGCTCATTGCGGCTGCGGCCGGCTGTTGACTCGGGGACTATTTGCACTCGCGCCCGCTAATCGACCGCAGTCCGCACACGCCGCGCCGCCGCCCCGCCCCCGCTCCGCCGCCGCCCCGCTACCGCCCAGCCGGCGCCGACTGCGAGCGCACGCTGATTGTGTTCTACACACAACTGATGACGATGCGAAATTTTGAACCTTTGTGTTTCAAACATAATCACCATTTAGTGCAGTTTGTGTCATACTTTAATGAGATACTGACAGTGGATGGAGCTACTGAGAACGAAACAAAAGAGGAATGCTGTATGAGACCATTAATTATTCTCTTACCAACCATATAAATGCAGTGGGATGGTTGCTATAGGTACCTATAGTTTTCTTTGTTTGCAGAAAATACTTAATATGCTGTTAGGTTAGGTTAGCGGATGGCGCGGCGTGCTGCTGCTGATCGGACGTCCCCCCCCTACCCCCCCTCCCCCAAACGCTAAGTATTTCTTATTCATAGAAATACATTCCAGATTGTTATGTTTTCCTAAACGATGTCTTCATCTCACTTGTTCACTCGATAATAAATCCTAATTCGTTGACTTTAAAGTCGAGTTTAATTTCCCGTGGAGCTAGTTTGCAATGTTGTTGCGCGTAGTCTAACTTCAAAAGCAATTCAACTTTTCTACTTAGGAATATGTTTTTGATGGGAATTCTGTATATTATTGGTGAGCATTAACAAGGAGTGTGCGCCTTTGTTCCCGGGACGGCAGTTACTTCTCGGAGGCGACGAAATATATGGTTTTAATCACGGCTTACAAGAAACTTCAAACATTACATTTATATTTCACAAACAAACATGTTTACATTGTTATGCATGTCATCTTTCACGCTGTTAATAATTCTTCTTTATCTGTCTCTACCAAAAAATTTAGAGACGTCGTCATTCAATACCTAAATTACAGTTCCTAAACTCGAACTATTAACTAAACCTATTACTAAAATGAATCGTTTGTCCGTCACAGTCAGTGACGGAACGGGGAAGGAACTTTGCATCCTAGAACTAGTTTCAGCACAACTTAGTTTGTTAGGTTCATTTAGTACATAGTTTCTAAACCTATTACCGATACCCAAAGTACAGCCAGAATACAGTATCAGTTAGGTACAAGTGCTGGCGCCGACTGATGATGCCTGGTGTTTGTGCGAACAGTCGTTATAGGTCGCTATCGCGAATTGACGTAGTGGTGGAAGTCGGCGGCTCGCAACATGTACCTATAGGGACGAAACGAAACAGAAAGAAAGAAAGAAAAAAAGAAAAATATTTATTTACTACACTCATTAAACATACATTGACTTAAATATAAGGTAGGTAAGTAAACAGGACCGCGACTGTATTCCCGACGCGTGGAAGACATTCTCTCAGTTTTTTTAAGCATTCAAGATAAGGGGGCTGGGCTGGCTGGTCCGAGACACTTCTAAGCATTTTAAGACAATAACAAACCAAGCATATCTGTGAAAATTCGTGAAAAAAGAAAAGGGTTGATTGTAGGTTTTTAGTTTGCGGAGGTAGAAGGGCTAGTGGCGTAAAGCGCGGTGCGGCGAGGGGCCAGGGGGGAGGGGGGGGGGTGCACTTGTTGAGCGCTAACTAGCCGCGACGGAATTAGGCCTCGACCCTCACGTGTACCTCCGAATTGAGCCACAACAATAATAGCCTTCATGATTACACACTTCAACCTAAAGAAATCGTCAGTTTAAGAAAAATAAAACGTGCTTTTTAGACTCGATAATTTGCGCAATCCGTGCACTTGTATTTCATGGTTGTATTATTATATGAAAGTATTTTTTACGCAACGCACATGGCCATAATAAACTGTGAAAAGATACATATTAAAGAGATATTCGAATGAGGAAGCGAAGGGGATGAAAGGGGGTGAGGGTGCTCGCTGGAACCTCTCCAGCCGCTTACAGCCTTACACAAATAGAGCCGCGCTGCGAGATAAGGCGCCGGCTCCGGGCATGAGGGCATGTTCCTCTTGTTTGTGGAGCTATAAGTGTAAGCTTACTGATTAAAGAATGCGACTACAATGGGGTAATAGTGAGTTCCAAAACCAACAGAGACACGCGTCGTGAGGTAAGGACACGCGAGTCTTCTGCCTACCCCTAGGGGTAAGAGGTAAGGGCGTCGACAGATTCTTTGCCCTGGCTTCTTCGCCGGGGGCTGCCCCCGGGTAAGGAGGAGTTGCCCCGAATGGCGGTAACCTGTGGAGTAATGCACAGATTTTTTTTTAGAATCACAAAAGTGCGCTTCATGCAGCGCGCGGCGCGAACCGCGGGAGCCGGCAGGTGCGTCACGCGAGCGCGCCATCACAACAACCGCCTACTGTCTGTCTGTCTTTCACTACAACTTACTATCGCAACTATGAGCCATGGCACCTCCACTAATCGTATTGTAATAACTTGCAACAATGCCTTGTTGGTTGCGGTTGCTTGTGTTGGGACTCGTTAAAACTGCGAATTTATGAAACATCATTCGATTGAATAGTGAATAGTATAAAAATGAATCTCAAAAGTTACAAACATCGATAACAAAATCACTGTAAAATCACGGAAACAGTCTCTGATTGAGCGGCAGTGGTCGCAATGATCGATCGCGATGGGTGACCAGCGGCGGGGGGGTGGGGCGGGGAGGGGGGGGGTCGAACAACAAAGTTTACACCAGCAATAACAACAGCGAGCATCAATCATCTAGCGTCACTTTCAATTAATATTTTCCATTGAATCGATCAACAGGTCAGATGTGACTGCTTCCGCCGGAATGTAACCCCGCAACCCGCAACCCGCAACCCGCTACATCATATTGCATTGTATAAACTTATGATTGATTATTCCTAATCAGTATGGAATTTATCTTGAATTTATATCAGGCAAGTTTCTATAGATCGTTTGTTTGGTAGTACATGATACTGGTGTCGATCCTCAATATTTGTATACTTACCTACCGACCGGGTTTTAAAAATATAAACATCAATAGTATTTTCATTTGTTGCAATCAAATCTGCGATGCATTGTTGTCCGATTCCATCTCAAGTTTAATTCCGAATGAAGGCGAAATAGTTTCTGATTTGTACGAGTAGAAGGCTTGCTACGTCGTAGCTGGTGCTACGACGTTGATACGATTACATTTGAGATTACCGTAATAATAGTAAACTGCTGGAGTCTCTGAATATGAACCCGCACTCGTATAGTAAACCAGGTAATTAGTAAACTAATAGCTTCGTAGTTTGTAACAAACTTCAAACCAACAGCATACTCGCTGAAGTTGGGCAAGTTGTTATAAGTTGTTGACCAACTTTTGAAGATTATATTTTGTAAAGTCATTTTTAGTCTACGAAAACCAAACTAACTTTCACACTTTGGTAGACAAAGAGTCTCTATATTTGTGTTTTTTTTTTATATCAGTTTGCCGATCGGAAACTGGGGTCTCTATTAGGTCAGTAGCCTGTGGTTTTCATAATTAGCTGAGAAGGCTGGCATATCCACAGGAAAGACAGGAGCTAAGCTGAGAGGATTGTTCCGGTGCTGGGCAAGCCTATTATGGACATCCATCTGGACAATGTCCCAGGCACTACAGTGTCCCGTCAAGTGTAGGCAAAGGTTGCCTCCTGACGCTGTATAGGTCATCTAGTAGAGATGTAAAGGCCTGCGTCTGAGCAAGTACAAAATAGTAAATCACAACAATGAATGCATGCTGTGTTCACTGATTTTAGAAACTGCGCTGTGATTACTTTCTTAAGACTGTAATATAAGGTTAAGTTTAGCGTAAGTTTCAATTTGTGAACCTTTCAATAAAAAAAGTATTTATCCAAGTCTGTCCGAGGGCGGACGCTAGTCGCCGACGGCTCGGCTCCGGTGTTGTGTCACAAAGCTGCTGTAATTACAGATCTGTTTTGTGTTTTCTTTATTTTTTGTAGATCGTTGTAATTAGAGAGTGCGACAGCCGCAGCTCATCTGCTTTGTTCGGAAGGTCAGCTCCTCATCCCTCCTAAGCGGACTATTAGTGAAATTATAACACACACACACACACACACACACACACAGTGCGACACGGTGCGATGCGATGCGTTCCCGCTCGTTTGGGAACACACTCGCTCCCGTTTATACTGCACTGCATATTTCACTGCCGGCGCCACCATGCGTCATCGCTATCAAAATATATTATGCGTTTTGTTATTGTACTAAATGAGATCATTTAGAGCGAAATAGCGTTTGACGATGTCTTAGATATTGTACACTTGCTTAGTAGGTGGTTTAAGTTTAATATTTTGATCAAGAATGTAACCTTAGTAAGTAAAGTTACTATTCTTGCTAATAACATTGAACAAAGCCATCGAGAATCTACCGCACACAGTACGTATTCATACTTTATTCTAAAAATGAATGAAAGAAAGAAAGAAAAATATGTTTATTTCCGTAAAACATCAAGGGTTGCTTAATAACGTAGTCTTGTAAGCTACGAGTATTGGACTCTATTGCCTGTTCCGACGCAATAAACGGAAATAAAAAACGAGCAGCCTTTTTACGTTTTACCGTATAACGACTTGAATTATTGAAATCACTACGTAATATAAAACAAAGTCGCTTTCTCTGTCCCTATATCCCTATACATCCTTAAATCTTTAATACTACGCAACGGATTTCGATGCGATTTGTTTTAATAGATAGTGATTGAAGAGAGAGATTGATGCTGATAAGTGCTAGTTTATTAAATAAATAGAATGCATTCGTGTTTTTTCTTTTAGTGTTTATTTTCATCAATGTTTTGCGTTGTGAGTGTTACAAAATAAGTAATCGAATAAAATGGTTATTATAATATCTTTTTAACAACAGTCCTCAATGTTTTATTAAATGTTTCAGAAATGCGATTTCAAAAAGCAAATAGAGTACATTGTTTGTATAAATGAGACAAGAGGCTGTTCTCCGGGTAATGGTAGTAATGTAGGTTTGCGCGCATTATTGTTATTCGCAACGAGAGCGTTAGAGGCGGTGCCATGTGCCCCACAGCACAGCACACGACCGGCGGCGGCGGCGGCGGCGATCGGCGGTGGCGGTGGCGGCGGGAGGCGGCGGCGGCGGCGGCAGCGGCGGGACGCGTCGCCTCCGAACAATGAACATAACACTTATACTATACAACACTCGTAAACGTAATGAAACGGAGCGAACACACACACACACACACACACAAGCTCCTTTTACTCTGAGATAGAGTTCCGATGTGTATTATTGTTTAAATTCAACGGCCAATACTTTTAAAGATGGAACAGAGTCCTAAATACAAGTTGGTAAACTTAGTTTAATTCTTATCGTTATCTCTCGTTTTTTGTCTAGAAAAAGGTAGTTGACCGCCGATATTTGTAAAATCACTAAATTTGATCTGTTTAATATGTTATTCTTTAAATACTATAACAGCAACTTGAAATTTGTTCAGAAGATAGGTATTATTGTAAAAAGTTAAATACAAAATGTTGTTATATCTATCTGAGGACGAGTACCTATGATACAGCCATCGTATAGGCCATTTTTAATATCGTATAGGCTAATAGAACAATCAATAAACCAGTGCAAAAATAAATGAACAATCTATTTTATGAAAGTTGGTACGTAACGTTGTAGTAGCCGCTACGCTAGTACGCGCTACGGCGTAGATATAGAGCTACAGCGTAGACATAGAGCTACGCCGTAGCACCAGCACATCTGAACCGATGATGGGCGTAGATATAGAGCTACAGCGTAGACATAGAGCTACGCCGTAGCACCATCACATCTGAATGATGATGGTACAGCTCGTAATGTTCGCGAGGTAAATACAAATACATTCTTAAATTGAGGTAAAAATGACATTTAGAACACAGAAGTAACAAACAAAGTGAATTTATAATACAGAACTTCTAAAACTCAGGGGTGTTTTAGAAAATAACTGTGAAATATTTTGGTTGCAGGCACGAGGCTCGCACGGTGCACTGCAATCTAGAACTTAGGAGAGGACTAACATTAGGTCCTGACTTTAATTATAAAACGTGTATATTCGAGTTAATCTACACAAATTTCACACTGCAGTGCTTAAGGAGTTTTTTAAATAAATAAATGCTTATTGAGCAAAGTAAGACATTAAAAAATGCTGCACATCCCGTCTCCCGTCATTTTTCCTACACGAGTACATTGTATAGCTGCGAGCAGCGCGAGTGGAATTCGCTCGACGCAAAATCATTACGTAGATTTGGTTCAATTTCATTAGCAAATTATTGGTCTGAAATATCCGTAAAAGCATTTCGACCGAGAGGCTTCCGGCCGTCGATGAATTTCAAAATATACACGTCGCATTCATCCGACATGTCGACGCTGGTCGACGAAATTTTTTATAAATAGAGAAAAGTGGATCCACGCGATTTATTCGGCTGTTTGGAGCGCGAATTGAATTTCATGAAAATCAAAATTGTTTTGTGAAACTCTTTCTGGCTTTCGTCCAATTGGTCCGGAATATTGAAAGACATATAACGCCAACGAGTTCGGGAATAATAGTGATATGCACTCGCCCGGCACTGAACCCCGACCACTGCAAACAACTCGTCGTCCGTGTCCGTGTGTCGGCAAATATAGAACCGGTGGCGTCATCCGACCCGAACGTGCCGTTTGGTGAAATGTCCTTAATTCCTCTTGTTCTTTGTTAACTTTTTGTGTAACGTTATCCAAGTTCGTCAAAGAGTACACAAAGCGCTCAGAGCTCCGAGTGCGGGGGGGGGGGGGGGGTGAGGGTCCCCCCTACTTGCCCCCACAGCCCCCTCGCCCCCACTCGCACGTCACCGGGCGGTATGTGCAGGCCTCTGTTTACTGAGGACTTTGGCACATCGGAGACAAAGGAAATTAGTTCTATTTGGTGATATAATTACAGGCTGTTCGTGTGTTGTAGCTCCGCACGGCTCCACGCCATGCGCCATGGCTTACATGGGATCACTAATTGCTTGTAAACATTTATGAAAAAAATGGTTAACAATACCTATAAGATACACTTTTTCTGTAAGTTTAATGCAAGTAAGCGTCCGCTATTTGTTTTGTAAAAGAAATAAAATGCAATATTTATCTTCTTCTAAGAGCTTTGGCTGAAACTATACTCGTATATCACACTAATATACATATGTAAAGTGTTGCATATCTAGCAACCCTGGGAGTCCCGAGGGTCATTTGTGGATCCAGCACCTGTATTTGTATTTATTTTAATTTACGAGTATGAACATCTTTCTTCCAAGTAACTTCCTTCCTTACCCCTTTTTTAACAATAAGCCACTATCCTACACCAATCCATTTTGTAAAATGCACATTTCAACAGTTATTCTTTATTATTTCTATTATTATTATTATTTTTAAATTCTTTTTTATGTAGGTACTTATTTATGTTTAGTTAAGAAGAAGTTTGTGAGAGAAAATAAATAAAATGATTGAAAATGATTGATTGATTCACTCGAAGAGTCACTGTGAAAGCGGTTGTAGCTTGATGTTTGTTCAGCACTTTTAAACGAGGCAAGTACTCTCACGCGCCGAGATTACCCATTCTCTTTGATATCGCGCTGCAAGTTGCAACACAAAAGCAACTGTCACATTTTATTTGCTGGAAAGAATCAAGGAATTTACGCGGGAAACCGACCGTGTCTACTCCTTTTATTGGGTGCGGGCGACCGTAGACAAGTTCGCTAACATTAGCGTACGGCGAAATCGACCTTTACTTCTTCGAGTAAGCGATACACAATAGTTCTTAATTTACTGTTCTGTATTGTTGATGATTTGACCAGTCAAATTAAAATAATTGGGTCAAATTAAATTAATTAAGCGTTTGGTTGTTCATTGACAGAATGCAGTCTGTCTGTGAATGATGAGTCAGCCTCCATGACAGTGCATTCAGTTGGGAAGAAGTTACTACAGTTAAACTAATTTTTAGAGGCACTTTTTCTAAACATTGCCAAAGTACCTACCTACCTAAATACATACTATGCACGGCATGCTCGTCCTCAAACACGCTCCACTCCGAGATAATTACGTTTATCGCGCCGAGTTATAAACTAATTAATATAGTAATGAGACTACGTAAAGATGTGCTTTACATCTATATTTTGGTTTTGATTTCGAAGGAGCTGCTAGCACCACATACCTACTTAGTTTGTTTTCTAATTTCATTACAAGTAGGTTCTGTAGGAGCTCACAGACTAAGCTCGAGCTCGAGTTCTCACTCCGGAACGTTGGTTACTGCGCCTCCGCACGCACATGTCTCCATTACTGAGCTTTATTATTATACGCAGACATTCTATGATTGCATGCACCCATGCCACCATTCTAACCTTCGGTAACTGGGACAATAACTAACCTACGCAAACATTAGCAGACGACTTAGCAATAGATAAGCGCATAGCTAGTTTACGTAGATAAACCATCTCTCATTTCTTTAGAGACGCATCTTTTGAGACGGAGATGTGGAGACGATGGCGTTGAAAGACGTCGGCTGAATGGCGCTCCGTGTGTGCTGATGCAATGTTGATAGGCGGCAGCGCCGCGGGTCGAGTGCGGGGCGAGTGCGGGGCGAGTGCAGGGCGGCGCGACGTGTTGACACGCGGCCGAGCTGCCTCTCGCGCCTGTACGGGCTTATTGTAAGATCTTACTATCATGAGCCAATTTCAACTTTCAGATATTGTGTCTGAGCTAGGTCTACATTTGTTTCAATTATTTTTTAGTCGTCGAACTTTAATAATTCTGTGATAATACTTACATAGAAACATAATTAAGGACATTTCATTATTTCCCACATATAGTTAAGATTTGATGAATAAAATCGGTTCAATTTTGACAAAAAAATGCATTTCTGTTCATAACTCCGAAGATCCTCATCAGATCCTCAATTTTTATGGGACCACCTCGGGAGTATATTCGTTCAAACAAAAAAAGGAATTTTTAAAAGCGTTTACTACGGACGGAGTAATCGGCGAACATAAATAAAAAAAAATGATAATAAAAAAAAAATACATACAGTGGAACAAATAACCTTCTCCTTTTTGGTTTTCTGTTAAAAACACCCAGCCCTCTATGCACTTTCTGAAACCATTAGGTATCAGAATAAAAAGAGATGTGGTTGAGTGCAGTAAAAGGAGCGTCTAGTGCGGCGCGACGCGGCGGTGACGCGGCGGCTGCGGCGTGGCGCGGCGCGGCGGACCTCCGTACCACAAACACTTCTAGTGTTACGCACTCATGACACTCATATTTTGAAGTAGTCATAGCGTTGTTGAGTTATTTACGTTTATTTATATAATAACGAATAGGTTTAAAAATAGTTGAAAAGACACTACGGTTGCGGCGCGGTGCGGTGCGGCGGTGCGGTGCGGCGTGCGGTGCGGTGGTGCGGTGCGGCGGTGCGGCGACGGGCGCAGCTGAAAGCATAGTTTTGCACCTGTCCCTGTGGTTCTGCGTTTCTTTTTGCGTGTAGGTACTAACTTCCTCCTCTTCATACACCTATCCGGATCTGTTCTGAGAGGGAGAAAGTATCGCATTTGCACATTTACAATTACCAGAAAACAATATTATGCCTTGCTAAATTATAATAAAATAAGCACGTTATAGATTAATGAAGAGTTTTGTTATAGTATCGGTTTTGTTAAAATTGCTTAAAATAGAGACATGTTCACGCGTCACTTACCACGAATGCCGATGTGATGCTTCGAATTATTTGACCACAGAATGACGCTATCACGCATAATTCGACCTCAAACGAACGTTGGGCCGAATTGGTAGAGCAATAAAAATGTTCAATTGTACAGAGTTGTGGTATTCCACTTAGAGCAAACATAATAGACTTTTAATGATAGCATATTGTTTTATTGTTGTGGTATTCCAGATAAAAAACATGATCATTAATTATTTTTTATTTAGATTATTCAAAATCAAAAGGCTCACTACACCAGACTATTACCTGATTCTTTCCCTGGTGTAGGGAATCGCGTTGGAACAGGCAATATAATTTCCTAGCTTTAGAACTTTATCGATGTGATCCCTGAGGTCCTTAACAAAATAAACGATTTTTTTTTTTCTTTCAATTATGATTATTTTATAATGGGTTCACAATTATCTCGCGTTGATAGTAAAGTCGTAGAACTGAGTAAAGTAAGTGATGCACTCCGTGCAAGGTGCTGTTAGTGCCGCGTAGCAGTGGACAAATAATTTCCCTGCGCCTCGCTCCGGCTCGCGGCCCCGCCGCACGCGGCACGCTGCACGCCGCGTGCCGCATCCGGCGTGCAGCGTGCGGCGCGGTGTAGGTCGACCTGCATCGCCCGAACACTAGTTGTTTTGTAACTCTCGGGCAGCACTCTCTGGCAAATAGTTCTGTGGACAGGGACATGTGCGCAATTTACATCATTAACATTTCCATTACCTATACGAGTAGAATACCTAACTAAATTTTTAACTATTTTTCTTTAAAGTTATCGCTATTTACAAAACGATGAGCGTTAAAATAGGTCGCCCTCAGCGCCAAAAGAGGCACGATAAATACATAATTTTCACTTTTTAAGTTAGTTACATATTTGTAAATTCATTAAATTTTATCAGTATCAACAATGATGTGAACAATAAATTCAATACAAAGTTCTAACAGAAGGTAAAAATCAATCGCAAGCTTGAGCCTAATTGTACGCCTTTAAACGTGAAAGGCGATGCAATAAATGTTAATTTGCGCCGAGAGTCGCTTCGGATGGCTTTCCCCTGTTGCCCTATTGTTGCATTCGGGAGTATCGGAAACCGTTTCTACAAAGTAGGTACTTTAGATCATAATATTACGATATGAGAAAACTGTCCAATCAGAATGCTGGATGCTTTGCTCCAGGAAGCGGAAGATTGAATCAGCAACTAATCCTTGCGAACCGTGCATGCAATAGTTAAGTAATGTGTATAGTTCGCATCAAGGGATAATGGGCCGAAGTGACACGAGCTCAGCTGCTCCTGTGTGCAGAGTATCCCGTGAAGGAGGTAATTTGCTCCGCGTCTTATCCCGCCGCCCGCGCCCCCTGGCACAGATTGATGCACTTGTCCCGGTTACAGATGATCTCTATATACGTTCAAACAACACGAATCGCTTCTTCTGTCCTGACATATATAGGTATACAATTTTAGTGTTAGTACATGTAACGTTGTAAGCTGAGCAGAAAATCTACGTTTGATAGAATTGGAGCATTTCTACAAACTAAGTTAATAAAATGAGCGAAGCTATTCCTTTGCAATTGGCCGGGATTGTCGGAAATGCAATCTCCCGCGGGCCGAGCGAGCCGTGAGGGCCGCGCGAGCCAAGTGAGGGGCGCGCGAGCCAAGCGAGCGGCACGACCACTCTATATGATTTCAGATTTATTTCTTGACCATAATTATAACATTGGAGGTTATACAAAGCAAGTTAAATACATAACAACGAACGAACTCCACAGCCTCCACAGGACCACTTCCAAGTCACGATCGAAATGCGTAACAATTTCAAGTATTTTTCATTATCTTACAAATAAATAACTTAGTTCTAACTAAATCTTTTGTTAATTTTAACCTTAAGTTCTGAAATAAATAACTTTATTATTATTATTTTTTTTTTTTTAATTTTTATATTACTAAAGTATTAATTGCAGCAAGTTTCAACTTAATTAATATTGCCAAGATAAATACATAAATGAAAGTGCCTTCTCCATCGAAATTATTTGAAAAATTATAAACCGATATCTTCTTTCTATTAGCAGTCTTGTGTCTGTTAGTTAAAGCCATTTCGGCATGATCCCTGAACTAAGTTTTCTACCGCCACAAAGTTAACAAACTTTAGTTGTGCAGCAGGTAGGTACCTACCACACCAAGTTCACTACGTACGTACACATACTCGAGTACTACAAATATGTAAGCAGAGCTCGTTTCGAGTGAAACGTTGTTGTTCGTAAACTTGTAAAGTAACGTGCATATTTTAAACTCCATTCCAATTTCAAACTCAGGGACTTCATTTAAAATCCATTAAAAAACGCCGTCGGATTGCTCGAAATGAAATTTGAGAAGGATTAGGAGAGAGGACGGGGGTCGGGGACACACCGAGCTTTTCCGTTTCAGGCATAGGCAGGATGCAAACTATTCGGTAACTTCGACGCATTTAGTAGTTATGATGTCTATCCATTCAACTAGTTACATAGGTATTATTATTATTAGCACAAATCAATGCTTTTTGTTTGAGTATCTCACTCAGTCCTAATTAGTGTCGACAACGCGGACGTGTCTGTGCCTTCGTTTTCGGGATTTCATGAATTTGATAGGTTCAAAGTTAAAGATATGGCGGACGTCGCCAGTCTGTGTTTAGGAAATCATCAAAGAGCGATATCCACTGACTGCAACAAGAGATCATCATGCATCGGCGTGCGGGGTGCGGGGGTGAGTGTCGGACTCGGCTTTGTGGCTGCGGCCTACAGCGGCCCCCCATCAGCCGGCGAGCTGTGGTTTCCGGCGCACGTGCCGCCGCCGGGTAAAGCCTGTCAAGCAAGCTCTTTGTAGACTCTTGCCAAAGCTGCGGTATAACCAATTTCCAAGAGCAGATAGTCTTTGTCAAGTAATCTACTGTTTACAGAACAGAACGAATACACAATCTTTGTACTCATTGATGAAGATTATAATGTAACTACAACTTTTCTTACTAATCTCAGATACATTATTGAGTTGCGTGTTGCGTTGTACGAAAACGTTTGCGTTGGGATCCTATAAAGCTTCATACATTGGCCACTGCTGCAAAAAATCCACAAACCAATGCATTGAGGCGCGTCGAGCCGGACAGAGCGACGCCGCTCACCTCCGCTCGTTATCTCCGCTACAAACGTAGCGGCTTTGGCAGAGAGCGCCTCTCTAAATCTTCCTCTACGATTTAATCGGTTAAAAAACGTGCCGTTATTCAGCAGTGAAATATGTGCACATCAGAGCGAATGGGCGCCGGGCGGCGGCGCGCGGCGTCCGCTGGGTGCGATCCGACGCACTCGCGGCCTCCACACAACTGGCGGACCAAACAATCTATATTAATAGTTTCAGTAGTTTTTAAGGTATTGCATAGCTTCTATCGCGGGCATCGGCGGGGTGACCGAATCCAGAAATTCCGTAACGTAAAATACCGACCGGCATCCCGTTTAAAGAATATTAACCCTCTTCTAGTATAAAAAGCAATATGTATATACCTACTTACTTAATTTAATATGACATAATTTGACATTTGAAAGCGAACAATAAGTTGTGGAAGCTTGTAAAAGTGTTCCCCGCCTAACGAGTCCGCTATCCACCGGCAGAAGGAAGTTCAAACTTCCAATTCAGTGGAATAGCTTTTAAAAATTTTTCAATCGGTTTCTTTCATTGCCATTGTGACACAGAATACATTATAGATAGGTACTTGGGGATTTTCCACTCCGAGGAATGGGGGGCAGGGAGTGAGGTCCTATACTAGGCTTAGTCTTAATATCATCATTTCCCTGCCCTTATCCCACTACCACTAAGTGGGGTCGGCACAACATATTTCTTTCCTCTATTTTTTGGGGCATAGTCGTACAATACCTAACATAGTTGTTTCAAAATTCCAAGAAAAAATTCACTAAGTAAACTCCAGAAATGTCTGGAGTTTCATTTTAAATTTTCTGAGAACGCAATATATTTTCTGTATGTATATTTTAACAACTACAATGGACTTTTGCCAACTTATCGAGGCGAAAAAACATGGATATTGTATAAGGTCATTATTTATATTATTATCGTAATTTGATGGTCTGGCTGAATGTCAGGTAAGATACACAATACCTCGTCATAAATAGTCCTCCTATGGGAACGAATACGTGTTGTTCAAAATCTTATTCAGACGCTTTAAAGTTTATTTTACCTACTTCAAGGAGTGACAGTGATAACAGCTCAGGCGAGGCTCCTTGACCACAGAGTGGGCGATTAGCGTACGCAAACGTTTCAAACTTCCCAAGCTCTCAAAATAAACTTTCCAACAATTCAGTGTTAGCCAGTACTTTAAGAAATAATTTACGTGGCGCTTGTCTCCGGTAGTAGGAGATAGATGCGGGTCAGAGGTATTTGCTCAAGTCATGACTTTTTCTGAAGGCGGCATGCGGCAGGGCATTTCTGGAAAGGGAATTTAGGAAGTCATCATTTATTTTTTCACAGCCATACATTGTTATATCTAACATTTACTGTGTGGAATGTCCAAGGATATTTATTTATTTATTTACAATATTCCGAAAATATCATGAAACTCTACTGATGTGATTTGTCAAATTTCTTTTTTTTTTCAGTTTTTATTTGTGCTCTTTTGTTTTTTTACAACTTATCAGCTTTATCGTGTAGTAGTTTTCTGGTACGTCTAAAAATCAGCATCTTGTACACTACAATATCACAGAACAATAAAAATGTGTTGTGTGCTACATCATCTAGTCATGGAATGCGGAGGTTCACACAGCACGGGGCGGGCGCGGGCGCGGGCTCTCGCCGGGCGCCGAGAACATTTACACAATATTTTGTGGTTTCAGTTAAAAGCGGAGTTTTATGAAACAGTCTTTGCAGGCTTCTTTCTTTTAAAAGACTTTGCAAACTTTTATTTCAGGAAAATTGTTTTCTTTCTCACAGTTTGCATAATTTTGAAAAGAATAAGATGTTACACAGCGGATTCTTATTCCCGTTCTCAATCTTTATTGCGAGTCCAGTCAATTGACTATAATCCATGTAGGTATGTCGTGTCGTGTACGAGTATTGCCAATCCAGTGACAGGATGTTGCAAGTAATTGAGTTGTCGTTTGAGATATAGAATCAATATCACGTTGCGAAGTGTCCTGTCGACGAGGCAGCGCGTCCGTCAGCGTCAGGCGCGGTGGACGGCTCAGTGGACGGCTCAGTGGACGGCTCAGTGGACGGCGCGACAGGCAGACAGGGCCTGGAGTGCCCGATACCGATACTGATCTAATTTATTAATTCTCTGTTGGTATTTCAGTATTGATAACAACTGGTAGAAAATGAGGAGTCGAGCACATTAGTCGTGGCTTTTATGATTCAGATGAGTAAATTCACTTTTACCGCCGCCAACCAGCTTTTCGGTCACGAACCCTTTCATGAGCCTTTCAGTGAGATAAGATAATCTAGTATTGTGTGAGGTGGGCAGGGCAGGCGCGCCGTCGCCGACAGCCGCCGCGAGGGTCGCGGGTTCACTTATCTCGCGGAAGCCACGGACGGAGCCCCCACCAGGCAGCGCCTGTGATACTTTACAAAGCTCAACGTCACATTCTAATCTCATTTAAATAATTTCACGTCACCTTTACAAAGTTAAGCGTTTATTCCCAACATTTTCCCTAATCGTCCTTTATGCTTCGGCTGGAGCGTAAAATAGCATGAGGTACTCGGAAAGGCTTTTCCGTAATCCGCTTTCCCGGTCCAGTAATCAGTAATTAATGTGAATTTTATAGCAGCGGCTTTGGTCCGGTCGCCTGCCAAAGTGCAGGTGGCCTACTGCCAACCAAATGCGGGTGTCTCCTACCTGCAGACATACCTACCCATTGTGTAAATTCGATGCTTTCCTGTCGTTCATGTAAGAAAATGCTTCACGTTTATTTAATATTTTGTATGCTTGGACGATTCTCTGACTGGCAATCATCAAAGTGTAGGTATAAATATTTAATTTATAAGTATTTATATAAAAAGTAATGAGTCCAAAAGCATTTAACGACAAAATCTTGAGACGGCTACTTTAAATTCATAATTATGCTTAATAAAAAATAGCATTAATTTTGGTCGGTTCAACATCAGTAATTCGCAGTATTTCCATTTGGAGCCGACCGCGAAGCGCCTGTCAAAGGGAATACCGGTCAAAGTGCTAACGAGTATTTAGGGCACATGCGGGCACGTATCCACCATCTATCGATTTTATACTTACGCTGCTGGACTTTACTAAAATGTCTGCTAAAAATGAGGTCTCTCTCCTTCAACTTTTAAATGACAACAAAGAGCAACTTTGTTTCAAATAATGAGTTGCTCTATAACGCAACAATGTTTTTGATTGTTGCCTCACATGTTGAGCAACATTGCCTTTTGGTACCGGCTGCGGGGCGGGACGGGGGCCGAGCTGCCTCGTGACGTGGCTTGATGGAGCGGATGCCACGGGCCGCCGGGACTCAGAGCCTGCTGCAACTCCGACCCGATCCGTCATGGATTAGCTTGCACACTTACTATACGAACACATCGATTGCGTATAGGTACACATCTGATGCAATATACTTATACGAATCTCATAATGAACAGCACAAAAGTTTCAGAGTTGTAAGTGTTGTGAGGTGTGGCAAAATTTCACAATAAAAACATTGGGTAAGATATCATGTCTTTGTAAGGATTTATCAATAATTTGCCGCCCGCCCTGACGCTGGAGACATCTCAAGTTTGCATTGCCGTGATTGATGTAGTGGAACAACAGGATTAGTTTCCAACAGCCACCTTCATACCGAACTTTGATTCCGAGTTAAATTACAACTATTGTAAAGCAATAAGCAATATTTATGTGACTTAAGTAGGTACCTATACTTACTAGTATTATGGCTGCACACACTAATCAACATTTTTAGAATTACCTACAAGATGAAATTTTGATCATACCTACCTACTAGCGATATTGTTACATTTCAATTTCTGAAATAGAATGGAAAGGTAATTTCATTCGAAAGAGCGAGTAAAATAAACAACATTTATGATTCCGTGGAACAGTCACGAACGAAAGCGGCAGGTGATGGTTAGTGTCAGTTATTCTGTGGCGATTCTGGTACTAAGAGTGGCATATTCTGTGGCGAAAGCATATTTAAAACTGCAGATAGATAGCGACACACTGCAGGCGGGGCGGGGCGGGCCGCGACGTCGCCGGCGACGCTGCTGCTTGCAGCCCGCGACACGACTACCGACCGGAGTTCTATTCATGAATGCGGTTACGTCTAACGCCACGGCTTGCCCTACATACAACCAGTAGGTAAGTATGTGGGCAAGCAGAAGCCGTATTAAACATAATTAATTACTACCTAAACATACTACTAGATCCGCAAAGACGAGAATTCATGAATGCTCCTGCAGAAATAATCAAAATTATTGAGTGTATGTGCCTACCTACCAAAAAACAGTCTTCTTCAATTTTTACCGACCTAAGCTCTCACATCGATTGCTAACATGCTCATAACCTAAAAAGAAAAACATCGCCAGTTATAAAGGGAGTTTTAAATATGCGAGTGAAGAGATAACTATCTAAAGGAAAGTTTAACTTTAGCTTTGTATCCGGGACGGCCCCGCGCTGGCCTCGGCAGCGCCAGGGCCATGATACGACGACCATCCTTAACGAAGGATGGTCTTATGTCATGCTAATGTTATGGCTGTAAAGTAACGTTTAGCTGTACCCCCATCCCGCTGCACAACATTGACATCTAAGAATAGCATATTGAATTTGAGAATTTGCTGAAATATTTTTCATTTGGCAGCCGCCACGCCGCTGTCGAGGTCTACGCAGCGAAAATGGAAAATTCACTTCCAGCGAACAGGTGCGCAGTATTTCAGAGATGTGGCGGGCTCGCTTTACGAGTACGTTCGCGGCTCATCTCAGTTGTGAAGTCACGGAACATCACCACGCAGGAGACGGTCAGGCTTAGGGAAGTACATGTCACTTCACTGAATAATTATGTACATTAGGTAGCATTTCGGTCGTGAATTTTAATTTAATATACAGCTATAAAACATTTCATACTACATGAGCACTATAATATTATAGGTTCGGACATGCCGCCCCACACCGGGCACGTTCGTCCGCGCCGTCTCTTTATTTAAAAAACTCGTGTGACTAGAGCAATTTAAAAATTTCATATCAAACGATTTAATCAAAAGAGCGAGCGCTTTCCTTTCTAATTAAAAATCTAGATACAGCTAAAACATTTGAAGTGTAGTTTAAGCGCGGTTCGTGCCGTTTAGTGGGCGCAGTTTACTTTAGTTACACGCCTATAATCAGATATTCCCGGGCGAGTGCCCTTCTTCCGCGCACATTTGCAATGCAAAATGCAAATAGGCCGTGGCCGAGGACGGAATTACCCCTTTCGCGCCTCAAAAATGCTGATGAAAACCAACGACCTACACTTGATGGCTCAAACCTTTTTTATTTCGTCATTTTCGAGATGAAACACGCTTTATAGGAGTCAGCGGCGCCGCCCAGCCCGTTCTCGAGTTAAAGAATAATATTTGGGTGGTTTTACGCCGCCCGTCGGGCGCCCGCACCCGACCAAACTGTTTTGCTCTCTCTCATTTATCTCTTATATTTTTTGTATACCTACTTAAGTACTCCAAAAAATCTTGTAAAACAGCAACTCGTTTTAATCTATGGAAAATAACGCTTATTTTGTTTGTAGGTAAGCTTAAAAGGTAGAGATTAGGTGAAAGGTTTTTTAGTGAATATTTTACACATTGATAAATAAATAAATAAATATTAAAGATCTTATGTAGATAATCTTCAGTAATATTTACCTACCTACATAAAATGCTAGGTCGTTTCTCATGCAGAGGTAGATATTGGTACATGCACAACGTTTTAATTCAAGTTAGGTATATAAACACATGCATATATTAGATAGTAATAACTGAATTGGCTAAATTCAGAACAGTTTCGTAGCAATTCCATAATGAATGCCGAGTAAGATATGAAACTTTAAATTCTCGGTTAAAACTTGTCCGGGGCTTTGGCGCCGCAGCCGCCTTTGACAAAGTTCGTGCGACGCGGCGCGGCGCTGGCCGGCCGACCCGGTACATACCTCACCCAGTACATAACTACCCATGTTGCAAGTACCTACCAAGGACCAACATTGAATATATCACGAGAATTACATACTTGCATAGTACTAAGATGAGACTGATTGTGACTTGAATATGAATTACTTAGCTGCTATTGAATAGTAGATTGCTATACAAGGGGGCAAAGGCATTTTTTCTATGCACGAGATGGTTTATCGCGCGAGCGTCAGCGAGTGCGATAATGGTTCGAGTGCATAGAAAAGCCTTTTCCCCGAGGTAAGCACTCTGCTTTTCATTACGAATATGAGGAAATTACCAAAAAAATTGATGTAAAATTTAAATTTCACACACGAAAATTAGCTGTCTCGCTTTTTTTTTAAATCGACTAGTTTAATATTGACTAAAAGCAGCTAACGCTGGCATGGCATAGCTGCGTTCCAGATTTAAAAAAAAATACTGACTGGTAGAATGGCTATAAAAGTAGTAGTCATTCTACCAGTAGTTTTTTTTGATGATGAAAAAATGTAAATAAATAAAATAAAATAAATAAATATAATATAATTAGTGCTAGAGAAGCACAAATTCGTGCAAGAGAGACATAATATCTAGCATCTGATTGAGTTAGAAGAACTTGAATACTTAGCATGCATCGACATGCCACAAAAGAAATGTCAAAAATGAAGTTGACATTTGACAGTTATTTACTTTCCTGCCCTAGGGCAGGAAAGTTCTTGTTTTCCCTAGGGACAGAAAATGCTACTTTGAACCCTATAATCAGGCAACTTCGTGCGTACTTTCCGTGTATGAGTAATGAAAACAAATTTTTCCTACATTTGCTGGTGTTTATGTTTATAGTTTGTATGTGTGTGTAGTGTAGCGGCGGCGGCGGCGGGTCGGTACTCGGGTCGGCGGCCGCTGGCGGGCCTCCAGAGCACGCCGCCCATAAATCCGACGTTCGCGCTCCATTTAACTGCAAAGATTGTATCTTTGTACTGTACCTATGCTATCTACAACCGTTATTAATAAAAATAGTAGAGCTGGGTCGTTGTCAGCGAGTCAGGAGACTTCCACAGATTGCAGTAGTCCCGGTTATGTGTCGGAATTCAGTTACTTATATACTACCTCAATCAAGTCAAGACTCAGGCACGTCAGCTCCGTTTTTATATAATATATTTGTTTAGTATATTATGGTGCATTTACTAAAAAAATAATGATAATATACAAAACCTGAAAACCTCAACGTGGTTGATCACACAACACTTAGTTTGGTGAAGGTTTGCGATCTGATCTCAAACCTTTAACTTTGTCCTTTTAATTCCTTTTTTTAAATTTATGGAGGACCTTGGAAGTTGGACCATTTTCTCATCTCAAACTAGAAAACTAAAAAAACGGAATGTTAATTATTGTTGCAAACACTACTAGTGTATAATGAATCATTAGATATCTGTATAATGAGGGAACTTCAATATTTCTAGCAATTATCCCGAATTCATATTTGCCTCGAATGAAATCCGCTACGTATTTATTTTTGATTGCGGCGCCAACTATCCAATTACAAGGGCAATTATCCCGTTCAATCAGAAACTCGATTACAAGTCATTGGGATAAAGACACAGATTGCACAGCACGTAGTATGTACGGCCAGTATTGTTGCCAAGTACTTACTTATACTACCTCAGAATATTTTTAATATTATTGGATTCTTATCCTATCGCAATCAGTTTAAAAGGAAAACAAACGTAATCTTTTTTAAGATTGCATATTTGTAGCGCGCAAAGTCAGAGGCATGTCCATATACATAGGTACTTATTTGGATGATAGGGACAGTCAAGTATTCTGAGAAAATTGTTTGTTTTAGAGCAATTAACATTTATAACTATTGTAAACGCATAATGTACACTTTTGAGCGACATTTACGTAATATTAAAAAAAATGTTCAAGTACAATTATAATTTGTAGATATTGTGCATTTCTTGTATTTGATTTAAATATCACTTTGACTTCAATAAATAAATCGTCTCTTTAATGAAGACATTTTATGTATAAGATAAAAACATTGTTAATCATAGATATTCGACAACTTCGAATCTAGTAGGTCAGTAGAAACATAACAGCCTCGTAATAATTCTCCCGGCCTGCTTCAATTCTTACACCAAAAGAACCGAATAATATTTCTGGAAAATGCTATTTTCCGCAAGAATAGGTGATATCCCGTCGGCGTTTTCGTTCGGCGGTTCTCCGCGGCTATGGTAATGCCGGGACTCGAGCGGGCCGCACCGGGCCGTCGTCGGTCGCTCGCGTTCCTCTGAATACATTTACCGCGCGACTCCGTCGGCGTCGGGCTCGAGGTGACGTTTAATAACTGACCCTAACTCCCCTACCAACTACACTTTACAAAACGTCGGAACATTGAACCTTGCGCTATTAACTCGAGTCCACCCCGGCTTGCGGCCCGGAAGGCGGAAACTATTGTTCTAAATGAATCTTAACTTTTCAATTTAGCGCGCGGCGTCGTCCATTAAACTCTTAAAGACTGTAGCCGACTCAACTTCGATTGCCTGTTAGCGTTCTCATAAAAGGAGCTTTTTAACTCGTTCGGCTCCCTCCCCAGCCCCCGCCCCCGCGCGCACCCTTGTTCCTCTTTCTTCCGATAGCGTTTTCGCTGATTGGATTTCTTATTAACAAAAAAGACCGCTCTATAATCTCCGATTAAAAAAGTTTACATGTCTTCTGGCTTCTAAAAATTTAAAGACATGCTTTTTTTTATCTAACACTGCTATTTGAGAATTGGTAGCTTTCAATTGAATTCGAGTTCAGGCGATGTTCAGCGGAGTGGTTTATCTCCGCTGGGAGGTCGAACGAGTGGAAATATCGCTCTGCCCGTACTTGCATAAAAATGTACCCATTTGTTTGTGTGTCGCTTCTCGTAGCAAATTGCTACGTGCGCCGCGCGCGGCTTACTGATACACTATCGAGCTGTTCTGTAGATGCCCTGAGTCCTGACTGACGGATGCCGAGCTAATTTCTCTTTGGCTAGATGTCTCTCGTACTTCTGATATCTTGTGAGTTGATAATGAGCAACAATAAGCTAATTTTAACTAACTTCTTAAATGGCTTTCTCATCATAATATTTATCATGCATCTAATGTCACAGTAAATAAGCATTTAATTATCTGATTTTCCTTATTTGTAAGCGACCATTTGCTACAACGAGCGACAGGTGGAGCTCTGTGGAGAAGGAAGGCGCGCGACCGCGACCTCTGGAGGAAACTGGAGGAGGCCTATGCTGAAGAGCAAAGTGATCTAGATTAAAGGTGTCATTTGTAAAATTAATTTTGTAAAACTAGATTTAAGTAAGATTGCATAATAAAAGGCTATTGAAATTGAAATTTGCTACAACGAAGCAGTATGAGATCGTAACATTACAGGTCGTTTTAATATGCATTGGTCAAAATTAACAGAAGCAAGCTGCTGGGTCGTGTATAGGTCGCGTATAGCGCCGCCGTAATAAATACCAACATATTTGCATTCGTGACACGACACGACACGGGCCTTCACCCGCGCCCTTTATCGCCGCTTTTTACAATTGCGCTGTGATGTATACCTGTGATGTCTACGTAACAGATAGTGTGATGATGAGGCTAGAGCCGTGCTTGCGTAGTGTTCATTTTTCGGTTTTTCATATAGGTTTGAAATACGAGCTCTGAGATGTGTCATTTGGACATAATCTTAGTTTATGTCAAGTAGCATGCCTCCGACTGCCTTTATACGTAGACCTGCATATCTCAAAATAATCTTAATTCTCTTAGAAATAATATGATTTCATGATAATATACAGACCTAGAATAGAATTATTTTAATATTCAGATCAGACTCTTGCTCACGTGCATTATGGAAATATTCTCCCCAATTAGGCCTAGGTACTCTTTCTAAATAAAAGGTCCGATTTACTTTCAGAGTTAAAAAAGGTGCCCATTATAGATTGTATCTGTTTTGAATATTAATTAGGTACCCAATTTGAATGAATTTCCAAGAATGAATAAATTGCATTTGTAAATCTAACATAAGTAAAACTTCAAAGAATCCTTTGAAGTGCCTACTTATGTAAGATTTTCAGAAATCACAAGAGGCGAATTCGTGCGTAGCACCGTCTCTACGCTACGTCACCGTACCGTAGTAGACGGTGTAGCGCAAACGCGCTACACCTAGACCGCGTAGCTCGTAAAGAATACGAAAGACATACTCGTATTATTTCCAATTCCAAAGATTATAATTTGAATACATACTTAGCGTAGCCGTAGGTTCCTGATATTCGTAGTAGTTCTCTTGAGGTTAGTAGATATAGACCTACTTCCCTTTATTTTTTAGGCACTACCACTTGGCAGAATACCTAATAAAGTGAAGGGAAATTTATATCGGCCGGGGTATTCTGTACCTGTGTAGTGTAGTGCACGCACAGGCGCTCGCATAAACTCAACCTATTTTACATAAGGTGCCAGTGAGGTACCTAGATTATTTTTATTTCATTTTTATAATCTTCATTAGTTTTAAAATATGCCCTTGCATAATGTAAAGTACCTGCTACCTACCTACTTACCTATTACAATTTATAGGTTCACCTTGTAAGTCAAAAATAAACTCGCATTATGGTTTTAATGAATAGGTCGTGAATATCGGAGATGTGGTCGTGTAGTCAGGGTCCGTGGTGAGGGTGGAGGTGAGCGGGTCGAGGCACAGCAGCTGGTCGCGCACGTCGCCCCACCCCCCCGCGCCCGTGCCGGGACTCGAACCCCGCGACCCTCCCCTCACGCGCCCCGCTCGCCCGAACACCATCACCGCCTCCACCTTGCTGGGGAACAGATCTGCACTCCGGCTCAGCCTCGACATATATTCCAGCGCCCTCTTTCCGCTCTGAAAGATCCCCGTGGACACGACTCTGGGAGCCATGCAGGCGACCATGACCGCCTGTCCCTGCTGCGACTCCTCGAACGCGTGCAGCAACGAATAGCTCCAACTTGCGTCGTCGTACGTGCAGAAGTCTTCCGTCATGCTCTTGATTGTATTCCACGTCGTTTTGTTGAAGGTCAGGCCCTTGTCGTACGGCGGCCGCCAGCTGTCAACCGTCAGCTTATCGCGATCCAGGTCTTGAGCGAGCGGCCTTCCGAGCGCGAGAACCTGCGCCTCGGGGACGTAGGCGAGTGCCCTCCGAGCGAAGCCGAGCATGTGTACGAAGTCCGGCAACACGTACGAGTCCTCGTCCAGGAACGTGACCGTGGCTCTGTGCCGCTGCGACCAAGCGAGCTCCTCGAACACGATGTGCGCCGTCCACCACCAGTGGTGCTTGGCCTCGGCACTGGCCGCGTCACGCTCCTGGCACAACTTCAAGTCCTCATCGGTCGCGTTGTCGCAGCTGTCGTCAGGGTCCACCCCTGGGAATACATTCGGAAACAGCTGCAACGAGTAGGGAAAGTAGATCTGCAGCACCATGCAGAAATCGATACTATGGATGAGTCTGTTCACGTTCTCATCGTAGAAGCTGTGCGAGACGACGAGGAGCACGGAGGAGATGTCTCGCACTTGCGCGAGGGACACGACCAGCAGCTGCAGACGCGCGGCGCGGCGGCCGGCGAGCACCGCCAGCACGGGCGTGTCCACCAGCACCGGCCCGAACTGCGCCCAGTTCCGCACCTCGCGCCCCCCGCGCCCCGCTTTGTTCAGCTGCTCCACGCGGTCGTACAGCGCGTGCAGGTCCAGCTCGCTGCTGCACGTGTAGATCTCCTCCAACTGTAGATACTTGTCCACGGGTATGAAGACGGAGTCATTGATTCTCAAGTATTTGATTGTAACGCAGATAAAAATAAAAAACAAGAAGTAAATCCCCCATTTTACCCAATAAAATCTCAAAATCATTTTCGACATATATCTGCCATCCTTACCATAGAGGTAAGCAGAGCACAGAGTACTTAGTTTGCAATATAAAGTGAGCTTTCCGTAAGTTTCCGTAACCGTAACTTATATTACAAAGTTCTCTGTGAAGTAAGCAACAATATAGGTAACCACCAAAGAGTCACGTTAGAACAGGCAATGCACAAGCATATCACATGAGGACGTAAGTAAGATGCTAAGTGATCCTTGGAGGTCCTACTATCGAATCAAATTATTTTTTATTTTGCTTTTTTATAGCATAAAAGTTATTCTCATCAGTACCTATCCTTGAGGTTTTACAAGCATAATGGCTCTCTTACAAAACGTATGCCTTCACATAAAATAGTCTTACTATAAATTGACGGAGGTCGGACGAGAGCCGGTATTATGCCACCCTAAGATTTGGTCAACGTGATAGGGAAAAGCGAAAGCGGTTAGCGAACTGCATCCAGTGGCCCACTTTTAAAAAGACAAGCGTTTATTCTTTTTTTGTTGGACTTCTCTGTTCCTATTGATTTTACTTTACGGTAGGTATTCAAGTATTTATCTACCTATGTACAATACTAGGCTTACTATTGTTATTATGTAAAATAGGTATGAGACTCCATTCATTGTTCTTGCGAATATGTAAGACAGAATAAAGAAGCGGTCCATTGGACCTATCTTTTCGCTATAAAATTATTGGCTTACCCTGCCGTCCTGGGTCATCGTCATGACTGCGGTGAAGGTATCCATCGCTACGCCGCCGCGCCGGCTGATTGCGAGAGGTTGTGGTGTCACAGGTGAACGCAAATTGTCGACGGCGACCCTCGTCACCCGTCACGGGGCAGATTAGACCTCGTATATTACTGCTCGCGGCCGGACTATTATGTACGCACTTGATAGGGCCTTCCAGAAGCTTTTGTGTAAGCCTATTGTGCGAGCGGGTGTAATGGCTACCTATCTATTGATACCTACTACATACGTATTTACTAGCCGGGTGAAGATGTTATCCTTCACCGTTCAAAGCCCGCGGTAAAGCGGATAGGTAGGTTACATTTTTCGATACGAAGAAGTTCGTTGTGGCACGGCTGGATGCGATCCCGCTGCCTTCGAATCGAAACAGTAGGTCTAGGTAAGGTTTCTTCTTAGAAATTACTAACATACTAATTAAGTAAATACTTACCTACCTATAAAAAAAATTAATTTAACAAAATATTTTTTTTTCATAAATATTTTTGAACATCTTTCAGTGCGTCATCCAGTGGTCTAGTCCTGCCCCACACTCTTATGTCTTTTCTATAGGTACGCATACGCCCATTTAAATACTTTTGTTAATTATGCAAAGCAATCATTAATTTTATTTGTCCCGTGGCGAGAATCGAACCCACAACCTTCGCAATTCTGGCGGACCTTCAACTACTGCGCCCACTGCGCCACCGAGGTCGTCGAAACGCATATACAAATGTACTCTGTGTCGAAACGTGTCGAATCGAAACATTTTAAAAATGAATTTTGTTACAAGTAATGCCATCTATGTTCAATTAGAAGAAGTTTTTCAAATGAACTTCTAAAATTTTAATCATCAATGTTCTCTAACACTTTTAGATAAATTAAACTAATTGTATACAAATCAGTTGCTATTTTAAAATATTTTAAATAATAATTGAATATAAATAACAATAACTGATAAAAAAATTAACATTTTGAGGCAAACAAAGGATTGTTGTAAATATTTCGTTCGGAAACCAAATGAAGTTGACTTTCTTTGTCAAATTCCGCTTAAAATTTTCTAAGATTCGCGTAAACCTAAAGAAACATTACCTTTCCTAATAATTTGTATAAAATTTATCAATATTTTTTTCGAAACTAAGAAAAATACTACTGAGTACTGACTGACATTAGAAAATTTCGTTCGAAAGTAATTTAACGAATCGAATCGAATGGCCGCCTCTGTCAGCTGTACAAGTACTTTGGTTGAGAATCTGTCAAATGGTGAATAGCAAGCAAAGCAGGAGCGGTAGTGAGATTAATTTCTGACGAATATGTCTTTTTATATGCATTATCAGAGCTATAGGTAATCCCCACGCACAGCTGCAAGCTCTAGCTTAGACGGAAACGGCGGCCAACGCCGGCGCGGCGACATAATGAGCTCGAGAGACAGGGACACAAAGTCGCTCCAGGACAAGTTGAAAGTATTCTTCAAGAAGGTCCCATCGGGTGAGTTACGCGGATTCCCAACACGAGGGAGCGGATGCGGTAAAGCTACGGAAGGCATTCCTGACGACGTATGTGTTTGTGTGGTGTACAGCGGCTGGGCCGGCGCGGAACGAGCTGGTGGTGACGGCGGAGCTGGAGCGCGAGCTGAGCGCGGACACGCCGCTGCACCGCCGCCTGCGCGCGCTGCGCGACGTCGCCGAGCGCGCGCTGCACGTGCGTGTGCAGGAGGTGAGCCGTGCTGACTCTCCCCTCCAGCCTGACTGCTCCATATTCCTGATACTTCTTACCAACATTCCATTTCAAAACAACATTTTTTTGTTGATCAATAGAGAATTCAGCTCATCGCTTGTTATATACAGTAAAGTTTTTGGCCTAGCAAACAATTCATTATAGCAGCTAATTTATTTTGCTATACTATAAGTATTTGCCACAAATGATTGAATAGCCAATGTATATCAGTCATCTGTAGCCCTTGATTCATACTAAGTTCTCTGTAAGTACCCTGGTAAATATAACTGGACTTAAACAGCATCCTAGAACTCAAATAGCTGTTTAAAGTATTACTGTCATGTCATGGACCAAAGAGAATTAAACAAAGAAAATTTGATTTACCTCACTAAATTGATTTATTTGTATGATAAGTAATGGCATTAGTTGTGTCCTTGCACTGTAATATCAAGGACAAACAAATTGATCTGAATCAATAGTGCAGGTTATCAATACTGTGGCATTACTACTCCATACAATGCTTGCTGTGTCACTAACAGTCCGCTGCCAGGTCATTGAATTATTGATAGAATTCACTGTAGGCAAATAGACTAAATTGCCATATCTACAAGGTGAATAGAATTTTTCTTATAAACTGCTGCAGTAATTGTAATGATTGTGGCATAATGCTGAATGTACCAAAACAGGTAACCGATGCAGGGTACTCGCTGGCGAGAATAGAGCACCATCTATTTTTCTAGCCAGGGACCGGCAACACCGGCTCGGTATATACAGGGTGTATTTTTGAAACGGGTCAGTAAGGGCAAGTACCTTAACCGTTGCAGTTACAGCAAAACGTTCTTAGAAGACCTTCCCTAACTTTTTGACATACTTTGAACTGCATTCACAGATTTTGTAAAAAACTTACAGTTGGCAAAAAAAATGCAAAAAGTCCAAAAAATTTTTTTTTATGCCAATCGATTCTATTTCATGTGGGGATCAAAAAACTCTATGAAACCATTTTAGCTTTCAGGAGCCGTACCATGAGGTGTTAGCGATTCAGTTTAGGTTCTGCCTTACTGTCAAAACTTTACGTCAGTGCCTTACTTTACGTCAAAACTGGTTCGTAGTTGGACCTAAACTGAATCGCTATAAACGGTCATGGTAAGCCCGCAGTACTAGAAAAGACAGAAATCGCCAAAAACGTTTCCCATACATTTCGGCAACAGAAACAAATTTCTACGATGGTCGAACTTTTTGTTATGGCCAGGAAGTGGGTAGAATTGACTGTAAAGTAAATAAAAATAATTTTTACCTTCAAATTTCGAATTTCATTCGAAAATCTGTGTGTCAGCTGAGAAACTTCGTATGAGTTATTATTAATTAAGGATTTTCGCTAAAATGTCTTCTAATCGTGAAAAAATTGACTTATTAGAAGCGTATTTTGTCAATAATCGAAATGCGGGAGCTGCATTAGTGTGGTACCGCAATAAGTATCCGTTGCGACATGTGCCAACAAGAAAGGTTATTAGAAATCTTTTGAAAAACCTGGAATTGCAGGGTTCTTTCAAAAGAAAGCGGCAGCCTCGTGTGGACATGGACACGGAGATTGCGGTTCTGACTTATGTCGAAGCATATCCAGAGGTATCGTCCAGGCATGTCGCCTTTGAAGTAGGTGTATCCCACTCCCTTGTGATAAAGATATGGAAGAAATACGGCTACAAGTGCTATCGATCTGGGCGCATAGTTCAAGTGTTACATCCGGGTGATGATGTTCGAAGGCTTACTTTTTGCAGGTGGCTAAGAGGAAAAATAAGCAGAGATCATGAATTTTTAAATTACATACTGTGGTCAGACGAAACGAATTTTTCCAATAACGGTATGTACAACAGAAAAAATCACCACTATTGGTCCAAAGAAAATCCACTAAGAGTTACGGCAAGTCATAATCAGGTTCGCTTCTCATTCAACTGTTGGTGTGGTATAATGTCCAATCGAGTTATAATGGTGGAATTTTATGAAGGGAAACTGAATTCTGCCATGTATAATGAAGTCATTTTTTTAAATCATTTTTAAATGATTTTTTTTATTTAAAAAAGTTTAAAATTTTACCTGTCCTATGAGTTTCGAGTTGATTTATCATATTTCCGTAGGAAATGTATGGGAAACGTTTTTGGCGATTTCTGTCTTTTCTAGTACTGAAAGCTAAAATGGTTTCATAGAGTTTTTTGATCCCCACATGAAATAGAATCGATTGGCATAAAAAAAAATTTTTTGGACTTTTTGCATTTTTTTTGCCAACTGTAAGTTTTTTACAAAATCTGTGAATGCAGTTCAAAGTATGTCAAAAAGTTAGGGAAGGTCTTCTAAGAACGTTTTGCTGTAACTGCAACGGTTAAGGTACTTGCCCTTACTGACCCGTTTCAAAAATACACCCTGTATTGTTACGGTATAGTGTATGTGTGTGGTTGATCAGGGCGGGGTGGAGAAGATCTGGCGCTGCTCGCGCGACCTGCTGGAGGGCGGGGCGGAGGCGCGGCACGGCGCGCTGGCGGCGCTGCGCCACCTCGCGGAGGGGCAGGCCGACCACCTGCAGGCGATGCGCACCGTACTGTTCCGGTACCTGCAGGAATCCCATCCCGCGCATGCGCCCGCGGACGACGCGCTCAGGTTCCGGCTGCTGCACGCACTCACCAACACAGGGAAGGACATCAACTGCATTGAGGAACAGGTACGTACTAAACACACCAACAGAACAGGTCTTCTTCTTTCGTGTGAGCAAGTGGCCAACTCTGGTGACGGAGTTTTTAGGCCGCCTAAGGCCTCCGTCGTGGCTTAACGACTTTTAAAAGCCGGGACCGATAATTAAACAGAACAGGTAGTCAGGAAAGAAACGATATAGCAACTTATAGAGATACTTTTAATTTGTTTATTTTATTTGATGAAAGTGATTTAATACCATTTAATAGACCATTATTCAACCCTTGTTGCAAGTGGAGCCAGAAAAAAAGACAGTATAATAAATAAAAAAAATTACCTCAATAAACAGAATGAAACAAGTTTACATTGGTGGAATTTAAGGCGGCGATACACATGCCCGTAGCTTGCACACTAGCATACCAGCTCCATGCAAGTGCCAGCTACAGTCATGTGTATTCACTTACTGGCATGCCTGTAACTGGAAGCTAGCTAGTTGCAAGTAGCTAGCACAACATTTGATTTTCTTGCATGCCCGTTGGGGGAGGGGACGCGGGGGGCTGCTAACCTGGCACGTGTGAACAGACGCGACAGCTACGGGCATGCCAGTAGTCGACTCATTGTGACCGTACACGTGTTATCCATGTTTAGCCCGCAAGAATTGGTACGAAATACTCTCACGAACTGTCCTGTGTATACGCAAGGGTAAAACTGGCATGCCAGGGCGCAGTATGCATGCCAGTTTTACTTGCAAATGTATCCGCAGTGTGCCAGTTACTCGTACATGCCTGTAACTTTCATGCCACCTACTTTCCCGATTTACTGGCATGTGTATCGCCGCCTTTATAGACAGTAAAAATTTGTAATAAATTGCTAATTGTTTTGTTTGCTTGTTATAGTAGTGTTGTTTTGTTCAAACATTATCATATTGAGTGCTGCAAAGGGAATGTAAATAGGTGCTAGAAGTTTATGGCAATTGTGTGCTGTAGCTATATTTGCAAACATTCCGTTGTATCAGAGATGTTTTCATTATAGGTACTTAACAATATTATTGACATGATATTACATTTTTATAAGCTGAAGTATCAGTGTTATATGTACCAAATATGTATTAAAATAAGTCGATACATCATGTCGGTACTATAAGTTATGACACACACTATAGTGAAAGCAAACTGGTTGTGTCGTCAGATCGGTCCGTTCGTGCTGGAGTGGCTGGCGCAGCTGGAGTCTCCGGCGCTGGTGGTGGACCTGCTGCAGCTCATCATCAACGTCGTCAAGTACAACGCGGCCTATCTCGATGAACATGTCGTGCATGGAATTGTCAAGTTAGTACTATCTACTACTATTCTAAACTAGACAAAGCACACATAATAGCCATGTTAATAGTTATCATAGCAATCTGGCATGTCCAAATTAGTTCAAAAGGGAAGTAAGAATTTTACGCATAATACACTTGCATGGATGCTGTTTAAAAATGCCTTTACATTAATATTTTATGAGTTTAGCCAAGATGCTCGCATAAGACTATTCTCAGCTTTCTTTAGATTGTTCATTTTAGGACTAGGTTACTAAAAAAGACAAATTCTAATATAAAAATATAATTAAAAGTCGTTGCGCTTTGATTCGCTTGAGCTGTCGTTGCACACACAAGCTAGGGATGTGGATCAGATCGTGGGCAGGGTGTGACGTGCATCGACACAATACCCATAATACCAACTTATGTTCGACCAATAATGACCAGGTCAGTGAACATTTCTGATTTGTCATTTGTCCGTGACCTTGAACCAATAAGAGCTTATTTTCCCGCTCCCGCACACCTCAGTTGGTTGACTGGCTTTTTGTATAGGTATTAGGAGTGTACTGGCCATTGACGTCAGTAGACACCCAATAAAGAGGGAACGCTTTTAGTTCACACATGAGCGTTTTAGCGCTTATAACTAGCCACGCCCCCTTACATTCGACCAATAAAGACCAGATTAGTGACCCGTGAATATTTCTGATTTGTAATGATTTGTCCATGACCTTGAACTGAACTGACCTATAAGCATTTACTTTCCCGCTCCCGCACACCTCAGTCGGTTGACTGAATAGTTTGTATTGCTATGTAGTACTATTAGACGTCAATGTACGGTGTGGTGTGTTGCAGGGCTGCGTGTCAGCTGTGCGTGTACTGCGCGGAGGGCGGCGTGGTGGGCGCCTGCCTGGCGCTGCTGGAGGCCGTGGTCTCGTACTCGCTGGTGCCGCGCGCCGCGCTGCGCCATCTCGTGGCCGCGCTCTGTCGCACAGTCAACATGGACAACTACTGCCAAACCAGCTGGAAGGTATACGTATACGTACACACACATTCCGCTAACCAGGGGCTACTGTGCCTTACGCTGCTGGAGGCCGTGCTCTCCTACTCGCTGCTGCCGCATTACAGAATCTTGATCACCTTGAACTGAAGTTAGAAACACGTTGATGTAACTGTTTTTGTTTGTTTCCAGTTGATGCGATACGTGGTGGGCGGCGACATCGGTCACGCGGCGCTGCAGGAGCTGGTGGAGATCCTGCGGGGGGCGGGGGCCGCGGGGGGAGGGGGGCCAGGGGGGGGCGAGGCGGACGCGGGGCTCGTGCGCGGCGCCGTCTTCTACATCAACATGGCGCTGTGGGGGCCGAGACGCGTGCCCACACTCAAGGTCTCCTTCCTGGCGGTGCTGCCCGCGTTCCTCAAGGTAAACTCAACTTCCTTCGGACCGGCTGCTTCTGTTTGCTTGTACTTCCACCTTACATTGTATGTGTGTGTGTGTGCAGGCACTGGAATGGAACGCGCCGGTGGTGACGTACGAGGTGGTGTGCGGGGTGAGCGGCGCGGTGTCGCGCGCGCCGCACGACCTCTGCGAGCCCGCCTGGGACATACTGCTGCACATACTGACGCAGGCGCTGCTGCAGGACAGTACGTACACACTACACACTGAGATGAGGTATCTGTACTTATGTAATCTGTGGTACTACAAAAACGACATGTGCGAGAAAGACAAAGATAGTAAGATTTCTGTGAATAATATAAATATAGCACTAGTACACATTGTTTCTATGAAATGTCTGTCTATGTCTATGTCTTTCAGAGAGCTACGACCCCCCGAACGAGATGATCCACTCGAAGCTGCACTCGCTGCTGACCAGCCTGGAGGAGCTGGTGGACGCGGGGGTCGCGGGGGGAGCGGGGGGAGGGGGGCCCGATCCGGACGCACTGCTAGATCTCATCGACAGCGCCGGACACGATCGACCGGTAATACACAAACACTTGCTCTGAAACTTTTCATTTCTGAAGACTTTTTGACCAGCTATTTTAACGTTCTAATAATTTCTCATACCAATTTTATAAAAAATACTAGTTGGTGCGTGGTGCGCGAGCTGCAAGCAGCTCGCGTGACGGTTATCCTGGCTGTAAGGGTATGGACTTTAAAAAAAAAAAGAGAATCCATCGGAAATGTATGTACCCATGAAAGAGTTGGAAAATCCATTAGAGATCTTAATACCTACAATTGACATTTTGAAAATCCGAGATAGGACAACTTACGGACACGAATACGTTTCAGAGCCTAAATCAGCATGAATAAAAAAAAAACAACAAAAAAAAATTATGTCGTCGCCCCTGAGTTACGCTTCACCCGCTCGACCTTCGTTCCGCTACGGAGGTCGGCGACTCGCTTCGCTCGCCACCTCCCCCCTCCGCTCCACTCGGTCTCGCAGGTTCGCTCCACTCAGGACCTCCGACTCCTGGTAGGTAGCGCGGTGCGCTCGCTGCAAGCAGCTCGCGTATCTGTTTCGTTCCTGGTAGGGAGCGCGGTGCGCTCGCTGCAAGCAGCTCGCGTATCTTTATCGTTCCTGGTAGGGAGCGCGGTGCGCTCGCTGCAAGCAGCTCGCGTATCTGTTTCGTTCCTGGTAGGGAGCGCGGTGCGCTCGCTGCAAGCAGCTCGCGTATCTTTATCGTTCCTGGTAGGGTGCGCGGTGCGCTCGCTGCAAGCAGCTCGCGTATCTTTATCGTTCCTGGTAGGGAGCGCGGTGCGCTCGCTGCAAGCAGCTCGCGTATCTTTATCGTTCCTGGTAGGGTGCGCGGTGCGCTCGCTGCAAGCAGCTCGCGTATCTTTATCGTTCCTGGTAGGGAGCGCGGTGCGCTCGCTGCAAGCAGCTCGCGTATCTTTATCGTTCCTGGTAGGGAGCGCGGTGCGCTCGCTGCAAGCAGCTCGCGTATCTTTATCGTTCCTGGTAGGGAGCGCGGTGCGCTCGCTGCAAGCAGCTCGCGTATCTGTTTCGTTCCTGGTAGGGAGCGCGGTGCGCTCGCTGCAAGCAGCTCGCGTATCTGTTTCGTTCCTGGTATAAAAAAAAAATTACCCCTAAAAAGTTTCCAAATTTCATACAAAATGTATGGAGAAAAAAAAAATGTCGGAATTAAAAAAAAAAAAGTACCACAATTTATCAACTTTGTAATGCCCTACCTGAATCTGAAAATTAAAATTTTCCAAGTCTCCTAGTTTCCGAGATACGTGGGGGGGCAAAATGAGGGGGGCAACTGGGGGCAAAACTGAAAACTTTTTTTTACTTTCCAAAATCTCCTCTATGCAAATCCGTTTTCAGAATTGGCAAATGTCTTGTAGTTTTCGAGATCCATCAATGGGGCAAAAAAGGGGCAAAACAGGGGCAAATCAAAAAAATGATTTTTACCTTCCAGGACCTCCTCTATACGAATCTATAAAAAAAATGTTCAACAGGTCCTTTAGTTTCCGAGATAGACCAGGGAGGGGCAAGAGGGGGGCAAAAAAGGGGCAAAGTCGGATTTTTCCCAAACTCCCCAGGGTATCCCCTAAACGATTCTGTAAAAAAAAATATACCTTCCCATCCACCATCAAGGAGAACAATTCTGTCAGTGAGTGAGTGGTATTCTAACTTTATATATTATAATAATGAATGTGTTAAAAAAAACAGTACTGGACCAAAAGTGCTTCCCTGTACTACACCGGTGGTTGTTCTAGTCTGTGCAATTTTTATATCTACAAAATGTTGTTGTTGTAAGTAACAATAATTTTGACGATTAGTTAACTGATATAATACAAAGATACAATAATAATTATCAAGCCACAATATTTCAACATAATTGAAAATAGTTTATTCAGTCGAAAGCTTCCGTGACATCCAAGTATACTGTAAATATATTTTGTTTGTACAATTCAGGAGGCGTCAACAATACGCCTGGTAACGAGTGTAACTGTACCTTATATATGTTTGTTCCAGGAGTCGTCAACGATGCGCCTGGTGACGGCCCGCGCGGCGGCGCTGGCTCCCAGCAGCAGCGAGTGGGTGGGCGCGGCGCTCGCGCTCGCTGACAAGTATCTACGTCACGAGCCGAGGATCAATGTGCGCATTCACACGCTAGAACAACTCATGGCGTTCATACATAGGAATAGGTAAGCGCTCTAGCGTTATGGTGGGTACGTACGTACAATGCAAGTCTCAAGACAAATGCTCGAAGCCAACCAAACGTTTTTTTCATAATTCTTTTCGAGCAAGCTTTTACGTGAAGACGCAGGGTCGAGCATGTTTGTAGATAGTCATGCTCGAATGAAACATGCTTATCGAGCAAGTACGTACGTCGTACGTGTGTACCCACCATTACCTTACAAGCTTGCTCATTTGATATGATTAAAGAGATTAAAAGATTAGGCATTTTCAATGGACCTCTAATTTTCTAAAGATCCAAAAGAATAAGTATATACATCCTTAGGTATGTAATGAGTGGTGTCTTCAGATACGTGTACGGATCGGAGCTGGTGGACCTGGTGGGCGTGCCGGTGCTGAGCGCATGCGCGGGCGACGCGGACTGCAGCCTGAGATCCTGCGCGGCGCGGGCACTGACCGCGCTCGCCGCGCTCGACGCCTGCACCGACCTCATAGACCTGCTGGAGAAGGTACGTACGTGCCGGTGCTGAGATCCTGCGCGGCGCGGGCACTGACCGCACGTCCAGCTACGTCTCAACTGAAGTGTTATTACCTATTGCAAATGATTTAGTAGTTATGTGATATGTGTGTTTGTATGTGTAGATCCTGAATCGTCCGTTCGAGATGTACGTGACGGACGTGCCGGTGCCGGCGGACGCGGACACCGCCGACCTCACGCACGCAGTCGGGGGGCTGCTGCAACTGTTGCACGACAAGGTTACTATCACCACAGATTACCTACATAGGTCAGATACCTCATCTCGAACATTATTCTTTTGTCTTTGATTTTTGCGGCGCCCCGAGCGGCGTTCAGGTCTTGCCTGCAATCAAAAATAAGTAACTCCATCTAGTGCTAAGTAGCATGCAGTCGGATGCCTAAACGCCGCTAGGTGACGCCGCAAAAATCAAACACCAAAAAAAAACCCCGAAGAAAACGGAGTGAATTCAATGTTCGAGATGAGGCACCCGTGCTATCACCTAACAACTTATTAAGTTACGTTGCTAAGTTACTTTAGAAAAGTGTGGGAAATAGAATCGATTATGATCAACATGTTTTTGACAAATGTCAATGATCACACACAATTTCCTGTAAAATGTAACATAGAACCTACTACTTTTTTGTTTGAAGTCGGTTAAAAAGAACGCTGAGATGAACATAAATGGTATGAAGTGCCTACTCCTCCACCAATCTCACCTAAGATTCCTAAAACGAATTATTTTTTACTGACTGCTTCCTTACGTGACGCGACCTAACTACCTAAACTGTTTATGGCGACTCCGATGTTTTTTTACGATATAATTTGACCCTTATGTGGTACGTTGGTTCCAGCTGCTAGCATCTCCCGCGACGATACCCCTCCGATGCTTCCTCGTCCTTCTGGACCACCTCGACCATCACTACAAGCGGCCGGCGCTCTTCCAACACCATCCAGAGTTGAGGCTCAAGGTAACCACATACGACCGAATATTGGGATTTTCATACTTTTAGGAGACATAGAACACTGTATGTCTCTTTTTTATTCTTACAAAGAAAAAGAAGAATATACACAACATTCTTGTAGTAAAAGAGACAAAGCATATCTTTTGTCCCTCATCTCGTGCCGTTTTTGTATCACCGGAAAAGTAGTGCTCTCTTTTTTTGTATGTATGTTATTTTGCTCCGTTTGAGTGTAACACTGCTATGTCTTGTGTCCAGATATTCGAGATGCTATTCGGTCTGCGCGCGAACGGGTTCAACTGCGTGGGGTTCTGCTACGAGGGGGGCGGTGGTGGTGGGGGGGCGGGGGCGGTGGTGAGCGGCGCGGGGTCGCTGCGCATGCGCCCGCTGTGCTCGCCCTTCCTGCTGGCCGAGCCGCCGCTGGTGCGCGGGCAGCAGCCGCCGCCAGCGAGGGACCTGCCGCCGGTAACACATCCGTACGAGCTCCGGTTACGGCCTCAAGGCCTCCGTCATGAGGGTGTATGATGTTGATGTCGTGTGATGACGCAGGGTTCGTGCGTGTTGCCCGTGGGTCGCGTGGCGCGCGTGGTGGCGGGCGCGCTGGGCCGCGAGGTGCAGTGGACGGTGCTGGGCGCGGTGCTGCGCGCGCTGCCCCCGCTGCTGCAGACCCGCGCCCTCGCCGTCGGACGACGCGCCCAGGACCTCGACCTGCTCGCTTCCACGCTATGCTCCATGGTGAGGACGAGATGCAAAGATAAATGTGTTTGTGTAGGACTTCAAGGATCACTTAAAATGTACAGTCTTTGCTAGGTGACTCTATTGAGATACACGCCTAGGAGATATGAATGAACTGAATGGTTGTCGTCAACAAGTAATGAAATTAGTGGGATGTTCTTTAGGGATGTCGATGTCTGATGTTGGGTTGTTCCTCCAGATCTCCGACCGCAGCCTGTGCTTCCCGGAGTGCGTGCGAGTGAGCGGCGGTCAGAAGCTGCTGCTGTCTGAGTTCCACGGCGCGGCGCTGCCGGCGCTGGCCGCCATGGCGCCCTACCACAGCTACCTGGAGCCGCAGACCCAGCAGCGCATCGTGCGCTGTCTCCTCAAGTACGGCATGGGTGAGTCTCCGTCACCATCTCATACACGAGCACTTAAAAGAGCTGTTTGAGATTGAACCTCATAACTTGTTCTACATCAAGATGTTAAACTGCTTGGCAAAAGTCTCTCCTAAACTCTAATGTCTCATAATCTCATTTCTATAAAAGTATATATTTGTTTGTCTTCCAGTCCTGCGCTCCCCGCAGCCGTACATCATCGCGCTGACGATCTTCACGCTGGAGACGCGCGACACGATGGTCAAGATGCTGCCCGAGGTGCTGCTCGATCTCTCCAAGATATCCGACACGCAGGCCATCGCCAGCCCGATGCTAGAGTTCTTATCTAGTGAGTACTTTCTACAGTTTTTTCATAAATTCTGTTGGAATTATGAACTGTCTTTCTTAACAAATTTCTTAGCTTTTTGTGAAGCATTTGACCTAATAAATATACTCATTATGTTATTATATTATGTAAGATTATATTTCCTTCATCTTGTTTTGTGATTTACCGTAAATAATGTTACAGCTTTCATTTAGTTTGTACCTGCAGAACATAAAAAGGCCAGTAGCCAACTTCATAATTATAACGGTGTAACTCAAGGCTCTTTCCTTGGCCTCTTTTTCAATGTTCACGAAACGAATTGTGACTTGTTTTTGTGTTTCCAGCGTTAACACGGTTACCGAAAGTGTTCGCATCGTTCGTAGAAGACCAGTACATGTCCGTGTTCGCTATCCTGCTGCCGTACACGAATCCGTCCCGGTACAACCACTACGTGGTCTCGCTGGCTCACCACGTGATCGCCGCCTGGTTCCTCAAGTGCAGACTCTCGTACAGACGGAACTTCGTGCGGTTCATCATACATGTCAGTATCTACACATAACTCAAGATAAGACTTCATTAGCTCACAATTCTATTCATATTGAAACGTGTGAAATGTCTAAGCGATTCTAATCCTATTCCGAATCCATAAATTGCTGTTATAGAGATTTTACGAACTTAAAAAATAGTCCACTACAACTTCGTTAGGGTTCATCCATTTGCTTTTATAATGGTAAAAGGTTTTTCGAATACAGTTTCAACAAATATCAACAAATTCATAATCTCTCTAAAATATTTGTATAGTCAATAATTGGCCTGATTAATTAGTGTTTATGATTGTTTTCCAGGGTCTCCATAATTACATAATAATGCCCTTCGAAGAGCAGCTTCACTCTCGCACGAACAACTTCCAGCACGGCGCCGCCAACGAGGACTCCTCCAACCGGCAGCGGAGTTCTAGTCTCGTGAGTTATTCACACACATTACACCCTCGCACGAACAACTTCCAGCACGGAAAGCTAGGCCCGCACCACCAGGTTCTAGTCAAGTTCAAGTTATAGTAATGTGTGTGTTGTTGGCAGGGCTCGCGTGCCGTGCCGCGGTCGGCGGGGCTGACCCGGGCGGGGAGCGCCTCGGCCGCCTTCCACGTGGAGCTCACGGAGACCTGCGTCGACCTGCTGGCGCGGTACACCGCCACGCCATGCAGCTCCAAGCCCACCAGGTACACACTCCTCGGTCGGCGGGGCTCCCTCCTCCCCCCCCCCCGCCTTCCACGTGGAGCTCACGGAGACCTGCGTCGACCTGCTGGCGCGGTACACCGCCACGCCATGCAGCTCCAAGCCCACCAGGTACACACTCCTCGGTCGGCGGGGCTCCCTCCTCCCCCCCCCCCGCCTTCCACGTGGAGCTCACGGAGACCTGCGTCGACCTGCTGGCGCGGTACACCGCCACGCCATGCAGCTCCAAGCCCACCAGGTACACACTCCTCGGTCGGCGGGGCTCCCTCCTCCCCCCCCCCCGCCTTCCACGTGGAGCTCACGGAGACCTGCGTCGACCTGCTGGCGCGGTACACCGCCACGCCATGCAGCTCCAAGCCCACCAGGTACACACTCCTCGGTCGGCGGGGCTCCCTCCCCCCCCCCCCCCCGCCTTCCACGTGGAGCTCACGGAGACCTGCGTCGACCTGCTGGCGCGGTACACCGCCACGCCATGCAGCTCCAAGCCCACCAGGTACACACTCCTCGGTCGGCGGGGCTCCCTCCTCCCCCCCCCCCGCCTTCCACGTGGAGCTCACGGAGACCTGCGTCGACCTGCTGGCGCGGTACACCGCCACGCCATGCAGCTCCAAGCCCACCAGGTACACACTCCTCGGTCGGCGGGGCTCCCTCCCCCCCCCCCCCCCCCCCGCCTTCCACGTGGAGCTCACGGAGACCTGCGTCGACCTGCTGGCGCGGTACACCGCCACGCCATGCAGCTCCAAGCCCACCAGGTACACACTCCTCGGTCGGCGGGGCTCCCTCCTCCCCCCCCCCCCGCCTTCCACGTGGAGCTCACGGAGACCTGCGTCGACCTGCTGGCGCGGTACACCGCCACGCCATGCAGCTCCAAGCCCACCAGGTACACACTCCTCGGTCGGCGGGGCTCCCTCCTCCCCCCCCCCCGCCTTCCACGTGGAGCTCACGGAGACCTGCGTCGACCTGCTGGCGCGGTACACCGCCACGCCATGCAGCTCCAAGCCCACCAGGTACACACTCCTCGGTCGGCGGGGCTCCCTCCTCCCCCCCCCCCGCCTTCCACGTGGAGCTCACGGAGACCTGCGTCGACCTGCTGGCGCGGTACACCGCCACGCCATGCAGCTCCAAGCCCACCAGGTACACACTCCTCGGTCGGCGGGGCTCCCTCCTCCCCCCCCCCCGCCTTCCACGTGGAGCTCACGGAGACCTGCGTCGACCTGCTGGCGCGGTACACCGCCACGCCATGCAGCTCCAAGCCCACCAGGTACACACTCCTCGGTCGGCGGGGCTCCCTCCTCCCCCCCCCCCGCCTTCCACGTGGAGCTCACGGAGACCTGCGTCGACCTGCTGGCGCGGTACACCGCCACGCCATGCAGCTCCAAGCCCACCAGGTACACACTCCTCGGTCCTTCCACGTGGAGCTCACGGAGACCTGCGTCGACCTGCTGGCGCGGTACACCGCCACGCCATGCAGCTCCAAGCCCACCAGGTACACACTCCTCGTTACCTTGACCGTTCAAACATTAGTGGACTGTTAACTCAGGTGCTGCATTCGAAGAACAAAGTAGGTATTTCGAAGTAATGTTCGTAGCTTGAGATGTGTCGCTCGGCGCTCGTCGGCAGTGGTCGGCTGCCTTCGTGTAGCGGTGCAGGGGCGGTGCAGACGCGCTGCTACAACACTCCTCTCTCGTCATCCACTACACATTATCCCAGGACATGAAACTGGAGTGAAGAGCTTGCAGGCAATATCCCATAGCTCCGTCTGTTGTGGGGCTTCAGTAGCCCTGCTATCACAAGCTTAATAATATAAATGCTGTAACGTATGTGTGTATGTAACAGGAGTGAGACGGCGCAGTTCCTGTTCGATGGCGGTCAGTCGATGACGTGGCTGGTGGGACACAAGCTGGTCACCATCACCACCTCGGGCTGCCAGCAGAACTCGCTCAAGCAGGGACTCTGCGATCGGTAACCAGCTCCTCTAATCATTAAAAAACTCATCAAATTACAATGACAATTTTCTTCATATATAGTCACATTACTTGTTTATTGTTAATAAGGATACCTATCATTACAACATCTTAAAAATAAAACAAAACAACATTACACTTTACATTTACCTAAAGAGTTAAGGGTGATCGCTCGTATTGACGCAGGTTCGAATCCTGCCGGAGCCGTAACTTTGGTTTTTAGAATTTTAATAAAATAATAAATGTAAAAATACACACACTGAATGTATTATGTTTGTGTGCAGTTGTGCGACGCTATGCAAGCAGCACGCGGAGAGTATATCGAGCCCGCTGCCGCCCTTGCACACCCCCGCGCCCGCGCCCGCGCCCGCGCCCGCGTCCGCGTCCGCG
Source organism: Xanthorhoe spadicearia (assembly GCA_947086425.1). Classification (NCBI taxonomy): domain Eukaryota; kingdom Metazoa; phylum Arthropoda; class Insecta; order Lepidoptera; family Geometridae; genus Xanthorhoe; species Xanthorhoe spadicearia. Next base: position 90,225 of record OX352206.1, read on the forward strand.
CCCGCGCACACCGCGGCCACAACGGACAGCGACGCACCAACACAGGTTACTATACTAGCTTTGGCTACGTACTATACTATTTATCTATTCTATTACTCTTCTTCCTGATATATTTAAACGCAATTTAAAGTCTGAATTGTTTTCTAATAACAAAGTTTAATGATTCAGATTAGATAACTCTGAACCCAAAAGTTATTACACGTCCACGGATTTAAAACTGTAGTAGATAGTGCCATATCCTGAATGAAACTGAAGGCAGATTTTACATTCTCGTAATGATACGATTATCTTTACTGTATGCGAGAGATCTTTAAATAGCGCCAAGAGAATTAATATGTGATTTACCTTCATAGACGGAACAGCCGCAATCTAATATCCAAGTGCAAGTAAATGACGGTGAGAGCGAACCTACCAGTCAACCGAACCAGCCAGAAGTGAAGCGGTGAGTTATAAGTATTGTGACATCATAGCGCTTCTTAACAAACTACACATTCATTAGGTCTTAGTCTTTTTAAAGACAGCATGCATATAAGATCTGAAGTATATGTTTTACAAAGACAGGTGAAGTCTTGTGGTGTGGTGATTTTTTGTTTGATATGGGTTGATGAGATTTTACCGTTCATTTTTGTGTTTTACCCTTATTTGAAAACGATTTACCTTAAATAATTAGTATTTTTTTTCATAAAAAACCTCAACAACCCATGTATTCCTGAGTGAGCTTCAAAATTCCGTAACAGCACGCAGACAGTATCGCCTCCGTACTTCTCTACCGGGCTATGGAAGCGCGCGAATTGGCTTTCAACTACTAACTCAACCTTCTTACTAACCGGAGCGTTCGAGACCTGCTTCGCTAATAACTTTACTAACTCGATCTCGCTTACACCGACTCCAAAAACTATAGATCAACGTTAGATCGTGAGCGTGATCGAGAGTGGGCAAAGATTGTGTTGCTCCATGGTACTGGTCCAAAGACCAGTGTCGGACTGAGCCGGAAGGGCTCGGGGGCCAAAAGTCCGGAAGTCCGGGGCCCGAGCTTGAATATGTGTGGCATACGTGGTGTGTTGTGTGCGCAGCTACAGCAAGTGGTCGCTGCAGCACTCGCGCAGCACGGACACGTCCAGCTCGCTGTCCATCTCCGACCTGCACCCCGGCAGCGGACACACCACCAGGTGGACCACCATCCTGTACCCCCTCCCCTTCCCCCTCCTCCCACCACAATACACCAAATAAGACACCTCAAATCCCACTTCCCTTCAAAAGTTTTCCTAATAAGGGCAATCTTAGGATCTTCAAGACACTCTCCATAGTTGAATGAAACTTCCGTGAAAACAAAAACAACAACTGAGTTTTTTTTATCGTATTATTATACTCAAGTCTGTCCGTTTAACAATTTACAAGATTTCTATAATTTAAATTAGAATCATTCTCTAACTCGTCGTCTAAATAAATACACAAATTCTAATCTCTAAAATCCTAGTTCGTCTAAGTCGCGCCATCTAAAAAGAACGATGAGGGGAACAAGAGGGGGTATGTTTGCGCAGTGCGCACGGGTCACTCGCTCACAAACCAATAGCACGCGCTAAATCAATGGTGTGAAGTGCGCCGCGTCACCCCTCCACCAATCCCACCTAAGATTCCATAATATCGCCTACTGCGCAGCCTGTCCCCAAAGCGTTCTTAGGTGGCGCGACCTATACAACCTCATTGAAATCCACCTAGGGTCCCTACCAACGTGTCTCCTCCACTACAACTGTCCCGATGTCCTTTGTTCTTCTCTAACTGTTACTGTACACTCGGCTCGTGCTTCACTGCTGGCTTGAGGCTCGTAGCTTGTAGCTTGTAGCTCGCATGTCGTATCGCACATCTCTACGAGAGCGACACCATCCTTCTGCTACTGATGATATTTCTGCTTTAGCCCTGTTATTGTTATTTTATGTTCAACTTTTCAGATCATTTCATGAGTTAATTATCTTGTTATTTAAAACACATTTGTGCACAACTTAGCATGGCTTCACGTAATTAGGGAATTTTATAGTAATTTAAATAATTTTGCTTGTTGATTAAGATATTCGACGGAACCATGTATTTCATAATAATATTTTACGTACTGTAGGCTTTTAATAGCACAGAAAATTAATGTCAACATTGTAAATGTTGTGTTTATTTCAGACAAAACTCATCAGAAAACAGTAAAGCAACAGACCCCCTAGTAGAAATACTCAATCAATTCACGCAGAGGTTCGAGCGGATATCCAAAGAAGTGGTAAGTTGAATTTAAAAGAAATGATCTATAAAACACCAATGGAGGCTCTCCCTCTCCCGTCCCTCTACAGGGTCTCACTGCAGACACCCTGCATAGGGACGGGAGAGAGCCTAAGTTCAGATAAATGCGCGGCGAGGGCCGTTTGCTCTGCGCGCGGTTTAAGATTGTAACAATCCGTCACCGGTGAGGTGTTCCCTCAGGATAACAGGATAATAGAATGTTACAGAGAAAACTAGGTATTGCTCATTTTCCAGCATATTTATTATTCGTCGCTAGGTTACTCAACAATGACATACGTCAGTCAAGCTACGTTCGAACACTACAACCGATTTGAAATCTACTATCCTGTATCGAGCGCGTTCTTCTGAACTTAGCCTCAGTATAAGTGTGTGGTATGTTGTTCCAGGACAGCGAGGAGGCGACGTGGTGGCGCGGCGGTGCGGGCGGTGCGGGGGGCGGGGGCGCGTGCGCGTGCTGGTGCGCGCAGTGGGCCTCGCTGCACGTGCGCGCGCCCACCGGGGACGTCTGCTGGCTGTTGCGGTTACAGAACCAGGTCACTAACACACATCTATGTATTAACAATAGTTCAATAACAAAAAGAACAACGGATTGCTTGCCACTTCATATAGGAGAAAAATCTGCAATCAAGCCATCTCATACCGTGTAAAAAAAAACATGCAAGCCACGTAATAATGGGACCAGTTTGACCACACTGCATGCCTTGAAGGCATTTCAATCATCCATCATCGTGTAATTTATTTATTTATTTATTTATTTAACGATGATAGACGAGCAGCTACTGCTGGTATGTCTATATCACACAGTGTTGGAGTCTTTTTAGTTTATGTATCGTTAATCTTTTTGAGCACTGATTTGTTATTTCATTAACGACTCAGATACTCAAAGTGCGCCATGGGCGATCGCGTTAATAGTAATGTTGTTATGTTCCAGATGAACTGGGACTACCTGCTGGAGTCCCCGCTGCAGGACGTGGCGGCGCTGCTGAACCCGGCGGGGGCGGCCCCCTGCCCCCCCTCGCCCCCGCCGCCCCCCTCGCCCCCGCCGCCCCCCTCCCCCGCGCACACACCCGCATCCTCAGGACTAGGGGACTCGAGGCACACGGTAAATACACAACTCATTATAAAACATTTTTCAAAAGACCTAGAGAGTTACATAGAAAATTCTTATAAAACACCTCACGTAAACCAAGATTAGAAATTGTGTTCGATTGTTGATACAACCTGCGTTGTTTCAAACCAACGTTGATGCAAGCCATCGCCTTTAAACTCGCCTTTCCGCAGTGCTGAATCGCTAAAGCTGAAGTCGAAAGCACTATCTATACTATCCATATCTATATTTGTTTGTTTGACGGAGGTAATCTCCGAAACTACTGGACGGATTTCAAAAATTTTCATTGGTGTGTAGAATGGACTGTCCGGGAGGTTATAGGCTATATTTTATCCCGGTAGCTTCATTAATACACCCGTGCGAAGCCGGGACGTGCTACTAGTATTTTATATATTTCTATGTGATCGATGCACCAAAAATATTGATGGTCGTTGTGTTACCGCAGCGTTAGAAGTAATATAGTATGTGTAATGTATGTACTGTTACTGTTTCAGTCGGAGACGTCGCTCCGGTCTCGCAGCGGATCCGCGTCCTCGCACCGTCGCCACCCCGCCGCGACGGACATGCAGGACTTACATAAATCAAGGTAACACACCATCTACAACTACACCTAGCCGTGTACCTTGTATAAGAAAGAAAGAAAGAAAAATATGTTTATTTCGTAGGACCTCTAGGATCGCTCAAAAACGTACAGTCTTAAAAGCTAGGTGACTCTATTGCCTGTTCCAAAACAACTCTCTAAAGAATCAGGCAAGAACCTGGTTATACCTGGTATAAGTTGCGCCACGTAAAAAGAACGGGAGGAGGTATGTTGCGCATGGGTCACTCGCTCACGAACCAATAGCACGCGCTACATCAATGGTGTGAAGTGCGCCGCGTCACCACTAATCGGACTTAAGATTCCTTCAAACGCCTACTGCCCAGCTCTTACCCTCAGCGTTCTTTTTGCGTGGCGCGGCCTATGATGTATGTGATACTGTAGTAAGATTTAGTTCGTGTATACGAGCCGTACCCGATACATTAACGGCTAGGTGAGTACCCTGCTTTATATCCTTGGTCATTTCGCAGAGCACATCTACCCAAGTAACTTAACGCTTGTGTTGTTAGTGACCATTCATAAAGTACGTCACACGCTCATCTCCAGCATGAACTGATAACCTTCCTTGCCTATTATATGACAAGTGAGATCGAATTATAAATTGTTATCTATCTCTCATTTATCTTGTCTAAAAATGTAACGGCTCACGCAAGATTTATATTGAGAAGTTCTTATTTATTTATTTAAAAAACAATGTCCATAATGTTTCAGTTCTGACTCAGTGGTGACGGGCGACAAGAGGAATCCACTCGCAGCTTCACAATGCACGATGTCGTCACAACAACTGAGGTCGGTAGTTATCAGTCGTCAACAGATTTCCTTGCCATGATCATTTTGTAAACGAATCATGAAAAATATAGATCCGATATATTCGTTCATATCATTTATCATTATCTTTGTGATGTTCCTCAAATGTCCTAAATTATATTTAAGCTATTGCACAGCTTCTATCGCGACCTTAAGCGTGGAGACCGAATCCAGAAATTCCGTAACGAAAATAACCTAACGCTTGTCACTTTAGTTCAGCAACTCGCCTCTAGGTGGCATGCAATAGCTTTACCGCGGCAGTCCCCGAGCGCCACACGTCTTTTGTTTATTATTGTTGTAGTACAATATATGTAAGTAATACAATAAATGTGTGTGATGTGTCAGGATGAGCACGCAGCCGATCAACATCCCGGGCTCCCCGCAGCGTCAGTCTGCGCACGCGCACGCGCACGCGCACGCGCACGCGCCGCGCGACGCGGAGGACATGCTGCTCGTAGTGCCGGAGGTGAGGCAACAACCACAACTATAACACATCCTTAGTCATGTCGCCTGTAGTGTAGACGAAGCTATTTATCTAATTATTTACGAGTATGTCGCCTCAAGGTCAGGATTTTAAGGCTTTACAATCATAGGCTATCAGAACACTTTTCACTTGACACTAGACTGAAATAGACTCAGCACTTTGCACAGACACTGAGAACAAGGAAACGTGAGCACAGTTCCGAGACGTGTTCACTCGGTGGCGAGGCTCCGACCCCTTCCTTGAGTGATGTCAACTCGACTCTGTCAAAGCGCAAGGTGGCGCTTGCGTTTCGTCTTCGACACGATATTCATGAACGGATGTGACATTTATTTATTTATTATTAAGGAAACAAGCAGCTAAATAAAGAAGTAGCAAGTAATAGATACAATAATATAACTATTTATACACAACACAGGTTTTTATCGCGTTAATTACCTTATTTATATCCCGACGTTTCGACTATGTTACAATAGTCGTGGTCGCGGGCAGACTGGAGTATGCATCTGAGTTTCGTTGTGAAGCAGCGGATACAATAATAGGTCTAGAAAGCCACATCGTATAATGTAAGTGTGTGTGTGTGTTCCAGGGCAAGTCCCGTCACCCGGTGCGTCGCTCGAACTCGTCCCCGGAGATGTCCTCCTCGTGGAAGGTGGCTCCGCGCGAGGACCTGCCCCTCCCGCTGGACCCTGAGGACATGATCCTGCTGCCCAGCTGCGAACCCACGTAATGACACAACACACCATACATCCTATCCTACTTCCTACTATCCTACTATCCCACTAATAATATTATAAATGTGAAAGTTTGTGAGAATGTATGTATGTTTTATATTATTTCACGCAAGACGGCTGGACCGATTTGGTTGAAATTTGGTATGTAGATAGGTGATACCCTGGATTAACACATAGGCTACTTTACTACTTTATCCCGATATTCCCGCGGGAACGGGATTTACGCGGGTGAAAACGCGGGGCGCAGCTAGTTATACATATAGAGATACTATTCACTCAAATAATCGAAACAGTTAAACATGCTAGTGAACTGTCATTTCGGATCTGTGCCGTAACGTAAATTATTCAAAGTCAAATGACACCAAAATTCGTTTACATATATTAAAATTACTTATGTAATACTGGGAGACTCTAGCACAAGATCGCGATGTCTGGAAGGAATGGGGGGAGGCCTTTGCCCAGCAGTGGGACACGAACGGCTGAATATAATATAATGTAATTGACCGAGTGAACCGAGACTTAAAGTGTACCTGTGTTGTATGGTCAGTAGCCAAGCGGGCGGCGGCGGCGGCGGCGGCACGGCGGCGACACTGCACGGCAAGAAGCCGGCCAAGAAGAGCGACATGCGCGTCTCATGCGAGGCCATCCCCGAGGAGATCTCCGGCACCTCGCCGCACGCGCACGCGCACGCGCACCCGCACGCACATCCACATCTGTGCACATACAACTCAGACCCAGGTCAGTCACACATAAAGAATCTTTCTTTATTACACTTTCTTTCTATCTTTCAAAAATTGTATTTGATTTGCATCTAAAAACTGAAACTCTAATGGCATTAGAATGTCTAAGTTGTTTTTTAGTTCTAATTAATGATTTTTTTTATTTTGCTACTGAATATTTTTTCTTCCTTTGTGAATCAAAATGTTGCTGTTCAGTGTTCGGTCGTAAAGCGAAGACTACAATTTAAAGTCACATGATTAGTCATCTGATCTAAGCTCATGATGGTTTTCATCCATGACTTAAAGAATCCATGACCTATAGAAGTTTTCATCCATGACAAATCAATCTCCTATGTAGCTTAGTACTAATCCTAACTAACATAACATTGTGCGAGCAGCCATAACCGGGTTGCGCGTTGCAGGCGCGAGCGGGGGCGGTGCGGGGGTCGCCGGGGGCGGTGCGGGGGTCGCTGGGGGCGGTGGGGAGGGGCTCACCGCCGCCAGCAGCGCCACCGCCAGCGCCGCGGTCGCCGCGCATAACAAGCATCATCAACCACAGAAGGTATGCTTCTACACTAATGCTATCCTACCAGGATAGCATTACTTACTTACTTATGATTTTATTGTATTGAAACTCAATTTTTTTGGCCACATTTTTTTTCCTACCTAAACTATAATCGTACATTTTTTATGTTCAGTTTACTCACATGATTAATTATTTATCAAATGTTATATCGTTCCAGACGGCAAGCGACGGCACCGTCCCGTCCGCGTCGTCGACGGCTACGGCGCCGGGACGGGAGCGGGACGACCTGCCTCCGCTCGCGAGATCCAAGCGATCCAACACCATCTCCGTCATGAGCCCCACCAGGAGACACAGGTAACACAACTACTTACACACCATTCCCAATACATTGTAAGGCTAGTATCGGTTTTTGTGTAGTAGGTAAGTCTCGATCCTTTAAGTTCATGCAATTACCGAGGGCGGCGTGGCACTCCTCATACATTTGTCAATACTTGACTGGTATCGAGGATAGTGTTTAATACTATGGTTAACAGGTGATAGTCTCTGAAGATTACTTAGTTGTCCACTTATAAACCATAATATTGGTTTGTCAAGATCCTAATTATCTATAGTTAAAGTGTTATTTGAGCTCCTTCCGAAATAAATGTTCTTCCTTTTTGCTGTATTGGAGTTACAAGCCATGTTAGTACGTAAGTGTAGATGAATTTATAATGTGCGTATTGTGTTGTAGGCCGACGAATCACGCGCACCCTGCGTCGAGCAGCGCGGGCGGGGGCGGTGGCGGGGGCGGTGCGGGGGGTGGGGGCGGTGGCGGGGCGGTGGGGGGCGGTGGCGGGGGCGTCACGCCCTCCTTCGTGTTCCTGCAGCTCTACCACAACATGAGCACGTACCCCATCACGCCGCCGGTGCCCGGTGAGAACACGACTACTATTTAAGAGCAGGGGGTCTACTCTACACAGCGAAAAACTGAATTTCGGCATCAAATCGAAGGTGATGGAAACACAAGCTGACCTGCGATGATTGTCACGATGCATCGTTTTCGATTTGTAGAGTAAAGGGCCGTATTGTGACGATGTTTGATCACGATTTATTGCGATAACAGCTGGTTTCTAACATTTTCTGAATTAATCCAGTTTTGGAGGTGATCTGCGCTCGAGAAACCAGCTGCTATTGTGATCGATGTGACTGTTGCAATGGATCCCAGTTAGGTACAATTACTTTTATCTATATTGGTAATCATTTTGTCACTAGGTCGGCTTGGCTGAATGGTATCTTATTAATTTTTTATTTAAACAACTCTCGAGAAATTATTGTCCTATCCACAATTAAGTTTTAGCGTGTCGAAAATAGCCTCAAATGTATCAAGAAAAGTATGATACGGTCGTGCTGCTTTTTTGCTCGACTTGGTAAAAGCACTCCTGGGTCCTTATTTGGAATACCTACTCAAGTGAACGTAGCGATGGTGAATGAGTATGTGTGTGTGTTGTTAAGGCGAGGCGCAGAGCACACTGAACCCGCTGGCGGAGCGGCCGCTGCGGGTGTCGGGCGTGCAGCACGAGCGGACCATCAAGAACCTGGACCTGCTGCCTCCAGTCGAGACCTACAAGGTACGTTCCGAAGCACGGAAGCGCTCAGATGATAATGCCACTTGCTCCCTCATCCAAGTAGTGACCGCTCAGAACGTAACATAACTTCGACGGTTTATATAACAACGTGTCGCCACAGGTGCTTATACGAGTACATACTGACTGAACTGTGGGCAAGCATCAAAAATGGATTTGGACATACTCTAACTGACATTTTTGACATTTTAAACGTCTACGGCTCCAGTCGTGATTATATTTCTTTCTTTCAAACTCTGTGTCTGCCGCTCAGCGTCATGTAGAATCAAGCTAAGCTGTTGTATATTGTGTGCAGGTGGGCGTGTTGTACGTGGCGCCCGGACAGCAGGACGACGAGAGCGCCATACTCAGGAACGAATACGGCAGCGTCAGGTGAGACACCAGATATACAACACTCGCCCGGGAGAGGGAGATAGCATAACATGCATTGCCAGTGCTTCTTCGATCTGTTTTCTACACGGCTTCCTACGAAAACCGTAAAAAATATAGCTTATGTTGTCACTCAAGGTTTACTTTAGCTCTGTATCAAATTTGATCAAAATCGATGTAATGGTTTAGGCGTGGAAGCATAGACAGAGTTGTGTTCGTATTTAAAATATTTGTAGGTATTTTGCAAGTTTAAATAATGTTGTCAAGGTGAAGGGGGATGTGAAGTTATGATGTATGTGCAGGTACGCGGAGTTCCTCCGCCAGCTGGGCTCGCTGGTCCCTCTGGGGGGCGGGGGGGCCGGGGCGGGGGGTCTGCTGGGCGGGGAGCCGCTGTTCCTGAACCTGGAGACGGGCGGCAAGGACGGGCAGTACACGTACGTGTGGCACGACGACGTGATGCAGGTCCAGTTCCACGTGGCCACCGCCATGCCGACCGCGCCCGCCGACCCCAGCTGCAACGAGAAGCGCAAGTACATCGGGAACGACTACGTCTCCATCGTGTACAACGACTCCGGCGCCGACTTCCACCTGCACACGATCAAGGGCCAGCTGAACTTCTGTCTGGTGCTGGTGGAGCCGCTGCAGCACGGCATGACCTGCGTGCGCATGAAGTCCAAGGACGCGAGGATAGTGCGCGAGTTCCTGCCGCACGTGGGGCCGTGCGTCGTGTCGGACGGCAACGCGGCGCTGCTGGCTCGCCAGCTGGCGCTGCACTGCGCCCTCGCGGCTCACATCGCGCAGTCCCTCGCGCTCGGCGGGGCGCCCTACGCCTCCAACTCGCTGGAGCGCCTGCGCGCCATCAAGCGGCTGCGGCGCCGCGTGGAGGCCGAGCGGGTCGCCGCGGAGCGCGCGCCCGCCTACACCGCGCCCGACCGGCACCAGCTGCACCAGCGAGTAGCCATCGACGACTTCAACGACTACACATAGCCGCAGGTGACGCACACTATATTCAACTATTCATTACTAAACCATAAAAAGAACTACATTCTTTCGTAATTATATGAGTGCTTCGTATGTATTAATGACTGTTGAGAGATTACTGTGATGTTACATTTATTGAATGACATCTCATCTAATCCTTGTAATGACTACTTTTCTTACAATGGAAAAGAAAAGAGAGCCCATCAGTTGTTTGGTCCAGCAGTGGGACAGTAAAGGTTGATTAAAAAATAATAATGACTCCAACTAACTGACTCTAACTATGATGATTTCTTACCATGAAATAAAGTAAAAATTTGTTTCCAGTGTGAGTGAGTCCCCGCGTCGCACCGCCGCCGCGCCGCGCATGAGAGGGCGCGCCGCCGCGCGGTCGTGCGGTCGTGCGGCGCCGCACCGCAGCCGCGCCGCAGCCGCAGCCGCCGGCTCGAGCGAGTAACGAAAGCTTTAACGGGACCGGGGGCCCCCGCGCCGGTCCCTACTCTGAGGAACTCCGGTTATTCCTTTTGTACGTGGTTTTAGATGTTTCGATCTTGTCTGCTGCATCAGAGAAGCATGTTGAAACTTCTACGTGTATAGGGTGATGGGCGTCCCGACTCCCGCCGAGCGCAGCCGCGTCGGACGCTGCGCCCGCGCACGCGCAGCGGTACATGAGAGGGGGGGCGCGGGGGGGCGCTCGGCGGAGGGGACCCTCTCTGCGTTGTGAAGCACATAGACGAATGAAATACGGTGATATAATAAAATCAGGAATTTCTTACAAATTTTTATTTACTTTTAGGTACCATAGATCATATACGTTGTTCACTGAACATAGTGTAGGCTGTGATCTGATATTTTGCTTTATGTAACTCAGCTACACACGAATTAACTACGAAATATGTGATGTTAATTACTCTCATATTTCTGAGAGCTCTGTAACCTCATACACATCTGACTTCACCACAAGATGATCACCACGTTAGGGACAATAACACTAATGAACCCAACGTCAACGGGTGGTTATCATCTGGATGACTTTTCTTAAGATCTATACAACATAACCCTGAACTAGGCCGTAGGTAAGGGCGTGGTCACACGCGAGCGCTGACCTCACTCGAGCAGCTCGGTTTAATCTGCGGTAACATGCATGTCTGTGCGACACCAATTACAAACTGATCTCTCGGTAAAGTCCATAAAACTCGCAAGTCATCTCACTGATTACAGTGTTGCCTGGAGCGTAAACTTTGTAATGAATGGTACTAGCTCTTGCCATGTCTTCTAAATTTATTTGAACTGCAAATTAAGCACAGAAAGTGATCGTTGGACTCTCGGGCAAGGGCCTCCGCGGGCGAGCGCTAGTTCGCGTTAACTTGTATGTTATGGCAGCTTAAACGCAGCTTTATTTTTAACTACTTAGGTACTATGCTAATTGTGTTCGTTGTATTGTATGATGGCTGATATTGTGTCCAATCCAGGTGTACGCATGTGCCGTTAACAATTTGAATTGGACACATCAGCGGGCGCTGTGTACTGTATTATGTCGGTTATTGTATACGCGATTTATAGAAACTAGCCGTAAGCCTAATGTTTCGTTCTTGTACATGTTAAATCAAAATCAAATTCTTATATATTGATAAATTTTGTAATAACTTGGCAGCCAACATTTTGGAAGAAAAGTAATATTAAGTAAACATTGGCGACTGTGCATAGTTATTCGAAACGTCAAAAGGTGGTGTATTAAGTCACACACCTAAACATTTATAAACGCTGTACGGCACCGTGTGTTATGTGTCGTGTTCCGGCAGCTATGAACTCATTATTGCTAATTTATCAACAGCAAGAAAGTTTTTATTCATTGTTATTATTTTGAACAAGATATCACAATAATTGTGATATCTTGTTAATTTGTGTAATTATTACTCTCATTTTTAATTTCATTTTCATTTCATTCATCACAATTACTCTCATGGTGTCGATTCTCGCGGTCTTAAATTAAAGCTTGTAACATGTACGTAGCACGGAAGACAATGTGTCTGTTTGTGCACGTCCAGATCCACTTCTTGTTTTGTTATTTTCCGGCAATTTGTACAGGTCGCATATACAATTAGGTTAGTCGTAAGGAATGCATGTGTGTAGATAGGCCTAGTCGGCGGGAGCGCGGCGCTTCCCCGCTCCCCCCTCCCCCCCCCCCCGGGGGCACAGGGGGGCGAGGGGGGGGGGGGAGCGGCGGGCACTCTGCGATCGACACTAAATATTGCTGTTTCTTATTAATTTTAATAAAATTTTATATAAATGCTTTGTTATTCGGTTGATTCTTGAAAATGATTCATAGCATGATCTTGTCTGTTTATGAAATAATGTATGAATCTGACGGGTTGTTGTCTGATGTTGAGCAGAGCAACACCCCCTCGTGTAATGAGATCAACTTGGATGTATCGTCACGCACACTTGTTCGACCTATAGGTACCTACCATTAAAATAGTAACTTTTATAATTATTATCGGAACTGGGAGTCGAACATTATTAACTATTCTACTCATTCATTTTTTTACAAAACTTTTTTGTGAGATGTGATAGTAGTGTAACATACTGAATAATGTAAGATAAACTTAAAATAATGCTGATTTTCTACGAATACGCTTTGCTTGAGATCTCGCGTTTGGTCAAGTAGAGGAATAGGAGTACCATCTTGGATTACGATAATTGTTACAGTACACATACACAGGTTCATTTGCACTAGAGCAGGCCGGGACCTGATCCGTTCCAACAACTCTTAATGCGGCCATCCATCCATCCGGCTGCGGCCGTCCAGACAAGTGGCGACGTAGCGTCGCTCCACCGCGCACCGATCCAACTGACAATCAATTGTGCTGATCGACAGCTCTTCAACATCTCTCACAGTTGCAGACGCTTCCTTGCCGCTTGTCTAGGAAGGCGATATGCATTAAAGCTGTTAAGAGTTTATCTTCAAAATCAACTGATATGAGGAGATAAAACCGTTTTAAGAGTTATTGGAAACTTTCATTACAGTATCATATTATGCCTCGATTAGATCGATTGTCATAAGATGAATCAGTACCATGTTATGTTGATAACGTCGGTCGTTAGATCATAATTAAGTTCTATCACCCTCTATTTAAGTGCAACAGAAACCAAAGCGTCGAGTAAATTCACCGATCAGGATTTTGAAATGGAATTTGCTGCTAGTTGTCACATATGAGTGTATTTCTAAAATGTCAGTGGTGTAGGCTTTGCACGTGACCAAATCACAATAATTATAATAAATACAATTCATGAATATTAATCTCGCACATAATAATAGCGCTGTAAGTTTCATTTGTGTGACTTTTGCATTCGTTCGAGATGATGTTTGACAATCGATTTCATAAAATATAAAATTCTACTGCGAGTATTGTATGATTTGTATGCGGATGACTGTAAGGAGCTTATACCTCTAGAAGGTAAACGAGCTTGCGTGTCGCGGCCGAGGGACGGGCCCCGGGCGGCGCGGCGGCGGCGGCGCGGCGGAGCCGAAACTAAATAACATAACTAATGGTGATAATCAGTGAATGTTGGTGAATGATCATAATCAGTATGTACGTTGTCGCTCAAAATGTATATTGCAATACGCGCACTTCCCTCCGCAACTCGGGAACCGTTTCTGTGGCCATATAAAGACTGTTTTGTGATTGAAATCTCTATCGGTACAAACTCGGCGCGTCTCTAGCGGCGCTAGGAGGCGCGCGGGGCGACGCGCGACGTGCCGGCGCTCTCAGGCCGGATCTCTCATTAAAAGCTTTCGTGTCGTAGGAATACGACCTGAGGCCGCCGCGCCGCGCCGGTTCCTCTAACGTCTACAAGTAACCTCATTTGGAAAAATGTCAAATCGGTCCACCAAAGCCCTCCGAGCTTAAAACTGCACGTTAGGTACTCTTTATGGGACATGTTTGGGTTTCCATTATTAATTTTGAAGTTGTCTGTGGCTTGAGTAATTTTAATTTTGTCCCATCCGATGTTGAACTGAATAAATGTAAAATAATGTTATGTAAGTGAGTCAGTAAGTGTTCTTGGGATGAGTTTGTCAGCGGCATGGTGCGACGGTCGCGTGGTGCGTGCGTGCAGCACACGACTCACGCGCGGCTCACGTGCGGTTCACGCGCGGCTAACGTGCGGCTCACACGCGGCGCGCTACCGACTCCCATGCGTCTGCTGACGCGGTATGCAGTTGAGGCATTTCTTGTTGAAATATATTTTATGTAGCAATTTATTTCATGACGAAAGATTTTGTAATCAAATAAATGATGGCTATTTTTTCACTTCTTTTATTTTTCTTATTTAAAATTCCTAACCTTGTGCAATATTTAATTATTCGTGCCCCCTTCATTTAGAAGGAGCTAAGTAATACGTAGGTAGGAAGGTATAGATTTCTTTATCAAAAAAATCCACTGCAGCTCTCAGGATTAACAAAAAAATGTTTTTGTTGGACTGGACACTGCTGTGAAGTGTGAGGTAACAATATTAGAAAGATTTCGTGATTTTCCCAACTCAAGTCCTTTTAACTAAGATCTACTTTGTTTTACGATAAACCTCGTTGACAGTAAACTGGCCGTTAATAAATTAAATAAGCAGTATTTTGCAACGTGTCGTCTCCATTCATTCATCCGTCAGTCGTCAACGCGTAAAGTGAGAACCGTCAAAGGAATGATGTGGATGAAAATGTTGTGTCTGATGATGGTGTGTCGCGGGGCGGCGGCGGACGAGCTGGTGGGGGCGATGGGGGCGCTGGGCGACGCCGCGGGCTGCAGCCGCCTCACCCTCTGCATGGGGGCGGAGGGGGCGGAGGGGGGGAGGGGGGCGGTGCGGTGCCCCGGCGTGCTGTGGCGCGGCATCTGGGTGCTGGCGCGAGCCTCCTGCCTCGACACGCGCCCTCTGCACAAAGTACTCGTCATGCGCGACTGCAAGGGGTACACCTGCCTGGACTTAGAGGAAGGTAAGTAGGACGCGGGACGCAGGAAACTTAGACCTAGACGAGATATCGATCCTATTTTAATGAAATAATATGATCACGACTGATCCCAGAAGCGGTAGACATTTCCTTCAGATCTTTGTGTAGCTAATTCTTTAGATCCTTTGAAGATGTCTAATGGGGTAGACAGAGGTATGTCTACTATTTGGTACATGCCCACATTTTGCAGATATTAACTTTCCATACGTGACAGGTTGCAAGCCCATCGACGCTGCTAGAAAGCTAACTGGTTTCCTCACGATGTTTTCCTTCGCCGTTTAAAGCTCGTGTTAAAGCGCATATAAATTTTTCGATACGAAAAGTTAATTGATACACGACCGGATCCGATCCCACTACCTTCGGAGTGTAAGTCGAGGTCCACTGGGCTAACACGGCATCCAATTTTAAACCTTTTATACCTAGACGGTATGAATAGGCTCGTTTGTTGAGTGAATGGTTGTGTATGGGCAGGCGCGGTGCAGGAGAGGCGCAGGCTCCGCGGCCGCCTGGAGCACCCCGCGGCGGGCGCGGACCTGGCGCTGCTGGCGCTGGACCGCACCTACTGGCAGCTGGAGCCCGCCGCCAACTTCTCCGCGAACCACTTCCTCAGCCAGTGAGTCCATCATCCTTCAAATCTCTAATGCTCGATTTCTATAACCAACATATGGATGTCCGTAGGTCCATCACCATAGCAACTTTGTTATTACAACATAAAATATATTAAACTTTTTGACAGATAACAATGTTGCTATTGGAAAAGTCCTACGGTCATCCGTTAGTTGGTTATGGGAACTGGCCGTAAATCTCAATCAGGCTATAGGTACATACACCATGATAATGTTCTGCTCTATTTCAGATATACTCCATGGATGGAAGAAGTTTACAGCCAATACCCGATGGACCGCAGCAAGATCTCATATGCGCACAAGTCCAGTCTGTTCTCCAGCCCTCTGCGAATGTTTATGACGACTATTCTGGTGCCATCCATTACCTTTATGGCCATATTTGTTTATGTGATATTCTTCACGGGCCCCGATGATGAGATTTCTTATAAGAACATACAGTATGAGGAAAGTGAGAACAGTGTGAAATGTTCTTAGAATAGAAGTGTAGCTTTACTAGGTACAGTCAGCAGCATAAAGATATTATGTAACAGGGTAGTCAAAATTATATTCGAGTCACAAATTCAATTTTATATGGGTTGTCAGAATAGTCATATTATTGTAACCATCAAAATGGTCAATAATATCTTAGCAACAGTTGGCAATTTTATATAACGCAACAAGATGTCCAATATTATGTTCGCGTATGAACTATTCATTGGTATCTACGCACCAAACTTTCCAAAAATATCTTCGCATGAAAGAAAAATGAACTCTAATGTCTCAAGTCACAGTCTTTTATTCGTTATTTATTCAAAAGTATCATCGTCCATTCCTTTTTTACGTGTGTAATAAACCATCTCTATTTATCTCTTTCATTTCGTGCATAACGTCATTGACTTGTCTTTTGTTTAAAACTTAGTAAATTTATTAAAATTGCAAGAAGACAGATTTTTGGTACAAAGTTTTAGCGAGTCCCGCGGTTTTACTTGCTGTCTTAAAGAAACTGATTTAAATAATATTGCATGCCTAGAATAATATTATAGAGTAATTATTAAGCTTTAAATAGAGAGATGAAATAAAAATCCGATAAACTATATAAGAATGATATTAAATTAATTACTAGTAAATTAAAATTAAAAACTTCTCTCGTTACGGCGTAAATTTCCTTTCATGTCAGTTACGAATTACGAAAAGAGGAATCAATAAATTTATTTATTCAAGTGCATACTTACATCCTCGATTTCGTTCGCGCAGATCAGAAAAACGTAGAGAAAATTTAATATTACCGAAAACCATAATGACAAACAAACTATCGCACTTACAACGTATATATGAAAAAACTTTAAAATTAGATAGGTATAGTAATAGAAACTCTTTAGATTAGAAATAGTCATTGATAGAACTCGAGATAGATTATCATTTACCTCCTTGGAGTTCATTATCATAGATTACAAACTACGAGTGTACGTAGTTCAAGTCAATTCTGACATTCGATTTATCGTATTGATTACTTACATTAAATGTAATTAGAAATATATCGAATACCTATACATATATACAGTTTAATAATGGCTACATACCGAATAACTGAACTAAATAAGCATCAGATTATAAATTTACATAAGGAAGGCGTAAGCAATACTGATATATCGGATGAACTTGGCATAAGTGTAAGTATCCATCATCTCCACGGACCATCTGAGCAGGAAATGGCGAGATTGATATTTCTTAACGATAACTTTTTTATTTTTTAGACAAATACTGTAAGACTTTGGATTGAAAGATGGCGTCAAGAGGGAGACGTGGTCAAACACGTCTCTTTCGGACGACCAAGGAAAACCAGCATGGTCCAAGACTCTGCCATTGTTGGCACAGCGCGCCAAGACCGCTTTATTAAAACGTCGGAGTTAGCAGTCGCAAATGAGGTGTCGCAAAGCACCATAAGACGCCGACTCTACGAAGCTGGTCTGAAACATCGGGTGCCTGCAAAAAAACCTGGCCTAACGCCGAGGCATAAACAACTGAGGCTACAATTCGCTCTTCAATATTTAAATCATAATTTCAACCAAGTAGCATTCCTTGATGAGAAAGTTTTTACGTCTTCGGCTCACGGACGTGTATCTTTGTGGCGAGTCAACAATACTAGATACGATGAGGCAAACGTTCGGCCCAATAACAGAAGTGGCCGCATCAGCGTAGGGTTCTGGGGATGGGTGTCTGCGGCCGGACCCGGTGAAATAGTAGAGATAGGGGGCCGCTTAAATGGACGGGGATATAAAGAGATTTTAGAAGAATCGTTCTTTCCTACAGCAAGAAATGTTTATGATGATGAAGAACCGATTACATTCATTCATGACGGTTGCTCCATACATAATTCCAGGGTCGTGAACGAGTATATCGCTGGCAACGACGATTTAATTCTAATAAGATTACCTCCCAAGAGTCCGGACTTAAACATTATTGAGAATGTGTGGGGTAAGATGGTTCAACTGTGGGATCACACTCAAGCTCGAACTTCAGAAACATTGCGTGCGCATGTCACACAAATATGGGAATCCCTGCGAGGTGACCATTTTTGTTACAATGCTGTCCGGTCAATGAGACAACGCCTTTTAGATGTTATCAATGCAGAAGGAGGATACACAAGATATTGATTTTATTTAGTTTTATTCATGAATAAGCATTTTTGTTCGGTTTTAATGATGTGTTTAGTTTTTTAATATAAATTTTATAACATAATACCTAATTATATTTTTTTCTTAATTTCCTTTCTATTGCGGTACATAGCATGCTACATATTTAGGATCCTACAAAAATATTTTTAAATACCTAACTGATCTTTTAAGTCTGTCTCATAGATTAAATTTGTCATAATCATAAGATTTCTTGAAGGTATCAAGACTTTTATGGAAACGAATAAAAGACTGTGACTTGAGACATTAGAGTTCATTTTTCTTTCATGCGAAGATATTTTTGGAAAGTTTGGTGCGTAGATACCAATGAATAGTTCATACGCGAACATAATATTGGACATCTTGTTGCGTTATATAAAATTGCCAACTGTTGCTAAGATATTATTGACCATTTTGATGGTTACAATAATATGACTATTCTGACAACCCATATAAAATTGAATTTGTGACTCGAATATAATTTTGACTACCCTGTTACATAATATCTTTATGCTGCTGACTGTACATAGTTTCACTTATTTTAATAAATTGTTTTCATCTAGTTAAAACTTACTATTCTTGGCACCTACCTACCTACTAAACGGTAAACTTAGTTGGTTGAGTAATTGAGGCATTACCTGCAACAACTTTCAGTGTGGTTAGTGTTAAACCACACAGGCATTTAGGAATTCTAATATACCACAGCAAGGTTGGAATCGAAAGCTACTTTATTTACAACAAATTAGATCTAAAAGCACTAAACCAAGTATTATTACACTATTCCTTCTTTTCCTCTAACTTGCGCCTCCAAACTTTGACTTTTCCTCGCAGCTCCCGTAGCCTCCTCATTTCCTCCTTGAAGTCCTGATGCTCATCTCGGAACAGGCCATACTCCCTAAGCTTTAGCATGAGGGCGGCCGTTTCCACATGTCGAGGATAGTAATGTATTATGTTTTCATTGGTATGAAGGGGTCTTTCTGAGAACATTTTGACGACCTTCATAGATTTGCTATTAGTAGGTATAGCCACCTCCCCGAATATCCTGTTCGAGAGCCTGTTCATCCTGCGTGCGTAGTTCGTGGTGTTTTTCATAAGTTGGCTATATGTTGCATAGCTTGATGCCATGGTTTGCCTGCAGTGCTAGTAAAAATATAGGTTAATACTATGTAATCAAATAAGAGCTCTGCTAAGTAAAATTCAACAAGAGCAGTATCTATACTTACAATCTACACTATTAAACAATTACTTTATCCGATTCCTTACTAAATTACTGTGAAATTAAATAATGTAAAATGTAACCTCTCCTTGCTCAAATTGGTTTGTTTCATGTTTGTTTTTATTATCTAATTGATTGATTTGTAGTTATCTGACTCTGACTTTGACATACGGTCAAAATTGTGATAGGACACTGACATTAACAGAATAAAAACATGGTAAAAGGAAGAGTAGAGTGGGTACTACCACAGAATAAAGATGGTACTACTACTACCTACTCTCCTACTCCTACTCCTACCTACTAGGTATAGTATAGGGAGGGAGCGTCGAAAGAAAAAAGAAATATTTTCTTAGATTATTTTATTGATTTCAGTATGACCCACAGAGTGCGAGAAAGTAGGACCTCAAACCACTTCCCATTTGCCATTTCACAAATAGGAACTCAGTTACCAAAGTACCTACCGAACCAAATTTTCAGGTTTTGCATTAGCTTAAAATCTTTCCCAGTACCTAGGTACCTACTGCAGAACTTCAGAAGCCTTTGATGAATCACTATCGATTCTTATTCTAAAGCTAGTAACCAAGGCCGAGACAGACAGGCACGTCGTCACCTCGCTCCAGCACAGCATCGGGCGCGCACTGCCACGGGTCTCGCGTCGCGCGCTGCCAATCTTGCAGGCGCTCCTTTAGCGTCTGTTCCACTTGCGAAAGAGACGGCTTGCCTGAATTTATAAAAAAGTGGTAGGTAGCTTTAAGGTACTTTCTTTATATAGCTTTATCGTCAATCAGTCTTCAACCCATTGAGGTTTAAAAACATATTGTTTTTGTTACCTACCGTGCAAGTTACGTGTCTCTGCAGGATCAACACGCACGTCATAAAGTTCCCACTCCGGGCGATAATAATATTCGTGCAACGTTTTGTACCAAGGCAGGGGTTGCTTATTGCGCGTTCGGTTCAGAATGTCCTGCAACAATAACCGGAAGTTGTTAGCTTTGAATAGGGTTTTCAAACTTAACTCGCTCGTTATGAAGAATAAGTTAACCTAGAAAATATCTGGAATCTTACCTGGAAAGTAGGAGACACGTACAGATCTTGATCGATAGGAAAGGGCATGCCGTAGTTCAGGTTATGGATCAACTTGTACCGGCGCGTCCGTATGGCTCGCATGGGGTAGTACATCGTGACTTCGTGATGTGTCTGAGACGCGAACACTGCATCATCTTGCGTGAGTGGTGGTTCTGCAGAAATAGGTAGGTACTTACAATTTTAAAATTATTAGAGTCTTGCTTCTATCTAGCTTGAGAGTGATAGGGGTTTGTAAAAGAATTTACTTACCAAACTATAGGAATATCACCTAGCTAGATTGAACCTAATTATTTCAAAACCTCACAACTAGGTAACTTGCCTTTTTTTAAAATAGGTAGCAGGCTCTTCGGCTTATCTTGCCATACTTCAATGTCATTACTATCGTGTTCTTCTTTCTTAACACCGAACCAGTCGAGCACAGTCGGCGTGATATCCAGCAGACTGACCATAGCGCCGGATGCCTGATTCCTTCTAGCCGTTGCTTCCGGGGAAACAATGATGAGTGGTTCCCTCAAGCCCGGGTCGTACGTGTTCGTGCGACCGGAAGGAAACGGGATACCGTTGTCCGATGTGTAGATAATCAGTGTGTCGTTTAGGTGGCCGGCTGATTCGAGCTCTTTTAAAATTAAGGCTACTCCTGGAATTATTCAATCAGTTTATTTACGTAGGTAGATAACTATTTCAAACTAATTCCGTTAGATAGGTACCTTGATCAAGTCGTGACATAGTTGTGTACTGAGCTGCTATGTCTCTTCTTGCAGGCTCGGTGTCCTAAAACGGTAATTGTGCTGTAGGTACTTAGGTAAATGGAGAAAAATGCCAGTAGGTACTTCTAAGATAAGGTTTGCTAAAACTAGAGGATACCTGCACGTGGTAAGGCAGTTGCACCTCGTCCCACTGGTAGTACCAGGGCTGCCAGTCGGGGATGAGCCCCATGCCGGGCTCGCCGGACCCGAACCGCTCGCAGAACGCGCCGAACTGCGGCTGCGTGTGCCCGCAGCGGTGAGGGTCGTGGAAACCCACGTACAGAAAGAAGGGCCTGATAAACCGGACGATTTATTTAGGTAGTTAAGCTTATTTTTCATATTTAAATCGTTATAATTAGAACTTACTTCTTTTCTTTCTCTGCCTTGGCCAGAAACTCTCGAGCCAGCAGTTTGATATGTGTGATGTTGCGCCCCACCTGGTTGATGTGGTTGTTTTCTTCAGTTTCTTCGTAGTCAAAGCGATATGCGTCAGCTGGGCCCACGTGTTTCTTGCCAATGATGCCTGAAATTTGATTCATAATTAGTCAGTCAGAATGACCACTCTGCAGCGAGAATATAGTAAGTAGGTACATACTTTACTGACCAGTATAAACTCCATGTCCACGTAGTGCGTTGGGCAAGCTAGAGACATCATCGAAAGAGTTAAAGTGATGTACGCCCTGGTGCAGGCCGTACATACCATTCTGGTGGCTTGGAGACCCCGTCAACAGCGCCGATCGACTGCAACGCAAGACAAAATTACGTTTCTTTTTATTAAAAGTCACCATTAGTGTCCCATAAAACAACGACATTCGCAATCGATTAGGTAGATGCTAGGAAGGTAAAAAAATGGTGTAGGGTGTAGGTACTACGAAATAAACATATTTTTCTTTCTTTCTTTAATGCAAAGCTTCAATGTAACGTATGTATCTACCTACCTACCTACTTTTCAGATAGGTAGATAGGTACCTACTTACATGATAGGTTTTTTTAAATGGGAAGTATCATAGTTAAAAAAATACGCAGATTACTTCTCAAAACGAAATAAAGTCTAAACAAACACAATTTTATTAATATTTTAAGTACAATACTATAGGTATATAAGACAACCGACAGAAGTCATTGGCTAGACGAGAGAGAATATCACTTCTATTGAATTTGGACCTACTATCGTTTCTTAACGTACCTAGACTTAAGTTTGATTGAAGTCTCTGAATACGAGCCTAAGACTTTAGAGTTACTTACATAATTAAGTGGGTACCATACCAACCAACCTTGGTGAACAGCTGCTAACTGAAGTGAAGGCATAGTTAAAGATGAGCCCACGTTGTGCCAGAGCATCTATGTTTGGGGTCTGGCATATTTTATTTGTGTATGCACCAATTTCAAACCCTCCGTCGTCCGCTGAATAAACAAAGACAAACACATACTTCTTATTCTGATATTTCCGCGAACGGAACGGGACTTAAACGGGTGAAACTGCGGGGCGCAGTTATTATTTCAATATTTTATGTGATAGTTATTACAAATTAGGTACCTACTTGTAAAATCCTTCTGTAAAAGTACCTACTAATTTACGAGCATGGCAGTAATAAATACATAATAAATAAATAATAAATAAATAATTTTCGTGTGTCGATGCATATTATTATATCCATGATGCAAATATCCTACTTTGATACTTTGGATGGAAAGAAGATGATTGCTCTGAGTTTGGATGGATGGATGTACATAATATGTAATATGTAAGCGTGAAATGCGTGAATGAAACAGTTTAAGATACAATATTATTGTATCTTAAACTGTTTCATTCACGCATTTCACGCTCAAACCGCTTTGGACGGATTTTATAAAAAGGCGCACATTTTGACATTGACAGTAACACTGAGTGATAATTGGCAGGCAGAGGCAGGTCACTATACCCTCAGAAAAAGGAAACTATACCTGACTGAGTGACTGACTGAAATTGACTGAATTGAATTGAAATTAATTGAATGTATGTCGTACAATGTGTTTCGTAGAAAGGAAACATTGATTTCACTTAAATACAGGATGTATGTATGTTAAAATCTAGATTTAGATAATTGATAAAAATGTATACATACCGAGCAATACAAGTACATTTCTCGTTTTGTCTGATAAAACCGACGACGCAAGCGTAAGAATAAACACGTAAACGAAACCCGGCGTTCTCGTCATCGTCTCCGATAAACTGTTTGTTCTGACGTGTCAAAGTGAAGTATAAAACCGGTTCTCGGCTCAGGCCGGCTCTTTTTATTGACCTTCTCCCAGTTGGCACCAAAATTCAAACGATAACACGTCTCCTTTCCAAAATGAGCAACCGGAAAAACATTTTATACTTGTTCGATGTCGATGGTACCCTGACCAAACCTCGGCAAGTCATATCCGAGGATCTGAAGAGCTTTCTGCTGAACGATGTGAAGTCGCAAGTCACCGTAGGATTAGTGAGTGGTTCGGATTATGCTAAGATTGCGGAGCAAATGGATGGAGCAGAGGTCGCCACAAAGTTCGACTACGTTTTTTGCGAAAACGGGGTGGTGCAATACAGAGGTGGTAATTTAATCAGCTCGGAAAGCATCCTCAGTCATTTTGGTGAAGAAAAGCTACAAAAAGTAATTAACTTTGCTCTCGGGTATATGTCTAAACTGGAGCTGCCTGCCAAGAGAGGGAATTTTGTAGAGTTTCGGTCTAGCATGATCAACATCTGCCCAGTGGGGCGCTCCTGCAGCCAGGCAGAGAGGGACCAGTTCTCTAAGTTTGACATTGAACATAACATTAGGCGGTCATTTGTGGATGCACTGCAGGCTGAGTTCAAAGGCAGCGGCTTGAAGTTTGCTCTCGGAGGACAGATAAGTGTAGATGTGTTCCCTGAAGGATGGGACAAAACATTCTGTCTGAACCATATTGCTGACCAACATTTCAAGGAGATTCACTTCTTTGGAGATAAGACTTCTCTTGGGGGTAATGATTATGAGATTTACAATGACTCCAGAGTAGTCGGTCACAAAGTTAGCTCACCTGATGATACCAAAGTACAACTCAAAAATATTTTAAATTTATAACATATTGTTTTATATAAATGTACATAATGTAAGTAATCATTACAATACAATCTGCATAAGAAAGAAATTTGTTTTTACAATGTTATCATAGTGGGTGTTTATCTATCCTATACACTATTTGTACTTACCTACTACATGTTGGTTGAAGTTATCATGATGAACTTTATATTGTCTGTTACATCATTTGCTGTGTATAAATAAGATAGTGCAACTGTTCACTAGTCAAGAATAAAAACAAGGCTTCAAATGATCAACATGTTATAGTGGTTCATTTCATCACAGTTCAATCTATTCCACTAATATTTGTCTTTAAGACTGTTCTTGTAATATAATATGATATTTATAAATTTTTTAGCTAAGCATAATCATTATGCTTAATGTCCTTCATAGACAGGTTTCCTCTTCTCTATGAAAGATATCATTCCTTCCTGCCTGTCCTTGGTGGGGACATTGACCTCGTAGAACTTCTGTTCCACCTCGTAGCCCTCCCGGATGCTGAGCTGGATGCCCTGGTTGACGGCTTGCTTGGCGCAGCGCAGAGCTATCGGTGCATTCGGTATTATTTCTCTGGCTAGCTCTAAAGCTTTCTCATAGGCTGCATTTTTTGTATTATTCTGAGGCACAACATGGTTTACAATACCTAGAAAATAATTTTACATTAACATGGTTCACTAAAGTTTAACAAATGGCCAGATTACTAAACATAAGGCTAGTTATTGTTCTCACCTAACTCCTTAGCTTCACTGCCACTCACTACTCTGGATGTGAATATGAGTTCCTTTGCAATGTTTAGATTGACAGCTCTCGGCAATCTCTGGGTGCCTCCGGCCCCAGGAATCAAGCCTCGGCCGGTCTCTACCAGCCCCAGCTTTGCAGTCTCAGCAGCTATCCTGATGTCACAGGCCAGCGCTAGCTCCAAGCCCCCGCCGACAGCAACTCCCTCTACAGCAGCTATGGTAGGCATGGGCAGGTCTTCTATTTCTATAAAAGTTTCCCTCAAGCCTCGCACAAATTTACAAACTTCTTCATCAGTCATTTGGAACCGCTGCTTTAGGTTTGCTCCTGAAAAATAAATACATATGTAATTACATATCCACTTACTTCATCACTTGCCCTGCTATAAAGTTAAATGGTTCAATTGAATACTCACCAGCACAGAAGATCCCAGGCACAAGACTGTGAAGTATAATGACCGACAGCTTGGTGTCTTCGCGGATGATCTGGTTGACCTCCCGCATGGCGTTGACGAGATCGTAGCCCAGAGAGTTGCGGTCTTTAGGGCTGTTGAGGCCGTACACCGCGATGCCGCGGTCCAAGCCCGACAATTTTTCGAACACGACGGGTCCAGCATTTTCCGTTTGTGTGGACAGTAAACGCGTGCTCCCTAGGATGCATCTTAATTTATTGAATTGACTGAATCTAGCGACTTGGATTACCATGTTTAGGTATGCCTAAATTAACAAGTTACAAAAAAAGTTTGTATTGCCAAATTTGCGGCTTTTCGAACTACTCACTAAAGATTTTCTTGTATGTACCTAATTATCTTTATTTTATCGGAATTTTATCAGTGAGATAAAAATCCGCTTTACAATTTTAGAATGAAAGAAGCTTGTAATGTAAGTAAAGTAACATAACGTAACTTTGATCAAGACAAGAGTACTTTGTTTAAACGGAAAACTTTGATCTCGATCTCTCTCACTCAGCCGAACGACCGAAAGAAAACAAACAAACAAGTTTCACCTGTCACTGTCAAACTAATTTTACTACTCCTAGTCACAGAAGCCATAGCAATTCTGTGGCCATAGAGAAGAAGTGAAGTGAAATCATACAAACACAATCATCCATCAAATTAACAATTACACACACACATGTGTGGGTGCGAG
Source organism: Xanthorhoe spadicearia (assembly GCA_947086425.1). Lineage (NCBI taxonomy): Eukaryota > Metazoa > Arthropoda > Insecta > Lepidoptera > Geometridae > Xanthorhoe > Xanthorhoe spadicearia. The sequence continues at coordinate 116,743 of OX352206.1, forward strand.
TCCGTCCGAGCGACTTGCTTTGCTTGGCTGGACGTTTGGAATGTACTTACGACGTTGACGTGTCGTTCGTTACGTGTCGTATGTATGACTTTGAAATAATTTAAAAATTAAATTAAGTTGAAAAGCGTAAAAAAGAAGAAGTAATCTCAGCTTTTTTAACCACAGGGTTTATGTTGGTCTTAAGTTATAAAAAAATCATTCATTCAAAAATTTGTGACAACACAGTGACTTGACTGACAGTGTCGTGTCGTGAGTGCTTGATCAAGAGCGAAACTTATTAGGTTATGTGGTTCCGTATCACAGTGAGTGGTGGAGTCAATAATTTTAAAAAAATAAAGATAGTTAGAAAAAGTAGAATAACAGTAACGCTAGAATATATTCATAGTTAAAACACCTATGAAAATACCTACAAAATAGTGACTTTTAGCAAATGCTAGACTTTTATGGATGTTTTTAATATTTCAATCACAAAACGAACTCTAAAAAACCAAAACAAGCAAGGTGAGTGAGCCGATTTGCTTCGTTTCGTTTGTAATTCGTATCGTAGCGTAGCTTAACCTAACCTAGATACTTATTACTATACTACTTTAAACTTGTGTATCTAAATAATTTCAGATACCTACTGTGCGATGAGTTCAGAGTTCTACAGCTGCGATCTTGACCCCGAAACCCATACCACTCTCGCCATATACCTGTTCAAGAATGTACAAAACGTCGAAGTTATAAGAAGCAACATCATCAAAGGGAATTGGAATTGTGCTATTATAAAACCGAGTCTGATTCTAGACCCCTTCCAAGTGGCCGTGGCGGCAAACCGAGCTGTGCTCTCTCAGAGACACAACTCCATGGTAACCCGGACTATTTATGCAGAAATACTTTTCAATTTATCACTCTCAAAAAATATATCACAAAGCTTGAGTAAATTTGGCATAGAGAAAGATCAGGAATTATTGGTGTGTTTCCTGATAACTCCAGAGAGCGATGACAGTGCACACATTATCCCGCAGATAGAGGGAGAGCTTTGTCCAATCAGTGAACTGGAGAACTTCACCCGAGAACAGGATGTACTGCAAGTGTACAAACTGAATAACGTCAAGAGCAGCGATAGTTTACTAGATGTTATAGTAAGCAGAATAGTAACAAAGAGCTTTGTCTCACATTAGGAAATAAAAGTTTTTATCATTATTTTTCAACCTCATTTTATTTAACAACAACAATATTATGTAAAATGTACATTATAATTACATTATGTAAAAGCGGGTAATCAATCATTTTATTAAAAAATGCAATAATTGTAATTTAATTTACAAATAATAAAAAACAATTGGCGTTCATTGCAAATTGTTCGTTAATTAATGGATAATCAATCATGGTGTCATTAATTAGTGACAAAGGTCTGAAAGGCACCAATTTCACTTATACATAACAATGTCCATAATTTAGTTTATTCTCTCCGATGCTAGCAGTACATTCTTTAATGTTGATTGTATTGATGTCATATCAATTTATTCCATAATGTTATGCAGATATTTGTTCAAATCATATCACTAACTTGACTTCATATTAGCTATAATAAATGCTGGTTTCACCACCTAACCCTATAGCTACCGGTAATTTCCATTCACATATTTTGTGTATCAATAAAAACTGATCACATGCACTTTACATTAGTTCTTATATTAGGTGGAACACAGAAGTTGTCTTACGATTACAAACGAAACCCTAATCAAACTAAAAATGGCATCTATGTTTATAGTTTTAAATTGCAGGAACTTTTTGTAACTTACTAATAAATTGATCGTAGAAGAACTTAAAAACTTGTACCTACATTGTAAATATATGCAGAGAAGCATTCACTGTTCTGCAGAGTACTTAAGCTTACCTATTATTTAAAAGCAATATGCACATGTTTGTTGTATGTTACTGTCGACTGATGGGTAGCACCTCTTTGAACACTTTTGTTGAACTGAGCCACTTGGAAACAGGACTGCAGTTACACTATGCAATCAGTTCTAAAAAACTAATAATTATGAAGAGATTATATAAACTTACTATTGGCAGTGACATTAAAAAAATGTAAGATATATTATACAACGATATACATCCTACAGCTAGGCTGTTGTGTTACATATGTACAGATTTAATAAATTAATAGTAATCAAACAACTGGCTGACAGCCCACTTCGTGACTACAAAATGTTGTAATCTCGACTCATGCACAACCTCTCTATGCGCAAGGCATGTTATCGGATACTTAAAAGTAACTTTGTAAAATAAATTTGGCTCCATATTCACATTTTCTTTTATCAAACGTATCTCCCCTGTTTATCATTCTGTAACTTATCTGTAAAACTATAAATTTTGTATAATAATCAAATCAATGTACAAGTTGTCTAGCTGATCAAGTAAAGCTATACAATTACGTTAATAATTCTTCTCATTTCTGAGTTGAGTTTGAGTAACAAAATATAACATTTAACCATAATTTTACGAAATCATAATAATATTAGAAACTATAAATACAAGCAAGCATCAATGGACAGACATAAAACTTGCTGTGTTCGAACGATAAATAATATTAGTAGAGTTGGTTCAGTAATACAAGGTAGCACCAAACGTTCGTATCGAGAGCCCCGCGCCTGCCAGCCCACTGTTGGGACTCGAGACTTCGAATATTACAAGCTTCAACACAGGGTCGTGAGGGCAGGCGTCGCCCTACAGTCGCGGACCACGCAATGCTACTCTTAAGCCGAACTAGATTTACACGATTTGTACAATTTTATTTGGCGCCTTACAATTAATAAAATTTCCTAAGTCTTTCTTTACAACGTCGGCCCCGGGCGGGCGCATGCGCAGCCCTCCTCATCGGACATAAACACGACATGAACAAAACATCCGCTAAGCACTTCCCTACTTTGTTACAGAGTGGATCTTCGCTGATTGTTTAAGAATTAGAATAAATCAATATTGGTGAATGGATAATTACATTACATACGTATATTACAGTAATAAGCTAAACATTTGCCTGGTAACTAGCACGCGGCTGCTCGCATCCACTGTCGGTCGGCTGTCGGCTCCACTGTCAGGCGGCAGACAAACTGGAATCAATAAAGAAGGGGTTCTACTAATTGCTTGTTAAATAAACCTAATGTACAATGCTGCGTATGTACTAGACATGAGGACGCGAGGAATGTGTTTGTCAAGAACCAATAGAATCGATTATAACACTGGATGAGCTACGATTATTTGACATCGGGGTTATTAGTTATGTATGGTGGTAAATCGGTCCAGCCGTTTATGTGTGAAAGAATAACAAACATTTTCACAAACTTTCACATTTATAATATTAGTAGGAGTAGGAAGGATAGTAGTATATTTACGTTGAATGTTGTCGGTCGGGTCACCGCTTGCCCTCAGAGGTGTAGACAGAGGCCGTGGCGTCCTTCGAGCCCACGCCCATCGCCAGCCTGCTCGGACAGTACACCATGTTACAATGAGACAACTTACACTAGGTACAATTACTAAATACAAGTTTAATTAAATACGATTCATGGATCTTGAAAGTATTTATCTAAGAGATTAATAAGACGTGTGGCACTCGGATACTGCCGCGGTAAAGCTATTGCATGCCACCTAGAGGCGAGTTGCTGCACTAAAGTGACAGCGCTAGGTGATTTCGTTACGGAATTTCTGGATTCGGTCTCCACGCCAAGGCCCGCGATAGAAGCTATGCAATAGCTTAAAAAATCTCGTCCTAGACCCGTTTTTGACACCAATTACATGCGTTTATTTTTATATATTTATTTCTGTGTTAAACCACACAACACAGTAAATTTTTCTGATGAAATACCTATGTGTTTCATCAGAAAAATTTACTGAAAAATCTTAGTAAAAGTTACGACTTCGGCAGGATTCGAACCTGCGATGATACAAGCGATCGTCCTCAACGTTTATTTTTCTTCGTATAAGTTCGACTCGGTGAACAGAGTACAGTATTGCCGTAAAGGCCTGTGCGTGGAGTGTTACCTGAATGGATGGAAGGCGAGGCAGGAGACTGGTCCTATGCGCGCCCCCATGAACCCCTCGTTGTACTTGATCACGTTCAGTGAACTGCCGCGCAGGTCGAACAGGTGCACGGACTGGTGAGCCGAGCCGCTGTACACAACAGGATACATCATTATATTTAGACATTTTATGGCGGGTACAGATTTGCGAATTTCAGCATGCAATGTCATTACAATGACGTTGTGTGTGTCGGCTGTTAATTGCTAGGATTAGTACCTAACTATTGCCAACATTTTTTGATCTTTGTTCATTGATTAGAAATGTTTCACGTGTCAAATTAGCAAATTAGCACTTGCTATGTGATTTGTAAATTTTGGATAATCATGATCTGCGTTGGAGAAACTAGCCAGTAAAGTAACACAGTCACGTACAGTCTCGATAACCTATCCATCTCTGGTGTTGCTTGCTGTCGGTAGATATTTGACACATTTCGTATGGCAGTAATGTCAAATACTAATGGGTATGGGAGGCATAGTAAACTAAACCAAGGATAGATTATTAAGATTGGCTGTTAGACTGAATGTTGAAAGAAAACACTTTGGTTCTATCTGTACTGTATTGGATGCGCGTGTGTGTATGTGTATTAGGTGTGTGTGTGTGTGTGTGTGTGTGTTCTCACCATGCCAGCAGGTGTGCGGCGGGATGCACGGCGGCCGCGTTGAGCGGGGCGGGCGCGCGCGCCACCTCGCGGGCGGTCAGAGTACGCGTGTCGCACACTATCACCTCACCGCTAGCACTGTAGACAAACACCACATACAGTAATACCGCTCATTAGGTTACCATTACCACAGATTACATACTGTACTTATGTAGCATGCATTCGGATGCCAGAACGTCGTTAGTGGATCCCAAAAATCAAACTCAAAAATCGGCCGACGAAAAAAGGAGTCATTTCAATGTTCGAAATGAGAAAGAAAAAAAGAAATATATTTATTTCGTAGGACCTCAAGGATCACTCAAAATAGGCATGATGACAAATTTTGAAATTCCTTTTCATGATGTAGGTATACGTCTATTTTATACGAAAAATTATTAATTTTAAGAAAATACGAAGTTTTTTTAGCAAATAATTGCATTTTTCTCTGTCCATTTTGAATCCGGCGCGAAAACGCTTGAAAGTGTCATGGCATCGCTTGTGACGTCACTTCTATGTAAATAAGACGCAAGTACGCTGCGTTCGTTAAATAATTAACTTATTTTGTGTTATTAAATATAAATTCGAAAGTGTATAAGTGGTGTGGGGTCCTCCAGTGTGAGAACACATCCTTAAAAACTCCTGATAAGTTATTTATGTACGTTCCACACAATAAAACAACACGAAACAAGTAGCTTAAACTTCCTTGCTTCATGACTCGTGTTATTTTATATTTGATTTTAATAACATTTTAAACTCAAATAATTAATACACAGATAAAATAAATAAATATCCTTGGATATTTCACAGATAGTCGTATTCTAAATGTAAAGTTCGTGCGTGTTGTTTTAGCTTCGACTTAGAAGTAGGGATGCCAACGATGTTTGTAAAACATCGATGAATCATAAAAATCGATGTTTTAATGAGCGATATATTATCGTTTGCTGCATTCACAAACATCGACATCGTTCTTCAGTCTGCTCCGATTTTCGGGATCACAGTGACGTTTGCTCGCATTGCTTTGTTGTGTTGACTGACTGACACATAAAGCATGGATAAATTTGATTCAATATTAGTAATGGCGTAATATGATCCTGAAAACATCGATTTATCGTTCATAAACAAAACACCGATGTTTAAAAGTATTAAAAACATCGATGTTTCATAATCGATATTTTTATGAGCTATGTTGCATCCCTACTTAGAACTCAGAAGTGACGTCATGCGCTCTGATTGGTGTTCAAGACATCATGGCGGATTGCCTTATTTTGTAGTTTTATTTTATAAAAATAAATATTAATCACACACATAATAAAGTAAAAAATGCACGTTTTATATTCCAAGATTCAAGTTTAATTCACTACATAAAGTATTTTAGCGTTCTTTAATTACTGTCATCATGCCTATTGTACAGTCCTAAAAGCTAGGCGACTCTATTGCCTGTTCCAAAACAACTCTCTACACCAGGGAAAGAATCAAGAGAGAACCTGGTGATCTGGGCCTAGATTTTTTTTAAAGCGATCCCTTAACAATCTAAATAAAGTTTTGTAATCAGTGCAAGCACTTACCAGACGGACACTAGTGTACAGTCATCAGGTCTGAGCGCGACAGCGAGCAGGGGCGCTCTGTGCGCGGGGGGCGTGAGCGCGGGGGCGGCGGGGGCGCGCTCGTCCCACAGGCGCAGGCTGCCGTCCGCGAACCCGCACACCACCAGCTCGGACCGCTCGCCGCGCCACAGCGCCGTCACCGCCGCCTCGCTACCCGTCTCCACCTGCATACACACGTTATAACTTCACCCAATGATATTCAAATATAAAGTCAGCACTGATTCCAAGTCAAGAACTGTTAGTACCGGGTGCCTTTTCGACAGAAACACACGTCAACGTATGACTATGTCTAGTCGTTATTTGTCGATGGTAAGGGTGGATGGATTGTTATAAGCTCTATATTTCTAATGTGTTATCTGAAAGTGTTTCCCCTTTATGACGTGTCTAGTGTGTATTATGTGTACCTGGTGTTGCAGCATCTCCTGGTGTGCGTCCCACAGTCGCACGCAGCCGGCCCAGCCCGCGACGGCGAGGGACCGCCGCGCGGCCCGCCACCGCACGAGGGTCGCGGGCGCGCTGCCCGCCGACCCCCCGCCCGCGCCGCTGTGTTGTACGGGTGTATAGTACCTGGTGTTGCAGCATCTCCTGGTGTGCGTCCCACAGTCGCACGCAGCCGGCCCAGCCCGCGACGGCGAGGGACCGCCGCGCGGCCCGCCACCGCACGAGGGTCGCGGGCGCGCTGCCCGCCGACCCCCCGCCCGCGCCGCTGTGTTGTACGGGTGTATAGTACCTGGTGTTGCAGCATCTCCTGGTGTGCGTCCCACAGTCGCACGCAGCCGGCCCAGCCCGCGACGGCGAGGGACCGCCGCGCGGCCCGCCACCGCACGAGGGTCGCGGGCGCGCTGCCCGCCGACCCCCCGCCCGCGCCGCTGTGTTGTACGGGTGTATAGTACCTGGTGTTGCAGCATCTCCTGGTGTGCGTCCCACAGTCGCACGCAGCCGGCCCAGCCCGCGACGGCGAGGGACCGCCGCGCGGCCCGCCACCGCACGAGGGTCGCGGGCGCGCTGCCCGCCGACCCCCCGCCCGCGCCGCTGTGTTGTACGGGTGTATAGTACCTGGTGTTGCAGCATCTCCTGGTGTGCGTCCCACAGTCGCACGCAGCCGGCCCAGCCCGCGACGGCGAGGGACCGCCGCGCGGCCCGCCACCGCACGAGGGTCGCGGGCGCGCTGCCCGCCGACCCCCCGCCCGCGCCGCTGTGTTGTACGGGTGTATAGTACCTGGTGTTGCAGCATCTCCTGGTGTGCGTCCCACAGTCGCACGCAGCCGGCCCAGCCCGCGACGGCGAGGGACCGCCGCGCGGCCCGCCACCGCACGAGGGTCGCGGGCGCGCTGCCCGCCGACCCCCCGCCCGCGCCGCTGTGTTGTACGGGTGTATAGTACCTGGTGTTGCAGCATCTCCTGGTGTGCGTCCCACAGTCGCACGCAGCCGGCCCAGCCCGCGACGGCGAGGGACCGCCGCGCGGCCCGCCACCGCACGAGGGTCGCGGGCGCGCTGCCCGCCGACCCCCCGCCCGCGCCCCCAGGGCTGCTGCTGCCGCTGCCCACTACACACACACACAATTAGTATCATCAAGTTACAAAGAAGAATGTTTGTACGTTCACGTACACTTTTAAGTAGGTGACTGAGTCGGCATAATATAACTGACATAATAACACTTTCATCATTACAGGTCTTTAACTCATAAAATTAAACCAAAGACCAATCGCCAAAACACAACACAAAATAAATAACAGCTACCATGATGATGAATGTAATGTAGAATGGTATGGTGTAATGGTGTATGAACTCACGCTCGTCCGTCTTTTTGTTCCTCGCGTGTGCCGCCTTCTCGTCCACGGATGAGAATTGTTCCGACACGAGCTGCGCTAGACCTGCGTTACACCACAACTGTCACTAGACGCGACCAAACACTCATGCTTCCCTCGTCACATACACTATGGTACTAGATAAACCAATACTTTATATTTACAATGTTTTCAACATTCAGCTCTTTTATCGTACCGATTTTCAGCTCTTTTGTAATCTTGCTTTGTTTTTGTATCTTGATTTCTTTGATTTCACTTACTATGATATGTATTTAATAATACTTTATAGAAAAATGACATAATCTACTGCTCCAGTTATCCAAACCAAAGATAGGTAGGTAATTGAAACGAGTTTTGTGTCTGTAGTTGGTGGTTAATTGTAGTTTGTCAAGTAACATAGTATGACGAATATGGCTCTAAAAAGAGCCCTGTGACGATAAAAGAATCAGTGTAGATTAAGTGCGATATCTAACTACTTTGTACAAAGAGATCTATCATTCTGTCTCTTGTGTTATAATACTCTACTGAGGAACTCATTTCAAAATAATATTGAAGCGAAAAAGCGTTATCCATGTAATTGGCAGATCTACCGCAACTAAATGGTCAAATGTAATGAGGATGAGCATCGATAAGATTATAATGAATACAACGGGAATTACTCACGTAAAAATCATTGTCGGTATCTAAATCGACAATATTTTTACGTGAGTAATTCCCGTTGTATTCATTATAATCTTACGATAGTTTTGAAAGTGAAATCGATAAGATTATAAATAAAATACGTACCTTTTTATACCTTTATAAAAATGGAATAAGTTTCAACATACAAATGAGCGTCATCACCGAAATATTCAGTAAGAAAATGTCACATTACTTTCTCGAGTAGGCTGGACTTTAGGTATGTCACCCATTGCAGTGCGGTGCATGCGCAGTATAGTAGTAAGTAAGATTTTTCAAATGTTTTTATAAATGTGTATGTGTGGCCTTAGAAATAGTATTTTAATTATGGATGTACCTATGTCTGAAATAAATGATTTATTATTATTTATTATTATTTACCATATCAATTGCTGACTCATTACTGGGCGTCTCGTTACAAGCCACGCCTCCACGCGTAATCGAAGAGTCAGGATCTGTTACTTTGTATTGGTTCGATACAGGGTCGGATTAAGCTGAAAAGGTATAGGTCCAAGTCACCAAACCTACCCCTTCACTTACGTAAACGCGCCATAGTCGTAGAGGTAAGGTAAGGTAGAGGGTCTGCGCAAATACTGCCTGGACTATACGAGCAGTTTGACGCTGGAGCGGCGACCTGTGATGCTGACGTCATAGTGACGTCATCGTGAGGACAGTGTACTCACTGTATAGCGGCTGGGCGGCGGGGGGCCGGTAGGGGGGCGCGCGGCGGGTCGGCAGGGCCCGCCAGGCCGCCAGCAGCGCGGGCTCGGCGCCGCGGAAGACGGCGAGGCGGCCGGTGTGCGAGGCGCACGCGACCAGCGCCCCCGCGCCGCAGTGCGCGTTCAGGTACGTCACGTCCGTGATGCGTCCCCACCGCGGCTGCCACGCCCCCGTGCCCAGGCGGGCCGCGCTGCCCCACTCGAACGTACTGGAAACAACGACACACATCGACTTCGGTTCCTTACTACATACATAGTGATCGCATGCTTTCCAATTCTGGGGACTGAATTTTTAAGCCAACCGAAGGCTTTCGCCATAGCCCCATAGCCACTTAAAAACCAGGACTGACATTTAACGTGACATCTGAAGCAAGAAAACGCAGCTGTTGGTACTTTAACAATCTAGAACGTCTATCTAAGCTCGCTACGCCACGGTATCGTAAAGCACTGTTTACTACTATTTCTTTTTGTAGTGTCAATGCCTCAACGGGACTTATGTTTTTTATAGTTACTCGAAGCAATAAATGAGTAAGTATGAGTGATATGTGTAACGTACAGATAGTTGTCCTTGGATGCGACCGTGATGTGTTGCTCGTAGGGATGGAAGACGAGCGCGGAGGGAGGCAGCGGACAGCGAGAGTGGAACATCTGCGTCTCCATGCGGGGCGAGGGGATGCTGCGTAACGACGCTGCACAGATAACAATATGCTTTAGAATAACTGTTGGATCACACTTAGATATAATATGCTTTAGAATAACTGTTGGATCACAATAGAATAGAATATACATAGAATTTGTAGTCGGTGTAAATATACTTCCTATAATATATAACATGGCGTCATCTAGTCACAATCAGCGGGCTTACCATGACCGTTTAAAGCGATTCAGTTTAGGTCCAACTACGATCCAGTTTTGACGTAAAGTAAGGCGCTGACGTAAAGTTTTGACAGTAAGGCAGAACCTAAACTGAATCGCTAGCACCTCATGGTACGGCTCCTGAGCAAATTAATACTTGTGTTGTGGTCTTTACCTTATTATTTTAAAATTTCCCGACGTTTAGAGTGTGAGAGTTAAAATAATAAGGTAAATACGTGATAAAGTCCCGTAATTTCATATAAATTTGTGTTGTGGTCATAAGTCCAGCCTATCTATCAATATGACCGACATCAAATACGTACCACATTCCTACTTAAAATCATAAAGCTAACATAGTACAGGTTTTAATTTATAATTACAAAAAATCTACAAAATAATAGGACACAGTTAAAACAACGGATTCGCGCAGGATCGTGGCGTATGGCACAAACTGAGGAAACCCAGCAGTGGCTGAAATCGGGCTGTGAATGAATGAATGAATGTTAAAAGAGTCACCATTAGCCTCCGCCCTAAGGCTCCGGTTCCGCTTGTTCCTCCAGGTGCGCTCGTGGTGCGCGCGACTCTCGCAGTCCCTCTCCTCTCCCCCAGGCCCGGGCTGCGCCATGGCCCCCGGAGCCCCCTCGGGCAGGGAGAACTTGGACGACGCCCACTCCACGAACTGAGTGCTCACTATCTGCTTCTTAAGGTACGATTGACCTGGAACACATTGTTATTATAAGACTAACTGCGACCCGCTGTGTTACTCAAGGATATAAGCTTTAAATGTTTATTACTCTTCTATCCTGTTACAAAATTTCATTAAAATCTGTCCAGCGGTTTGAACGTGAAAGAGTAACAAAGATACATGCTGGCTCTTGAATACACGAAATGATGTACATCTTGTAAACAAATCCTTGAACATTCCACACAACACCATCTTGACCTAAGCTAAGCAATTGAATGCATGTAAGGCACACAGTAATAAAAGTCTATCTATAACGCTTATACACGAGTCTATTAATTACGATGGTACTAGGTGATATGAGATCATACTCACTAGTATTGCTTGAGGTAGACTCGCGCTCTCTTGGTAAGTCGCGCTGTGCCACGGAGTCTTCGGATATCGTGTGCGGCAGCCCGGTTTTTTGACGGCGAGGACCTAAGTTTATAAGACAAAAACATTTTACTTTCTAATTAATTGCTTTGACTGACAATGCAGTTAATTGAAAAAAAAAACTTTATATAAATTTAAAATATATAACTCTAACTCAATAGTAAAGATGCGAAGCAATTTTTTTCTTGAACTATATTTTGTATTTGATATGATTGACCATAACATTCTGCTGAGCAATTAACAGATTTGTATGTTTTATTTATGTTAACTATCTTATCTTAAACCAGGAACTATTAAATGAAAACAATACAGTCACAACAGTCTGAAAGAAGAAGAAAGATCAACATAAGATATGGAGTTGCACAAGGGTCTCTACTAGGGCCGGTACTGTTCTGTGCGGTAAGATGACATGGGTCCCACAAGGATCTTTACAAGGGCCGTTATTGTTGACTAACCGTGTGGTAAAGTACGCGAATGCTCGTGCAGCGGGGAAGGCTGCGTGTTGGGCGAGGGGGGTAGGCTGCTGCTGCCGCCGCTGTTGACGCGAGCCGACGCTGCTGGCTCCAACGTGGCCACGTTGTCAACCTGGTGGGAAAAATATGTAAGTAATATAACAATATAAATGATCGGAAGAAATAAAAAACATTTTACATGCTAAAGGCAGCTTTAAACGGTGAACGAAAACATCGTGAGGAAACCGGTTGGCTTTCTAGCAGCGTCGATGGGCTTGCAACCTGTCACGTAGGATCTAAAGAATAATATAAAGATCTAAAAGAAATGTCCACCCCCTGGGATATAGTCCTATCATATTTCATTTTTTCAGAAATAAAGTGTTCAGTTTTGAAGTTCAAAGAATACATGATTTTTTATGTTTAATGATATACCTATGTTTAATGATGTGTTACCTGATTAGCGATGTAGTTGACGATATCGGCGGCCATCTTGGAGACCTGCGGATGAGGCTCGTGCTGCATCGCCTCCACCATGTTGTACAGCTTAGTGTACACCGAGCCGAAACCTGACAGACATGACACGCGTTATACACTCATACAAATACTAAACGCGGTACTGGGTGGGGGTTTCGCGGCGTTTTCCAATTAAAAGCAAGTAATAATGATCAGCCTCCAATTTTGAATTTGAAATGTGGCGCGAGGTGATGGGCCAACTTGGCCAAGGCATGTATAATTTTGGTGCCCGCGCTACTGCGTTCTCATCAAGAAGGTCTTTCACTAAATGATGTTAAAATGTTTGTGAAATCCTGTTTTGAGAACTAATAAAGATAATGGTACAGGCAGGTTGTACCTATGGCTGGCAGCTGCAGCGGCTGCGCGCGGCCCGCGGCGTGCAGCGGGCGCGCCCCTCCGGCCAATGCGTCCTGTCCGGGCTCCACACGCACGCTCTTCTTGCTGCCCTCGCGCCCCTCCCTGAAACACATACATACTGGAACTGCTGCCTCCTTGATGCTTACTTTATAGATAAGCTGTATATGTTGTGGGTCGAAGATTCACTTGACGTGTATGAACGTACCTCTCGCTGCGTCGCTCCCGCTCCTGTATGTGAACGGCGATGAAGTACTGCTCGAATATCAGCACCAGCCATTGTAGAGCTGTAATACACGGTATACATCAGGTTCTCACCAATAAATAGAATGCAAGGTTTGAGACTATCAAAAAAACAACAACAATTTTATTTGACAAGGAATCTTAGGAGGTTAAGTTCAAACGATGGTTGAACGCGTTGCCGTGCTCTGGCACAGACTACATAAGTAGTTTTTGATTGCAGGCAAGACCTAAACGCCGCTAGGTGGCGCCGCAATAATCAAACACTAAAATAGCCAGACGAAAAAAGGAGTCATTTCAATATTCGAGATGAGGTATCTGTACTCATGTAATTTGTGTCTTTAGTTATAGGTTACCTGCGAGTATCTCTGCGCGCACGAGCGCCGAGGCATCGTGCGCGAGGCGCGAGGCGAGCGCTATCCCGACCTGCTGGTTTAGAGCATTGCCGTGCTCCGAGCGCGCGCCGCCCGCCGCCACGAACGAACCCAGCGCGAACGCGCACGCTGCACGCACCTAGCGTACATAGAATAAACACATTATTTATATACATCGCAAAATAATACTATTTAAACTATCGCGACTTGGAAACATTTTATAAATATTAATTAACGGGACTTAATCGCGTATTGAAATCATTCTATTTACCTCGACGTTTCAATAACGAGTAGACTCAAAACGTCGAAACGTCGAGGTAAATAAAATTATTTCAATACGCGATTAAGTCCCATTAATATTTATAAATATCGCAAAAGAAATCCATAGCGTATTGAGTGAGCCTTGGTAGCTAGGCAAGGTGGCCACGCGTGTATCGCGCTGACTAGTGAATTATAAGTCGCGCCACGTAAAAAGAACGATGAGGGACAATCGGAGGGTATGTTTGCGAACGGGTCACTCGCTCACGAACCAATAGCACGCGTGTGAAGTGTGCCGCGTCACCCCTCCACCAATCCCAGCTAAGATTCCCTAATCGCCTACTGCGCAGCTTTTCCCCTCATCGTTCTACGTGACCTATACCTCAGTCGAGCCTACCTAAATCGAGTTTTTTGTATTATCTTATTTATTTTTGTTAATGCACCCGACCAATCATCCTTCCAGCGTAACTCTTTTCCATCCAAAGGTTGCCTGGAAGTGATCGCTGTTAGCGATAAGGCCGCCCATTGTACATGTCCAACTTTGTTTTATTTTTCTGTTTCCTATTTTTAAGGTGTGTGTGTGCAATAAAGAATTTTTCATTCATTCATTAATTCATTTCATTCACCTCAGGATGTGGATGCTGCAGCAGTGGATACAGTTTCTCGTGAGCCAGATCTCTGACTCCGGACCAGCGCGCGGCATCGTACCCGCGCCACAGCTTGCCGATGGCGATGCACGCCCACCACGCCAGGGAAGGACTGCCGTCGTTCAGCTGCTCTAAACATATTGAGATCATCGACCCCTGAAACAAACAGTAAATATTACAAAATGAGTGAAACAAGTTATACGAAGTGCTCCGTCCGAAGACATTAGTAGGTAACACCCACCCTCCCTGATAACCCAAGCGGTTGCGGAAATATCCTCTGAACTTAATGAGCAGCAAATGAGCGAGCTCAAACAGGAAACCGAGGGCGGGGGTTGTCGTAAAATTAAAAAAAAAAAAGATTTTGTGTTGCCATCTACGGCAACATTTTCTGAACTAAAGTGCTGAAGTGGTCTCACGTTATGCGGTAGCCTAGGTATTATTCCAGGTCAAATTTCATGGCAATCGTTTTGTAGTTTTTTTGTGAAAGAGGAACAAACAAACATACATACTCACAAACTTTCGCATTTATGATATTAAGTGGGAGTGGATAGTGCAAGTAGGATGGTAGGAAGTAGGATGAATGTTGAATATAACATACCTGTAACGCTGCCTCCTGCCCCGCGGGGTAATTATCCACTATCCCCGCTAACACGAACGCTGCCAGCGTCCTATGCTCACTCTGCAAACACACATCGCGTTATAATATAGCTCTCTAAATCAATAGTGAGTGTAGTATAAGTCGCACCACGTAAAAAGAACGATTAGGGGAACGGGAGGGGGTATGTCACTCGCTCATGAACCAATAGCACGCGCTAAATCAATGCTGTGAAGTGCGCCGCGTCACCCTTCAACCAATCCTACTCAAGATTCCTTAAAATCGCCTACTGCGCAGCTTTTCCCCTCAGCGTTCTTGTTACGTGGCTCAAACTATAAACATGATAACACTTACATCTACAGTGGGGTCCTGCTCAAACTATAAACATGATAACACTTACATCTACAGTGGGGTCCTGCTCAAACTATAAACATGATAACACTTACATCTGCAGTGGGGTCCTGCAGTACTGAGAGGAAGTACTTGTGGCCTTTTGCATTGACTAGATCCACTTGACACGTCTGTAAATAAATATCTAATTAAAATTTATCTTTGCAATAATTTCACCATCATCAGCCCTTCTCATCCCACTGCTGGGCATAGGCCTCTCTTGCATAAATTTATAAGCGAAATATTTTTATAATTATCATAGATACAATTCGTAACATAAGATTCATTTTAAACTTGACTTTGTGTATCAGTCTGCGTACATACCGGATCGACAGCGACGATCCTCGCCCATATATAGACCATAGACGCCCTCAGCGGCGGCGCGGAGGCCTGAAGCAACTTGAGCATGTACGGGAAGATCCCCACCGCCAGCACCGCGCGCACCCCGCGCGCGCCCAGCGCCAGGAACCGGCAGAGGAGTTGTAGGGCGCGCACGCGGTGCAGCGTCGATAGGAGGACCTGGAGCACCATGGGCAGCTGGGCGGGCGGCGCGCGCCAGCCGCCCGAACCTAGCTCCAACCACACCTGGACACCACGAGGAGAGAATGAGCTTCTTTCCCTGGTGTAGGGAATTGTTTTGGAACAGGCAATAGAGTCAACTAGTTTTTAAGACTGTACGTTTTTGAGCGATCCTTGAGGTCCTACGAAATAAACATATTTTTCTTTCTTTCTTTCTTCCAATAAATAAGGACTACACCTGAATCTTTAATTGATTTCCTATTTAGATTTAGATTTATTGGAAAATCAACAGCTTAAATAACAAATAAACCAAATTAGTATGAATAAGGATTTCAAATCCAACTACACCTGCATCTTTAATCGCGAGAACCTTTAAATGGTTTCCTATAGCTAATTCACTGTTATTTTTAGATATAAGTAATGTGTTGGATCTCCTATTCCTATTAAAGCTGGTCTCTCGTTACCTGGAAGGCAGTGAGCTGGTCTCTCGTTACCTGGAAGGCAGTGAGCTGGTCTCTCGTTACCTGGAAGGCAGTGAGCTGGTCCCTGAAGAAGGCGGAGTGCATGTAGTCGTGGGGTCGCGCGGGGTGCGCGGCGGGGCCGAGGCCGAGGGGGGAGGGGGCCCCGGCGGCGGCGGCGGGGGAGGGGGAGGGGGAGGGGGAGGGGGGGGCCAGCAGCGCGGGCAGCTGCGCCAGCGCCAGGTCCAGCGTGTGCTCCCACGCGGCCCACAGCGGGTGTCGCGCCAGGGACGGCAGCGCCGGACTGCACACAGGGGTGCAGTTATACGATCTAAATAAATAAAAATATCTTTATTTTTGTAGGACCTCTGTGGCGTAGTGGGCGAAGGCCCGGCTGAGACGCGAGGGTTGCGGGTTCGATCCCCGCTACGGAATGTTTGTATGTTCGGCAGATATTTGTTCCGTGTCTGGGTGTTTTCTATCTATAAATGTATGTATTTAAAATGTATCTAAGTATTATATCAGTCATCTGGTGACCATAACACAAGCATTAAGTTGCTTAGCTTGGGACTAGATGAAGCTGTGTGGAATATTCTAAGATATTTATCTATTTATCTTTGGTTCTTGTAACGTGTGATGTTACCTCATGATCCTGTCGGCCAGCAGGTAGTTCCGACAGAGCGAGGCTGTCAGCAGGTCGGCTCGGAACAGCTGCTGGAACAGGTCTGCTGGCAGCGAGCTCCACGTGATGTTACCTCATGATCCTGTCGGCCAGCAGGTAGTTCCGACAGAGCGAGGCTGTCAGCAGGTCGGCTCGGAACAGCTGCTGGAACAGGTCTGCTGGCAGCGAGCTCCACGTGATGTTACCTCATGATCCTGTCGGCCAGCAGATAGTTCCGACAGAGCGAGGCTGTCAGCAGGTCGGCTCGGAACAGCTGCTGGAACAGGTCTGCTGGCAGCGAGCTCCACGTGATGTTACCTCATGATCCTGTCGGCCAGCAGGTAGTTCCGACAGAGCGAGGCTGTCAGCAGGTCGGCTCGGAACAGCTGCTGGAACAGGTCTGCTGGCAGCGAGCTCCACGTGATGTTACCTCATGATCCTGTCGGCCAGCAGGTAGTTCCGACAGAGCGAGGCTGTCAGCAGGTCGGCTCGGAACAGCTGCTGGAACAGGTCTGCTGGCAGCGAGCTCCACGTGATGTTACCTCATGATCCTGTCGGCCAGCAGGTAGTTCCGACAGAGCGAGGCTGTCAGCAGGTCGGCTCGGAACAGCTGCTGGAACAGGTCTGCTGGCAGCGAGCTCCACGTGATGTTACCTCATGATCCTGTCGGCCAGCAGGTAGTTCCGACAGAGCGAGGCTGTCAGCAGGTCGGCTCGGAACAGCTGCTGGAACAGGTCTGCTGGCAGCGAGCTCCACGTGATGTTACCTCATGATCCTGTCGGCCAGCAGGTAGTTCCGACAGAGCGAGGCTGTCAGCAGGTCGGCTCGGAACAGCTGCTGGAACAGGTCTGCTGGCAGCGAGCTCCACGTGATGTTACCTCATGATCCTGTCGGCCAGCAGGTAGTTCCGACAGAGCGAGGCTGTCAGCAGGTCGGCTCGGAACAGCTGCTGGAACAGGTCTGCTGGCAGCGAGCTCCACGTGATGTTACCTCATGATCCTGTCGGCCAGCAGGTAGTTCCGACAGAGCGAGGCTGTCAGCAGGTCGGCTCGGAACAGCTGCTGGAACAGGTCTGCTGGCAGCGAGCTCCACGTGATGTTACCTCATGATCCTGTCGGCCAGCAGGTAGTTCCGACAGAGCGAGGCTGTCAGCAGGTCGGCTCGGAACAGCTGCTGGAACAGGTCTGCTGGCAGCGAGCTCCACGCGATGTTACCTCATGATCCTGTCGGCCAGCAGGTAGTTCCGACAGAGCGAGGCTGTCAGCAGGTCGGCTCGGAACAGCTGCTGGAACAGGTCTGCTGGCAGCGAGCTCCACGTGATGTTACCTCATGATCCTGTCGGCCAGCAGGTAGTTCCGACAGAGCGAGGCTGTCAGCAGGTCGGCTCGGAACAGCTGCTGGAACAGGTCTGCTGGCAGCGAGCTCCACGTGATGTTACCTCATGATCCTGTCGGCCAGCAGGTAGTTCCGACAGAGCGAGGCTGTCAGCAGGTCGGCTCGGAACAGCTGCTGGAACAGGTCTGCTGGCAGCGAGCTCCACGTGATGTTACCTCATGATCCTGTCGGCCAGCAGGTAGTTCCGACAGAGCGAGGCTGTCAGCAGGTCGGCTCGGAACAGCTGCTGGAACAGGTCTGCTGGCAGCGAGCTCCACGTGATGTTACCTCATGATCCTGTCGGCCAGCAGATAGTTCCGACAGAGCGAGGCTGTCAGCAGGTCGGCTCGGAACAGCTGCTGGAACAGGTCTGCTGGCAGCGAGCTCCACGCGATCGTGTCCGTGATGGCCGTGAAGATCCAGTTCAGCTCGCCCAGCATCGTGCGACGGTCCGTCACTTGACCTGGGATCCTGGACGCAAACACATGTTAACACCAATATCCATCCATATCCATCCATACTAATATAATAAAAGCGAAAGTGTGTGTGTTTGTGTGTCTGTTTGTCCGTCTTTCACGGCAAAACGGGGCGACGGATTGACGTGATTTTTTGTGTGGTGATAGTTGAAGGGATGGAAAGTGACATAGGCTACTTTTTATCCCGATATTCCCGCGGGAACGGGACTTACGCGAGTGAAACCGCGGGGCGCAGCTAGTACATTATAAAACACGCCATAAGTCGCGCCACGTAAAGAACGATGAGGGGAACGGGAGGGGGTATGTTTGCACATGGGTCACGAACCAATAGCACGCGCTAAATCAATGGTGTGACATGCGCCGCGTCACCAGCACCACCTATGCCACCTAAGATTCCTTGAAATCTCCTACTGCGCAGTTTTTCCCCTCAGCGTTCTTCTTACGTGACCTATACCAATATCATTGATACGACAGGCAGTCACTCACTTATCAATAAGATCGTGCACATTATGCGGCGCGACCCTGGTCCTGGTCCGCAGCACGAACCACTTCATGGCCATCTTGACGGGCGTGGTGAGGCAGGCGGTGAACAGGTCGGCAGGCAGTTCGGGGTTCATCGGCAGGCTCTGGCCCGCCGCGCACGCTGCCAGCTGGATGCAGTTCTTGTACGATACTTGGGGCGTGCCGGCGCCCTCCTCCGTCTTTATTAGGGCCTGGAAGGAAAGGTTTTAGGGTGCTTCGATCTACGGAATGAAATGAAAAATAATCCAGAAGTTCTTTTGCAAACTCACTAAAGTAATTTCATTTTGATTGAGACGTTTTTTCGACGAACCAAGCTATCGGTGAAACAAAAACTATCGCCTAAAAAAATTATTTATTCGTACCAATTTTCGATAAATAGTGATTTAAAATACTATTTAAAAAAGCGGACTAAACAATAATTAAACTTCCAATCCTTTTTTTTTTGTAGAAATCGACCCCGTTCACACGGCCGCCGCTTATGCCGCTTATACCGCTTAGAGCGAGGCCCCATTAGTGCGTTGCGCTGCGTTGCGTCGTAAAAAATATATGGAAACCGTCGCAGCGACGACGGACGCTGCGACGGTTTCCATATATTTTTTACGACGCAACGCAGCGCAACGCACTAATGGGGCCTCGCTCTTATACGTTTTAACGCATACGTCAAAAAATCGAATGAACTTTGACGTATTCGGTTCGCAGTGGCACATGGTATAGGTTTGTTTCCTTCACTTTTCTGCGGCTATTCGTTTTTTACACGAATGATAATTTACCGTGTGAAGACCTGGGTGATTGTACGTTAAAAAACGTGCAGGACAATGCCGTGTGAACGGGGTCTAAGACATTGAAATTTCTTTCGAATCGTTGACATCAATAATAGAATAGAATAGAATAGAATGCAGCCATTAGCATGATGAGCATGATAACCAATAACAGATAGATACCTCATACTCCCTCTCATGTTGATCAGCGAAGAGTTTGAAGTTGTCAACAATGACGCCGGCGTTGGAGCAGTCGTAGACGTAGAGCGAGGGCGCGCCCATCCACGTCTGAAGGTCGTACATCGACAGCGGAATGTACTGCGTGTACGCCTGCAACACACACAATATTACAAATACTATACGCCTGCAACACACACAATATTACAATATTGTGTGTATTAAATTTTTTTCATACGGATTTTTCATTTTAATAAGGGTTACAAGAATGTTTCTTCTTATTTGTATGCGCTATGGATACACAATCATCAGTTGTATATTAAGAGCCGGTTTGAGAACATACCCGGTTGAAGACCCAGATCTCCCCCTGCGTAGTGGGTTTGGGCACGCCGTGACCGTTGTAGTGGAACAGAACCCGCTCATCCTTCGCGTTGCGACGCAGCGAGCAACACAGCTTCTTAACCTGCAATAATAACATTGTAAGAACTGTAGTTTTTTATTTTTATTATCTATATCTATATCTATACTTCTATTCTATACTAATAATAATTATAAAGAGGTAAAATTTGTTTGTTTGTTTGTTTGACGGAGGTAATTTCCGAAACTACTGGACCGATTTCAAAAATCCTTTCACGGGTGTGCAGAATGGACTGTCCGGGAGGTTATAGGCTATATTTTATCCCGGTATTCTCGCGGGAACGGGACTTACGCGGGTGAAACCGCGGGGTACAGCTAGTTATTAACAAATGTATGTTTGTTATTCTAGGTAAGTCTAAGTATTATATCAGTCATCTGGTTACCATAACACAAGCATTAAGTTGCTTAACTTGGGGCTAGATGACGCTGTGTGAAATGTCCCAGGATGTCCCAGGATATTTATTCTTTCACGCAAAAACGGCTGGACCGATTTGGTTGGTATGTAGATAGGTGATACTTTGGATTAACACATAGGCTACTTTTTATCCCGATATTCCAGCGGAAACGGAACTTACGCGGGTGAAACCGCGGGGCGCAGCTAGTGAAATAAACGTCTCGGCTTTGCACGGGTCTACTAATGAAACTACCGAAATAAAACATAGCCTATACCATCTCGACAGTCCATTCTACACATTAGTGAAATCATTTTTGAAATAGGCTGAATAGTTAGGGACATTATCGCCGCCAAACAAACAAACCAACGTTACCACTTTATAATATTAGTGTAGATTGTGCTATCAATGGCCATTTTTAGCTAACCTACTGACCCCAATTTAGATAATAATCGCTTCGCGAAAGAAAAACCCAGGGTCATTATACCGAGACAAGTCAATATTGATATCAGAGGTATGGCTAGTTCTTTTGAGATGATCTTAGCATGAAGTTGAAGATGTCTGTTGGGGTAGTCAGGGGGGTACGTCCATAAACATTTGGTACATGCCCATATTTTGGAGAAGTTAGATACTTGCTAGGTTGCAAGCTCATCAATGCTAATAGAAAGCAAACTGGTTTCCTCACTATGCTCACTGTTTGGAGCGTGTGATAAAACGCATTAAACCAACCTAAATTGCATTGTCACATAAAACAATTTAAACCATTACATAAGTATTCCATTGGGTTTAAGGCACGCAATGACCGAGGGACATCAGACCCTCATTTTGGGCAATAATCTCGTGTTAGCCGGCCATAGGGAGCGTGTCGCCAATAGTCGCCACTACCAAGGTCGGCGCGCACTCGAGGCCGGGTAATTATAATGTCTGCTCATTAGCATAATAGAGCGCGTCGCCGGGGATTTACATACGTTATAAGTATAAATATTTGTAGTTCCGCCCCAATGTCTGGATAAAACCACCTGAGCCATGTTAGGCTAGACCTCATTAGGTTTTTATGAAATTCATAAGTGTTGTACTTAGGTTTTTTAAGCTATTGCATAGCTTCTATCGCGGGCCTTGAGCGTGGAGACCGAAACCAGAAATTCCTAACCTTGTCACTTTAGTTCAGCAGCTCGCCTCTAGGTGGCATGCAATAGCTTTACCGCGGCAGTCCCCTAGTGCCACACGTTTTTTTGAGTTTATTTTCTTCTAAGAGATCATTTGATAATTTACAACAGTTACTTCAGAATAAATCAGCAATACATATGACAGTTTAGCTTATCTAGTTTAATCAGATAAAACAGCTTTATTGACACTGATCCCTAATGATTGTCTGACTGATAAAATTAAGCTATATCATCATCTGATAGGACTCAGAACTGAGTACTTACTTCTCTACAGTCTAAAATATTGCTAAGTCATGTCATGTGCCTCAGGTATATTCGTCAGTCTTCTTTCTTTCTATACAAGATTGATATTGATTTAGAGCGTGCTATTGGTTCGTGAGCGAGTGACACGTGCGCAAACATACCCCCTCCCGTTCCCCTCATCGTTATTTTTACGTGGCGCGACTTATACAGATCATCTCGTCTCATAATTTGACCATTGATTAGTGAACTGGCAGATGATTTGCATGTAAACAAGACAGACAGTACATCTTCAAAATCAGCAGAAGACACTTATTTAGATATAAAAAAACTTTACAAGTTAACACACAGGTGCTCAAATAAAAGGAATGTACAAACCTCATCACTAGTGGGGTCCAATGATTGTTTGTAGCGCGCCCGCGGCTGCCACCGTTCATACTGAGACTGGAGGGCATGCCCGATGCTCTCCAGCGCTTTACTGGGCGACAGGGACTGTGGGTCTAAAATACAAGTTTTTTTGGAAAGACTCATTTTAACTGTGGAAAATATATACAGGATAGAAAGAGATAACAGCTTTACATTATGTATTTTTATCTCAAATTAAAGAAGTCAAACACTGTTTTTAGAGATTGAATAGATATTAAGCACTATAGTGCATGAAAACAACAGAAATATTCTATAAATAAATATATACCAATAATAATAATACAAATGCAAAAATAAAACAATACATTTTCATAATAAAGATTGTAAAAATGCATTGTCTTTTTAAATCATTGAATGATATTGAGGTAGGTCATTCTACAATCTAAATACAGTTGAGCTACGCACATGATGAAGATGTGAGAACACTGTGAATCACTCCGCCAAAGTTAGGTCATGACTCACTGAACAATTTAGCATTCAGAAATATTTAAAATCTTAATAGAAGTTACAACCTCGGCAATTTAAACCTGCGTTGATTTTTAAAATTTTCTGATGACCTATGTGTGGTTTAACACAATAATAAATATATCTTAACTAGCAGCACGTCCTGGCTTCGCACAGGTGTACTAATGAAGCTACCGGGATAAAATATAGCCTATAACCACCCGGACAGTCCATGCTACATACCCGTGAAAGAATTTCTAAATCAGTTGAGTAGTTTCGGAGATTACCTCCGTCAAACAAACAAACAAACACAAATTTTACCTCATTATAGTATAGTATAGATTACTGAGCTTTCTGCATAGTTGTTAATAAACCTTGTTCTAGTCAACATTTACTAAAGATTGAACCACTCACCAATCCAGCATTCCAGACGTGCACAAGGCTGTGTTTTAACCACATCAGGCGGATCAACTCCCACATTCAAGCAGAGGACCAGGGCCACACAATGTGTCTTGTACTGTAATTTAAAATACTTTAGTACTTACCTACTAATATTTATATTATTTCTATGAAGGAATAGGAATAGAACATTGACATTTTGATATCACAAAATTTTGTATTTGATTCTAATATTTATATGAAAATTTGTATTTATGGGACTAAAACATATCTCAGTTTATAAGTTAAGTAAAAAAATAATAAAAACAGAGGTTTTTGTAATTCTGTGTTTGTTGTCATTTTGTTAGGTATGTTCAAATAGTTCAAGTCTGCAGCTCTCAAGCTTTGGCTCACCTTCTCTTTTACTCGCCAAGAGTGCTCTACTCGTTCTGCGCCTTTTATGACCTCAAGGTGCCTCGGTTTATCGAAAGAACAGGGTAAGTCCCAATCTTCTACGTCGTCGCTTCCAGACTCACTGTCACCTTCACCGCTGTTTTTATCCTCATTTTTGACCGCGAGGTAAGGAGGCATTTCTGTCATTTTTACACAACACTTGGATACAAGCTCGTCGATTTTCACTGCTCAACGAAAGCTAACAGTGTGGATAAACATTTTGAAACCCTCTTAAAATCATGTGCGCGTCCATTTTTCACCACATGGGAAATTGTTGTTGTTTTTATTTTTAATTTGTTTCACTGAGAAGAAGCAAAGACAATAAGAGGCTATTCAACCGATCAGTTGATTACTTGATTTTTTACTGATTTGCATTTTAGTTAGATTATAAAGACCAAAGTTTCATAACTGATTACAGTAAAAATTAGCTGAACTTTATTTTAAAACAACTGTTTCTATATTATATTATGGTTAATTTCAAAATAAATTAGATATTTGAAGTTGAAAGTGACAAACTGGGAAGAATAGAAAACAAGGTCTTAGCTTGTTGTCATTCATCCAAAAATCTACAGACTAAAAATAAGGGCGACAACAAAAGATCAAACCAAATGCAGTTTAAAAAAACAAGAAAATTTATGAAAAATTAAAACAGAATATTAATAGAAAATATATGATTTAATTTTCTAAACAAGTACCTTTAATATATAATTTAATTATATTAAAAAACCTTTTGCTTTCTTTCTATAAACAAAAATCTCCAAATGCACAAAATTAAATGGCAAAAGTAGTGCAAACCTAAGGTTTGTTCTATAAATTGTATGGCATGCATGATGCAATGCAACATGATGATTCTGTGTCTTTAGAGTTCTTTTAACTTAGTTTACGTTCCTTTATATGGCAGTTCTTAAATCGAACCTACGACGTCGCTGGTTCGGACACTCACTACGTAGTGTAGTGTAGGCTCAGTTGCTTACTGCTAAAGTATTAAGTTCTGTGCTTACTGCTGTCGACAGATATTTGATACATTTTGTATTGAAGTAGTAATGTTGATTATCTACCAAGATTTTAGGTCAGAGACTGGCTTTGAAGGTGTACAAATACCTAAACAACCGCTTGTAGCATGTACGCAATACATCTATAGCTATTTAAAAAAATATAGGTAGGTACCTAGTGTTTTCTGAAAGCTTAATTTTTAAATCCATAGGTACCTATACGAAAAGGGAAGAACGAAGCAACTTCTCATCATCATCACTCACTTAGGTACTTACCTACTTAGGTACCTACTTTAAATAGGTAGGCAGGTAAGAATACAATCATGCTATTTAGGTACACAGTTTAATTAATGTTTATTGCAATTAGCTACTTACTACAAGTTGGAGGTTGAGCTACACAGCTTAAGTTCGTAAAAAAATGTGTAAGTACAAGAAAGTTAAATTAATTCTGCATTGTTGGTCTACAGTAAGAGGCCTTCCACCAGTTTCCTGTAAGATACTAGGTATCCTCCTTAACAGGACAAGTAAAAGTAAGTATCACAAAATGTATGAGAATTCAGCAGCGCCGCGGGGCGCTGCCCCCGGTAACTTGCATGAACTAATAATTTCATAGCAATACTTGACTCGTTAGTGAGGATAGTTAACTATACAACTCGAAAACTGATGGTAGGGCTACTGTAGGTACCTACTAACAATCAAGTAACAGTGACTCCATAGAAAAAAATCATCAAGTTTCAGTAACACCCACCTAATGCACATTTTAATATAGCTCAAAACAAGACATAAGGGCTGCACATTTAATTTAATGATATTAAGTACCAATAGTGTTGACATTATTTGTACCTAGCCATGTAGGTTAACCTTCACATAAGTAGGTATATAAGGAAAATTAACACAAGCCACTTCATTACAAAAGCACCAAATTAATGATAATAATATATTACATTTACGATAAACAGTTCATTAGTAATAACAGCTAAATAAATACACATTTAAAAATATTGTTTCATTATTTGTTACAAGTTCTATCTACAAATTGAGCTTTATTAACTTGGGTCACATTTTCACTGCACTGCATACTGTACAATTGTCACTTCCTACTCTCTCAAGACATTCCACATGGAAGGAATGCCGGCAGTTATATACCATCAGATCTAAAGCATTAGAGAGGTCTCTTATAATAATTCTTCCGTGACATACACAGCATAGGAAGTCATCAGTAACAGATATGCCTCTCGCCTGACCCACTATGAGCTTCTCATGCAAGTCAAAGTAGTTCCTTAATGTGATCACTTTACACGCCTCCTGTACAGAGAGCTGTAGGTGATAATCACACATCATTTTAGCGAGGGATTCTTTCAGATCCTCAATTTCACACCCTGACTGTATATTCTCAATCAACATACGCGGATCGACATAGTTTCCTATTCTCTTAAGCAGCAGTGTTACATATTCAGGTTTATCAATTGTTTGTTTTATTAGATCAGTCCATAGTTCCTTATCATTGTGCTCTTGGCAGAAGTTAATGGCTTGGTTGATGTCATTCAGTTGTTCGATTATAATCTGCAGAGCTTCTCTAGTATTTCCAATTCTTCCAAGTAGGAAAACCATTTCTGGATAGAATTCATTTAACTGACAGACATCTAATGCTTCCTGAATGGGATAATTATCACTGCACTTGAGGAAAGGTAAGAGTTTGTCTCTAGCGTATTTGGCGTATAACCTGACAAGTTTGCCGTGGTACCGCCCAGTAGGCTCCACTTTGCTGTACGCATCTAAGTATTTGAAAAGATATATTTCATTATTGGCAAGTTGTTTTTCTACAACTTCTACTGGCACTTTGGTTTTGTCAAGAAGAACAGAAATGGCTTTATCACAGTCGAGCGTCATCAAATCGAGTATTTTATCATGAATCACATTGTACATTTTGTGTTCTGTTATCAATTTAAACACATCTTTGTGTTGAAGTTTCAAATAAGCTGTTAGAGCTTTATCATATTTCTTCTGGTAACAATAAAGTAAGGCCAAAGCTTCTAAATAAATGTTCTTATCGATCTCGGTAGTTAAAAGATGTTCTAAAACTTCTTTTACTATAACGCCAGTCTTGTATAACGCAGGATTCCAGTCCTGTACTATTTTGAGAAAGCCTTGAGGATCAACTTTTAGATATTCATAAAAGATTAATTCATAAATGTTGGAGCTTAGGGCTTGCTCTGGGCTTTTAGGTACATAGGCGCTGATGGCTCGCAGCTGCTTCACAGCTGTAAATTTAAGTACCTGGCTTTCCCATAAAGCTTTGTCATTCTTGCATATTCGCGCGCACAATATAGCCGCTTCATCATACAGATGTTCCGCCATCAAGTGATCCAGATACTGCACCCCCACAGTCACGACGGAATGCTTTGCAGTCTTCCCTCCAACATCCTCTAAAACTGTAATAGCCTTTTCATACCTCCCATGTTCTGTCAACCAGTTCACTTTATCATCAATGTCGTAAGGACTCGCAATGACTATATCCTTAGGAGATACAATAAAAAACCTTTTCTCCTCTATGATCATATCTAAATAGTAATCATTGCAAGAATACTCTTCATAACATCTGATATTGAGGCTATCTGTCGACAGCTCACAAAATTCCGAGTATTTGTAGTCAGCAACCATAAGAACTGGTCTTTGCGTTTTCTTAGTCTCCGCATCGCATTCTTTGGGTACACCTAGTAAAACCAGTTGATCATCTAATGGGCCGAGACCACTGATGTAGTAATCAGTTTGAAATGTGTAAACTGGATCTACAAGGTATTCCGTAACATCCCTAGTCTGTAACTCTACTTGGCTGCGTTTTCTAATAATGCAAATTCGAATGGTGTCCACCCATCCGATCATGAGTGTTTTGGGGGCTGACCATAGGAGGTTACAGCGGTAGTCTTCGATGGATCGGTTGGGGCTCTTCTCCCACTGGATGAGGCCGAGCGAGCAGCGCGCGACGAGGTCGTACACGCGCACGCCCACCTCGCTGGCCCACGCCACGAATCGCTCGTGCCACGCCATGGCTTGCACGTAGCCCTCACACTCACAGAGAACTGTGCTGCGCAGCCGGTTAAGGAATGTCTTCTCATAAAGTGTCAATTTGTTGTCACCTGAAATGAGGGAGTGTTTTTATTAATTTCTTTCCCGCTCTTTCATATAAAGGTAGACTTTTATTAACATTTGGCATATGTAAAGTTAAAACAACAAAATAAAAAATGTAGGTACCTACTACCTACAGAATGAGTTACCTCATTAAAAGTAATAATTTAATGAATCAGTCAACAAACATTAAACACCATAATTAGAAAAACCATATTTTTATGACACATTCAATAAGTTCAGATAAGCACCTGATTGATACTTTTGTTTTCCTCAACAACATAGAACTTGCAAATATTGTGATGGCATATAAAACAACATACAAAAAATTAGTATAATATTATGCAATTTGAATATTGAATCAATCTATGTTCTTTATCTTTCAGCTAATCAAATACAGTGTATTGATTCAGGTGTGATATGAGATGATACCTAATATCATTTAGTTGTAGTGACATCATAAAATTACTAATTACTTACACTAGATTTAGTTCAAGGACTTGAGGATACAGATTTAAATGATTGGTACCTGTGAGGAATCTCCTTCCTGATCCAGATTTGAAGTAGTAAGGGTCAATGGAAACAGACTTGACCACCCGTCCAAGGTTCAGGTTGTGTGTATTGTCGTTGCTATAAAGGCCGTACACGACCACTTTCCCGTCGTCGGAGCAGCTGGCGATGTACTCTCCGCTTACATCCACAGAGATCTTGTTCACAGCGATGGCGTGAGCTTGCAACTCTTTGTCTTTCCCGTCCTGGGATATAGGTACCGTGTTCCCTTCGTGGTCCAGCAGGTGTATCACTCCCCATTGTGTACCCAAACAAATGAACTTTGTGTGCACACAAATACAACTCACTGCGTCTTTCAACAGAATGTTTTGAACATCATTACCCATTCGATCGTATTTCAGTTTTGGTTCCTCGTCTGGAGGCAGGCTATCACAGCTCTCAAAATTGACAGCCATTATTGAATTTTTCTTCATTATTGTAACTTTAACTCCACAATTTTCACATTGTTCTTAATAAAATTCATGAATACATTTTCCTTTCTTCCTTTACTTTACAATATTTTGATTGATTTGACATGTCAATCTAAATGAACGACTGAACGATCATCAGATGGCTGTCATTTTTGACTATCAACGAGTCGTCCACAGACGATATAGTGAAATTGAATGAAAGCCGAATAAAGCACCTTGAACACGGTCAAGCCCAGGCAAGTTTTTTTTTATTTTCCATTGGTTATCTGTGGTCAGCACAACACCCACCTTTTAGCGCGAATTTTAAATTTAGTTTGTTGTCCGTGCCGTAAATTAATTTAATTTAAACACTACTCATGGATTCAAGACGCAGAAATTCGTTTCAATTTAATCCTCGCAAATATGAAGGAACTTTATCATTGTTTGGAAAACAAGTGCTAGCCACACTTATGAAAAAATGGGCTGATGGTACCTACTATTAAATTTAACATAAAATTCTAATAACTTTTACGTAGACATTCTTAGAGACTATTTGCTCTAATTTCCAGATCGCAGTCGAAGCCATAATCAACATTCATCATACCAGTCACGGATGCCCCCACCTCCATCTGATTGGCCTCGCACTAAAAAAGTGTTAACGTGAGTTTTAATACCTACTTCCCTACTCATATTATAAATGCAAAAGTCCCTAAATAGATAGATAGAAAACATTTATTCAGCACACACAACACAACACGTAGATACAATGAAAAAAAAAGACAGTGGCAGGACACAAAACAAGGAAGTTTAAAGGCAAGAAGGTACAAAGAAAAGCACAATAACGGACAACTACCTTCCTGCCCTGAACATTTAAAAGTCTTAAAATAAAATTAGCCCCTCCTGTGAGAGCAGTGTTGCTGAAATATAGATTAGACCTTATGAACGGACACAATAATGTAGGTACCTACTACTACCTACTTGTTATTAGGGTCCCACGCGTGGGAAGCCTCGGGCAAGCAGTTAGTGCCTAGGTATCTACTAAAAGTAGGTAAGTACTTGGGTATCAAGAGGTATCGGTGCATTCGTTTCTAACCTTTAGCTGGCTGCAGAAGGTTTGAAGGAAACCTAAGCTACCAACTTTATTTTCTAATTTTCAGATTTTTAAGTGAACAGCCTCGAACGCCACAGCTGTTATTGCCTCCTCCGGTCACATGCATTGACAATGAAAATAATATCGACGAGCCCTTTGACTTCAATGGTATTGAGGAACAATTGCCCCAGGTTCATACAACTATGGAATTATTTAAAACTGGTCAAGAATTCCACGATAACCGAAAAATAGAGAACGACTTTGTATTCAGAAACAAAACAATAAATGAAAATATTCCAACTAACAGACATGGAACGGAAGAAGCTAATTTTTCAACTTATGATATGATTAAGCCTGTAATAGAAGTAAATGAAGCTAAAAACATTGATGACTTCTACAAAGACGATAAAAGTGTGTTGAATATCCTAGACACGACAAATAACGTTGGCAATGATTTAGAATGTATGATTGGGCCAACGATAAACTGGGATGATATGTTTGATACTGAGCTACTGCCCGTAGATCCTAAGCTCGTGATTCAACAAAATGCTATTGCAGCTGAACAAGAAAACGTTTTGAATATTGCCTTACCAGGAGTTGACAATAAACAAAACAATGATGAGAGTAATACATTAAACAAAGAAAAGAAACAAACTGTTACTAAAAAGACCAAGCGTAAGACTCAACCTAAAGTTACCGAAGTTATACCGAAAAAGGTTAAGAAAGTGTGCGAAAGGAATATGCCTAAAAGTTTTCGAAAGGAAAAATATACAAAAACTGTTAAGAACTGGCTTGAAGATATTGATCCCAATAATCCAGTCGAAGAAGACGATAGTCACGAGAAAGAAGACGTTAACAAAACCGAGGAAATAGTTCTAGTTAAGAACAAAGATAAAACCAATAAAAAGGTGGTCCAAGCGCAACTCGCAAACAAAGATGGCAAAATGAAATTTGGGAAACCAAAAGAAAAAACAGAAATCGAAACAAAACTAAGCGATGAAAATTCTAATAAAAGTAAGGAAAAGAAAATAAAACCAAAATTCGTGGCTCCAATAAAATCTCAGCTGCCGGTCAAAGAAGTGGACTTTAAGATAGTGTCCGTAGATGAAGATAACTTACAAAATCACACGGAAAGCTTACGACTAATCGAGAACAAAGATATAGTAGTCGTTCTCATTTACAGGTGATGAACTTACGTTTTTGTAGAAGATTTTAAACACACCGCGAAAATTGTCATGACTGAGCTGATTGTGCAAGCGAAAGCGTAGAACAAGCGATAGAGAGGCACGATCGGCCTAAGCCACAATGTTTTCTTATGACGGTATCATGTGTAGTACCTACCTAAATCGAAATTACAGACAACCAATTTTTAGTTACTACTTTACGGTTAGCTAGAACTTAAGCCAAGATTTTGAGTGATTTGTTTGAGTGATGCTTATAATTCCAGCAACGGTTTCTCCCAGCTGAACCAGCAACACACTGAAGACTCGTGCGCACCAGACGGGTTCCTTGTCAAGATCGAAGCTAACTTCTATTATTTTAAAGGATCCGATCCAAGTTTAAAGTACGTTCACTGACGATATATTTCTTTGACCCTTAGTTAGTTTTCGTTTGCTCGTACCTATAGGTACTTACTTCATTTCTTGAATCGAGCTAATAGGAAGAAAAATAATCTCACGTGATTGGTCGTCGAAATTCATTGGATTGGCTAGATTTGACAATTGACAATTGATTTGACAATCTAGCCAATTACGAGAAATACAATTATTTTCGACGACCAATCACGTGCGTTTATTTTTGTTCCTATTAGCTCGATTCAAGAAATGAAGTATTGTTAAGTAAAAGTTAACTTTCGTGTGCTCGTAGTCTCGTACCTATTTATTTTCTTGCTTAATAGCCTATAGGCTAATCCAGCACCTACCTACATGCTTCACTATTTCTTCTTTCAGGGAAGTGATCGGTCATCTTCTAGATAATAATCGTATCATTTGTTACGAAGGCAAAAGTCTACTCATCTATTTGAAATCCAAGTTTGGTTTGGAGTTCAACGACGTGTGTGCGGTCGACACTAAGGTGACACAATGACACTGTTATGATAAAAAATATATACTTAGTACTCACCATAACTACCAATACTAGATATACCTATGCACCTACTATCTGTTTGATAAAAAATAAGGTTAATAGTATTCTTAGTGCTTGTTTCCGTTGGAATATCGGGGTTATAAGCCTAGTTATGCGTTAAATTCGGTGGTTAATTTCGGTTTCGAAATTCACACTTCACTCATTCACCTTCATAAAATACCTACACCAAGTTTTTGTTTGACTCTTTCCCTGGTGTAGGGAGTTGCGTTGGAACAAAAACCACCTACACTTAATTTCTTGAAGCGAGCTAATAGGAAGATAAATAAACGCACATGATTGGTCGTCGTCTATCTCTTGATTGGCTAGATTTGACAATTGACAATAGATTTGACAATCTAGCCAATCACGAGAAAGATAATTATTTTCGACGACCAATCGCGTGTGTTTATTTTTGTTCCTATTAGCTCGTTTCAAGAAATGAAGTAGGTATAGCTAACATGATAACAATAGATATTTCTTTCTATTCTCCAGATAGGCGGATGTCTCCTAGACCCTGATAACTCACCAGAGAACTTCTCAGACCTTCAGAAGCTGTTGTCCTTCGTGCCACAATACACGATAGCGACAGAATGCGCCCAACAGAAAGCAGCGTGGTACTTAACTCTGCTGGACGCATGCGCAGTGAGGCTTACCACTGCGCTGAAGGAAGACGGCCTGTGGCGTGTCTTTGCTGATATTGAAATGAAACTGTTGCCTATCATCGCAGGTATAGGTCGCGCCACGTGAAAAGAGCGCTGAGGGGAAAAGCTGCTCGGTAGGCGATCTTAAGAAATCTTAGGTGGGATTGGTGGAGGGGTGACGCGGCGCACTTCACACCATTGATGTAGCGCGTGCTGTTGGTTCGTAAGCGAGTGACCCTGCGCAAACATACCCTCTCCTATCCTCCTCATCGTTCTTTTTATGTGGCGCGACTTATAGCCTCCTTAATAATTAGAGTTAAAATGAGAGATCCGAAGACTTAAGGATGGTCCAAGGATGTCAATGAAACTGATATGATGTTGGGCAGCACGATGGATCAACGTCATTGTCACGGGGCCTACGTCAGTGGACGGCAGAACCAGGGGAAACTGGCAAGAACGAAGGGAGGCCTATACCACCTATACCCAGCAGTGGGAGAGGTCGGGCTACGAATCATCTGGTAGGTAAGTAATTGGAAACTGATGCAAACATCTTTGTATTTCCAGACATGGAGTACAGAGGCGTGACGGTAGACCTACAAAAGCTTAAATCGATGGAAGATATCCTTCTTACTAAGATGAAGGAGGTTGAACAGGAGTGTTACAAGGCGGCCGGTAGAACATTCCAGATCAACTCGGCCGTGCAGGTCCGAGCTATTATATACGACGACCTGCAGCTCGATACTAAATGCAATGTTAAGATTAAGGAGACTATTTGTATGGGAGCTAAGTCTACCTCTGAAACTATGGTAAGTTCGAAAGCAGACAAGTGGCAAATTATTTTTATTAAACAGACTAAACAAACAGACAACAAGAGAGCAATTGCCTTGAGGTGCACTTTTGTTCATAACTCAGTAGATCCTCGATCTTTATCTGACCCAACGAAAAACACCATTTTCAAATAAAAAAAGAATCAATCATCGAAACCGGTTCTCATAGTCAAAAGTTTTAAAGTAACAAACATAAAAATGCAATCGAATTACGAACCTCCTCCTTTCTGAAGTCAGTTAAAAAGAACCTGTCATGACCTAACCGAGTGTTTTCACTCATTTTTCCATTCTTTTATTTTGCGGAAAATATTGCAAATCATTTCCCAACAGCTTAGAAGCCTGGTCACGGTGCATCCATTGCCGAGGCTGATCTTAGAATACCGTCATCTTCACAAGGCTCACGCTACCTTCCTCACAGGCATCGCACAGCAAGTGAAGGATGGTGTCGTCAGACCTACATGGTGAGTTCATATTCAGAGACCTATAAACGATCTCTAGGTCGTTCGTTTATGAGCTAACTCTACTGACGCAGTTTTTAGGCCGCCTTAATGCCTCCGTCTCGTGGCTTAACGACTTAAAAAGCCGGGACTGACAGGTTAACGTGCAATCCGAAGCACGGAAGCTCACGGAAGTTAATGCCATTTGTGGTCATCCCATCTAAGTTGTGACCACTAAGAATGTGGCTTAACTTCCACGCTCGATCAAGAACGTCTTAGCTGCGCTCAAGCGCTTCAAAGAGTGAAATAACTAAGGGGAACTTTATCTCTTGAATATATTCTATGGTTCCAGGGTTCAAACAGCGGCCGCGACTGGACGAATAGCCTCCAACAATCCAAATCTTCAGGCGATTCCCAAAGCACCCTTCAGTCTTACCTTGTTCCCTGATGATAATAACTCTGGTATAAGACCCTTTTCCTTGAAATTTGCATGCTTTAAATGTCTTTTCTACCATCACAGTTACAAGACCCTTTAGTGTGCTATGCACCAACTGCTATGTGACAACTGGCCTGGAGGTTTGATGGATCAACACTATATTTGAAACTTGCTAACTCATGCTAGGCCCACACCACCAGGTTCTTGCCTGATTCTTTCCCTGATGTAGGCAGTTGCGTTGGAACAGACAATAGAGTCTCCTACCTTATAGAGTACCTTGAGGTCCTACAAAAAGAAACACATTTTCTTTCTTTCTTTATTTCTCTTCAGCACACATTGTTTATATCTTTCTCCTTTGCGTAAAGTCTACCTCTACATCCAGGTAACCCCCAGCTAAGTTTCCGTTCAGTGTACATTGCCAACTCCGGTCACTTGCTGCTAGCGGCTGACTTCCAACACGTTGAATGCCGCGTGTTCGCGCACTGCGCCGCTGACGCGTCGCTTACAAGCGCCCTTCGAGCTGGAGATATCTTCAGAGCACTGGCTGCACAGTGGTGAGTCAAGAAACAGGGCTACAGAGAGGACTTACCCATACGAGCTACTGGCTTCCACGTACATCAATAGTGTCTGAATTTGCAGACAAAGACGTAATGTTCACAATAGGGAAATGAAAAAAAAAATGAAATATTTTATTTTATTTTATTTTATTGAAGAAACCAACAGCTACAAAAGTAAAACAGGTAAACTTAATTATAAGGTATGATAGATACAGCCAATAATAGGTTTCTCTTGATATTACACATAAGATAACAACTTAATCCTACAAAACTTTGTAATAAGTAACACCTATCTGTCCAAAACCTTTTCTTGTATTGTTACCTAATTGAGTAGGTATCTACACCCTAGAAGGGCTATGTATGATTGCGTGATATTTAATATAGGTGGGCTGATGAGCATAATAATTATGTGTAAATATATGGGTGTAGGTATGGTATGCTAGTGTGTGTATGTGTGTGTGTTGTGTGTATGTTTGAAGATGTATGAATACTATGAATAGTGCAAGTTGAGTATATTTGGTAAGTGTGTGTGTTTTTGAGTAGGTACATATATTATGTGTGCATGGTAATTGTTATGATGGTAAGTATGTAAATATTTATATCCTGATCATAATATATATATATATATTTATATATATTTTTATGTATGTAATTTTATCCTGATAATAAAATGTCCACAATAGATTTTTTGAATTTACTTTTACTACAGTTAAAGATGTCTAAACTCGAGAATCGCTTATTATATACAGAAGTTATTCGATTTATTGGTGCGTTCACAGCATAATTAGTGCTTAGATGAGGGAGCATAAAGAGTGGTGTGTGACGCGTTCGCCTAGTTGGTGCACAAAATTTAATGAGTGCGAGTAAAGCCGGGGAGTCCAAGTTATTATTGACTATATTATACAAGAGCATACTGTCCAATAACGTTCGTCTATCTTCCAAGGTCATGAGTGAGTGAGATTTGCAATTTTCTATATAATTACTACAGAGTACATGCTTTTTGTAATTGAGGTGTTTCGTGAATTTTTTCTGAGTTCTTTCTATTTTTTGTTTATGAATGATATAATGAGGTGACCAAATACTGCTGGCATACTCGAGTACACTGCGGACGTAGGCGTAGTATACTGTTTTAATGCAAGCGAGATCAGAAAATGGTTTACAGGTACGAATGACGAATCCAAGGTTTTTATAGGCCCTGTCCGCAATGTAGTCTACATGCTCGATCATTGAGAGTTTGCTATCCAAAATAACTCCCAGGTCTTTTATTAGGTTTACTTTTTCAATTGCCAAATTATTAAGAGTATAAGTGAATTCGAAGGGCTTTGTTTTACGAGTAAATGATATTTGTTGACATTTGTTAACGTTTACAGATATTTTATTTAAAGAGTAATAATTAGCTAAGGTATTCAAGGTATTTTGAAGGCTTAAGGAGTCATTAGCATTGTTAATTTTACAAAAAATCTTTTTATCATCTGCGTACAGAAGATGACTGCAAGACGTAAAACATTTATATATGTCAAATAAGTATGCGTTATATAAAAGAGGCCCTAAGTGGGACCCTTGAGGTATACCAGAAGGAATTTCTACAAAATTAGACCTGAAACCACCAAGCACCACTGCCTGTGACCGATTCGTAAGGTATGATTTCACCCATCGTAGAAGGTCTCCATGGATTCCTAGTTGCTCCAGCTTCGCTAGGAGGATGATGTGATCCACTCGATCAAATGCTTTTTCAAAGTCTGTGTAGATCACATCAACCTGTCCTCCACCCTCCATACTGCTAAGAACGAATTGGACGAACTCTGTCAAGTTAGTGATTGTAGACCTACGTCTCAGAAAACCATGCTGATTCTGGCTAACCCCATTCACTATTGTGGCATATATTTGGTCGTAAACAATTTTTTCAAAAATTTTACTAAAAGTATTTAGGATAGAGATCGGTCTGTAATTTTCTATTTTAGATTTTGATGATTTTTTATGTATTGGTACAACGTTAGCTTCCTTCCATTTTGCTGGGAAGGTTCCCTCAGCTAAAGATCTATCAAATATAATTTTAAGAGGTTCCACTAGGCATTTCGCGCAGTTATGTATAAAGATTGGAGGAATATTGTCAGTACCCGCAGATTTGTTAATGTCTGTAGCTTTGAGTAACTTATGTATTTGTCTCTCACATATAATGGCTTTGCCAATAGAATAAGTTTCGTTGCAGGCTGGCAGATTTAACTCAGATAAATTATAGTTTAAGGCAGGTTTTGCGAAAACGCTATTGAAAAAAGTGTTAAAACCGTTACAGATGTCAGAGCCGTTCTCGTAAGTACACGAGCCCAATGATAAAGATTTAGGGTAGCTTGATTGTCCTCTCATTAATTTCACATAAGACCATATTTTTTTGGGACAGACTTTAATATCTTCTTGAATATGCGTAATAAAGTTAGTATACAACTCCCTCTCCATTCTTTTTGCCCTAGCTCGTAATATAGAAAACTCTTTATAGTCTAATTCATTGTTAAAACGTTTCCATTTAGCATGTGCCTTAGATTTTTCGCGAATAACATGAGTTAGGACTTTATTGTACCACAGCGGATAGTTAGTACGGTTTCTACTAGTATACTGCGGTACGAAAGATTTAATACAATTATTTAGTTCATTGTAGAAGCAGTCAACAGCGCAGTTAACAGAATGGCATGAGTTAAGTATCGATTTCCAATTGACTTCATTTAAATATTTAATAATATCGGTATAGTTACCTTTTTTGAAATTATATTTTGTAGAAAAGCATTCTTCAAATGGAGCAAGAGTAATATTAACTGGGTCTATTAGTAATGGGGGGTGCGCTGTATCTACTTTCACAAGTGAAATTTGAGTTGTTTCAGTTGATGCAGAGAAGTTGCTAAATATTAAGTCAAGAGTATTCCCAAAAGCATTCCTACTATAATTGCTTTGTTCAAATCCTAGTAAGTTAAATTCATCTAATAATTGTTGACTTATAATCTGCGTCTCAATTGGGCCCCGTTTCATTTGCAACGGACCAAAGTGCGGTAACCACATAATATTAGGCAAGTTGAAATCGCCAACAATAAGATAGTTATCATTTTTGTGACAGTTGTTAACGTGTTTAACACTCCTTATTACATCACTAACAAAGTGAGGTAAGGTATTTTGATCGGGTGAAATATAAACCAACGCTATCTGCAAATTCTTTTTTTGTGCGGAATTAAATGATTTTGCGGGAATTGTTACCCAAATCATGTCGGTAGGAGGAGTCACAATACTGTTAGTCAGTAGGTAACCTTCCAACTCCCTACGTATAAGTATCATAACACCTCCGCCCCTAGTAGTGTTAGTCAATGCATAATCTCTATCCAAACGGAAAATATCATAACGTGCGTCACATATTTCGCCATCCAAAATGCCTGACAATAACCAGGTTTCAGTAATTAATATTATATCAAAGTCATTTTTTAGTAAGTTTCTATAAAATTCTAATGTTTTATTGCGTAGACTTCTCACATTTTGGTAGAAAATACGTAGTGTTTTTACATCCATGATGATTTCGAATCGATAATTACAATAATATTTACGAGTACAAGCAGAATAGTGTGTTGTTTACGCATCTTAACAAAAGAATCATAAAATTTAAAGGCGAACGAGTGTGAACAAAATGTACTGTGGGTAGACATATAAACGATTCCCGATATCAGGTTTATTATTGTAAGTTTGAATTGGTTAATAAAATTAAGCGAGTTTAGTTTAAGATATTTAGAGGACATTATTATTATAGGTGTAAAAAGTGTGTCACATATGTATGAATGAGCAAAAAAGTGGTATTTTAGCGGTATTTCTACGCTAAGTGTGTTGTAATTACGTAACGAGAATGAGTAGGTATAAGGACAACGCAAAAATTGCATTAGGCAAAGGGCTAATATGAAAGAATAACGAGTACAAGTACTAATCAGAATTGAAGTAAAGAGACGACAAATCACTTTATTTTTATGAGATCTGATTCTTTGTTTATTGCAATTTTCGGCGACTTGTCGTCTCTTCGCACAAAAATCTTACAGTTTCTTATCCAGACATATTTAAAGGAGTTAGCAATTGCTAGCTCGCGACACTTTCTATACAGGTTCTTATTATCCAGCGTTAGGTGTTCATTTACGTATATTCGCTGAGTTCCCTGCATTCCGATGTCACTTGGGGTGATACCGTGAAAGCGTCGTACACCCGCGAGAATGTTGTCCTTCACGACTCGATTTTTCAGTTTTATAATGATAGTGCGTGGCACTCCTGGTTTAGGTTGTTTAGGTTGGATCCTGTTCGCGAACTCAATGTCAGTCGGCAGCAGGATGACATCAACATATTTGGCCAATTGAGTAGATATCCTCACGAGATCTTCATTATTTGTCTCTGGAATTCCAACTACTTCTAGGTTGAGCATACGATCCCATTGTTGTCTTGTTTTTAATTCCGCACATAGTGCTGAGTAATTGATTTTGAGCTCTGCGATTTCAGCCTCATGCTGCTCGAAATTTTTAGCACGTTGCTCAGCTAGGCAGAGCCGAGTGTCGAATTCATCTTGGCGATTGTTTGTGTAATTACAGGATGTTTCTATCTCAGTCAGACGACCTTTAATCTCAGAGAGGGAATCCGTGATAGACTTGTTATCATTGTTAATTTTCACCACTTCCGTTTTAATATTATTCAGATCAGTCGACAAATTGTCCAGTTTTTCAGATATTGCGTTTTCAACAGTGGACTTGATTGTGTTTGAGATTAATTCCTTAATGTCCTCTTGAAATTTAGACATCATAGATTCACAGCGACAATGATCAAGTTCCTGTTCCCTTCTCTTCCTTGTTTTCATCTGGTTAAAGTTATGCCTGGATAGGTCAGGATCAGATCCGAAACCCGACGGGGGAGTGCGATTAATAGTGCTCATGATTTCTTGATTCACAGTGAGAGATTAACACGATGTGAGCACTTTCGTGGTAGGACCCCTTCTATTGTTCGATCGGCCGTCAGTGAGCGATGCCACAGGGAGTACGGTGCGTATACGTTGTCTCGTTCACTCACCGCAAACCACGGCTGCGATGAAGTGCGATAGTTATTCTTCAGGTGCACACACGAGTTTCCACTCAACAACTCACACGATACGGTTCAAAGTTAAGGACAGCCAAGTTTTATGATTTTAAAAAACACGATAATTTGTAGGAGCGAGCGACACAGACGTCCGACTACGTCGCCGCGCACACGACGATTATGATCTTATGATGTTATGATAAATATGATCAAGACTGTACATATCCCAGGGAGCGGTAGACATTTCTTAGAGATCTTTATGTAATTCTTTAGATCCTTTGAAGGTGTTTAATGGGTTAGTCAGAGGTATGTCCAGTGGTGAAGGTTATGGACAAGGAAGTCTTCGGGCTACGCTCACAAAAAGTGTACCTACGTAGAAGCCAAAAAATAAAAACGCGTCCCTATTTGAATCGCGCGCGTCATGGAAAAATGAAATGTTGGTAAAACAAGTGATGAAACTTCATTCTGTACGACTATGTATGCCTACAACATTTGTCTAATCCCTCCAAATTCCTATATTATTGTTCTTTCTGTTCTGAAAGATGTTCTAGGCCGCTAAATAATCAGTTGATAATCAGTTGATGATCATCAGAACACCCAGATACAATCTGTTCCAGGCTGAAGAAGCCGGAGACAGATATATCATGTGAAGAGCGCGAGCGCACGAAGCGCATCGTGTACGCCAGTCTGTACGGCGCGGGGTGCAGGAAACTGATGGACATACTCGGAGTCAGCTACGAACAGACCCTCTCCATCATGGCTAGCTTCAACAGTAAGTCCAACGTATCTGCTATCATGAAGCATCGTGTACGCCAGTCTGTACGGCGCGGGGTGCAGGAAACTGATGGACATACTCGGAGTCAGCTACGAACAGACCCTCTCCATCATGGCTAGCTTCAACAGTAAGTCCAACGTATCTGCTATCATGAAGCATCGTGTACGCCAGTCTGTACGGCGCGGGGTGCAGGAAACTGATGGACATACTCGGAGTCAGCTACGAACAGACCCTCTCCATCATGGCTAGCTTCAACAGTAAGTCCAACGTATCTGCTATCATGAAGCATCGTGTACGCCAGTCTGTACGGCGCGGGGTGCAGGAAACTGATGGACATACTCGGAGTCAGCTACGAACAGACCCTCTCCATCATGGCTAGCTTCAACAGTAAGTCCAACGTATCTGCTATCATGAAGCATCGTGTACGCCAGTCTGTACGGCGCGGGGTGCAGGAAACTGATGGACATACTCGGAGTCAGCTACGAACAGACCCTCTCCATCATGGCTAGCTTCAACAGTAAGTCCAACGTATCTGCTATCATGAAGCATCGTGTACGCCAGTCTGTACGGCGCGGGGTGCAGGAAACTGATGGACATACTCGGAGTCAGCTACGAACAGACCCTCTCCATCATGGCTAGCTTCAACAGTAAGTCCAACGTATCTGCTATCATGAAGCATCGTGTACGCCAGTCTGTACGGCGCGGGGTGCAGGAAACTGATGGACATACTCGGAGTCAGCTACGAACAGACCCTCTCCATCATGGCTAGCTTCAACAGTAAGTCCAACGTATCTGCTATCATGAAGCATCGTGTACGCCAGTCTGTACGGCGCGGGGTGCAGGAAACTGATGGACATACTCGGAGTCAGC
Organism: Xanthorhoe spadicearia; assembly: GCA_947086425.1. Lineage (NCBI taxonomy): Eukaryota > Metazoa > Arthropoda > Insecta > Lepidoptera > Geometridae > Xanthorhoe > Xanthorhoe spadicearia. Next base: position 158,817 of record OX352206.1, read on the forward strand.
TACGAACAGACCCTCTCCATCATGGCTAGCTTCAACAGTAAGTCCAACGTATCTGCTATCATGAAGCATCGTGTACGCCAGTCTGTACGGCGCGGGGTGCAGGAAACTGATGGACATACTCGGAGTCAGCTACGAACAGACCCTCTCCATCATGGCTAGCTTCAACAGTAAGTCCAACGTATCTGCTATCATGAAGCATCGTGTACGCCAGTCTGTACGGCGCGGGGTGCAGGAAACTGATGGACATACTCGGAGTCAGCTACGAACAGACCCTCTCCATCATGGCTAGCTTCAACAGTAAGTCCAACGTATCTGCTATCATGAAGCATCGTGTACGCCAGTCTGTACGGCGCGGGGTGCAGGAAACTGATGGACATACTCGGAGTCAGCTACGAACAGACCCTCTCCATCATGGCTAGCTTCAACAGTAAGTCCAACGTATCTGCTATCATGAAGCATCGTGTACGCCAGTCTGTACGGCGCGGGGTGCAGGAAACTGATGGACATACTCGGAGTCAGCTACGAACAGACCCTCTCCATCATGGCTAGCTTCAACAGTAAGTCCAACGTATCTGCTATCATGAAGCATCGTGTACGCCAGTCTGTACGGCGCGGGGTGCAGGAAACTGATGGACATACTCGGAGTCAGCTACGAACAGACCCTCTCCATCATGGCTAGCTTCAACAGTAAGTCCAACGTATTTGCTATCATGAAGCTTCATGACTTCGCCCTTACGTCTAGCTTATGAGTTACTATACTTCATGTCTTGAAGCGAACTAATAGGAAGAAAAATAATCTCACGTGATTGGTCGTCGAAATTCATTGGATTGGCTAGATTTGACAATTGACAATTGATTTGACAATCTAGCCAATTACGTGAAATACAATTATTTTCAACGACCAATCACGTGCGTTTATTTTTGTTCCTATTAGCTCGATTCAAGAAATAAAGTATAGGTAGGTACTTCTGTATACAGCACTTATCTACACGTAATTATGCTTCACACAATAAGCATTTGTCCCAAGTGTCCCTTTCCTACTCATGGTTCACAAAATCCATTTATATTTTGAACCTATAGATACCATCGCCATTTTTTTTTCTGTGTACCACCGACGATGGTCTTGTTGTGCATGTGTACTACCTACTTATACTTCATTTCTTGAAGCGAGCTAATAGGAAGAAAAATAAACACACGTGATTGTGTTTATTTTTCTTCCTAATGGCTCGTTTCAATAAATATAGATGACTCTCGGTATACCGGGGGCTTGATAGCGAACTATTGAGCAACATCTGCTACTCTATATCTGATAGGAACGTTTCCATCGCTGAAGAGCTTCGGTCGCTCGGTGGTGTCCCGCTGCACCACCGGCGGCGGCCGACTGACCTCGTTATGTGGCCGCGCGCGACTCTTCCCGCACATCACCAGCCGGGACATGCGGCTGAGGGCGCAGGCTGAACGACAGGCCGTCAACTTTGTCGTGCAAGGTACGAACAGATGTCATTTCACGGTTCCTTATGCAGACTGTCCATCTGGAACACCTCCGCGTTCTTTTTACGAGACGCAACTTAAGTAGGTATACCTATGTCGAAGAGAGAGATATGTATTTCTTCTATGAGATTGTTAACGGACCACTTATAGGCCCAGACCACCAGGTTCTTGCCTGATTTTTTCCCTGGTGTAGTGAGTCGTGAACCAAACAAAACAAAATTGAATAGGGACTTGGAAGAGACTTTTTTTTCTACTCACGAATTGAAAACTTGCATCCACACGTAGTTATCCAATAAACTCTGCGTACTCAGAAAGGCTCGTGTCGCACAATGGTAGATGCACAACTCTTATTTGGTGCCACTGAAAGCGCCTATGCTTCAGTAGCAATCGAGAGTTGTCTTTTTTTCCTGCCACTTGATTGTATTTTTGATTCTTAATTTATGTTAATTCATGTGTTGTTGGAAAGTAGAACTTCTTTGTATGGTACTGGCAGGTTCAGCCGCGGACATATGCAAGTTAGCGATGGTGGAGTGCTGGCGGCGGCTGCGCGCGCGCCCTCCGGGCCTGGGCCCGGCCCCGCCCGCGCACGCGCGCCTAGTTTTGCAGATACATGATGAGCTGGTCTGGGAGGTCGCCCACCAACATATACATACTGCAGCTGGTACTTAACATATACATAAACATGTCCTACAGCGCACAACTAGATACTCCCAGGGTCAGCCGACCTTTGCAAGCTGGAGATAATATGGTTACTGCCTATCACACAATTGGATTAAAAGTTGTTTAAAATATTAAACTAGTGTAAAGACAAGGTAATAAGTAAGATCGAGCCAAACACTGGTGACGAAGTTTCAATAAATACCTACACAATTTAAGTATGTAGGTACCTACTCAACCTATACACAATGTGTGAAGAGTTTTCATTGTTAACTTTTTTGGCAAATTAGGAAAACAGAAAACAATATAAAAGATAACCTCCTAACTAACATTTGATTACTTAATTAGTATTCCTGCCCTCAGCTATAATAAAGGAAGTGATGGAGGGTTGCGGCCAACTGTGCGGCATGGACGTGGCGCTGCCTGTCACCATCTCCGTAGGCCACACGTGGGGAGACATGAAGGAATACACACAGAATATTGTAGAATAAATTGAATTTATAAACCAAAACTTGACATTTTTTATATTTCCTCACCGCGACAAAAAATATTGGGGCAAGTTAACAAATGCTAAGAGTCAGTTTCTAAGCTTTGTGTTCAGAGTCTATACTCAAGCGTGAATCGTACCTCAAGCGGTGATTCATCACTGTTTGTACAGAGAGCTGTTAAAAAATCGATAGTTGAGCGAAGACGTCTTGAGTGTTTTAAATACGAGCCTAGATATTATCTAAGGAAAACAAGCCAGTAAAAAAATATAGATCTTTCCAAATATTCATTTATTACAATAAGTATTACACAGGCATCTTAAAAAACTTATGGAGATTTCTATAGAAATTTACGGTGGCGAGTTCGTAGATTTAATACATGTATAGTCACAATACTACAACAATACGACAACACTACTACCCTATTTTTTATGGGCTTTGTTTTCTAATAATTCAGGCAACTAATTATTGGAAGAACGACAGAGTAAGCATAAAAAAAACGAACACTAACGAGGAACGAGTACCTAAATTGTTTAGAACAATATGTTTGGAAACACTATTTTCACTTATGTCGGCCTGTATAAATACTTTTAAAGCATTTAAATGTCTTATAAATGTGCGCCTTTAATACAACTTGATAAGCTGGGTAGACTGGATGTATGGACTTCAATATCAGAATAATTTATGTGTACATACCACCAAGGGCGGATCCAGCTTTGGCTTCAGGGGGGGTCACAAAGTCGAAGCCATTTTTTAAAGTTTTGTTTAGGGTCGATTCTTATTTTAGCAGAAAGAACGCGAGCGAAGCGAGTAATATTTTTTTAAGATAAAATTATGTAGGTACCTTTTATCTTGTAAGAAACGATGCGAGCAGAGCGAGTTAACTTTTTTGTAGATCGCGTAGCACTAGGTATTGTTAATGGCCGGTTCTTATTCAGATAAAAATGACGCGAGCAAAGCGAGCAAATTTTTTTTTAATTAAAAGCAACGTAGAAGAACGAACTTACGTTACTTTTAACTTAATAAAAAAACTAGATGGGTAGTTCAGTTCTTATTCTGCGGGTAATGACGCGAGCGAAAAGTTGCAACGTTGCACTTGGTTTTGTCGGCTCTTATATTGCTCAAAACGCTACGAGCGAAGCGAACAAAATTTTGAAAGATAAAAGCATCGAGGCACTTGGTAATGTTGAGGGTCGGTTCTTATCCTGGTAAAAACAATGCGAGCGGAGCGAGCAAAATTTTTTTAGGTTAAAATTAAGGTATCTAGTTCGGTTCTGCGAGATAAGACGACCGTAATTTTGCAATGTTGCACGTGGTTTTGTTCAGGGTCGGCTCTGATATGGCTCGAAACGATGCGAGCGAAGCGAGCAAAATTTTTTTAACATAAAAACATCGTGTCGTGGCCTTTCGTTTTGTTTAGAGCAGGTTCTTATAATGCGAAAAACGACAAGTCCGCAACTAGTAATTTTATTGAAGACAAAAGCATCGTGTCTCTTTGTTTTGTTTAAGGTTGACTCCTATCCTGGTAAAAACGGCGCGAGCGAAGCGAGCGCAAATTTTTTTAAGTTAAACGCGTTTGATTCTCGATAATAACTGAACTAGATACAAGCAGCGTAGGTACTAGCAAGTTTTTAAACTGTGAGAATCGATGCAAGCGAAACGAGCAAAATTTTTTAAACGTGTCACTTGGTTATGTATATGACCGGTTTTTATTCTGCGAGAAACGACGCGACTTGACGCGAGAGAATCATTTTTCACATAAAAGCAACAAGCTAGGTCAGGTTCTCATTCTGCTGAAAAAACATAATTTTTGCATTCAACAGTCACAAGGACTCCTGGAGTAAATTCCAAAACATTGCTAATCGAGCTTTGAATGAGGCGAACGGAGAGAGGAGAGCACGGCTCTTAAAAATATATAAACTTTAAATATAAAAACATAGCCTGCCTAGGTCCTGGGCTCGCCCCAGGGGGGGGTCATGACCCCCGTGACCCACCCCCTGGATCCGCCCTTGCATACCACAGATAAAATAATACTATGTATGTACAAATGGTCCATCTAGAACATTAATTTCACTCCGGTTTTTCTTCGGGCTATTTTTTAGTAATAAGTAACTCCATCTAGTGCTAATATTTTTGATTGCAGGCAAGACCTTAGGGCTCCCACACAAAACCGCGACGTCGCGTCGCATTGTCAAAATCTGCGATATCGCGCGAATTCGCACGATGGCATCGCAAGAATTTGCGATCTGCTTCGCATCGCACATTCCTACATCGCCCTACTAAACGGCTTGTCGCACAAATTCGCGCGACGTCGCATCGCGTCGCATCGCAGAAACTTGCGATGCGAATTTCTGCGATGCGAGCTCGCATCGCGGATTTGTGTGGGAGCACTAAACACTGCTAGGGGCGACGCAAAATCAAACACAAAAAAATAGCCCGAAGAAAAACCGGAGTGAAATTGATGTTCTAGATGGTGTATCTGTACATAGTATTATTTTATCTGTGTACACACTTAAATACATACTAAAAACTAAAACTTACACTCGTTACGATAAATTATTATTTATTTAATAAAAAAATACTTTATTTTGATATCATTCAGAGTGCAAATAAAATCAAGATAATACTCAAAGGTTGGTTCTTTTCTATCACATCACCTATTCTAATTTGTAAAGCCAAACAAAGTAATTAAATATTGGTTAAATTAGCATTTCATCTTCATGCAAATAAACTCAAGTGTATCATATAAAAGACCCGACTTCATTCAATGCCTATACTCAGGCCTCCTTTATGTGAGCCAATCTACACGTTTGGTTGACCAAATCATCCTCCCTGCTAAAGGTAACAAGCGCCGAACATACTTCTTAATACATTTTTAAGGAACAAACTATCACCGAGGTTGTTTAGGCTCAAGCGCCTTACGAAATAATATAAGCAACCTCGCGAACCACTCGTATGTTTTAACTGTATAATTAAATTTATATAGTGTAATAATATAGTATAATGTCAGTCAGCCATCACCTGTTGTTCTGATTTAATCCCCCTTTTGAAAACTCTCATATAATACCTGGAATTATAACTATCAATAAAATCTGCCAATCACAAACGCGAAAGGTTACAAAAAGCATGAAAATACTAAATGATGAACAGCCCCCCGATTGTCTAACTTATCAAATTGCTGTAAATAAAAATAACAGTACTCCGAAAACAACGGTCAGATTTTACGATAAATATGTAAGATAGGATCAAGTAGTTTACATACTATCATATTTCACAGGTAGTTTTCACAGATAATATTTTTGATTCGGAACAATTTGATACAAATTAGACAATCGGGGGGTCGAGATTAAACATTTAAGTGCCTACCTATTACATTGGAAGTGATAATAATTCATTTCAAAGTGCTGACTAAGGGCCGGCGCCCATTATCGGCATCGGCAAGGAAAAGGATTTTAGGTGGCAAATAGCAATATACTATAACATAATGGCAATAAAGTAGAAATTTCCGTGATATGTGGTCGTAATAACAAAAATACCGCTTCGGTATGCTTGAGGATGAATTTCTACTTTATTGCCATTATGCTAAAGCATATTGCTATTTGCCACCTAAAATTATTTTCCTTGCCGATGCCGATAATGGGCGCCGGCCCTAAAGTATATATACTCGTATCACTGTGACGCAGTCTCTCTTGGAGAGCTTACAGTATAAACCTGGATCATAACTTGACGCCGATCATCGTGAACAGTCTGTGCTGACGGACCTGCAAATAAAATAAACGCATCACGAACCAGTAACCTTACGTATAAATCTATATACATGATTACAGTCTTTCTTAAACTTTAGCGATCACAATTCATAATTTAAACTAATAAACAATACTAATATACAAAAATCGTGGCCACGGTTGTTGTAATACAGCCGAAACGTCGGGAAATAATATAAAAAGGGCGATAAAATTCTGTTTATTAGTTTATTACATCAAAACACTTTTAAACTATCGCGACTTGGAAACATATTAATAAATATAATCGGGACTTAATCGCGTATTGAAATCATTATTTACCTCGACGTTTCAATGACGTTACATTCACCGTGGTCAATCGTATTCCTCCGTTTTGAAGTCGTTTAAAAACGACAACTCTTTTCAGTCAGGGGTTTAACCCATTCAAGGCCCAAGTCTCGACTTCCTAGTGCGTCCGGGGCACCCAACGTGTTGTTACCTCTAGGTCCCTATACGGCAGACTGGCCAGTCCGTCCATGCTGTGTATCGCGTGTGTTGCGCGTGCGCGGCTGTTCTCCCACAACATGCGCTCGCGCAGCGCGTTGCGCGGCTCCGGACGGTGTAGTAACATGCTGTAGCGGGACATAGAGCGGGGGAACCTGGAACAATATACATACAGCCATTTACATATATACTACCCAATATACATACCTTTACATATATACTACACTAGTGGCCCCCGCGGTTTCACATGCGCAAGTCGCGTTACCGGAAATCTTGGGATAAAAAGTAGCCAGTGTTCAAATTCAATTCAAAATATCTATAATGAGGACACCTTACAATTAGGTACAGTATCCTACAATCGGCGGTTTTATCGCTCATGGCGATTTCTTCCAGACAACCGTAAAGCTAAAACTAAGGAGAAATGCCAAACACCAGTCAACGAAATTTAGCACTTTGGGTGTGTTATTCCAAGTCTTTAGCTACCTGTATTCCAAATTTCATCGCAATCGGTTTTGTAATTTTTACGTGAAAGACAAACAAACATACATCCACACTCACAAACTTCCGCATCTACAATATTAGTATGGATATTTGTAAACATTTTGGATACACTGGAAGAGGTAGGCCTAAGAAAAGATGGATGGACTGTGTGCAGATATGTGTGTGCAAGGAGTGAGTACTGAGATGACGAGCGATAGAGGGAAATGGAAGAGAGAAACGTGTTGTGCCGACCCCACCTAGTGGGATAAGGGCAGGGAGATGATGATGATGGATATTAGTAAACCTCACCTGACCACAGTAAAGTTACTGGCCACAATCCTCTCATACATATCATCGTCCTCTCCGCCCCAGCCCTCGAATCTGTTAGAGAATCCATCTATAGAGACATACTGGTCCGCCCTCACCGCCAACACGCCGCCCACCAGTTTAGGGTACGGCAGGACATAGCGGAACTTGTCGATACTGGCGCTCATGTGGCGCGGCTGAGCGGTGCAAACGTACAGGTTGCTGTGAAGGAGAGAAAAATGTATTTATTTATGTAAGCTAGGTGAGTCGAGCTTCTTAGCTAGAGAAAGAGTCAAGCTTCAGTGAAAGGCAGTCAAATAAAGTAAGGCATGTCAGAGTATTTTCAAGTATAGTTTTTAAGCTATTGCATACCTTATATCGCGGGCCTTGAACGTAGAGACCGAATCCAGAAATTCCGTAACGAAAAAACCTAACACTTGTCACTTTAGTTCAGCAACTCGCCTCTCGGTGGCATGCAATAGCTTTACCGCGGCAGTCCCCGAGTGCCACACATCTTTTTACATGTTTATTATTGTGTTGTATTTCATCAGAAAAATTGAAAAATCTTAATAGTCGTAACTTTTGTTAAGATTTTTAAATTTTTCCAATTAAAAGTAATATATGTCACCTATGGTCAAGTGGCAGTAGGTCCACGTCGTGTAGTATGAGACAGGGGAATTTATCCGCGATGGCGCGCTTGGCTCCGATGTTGTACAGCATACCCTTGTTCCAGGGTCGCTCGTCGCGTTGCTCGATCAAATATATCCTGGGAAATAGAATGGCTAGATGAATTGATATATTTAAGAGTGCATTATGGTGCTATTGGTTATTTAGAGTGGTTCCAACATTGTAAGTAACATATTCCAAGTTTTAGACATCACACATACACACATTACAGCACAGATACCTAAAAAGAATTTTAGATTCCAATAAAATCTTTAATAAGGAACATTTTAATGAATGTCCCTGAGTGTGGCAGTCAGCTTTGAATCACTGTAACCACAAGCTAGTTATACGAAGTAATCCACTATAATAATGGAGATTAAATTGAAGAAAATAATAAAGGCAGCTAACTTACTTGTAATGAATGTTTTGTTTCCTTAAAAAGTTGTGCATATAAGGCAGAAAGATGTCTAACTGCTTCTGCCTATTCCTGTATGTGACTAGAATGGCTACACTGAACGATGGAGTACAGTCTGGGACATAGCTTCCATTGCCAATACCAGATGGTGAGAAGTCATCATTCTTCAACGGTATATCCCACGCATCTATACTCTTCGTGTTGTGTATTACTTCATCATATTTACATTGTGTTCTCTTTTTGTTTATGTAGGGAGTAGTTCCTTTGTAAAGCTCCCTATACAATGACTCTTTTGTGATATGCTTGTAGTTGTATGAGCCAGCAAATGCGAAGAATTGTACAATTGCTATGATGCCCAGAACAATGAACAGGCATGTTATCAGCCGTAGTTGTAGTATTCTGTAATTTAAAATATAAATAAGATTCTTGGACGTTTTACAGTCTAGTCCCAAGCTAAGCAACTTATTCCTTGTGTTATAAGTAGTAACTGTTCTACTACTTAGGCGTTTTTATGTAAATACGTTTGATTTTATCTAGAAAAATGCAGACCCAAAACAAATATCAGCAGAACATGCAAACATTGTTGTGTAGCGGGGAACAAACCCGCAAACTCCGCATCTCAGGCGAGTCTTCGCCCACTGCGCCACAGAGGTGGTCATTCAAATAAAGTAATTTCATTAAGTAGTAGTGAATCAGTTATGGTTAATAACTGACCTGTGTTTGATGGAACATTTCGGCATTTGTGGTAACTGATAGTAGCTTCGGAAAGATTTTGTGAAGCAATATTATGATCTACATCCATTCATTTAACATTTGCTTGCTATGTTCCTGCAATAAAATAAACACCATTACCAAGACATTTTTATATTGAAATCTGTCTAATTTCAAGTGGCAAATGGCTTTAATGCAATCTAACTGTAACTTAAAATTTGATTACATTTATAGACCACTTTGATAAGTCTCATCCTTACTACTTAAACTATGCTAATCATTATTTTTAATCAGGATTCTTATTGTTTGAAAAAGGATCTAAGAATTCCATAAGGATCTGATAGAAATGTCTCTCTGGGATACAGTTGTGATGATATTTTTTTTTTTTTTTAAAAAAGGTAATTTTTTGTAGGCAGCATCTTATTGTTGGTCTGATTTGTGTAGAAAATGCCAGTATAACAATTAATAGAACATTTTATTATCTGTTGTCCTAATAGCCTGAATACTTATCAGAACGAGGCCAACTCAACACAAAAATCATGTAATTGTTATTTTAATTGCCTCATCAAGACAGACCAACTTTGATGTGGACAAGGAGCAAGATTTGAAAATGACACATTACTGAATTTAACTGGCATCTCGGGCAAATCTTGGTTCATCTCATTGGATGTCTTACCTTCCTGTCTGATTGAAGCTAATTAAAAATTTATGGGGTAGGTACCTACATAGGGGGTAGGTACCATTTCTTTTCCTAGTTAGGGACCAAGATCTGAACCTACCACTTAACCAGAACAAAATATCTACATGAGTATTTACATTATATTTGCATGTTTGATAACTTAGTGCTTATTCTGTTATCAGTTGCAACAGGATGTGAATTATGATAATTATGTTAGTAGTAGGTGGTAGATAAAGTGGTGCATTGTTTATGTTGCCATTGGTTTAGTTACATAGGTATAGCTGCCAGATACTCCATCCAGTTATGCAGAAATGTATGTAACTCTGAATATTTACTAATAGTATCTTCTGTGAGTACTAAAGTAGCAAGCGACCTCCACGCGCGTCCCACTTATTGAATATATACAGAGCGGTTAAATAGCTGCAGCGCGTTAATTGTATTTTAGTTGCACATATTTCTTTCATACGATTTGTATCATCCGCCATTTGTCCAATACAAAATCAAATCAGCTGTCAAGTCAAGCAAGCAACTTGTCATTTGATTATCAAGACGTAAACAATAATCTTAAAGTTGCGATAACATTATATTAATTAGTGTTATTGTAAAAGAAACAATAAAATATAGTTTTATTTTGTGAATAGTGTTGATTGTCTGAGTGAAACTATAATGATTATGGGATCGTGGGAAGAGGAACTAACCTGTAAGCCGCTAGATTCGTATGCTGAAATAATGAAGTTCTTGGATAATCCTCCCCCTTGGAGAAGCTTATGCAAAGATCTAACGCCACATAGCAAATTTATGGTGAAAAACAGCTCATTAACAAATATAAACAAACACAAAGACGCATCTCTGGATTTACCACAAACTTTTTGTCATTTTGATCCACACGCACAAGACGTCATGCGATACGATGAGAGTTCATTACCAAAAACCTTGGTTTGCCACGATATGGCCAATGGTTATCACGACGATAGGTAATAGTATTTTTTTATTTAATTAAACTAACCCAAATTTAGCTGAACTGACTGATTGAACCAAGAAATTAATTAATAAACATGAAATGACTATGAATGGCACACACACACATTCGGCAATTTCGGCATCATCGGCATGGTGACAGTGAGTGTTTAGATCTGAAATGTCAACGTCATCCTTTGTATTTTTTTATTGATTGGCCATACAGTTTGGAGCTGTAAGTTTTAAAATATTAACCAAAGAGTTACTAAAATACTACGATTTTTATTTACCGAAAAAATGAAAGGCTACCTACGAATTACGAATAAATGTTACTGAGAGGATGACTGCAGAAGCTTTATCCTCCTCTCCTATCAGCCTCCTAGTCAAACTTGTATTATTTTGAAAATGTTCATATTATGTTCATGCATGACGACAATGAATGACGAAAATCACAAAGGTCACTAATTTTGCTATTTATCATTTTCAGTGTTATTGATGGAACAGAAAATTACGAGGCATACACTTTCTACAATTGGGCAGGAATCGATATATTCTGTTACTTTAGTCACCATTTGTTAACAATTCCACCCTTGGGATGGATAAATGTTGCCCACGCACATGGTGTTAAAGTTATAGGTAAAATTCTACTTATTATTTTGTCATCATCATCATCATCTCCTTGCCCATAACTCTGACCTATGTCTTGTTATGTACCTACCTAGGTACCTAAAGGTTTTGGTAAGATTTTTGGTAGGTAGGAACCTATAAAGGTACCTATTTAGCTATTTTCCTATACTTAGTAGGTATAGGTTCCTACGGTGCCCAAACGGGTAGCTTTATAGTTCCTACCTACCTATATTAGGCGGCCTAAAAAGTCCGTCACCAGAATTGGCCACTTGCTCACACGAACGAACGAACGAACCTATATATTTTCATTTTAAAACCTGTTTTAGGCACACTAATCACAGAATGGTCAGAAGGCGCTACATTTTGGGAAAAGGTACTGGAATCTGAAAAAGAATATAAGAACTTTGCAAGCAATCTTGTCGGTATCACAAAGATTTTAAAATTCGATGGATGGCTACTCAATGTTGAGAATAAGGTTGGTATGAATTTTTTTTAATTAGGTACCTATAACTCAATAACCTATCCTATCTTTGGTTTTGCTTACTGCTGGTTGATTCGGTCGAAAGAAAGAAAAATGTTGATTTCTTTAGGATCTCAGTCTTTTCGAGGTTACCTACTTTTTGATGCACAGGGGACATCAATGAAACTCCCGAACAGATTTCACACTTATATTGCTTGTTTTACATGAATTTTGGATAAAGGTTTTTGGAACAATGTTTGTCGTTGCGAGTGTCGAATGAAGTGACGTAAAAAACCTCAGCGCCTGAACAATATTGCGATGCGCAGGAGTTAAAGGTAGCATGGTTGCTCAACAGAAAAGCGTAGGCGTCAACACTACTTATTTACTTTGTATGATTTTTAGGTGGCCAAACCAACAGTGCTTCTGGACTTTGTTAGACACTTAAATCTTGTGCTACACCAGGAAATACCGCATGCCGTCCTTATATGGTACGATAGCGTTACCATCCAAGGTACACTCAACTGGCAAAATGGACTCAATGAAAAGAATAAGTAAGTTTATGTAATTTAACATATTTACGACCTAGCGCAAAATAACGTGGCCGGTCCGCTTACCGAATATGTACCTATGCCATCAACAGTCAATCGTTTTAAAAACTTGGCTAAGGCGCTAAGTAGCCTTATGTGTGCCTGAGGTATCCCTATAAAAAAATTAGACGAGGATTTTCGGATTATGAATAAATATGCACTTCGAGAGTGCAAGACTTTGAAATTGGAAAACTTACGAAATTGGAATTCACGCTTGAGACGCGGAGGTTACGAGGTTCGAGCCCCGTTACGGGACAAATGTTTGTATGTTCGGCAGATAGTCGGTGTCTGGGTGTTTTCTATCTATCTACCTATATTATTATTTAAATGCCCAAAGATATATGTATTTATTTATTAATAGAGCATTTTTCGACGCCTGCGATGGCATCTTCACGAACTATTCGTGGTCGGAGACAGACGTGCAAGGGAGCGCCGCGGCGGCCGGGGACCGACTGACTGATGTATACATCGGGATCGATGTCTGGGGCCGGAACTTCTTTGGCGGTGGACAGTTTAACACACAGGAGGTAAGAACTAAAAAAAAAGACGTGTGTCACTCGGGGACTGCCGCGGTAAAGCTATTGCATGCCACCTAGAGGCGAGTTGAACTAAAGTGAAGCGCTAGGTGATTTCGTTACGGAATTTCTGGATTCGATCTTCACGTTCAAGGCCCGCGATAGAAGCCATGCAATAGCTTAAAAAGTTTTATTGCTCTATATAACTAACTATATTCCTTACAGCAATAAATGTTTTTCGCACCGTAAAAAAAAAAAAAACTATTCTAAAATAAAACCAAAGGAATAAATTCAGAAACCCATTGTTAAAAAATAACGGTTTTTCCAGGCAGTAAAAGTGGCGTCTAGGCATGGCTGCTCCTTGGCCATATTTGCGCCCGCATGGACCCACGAAGCCATGAGCACGGATAAATGCAATATCAATGCAGTCGCGATGGCAGAAGGTGAGGCCCATCTCTTGGAATCTTCAGAAATGTACCTACCTTCTACCTAATTACTCTTTTACAAATGGTTATCGAATGGTATAGGGTAGGTCTAGGTAAAGGTCGCGCCACGTAAAAAGAACGATAGGGGAAACGGGAGGAGGTATGTTTGCGTACGGGTCACTCGCTTTCGAACCAATAGCACGCGCTAAATCAACGGTGTGAAGTGCGCCGCGTCACCCTTCCACCAATCAGCCCTAAGAGTCCTTAAAATCGCCTACTGCGCAGCTTTTCCCCTCAGCGTTCTTTTTACGTGGCGCGACCTATACCTAGTTGTAATGTGATTAATAAATTATTGTTACTAAATAGTTTAATTTTTTGACGATAAACTTCTGTAATTGTATTCGTCTGTGCTGTGTGTGATTTCCAAATAAATACTTTTCTATTCTATTCTATTCTATTCTATTTCTAATTGCACAGATCTGAGCAACTGCCAACAGTTTATGTTGCGTGACCGCGCGCTGTGGGGCAGCCTGTGGCCCTTCCTTAACACGCGCGTGCCGTGCGCGCTGCCCTTCAAGACGTCCTTCTGCCGCGGACTGGGACGGAGGCGACACCAGTACGGAGAGGTACTTTAGCCTGATCACACCGTCTCGGTGTCCACACTCATCCTAGGAACAGAGGAAGAACAGATTACATGAGTACAGATACCTCATCTCCAACATTGAAATGACTCCTTCTTTTTTTTATCGGGCTACTTTTGTGTTTGATTCTTGCGGCGCCACCTGCGGCGCCACCTACCTGCGGCGTTTAGGCATCCGACTGCATGCTATTTAGCACTTGATGGAGTTACTTTTTTTTGATTGCAGGCAAGACCTAAACGCCACTAGGTGGCGCCGCAAAAATCAAACGCAAAAATAGCCCGACGAAAAAAAAGATTGGTTGCCTGTAAAGTCGGTATACGGGCGAAAGTTTTACGTGACAACGCGTGCTTCTCATAGAGATGTAACGGATATCCGGTAACTATCCGGTATCCGGCCTATCCGGCCTTTTTTTACTATCCGGCCGGATACCGGATAGTAATACAGTATCCGGCCGGATACCGGATAGTGAATTTTTTTTAAAAATCTTATTATTTTACACAAAGCAAATCATACACTCATACACAGCCAATAGGTTATGGACACCGTTTAATTTTATAAAATATTGCCATCGTGTTTTGATGATAATATTTCTTGTTAATCTATCAGATTTCAGACATAAAATCATGGGCAATGCACAAAGTGAGTACACCTACTTATACTATCTTACTTTTATTTATGAGATGAGCGATCAACCAAATTTTGTTTACCTAATATTTTTATTTTAAGTGTTCTCGTGTAAGTGACAGTGTCTTTTATGAGAATAAATATCTTTAAACCTAAACCTAAATCACGACGACAAGTGATATTAAACAATGAAATAAACAACAATCGAACCGAGAAACCAACACAAACTGACACGCGCGATATAAATAAATAAATATCCTGGGACATTTCACACAGCGTCATCTAGCCCCAAGCTAAGCAACTTAATGCTTGTGTTATGGTAACCAGATGACTGATATAATACTTAGATAAATTTTTTTTGTACTCATAGATATCATTTGAACGTCCCCGAGTCGACCCGATCTCCGCTTACGTGCGACCCGAATGCGCCTGAATATTTCCGATCTCGTTCACCGCGCCAATATTCAAATCAAACTGATCGCGTCAACGTAATTAAGGGCCGGATATCCGGCAGCCGGATATCCGGCGCTCCGGCCTAGTAGCTTGCCGGATATCCGGTATCCGGTATCCGGCCAAACTACTATCCGTTACATCTCTACTCACTCGCGCGTGCCTCTCACTCGCTCTCATTGTGAGCGCATAACGTGAGCGGAGCGTAACGCAGTTTCTTGAAGTGTCACCCGGCAAACCAATTTATAAGACGTTGTCACGTCAAAAAAGGAGTCATTTCAATGTTCGAGATAAGGTTTGCATCCATCTATCAGGTATCTGTACTTATGTATCTATGCAGCAACCAAGCTCAACACGCGTTCAACAGGTGCTGTGCAACTCAAAGTGGTACAACCTGCGTCATCAGCAGTACCAGCCGAACTCGGCTCACGGCCCGCACGGCTACCGGCTGTGTCCCGCCACCTCCGACCTCAACCTCCTCAGACAATACAAGGACGATAAGGGGATCTTGGGCTTCCGGGAACAGTTCGAAAGGGGACGCATGAAGCTGCACTCCAGCGATAGGTCTGCCATACACTCCGACCTGCTGGCGGATAGCGCCCGCGCGGTGGAGACGCCAGAGACCATCGAGGAAGCATCCTCTAGGCTCTTGATGAAGCCTCCGCGCGAGGAAAGCGACGACGCGGACGAGCAGTCGCAAGGTTGATAATTATTCATTTACTTTTAATTGTTTTTTCTTAAACTTTCGCGATCACAATTCATATTTTAGAACTATTTACACACAGGTTTTTATCGCGTTGATTACCTTATTTATATCCCGACGTTTCGACTATGTTACAATAGTCGTGGTCGCAGGCAGACTGCTATTGTAACATACTTTTAATTGCTCTGACATGCCTTACATTGTTTTTTGACTGACTTCTCACTGAAGCTTGACTATTTAGATTGTTAAGGGATCGCTTTAAAAAAAGCTAGGCCCAGACCACCAGGTTCTTGCCTGATGCTTTCCCTGGTGTAGGGAGTTATTTTGGAACAGGAAATAGAGTCACCTAGCTTTTAAGATTGTACAATTTTGAGTGATCCTTGAGGTCCTACGAAATAAACAAATTTTTCTTTCTTTCTTCCAAGGTCGCGGGACTACGCAGCCGTCCACCTGTCTCAACCAGGCCCGGAAGGTCTCCAGCCCGCGGTTCACGCTGGTGTACGTGCGCGACGAGCGCGAGTGTCTCGAGGTGTACCACGGCGACAGCTTCAACGGCGGCTCCTGCCTCCGCGTACACCCGAGCGACGCGCTGTACCCCGATTACAGCTTCACGAGGCTGTTCCACTGCGACTTCCGATGCGAGCACTCGCTCATCTTCTGTGTAGTGACGAAAGAGCTGCCGGGATCCCGGGAGCAGTTCTTGAATCTGTTGTTGTTTATGCGAGATGAAAGAGAAGAAGAATTGCGCGTGATGCTGGAGGGGCGTAGCCTGCCGGGGGGCGGGGGTGGGGGTGGGGGGGTCGTGGGTAGAGTGGCTCTTTCTCTGGCCCCGCTGGAGCCGGGAAGCGCGCGCTTCCGCAGCACGAAGCGCTACCTGCTACTGAACGAGCCCGACGTGTACGTGCCCGTTGACAACTCCTTCGGCTGGACAGTCAGGTCAGTTCATCGAGGGCATTGACCTCTTACTTCAACCTTGAGTATGGTCAGTCACGCTGATACGTGCTGATAACAATAAAGTATTATTAAGTACAGATAAGCGCCCATTCGAGGGGATGATAACGATTATTTGTATTAACTTGCATAATTAAGTAGTTTCCGTTTGTTTGAGTCCCTGTATTTGGTTACTTGTGCGTTTACTACGATAACAGTTTTACAAGTTTACAACAAAATAGTATAGATCTAAAAAAGGCTCTACTTTGTAAGCTTATTGTGTAACGCGAAGCATAGTGATTTTTTAAATTTTATATCTTTACTAGCTGCGCCCCGCGGTTTCACCCGCGTAAGTCCCGTTTCCGCGGGAATATCGGGATAAAAAGTAGACTATGTCACTCTCCATCTTTCAACTATCACCACTTAAAAACACGTCTATTCGTCGCTTCGTTTTGCCGCGAAAGACGGACAAACAGACAAACAGCTTTTCCCTTTTATAATATTAGGTATCGATATGGATAGGTAGGTTTCGCCAGTTTGGCTAGACTGGCGGCAACGGAGGGAGACCTTTGCCCAACAATGGGACAATGATTGGCTAGTATAGTAGGTAATAGTACTGCTTGCTGCCAAATGCTTTTCGCTGATGTGTGGTAACTGGTGTGTGCAGATATTACGAGGTCCACATGGGGGGGGCTCGCGTCACGTCCATCAACTGCCGCGCGGGGCGGGGGCGGGGGGAGGGGGCCATCCTGCTGGGCCAGCTCGGGATCTGTCACAGACCTGGACCTCAGCCGGTATTATATATCTAGCAGATAATAATAAAAATGTATCCAAGTATATCGACGACCTCTGTGGCGCAGTTGGGCGAGCGCCCGGCTGAGACGCCGAGGTTGCGGGTTCGATCCCCGCTACGGGACAAATGTTTGTATGTTCTGCAGATATTTGTTCGGTGTCTGGGTGTTTTTATCTATAATATGTATGTAAGAAAAAATGTATCTATGTATGTAATAAATCAGTCATCTGGTTACCATAACACAGCATTAAGTTGCTTAGCTTAGGACTAGATGACGGTGTGTGGAATGTCCAAGGATATTTATTTTATTTTATTAATACCAGATCGAAATATATAGGTATTTTACTAGGTACTCGTATTTCGATCTGTCAAACTTACCGAAGTCTTGTTTTTTTGCAGGATTCCAGAGAAAACATGCACTCGGACCAACAAATTAGTTACAGTAGCACATAACAACTGTTAAAATATTTTTATCATAATTTAATAATATGTATTTAAAAATATAAATTTAAAATTTGTACTTTGTACTTTTACAATTAAAAATAATAGAGGAACTATTATGTCTTTACATGAAACATTCTATAAGCAAATTATGATAGACTAGTTTTTGCCAGCGGCTTCGCTCACGTGGTACCTACTCACCTACCAGGATAAAAGTAGCCTATCCAAATTGCGTGAAAATGTCACTAACATCCGACCTACCTTTTCACATATCCTCACATTCTTTCACCTCTAGATTATAGTTATCTAGGTTTAAAAGTAGAAAAGATAATCAGTTAGATAAAGCAACAGTTTGGCGCCAGGCGCCTGCCTATCTCTAAATCTATCACATCACTAAAACCACGTAAAGCTGATATGTGCCAATCGGACATTCACACTGACATAAGTTAATTGATTAGTTCAATGATCTTATTCATATGAGTCAGGCTCGTATTCAGAAACTATACCTTTTCAAGCGTTAGTCGCGTGCGTCTCACTCATCTCAAGCGGTGATTCATCACTAAGTTTCCCTAAAGAACTGTCAAAAATTGATGCTTAAGCTTATCTGAGTAATGCTTTTGAATGCGGCCCTGCCTGAGCTGTTGTGATTTCCCTCTTTACAATAATGCGTTAGGTACTTACTTAGTTAACGATCTCATTAGTTAACGAATCACAATAACAGCTGACAAACACAACAAGTTAGAATAGAAATGACCTAGGTAAGCACTTTTAATATTGCTATAGTAGGTACATAGTCCTGTGACTTCATAAAACTTATACCCGTGGTAAAATAAAACGCACATCTAGTCGGTACTACAAACACTTCAAAATGTAAAATAACAAGAACACAATAAAAAATATAACTAAAAACTACATAACATAAACATCTGTGTAAGTAGTTAGTAAATTGTATACTAATGGCATAGGGTTCCGTATCGAAATTGTGAAATGGCACTGGGTCCAAATCCTCGTCCAAATTTTGTCCTCTTAAGTTAAATATGTAATTAACTCTCTACGTACAAGTTTAAGTTACAGTTACTTAATAGATTTTTTTCAATAGGGACATTATTATTGCTACACAAATGCCAAAAGATTTTTTTTTGAAGAAACCTTTATTTGAGCTTTCTTATTCCAAAATTTATTTAAAGTTGATAAAGACACAGTTATACCGCGATACGTAAATTTGACTTTTGTTGAAGTCTTTCATAATATTTAATTTTTTGAAGCGCTCGTGGCGAAGCTTGCTCAGACTTTTTTGACAGATCGTCGAAGTACGGTCACTTCTTGGATGGGTGACCGCAAGTGGCATTATTATCTGAGCGCTTCCGTGCTTCGGAGGGCACGTTAAATGATCGGTTCCGGCTGACGGAGGATAGGCGGCCTAAAACCTCCGTCACCAGAGTTGGCCACTTGCTCGAACTCGCGAACGAACGATTTTTTTTAAGAATGTATAATTTGGAACTCTCTGTGTTTGCGACGACTCGCACTTGGCTTGGGTTGTTGTTATATAACGGTAGGAAGTTCGCGGTATGCCTCTCCGATTTGACAACCTTGGATCAGCTGTCCCTGCGCGGTGACAGCCGAATTGTGACTCTACGCTGGACTTTTATTAAGGTAAGATATTTCATTTTATTCACGCATTTTTAATGAAGATGTGTAAGGGGATGATCAGAGGCAGGTGCCATGTAACTATTTTGGTCCATTGCTGCATTTGAAATGCAGCAATGGACCAAAATAGAACTGCTGGCTGCGATTTTACCAAAGTTAGTACGTATCTCTACCTAAAAACCTATGTTTTTTGTAAGTGAGATTGTATTTAGGTAACGTACCTATTCCTAACGTACCTACATGGTACCGCCTAGAATTCAAAGTTGTACCTACTTCTGTTATTAATTATCCACAAAGAATAAATATAGCTGCGAGAAAAATCATTTGTTTAGATTAAGTATGTAATCTTAGTTTGATCTATGAGGATGATGTAAGAAGCTCGGGTAGGTACCTGGTACCACAGATTACCAACATAAGTCTGGTACTAATTAAAGAGTTACTGATCAGTAAACTGTTTTAAACTCAACATATCATGTTGTCTTATCGAAAAACAACATTTTGTACTCATTTCTGTAAGCACCTTTATATAAAAACCGTGTGTTGTGTTAGGTTCTTCTTCGTCGCTTTTTTAAAAGGTAAAAAGTGAATTAGTAACCTATGTTTATGATGAATGCCGGCAACTTAATGAAGCAAGATGCGGGTTCGATCCCCACTTTTGGGCTAATGTTTAAGGTAGGTCCTATGTTCCACAGTTATTTTTTCGGGTACGATGTTTTATAAATAGGTAATTACTTGAAAAGAACTAGGGAAAGAGGAACAAGAGCTCTAAAACATCAAAACGACCTGATTACTTTTTACTGAAAGAAAGAAAGAAAAATATGTTTATTTCATAGGACCTCAAGGATCGCTCAAAAACGTACAGTCTTAAAAGCTAGGTGACTCTATTGCCTGTTCCAAAACAACTCCCTACGCCACTAAGTCCATTGACCGACAATGATTGAACGGCATTTGTAAATCCCCAATCACCTACTTTAGGATGATGACGGAATATTATCGAAGATAAACATATTATTCAACATTACCGGATACGCTCAAGGTGGGAGTGCATCGACCTTTTGTTTTATTTTTCCAATTTCAGTAGATACCTACGGTTATCTAACTCAGATTGGATTGATTATGAAGTGGTACAAACTTAGCATAAACTACTTCAAGGTGTGCTGATAACAACTGTCAGCTCCCAGATTAAGATCTATCTTATCATTATTTCCTTGTATCAGGTATTGTTATCAATCATCAGGAGTTTTTCTTTAAGTATTTAAGCTCTTGTTTGTTTGAGTTAGTATATTCAGCGTATTCTATCAGGTAAGGAGACTAGAACCTAAAGTTTGCAGTAGCTGATGTCTTTAATTCAAAACCTATTGATTTTAGCACATTATTTTGTGGAATCTACAGATTCTTATTATTTTTAAGCTTGTTCTTCTGATGCTTTTAAATTCTAAATTAAAGCTATGGGCTATTTGACCTAAATCTATCTTATGTTTTCTCATTTTGTGGTCGAAAAATTTCTGAAAATTACAAACGAAACTTCCAGTTGCAATTCCCTATCCACCCATACTTCGAAATTCGCTAATGCACATGCAGAAAATCATTTTGAGTTGGCTTGAACTCGAAGTTTGGGGTCTGGCTCAAGTGAATCCTATTCATGGATATAATGTTGCAGCATGGCACCAGCAGTAGCCACCTGTTGCAGCAGCAGCGCCGTGGGGTCCGCGCTGTCGGCCGCGCTGCACTTCTTCGCAGCCACGCAGTGCCTCGTGCAGGAGCCGTGGCCACCACAAGCGACCGTTGCAAGTAAGTTCATATTCCATGTTTTATCATCATTTCCACTATTTTTTGCACCGAAACGCAAAGCGTAGACAATAGACCTCCGTTTAGTGTTAAAACTTTGTTAAAGCTTATATAGTAACATCCACATCTATTTTACTTTACATAAATCATCTCACTGACTTGCTTTTGCTTTTGCAGATGGCTCCAAATTTGATTTTATTGTCGTGGGGGCTGGCACAGCAGGCTCCACTGTGGCAGCGCGACTAGCGGCTACAAACTTCACCGTGTTGCTGGTGGAAGCTGGCCCTGATCCTCCGCAAGAAGCTATCGTGAGTACAACATACCTGATGAAATTAGAGATATAATTATCACTAAATAATTCTTAGGTACCTACTGATTAACTTTTCCTTGCAGATCCCGGCCTTTCACAGCGTGATGCTAACAGGACCATATGATTGGAAGTTTACTACCACTGACGATACAGTTACAGGACAAGCCTTGTCAGAAGGCAGTCAGAAGCAGCCGCGAGGGAAGATGCTCGGGGGCAGCGGATCCATTAACAACATGATCTACGCTCGGGGTTTCCCCGCCGACTACGACGAGTGGGCCACGATAGTCGGCTCCGATTGGAATTGGGAAAACGTCCTGCCGTACTTCAAAAAGACTGAGAAAATGACAGATGAACACATAGCTCACAACGAAGATTTGATGAAATATCACGGAGTTGAGGGTGAAATAGAAGTTTCTGGAAAATATGAAACTACTGAAACCATTAAACGTTTCATAAATGCATTCAACGAGACGGGATTCAGTATAGTAGACGACATGACGAACCCTCACAGATTAGGAGCTGGGTTGTTTTCGCACACGATTAGGGATGGAAAAAGGGACAGCTCGTTGACTGCCTTGTTGAATAAAGCATATGGTGATAACATTTTCGTATTGAAGAATGCGTTGGTGACTAAAATTCTCACACATAACATCACAGCTGTTGGAGTAAAAGTGCTGATCGACGGCGAGGAGTTGCACTTCGAAGCGGGTAAGGAAGTTATAGTGTCCGCTGGTACTTTCAATTCACCCAAACTGTTAATGTTATCGGGCATCGGCCCAAAAGAGCACTTGACTGAAGTCGGCATTGACACTGTAAAAGATCTACCTGTGGGAGGCAATCTTCACGATCACATCATGTACTTAAACTACATAGCAGCGAACAACGGTACCTGTTATACGAGTGAAGCTAAACAACATAAAAACGTAATTGATTACCTCTACGATGGGTCAGGGCCACTGGCGAACGCCGACAGCATGGGAGCGCTGTTGGCGTTGAAAACATCCGACCCTAACACTCCTGATTTCGCCTACTACCCAACGTGCGTTCCGCAGGGATCTAACTTTGAAGATAGCTGCCACTCTATCATCGGTCTAGGCAGTGAAGTTTGCGACCAGCTCGGTGAAATTAATAAGAACAGTGAGCTGCTGTCCGTTGCTGTTGTTCTGCTCAAGCCTAAATCCAGAGGCAAGGTTCGATTGCACTCGAGCAACCCTCTGGACGACCCCGTCATCTACTCGGGCACCTTCGATAACCCTGCTGATTTGGAAAATTACCCTGTTGCTGTTGATGTTGTTCACGCTTTGGCACAGACTACTTACTTTAAGGAACAGTCTGCGCAGTTCGTGGATATTAAAATAGGAATTTGTGAGGGTAAGAGTGGGTCCGACAAGGTGAGATGCAAGGCTAAGGCGATGGCGACGTCAGCGTGGCACGCGGTGGGCACAGCTGCGATGGGGAAGGTGGTGGATGGCGAGCTGAGAGTTCTCGGCGTGAAGGGACTGAGGGTGGTCGATGCCAGCGTGATGGCCAAGGTGCCAAGGGGGAACACGAACGCCCCGGTGGTAATGATCGCCGAGAAAGCCGCGGACTTCATTAAGAGGGCTCATGGAGCGGAATGAATGGACCATTTACTATACCAATCAAGTCTACGTGGACGACAGACTGCGGTCGCAAGCTCGCGAGGAAAGTGTTCGCAGTTTCTTTTGCGTTATTGTGTTTAGTTTTTTATAATTATTGAATTGTGACAATTTAAAATAAGTATTATCAAAAACGATTGTGTTCATGAAAGAATTTCAAAATATTAATAGGCATAAGTACTTTATAATTTATAAATATGATTTAAATTTTGAATAAAGACAAAATTAAAAAACTACTTTTTTTTATTTACCTCTATGTATATTTTTCTCCTCTATGAATCTAACTTGTACAATCAAATCTGACTTCTATTCTATAGTACTACATGGTACCTTACCTACTACACACTCGACATTAAATAGTTTCGATTAGATACACAAATTAATTCTTAAATTCAACTTAACAATCAATTAATGTAGGTCCTTCCGTTGGTATAAAAAATACAGTATTACATAAGTTAGCGTTGCATATTCAATTGTCAGCACTGTTTGCTCATTAGCACCAATTTCCCCCCATGTAAGGACCGGTTCGTAACTATAAGCAACGTTACCGATGGGACAGGTAACGAGTAGGTATATTGATTACAAAGTGAAATGTCATCATTATCATAATCGGTGCTGTCATCAACATGTTGTATTATGTTGTGTAATTACATAAAAGAAAAAAGAAAATGTTCGTATCTTTCATTACTTATCTAATCTATAATTATGAATTGTGTCAGTGTGACTTTGTCATGACATTCAATTTTGTTTTCGTTATCACTGTTACTATCATATTTTTGTTTTCACGTTTGAGCGAGCGCAGAGCCAAGTTGTATTTTGACAGGTGCGCCTGCGCCGAAAAAGTCTCCCTCAATTTATATCAGCTTCCTGTTAATTTGAGCCGGAAGCTAATGAGGGACGGTTCTGTCTTCTTCCCTTGTTCCGGCTGTGGTTATTTGTATAAATATTTTTGTTTAAATATTGATATTTGTTCATAATCTTTTCAAAATTCCATAGATGTCTGTGACTGTTCTTTTTAGCATTGTTATATTGCCGTATTTACGCAGATCTACATTTAGAAGTCAGGTGTGTCACTTTCTTGCCGCTGTGACACATGGCATGAAAAGATGTCGCACACGTTATCCATGGCACAGTTTAGCAGTAGAGACAATTTGAATAATTTATTTTATCTCTTGGTTTTATGCCTTTCTTTTCCTATATCTAAAACAAGACCCGGTTTCTAATGGATAGTGTTACGGCTTTTTTATTTATAGACAACTATTGAATTTTAATAGTTGTGTATCAGTTTAAACTTTAAATAGAGTGAAGTAGGTCAGTTTAAAATCAGCAGCCGATTAGTGTCATCAAAGACGATTTTATAATAATTAACTTTATATTATTTTTAACTTTGCAAAAGCAACTCAGGATGTCGATTCTCGACTTTCAAAGCATGACGCGGTAAGAGATTACACGTTGTGTAGCACACGCCGTGTCGTGCCAAGAAAAGACATGGTTATTGGAGAATAGGCGGCAGAGGCGATAAAATCGTTAGAGTATTTGAGACATAATGCTAGAGAAGTTTCCTCCAGACAGCATATGGTAGGTTTGTGAGAATGCGGTACGGTACCGAGGGGCGCGTCCGTCGCGAGAGTAGCTTTCACCAGCAGATGAGTGCATGCGCGTGCGCATGCAGGAAGCATATGACGTCATGTGGAAAATTCAGATGTTTAAAATTTGGTACTATGTGCTAATTATTGAATACGCTTTTCACATGTATTCGTAGTTGTCGCGTGAAACGCATGTAGGTACGATATTCTATTGGAAATTTTTATTGAATGATTTAAGACTTAGATTAAATAGATTTGATTTGATTAATAAAAGTAAAACAGGAAGAAGTAGTTTTAGTAGATTTCATCACTCTCTCTTCCGTAACACACCTATTTGCACTTACCTAATACAAAGCCATGAGGAAGTGCTGCAGAAGCTGCAATAACTCATTAAATGGACCATCTTCAACTCTGCACTGCAATTATTATCAATTAATACACAATCCCTCCGAGATGGTGCTAGATAGTGCAACTACTCTCTCCACCACCTGTATCAGCGCGTGCGCACCTCACAATCACAAAATAGTAGCTCTACCATATCACTTCAAATATACAGTACGTACGAATCTGTAACCGCGCGCGAGCGATATTGGAACCTAAAATCAAAACCAGTCGGTTCAAAATCTCAATGAAAAGATTAGACAATCAGCGCTCGCTTTCACCTAGTCTTTGGGAAGTAAGGTCTACCTCATTCAAGCCAAATTGAATCGAAACAAATTGAAATAAAACATGTTTTTGAGCGCAGAAATGAAGCAGTGAAAGGTGGCGCGTGGTGTTCGACCGGCAGTCGGCAGAGATCGCTCGGCGGCTAGTAGAGTGTGTGTCGCAGCGCGCGCCGCACGTGATGGACCGCGCACGGTGAGCACTGACCATGTCGGACGCGGAGCGCGCCCCGGAGAGCCCGGACACGTACGCCGCCGGCGCCCCCACCGCCACCGTCTCCAGCCTCAAGTCAGAGGACTCCACAGAGCATCTAATATGCAAAACCCCACAGAAGACGAGGAAGAAGGAAGTGAAAGAACAAAGTGTGACTTCGAAGAGTGTTGAAGCGGGCAGTGAGGTTCCTAATGATAGGAGGAGACTGGTAGTGTTTCTGGGGTTGGGGCAGGTGGTGCTGGGCGCGCTGCTGGTGGGTGCTGGCGCGCTGGCCGTCGTGAAGGGAGCGGCGCTGGCCCGCGTCGGCGCCGGGCTGTGGGCCGGCTGCATCGCCGTCGTCACCGGCGTCGTCGGCGTCCTCGCCGGCATCAACGACTGCTATGGACTCTATGGCGTCGGCAGTGGGTGAGTCTACCAACATTGACAGAGTTTGTGGTTATAATGATAATAATACGTGATCAAACTAAGAATGGTGATGGATGGACTCTCGATCTAAGACTTTGACAACGGTGATTTAAATATGAAGTTCACAATGACTAAAATAAAAGAGTTGGGATAAAGCACATGCGTAGAAGTAGAGACATTGGTCTTTAAATTAAAAAAATAATCGAATAATAATTATATATTTTACTATGTTATCAAGAATCCTGATCTGATCGAGAGACCTGTAGGCATACCATGACCGTTTATAGCGATTCAGTTTAGGTCCAACTACGAACCAGTTTTGACGTAAAGTAAGGCGCTGACGTAAAGTTTTGACAGTAAGGCAGAACCTAAACTGAATCGCTAACACCTCATGGTACGGCTGCAGGTCCCCAGATCATGTTTCTAGCTATCAGTTTTTGTTTTATTGTTAGTGAAATCAGTTTTTGTTTTATTGTTATTGTTAGTGAAACAAGAGGTAAACTAAACAAACCAACAATATTAGTATGAGCAAGATCCCGCGAAACAGAGTAGTTACTACAAAATATCACACTCAAACAAAACTCAAAACTCAAAAAAAGATGTCTGATTTCTGTTCAACAACGCTTTTTCTACGAGCATGCAGAAAAATTATAAAAAAACTAGAAATGTTCGGAACTACAACTTTCATTGATCGTTATCTAAATTTTCACACAAACATTATTTATTATTGTTTGTTATTTTTTTTAACTGGTTTTGTCTTATTAAGGTACTGACCTCAAATACCGAAAAGTTTATCAGATAGACTCATTTACTTCTGATCAACTCTATAATTTGTCAAGATTGAACCCGCGACCTTTGCGTATCTTCAAGTGGTCTGCGAGTTTAGAGAAAGCTGTGACGCAATGCCAAAGGAGTCACTTTTACTCAAACATTATAAGAAATGGCCGGAATTCATATTCAAATATTCATACCAAAACTACGGGCGTCTTAAAACAGTGACATTATACTAACCATTATCATATATTTATAATTATCTCTTACATTGATGATATTGTGTGGTTATGAAGGGCATAATTGAATGAACGAAATAGACACATTATATAAAACTAGCTGCGCCACGCGGTTTCACCCACGTAAGTCCCGTTCCCGCGGGAATATCGGGATAAAAAGTAGCCTATGTCACTCGTGGATAATGTAGCTTTCGAATGGTGAAAGAATTTTTAAAATCGGTCCAGTAGTTTTTGAGCCTATTCATTACAACCAAACAAACAAACAAACAAACAAACAAACATATATAGTGTAGATGTGTAAAATATAATCACGATGACTCTACATATTCCAGCTAGTAGACATTTCTTTCGGATCTTTTTAAAAAGAAAGAAAAGAAGAAACAATTTATTTCAATGTTAATATCAAATTTAAACTTTTTAATCATTAATTCATTATTCTACTCTTACTTTAAAATCACCTTTTCATACGATATTGTACCGTAATAGTTGAAACTGAACAGCACGAGCGCGTTTATGTCTTTTGTACCGCAAATTTAGTTCATCGCCGATGTCAATTTAATAGGTTGGATTGCTGTCACCTGTATATTTACAACTATATAAATCAAAAGGAAATTCAAGAAGTGATAGTAAATACCATTTTCATTACTCATACACGGAAAGTACGCACGAAGTTGCCTGATTATAGGGTTCAAAGTAGCATGTTCTGTCCCTAGGGAAAACAAGTACTTTCCTGCCCTAGGGCAGGAAAGTAAATAACTGTCAAATGTCAACTTCATTTTTGACATTTATTTTGTGGCATGTCGATGCATGCTAAGTGTTCAAGTTCTTCTAACTCAATCAGATGCTAGATATTATGTCTCTCTGGCACGAATTTGTGCTTCTCTAGCACTAATTATATTATATTTATTTATTTTATTTTATTTATTTAAATTTTTTCATCATCAAAAAAAACTACTGGTAGAATGCCTACTACTTTTATAGCCATTCTACTACCAGTCAGTATTTTTTTTAAATCTGGAACGCAGCTATGCCATGCCATCGTTAGCTGCTTTTAGTCAATATTAAACTAGATTTTTTTAAAAAAAGCGAGACAGCTAATTTTTGTGTGTGAAATTTAAATTTTACATCAATATTTTTGGTAATTTCCTCATATTGGTAATGAAAAGTAGAGTACATACCTCGGAAGAAAGGCCCTTCGATGCACTCGAACTATTATCGCACTCGCTGACGCTCGCGCGATAAACCATCTCGTGCATCGGAATCTGTGCCTTTCTTCCTCGTGTAGTAATCTACTATTATCTTTAAAAATATATATATGAGAAGTGTATCAAATTATTGAATCATTCAATAATTAGAAAAAAACAAAACTTATTGCACATAATAAACCTTATTGCATAAAATAGAATAGTAGTTATTTTATATTATTTTATAGGTATTTTATAAATTAAATATAAAAATATTTCATAATTTCACGTCATAAATAAAGTTTGATACCAATTACCGAATATAACGAGTACCTACCTAAATACGAAAAGCAACATGGGACTTATAAAATAAGTCTGTGAGCGGAATCCTAAGCATGAATCTTAAGAAAGTGGTTCTGTCGGGTAACGATGACCGAGGATTTAGATATTTGCTGAATAACCTAATCTGCCACGTAACGGTCGACACACAGACGAACCTACAAACCCAATAAATTTGGAGAAACACACTGTTTTGCCGCGTGATGCCACCAATTCGATATCATAAAATTTATTGATTAATCATAAAATATTCAAAAATAATTATCAATACTAGTCGCATACAGACTAAGATTGTATGAGATTAAAATCTACTTGAATAGGTAAATTGTTGGCATTAGGTATGGCTACATCTTTGGCTAACATCCACAAGTGTCACGGTGCTTGCAAATAGCATTTTATGTTTTAATAGGTACTTTTGCACCTACCTGCTAAACTGGAGGTTTTTTTAACAAACAGTACCAGCCTAAATCTAGTGTTATATTCGACGTCGAATATAAATAAATACTTAACATTATGTTTTGTGTTATTAGTTAGTATATAGACCTTTCATCAAGTCAGAAAATGTTTTTCTGACTTGATTTTTGA
Organism: Xanthorhoe spadicearia; assembly: GCA_947086425.1. NCBI lineage: Eukaryota > Metazoa > Arthropoda > Insecta > Lepidoptera > Geometridae > Xanthorhoe > Xanthorhoe spadicearia. Next base: position 188,453 of record OX352206.1, read on the forward strand.
AAATCATATTTTGAATTTTTGATACACAAAGCCGTTAGTAAAATTAAAAGGAGCCGGTATATAGTAATTTTTCGTAATCAGTAAAGTTGAAATAAAACAAGTTCGATATTACTTGCAAACACGGAATGAACGTAAAATTATGAAATCGGAATGTAATTCACGTGTTTACTTAACTTTATTTGTCTATAATTTGGGTAACAAGCCAATTACCCGCTCTGTGAATTGCCGATCGGCTTGTTACGTAACACAAATAAACAAAGTATTTCCGCGGCCGCCGTGACAGACAGACGGACGTGACTGCTCTAATGAACCTGCCAATTTCATTATAATGGTGATGTATGTATGGATCTAACGGGAGATGAATTGGGAGGTCTAAAAATCTAACAGTAAAACGATATTGAACTAAATAGAATCCTCTTGACGTACGTACTTAGCGTCTTATTCATAAAATCTTGACAATTAAAATTAAATATGGAAACGAAAAGTGATAGCAACAGATTTAGAGAGCTAACTTTTGTATATACACATATAGATATGTATATGTTTATATTAATAACGTACCCCCTATATATATTCGGCCAGTAAACCTATGATAGCTAAAATGAACATTGGACCTGTTGCTATCTCTTTTCGACCTACCCAGAATACATTGTCTATGTAGATCTTTTGTTAGTAGTGGTGTCACCCAAATCCAGGAGCGGTCTGAAAACCAGCGTTGCTCTGTACCTACGCGGTGCAGGGCGACTCAAAGCTGAGACCGATCCTATTTTGGGGACACACCTGCGCAGGCGTAAAACGCCGCCGACTCTTTTAGCATGTACCTAAGCCTTTTTTTTTTATTTGTTACCTTCTCTTGTGTTACTTGTGTACTTCTTTTACTGTGTTCGTCTGTGCTGTGTGTTGTCAAAATAAATTTCATTCTATTCTATTCTATTCTATTTAATATGCGTTTTATTTAGCTAATAAGTACTTATAGCTTTACTTGTCGAACATGCATAAGGAGGTAGTAAGTATTCAAATAATTTGGTTTCATTATTATAATAACTTTGCCCACATCTTTAACTAAAACAAAATAAATTTGTGTTCTAATAAACGAGACGGCGATAGGATTTGCAACCTACCACCGGATATGCTAACGACGGCTAAATACTTGTACTCTTCGTGCCAAATTATGCCTCTGACTATCCCCAGGCATCTTCCACGGATATTGAACGCCCAAAACAGGTTGTGTTCCTTTATGTTCTTTAAGAATTATGGACCTGTTTTGTTGTTTTAGCATTTAAACAGACTAGAAGCATTAAATTTGATTAGCTTTGTAGCAGATCGCGAAGAGGCGTAACCCATTTAATTGAGTGACTTTTCCAATAATTGTTATGATTTCAACCGAAGAAAGTCTTTGCGTTGAGTGGTACAGACTGTAAATTCAAATCAATCGTTTGTTTATGAGATTAAAATCTTTTGTTTACTAATGTTAATATTTCTAACAGTAGTCCACTACTGAGCACTACAACCTATGTTTGTCGAACTGCAATAAAACGGCGTGCGGAAGCTAGTTAATATAATATTGATGACGCTCAGCTGCTTTCTACCCGCCTCCGGTCAACGATGTCGTAATCATTACATATTGCATTTAAATATGTTAATGTACTTTAGCTTATTCAATTTACTTATTCATATTCATAATGACAGAGATTCTTAGTTGATTTTTACTTCCTTAAAGTGAAGTGTAAAACCGGCTGAAGTATATTTTTATTTAATTTTAGAATAGCATTACGGCCAGAACCAAGAACCATATTTCTTTGGTTTTGCTTACGGGTAGTAGAAATTTGATATTCATAAGAAGTTACAATAAAACAGAAGTACAAATAATAAATAAGTGTCGGTCGAGCGCGGTGCGAGGCAGTTTTTGTGCGCACGCGCAGACGCACAATAGCTGCGGCTGTCCGACGCGGTCCGCTGCTCTCTGTTCCGGTGTGCGCACGCGCACGGTGCGCCCAAGCAAGTGCATCGCTAGCACTTACCTACCGAAAAGAGACTGACTCTAGAAATCGACAATCGATGTATCGGATGTTATTGTATTTCGGGTTAATTATTAATGTTGATCGATTTATTATAGCATTTAATTATGATGAAAACTTTCAGGAAATCCATATAAAATAAGACAAATATTGAACTTACAACATTGTTATCTACTAATATCTTTCGGATAACAATACTCATTTATTTTTCAATCATCTCTTATAATCAATAATAACTGACGGTGTCTCGCTCAATGCGGATCTTGTTACTTCCAAGAAAAAGAAAAATTAAACCCTTGAATAATACCTATATAAAGTCATAGTGCACAAATGTTTTGTATACATGCGATATGGCTGTAAAAGCACGTGTATTGTAAGAAAGCGCAGCGGCTGCGCGCGCGCAACGGTACCGTTCTAATACCTTTCTACTTCCTGATGGCGGCGCGGTGCATTCAGTGTCTATGTTTATTCGCACATGACGGCTGAGGGCATAGTGCGAGTTTGTACGTCACTGTGCGTGACTTCATCTGGTTAGCAAGTTGCTTAGCTTGGGACTAGATGACGCTGTGTGGAATTTTCAGGGATATTTATTTATTACTTATTAAAGTTTTTACGTTTTTGAGTTTGAAGCCACATAATGATATTACGTAGAATTTGATAAGATTATATTTGTCGGCACAAGTTAGCTACTTCATATATTACCTTTTTAGCAAACCTCAGAAAGATCACATACCTAATTGTGACCACAAGTTATTTAGTATTTTTTATTCGTTGCTATTATAACGTAAGTAATCCGCATAAGTAGGTATATTTTTTATCTTGTAAATTATTAACAAGATACAGACAAATTTATTTATTTATTTATTTCACAAAACTTACCACTATCATTTAGATTTCTCTCATATGTTCTATAGAATATATATGATGTCATGTCAGCAGTTTTTATCTACTAGACTCAGACTAGGCGCAAGTATTCGCAATTGCTTATGACAAGTGCGCTGATGTCCCTGGGAAATGTTTATGGAAATGTGAGAGTTCGTTGATCATTTGTCCCCGGACCGCCATTATCATACCATTTGTCTACATGTTTCCTGTCAATAAGTTGAATAAGTTGAACTTGAAATTATAAGCGATAACATTTAAGAAAGATAAAGATCAGTTAATTGAACAAGACAGTGATAATGATCAGCACCATTAGCGTTTTGTTGACGTAGGGTTTCTTAAACTATTTCACATAACGGTCAGACCTCACTTGTAACTTAGTTGCATCATTGAACCTCCTGCATCATTGGGATAATTTCGTTTCCAACACCACTTAATGAATATACCTAAATTTGGTGCTAACTGTGAGCGCGGTAAAAGCATCGTAAAGTCGTATCAAAGAAAATTTACGACACATAAATTTGATTGGGTAATTTAGTTTTATTGAAAAATACAATTTCCATAAAACAAACTGTTGCCTCTTGCCAATAGCTGGCTCTTGATGTGGTTGAAAAATAATAATATTTAAATATAAGTAGTAATTACTCTAAGTTTCAGGCGACTAAAACCAAACGCAAAACAACCTTGTTTTTAATATTTATTTTCTAATACTTAATTTAATCACTTAGATTTTTCATAGGTAGGTAATATGAGCATTAGTTAACTATCTAGAAACATCCAGAAAGATATCAGTCGGGTACTATATCAAAGACAGAGTATAATTAAGCGGAGAAAGTCTCGATCAGTTTCGTTTAATTGCCGTGGACGGTGGTCGGTGGTCGACAGCTCGTCACACTCCTTTTATTTATGTTTTATGGCAGCCATGTTGATTTGCTGTTATTTGTCGATCAAATTTCGTCAGCATAAGCCCAAATTTGGGTCTACTTGAGTATTAATTTAAACCGTGCTCGGAGGAGTCGAAACACAAAGTTAATTTGAGACATATTTGATTGCGTTTATAAGTATGAAAGTAACAGGCGAAGATGACCTGTAGGCTTACTAATGACTGTTTAAAGCGATTCAGTAAGGTCCTATCGCTGACGTAAACTTAGAACAGTTGGAACCTAATCTTAATTGTTTAATAATACATCATTGTAAGCTTCCTGTTGTGCCGACCTATTGTCCTTCAGACAAGGGCATACTAATGTAGACTAATGTATGTTTGTCTGCAGGAGTCCACTGCTGACGGCGTTTCTGGCGCTGTCGCTGCTGTGCCTGGCGTGCGGGAACAGTGCCGCGGTGCTGGCGGCCAGCGGCCTGCAGCGCGACTCCCTGCGCGCCACGCCCACTGCCCACACCACCTTCGACGTGAGTTATATTCTTCGCTGTTACTACTAGCCCCTCTTGTCCCATTGTTGGGCAAAAGCCTCTCCCCGTTTTCACCAGTCACGCCGATCCAGTGCTTCGAATCAAAACTAAAATCTATCTATACTAATATTATAAAGAGGCAAAATTTGTTTGTTTGTTTGTTTGTTTGTTTGACGGAGGTAATCTCCGAAACTACTGGACCGATTTCAAAAATTGTGTCACGGGTGGATAGAATGTTTTATTTTGTTTTAAATTGCATGTGTACCCATCTAGATTAAGTAATTTTAAGTTTAATTTCAAATACAATGTAAGGTGTCTTAGGGTAAGATCGGACAAGGGGTAAGTCCGTACAAGTCGCATAACTACTAAATTTGGCGATATTTTACAATTATGGCAACATTGCCTTTTGTGCCATTTTGTTATGCACCCCCCTACATCCTGCGACTGACGCTAGGCCCAGCCGAACGCGAGTAATCATCGTTCTAGCAAAAGATGGGAAAAAAATGAAAAAGGAGACGATCCGATCTTGCACTTCAAACTTTCAACAAGCAATTTGGTAAGTAGTTTTCATAATTTTTGAAGTTTCGCGGCTTTATCACTATAAGTGTATTATTCATTATTGATTAATATTATACATTCAAGTCTAAGACGTTTCTAAACAGAGATCCGATCTTTAGCCTCGGAAATTTCAATAGGTGAAGTTCGGACTATGATCATCCGGTCATTTTTTCAGTTTCATTTCCCAGTGAATTATTTAATGTATTTGCAAATTCCTATGTTAGTTGATCAACTTGTTCATTTTCTTACCATTTTTTACTAATTTTAATTGGTTAACTAGTTAAAAAGTCAGAGTTTCAGACATGCAGGGGTAAGATCGGCATAGAGGCAAAAAAATTTTACAAAATTAAAGCTAAAACTCAAAGTTGTGAAGGGATTCAATCCATTTTTTACTATGTTTTTACTAGGATAAGTCCGAATGTTTTCTAGTGATACAGCTTATTCTATCTGTTACAGGGGTGGTTTTATTAGATAGTCTGGTCTTACTCTCACACGGTCCGATCTTTCCCTGGCCATTTTGAAAAATTATGCTCTTTTCTATCATTCATAAAACATCGACCGTTGGGTTTATCTAAAAACTAAATATAAGAAATTAAACCTCTGTATTTTTGCATTTGTTGACACCCTATTGCGTTAGGAAAGAATAACCAGAGGCGATACAAAAAAATATTTTCAAACACTCGATTGGTTTTCTGAAAACTAGTCCGATCTTACCCTAAGACACCTTAATTATTGTTTATGAATAAATAAATAAATAAAAAAAAAAAAGAATGGACTGTCCGGGAGGTTATAGGCTATATTTTATACCGGTAGCTCCATTAGTACACCCGTGCGAAGCCGGGACGTGCTACTAGTATTATATATGACAGTAAAACTGTCAGAAAACATTCAGGTTCGACTGTAATAATAGTTTAACGGTCAATAAAATTGTTTTCGCGATTTGCTAAGTATTTTTTCGCTAAGCCTTAGTACTTATAAGGTCATAGTAAAGAAGGAGTTTTCAAAGTTTCAGGACAGTATAGATAATAAGTAGAACAAGTACTTTCAGCTAAGGTGTCTTAGGGTAAGATCGGACTAGTTTTCAGAAAACCAATCGAGTGTTTGAAAATATTTTTTTGTATCGCCTCTGGTTATTCTCTCCTAACGCAATAGGGTGTCAACAAATGCAAAAATACAGAGGTTTAATTTCTTATATTTAGTTTTTAGATAAACCCAACGGTCGATGTTTTATGAATGATAGAAAAGAGCATAATTTTTCAAAATGGCCAGGGAAAGATCGGACCGTGTGAGAGTAAGACCGGACTATCTAATAAAACCACCCCTGTAACAGACAGAATAAGCTGTATCACTAGAAAACATTCGGACTTATCCTAGTAAAAACATAGTAAAAAATGGATTGAATCCCTTCACAACTTTGAGTTTTAGCTTTAATTTTGTAAATTTTTTTTGCCTCTATGCCGATCTTACCCCTGCATGTCTGAAACTCTGACTTTTTAACTAGTTAACCAATTAAAATTAGTAAAAAATGGTAAGAAAATGAACAAGTTGATCAACTAACATAGGAATTTGCAAATACATTAAATAATTCACTGGGAAATGAAACCGAAAAAATGACCGGATGATCATAGTCCGAACTTCACCTATTGAAATTTCAGAGGCTAAAGATCGGATCTCTGTTTAGAAACGTCTTAGACTTGAATGTATAATATTAATCAATAATGAATAATACACTCATAGTGATAAAGCCGCGAAACTTCAAAAATCATGAAAACTACTTACCAAATTGTTTGTTGAAAGTTTGAAGTGAAAGATCGGATCGTCTCCTTTTTCATTTTTTTCCCATCTTTTGCTAGAACGATGATTACTCGCGTTCGGCTGGGCCTAGCGTCAGTCGCAGGATGTAGGGGGGTGCATAACAAAATGGCACAAAAGGCAATGTTGCCATAATTGTAAAATACCGCCAAATTTAGTAGTTATGCGACTTGTACGGACTTACCCCTTGTCCGATCTTACCCTAAGACACAAATATTTTCAAACACTCGATTGGTTTTCTGAAAACTAGTCCGATCTTACCCTAAGACACCTTAATTATTGTTTATGAATAAATAAATAAATAAAAAAAAAAAAGAATGGACTGTCCGGGAGGTTATAGGCTATATTTTATACCGGTAGCTCCATTAGTACACCCGTGCGAAGCCGGGACGTGCTACTAGTATTATATATGACAGTAAAACTGTCAGAAAACATTCAGGTTCGACTGTAATAATAGTTTAACGGTCAATAAAATTGTTTTCGCGATTTGCTAAGTATTTTTTCGCTAAGCCTTAGTACTTATAAGGTCATAGTAAAGAAGGAGTTTTCAAAGTTTCAGGACAGTATAGATAATAAGTAGAACAAGTACTTTCAGCTAAATCTTTTTAGATGTTGTTAGGGTCTTTAATTACTTTAGCCCAGCTACCTGTTCGATTGATAACTATGATAAAACATTCCCTCCGGTTATCTTATGTAACAGCTGCCCACACTGCAATTTGCCTCGTTAATATTAGCTAAATACATGTTTGATCACTATTCTAATAGGTCAATAACCTCACTTGATACCAATAAAATAACATTGCAGATATCCTATTGACTATGCTCCAGTGAGCGCGATTTCCTAAGTTCTTACTTGCACGTTTTAGTTGCAGCTTAAGGCTGTTTTAGACAAGTAGGTGTGTACATAGACATCTATAGAATACAATATTTGTAAAATTATGCCGTCCATATGAAGGAAACGTTTACAATTTTGGGCTTGCATATACCTATTATGTTTTATTTATTTATTTATTTATTTATTTATTTATGAGCATATGGATTTTAAAAGTGACGTGAAAGAATAAAAAGTGTAAATCGATAAAGTTTTTGAATACTTTCCTCAATTTAAAAAGTCTTCTTACGATCGTTATACAATCAGTTTCCGTTTTAACATTTATTATTGTCTGTAAGTGTTTACTCTGTAATTTGATTTCAAGCCATAAAGCCGCAATCACACACAAATAACAATAAATATTTGATTGTAAAAGTAATGTTTTGTTATAATAGCTTTGGTAATAATCCTCGTGAGCCGGTCTGTACCTCTCGGCTTGGTACATTGGCCAGTAAGATCACCCGAGTCAAGTTTGTGGACGGTACAGTACAGAGAACTCCACTGCACGTTTTGATAGACTTTATTATAACAAAATAATTATGAACCTTACCTTTTGACACTTTAACAAATTATGCCATCCAAATTAAAATGGCTTAAAAAGCCTCTGGCTCATAGACATAGACATAGACATAGCTTTACTGATACAGACAAGTATAAATATGTAGGTAAGTATGTATGTATGTAGGTATTACTTATTGCGTTGCAAAGCTAAACTGTTTACATAAGAGCAGTGCCTCCTACGATCCCTGTATATATTAAAAAAAATTATTGAATGCCAAGTGGTTTGATCGTCATACTTGTGTTATATTTGTTTAAGCACCAATAGGTATTACTTTACATTACATATCGGGGCATGACGCGCACTGTAGATGCGTTACTGTTTATTCGTGACTTGGAAGATTAGAGGTACATTACCATCGCAATACTACGAGTGTACGAGGAATGGGCCGGCCTTGACCGAGTGCACTGAACACTGCTTACACGACTGATTTGCGTGATTGGCACAAAAACAAATGTTACACAATCCTGGCAAATAATCAAAATAGAATGTAAGCTACATTTTAGTCAAAATCTAAAGGTATTGTGTGAGGTCGAATAAGGGCGCAGAGCCACCGCTGCGCATGTTATGCACGGGCTCGCGGTATTTAAGCTACGTAACGTATGCATCAGTTGCAGTGGCTGGTAACTTTAGGCGGCCTAAAAACTCCTTCACCAGAGTTGGCCACTTGCTCATACGAAGGAAGGAAGGAAGTGGCTGGTACATTTTCTTGCAAAGAACAGCTTGACGCACGTGCATAGCCTCTTCGGCTCCATGTGGTACTTACGTATTATATGTGGTAGTATACGTCTCCGCGCAGCAGTCTGATCGCGCCTTTATTCGGCTCTATATTTTCCATAGACTTCAAAAAAGGAGCTTCTACAGTCCTCTCTTCTATAGTTTCTTCATAAGGTGGAAGTCTATTGATGCATTTATGTTTTCAATCACATGCGAGTTGGTTCTTGTGCTCGGAGTGAATAATTGGACGAATAAAAAGAGCAGTAATATTTTATCAAACGTGAATGAACAGCGGATTTCCGTCTATTTGAAGCACTACAATTTTAACCTGAGATTTCCTGCTGATTCAATGAATTCTCAATATACTTTTATGATAAATAAACTTTTATGCATTTTAATACTGAACATACTGTGTAGGTAATCGTAATCGTAATCATTTATTTATTTCCTCTCACAAACTTCTTCTTAACTAAACATAAATAAGTATATACATAAAAAAGAATTTAAAAATAATAGTAATAATAGAAATAATAAATACAATTAATAATACTAAATCTAAAATGTTTGTTGGTTTCAACAAACAGATAGGAGTGTGTATTTTGAAAGGTATCGGATGTCGTACGCAATGTTTTCATCGACCGAATGCTGAAAGCGATCCATTATTCATGGCAATGCTTCACTGGACGAACGGAAATGGTCAAATCAGATCGATTCATGAAAACACTTGCTCATTCATGAAATATTTGAGCTACATGGAAAATTTAAAAAAGTAATTTTACAGCACGTAAAACAAAAAAAAAACATTGTACATATCTACTGACCTAAAAACTATCGCACCTTTTGACGTTTTTTACGCTAGAATTGGTAGGGTTGCATTAACCCCCGGTTCCTATAACAAACTAACGGACGTCCGTAGGACTTGCGCCATAGCAACGTTGTTATCTGTCAAAAAGTTTCATACATTTTATGTTGAAATAACAACGTTGCTATGGTGATGGACCTACGAACTTCCGTTAGTTTGTTATAGGAACCGGGGGTAAGTGTGTTTTGAGAGTGTTTTGTTTTTTTTTATTTTCGTGAATATAATATTGTACGAGTAGGTACCTATTTTCGATATTTATACGAGTAAAACCTAATAAAAATTAACTAAATAAAATAAAATAAATTTAATTAACCTAATAAAATAAAATAAAATAAAATAAATTATTTCTAAGACGCCACTGACTTCCGAAGGCTAAACAACTTCATCTACTTAACGTGTTTCTTGTTTAATCAAATAACCTTAAGTGCTTTAAAAAAACCATAGCATAACATTCGGCAATCAGCAGGTTATTGCCCTCGAAATCCAGAATGAGCTGCAATAAAACTGCAGATATAGCCATTCATTTGCGATTATAAGTGTAGGTTAATTTTTTAGTAGGTACCTAACTGTTTAGGAAACGTGTTAACGAGTTTAAAAGTGCACTGGGACACGAGGACGCTTAGGAGGACCTTGATCTTGAGAATGTTGTGGTTTTTATAGAAAATATGTGATGGTGTTAAACTTATGTCAAATACTTTACCTAGGTGGTAGGTGTCTTTACGCCATAAAGTGAAAAAAAAGAACAAGGTGTCTAGATTCATCATCATCATCCGAAGCCTGATCTCTCCCACTGCTGGGAAAAGGCCTCCCTTTGTTTAGTCTAGCTAGGTTAATTGGATAAAATTTTTGTAATTTTTTATAATTATTTAGAAGATTATTATTACTTCTGTAAATAAAATTGTACCTTTTACACTACTATACTGATTGGTTACGTTGTCCCCAGGATGAGATGCAAGCGTGGACTCCAGTCCTCACCAACATCGCCCTGTTGATCATCGCCACACTGCACTGTCTGGTCTGCGTGGTCTCCATCTACCACCTCTCCAAGCGAGTCTGCCCCTGCTTCAAGCCGAAGCAGGCCTTCGACCACAACCAGTTCGACCCTGGCTTGAAGAGCGTGCCTTTCGTGGTGCACGTCGACGAGGGGAAGAAGGGACATGACGCGGAGAGGATGAGGAACCACGACCTCTGCAAGGATCTAGAGGTCAAACTGCAGGGAGAAACCCTCAAGAAAAAGAAGGTGAGGCATTATAAACTTATGCTCATAGCTCGCTGGGAATCTGCCTACATTCAAGTAAGTAATGGGTGGTGTTTCTATCACAACAATAATCTTTACTTTTGTTTTGTTTTATAGTTCAGTTACAAGTTTCAAAAGCTAGACTAGATGAATCACCGTAAGTGTCATTTTATAGATAGCAAGAGCTATAAAGTAAAGTAAAGTAAAGTAAATATTTATTGTAAAACTGTTACATGGTTACAAAGATGGTAGGTTGTTTTAGGTGTACAAACAGTTTGCCCTTTTCGGACGTACAATATTTAAGGTATGTAGGTACTATAATATATAAAGTCTCACAAACAATTCACTACGACGACGTCGTTTACGGTAGCTCAATTGGTAGAGCAGTGGTAGCTGAGACCGCGGGATTTTAATATTTAATTTTAATTTTATTTTAATTTTAATTTTTTTACTGGACTTTTTAATTAATATCCTTATATCTTCAGCAGGATGAGAGCTGCGAGTTCGACAGCGCGAACAGCAAAGAGAAGCTAGTCACACGGTGGCTGGGGAGACACAACACGACCGCCCCGGCCGGCGGGGGCCCTGGGGGCGGTGGGGGCGGTGGGGGCGGGGCTCGTCCACGACGGGGTGTTCGCAAGCAGCGCCCCCTGCCGCCCGTTGTGCTTCTGCCCGCACATCGGCCGCATCCTGCCAGCACGGTCAGTACAGTACTTAAAATAACTAATGCCCAACTATTTCGGCCAGAATTGGACAACTGTAGAACTTTCTGTAGAAATCTAGAACTTTGAATTCATTTACGGTGTATTGAGCACCATGTTAATGTAGACAAACCGGCGGCTAGTAGTACACTAAGGCTTATTATAATCTTGCGATGGCAGCAACAGTGTCGTAAACACTTTTTTTTACAAATTATGAATGTCAGATGTAGATGGATGATAGATTGCTTTGCTAGGTATGCATTTTAGATTAACTTTTCAAAATACTTTGATCTACCTCGGCCGGCGCCTTGTGTTTTGCAACATGTCAAAGTACAATGGTCACCTTACATAAACGCAGTTCGTTTATTGGCACCCAAACCGTTCATTGCGTGGTGTCACGCTCGTCGCTGACCCGGCGCGGGGTCACGCGGCGTCACGACGCAACCACTCTTTAGAAGATTGGTTGCGTTCGATTTTTCACACGGGACGGGACCGACCACGTTCCAAAAATAGTCGGCCAGCCAGAACTTTGTTACCTCTCAAGTTATTATATCTACATGTTATTCAAAACTAAATAAGCCTTAAAAAACGTAATAAGCCTTAGTTAAGAAAGAAGTAATTGGGAATTTTAGTCACTTACCTCTCTTTCCTCTCTCGGATGGGGCGAGTGGAACCGTTGGGATTGGAACATGGAAGGGAAGCCTATACCCAGCAGTGGGCCAAGTCGGACTGCTGATGATGAAAATGAATCGCCATTTCACTATAGTTTAGCCTGATGGGAATCCCCAAAATTCCCTTTGAAGATAAATCAGCATTGTTGACAAACTTACATAACATTTCTGGGAGGAGACTTAAATACGGAACACTGCTGTTATGTTTAGGTGGACTAGTAAATTACAAAGTGGCTAGATTAATAACAAAACCTGCTCTGCGATACCTGCCAGTTACCCAATCAATCAAGCGCTCTAATTATGTTTTTACTGGTTCCACGGCCACTCCTCAAATACCAAAACCAACATGCAAAAAGTGTTGCATAAAGTGGTTAACATGTATAGGTATTTGTGTTCCGCGTGCCGCCTTCCTGTAATAAAAGATGGACACGGCATATGTATTTTTATCATTGATTTATATTGCTTTCACTTTTAATCGACATTCGAAGGCAATGACAACTTAGAATGACTTATCTTATCTTTAGATTGATAATGCGATCGGTCGTAACAAATGGTACCTATTCACGTAATAGTTACTTAGGTACACTTATTTACAAGCAACGATACGACATCGCCACGAGAACAGAAATAATACTTGTAGAATAGATTCAAATCTATGCTCTGCTCTAAAACTTGTCACATATTTTTTGTGCAAATCTTACTAATCTTACTAAATGCGAAATTTTGTGAGTATGGATGTATGGATATATGTTTGATCCTTTTTCACGAAAAAACTTCAAAACCGATTGCGATGAAATTCGGAGTAAAGGTAGCTAAAGACCTGGAATAATACATAGGCTACTTCTTATCCCGATATTTCCAAGAAAACGGGACTTACGCGGGTGAAACTGCGGGGCGCAGCTAGCACCTACCTTATATGCGAGAAAAAACTCAAAACCAGTTAATAAAGAACTGCTATTAAAACTACAATCAGCAGTAAATTGCTCAAATGCGACACATTTAGTAGAGCACGGGTCAAAGATGAGTCACGATTTGCACGAAATCTTTCACGAATGCGTTTGGTATTCGTAAGAAAAGCTCAGCTCGTGCGTTCCACTAAATATTTGTGTGCGTTGAATAAGTCTCTAGCCGGAGCTGCTGTTTTGTGCCAAAACTCAGCGAAAGTAAATCTCATAGATTTTGAGGCCGCGGGCCAGTGCCCAATATAAGCTACAAAAGATTTGGTGACTGGCGATTTTTTGCTATAAATTGGGGATATTTGTTTAACTATGATAAACCTATTTATGTCACCTAAGCTAGCTGAACTTAAATTGAGCAACCTACTAGAGATAGGTCAAACATAAAGTAAGTTTCTTAAGTTTAGGTTTTCGAAACCTACGAAACCTTAAATTTGATTGCAAAACAGGACAATTTATATTTGTGACTTGCATATTCTAACTACTTCCTACAAAAGTTAATCTAATGAAACAATTAACCAAAACAATTAGCTAAAACTTCGATCCTAAGATTGCAGTGCTCTTTACATAATAAAAAAACTTGTACACGGAACAAGTTGAAGTAACAAACTAGCCTACAATAGTCAGGCAAGGCGTGTTGTTAATTGGAAAATGCATCATCTTGACCAATAAGATAACGCACTTCCAGTCACGGATCGGAGTCACGAGCGCGCCCACCGCTAAACACCTGGATCACTCCATGTTCCATAACAATTCAACCAGGCATTCGTTCGTTCGTATGAGCAAGTGGCCAACTCTGGTGTCGTAGTTTTCAGGCTACCTAAAGGCCTCCGTCATGGCTTAACGACCTTTAAAAGCCGAGACCGACAATTTAACGTGCCCTCCGAAGCACGGAAGCGCTCAGTCCCATCCAGTGAAGATGTGCAATGAAGTAATCTAGAGGAAGAGATAAATAACTGAAGCGACTAACATTTTACTCTTACTGGTTTATCAGCTTGGTTGATTAGTTGAGATTGATTGTTTGATCCATTTTAAATTAATTAGCCTGTATTCAAAACATAATTACAGTTCTACTGATTACAATCGCATTATTGAGCACAATAACATACAATTAAAAGGACGCTGTTCATTGAAAATATCCAAATTGTGTTTTGCAAGCTCGTACACTTTTTTATTTGCTAGTTGTAATATGTATGTAGTGTACCAGCTGTCACAGTTCTGTGGCGAGTGCAGTCTATGAGAGCGGAACGGGTAAACTCTGGCAAAAAGCCTAGCGCGCCGCTATGCGCCCGCGCAGACGCCCGCGCCACTAGGAACCACTAATGAAGCATTATGGATTAGCGATTATCATAACTACGACAGGTATGCCGAATTTATCTATAGATCGAATAAGAAATACTGGCAACACACAAAAAATTGCCAAAGGCGACTAGTTTTCCACTAGTTACACTTTAATTCATAGTAGAAGTAAAAAATAAAAATATTCTGAGGTGAATCTGCCAAAATGAAGATTGTAGTGTTAACACGATGCCCTAGCACTACAATATTCTTTTTGGCAGACCCACCTTATTACTACGTGTAAAGTACCTACTTTAGACAATAAAACAAGAAATATCTAGAAGAGGAAAACTCGTTAACTAACATTAGAAAGAAAATAAAAATGATATTGAAAAGATGCAAATGATGATGATAATAAAAAATGAAAATGCGGATACGAATGTGAAAGGGGTAAGTAACGAGCAAGCAACAAGAAAATAAGAGAAAAAACGTGTTGCGCTGACTTTACTTCGGTAAAGTACAGTAAGATAATATCGATAAAAAACACCAACTTTTACACATTGTTACATCTTTCGTAGATGATTTTTACATGTCTAGAGGCAGCTTTTGCTAACACGTTACCTAACTGTACACTGTCAGTCGTGTCGTAGACATTTTTGAGCTGGAATGCTTCCATATAAACCACCCAGTCAGTCATATCTACAGAAAAGAGAATCGTAAACGTGGGGTCTGACTAAACCGCGGGTTTTTTACTTAATTAAACCTTATACATTTTACATACATCATAACGAAAATAGAATTATTAATTGAACATACGACCCCTGAACGAAAGTCGAAGTACACCACTCGATCAACACGGCTCTTAAATCAATCAATGCCTATTAAATTAACTTCACACGTTGCAATGTTCATTGCAGTAGGCATAGGCATGGCCGGGGCGGCGCGGGGCAACGCTTGGTATCTGTGCCAAGGATGGCTCGTCCAATCCATTCAGCTCCACCTGTCACCGCTCATTACCAGCCGTGACATTACAGATAGGCCTGTCAATATCTTTGGTCCATTTGTCTTTTGGTCTATGAGTTGATGTCATAATGTCGTCAGTCATACAAATAAAATTAGTCTGATGGAGAGCGAAGGTAAATGAAACCGCAAACAGATCTGAAATATGAAATTTTGAAGCTAAAGCACTTCAGACATTTTTTATTTATTTTTTTAATCTCGATTTTGCCTTTAAATGGCTCTAAAGCATTATAAATAAACCGTTGCTATTTTAAAATATTTTCCCTTTTCAACGGACAATATTTTAAATGCGATGTCATAAATTGAAGCGAAATTAATTCAATGATAGAATCTCGCAAGATATATATCGTGAGATTTCTGCAAAACGAATTCCAACGAAGTTATGGATGTCATGGGATAAGTGCACGCCACAGTACGCATTCAGCCCTAAATACAACTTCTAATCGCAGACAATTACACTAATCTTGTAATTGCATCCGTTATTATGTACACTCACGGAACAAAATGGTTCTTCAGTTTACAAATTATTTGCTTAACGTATCCAGATGTAGGTCTTAAAATTGTAGTACATAATACTGCTATGCTAACTAGGTTGTTCTCAAAGTACTCCAAATTTTATGCCCAAACTACTCCAAGATAAATTATATTATTAAGTACATTAATTATCTTATCAATAAGAATATCTTTTATCTGAATATTTTTTACAAAATAACTAGTTGTTTTTTTATAAAAAAACAATTATTTGTAACATTGGCGTGATTGAAAAACAAGCAAAACTTATTCGGTTGACAGCAAACGTTACTAATATTGAAACTGATCACTTCTGGTACACGCGAAAAAGGACTCTACGGTGACAAACCTTTTCATACCGCGAGTGTACATAATTTATGTTCTTTCATATGAACTTAGAATAGAAAACTGGACCATCTAGATGCGTGCACGCACAATATTCGCGAACTTAATGTGCACTTTAGCGTATAAATATTATGGCCGTTATTTCATTGGTCTGAAACGAATATTGTTGCTACGATCGTTGCAATTGGAGCGAGATGTGACAAGCGCGAGTAGTTCCCGGAGTTTCATTCATAATTCTTTCACAGATTCATTAACATTTAGGTAGGAGAGTGCACTCAATTAGAAATTACTTTAGAAAACTTTAAGGGTCTTATTCATAAAAACTTGACAATTTAATACAGGTTTAAAGAACGTTTTTTTCTTGTCACCCATTATGTCAACGAAAAGAGATAGCAACAGATTTAATATGTGTTTTAGCTAATACAGGTTTACTGGTCGAATATGCACATAGGGGGGTTAATGTTTTGTATCGCGTTTAATTGTTTCAAAAATTCATGTCTTGACTCTTGATGTAAGATGTAAAAAAAACAAAAAACTATCTCGTTCGTTTAAATGTTACAAATGAATATGATTTGAGCTATGAAAGTACTAAATCCGCATAATTAAATATTTTTCATTACTCATACACGGAAAGTACGCACGAAGTTGCCTGATTATAGGGTTCAAAGTAGCATGTTCTGTCCCTAGGGAAAACAAGTACTTTCCTGCCCAAGGGCAGGAAAGTAAATAACTGTCAAATGTCAACTTCATTTTTGACATTTCTTTTGTGGCATGTCGATGCATGCTAAGTGTTCAAGTTCTTCTAACTCAATCAGATGCTAGATATTATGTCTCTCTTGCACGAATTTCTGCTTTTCTAGCACTAATTATATTATATTTATTTATTTTATTTTATTTATTTAAATTTTTTCATCATCAAAAAAAAACTACTGGTAGAATGCCTACTACTTTTATAGCCATTCTACCAGTCAGTATTTTTTTTTTAAATCTGGAACGCAGCTATGCCATGCCATCGTTAGCTGCTTTTAGTCAATATTAAACTAGTCGATTTAAAAAAAAAAGCGAGACAGCTAATTTTCGTGTGTGAAATTTAAATTTTACATCAATTTTTTTGGTAATTTCCTCATATTCGTAATGAAAAGTAGAGTATGTACATACCTCGGAAGAAAGGCCCTTCGATGCACACGAACTTTTATCGCACTCGCTGACGCTTGCGCGATAAACCATCTCGTGCATCGGAATCTTTGCCTTTCTTCCTCATGTAGTAATCTACTATTATTTTTTCAATTCACTTTTTTTAAAGCTAAACGACAAGAATCGTAATTTTCTTATGCCTCATTCTCACTCGATTTATAATACTTTTAAAAAAATACTTATTGTGATCAAGAAAATGGTACCTACTTAATTCTATTCTATTACTTACAATTTAAAATAATTTTGAAAATCTGACGAATTTCTTCGGAGATATGAACAGAAATGTACCTCAGGTGAAATTGCTCTGACGAAATTGATGTTTAAAAAAATAATATTTTTCCCATTTATAATCAAAAAAGACGTGTGGCACTCGGGGACTGCAGCGGTAAAGCTATTGCATGCCACCTAGAGGCGAGTTGCTGAACTATGTCACTTTAGTTCAGCAACTCGTTAGCGTTAGGTTTTTTAGTTACGGAATTTCTGGATTCGGTCTTCACGCTCAAGGCCGGCGATAGAAGCTATGCAATAACTTAAAAATTTACTGGCAGTTCTTATTAGCTGAAATCGTCGGTCAACTTCTATTGCTGACCGTACCTGTGTTATTACTACGTAAATCATCATAAACTGTGAAAACCTGGAGTACAGCATGATGGACTTGCTTGATTGATAGCATAATACGGTGGCTTCATCAGGTCTATCCTGTAATTAGTACATCAAAGGAGCCGAACAACGAAATTGCATTAGAAAGAGTTGTATGTTTATTTATATAACTACGAAGTGCGGTTTGTTATTTGTTTTTAAGTAGTCAGAAATTAGAGTAAAAAGAGTAACTAATCAGTCAATTATAAATTTATGCAACTTTTATATTTGTCCTCTTTCTTCATCTGGTTACCATAACACAAGCCTTGGAAGAGGAAGTAGATAGGAGGAGTAGTAGATGAAGTGTGAAATATCCAATAATAATGGGGTTTTTAATTTTTTTATTACAGTATATTATTTACAGTAAAACCACCAATCCCTGGGTGTCCATTTTTTTCTAATAAGGCGACAAGTTACACGAACAACTATTTCAAAACGCCTCTTCTGCTTACCACTATGCCACTATCACCTCTTACTAAATATCCGACGCAATAACGTTATCACTTTAAAAATTAATTACCTATTAAAAAGTGATTATCGAATAACCTAAGAGACACGCTCATCGTTATTGCGTGAACTCAACCTCCGATCGACTCTTGCGCAACTGTAATGGTTTTATGGGAAGGGAACGTTATGCAAGTAATTTTGTTTTGGGTTGCAAAAATGTACACAGAAACTAATTACGAAGACAAGATATAGTAGGAATAGATAGTTAGTGACTTAAATAATAAATTATACACATTCGTCCTTTTGTATCATCCATGCTAACAGTGTCTAATTACAACTACATATAAACAATTGTCAGATACTAAAATATTAGCCTTCAAGTAATTGAGATGCGTAGGCTGAATAATAATTGAAATTTTCGAAATGTGGTTTCCCTAATGTGCTTATATCTAAAAACTAACAATTTCTTCAAGATCAATGAAGTACTACCGATTGTAAATCTTCGTAAAACAATAGCCGAGGCACGTGAGACATAGAATAGCTAATAATAACTAATGCTTTTGTTTTATTGAAGGTATCGTTTTTGCGAAGTTTGATGAATGGAAGGCAAAAAGTTCGGGCTAGCGGTGTAGGGTGACTGTTTATCTGAAATCCGTTATCTTTGATTGCAACTAATATATTTATTCCCAGTAGATCTGTTCTTTGGGATCACTTAATGGTCTTAAAACCTAGCTACATAGGTCAGGGGTGGGCAAACATATCACCTTAAGGAGGCACATGCAAAAAAAAGACAACAATGATTATTGAAGGGCCTAAAAGGGTATATAAGTAGGGGGTTTATGCTACATGACAATTACGGGTAATATTTGCAAAGTTACCGTTGTCCTGCGTTGATTCTCGTGGGTGGTTCAATCTGGGCAAAACGTCTACCTAATCATCATTTTTCATGTCAGTAAAAATGTAATTCAGCACGGCTTTGCACGGGTGTACTAATAATGCTACCGAGACAAAATATAGCCTACAGATGGCGCTAGTAAAAATGACCCGATTCTAGACCGCGCTGACGAAAACGCGCGGCGCGGAACGACCTCCTTATACAATCAAACAAACATTATCTCTTTATAATATTAGTAGAGATTACATCACAAGTTACAATGTCCAAGCGAGTCCACAATCTGGTGGTAGCGTGGCGATGGTATCGCAGACGTCTCGACTTTCCCACACCGAGGCTGTTCACCCCCATTGTATTACCTAGGTATAGGTATAGACACACATGTATTGTTTGTATTGATTTGTTTGATTCGTTCACGCAACGTGTCACGCGATTACCAAGCAGTTAACATTTTTACGAGTTATGTGGCAGTAACAACAGGCAGTAGAATCACCTAGCACCCAGACAATATCGATGTGCTCCGAGAAATCCGACCAAAATAAATTCTACTGGGTGTTCATGAAATTTCAATAAACATTCAAGAAACCTAATGAAAATTTACTATTCATGCTGTGATTTTTTAATCGTGTTCATTGAACAATCTTGTTTTTATTTGGCTTTGGATGGATGTTGTTCAAAATAACCTTAACTAACCATTATTGATCGAATTCATTTTATTATCGAGTTTGAAGTTAGCACTTAAGGGATAATGGAACCGTTAGTCTGATCTGCCGCTGGCGCATAGTTTTCAGAAGTAATATCACACATAATAACCCCCAGTAGATGTTGTTTCTAATACAAGCTAGTACCTACCTATATTCAAAAGGCTTATTGGCGCATTCTTAACTTTAGAAAAGGGCGTAAATCAAATGAAAATGTAAAGAGTCTTGACTTGGTCTTGACTCTTAAGAATGTCAATCAAAGGCCTATGATTTATAATAAGTGGCATAACTTCAATCAAGAGTCTTCAGTACCTACTCGCAATAGGCAGTACATTTTTTATTGGAAGTAGATTTCTCGTGGTCATCAGTCGTCAAGCGAGGAGAAAGTGCGGTAATTGCCGCAGGCGGAGCCGGGCTTTTGCCTTGTATGAGCGTATGGAAGCGTGTATGGCGGTGAAATGGCAGCGCAGGCCTGGACAGCTTTTTGTAGTGATTTACGTCATTTTCTGGTTTGGATCTGGCTATGCAACCATACATTTTTCGGCCCGTGATAATGTAAAAGTAGCCGGATTATAGTAGTCGAGAAACCTAGAAAAACTCTACATACCTATTTAACTTTCTTTGACAGATTGTATGTTAAAATATTTGAGGTGACACAAGATAAGAACTATGTGATTTATAAAAGAGTGAATGGGTACCTACCTACATGCTTGTATATACCTATATACAAGCATGTATATACCTATATACAAGCATGTAGGTAGGTACCCATTAAGGCGTAAGTTGGAACAGCAAAAGGCTAATCATATTAAAGTCCCATTTACACGATGCAATAAGTATAAATATAATAATAAACGGAAGATATAAGGTATCATGGTACTAGATCTCTATCTAACTCACAGCAGACGCGCATGACTGCTGATGATGGATGACGAAGACTGACCTGTAAGTATCGTTGGTTATGTAAAGCCTAGCTTTACATAACCAACGATACTTACATGAATAATGAATATCAAGCATACCACCGTCTCATAACAGACATCACAATGGCTGAAACAGCGCAATGTTAAATTCATATTCTCATTTCAGAAATAACAATCTCATAGAGATGTTACATTATAATTACAAACAGACGGACTGGTTTAGCATATAATAACTGCTGTGTATGTATTTATGCGGCTGTCCGTGGTGATATCCATCAATGTTTATGTTTATGTCGGTATTTACTTGGATAATGTTCGTCAGTGGACAGTTGAAAGCTTCCGACTTCTCTTCAGAGGAATGCAGAAACTAAATGTCTTGAATAAATTCCGCTTTCAAAAGATGAGTTAACTCAATACAGCTTCGGAATATCAATCATTTGAAATGTTATCGTTAAAACTCGCGGTTTATGTCTTCCTTAGTTGTTAAGCTCCTATTTCCGCGTGTTTATTTTCTTTGTATTATTTTCTTCTCATATTTTATTTTGACAAACTATAATATTATGTTAAAATTTTCTTTTAGTAAGTATATTCGTTCTGCAATCTGTTTACGCATCGTCATGCGTTTAGAATTGTGCAAGATGATGACATTACAACAACTTGCAAATGTTTAGCATAAACCACTTTATTCTTATGCAATGTTGATAGTAGTCGCACAGCGTGAAAATAATAAACTTTTCGTTCTTTAATTTATTTTGAATTCTCATGCCTAGATCTTTTTTCTGGACACGTGTGTTAAAAGAAATGTTAATCAACATTTAGCTAAATATTATGCTCAATAGAAATTACCAGAGATGGCCTTGATCATATGAACTTAATGTAGTTTTAATTCTGTAATTCTTACAGTTGTATGTATTACTGTACCTACCCATGGTAACATTGAGCGAATTCAAACGATAAAGGCGGTATTGTTTAGAGCGCGATGCTCCGATTATATTGTGCGCGCGCGCAGTCCCGTTGCGATGCGCTTATGATATGGAGCACTGTGCTGTTCATATTTATGCGGCATGGACCACGGACTGCATGGCTATTGTGCTTATCTGAGAATCCTTGTATCCCTTCCGGGTTACCAGAGACAATGTAGAGCCTAATGCTGGTTCTATGATCAAAAACGTACACCTTCAAAAACTCCTTTTAGAAAACATGCTAGATAATGGTATATTTGTAAGAGATGACTATTACTCTTCAAAGGTTATTTTGTATAGTTAGAGACATCGTTAATTGGAGTCAGTTCAAATTCGATGCTACGCTAAAGCGTACAGATTTTTATTCAGAGAAAAGACGAAAATTTCAGATGCTTAGTTTATATTATGTGAAAAAAATTATTTGAATGATGTTGATCAGTAAGATAAGTATTTCCCTAATTATTTAATTAACATCTTGATATTAAATCAAATATACAATCAGATTTGCGATCAGATCAGTGTATTAACGAAAGAAAATGCCTTTCACAATCTAATTGCTATGTAATAACAGAGAACAAAATTGTGAAAACGGTATGTGCTGTACTCGTACCATAGATACGAGTGTTGAGTGGGCAGCGCCGGCATGCGGCTGTCCGGCTGGGAAAGCGGGAAAGTCTTCCGTGTGTCGGCACGAGCCCACGGCCATTGCAATTAAATGCAGCATGCATGTATGAGCTAGTTGCTCTGATGCTAAGTTTGTATATGTACTGCCCAACTCGTGACGTAAGGTTTAGGCGGCCTTAGTTGGTGGCAACTATAAGATTGAAGAAGAAAATAAATTCGCAATACTAAAACTGGCAGACACTGACTACTGGTACCATACACGGCATTATTTCTTCAAAACTCTCTTAAATCAACAATATTAACACAGAGGAATTTACATAATTTGATTTAGGCAAGAATTTATTAAAACTGCGTTAAAAACAATAAAACACACAAGCCAAAAACTTTTTTTCAATCCTTTTTGACCTCTTACGACTTTAAATGAACTTAGGAAAATAATCTAGCTCCGTAAACTATGGCCCCATGATTCCAAAGGTTATCAAATTCTTTTAAGTTCACGCAGGATGACATAAGCCAATGGCAACAGCTAGTGTCGCGTGTCGCACAGGTGTCTCGGAGTCCGGCAGCTTTCGGTTTCGTCTGCGGCCGGCGCCGGCGAGAGTGCCCGCAAACCTGTCCCACACTCAATCACGTAGAAATCGCACCGTCTACCTTCCACCAGGAAAGTATGCTACAATTTCTCCGGCAAATGCTTGGAAAAATGCAGCTTCTTCCTTTGGTAGGGTCAAGTTTTTCTTGAGAAATTTCTGACCGTCTGATCTCTCATTTGTTTTTCTATGTTTAATGGATTGTTATTTTTTGTTGCAGGTAAGTAACTACCAGCTGTATTTGTAAGTAGAATTATAAAATTTCACATGTCTTAGGCTAAGACATGGTAGGACCTAACTAGCCCTTGCCAGTATCAGTTTAAAAGTGACCTGTACATCATCACAGTACTCTACCTCGCCACACAAGTTGTAACACGTAGGTTATTGGAAAGTCAAAATGTTTTCGACCTTTGATATATCATGTTCTTTCAATCTAAGTATGAATGGAAGTTATTTAGAAATGATAAACGTGGTTGCAATCCAACCGCAGAGCAGAGCAATACTCTCTGCGGTCGCCGACTCGGGTTGCGCAAGCGCAGGCTGCACCACATGCTGCTTCATGCTACAAGATACCTGCTGGGGAATGTATGTACCCAAAGTTGACCAACCCAAAGGCTTGAATATTATCATACATATATTCTACTCCGGACTCCTCCCATTATAGGTTTCTCAGCCCTTCAATCTTGTACAAATTTTGCCTCAAAATAAAATTATGAATTACCATTAACAAACAATCATCAATCAAAATATAAGGTGCAAACTACTAAATTGGTAATTGAAACAAGTTTTTCATCTAAATTGTACTGCGTACGGTATCAAGTAGATGCGAAATAGAAGAGAAATGTTCTCATTCTTCGATTTAAACTTGCAACCGGACATTATTGTCCCAACAGCAGAGGTATTGCCACAACCATCTACCTGCATTGTTGCAGCGGATGCCGCGCAATCGCACAAAAACCTGTGAACACTGCGCATGCGCAAGCACCGAAGAAATGCACCACTACACTTGCAACGGAAGCATATGTCACAAAAGCATAAGAAAATATCAACGAATTTTCCCATGTGAAACTGTTGGGCTTTTGAAATGTTTTATAAAAAGATAGATTTCTGATCTATTTGCACAGCACGGTTTGCATTTTGCATGACGATATGTGAGTTTCGTGTGATTGATAATGACACTTTTGAAACTTCACTCAAATTAAAAACTAACGGTTTTGATATAATGCTGACTGCTAAGTGTTTCAAAATATTTCTAAGTAGCTGCTCCCCGCGGTTTCACCCGCGTAAGTCCCGTTCCCGCGAGAATATCGGGATAAAAAGTAGCCTATGTTACTCGTGGATAATGTAGCTTTCGAATGGTGAAAGAATTTTTAAAATCGGTCCAGTAGTTTTTGAGCCTATTCATTACAACCAAACAAACAAACAAACAAACAAAGTTTTCCTCTTTATAATATAATAAAAATAAATAATAATAACGTAGACAAAAGGCCATGGAACATTGGTTTTGAAAAGGCGAATAGCGCAGCGATTTGGGATCATTACTGCACCATTAGTGCGCCTGCGCCGGACACTTGTGAACTTTACGCGCTTGCGCAAACTGGACGCGACCTTACGGGCTTATTTTAAACCACTGTTGTTTGACCAATACATAATGAGTTACTAATGGTTTGGACTATTTAAGAAAGGCACGAACTAGGGATTGAACCAGCTACAAATAACTTGGAAATGCTTTAGGCATGAAAAAGACTTCAAAAAACAATTAATTAACAAGGTCACTTTTGGGTTATTCTGTTGAAGTGTATAAATAATATTTGACCACACTTGAGCCCACCAAACTACTAGTTTTTGTGTCTGATTTACTTGACCGGCACAATACAGGAAATAACTTTAGATGTGTTTGATGATCAATAACAAAAAAAAAACTCGTCAAAAAGATCCTCCGAATGCTTGAAGTCTTATTAAGTCTCATGTACTCTATGTATGTAAATGAATCCTCTGATCATTAATATTCAGGCATTGAACTTCTGACCTAGCTCACGACAACACTGGATTGTTTAATCAGTACCTACATCAAGTCTATTTTCGTCTCGGCACATACTATTTTATGGACAAAACAAGTTTTTAAATGTCTGTATATTCAACTAGCGGATTTGCTTGCGTAACTGGACAAGGATAACACATGGCACATGGCTCTAGGTAAAGAATGTTTCGTAAATATTTCGTACGTTCGTATACGTATAACTTTTACATGCCTCAAAATTAGGATATATCTAAGATAGGGCTAGTCAAAATAAAGCTTAATAGAGAGATTAGTTTACTTTACGTAGGTAATCAGTCATGTTTTAGGCGAATAGCTGCTCTATATACCGCTTGTTGAATCGAATATGAGTATAGTGGAACACATATACCAACATCTAAAATCAAAATTTCAATAGCCGAACCCAACACACATTCTCATTAGTAGATTTGCTGTAAACACGGAAACCATTGCAATAGTTGGTCAGCCTCCTTCGCATTGTTTTAGAAAACGCTCACGTATTGCAATTGTTTAGCAGCTTAGCACACAAACCTGGAACTGCCGGCCAACAAGCTAGAAACGATTACAAACTTAAATTTAAATTATTTATTTGAGTGTGTGGCCTGACCGACTGGCCACATGACCTGGGTTCGATTATCGTTACATTTCAAGTAATTTTTTTTCTTTTTTGGAAAAAGCTTGATGCAGATAAAAGTGTGACACAAGGATTGAATGATCTAGTCTCGTTGTTACTATGTATATCGTTATCCTGTTTCGTTCTGCACTTTGACGATAAAAACAATTAGAAGGCAATTTAAAACAACACTAAGCACAGAGTTCTTGTGCCTGAAACAGTAAGATGGAGTAGGTTTGCACCTGAACGTCCAACTATATAAAAGTCTAAGATGTATAATGTGTTGTCTTTTCCACAAAGATATTATCAATACATGTAGAGTTGATTAAGCCGCGGATTTTCTCACAATATTTTCTTTTTCCTTCAGAGCTTTATCGAGAGCAAATACTTTTTCCAAAGTAAAAAATTTCTTGGTGCACGAAAAGTATACATTAATTGACATTTTGATCGAAAGTCAAGGCACTTATCACACACAGCTTTGCTTCTGCCAGTAAACATAGTAAGTATGATGTGGCTCAGTCACGGCAGGGCCGCGGAACGTGTCCAATTGCGAAGGGGCGTCCCTTTCACCTGCAGACTGCCAGCGCCAGCCCACATTTAGGCACGACTCGTTGCTACTCAGAAACTGGAGATTTTCTTAATCTAATCTATAGTTCGTTGTCTCTGATGCAAGAAGATTTTCTTAGGAAACGTTGGATCTACCGATAGAACGCATTGACGCACCACCTAGTCGTCTTCGAGGTCCTAGCAATAGCGAAGAACTAACTTAAGAACGGCGGCCACTTGTCACTAAAATGATAGAGGACTGGCTAGTGGTATAGGTATTAATTTAGTTTTTCGAGAGTTCTTTATAAAGGTCCCAGCTGTGTAATATGTCGTCTATCAGTAATATCGGAGGCTTTAGGATGGCCTAAAAAGGCCTAACATTCATACTTCTTTCTTGTATTGCTTCATAGACACTATGGTTTTGTGTTTTGATGTGACGTGACGTGTTATCACATTAGGGCGTCATGACACACCTCTGTTATTATGAAATACGATCGATAGACGACTTGTGGTATAATCGAACGATGCTACCAATACCAATTTATATTATTATGACACATGAGTCTACATTAGGACCGTGTCATCAGAAACTAGAAGCATCATACTAAATACACGCAAAAATAGTTGACATCGATTCTATCTATCCCGACTCGGGTATCAAACCCGCTCTCGTGCTAAATGAAGCAATGGTGGAATGCCCGCACTGTGTCATCATGATACCATCGTTGTCATGATTATTTGAGTTATCTATTTGTCGCTAAAAGCACATACACGTGCGATTTTCTAGAATGTCGACAGTTAACCTACATTTAAGCGGAGTAGGCATGATGTTTATTCGCACATGCGTCTTAGAAGTCAACTAAGTACTTGCAATTTGCCGCGTATTACATTAATCACCTAGATAAATAAGAAGATTGTCAGACAATATTATCATCTTAGGGTCAAAAATAACTTATGTGCTGTATTGGCCTAGCGGAATTAGCTCTTGTTTTTAAACCAATTGATGCGAGTTTCTGTTCGGAAAATATGAAAAAGAGATAGAAAGATCACTTTTCCCGCTAGGATGGTAAATATTTTTAATACAATGGATGAGAAAAAGATTTATCCTTTTAAACAAACTAAGGAACAGATATTAAAACAACTCAGATTGACTTTCCTAACGTGATCACACATTTTAGTAAGACGGCTTTGGTTTGAGGCCCTTTTAACATTTTTAAATCTATTAAGGTCCGGTCAGTTTCCTTGACTACACAAATATTGCCAGGTGTTAGAATTGATTTGCGCAATGTTAATCTAAATTAAACTAAGCTATTATATAGAGCCAGAGGCAAAACTCCGAAACATGGGAAACCAGCTTCACCTTGCAATGCAAAGGTCGGAGTGTCTCAGTTAATCAGAGTTATTAAATCAAATCAAAACATAAAAACTAGATTTTATACTTATTTCTTAGAGTAAGAAATTAGAACCAGATTATATTAGTTGAGGGAACCATATTGACATTGTATCCATTTTATAAAGGTTTTAATTATTTAATTAAACTCAATTCCAGTCCTATCCTAAGAGATCTTAGGTTGCAAAACTGGATTAAGCCGTTTTAGAGATTGGAGAGAAAAACTTATTATTACCTCTGACGTTAACATTTTTACGTGAGAACGTCCTAGATCATTGTTCACTGCCATTGAAGTTCCAACAAAGAGCAGAATTGTACACAAAGTCGTCTAATATTAGCAGAAAGCGCCGCAGCGCACGTAGCAGTGTCCTCGTGTAAGCCCCGGGCTCATTCAATTATTTCTCACGCGAACTTTTGTTGTACCGTCAGTAAGATAATGAATGATTTTTGGAACAGGAAAGAGTGGTTATTTCTGGTTTATTCCTGTTGTGGGCTAATCAGATTTGGGTTTGCTGGCAAAGTGGTGTCTGGCACTTGTTTAGTGGCGTTTACCACACCGATGATGCATGACGTTAATTGTGTCTGCGTCCCCTGCCTGTAAAGTTTTATTTTCATCATCTGTTCAAAAAAAATAGGTAAGTAAATCAGCATAAAATAAATTAAGGGACAAGAATAACGCAAAAACCTACTAACTACATTCGTAGTTTTTTCAAAGGTAAAACTTAGCATAAATCTAAGCTAAGACTGTAAATAATGTAGAATACCTATAAATTGATCTTCACTTTTAAATACTACTTATAACAGGAAGAAAGGCATTAGGTAATTGAAATAAGACTTACTTATTTTTTTTCTTTATTAACATAACATTTTGTGAAATGAAACTGTAGCTCAGTTTGTCTGCCAACGGTACTCCCATTCCGCAATAGCAATGTTTATTTGGAAACAATCAGCGGCACTGATATCAAAGGTCACAGGTTCAGTTCTCGGAGCCGCGGGTACACCTACACCGGCGGAATTTACATGGCTCCTTACTGCGTATCTAAATCAACTAATTGAATAAATTGCGCTTCAAATGAGATAGCCAAAATGTGTAAACGTGTTGAGGAATTCGTCACAATTTTATGAGTATTTTGTATTTTATTACTACATAAATTAAATAAGGATATCTACAGATAAAGATATTAGCTTAAACATTGCACTTCTTCCCAGGATGTATTTATGTATGTACGTAATTTATTACAAATCGAATCTCGCAATCAATCACAATAAAATAAAAGCGAGTTTGATCAGAAATAATGTAGAAATAGCACCCGAATAGGAAATAACACAAATAAAACGAAACTTTCACCGCGACCACAACACTAGATAAGTCGCACATCAGCCGCGAGCGAAAACGAAACAACCGTGCGGGAATTGAATCACTTTTATGACTAGTTTATAAACGGTAACGCAAACAACCAACGATTTATAGCTTGCATTAAATTTTTAATGTCCTTTATGTTATGAAAAATGATTAGTGTTTCAGTTAAGTATTTAATTAAGTTTGTACGAGTAATAGTGATAAATGTAGCAATTGCTCAAGTCCTCTGATTTTATAACCACGATAATTTTAATCAATTTTTGATGAAAAGGTTTCAAAATTATCTAGTTATAATCCATAAAATCATATTATTAACTAGCCTATAACTGGCATGATTTTATGATATTTTAACAAAAGATGTGCTAATCAAGCAGCATCGTAATTTCCGTAAACGCTAGCCTATCGTATGACCGATATGTCTAATGTACGCAGATAGTGTAATAGTTACTATGTTTTGGAAAGTCCCAGTGAATCTATGAAACCAATAAACAAATTAGTTTTTGCCAACGAAATATTGTAAAGTCATCGTGTGTTATTGTTATCGTTTTAAATTTAACTACTTAAAAGTGTTACGTGCGAACAAACAAAATAACAATGGCCAAAATAAATTGTGTTTGTTTTACACTATGAATACATAAGTACTATAGACTAACTATAAAGTTACCTGAACTATAACAAAAAGTGGCTACTTATAGCCTAGTTATATTGACTGCTATATTCTGATAAATGTGGACATGTATGTACTAAACACTTATGTGTTTTAACTATAGGAATCCTTTTTCTTAATTAATTGTAATATTTATTACTGTCGGAAAGCTAAACTATTTTAGAATACGTAGGCTAAGTTCTGTACATACTTGATCCTTATTAGAGTTTTTATGGATCTCAATTTCTCAACGTACACTGGCCGTAGTAGTTGCCCACCAGCGCTGCGACAGATTCTCTGGTTTCTGTCGCAGCAATACGCTGAGTAGTTGCCAATTTTGTCAATGTCCAACTTATTTTAATGTGTCTTATGTACCTATAACGTGTTGACAAAATAAATATTGTTCTTTCTTTCACTTGCTAAGGCCTGCGTATCTAAAAGTGTGTAAATCTGTGATTGCAAAAATACGAACGTAACGTAGATTGAGTAAAGTTGGCCACATGTATCATTTATGATCAAAATGTGCCTACTGGTATCTACACAGTATCTCGTATGACAGCTACAAAGTCTATCGGTCAATAAGCCACTGGTATTACAGGTTGCATTAATTCATACACGAGCCGTGATGCAATAACGATAGCCGCGAACATGTCCGTATATCCGTACAAGTTAGATAGTTGTCCGGACAAATTATATAACGGTTCCGGTTTGCAATCTTTCTCCGGTTATGTTGAACTCACTTTATTAATAAAGAAAGCCTACGCAGAAGTATTTAAAATATAATAATATTTTAATATTAAAATCAATTACTTATTTTCGTAATTTAAAATTGTGTTTTGCTAATACTTTTTGAATGTAACTTTTAAATTCTGTGTGACACTTATTTTATCACCTATTTAAATCTATGGATATATTTGTTGTCTGAATCAATAAACAAATCTAATTTAATTTAATATCCAGATTATTTCGTGTCAATCAAAAAACAAAAAATGTAGATAATTAGAAGTTAGTAAAATATGTGCAAGCAATTATCTTTTTGTCAAGTTATTTGCTAATTACACTAAAATGTGTAATTATCGTCTAATTAACTACACTGTATAATAACAGTGAAGTGCTGATCACGAAAATAAATTGGATATTTTAAAATTACGAGTTAGCTTATAAATCTTGATTAGTTATGCGTTTATTTTATCTGCCTTTAAATATCGATGAAACAGTAAGGTCACCCATCGATCAAACGGTAATTTTATAACGTTTATTTAATTTTTATTCATCCAAATCAAAGCTTTCCCCTATTCTATACGCGGCTTTTAAAGTTAAATCAAATATAATCAAAGAGTACTTTTACCCTATATAAAATGTATGAAACTTTTTGTTAGATAAAGTTGCCATGGCGATAGTCCTACTCCTAATAAGTTGGTTATAGCACAGATAAAATACGTTATAGGCACTGGGAGTAAAAAGACGAGTCTTGCCCAATTATTCTTGACAGCATCCTAATTGAATCTGGCTGTACCGCTCGTTTGTTAGTGCACAGTGGCGCAGAGAAAGTGGTTTTAATTATAAAACTCAATAAAACCTCTCGTAAATTTGAATATTCTAATACGTTCCGCCAACGCACATAACATCTTATTGAGTCCGGTTCAAAGCATGTGATTTATTTTATCGTCTCTTACGTCTCACTTCATCGTTTGCCTTCTTTAATTGTAATATTTTACCTAAGATTACCTACCTATTAAAGTTATTGAATTTCAATTTTTCAAACAGTAGTTTTGTTTTAAAACAGAAGTGTTGCTAATAATAAATAAATATCCTAGGACTTTCCACACAGCGTCATCTAGTACCAAGCAAAGCAACCTAATGCTTTTGTTATGGTAACCAGATATGACTGATAAAATCTTCAGAAATATTTTTTTTTATAAATACATACCTACGTCCTACAGATAATAGATAAAATACGGCCAGACACGGAAAAAATATCTGCAGACAAACATTTGTCCCGTAACGGTGATCTATATATATAATGACCATCACATACTGACTGTAAGCCAACTTGTCTATTTGCAAGGTAATCTAAATAATAAAAAAAAAATATCTAAAAAAAATAAAAAAAAATATCCGTTGACCGCTGTGAGCACAGAGCTAGGAAGATCGCACCTTGCGCAAGAGTCGACAACTCGAAACCGGGCGACCTCAGCGCACCGACAGTCGACATTCCCAACCCAATGCACTCGGCGGAAACACTCGCATCGCGGTTTTCTAACCAAGCACTGAGTTAGCTACTTGCTCATACGAACGAATCAAGCAGTGCTTCAGTTTTGCAGTACTTATAGGTATAGATGCATAAAGCAAACATGAAAACAAAATAAGGTTCGTAGTAGTAGGTACACTCGTAATTTCCTTCCCAATATACTTTACCATTCGTAGTAGAGATTATGATTATTAAATTTTCTATGTTAAAACAATCTATTTAAATATATAAAAAACTAAGATGTTTGCAGACGATGTTGAATTACTTTTGTGTTTTGTATTTAATACTTATAAATAAATACGGTGTGTATTAACATCACAAATAATTATTTTAATAGCCTAATCACTAAAAGTAATTTCGGAGAACATCTCAAGGATTTTAATATCGATTACCAAATAATACTAATTACGATTAGATTTTGCGAAACCAATATGATTTCGCAATCAGCTGAACTTTATTTATTTTAATTAATAATTTAGTGCTATAAGGTAGGTACTAAAATATACCTACAGTTTCATTTGCTAAATTTTGTCAAGGCAATCGTCATAACTATAACATTAAAGAAAGAAAGAAAGAAAGAAATAGTAGATTGCTATACAAGGGGATAAAGGCATTTTTTCTATGCACGAGATGGTTTATCGCGCGAGCATCAGCGAGTGCGATAATAGTTCGAGTGCATAGAAAAGCCTTTTCCCCGAGGTAAGCACTCTGCTTTTCATTACGAATATAAGGAAATTACGAAAAAAATTGATGTAAAATTTAAATTTCACACACGAAAATTAGCTGTCTCGCTTTTTTTTTAAATCGACTAGTTTAATATTGACTAAAAGCAGCTAACGATGGCATGGCATAGCTGCGTTCCAGATTTAAAAAAAAACTGATTGGTAGAATGGCTATAAAAGTAGTAGGCATTCTACCAGTAGTTTTTTTTTGAAGATGAAAAAATTTAAATAAATGAAATAAAATAAATAAATATAATATAATTAAGTGTAGAGAAGCACAAATTCGTGCAAGAGAGACATAATATCTAGCATCTGATTGAGTTAGAAGAACTTGAACACTTAGCATGCAACGACATGCCACAAAAGAAATGTCAAAAATGAAGTTGACATTTGACAGTTATTTACTTTCCTGCCCTAGGGCAGGAAAGTACTTGTTTTCCCTAGGGACAGAAAATGCTACTTTGAACCCTATAATCAGGCAACTTCGTGCGTACTTTCCGTGTATGAGTAATGAAAAATCATTTATTTGACACACAAGCCAGAACCAACAACATAAAAGATAGATACTTATATAGTAAACATACTCAGTTGTGTCTCAAACAGGCGTCCAACTCAGCATAAGTTGATTTGCGCAAGGTAAGGCAACGCTGGTCTTCCGTTGGAACCTTTTGCGAGTCACAAAAAGAAGTTGTAGGTTGGTAACATTACAGACTTGTATGTAAACAGTTTTGTATTATGAGATAAACATAATGGCTTATACCGTTAAGATCTATAGTTCGAAGCAGGCAATTTGTCAAATACTTGTTACTAATGACCATCACAGTTTTGCTGGTTTTGTCCACTAATTTAGAAAGTATAGCACAATGCGCTAATGAATTAAATAATTAATGATTCTAAGTTTTTGACAAAAAAAATAATGAATAATGACAAAGATTGTATTCCTAAGAAACAGTAAACATTTTCTGAGGCATTATAGGATCATTTGAAGATGTATATTCGGGTGGTCAGAGGTTGTGTCTATATACATTATACATTATTTAGTAGGAAGTTTTTGGCATTGTTGGTAATTTGAAAAGTTTCTATTTAACGATTATGAGCACCTAAGGTAGGTATGATAGGGATTTCGATGGTACGATTATGAGTTTATAGGTATGATAGGGATTAGAAAAGTGTTGGCTGGTAGAGCAAAACATGTGATAAACATGACAAGGGCAGATGGAAGTTGATGACATTGTACCTTTATTAGGCATACCTACCAGTAGTCAATCAAGGTAAAATTGTATCCAAGTCGATAACAGATAACTAAATCAAGAACAAAGTTCTTTGCCTCGGAAATGACGTCTCGGAAACGGCTCCAACGATCATCTTCCATCTTTCATGAAATTAGCATAAAGGGGACAAGGGATTTCGGCGGCGATAAGCTGATCTACTCGTGTCTCGTTAAGATTCATTTTTAGAAAGTGTCGTTTTATCCGTGTTTTCAGGTAATAAAAAATAGTCATTTATCAATTATTCAAACATATAAATAAAATTAAATTTTATTATTTTAATAAAATCGGATGATTTTATCCGTGGATCTGGATAAGGAAACTGACTCACAATCGTAGTTCCGTGCTTCTACGAGATCGCGTCTTAATATTTTCGATTAATATAGTACCTACCTACATGAGCATTTCCCGTATAATTATAGCCACGCCCAATGAGACACACGCGGCAGGTCGGGCCCTTTTCTAGCCCACGACTCTATTGAATGGGTCTCTATTGAACAATACGTGGGTGTATCAGTGGCGGATTTACAAATTTGCCGCCTGTAGGCTATTAAATTTTTGCCGCTGCTACTGACCTTTTCAATGCAATAGTTCACAATCATTTATTTACATTCAACCTATTCCATGTTCTGATACAATTCCATTTCCTGGCAAAATTAGAAACAAAACAGTGCGAGCGAAGCGAACCGAAATTTTGAAGACAAAAAATAAGTCATGGAAGGTTTGATTTTGCTCATCGTGCTCATATGAGCACCTTTTATATAAAAGGCTGACACTGGTGTTCACTTTAGGAGATATAAGAAATTATCGAGCGAGCGAAGCGAGCCGAAACTTTTAAGACAAATAAGTCAGAGGGATTGATGACACTGGTGTTCACTTTAGATGATTGAGAAGATCTTGCGAGCGAAGCGAGCCAAAAATTTTAAGACAAATAAGTCATGGAAGGTTTGATTTTGCTTTATTCTGCTCAAATAAAAGGCTTAGACTGGTTTTTACCTTAGAAATGAAAAGAAATTATCGTGCGAGCGAAGCGAGCCGAAATTTTTAAAACAATTAATTCATAGAGGGTTTGATTTTGCCTTTTGTGCTTAAATAAAAGGTTGACACTGGTGTTCACTTTAGTTGATTGAGAAGACCTTGCGAGCGATGCGAGCCGAAAATTTTAAGACAAATAAGTCATGGAAGGTTTGATTTTGCTTTATTCTGCTCAAATAAAAGGCTTAGACTGGTTTTTACCTTAGAAGTTAAAAGAAATTATCGTGCGAGCGAAGCGAGCCGAAATTTTTAATACAAATAATTCATAGAGGGTTTGATTTTGCCTTTTGTGCTTAAATAAAAGGTTGACACTGGCGTTCACTTTAAAAGATTAAAGAAGTTAACCT
Organism: Xanthorhoe spadicearia; assembly: GCA_947086425.1. Lineage (NCBI taxonomy): Eukaryota > Metazoa > Arthropoda > Insecta > Lepidoptera > Geometridae > Xanthorhoe > Xanthorhoe spadicearia. The sequence continues at coordinate 224,042 of OX352206.1, forward strand.
GCGAGCGAAGCGAGCCGAAATTTTTAAGACATACGAGTAAAAGTCGTGGAAGGTTTGATTTTGCATATTGTGCTCAAATAAAAGGTTGACACTGGCTTTGACTTTAGAAGGAAGACATAGGTATCGTGCGAGCGAAGCGAGCCCACATTTTTTCAATAAAAATAATATTGAAATTGAAATAAAAGTTTTCCATCATAAAAAGTGTCTATTTGTAAAGTCTGTGCGAGTGTAGATTAAGCAAGAGTGCTTAGTACTACCAGGGGGGTATCACTCCGCAGTTTAGGTACATTCAAAGGTCGGTCCTTCTCAGAAGTCCTTTCGTAAAGGACGGCAGTTGTCGCCCGGCGCGCGCGTAAGACAGTCGCGTCGCGCAACTTCGCCCGTCTTCATAATAATGTCGCATAATAAATGCAAAAGATATTGTTCGGTGTACGGATGTTTATCCAAAAGAAGATTGGGGGATACCACTATATCTTTCTTCAAAATTCCGAAAGATGTTGAAAGGTAAGCTAAAAATCAACTTAGCATACCTACAATTGATACAATCAACGTAGGTAACTAGGTTAACTTTAACTTATTTTAAACTATTTTTGAATTGAGTACTTATTAAAGATAGTACCTACTTACCAAAAAACAATTGAAATCTACCTACCTAGGTAAGTTTTTATATGCAAATTTTCAAAAAATAAACGAAATATTTCGCACTTAGGCAGATACTTGTCTTCCTACAACAGACAGATTCATTTTATTATTAGATAAATAATTTACTGCTGTGGTCAAAGTAGACAGCCCGTGCAATTTTTGGCCACGCCCATAATTCCTTGCCAGACAGTGACAGCGTTATACGCAAGAAGCGTTAGGCTATATTTAGGTGATTATCTCAAGGGCGTTTGAATCTTACGCAAGCTGAATTGAACTTTGTTGCATCGCAGCAAGAGTCGTTATTTCTTCAATTCTGTTCGGGGAGTGAGCCTTCTGTTCCGTCTGTATTCTGTGGTACTACTATGCATTACTTACTAAAAAAAATTTATTTCGTAATCCGTTTATTACTGCAAGATAAAAAAAAACTGACCAAATCCGCCGCCCCCTGAAATCTGCCGCCCTAGGCTCCAGCCTACTCAGCCTATTGGTAAATCCGCCACTGGGGTGTATTGAAATCAATTATGTTTTACCACACACATGGATGAATCAATGCACGATTTTCAAAACCTACTAAGATATATATTGTTCAGGCCGTATTGTTCAGGCCGCATTATTATTGTAAGACTTTTCTCTTCTGTTTTTCATTGATTGTATGTAGATATGTACTATACAATAATTACCATACAAGTACCACACAACGCTTTTCCGAATTAAATAGGTATGTCAGCGGCTATCATTATGTCAGACTGTAGTAGCAAAGTACCATTAATGGTACTAAGGATACAAAGCTGTGTCACTTTTGTACCACTAATGGTACAAATCAATGGTATTTCTGACACAAAGGCAATATTCCTCAAAAATGCTTAAAAAACAACCTGATTCTAAAACTAGAGCCATTTATCAAAGAGATAATCTGACCTTGCTTCAACACATTCACTAACTTTTAACATTTTCCCATACAAATTAGTTACGCGATTTCAAACCCAAAAATATACCACAAAGAGTTAATTCTTGAGTGTTTATGTAGTAACAAAAGTGAAATTGCAAAGAAAAGTCAGTGTGAATTACCTGGTTTAGAAATAGTGGAGTAACTTGCTGTTTCTAAATATTATTTATACGTAATTGCCCGTGAGTTTTAAATAATTCGTTAGTTTGCGGTGATTTTACTAATTTCAAAATTCAATAATGAATGCTTCAAGCTTTAAAGTCGATGAGTAATATTGTGTAAGAATTTTTGCCGTAGTAAACAAAACTGCACTGTAAGCAATAATATCAATGGAAGCTATTTCTGACTACCCCTCATTACACAGATAAAAGTGAATAAAAAATATTTGTCACCACAAGGATCACTTCGTCTTCGTTTTTCATGCTAGCTGTATCTAAAGTCTATTCCAACGCGACTCCCAATACACTGAATTCAAAAGATAGAGATCTCTCGTCATTTCTCCGAAATATAAGATACTAGCTGTGCCCCGCGGTTTCATCCGCGTAAGTCCCGTTCCCGCGGGAATATCGGAATAAAAAGTAGCCTATGTGTTAATCCAGGGTATCAGTATCACCTATCTACATACCAATTTCCGTTTTTGCGTAAAAGAATTACAAACATACATCCATACATTCTCACAAACTTTCACATTTATAATATTAGAAGGATGGATTTATTTATAACTACGCCTCAGGCGCCTGTCAATCCTCAACCTTAATTGAAAGCAACATAATGTAACAAGTCCGACAAGTAAATGCACAGGTTGTTATCAGTCTTTGTTGTAACAAAACAACTATATTTCTAGAGACAGTTGTAACAGTCTTGCAATTTGTCTGGCCTAGCTAGCTAACCTAGCTAATGTCCACCAGATCAATATGCGGCAGTTTGAGTAATTGAAAGCTGTCTACATAGATGAGCATTACAGAATAGCAGTCGAAGTGTTTAAGAACATGAATGCCCTTTTGAACTCCACTTCTCATAATACCTAGGTACCTATACAGTATAGGTAGGTATTATGAGAAGTGGAGTTTATTTTATCTTCCTATTAGCTCGCTTGAAGAAATGAAGATAGATGAGCATTACAGAATAGCAGAAATAGTCGAAGTGTTGAACATGAATGCCCTTTTGAACTCCACTTCTCATATTACCTAGCCTTTCTCAATTTGCGTGATAATAGTTGCGTTCTAGAAAGCTAACATTAGCCGTTTAGGTGCACTAGGGTCTAAGTACAAGCCCTGAATACAAAGTGCCTGAGAACTGAATCTCCTTGATACATTTCCCGGCAGAGAAACAAGTTAGGTATTTTGTTAATAACAGGTTAGAATGTTGCTTGATGCTAATACTAATTAGTTATTATGTTTATGGATTAGGTAGTTTTATCTTTTATCTAAGATGATAGATTTTTGAAAATTGAAATTATGGATAAATTGGATTAGAATTAGATGTACCTACCTACCGGGTTTTAAAGGGCAGTAAAATTCCCTAGTTTTAATATCTTGACGTTTCAAAGTGGCCTGTAAGCAAGAAAGTTTGAGTTTGATAAAGATTAATGAAGACCACAATTTTTTATTCAATAAATTGTCTAATAACTAAGTCTAAACTGAGAGTAATAAAAAATGTTTTTCAAAATGTATTTACCGATACTGGCTAGTAAAAATAAGTCATCTTAACGATTACCGACATAAAATACACTTGTGCACACAAAGTGCTGGCTTCAGACGACAATCCCAAGGTCCAACAAACATCTAACTAGCCATGCCTTTGTTTATAGTCGAATAGAATCGAAGGCCGCCGATGAATTGGACAAAATGATCAGATAAAACCCAGCAGGTAGTATTTACTGTAAGTTTTTGCAATAAATACATATCTGAGGTCAACAGCATACCACTCCTGAGAAAGGAATGTGGACAAAAAAAGTTGTTGAATTTTATGATGCAATCAAATGTTATGTAAGTGCAGTTAAATTATTGGTGTGAATATTCACTTGCGTTGGGGAAAGTGAATTAATCTATGCCATTGGTATACCCTAGATTAGATTTATATCAATTTGAAACTGAATAAGTACATACTCGTACTTATGACGTGCCAAGTCAAGACATGGTTATAAAGCGGCAGTACGCTGCACTTCCACGAGAGATGGACCAGTATGCGTAGCGAGGAATATGTTTGTCATGACCCAATAGAACCGCTTCATTCTTCGAGATCGAGGCTATTAAGATTGGTCCACATACAAATATTCAGCAAGTGTCACAGCTGTTTTGTTTAGGCGTTCGGAAGTGGAGCTTGCGCATTCCTGAGTCGGAATACTGAGCAGGTTGTATTGTATTCACGTCATCTAGGCGAGGCTGCGCTTTGTTTACAAGCGGCTACAATAGGTCACGACGTAGGACATGCTTTTCAAGTGATAGAATAGGTATTGTTGGAAATTCAAATTATACTGGATTTCGTGATGAGGCCGTTTTCTCAATGGTAATTTTCGTTCTGTTAAAAGGGTCTTAAGATCTTTTTATTGGTCTTTTAGCGGTTATCGCGGCCTGTCGTCTCCTTCAAATGGAGTTAAATTAAACATTATAGATTTTATTAATTTGTCTGTATGTTTGTCAACAGCTGGGCCGTATGCCAGCGAACTGCGTGATGGTGCCGCCGCCGAGGTACGCGACCCTCCCGCTGCCGCCGCCAGCCCCCTTGTACTATCCCATCCACGACAATGTAAGTTACTCGTATTACTTTACAGGAAGAACCCTGATGAAAAACCCTGCTGTATTGCCCTTTTTTAAGCTACAAAGTTACACAATAAACTTAAAAAAAACTACCGGCTACGCCAGTTTTTGTGATATAGTAATCGTTAACACTTTAACACACTCAGAGTTTTAAAATGCATCAGTAGTAATTAAAGTAAATTTGTACGAGCAAGTGACCAAATCTGAGTAATACCATTGACAAATTAGAACTACTTACCTTCGTCTGTGGTGATACTGTCTACGTGGAGCAGCGCACTGTGAACTGACGCGACGAACGAGACGCATAATTCGTCTATGCTAGCACAAATATAACGTCACCGTGTTCATTGTTTCCAGCGAGTCCGTCGCCGACGCTCACCGCGAATACCGCGATCCCACGGCGAGCGGCGACGTCGCGAGCACGGGCGCGAGCGCGAGCGAGATTCGCAGCTCGCGCGCTCGCTCGAGCGCATCCATCGCAAGCGACGCCCCGATCCGAGGCTCACTGATGCAGAGCTCAAGAGGACGTACACCGGGCTAGATAGGTACTTATCCTTCTAGCAATATAAATTCTTTGGAGACTTGTTACCGTATCATCGGACGTTATTCTCAGTACCAAGTCTATAAATCTCAAGAGATGCAAGCATCTTGATGCTTGCATCTCTTGAGATTTATAGTTTATCCTTAAGTTCTTCTCTACAATCGTAAATACCATTAGCAAACATCAACTCAACTAATCAAACACTACTTTCATACAAATACTCCACGCAAGACTACTCCTACATTTGTATTCCAGAGCGTACGCAGAGCAGTTCATAGCTGTGATAGACGAGACGCGTCACGCCGCGGAGCACCACGACTCGCTCGCCAGCACCGGCACCGCCGCCAGCGACGACGCCAACTCGCACAACACTCTCTCATAGACCAACACTCTCTCATAGACCAACACTCTCTCATAAACCAACACTCTCTCATAGACCAACAGGAGGTCCGTAGGATTTTCGCCATAGCAACGTTGTTATCTGTCAAAAAGTTTCATACATTTTATGTTGAAATAACAACGTTGCTAATGGTGATGGACCTACGAACATCCGTTAGTTTGATTATAGGAACCGGGGGTAAGTATAATAACCTGATATTTAAATCTTAGCAAAACTGTTACAGCTAATATTAAACATAAAAACTTTCTCAAATTATTTATTAAATCAATGATGATCTAGATATATTTTTAAATAAATTAACTACATAACACTGATTCGTTAATTTTAAAAGAGCTTTAAATTAATTACATATCTTGAAAGACGATACTGCGTCTGCTGTGCCGGAGTTAACTGAAACAATGATAACACAATTGGGTTTTCATTTATAAACACCAAGATGTTTTGTTCTTAATAGATTTCACCGGAATCAATGGGCACAGACACAGACAGCCAATTTGCAAGTTTTAGCAATTCAAACAGATTTCTCTTGCTTCAAAGAGACGCCATTCCTAATCATTTTGTCACACATTTGTGCTAAACGGTCAACAAGTAAATGAATAAACATTGTCCGTCGTTTCACAAACATACAAAAACGTACTTCTTAGTATCTATAATTACTTTGAGATTCTTTTTACTTTATTGTGCAATTATTTGTAGACTTTTGTAAATTCTAATATTTTTATTGTGAATAATTTTATTTTTATAAAGTACTTAGTTTAATTAACTGAATACTCGTTAGTGTAGCGACTAACATCTAAACATATCATACGAAACTAAACATTTAGCTTTAAGAAGTTTTAGGCGCTTTTTAACAAACTAACACTGCACTAAAAATGTTACAATAACTAAGATTGAAAGACGTACAATTCTCATCAAAATATAATTAATTAATTATCACAATAATAGATGAATTGATCAACTTTCAAATTATGAATAAAAATGTTATGTACTTGAGGATTTCATCTCAATTATTCACATTACAATATAGTCTGTCTATAAAGTCGTGACAATAAATGAGGGCGCTGCTAAAATGTATATAGCAACCCTATAGTGTGACTACTGATTTTGATACTTGCAGTTCGTTCCATGTAAAAGTTCCTACCAGCTTTTTGGCGGGAATTTGAGAAGGCATGTTTTATTTTTTAAATCTTGTGCTTAACGGTGTAATAATGTTGGATTAAAAGGTTAAACTGTTGAGTGTTCATACATACATAGGTGAAGGCAAATGAAACAAAATTGGATTTCATTGTCATTTTTATAAGAATTTTATTTTTTGCCGTAGTGCACAAATATTAAAATTGTCCATTGCTTTCTTGGCCGACCCTACTGTTTCACAGGAGTTTCAAACTTCCCATCATTCTTGAATTCGCCTAACCGTAGGTACTTTCTGATTTACCTGAAAATTAAAAAAAAAATATTACTGAAAGTAATCAAAAGCATTTTAAACTTATAGCAATTAGTTAAAATTTTAAATACTTAGGTAGGCAGAAAACGTAGCCAGACTGTGTGCCATTTTAATGTATCAAGATTAGATGGTACTCCTACAACATGACTTACTGTGATGTTCAATCTGACGTAAAAATGTGCAATGTAAACAATGCCTTTTTTGGTCTCCAAATCGTAATTTAGGTCAATTTGTTACTTCAGGCAGATTAGAAACAAACAATAAAACGATTACATACCCGTTATAGATGCTGTTCGCCCATTTAAATCATCCAAATCCCACAAAATATGTCCAACTTGGTATTCCGCTAAACATTGCTGGAAAACTTTAAAAATCACTTCCCGCGTGTCACTCTCATTTACTTTACTTATTTGTGATACTTTTGTGCGTAGTTCGGTTTCATTTCATTGCAGTTTAACTAAGAAAACAACAAAAAATAGAGGAAAATATGTTCTTGAACTCACTCGATGACAGCTGACGACAGCTGCTAAACCTTTGTTTGGTGCTGCCAGATACACGAATAATTTTAGTTCCTCAAACATTCATGTCACGACTATATAGACAGACTATACATTCAACAATGTTATCCTACCGGCTGCGCCAATTTTTCACATTATCTTTTTTTAGAATGACTATACTTCATTTCTTGAAGCGAACTAATAGGAAGAAAAAATAAACTCACGTCATTGGTTGTCGAAAATAATTGTGTATCTCGTGATTGGCTAGAGTGTCAAATCAATTGTCAATTGTCAAATCTAGCCAATCCGAGAATAAACAATTATTTTCGACAACCAATCACGTGCGTTTATTTTACTTCCTATTAGCTCGTTTCAAGATATGAAGTATAGTTATGAGTTGTACGTCATAATAAACTGTAACTAACACTGTACTAACACAAAAACTTTGTAAATTGCGTATAATCGTCAAATATCTGTGTTATATCCTAAATCTAGGTCTTATTTATCTAGTTTTAGCTTCGAGCCAACCAGGGAGCATCTGTGCTCTCCTGGACCTCGCTTAGTTTAAGATCTACTTGTAAATATAGTAATAATGTCCTATGTACCTAAGTGGTGCCAAATAAACGAAATACAAGAATTTATTGGTCGTGTACATAACAAAATTGTTGCTCAATTGGATTTGCGAGATATCTAGTTATTTTATATTCTAAGATTAATGTAATTTTTGATACGATATTAATTTAATTTAGTCTTGATAATGCAGAACTGACACTATTATATCTACAAAGTAGATTCATTTTGTCAATGTGCATGATTTAAGTACCTATTTTATATCATAAAAAGTATTACTGAAAATGTAAATTCATTTGTAAGTTTACTTTTATTTCTATAAATATCCATATTTTTCATAACTTTTTTATTATTATAAACTAATATTATCTTGTTACCAATGTATAATCGTAAGGATAGAAGTACATAAGCTATTTCCACACGTATTTGTTATTATTAAGTATCAATTTATTACTTGTATTTAGTTTATCTTATGTACAGCTAAACTTAGGCCATGGCTGGGCCATGCCAGGTCATGTTTAGAATGATCTTTCACTAAACAAAAGTCGATATACAATTCTTTAATAAAAAAAACGAATTAGTGCAGCAATTTTACAAAGCCAATTTAACGATTACCATACATTCATAATCAATAAGTTATTCATTACCAACAGCAAAAGGTTTCGGGGTCAAAAACATCAAAATCACTAAGAAATTTCGTAATGTGTAAAACCTAACCTTTTAGAAAACCTGGACATAATTTCTACCAACCGAAATCGATATGTATTATGATTGTTTGTGTGATGAATCGTTTTTGATGCTTTAATAATTTGGAATAGTTTTTTCAAAGACCCGGCATGGAGCAGCATGGCATTATTTAAAAAAAACATAAAATTACTTAGTTATTTATCGAGTTGGTAAGGGTACAGTCGTGGACAAAAACGCTCGCGGCTAAATCAAAATGTGTTTATTATTTATTGACATCAGCGATTTGAATTGCTTGTAAACTACGAATAAAATATTAAAATTATATTGTCATTTTTTTATTTTCAATAGACTTGTGGTTCTTTCGGCCGTGTTTTATTATGTCAAAGCTAGTTTTTGTAAACTAATTTCATAAATATACGTTATTTAAAGGGTTTATTTTATTACCAAATTGGTGGTATACCCTGACAAAAAAGGGCGGCGCTGGGACGAAACTTACAAGTCAATAATAAGAAGTATCTTACCCCAAGAATGTGCCATATCACGTATATATTAGAACTCATTATCGCTGAGCACAGAGGTTCGTCCGGGCGCGGCGCTGGGACGAAACTTACAAGTCAATAATAAGAAGAAACTCACCGTGAGAATGTGCCATTTCACGTATATATTAGAACTCATTATCGCTGAGCACAGAGGTGCGTCCGGGCGCGGCGCTGGGACGAAATTTACAAGTCAACAATAAGAAGAATCTTACCCCAAGAATGTGCCATATCCCGTATATATTAGAACTCATTATCGCTGAGCACAGAGGTTCGTCCGGGCGCGGCGCTGGGACGAAATTTACAAGTCAACAATAAGAAGAATCTTACCCCAAGAATGTGCCATATCCCGTATATATTAGAACTCATTATCGCTGAGCACGGAGGTTCGTCCGGGCGCGGCGCTGGGACGAGCGCTGGTGAGTCTCAACTCACTCTCCGAGGAACTGCCGAGAGAATCACCCTCCACTGTCACACCTTCTGTACCTAGAATACAAAACAATACAATTTTATTTATTAAGTACCAAAAACACTGGTTTGTACAGAGATTTGCTGGTGGTCCCCGCACGAAGCAAGCCTATATCGCGGGAGGCCGGTTTACAAATTAACGATTACTTGAACAGTGAAATGGCAAAATACAACACGATAAATTAACAAAAGAAATACCTACTACAAACATTTCAAAATAAACAAAAATAAAAAAAAACTACTTTAAAAATAAAAGAAGAAAAAAGAATACGAGTAACAATGATAGCTATAGGTACTATAGGTACTTTGTTCACAGAGTCGATCTAATAGTTAGAAAAATAAACGCACGTGATTGGTCGTCGTCATGTTGGTCTTCATGTCAAATGAAAAAACATTATAAACACGCTTTTATATTTCCACCTTTAGGTTCCGCCCAATAGTCAAATCTAGCCAATCACGAGAGTAGTTATTGTGCGTCCTTTTCATTTCCATACACGTGCAAGAGAGAGCGGCCTATAATATCGTCGCGGTAAACAGAGTATAGATGTATTTATATGGTTACCTTCAATAAGGTCTGCAAAGTCATCATCATCAGCGGGCGCGATGGTGCGCGTGGCGGGACGAGGCCGCGCGCCGCGCCAGCGGGACGAACCCACGCCTGGGACAAAACATCATTATAAATAACAACAACGGTACGAAATAAACTAGCACCACGTCCCGGCTTCGCACGGGTGTACTAATGAAACGACCAGGATAAAATATAGCCTATAACCATCCCGTCAGTCCATTCTACACATCTCTCGGTTAAAGAATTTTTGAAATCAGCTGAGTGGTTTCTGAAATTACCGTCAAACAAATAAACAAATAAACCAACATTATTATACCTCTTCTTTACCTATATTTTTTTTTTACAATTTTGTAAAACAAACGCGCTATTTGCGCACGCACATACAAAGCCAAAATTACTACATTAGTCATCTTAGAGTTCGTAAGTCATAGCAGAAAAACCATTCAGATGAATCAAAGTAGTCATAGATTGATTAAAATGGCATAAATGCGTGGAAGCGTAAAGTCACTCAATCCGAAACCGGCTAGAATCACAGATAAAATAATACTAAGTACAGATGCCCCATCTAGAACATTAATTTCACTCCTGTTTTTCTTGGGGCTATTTTTTTGGGTTTGATTTTTACGGCGTCACCTAGCGGCGTAGCGTACATCTATTATTTTATCTGTGCTAGAATAGTTTATTATTAGTATAGATTGTTATGTTACCGAATATCTGCGTGTCCGAGAGGTCGGAGTCTGTCCTGGAGTCGTCTTCATCCCGGATATCGTCCAGCGAGTCCCGCGACGTGCCCGCGCCCATCGTGCCGAACGCACGACGAGCCTCCGCCCCGCCGCCTGCAAACAACATCATAAACAATACAGCATTGAAACTATGGACCTATTACATTATCTGGACTAACAGCCTGGGTGACCGTCAAGGATAAGGATTAAAAAATGGCCACGCTCAATGTAGGATTCCGAAGTTGCCCAATATACGAAGGTAGTACTAGTAGGTAGGTTAAAAATTAAAAATGATGTCTCTAAAATCTAAAAATTTCATTGAAGTAGGTACTCTTGATTTTCAATGAGTTTTTACATATTTCGTTCATCCATTCGCAATCGGAAACGAAACATACCTACATAAACAATAAGTAGATATTTATTATACAGCGCAACATAAACCTACTTTTTTAGAAACCTGTAACAATAGTTATTAACATCTGTAACATAGGTAAGTGTAAAGTGCACCTGCGGTTTTGATCCTGAGCCGTGTCTTGGGTCTCGTGGCGGGCCGCGGCTGCCTCACCTCGCTCTGATCCTTCTCATCATCACTTGACTCCGATTCCTCTGAAAATATTAAAAACTTATAGGTTACGAACACTGCTAGGGGCGCCGCAAAATCAAACACCAAAAAGTTGCCCGAAGAAAAACAGGAGTGAAATCAATGTTCTAGATGGACCATCTGAAAACCAGCGCTCAGTAGCTCCTTGAGCTACTGAGCACATGATGAGTGATGATCAATTTGCGTCACTCAACGTCGCTAAAATGACCTACCTTACCTATATCTAAGACAATGTATATCCTATATGAGTGAAACAAATAAACATTTTTCTTTCTTTCATCTGTGTGTGTGTTTCATGTTTATCTGTGGTATTAGGCAGAGTAGTGTAATGATCCTCACCAGAGTCACTAAGTTTTCCGAGTACATCCTCCGCCTCGTACTTGTGTATGAGCTGCATTATAGCAGCCTGCTGCTCTTCTGCTTCCTGGAACGTGGACAAAAAACAACAATTTTCCAATTGATCTACCTTCTCTATAATTACGAGATCACTGTATAAAAGCAAGACCCACACCTTGTGTTCTGATTACAATGATTACTAACCTGATGTATTGGGAGTCGCGTTGAATTGGAACAGGGAATAATATCTAGCTGTTTTATCCACCGCCCTAACTGTCTTTTGATAGAATCTAGCAAAAGACGATCGATTCGAAGCGATCCAGGACGCGGATAGATTTTTTAAGTGTAGTTACGTCAGTAACTTACCTCAGCCTGCGCGCTCTCCAGTACACTGAGCTGATGTTTCAAAGCCTCAACACAGCGATACCGCAGCACATACTGGTCCCACAGACGCTCCACCTCCACTTCCAGAGCTGACAGCTCGCCCTGGTAGGCAGGTCTGCGGAACAAATAAGTCATCATCGCCATCTCCTTATACCACTTACGGCCGGTTCCTTTAACCAACGGATGGCCGTAGGACTTTCGAAATAGTAACATTGTTATCTGTCAAATACTTTTACCCATGCGTGCAGTTAGAGGAGACTTGTCGACGTGTTCTACTGACTGTCTAGACCCTGTCCTAGTTAGTTGGCTCACTTGATCTTCTGCACGGTATGCAATCTCTTCTCCGCTCTCAGCAGTTCAGCGCGGCGTCGCTCCAGCTTGGCATCAAGCGCTGCCTCGCTAGCCGCCACGCTGTCGATGCGGTCCCTTGCGGCCGCCACCCGCGCGCTGACGGCTTCCAGCGCGCGACGGAGACACGCTTCCATCACCGACATGTCTAGAGGACGAGCGAGGGCTTGCTCACGTGCATCCTACATGATAAGACCATTAATCCTAAACATAGGAAGTAGATTTCGCACAAACGCATTGAGTGCAGAAAATGAAATGCTGCAAGGAAATTCTTCTGTCACAATCTACAATCAATAAGTATCTTCGCCACTAGTGCCTGCCTACAAACATACAAAGTAAACTATTAGTTACCTTGTTGTCAGCTTCCTTGACCAGCAGATCGTAGAGGAATGCTCCCTGCGCTGTTATTTCAGTAGCCAGTGAGCGCGTTTGCTTTATTTCTCCAAGCTTAAACAAAAGACAGGCATCGTAGTAAATATAATAAACAACACAACACTGAAGTTGTTATTGCTAACATGGAATTAAGAAGCTGACGCACCACCTGTCAGCGATGTCACCACCTTCAGCAGCTCGAGCCACCGGCAGTCAGCGCTGCAGCCGCTTGCTGTGTATGGTGACACTCACCCGACTGCTGACGTCATAGCTGAGGGCTCCCTCGTCGCGGTGCTCGGCCGGCGGCGGCGCGTCCAGCGCGGCGCGGAGGAATGTTGCCACCTTCAGCAGCTCGAGCCAGCAGCAGTCAGCGCTGCAGCCGCTTGCTGTGTATGGTGACACTCACCCGACTGCTGACGTCATAGCTGAGGGCTCCCTCGTCGCGGTGCTCGGCCGGCGGCGGCGCGTCCAGCGCTGCGCGGAGGAATGTTGCCACCTTCAGCAGCTCGAGCCAGCAGCAGTCAGCGCTGCAGCCGCTTGCTGTGTATGGTGACACTCACCCGACTGCTGACGTCATAGCTGAGGGCTCCCTCGTCGCGGTGCTTGGCCGGCGGCGGCGCGTCCAGCGCTGCGCGGAGGAATGTTGCCACCTTCAGCAGCTCGAGCCAGCAGCAGTCAGCGCTGCAGCCGCTTGCTGTGTATGGTGACACTCACCCGACTGCTGACGTCATAGCTGAGGGCTCCCTCGTCGCGGTGCTCGGCCGGCGGCGGCGCGTCCAGCGCTGCGCGGAGGAATGTTGCCACCTTCAGCAGCTCGAGCCACCGGCAGTCAGCGCTGCAGCCGCTTGCTGTGTATGGTGACACTCACCCGACTGCTGACGTCATAGCTGAGGGCTCCCTCGTCGCGGTGCTCGGCCGGCGGCGGCGCGTCCAGCGCTGCGCGGAGGAATGTTGCCACCTTCAGCAGCTCGAGCCACCGGCAGTCAGCGCTGCAGCCGCTTGCTGTGTATGGTGACACTCACCCGACTGCTGACGTCATAGCTGAGGGCTCCCTCGTCGCGGTGCTCGGCCGGCGGCGGCGCGTCTAGCGCGGCGCGGAGGAATGTCGCCACCTTCAGCAGCTCGCGGACAGACCAGCCGTCAGCGCCGTACAGGCGCTTACCGTTCAGCTTTAGATTAGCTCTTGAATGCTAAAATTTCAAGACAGAATTACATAGATACAATACTGTAGGTAAATCGGTATCTAAGAATGCTAGAGTGCACGCAGTGATGTGCCTTCCAAACAATCGCGCAACTGGAAAACGATAATGGAATGATTGTTCGCATTGTAACTTACAAAGAGTGCAATAGCCTGCGACACGAGCGCCACCCTCTGCTCCATGGTGGTGGCGCGGGGCAGCGCCTCGTCGGGCTCCACACGCGCGCCGAGCCAGCGCAGGCACTCCTCCATCAGCTCCCAGTTCGGAGTGCGGAAACTCTCCAGAGATATCGCTTTGGGGAAGCCAAGTACGCGCATGGCTTCGCTAAAATCTAAATCACATAACCACATAAAAAAGACGTGTGGCACTCGGGGACTGCCGCGGTAAAGCTATTGCATGCCACCTAGAGGCGAGTTGCTGAACTAAAGTGACAGCGTTAGGTGTTTTCGTTAGGTAATTTCTGGATACGGTCTCCACGCTCAAGGCCCGCGATAGAAGCTATGCAATAGCTAAATATTATGAAAGAAAGAAAGAAAGAAAGAAAAATATGTTTATTTCATAGGACCTCAAGGATCGCTCGAAAACGTACAGTCTTAAAAACTAGTTGACTCTATTGCCTGTTCCAAAACATCACATATGTTTTATCATTTACTCGAAAGTCTGCATTATTGCTTAATTAACACTGAGGGTAAGTTATGTTCTGTGGGGTAGGTAGGTACAAAGTTAATCTCTCTTTCGTGGAACTATCCACAAAAAAAAGAAAAACTGAAAACCCAATTCGTGTTACATTGGGTGGAGCAGGCTTGGTAGGCTTGTTTTGTTCGGGCTGTAATAAAGTGCTTAGGAACAGGACAGGAACACTTACTTCTTAAATCTCTATAAGACATCTCCAAGTCTTTATTTAGTAGATATTTTATTCAGAAACAGCGTACCAACACGTTTACACAAGATAAAAAGACAGCGATTTGTTTATGACACAAAAGCGTCACCATGACAACGAAAAAATATAGACAACAATACTCATTCAACTGAAAGAGGCTACATATTTCTACACCATAATTTTACTCTACACCATTGATTACAGTATTTTTTACAATAAAAAATACATTAATATAGTACATACCTCGTACTTACGGTACCTACTTTATATTCATCCTAATTAATCACACCACATCTACACCTAATTATAAGTTTTAAGACAATATTAAATTGGGCATACTTTGCATTTGTGATAAACCTTACACAAATACTTTAATTTACTTGTTTTGGACAGTGAAGATGCATTACTTAACTAACATTTTAGAATACATAGGAGAGCCTTATCTAGCAATTATAGCAACACCCATCCTTAGGAACTGATCTCTCCTTACGATAATAAAATAGCAATTTTGCTGTTTATTTCACATGAACACAACGGCCGTTTGCCTATATAATTGCTTCAGGTGTTATTTTAGATTTGTTTTCTAAGATATTACATTGAAATAACCATTTCTATAACTATCAATAATATTTATTAAACACTTATCTATCCAAAACAAGTAAACGACACAAGCCTGGACTTTCATTTCAATCCATAGATCCACCATTCTTTCCACCTACTTATTGAATAAATGCGTTGCTTAATTCCCCTTGGTGTCCGACTTTTTATGATTCTTATCTAAACATTTACCCCATTATGCATATTCGACCTAAAACCTGTATTAGCTAAAACGCATATTAAATCTGTTGCTATCTCTTTTCGTTGACATATGAGTGACAAGGAAAAAACGTTCTAAAACGTACTTAAAACCTATATTAAATTGTCAAGTTTTTATGCATAAGGGGGTTAGTGATGTTTGTGGCTATAGATTCAATATTAATAGTCGAACAAAGTCAACAGGACCATCGTAAGCCATCGTCATCTGCAAAACTAGATTTTCGCAACATTCAAGTATTGAGAGGTACCTAGAAACAAAGATTTAATTTTTATGTAGATATATTCTGGTGTCTCTATGTCTCAGTCCGAGGCTTCAGTATCACGCATGCCCAATTTAATAGAAGAATCATAAATCTACAACAGTGGGAGACTGTCTCTGAGCTCGCTTCAGAGACTCTTCTCGCTTCACAGCCACGCGGAGACGCGACGCCTTCAAATGCCTGAAAATTAAAAACATTCATCAGGTTCGAATCCTGCCGAAGTCGTAACTTTTAAATAAATTTTTCTGATCAAAAACATTGATGTAGTTTTTTCAAGAGCAGGAAACGAACTGAAGGTTAAACCTATCAGTGCTTAAAAATAGCATAAATTAGACAAAGACTGCCCAGAGACTCCAGAAATTTTTGATTGATTTCATCCGATTGCGACTTTGCATAATTTTTAAAAAATTGGCTATTTGTAAGGACAAGAAATACAAGCCAGGTTCACGACTTGGATAAGTGGAAAAAAAGTTGAAGTTAGCAAATTCGTGATTTTAGGTAAAAATCATACAAAACATTTGCATTAATTCAAGTAACTTGAAGGATTAAAGTTTGGTGTGTACCTTTGTCTGATTCTTTCTTGCGACTCCGGCGAAGGTTTCTTCTGTGTGATGGAGGCGAACCTCAACATGTCTCGTAGCTTGCGCATGCAGTCGGCCTGGTTCAGCTGCTGGGAGCGGGTGGCGTCTGACCGGACGATGAGGTAGCCCTCTTTGGTCAATTTATTCTTGTGCTGTGTTATATATATAGCTGTGCAGAGTTTAGTATGCTATGATACTTTATTGATCTATATAAAGTTGGTATATATGTATAGGTAGATTCTCATAGTTTTCATAACCTCACTTTTGTGACAGCTCCCTAGCGTGTCCCTAGCTGAATAAACGATACCTATCGAGAAATGTGTTTTCATGTGAAACCCGGACATAATAGTGGCGACGTTTAGAAAAAACTGTTAAAATGAGTGCTAAAGCAGTGAAATTTGATCAATTCAACCCACAAACGGACAATTGGGAGATATATCTCGACCGTTTAAAGTTTTGTTTCGAGGCGAATGGCGTCATGGACGATGCATCGAAACGTGCGAATTTCTTTTCAGTTTGTGGTGCGCGAGTGTTTGAGACTGTACTTGCGTTAATTACGCCGAGAAAAGCTCTCGAGGTGACTTTTGTGGAAATAGAAACAATTCTAACTAAACATTTTAGCCCAAAACCGAATGAGATTTCGGTTTCGTTCAAGTTTTACAAGTGCGATCAAAAAAGAGACGAATCTGCCGCGGACTACATCGCTAACCTTAGAAAACTGAGTTCGTGGTGTAACTTTACTGATTTAGAGCGAATGCTACGTGATAGACTTGTGTGTGGTATGCGAGACGCTAAATTGCAATACGAACTTTTGAAGAAAGACAATTTACGCTATCAGGATGTGGTGGACGCGATGTTTACATATGAAAGTGCGGGCAAGGACGCGCGCATGATGCAGGACGCCGCCGGCACTTCGGCGACGCCGCCGAGCGCCGGCGCTGCCCCTGCGACGTCGGGCGTTGAGCCGATGGACATCAATGCGGTTCAATCTAAGTTCTACGCTCGATTGTGCTATCGCTGCGGCGATCGACATGCCGGACAATGCCATTTTGTGAACACGGTTTGTCGGTTTTGTAAAAAGAAAGGACACATTGAAAAGGTTTGCATTACAAAAAAGAAAAATGCTAACCGAAACATCAATTTCACTGACGAAGAATACTCCTACTGTTTGAATGGAGTTTATTGTGTACAAAGCAACAGTCGCGTACCGCCGTACGAAGTGGAGGTGTCGTTGGCTGATACGCCAGTTCGCATGCAAGTGGACACCGGCGCAAGTTTTTCGATCGTCAACGAAGACACATGGCGCTCCGTGCGCGCAGGCCTGTCTCACGTCGCGCTACTGCCTGCGCGGGTGACGCTACGCACCTGGACGGAGACGCCGGTTCAGCTCCTAGGGCAGGCCACCCTGCCTGTTCGGTACAAAAGCTCTAATCACGAGTTGAATTTCTTCGTTGCTAAAGGAAACGGACCCAACCTGCTGGGCCGTGATTGGTTAGCTCCACTCGACATAACAATGAACAATATAAATCTCATATCGAACGCGACTGACCTCGAGATGGTGAGAGTGATTGAGAAACATGAAGAAGTATTCAAGGATGGACTAGGTACCTACCGTGGTCATCCAGTGGCAATACATGTGAAAGAAGGTGCGACACCAAGATTTCTTAAAGCTCGACCGGTACCATATGCCATTAAAGAGAGAGTTGAAAAAGAAATTGATAGACTGGAAAGCGAAGGGGTTCTACGCCCTATTTCTTATTCTGACTGGGCAACACCCGTTGTACCTATTATAAAAAAGTCTGGTGATGTCAGATTGTGCGGTGACTATCGCAGCACAGTCAATGAAGCGACTGAATCGGATACTTATCCGATGCCAACAGCAAATGAAGTGTTTGCTACTGTAGCTGGAGGAAGATTTTTTACAACATTGGATTTAGAACGAGCCTATACACAAGTAGTGGTAAACGAAGAGACATCCAGATTATTGACTTTGAACACATGCAAAGGATTGTACACCGTTCACAGATTAGCATTTGGAGTTAAAGCATGTCCGGGGATTTTTCAACGGTTGATGAGTTCCTTACTGGCGGGCATTGGTGGAGTTTCTGTGCTAATCGATGACATCATTGTGTGCGGTCGTACGATGACTGAAATGCAGGAGAGACTTGATGCAGTTCTGGAGAGAGTAAAAAGAGCAGGACTTCGACTGAACAAAGGCAAGTGTAAATTCGCTAAAACTCAAGTCGAATTCCTAGGATTCATCATCGATGCTGAGGGTATACATCCAGCACCTAGTAAAGTGGAATCCATTGTTAACACTCCTGAACCAAAAAACAAACGAGAACTGCAGGCATTTCTGGGTCTGTATAATTTTTATGAGAGATTTGTACCAAACAAGGCAACTCTACTGGAACCACTACATAGACTTTTAGAGACAAGTCAGACATGGAAATGGACTGAAAAGGAACAGAACGCGTTTGAAATGGCCAAACGTTTAATTACTTTCGACTTGACGTTGGTACACTATGACCTTAAAAAACCACTTGTACTTACATGCGATAGCTCAGAGTATGGAGTCGGGGCAGTATTATCACACGAGATCGGAAATGACCAGGAACGCCCCATAGCCATGGCTTCAAGGACACTACATACCCATGAACGGAGATACTCACAACTTGACAAAGAGGCAGCAGCTATTATGTTTGGCATCACGAAATTTCATAATTACCTTACAGGAAGACATTTTCGAATTGTGACAGATCATAAACCACTTCTTGGAATATTTGACCCAAAGAAGCCTATGCCTAACATGCTGTCTCCAAGATTAACGAGGATTGCTATTGCATTGACATCACACAGCTATGACATATTTTACAAACCTGGAGCGATACTTGGGAATGCGGATAGTCTAAGCCGCTGGCCACAGCCGGTGCCGGATCAGACAGAGACACAGATCGGAGAAATTTTGTTAATGGCAGAGACACCCGAGGATTTTCCGTATGATGTTGAACACATCGCTTTAGAGACAAAGCGAGACAAAGTACTATCACAAGTGAAGTATCACGTACAGCGCGGTTGGCCCGCCAAGGTACCTGATAATGAACTACGCCCATATTGGCTAAATCGATTGGAATTATCACTTCAGGACGACTGTATACTACTAGGATATCGTGTAGTAGTACCAAAGACACTGCGCCAAGCAGTATTGAAAATGTTACACAGGACACATACAGGAATTGTACAAACCAAGGCATTGGCCAGAAGCTATGTATGGTGGCCAGGACTCAATGACGAGATTGAGACGTTAGTGAATGGATGCACTAAATGCCTTGAACACCGACACATGCCACCTAAAACCAGACATGAATGGATAACACCAACAAGACCATGGTCAAGAATCCATATTGATTTCGCTGGACCGTTCCATAATAAATACTTTTTGATAATTGTTGATGCTCACTCCCGATGGCCTGAGTTATTTATGGTCAACAATACTACATCGGCCACAGTCATACGACTTTTAAGAACAGTATTTGCTACACATGGACTTTGTGAAGTTCTGGTATCAGACAATGGCACTTCATTTGTGTCTAATGAAATGAAACAATTTTTACAAGCAAACAATATTCGACATATCACAACAGCACCCTATCACCCTTCCACCAACGGGTTAGCTGAAAGAATGGTTCAAACCATTAAAGATAAGTTGCGAAAAATGGAGGACTTAGCATGGGACATCAGAATACCAAATCTTTTATTGGGCCTTCGTTCGACGCCATGCACTACAACCAATAAAACACCAGCAGAGCTGTTGATGAATAGACGTCTAAGGACCTTGTTGGATACAATACACCCAGACAACCTGAAATATAAAAGAACAGAGAACCAGATTAAGGACAACAATGATAAAAAAACTAGAGAGACTGATGTTGGTCAAAATGTAATGTACCGAAATTATAGCAACACAGGTTCTAGATGGTTACCAGGCCGCGTTATTAACAAAAGCGGTCCATCAAGCTACAGAATTGAGACTGACGATGGCATGGTTGTCAATCGACACGTAGATCAATTGTTTAAAACTGCTACAGGACCAAGGGAGGAGGAAGAACAGGGAGGAAGAGAAGAGACAACTGAAAATACAAACACGACTCCCGTAGAAACTATGGAAGATATATTTGGTGATAATGATGAGGCAATGAGAGAGACACAAGAACCTGAAGAAATCATTGAGATTCCAGATGCTGATCAATGGGCTGATATGCTTGGGATACCAACATCGAACACTCCCCATGATACAGCAGGAAAGATGAAGAATAAGTTCAATGAACATTATAAAACTCCTTATCAAAGACCTCATTGCTCCAAAGATAGCCAGCTATATTTGTACTAGCTAATTTTGATAATGATTATATTGTTTTGTTAGAATCAGAAAGTTATATGTAAAGTATAATTTTAATGAATACTAACTAGAGTTATTTTGAGTTTATTGTTTAGGCATTGTATACAGTTACTGAGAGGGGAGGTATGTTATATATATAGCTGTGCAGAGTTTAGTATGCTATGATACTTTATTGATCTATATAAAGTTGGTATATATGTATAGGTAGATTCTCATAGTTTTCATAACCTCACTTTTGTGACAGCTCCCTAGCGTGTCCCTAGCTGAATAAACGATACCTATCGAGAAATGTGTTTTCATGTGAAACCCGGACATAATATGCTGGAAATAAGTTTCAAATTCTTGAGTTTCAGATAAATCTATAAATGATATGCCCAAGTTTTTTTTTAAACACAAGTTTATCGAACATCCATTTATCATTCAAAATATTATAAGTCACATGTGATTTTAATAATGTACCTATAGTAAAAATAACCAACAAGTATAAGAACTGTAATATCGTTTTAGTTTTGAGTAAAAAACCACCATACCAGTTCAATCATCTTCTCTTTGACCTCTGGATGAAGCCAGTCCGCTTCAGCAAGCTTTAACCGTACATCTACTTTTGTATGAACCTGGAAAAAATACAATAAAAACCTTTATTAATATCAAAACACGGACTTCATAATACTACAAACTTAAGTCAAGATATATTACCTTATTGACATTCTGTCCGCCTGGACCCGAGCTGGCACTGTATGTAATCTCAAGCTTGTCAAGTGGGATGAAGCCAGAGAACTTCTCATTAGGGTCTGTGCTCTGGGACAGAAATTAAAATTTAGTTGTCAGGTACACTATTTACACTATATAAATCATTCTCATTAATACCTACTGTTCAGACTGGCTGAATGATAAGAAGGAATAATAAATACTTACAATGGAAGGTGTGGTGAGTTTCAGGGAGCTGTTGGGGTACAAAGTTTCCAAAGAAATAGAGCTTTTGTATGCCATAGGTCTATTTAGTAAAGTGGTGAATGACCCATTTTTTACTACTTTCTGAATTAAACCAAAACGCAACGATGCAAGCGCCATTATTAAACTTTGTTTTAATCAAAATAACATTCAAATTAGAACAAGATAGGTCTTATTTAAAAATAATCTTTTGTTTTTTCAAGTAAATAAATTCCAATCTAACCCTCCTATGTTCTGTGATCTAACCTCACTTTCGTTCGTTTGAAATATTTGGAATTATTTCTTCTGTCACTTTTTAAACTGACAGGCTAGTCATCCTGACAGTGAAAGTGAAATAACAATGAAAAAGTAACAGATAAATGACAAGTTTAATGGCCTGGATCCAAATCATTTTGCCACAACTTACCTGAAATGAAAGTTAAAAATTCGAAGATGTACATAATTACAGGGAAAAATAGCTTTCAGAGCTGTAATAGTAGTAAATCGAGCGAGGATTATAATATTAAGCATTGTTATGTAGCATATGGAGATTCCAATAAGATGATTTCAATATTAAGGTAGTAATATATACTCCAACTCCAATAATGTAGCCTACAATCTACCTACCAACTGAATTTACTTTGCTTTAAACAATTTAGAAAGTACGCTTTCAAAATAGGCAGTTAAATCTCACTCATTACCGTATATGTAGTCTTATTAGTAATTTTAATGCTGTTCCAACCAACAAAATAGACGGTTTAAATTCACGCCCAGAAAAACGCGAAGAATAAACTGCGCGCGCGCATGTTCACGCTCTAGATAATTTAATTAGGATCCCGTTCCGCTCGGCGGAACCCTCTCACGTTTCTAAGAGACTATTTAGAATTTAGACATTTTTATAATAAACTTAAGTTTCACAGTTTCTTGCTAAATGCTTTGAGTTGCATTCCTTTGGTGTGTGAACTCTATTTTACGCATCCACACCATCAATTCTAGGCCAGCACTACCACCTACCAGTTCTTTGTGTTAGATACTACCTACCCTACCTAACCTAGAGGTACTTATACATAAGTATTTTATTCTTTCATACATTTGCAGATTAGCATAATTAAGAAAGCAGACCGTAAAAGATGTCGTTATGCTCCAAGCTCTAAGCACACTTATTTGCATAAACTGCTAATCTAAGTCTTATTCAAAATGCAAGTACCTAATCACCTACCGACTAATTACCTACCTAGATAGAAGCTCTGGATAATCGTTTATAGAATAGTAGGTAAGTACTGGAAAAGTGGAAAGTGAGACTTCTGCATAAACACACCCGTAGGGAGGACCTACGGTCGCCCGCGCTGGTTTGGTCCAGGGCAAATGCCGCCGGTCCCGACCGGCAAATGTCACTTCCACTGGCCATGTTGCCAGTCCGACACTGGTGGGTAGTTAAGAGATAACACTTCTTTGGTATTTCAGTAATTCCAACATAAAAAACACGGTTCCACTTGATTGAGCTGTCACTTTCCCCAGACGCCGATAACTTCTTTACATTATGACTGTTTTTGTACCAGCATGGATTAGCTTCGGATTATTCCGATCAATTTTCCGCGGACAGCATACTTGAGTAACCACATCCTAAACCACATAAACCTGATACTTGATGCGTCATGTCGGCTGCAGCCAAGTGACCTCTTTTATTAGGTAAGCCATCATCAGCGTTATCATCCTAGACACCTAACTGCAGAGTAGGTGTGTTGAGTGGTAGGTACATTTATTATTTAGGTAGTATGCCTTCCTGTTTTTTTGTCTAATTTAAGCCTTAGAATTGAACTAAGACGTTACCAATCAAACTTAGATAATGTTTATAATTTCGACTAGTTTCAGGAAAGTAAAAGAGCAAACCGTCTCAGAGAACGTTAGGTCATGATTAGCATGATTTTTACAAAAATAATAACGAATTTTCGATAATAACTAGTTTATAAGAACTGGTTTTTTTATTAGGTGGGTATCTACCTACCTAAGCTCTGTAGGTAATTGTTAGGTGTTATTATCATGATGATAGATAAATGATGTTCAGATCGGCACGTTCTGCCACTCTTAGCCACAACGCTGCTGCTTTCATCAATTATGATAATGTTCCTCTGTGCGCACGCGACTGGCTTTCCGAATTCCGTGCGCGGGCGCAGTGGCTGGACATTGGGTAGGGTTGCTACTTCCACTGTTGACCGTTCCATTTTGAAATTAGTCTATTATTAAACTATGAAACCACAGAGTTTCCTTTCTAACCTAACGCATTTATTTCCCTCAACGTACCTCAATGTGCTACGGGAGAAGGCTGTCCGGGGCAGAGCACTATAGAGACGGGGAATGTGACCATTTTTGCGATGAGTCGATGGATTGTCAGGTAAACAGACAGCTCTTTATCTCAGCTGCTAGGCATGTCATAATATTGGTATTTTGGAGGTGTTAAACTAAAGTTTATATTGTAGGAACATTTAGCAGTCAATAGGAACGATCTATACAGCGTCAGGAAGTAATCTCTGCTTTGATTAAATTTAATTTGTTTTTTTGCCTATATAAACGATGTGATAATTTATTTGATTTGTATCTATAAAAAAAGGTGGTGCCTATTATGAACGTAAACAATAATCTAAATCTATTCTGAAGTCGCGTGATCTTCTAATTCTAAAAGTATAGTATCGATAAATCGCAGTAAATTCTAATTTGTTTTTATGGATATCAGTTCGTGAAATGCAGATGATTTCCAATAAACCGCGAGATACTGCATGCAATTTTCCAATCAATGCATTTGTGACTTATACCCCGATCTGTTTAGTTTGACTAGCTGTGTAGAGCATTATAGCCGCACAAGGTTTCTTGGGCTCATAATCTCTATTTAAATAAAGGTATACCTATTTAAGGCATATTAAAATGCCTTTTAAATAATGTTACATGCTTGTCTGTCTGATAAGTAGGTAAGTTGTGGTGTAGGTAATTACGTCCTCCAGACAGAGTTAGGTATTCTAAAAACTGCTTTCTTTAGCAACACTATATGATTCCACTGCGTTTTGCGGCTATCACTCCATCTCACCTCCATAATCACTTCATTTAAAACTTTCTTAGCTGTCTAGTCTGAGACACTAAATTAACAGACTAAAACCTAGCCCCACTACACCCCCCAATTTTAAACAGTCTCTACCCACCAGTATTAATTGATACCCTTCACCCCTTTCTAGAACACACAATGTTCCAGACAAGGGGGTTTCATTCGGCGTTACAGAGGTCTGAGTTTTCTGGTGATATTGAGCTAAAAGAGCGTGACGAAGTTTTCGGTATGCGAGACTCTGACTGATAACGTTTTATTAATTTACTCGCTTTCACTGTTCTAACGTGTTTATGAAGATGTTGCGATGAAGATAAGTAGGAATTTAAAGCAGCTGTAGGCATTTTAGTAGCTCATGTAGTTAACTGTTTAGGCACCTATCCATTTCTGCTTACTATGTGAAGAATATTTATAAAAATAGTGTTTTATAACAGCAAAACATGTCTTAGCTGAAATTTTAAGCTTTTAGAACCTAGTATGATAAAGCAATTTTAATATTATTTTTAATTGTAGGTATATCTACTTACACAAGAGCTTTTACGGTCTAATAAATCTTTAAAAATAGCGCGTGTGGCCGGCGGCCATCGGCCTGCCATATTAGTTGCTGATTTGACTGCAGGCATCGATCAATGTCATTCAGCGACTCAGCGCATTCTCGCATGCGACTTCAGCACTTACTGAGTAGCATTCGATAAATCAACATGCAGTAGTCGTTTATCAATCGGCTGGTACTTATGTGATGATGGGTAGGTATACCTACTCGTATTGATTTGTTTTGCGAATTTTCTATTGGTCTTCATTACCTACAAAAATGAAATAGATCACGACTGTATCCCAAAGAGCGGTAGACATTTCTTTCGGATCTTATTGTAACATTAGGTATAGATCCTTTTAAGATGTCAAAGGGGGTAGTCAGGAGGTAGGATGTCCAAAAATACATAATATTTGTTACCTACCCACATTTCGCAGACAATGACTCTTTTTTTTACCTCGTTAATGTAGTAGTGATGCATGTAGTGATGGAATGTGGATGAGCACTAAATACAACTTGAGAGCTAGCCGAGCTAATTTCCCAGATTTCTACCGGCGAGAATGTCTGCGATAAGGCGGGGGCGGCGTGTCTGATCATCGTGATAAGCGGACAATTTGACGCGCGCGGCAGAAAGATAGCGGCCGGCACGCATCAGGCAGCCGCACGGGCAGACGCTTAGCGGGCGCTGCAGCGGCAGCGGAGCTTCTCTACCTAAGGCTATCGTAGGTAGCTTATAACCATGGTGTGGTGATGATAACTTAAAATCAGAATCATTAAGATTTACGAACCTATAGTAACATTATGACTACACATACCTAATCAATTTAAGCTTTTTCCCCATGGGGGTAGGCAAAGACCACGGATCTCCACTTGTTACGATCCTGACACACCTCTTTCGCATCAATGAAAGTATCATGTCATTTTTTATACCAGCACGCTCTACTGTTTAGGCAGTTTAAACCACGAATAAATAAATGAAATGAAATGAGTTTATTAGTGTACGACACATCATTTACAAAATTTTTTTTCTTTAATTTTAAAAAAATTAAAGAAAAAAGCCCTTGAAAACCTAGATGTCCCAAAGAGGACTTTACCTTGGCCTAAAGTGGATCCGTGGAGCTTTAAAATTTATCACTCTCCTGCTGGAATGTTCTCCTGCCCTTATCCCACTCTAGGTGTGCTCTAGGTGGGATGGGCTATCCGTGGAGCTTTCAAAATTATAACGCAAAATTATTTGATTGACCCCTTGATTTCAAAGACCTTTCGACGACGTTGAAAACCACCCTTACATTTCCGCTTCCTCTCCCACCAACATCGTCTCTATCCGCGGTTTGCACACTGCACAGTGGTATGCAAATCAACAATTATCCTCGCAGGTGCCGGTGAAAGCCGGCAATTACGCAACTTGTTGTTCTTTCTGCACCCCCATCAGACGTCACTCGATTAAGCTGATAGATCTTACTAAAGGAATGATGCATGTACCAAAAATATCATTACTACTTTCAGATTAGTCCCCGGCGCTCTATGAGGTAAGGTATTAGTAGGAACTTTCTGCTGCTCTTTTTGATGTAGATAGGTACTTCAAAATTTGGCATTTGGAAGGCAATGCTGGCAGTAATCTTATGGCAGTGTCGCCCATTCACCATTTGATTTATCTATAGATTGTGGGGTTTATTCATAAAAACTTGACAATTTAATACAGGTTTTAGAAACGTTTTAGAACGTTTTTTTCTTGTCACTCATATGTCAACGAAAAGAGATAGCAACAGATTTAATATACGTTTTAGCTAATACAGGTTTTAGGTCGAATATGCATAATGGGGTAAATTTATATAATCAGTCTGTATAAAAATGTTTAACTTAAAAAACTAAACAAAATTCATGAATGTACAATACCTACCTAGAAAAACATAACGAATAAAAAGTTTCAAAAACAAGAAGTTTCTTGTAAGTTGACTAAAGATATTTTTTGAGTCTCATCGTGAGGTACAGAATGAGGGGTCTGATGGCTGATATCGATAGATAAACAATCAATTAGTTAATTGTTCCACCTCGATAGAGCAATGATGGTTCGGTTCCTACGGTCGTCGTGTACCACTTTTTGTAGTCACCTTTCCAGGCCTAGGTTTTTCAGAAAGCGTTGGCATTATTCTAGCAATGGATTTTTCGTTGAGAAAATATTATATGCTCATTATCACGAGATCTAAGCGGTGAAGGAAAACATCGTGAGGAAACCCGCGGCCAGTCAGCCCTACACGTATCCATTGTCTTTCCTGTGGATATGACAAGCTAAGTGAGAGAGTGTTGGGCAAGCCTACTCCGTCTCAACTCTATCTCCCAGACACTACAGTGTCCCTTTAAGTGTCAGCAAAGATTTCCTCCTGCTGTCGCCGTGAAAATCATATAATGTCTCTCAATTTTATGTAAGTATCCGAATGTATGGATAGATAAATACACGGAAGGATGTTTTTTCTTTAACGGAACCTGGAATAGCACCATAGGCTACTACATGCGGTTAATGTTTACCTATATATACGCAAGCGAAGCCGGGCACAGACTAGCATCAAATATTGTAACATTAAGTACCAATCTCAACAAGTTATTACGTCCGTATTTGAGGACACCGTAACTCTAGAAAGTGAGTATTAACTAAATAGCGGCAAACTGAGAAACGGCACGCAGTCACGACACCGCTGTATCACAACTGCATAGGAATTTTAATTTTTATAATGTGCTTCAGAAACACGAGATATTATGTACGCGAGCAATGTAAATAAATAAATAAATAAATATCCTTGGACATTCAACACAGCGTCATCTGGTCCCAAGCTAAGCAACTTAATGCTTGTGTTAGGGTAACCAGATGACTGATTATAGATAGAAAACACCCAGACACGGAACAAATATCTGCAGAACATACAAACATTTGTCCCGTAGCGGAGATCGAACCCGCAACCCTCGCGTCTCAGCTCAGCCGAGCGTTCGCCCAACTGCGCCACAGAGGTCGTCAAATGTGAGCACATTCTCCATGATTCAAACTTATTTATTTATAGAGGGGATCGAACATTTATGTACCTACCTATCCATGGAGCCTGGGAAACTGCAAGTAGGCAAAGATTGCCTCCTGACGCTGTATAAATCATCTAGTAAAGATGTAAAGGCCTGAGTTTTATCCATGCAGCCTGGGAAACTGCAAGATTAATTATTGTGATGCATTGGGATGACACAATTTTCTAACAAAAATTAGAAGAATAAAAAGGCTTTGGCGGCATTGAAAAAAATCAATAAACTTTCAGACAAAATAATTATCTGCTGGCCATGTAGCAGTGCTACAACTGCTACGAACATGCTCGTAGCAGAAAATTTGATAAGTGATTTATTGGCCTGTGTGTAGTGCTCCTACACTAAGATTGAGCAAAAAGTAAGTAAATCGTACTAGTCATGTTCATGCAAATTACGTACAAACAAAGTGCCAATAACTATTTAAATTTCCATTTATAAAGTTCCGAGCGAGCAACACCAATAAATAGCGCAAGAAAATTACCTAACTTGCTCACATTCCTTACTTCCATGGGTACCTACCTATTTGTAGAGCATTCCAATATTTTGTGTCAATCAATACAGGCTTGGGAATTATTCAAATTTTAAAAAAATTGACTGGATACCGACTAGGCTATCTTTCCAAGAAATAATTCAATGTTTTTTCTTAGCCTTAAACCCTCTTTTATTTGCCAAGCGTTTTTCTTTTCCTCACACTTTGAAATTCAGATAATATGCCCTTCAAGGTAACTCACTCATCGGTGCCCATAACCATTCATTTAGAAACTGAACTTTTACTGCTGGTTTTTTTTACCGTCGGTAAATATTATAATGTACTACCTACTAGATAAGTAAAGTCCTCCTCAAAACTATCTCACTCATAGTAAGTAAACCATAGGTAGGTAAAACCAAAGATAGATTGAGACTAGCCGTAGTGACACAGCGTTTCCACATGATGGTATTCTCATTTTAAGGTGGTTCCATTGAATTGTTGGTTACTCTCTGTGGCTTAATTTATTTCTTTGTGGTCGGTTTAGAAAGCACGGCCGAAGAATGGTCCGAATGCTCGTAAAATAAGATGCGTTCACGCGCCGCTGCGCCGCCAACAGATTCGCGGTGGAATTCCTAGGAAATTGCTTTAAAACTGTGGATTCCGCAGTGGCTATCGATAAGTGGCTGGTTAATCTGTTGAGATTGGAAAAATTACAAAATAATAATAGTTATTATGTAGTTGTTTTTTCAAATGCTAATCATTGGGACGTAAGTTTTCTAGAGGAGTACTAACCTTGTTACCTACCTACTTATCTCTACTGATTAAAAGAAGAAAGTTTATCTCAATAGAGATACATACATAGACGTGAAATACCTATTTCTGCACCAACTCCACGCTACGCCAAACCATCTCGATTCTCGTCCAACTATCGTTTTTCAACCCTCGTTACAACTAAATATTATTTATTGGCGTCTTTTAGCATATTCATATAATTAACTTCAACTTTGTTGCATTTAACATACCTATTTTAACTGTTTTGTACCGTTAATTACGCAATTAAAACATCTTACATGGATAAATATGAAATATTAAAGTAATGAATAATCATAAAATTTAAATGCCGACGAACGCGAATAATTTAGGCCCTTCTCTCACGACGCTATTCAAATGCTACGCGACTGCGATGCAAACCATGGTCGCCTACTGGTATGCTACTCGATTCCGCACACGGTGCTATGCAAATGAGACTATTTTTTATCATTTGAAGAGCAACATTCGTACGAAGATGTCTAGTGACTCTAGCGATGAAGACAATGTTCTTCTTTATTTATTTACAAAAATAAACGAAAATGTAAAAGAAGATTCTGGGTGCATCCGTACATCGAAACAAATATCAATTGTAGAGCATTTGAATTTTTTTCCAATCTCAATCCACGCCTTTTCTGTAACATCTTTTCTTACGTACTCTGGCAGCTTATAATTATACAAACATGGATAATTTTCCACCTCCTGAACAAAATTAATATTAAAGATTTGTTCCGCCGCCATTTTTTGATGCAACGCGTATTCGACTCGGGTAGCGTGCGACCAGCAAGACGGTCGCGTGCGACTGATATCAAAGTTATCAAACGCGTCGTCGACGCGTCTCGTCGTGTGCGAAACTAGCTAAATATGTATGGCGGCTACTCACAAGCGACGCGTAGGATACGCGTACGAAACACAAATCGCTTCAGAGTCGCGTCGTGAGAGAAGGGGCTTAAACTTTCACGCGCAGAATCATCACATCTCCGATGCACCATTGGCCGGCGAAGTTCGCGACGAGCTCCTATTGGTCGGGAGGGTGACGGCTATGTTCACTCGCGTCATCCCCGGCGCACGCAAAGCGCCATCTTCATCCCGGTCAGTCTGCCGCGAACCTCCGTGGGACTAGCGTCGTTATTGCAACGATAACCGTCATTCAAATCCACCGGTATCCATTCAGCCGGCGCACGCATTTTCAGAAACTACTAATTTCATAAATTAAATTCAGTGATAAGTTGATTAATTGAGTTGTGGGACCGAGCTGATCGCTATTCAGTACTGTAGTGCATCAGTGATTTGATCTCGCGATCTACGTGACTGCATTTCTTCTGTGTGAGCTAGTTCGAGTGTAAAAAGGTAAGTTTTTGTGTCGTTTCGCTAGAATGTGTCGGGTGGCTGGCCGGGCGGCGGGCGGCCGGTAGGGGAGCCCGGGCTCCCGCGAATCGATTGTCCCGAGCCCGACATGGGATGGGTAGATAGGTACATACCTACTTACATAGACGCTAGGGTTCCACACCCTCGCTCTCTCGTCCCTGCTAGTGTTGTATTTGTTGTTTCATTTACCGGTGATCTTGAACTAGCAAGTTGAGCTGGTTTCATTGTGTACGAATTATAACCACAACACAACTTCGAAGAAAGCTTAGAATTAATAAATACTTAGATAAAAAATACATTCTAATAATACTTTTGTACCTACCTACGTCTACCTTCATTAAGTATAGCAAAAAATTTATTTTGTCTACTCTACCTAGGTAAACCCTACTACCTAGGTAGGTACCTTCTCATACAAAACTAAAATTTTGTTTTTTATTTAATTCAGCAACCTTAAAGGTAGGTCTTTATAATTTTAGAAATGTAATAGGTACTTACGAAGGTACGTACAGTTAACAGGCAGGCAGGACCTCTGCATGTCTACGTTACACCAAAACGACGCGACGCCCACCCCAAAGCCCGAAATTAAGTAGATAATGGTGCCTACCTAGGGCTTACCTAAATGTCGGGCTTTGGGCTTTACTTTTCCCACTTCGGATAATTTAAAAGCGTAAGTTGATAGGTAGGTAGGTACCTACCTACCTAAGACTACACAATTAAATACCCAGGTACCTAGGTACTAAAGTTTAGGCACAGTTTAGGTAACGAATGATCTGTCATTTGATAAGATTGCAACTAGGTAGGTACCTACCTATTGCTAAGATAAACCATTTATTCTGTAACTGGAGAATAAGACTAGTCAGGGTACTCGTAGCCTTGCGGTGTCGGGTGCCGTGTTCACACCTTATTAACAACAAACCCAGCCCTTAAATACAGCGTCAGGTAAATTGCGCTTGTTTTAACGGTATAAGCTACCATGTAGCTGCTTATCCAGATAGATAATTAGATGCACTAAGAAGTTGTGTATTTCATTTGAGTTAGTACATTTTCCAGGTTCTGTCCTGATTTAATTATCTAGACTGAAATAGTACCTACCTATAATTTGATTGTAATTTACCTCGACGATTGAGCTCTAACTGCGGTCGTCAACCTTCAAATCGTGATGAATCACACGCTCTGGTCAAAATCAATACAGTACAGTTTCTGTTTAGCTTTGTTATACTAGAAAATACAAATACATAGTTTTGTCTGACAAATTGTCTAGAGTCTAGACTGGACTGACCTAGGTACCTAAATTGCATTATGCAGCGCACACACTCATATTACTTACCAGGCACAAAAATCTAAGTAGGTAAGTACTTAGTAGTAAGAATTCTAGAGTTACCCCAGTAGGTAACTCTACGAAATGTTAAATTTATATTTTATAAATAGGGGCGGGTGGCGGAAACGAAGAGAGGCCTATACCCAGCAGTGGGATGAGAAAGGCTGATGATGATGATGATGATGATGAAATATACATAAAATAGTGTTAACATTCTGCTGTTGCTTAGGTGCGACTGATGACTTGTTAAAATGATAATACTCGTAGTTCTAGGCTTTAGTCTGGGTGACAAACGCCATTGCCTCGACTGCATGGCCAGTCAGACCCTGCCTATTCTATAGTAAATAAAATAAAATAAATAAAAATAAAAAAGCCTTATATTTCTTCCTAAAAACTTAAACTAACAAAACACTTATTACTGCATAAATGAATGCTACTAGACAATTTAGACACATAAAAAATAAAATGAACAATAATAGGTAGATACTAATCAAACTAGCAAGAACCCCTCGCTTCTTCAAAGGTAAATTCTATAGTACTGTCTTGTAATTTAACAAGTGTAAACTACAACATTGCAATGTCAAAAGCTTTCATACTTTCAAATATTTCAGAGACGTTCGCTCATTAGGCCAAGTAAAGCAAATCGAATAGTCATCTTTAGAGAAAATCGTGGTGAAAGGTAGCATTGTGCTGTTTCCATCCGCTACTTTCCATACTTCAATAACACTCGTAAATAAATCTACAAACACCGGTCATAAATACTTTTAATTATATTTTATTAACTTAGTTAGAATTATGACTCAAATATAATAAATAGGATATTATTTAGCGCATTAGACAAATATAAAAAACCGTGTTGGCCAAGTGAATTGGTTGGACTTTCGTTCCGAAGGTCGTCTAGTCAGCCCCAAACGCATTGACCATTGACTTTCCTTTGGATATGGCCGACGAAGCTGAGATGGTGTATTAGGTGCTGGGCAAGCCAATTTCATCTCAACAATGCCCCAGGCTATAAGAAGTCCCGTTAAATGTAGGCAAAGATTGCCTCCTGACGCTGTATAAATCATAATATAGTAAAGATGTAGGTAATGGCCTGGGCAGCAGACAAATATATAATATAACTTGTACAATAAAATAATAATCAACGGTTGAGTGATTCTTGTAAGGAACACAAAGTAATTAGTGCTAGATTTATTTGTGAATTTAATTGAAGCGCGAAGCGTAACCAGTATATTGTTGAGAAAAAAATACCAGACACTAGCTCATCTATTTTAATCTTAGAACTTCAACTGTAGTTAACTTATTTTATATAGATAAAGTAAATACATTTTATGAGTATTAATAGGTACTTACTTACTTAGACATTCTAAAACTTCAAAAAATACTTTACTACTGTAAGGTGCATTCATCATCATCAGTGGCATTATCCCATCTTCAGTGGCCACACCACAAGTTTTTATGTTCCACTTTCCTCTATCATTCGACAACTGTCCAATGTGAACCCATCATCATCCATAGGGCATAGGTAACCACTGCTGAGTGTAGGACTCCGTTCGTAAACGCCACAATACTCTGCCCTGCGCTATGCCAAGCCAGGAATTGCCGCAACTTGTCTCAAGTCGTCAACCCATCGTGCCAACGGATGACCACGATTCCTATAGCCGGTCCTCGGCCACCATTCGGTCAAGGCTTTGCTCTACCTGCCATCGCCTCGTCTAGCCAAGTGTCCAGCCCACTGTAAACCCGTAGTGGTTTACAGTGGGCTCCAATTCATACAATATCCTCTTAAAACACACCATCAAACCACATCATAGAATCGCGTAGTTCACTATCGCAAATATAACGATCGACGAGAGTAGTTTCTTGTTTTTTAGAATTCAATAGTTATTTTAAAAATGTAAACCATGATTTGGAGAAGTTATTTGGTCAATGATTGACATATCGGCTATCTTGGATGATGTCTGATACGTTATCTGCCGTATCTCAAGTTATGAAGTTATTAGCGTATCGATAGTTTCCCTGTATTTGGATTATCTGTATTGCTAATAGAGCTTTATAGACCGCTGATTATTTTAAGTGTCCTATTTACTTAACTAAGTTAATGGATTTACTTGTGATTTATTATATTTTCTGACCATGTTTCGAGCTTCCTTAATTTTTTTACTAGTTTCAACAAAATCAAACGGTTAGTTAAGGCATAAAGTATCTCATTTAGATGTTTGTTTGTACTATAACGGATTACTCAAGATTTTCAAATTGAAAAACAGAAAATATTCTTTACTTCTTCAAACCGTTTTTTACGAAAAAAAAAATGTGTTTTTATTGTTTCTCCAGCTAGATATAAATATAGATTTATAATGCATAATATACATCTATAGTGAGACAACGACGTGTCCGAGACTCGATTACAGACAGACATCCGTCCATTGTTGCGCCTGCGCCATGTCGTGTGAACATACGGGCTCTGTCTGACTCATACATCATCAGGCTCCACACTCCATACCCTTCCTTCATCATCACATCATACAGTTATTTAAAGGGACCTAATTTTAAATAACATAATTATTGATACCTTTACCACAGCCTTCACTAACTTAATTTTTTCATGATCTTTTTAAAAAATATCTAAGTATTCATTTAACTATGTCACCACCTGTAACACAGCCGAAACGTCGGGAAAAAACATAAAAAAGGTATTATATATTACGCGATAAATGAGGTATTCCTTAGTTATTAGTTGTGATCGCGAGAGTTTAATAAAGATTCACACTCATTCTTCATCTAGTTTTGAAAAATATCAAAGTCTTTAATTTTATTATAATTCATAGTTATTTCAATATTAAAATGTTATGGAAATTAAATCACCATCAACTATGTAGTTAATTAGCAGTTTATAAAACAATACTCGTATTATTAAAAATAACAAATTATCCTGTTCCATATTTCCAACCAAGTTATTTATTTACGTAGAAATCGTCATCGTTGCACACTTGAGTAAACAGTGCACGGAAAAATGCATTAAATTATACCAATATATATTTACAGTTCATAAATAAGACTACTACGAGTATAAAACACAGCCTTTACATTTTATACAGCACTAGTAGCACGTCCCGGCTTCGCACGGGTGTACTAATGAAGCTACCGGAATAAAATATAGCCTATAACCACCCGTACAGTCCATTCTACACACCCGTGAAAGAATTTTTGAAATCGATCCAGTAGTTTTGGAGATTACCTCCGTCAAACAAACAAACAAATTTTACCTATTTATAATATTAGTATAGAGTATAGATATAGATTACTCGTAGTATAGATATACGAGTAGGTACAGCATCAGGACGCAATTTTGCCTCCACTTAACGGGACACTAGCGCCTGGGAGATTGTTGAGATGGAATAGGCTTGTAGCACCTAAACCATCCTCTCAGCACAGCCGGCCATATCCAGGAAAGGCAATGGTCACGATCTAGTAACAGGTAATGTTTGTTTGTTTGTTAGACGGAGGTAATCTCCGCAACTACTTAGCGGATTTTAAAAAATCTTTTACCGATGTGTAGAATAATAATTGACTGTCGGCTATATTTTATCCCGGTAGTTCCATTAGTACACCCGTGCAATGGGATGTGCTAGTCGTATATAAAATGTTCTTTTTATGGGTACTTGCTATATTTTTTTTTTGTATAATCGTATGTTTCTTCGTTTAATAGTATCTGTCGAAAAGCTTTTAAGCATTACACGAATGTTTTCATGCAAAATGAACAAAAAGTATCCTGGCACCCCCGGCGCAAGACACTATCTATATTTAGATGGCCAGAGACACCGTGTCCTTTTGCCTTTCTTAGTCATGTTGACACTTCCTTTTGGCCGTTTTTTAGTCATCCAGAGCTTGTTGTGTTTTGTAAACAACAGTAACGTAGACAGTTTAAAATCTCAATTTGCCGCACGTGCTTGTGCTGGCTTAAGTCATGATGCCTTTTAATTGCATGTGTAAGTTGTAATAAGTATTATTTTTATTTAATTAAATCTAATATACAATTTAGTACAATTTATATACAATTTTTCCTATATACTCTCATACCTAGGTTCCGACATGGTTCCGCTGGGAATTATGACACTAACAATGACACATTTTTAGATGTGAGAGGATAAAGAGGTTTTAAAGTTATTGTAAAACCTCGGTCAGGATATATCTGATCTATGAGCTTACCATAACGTATTATTGAACAATTCAGTTTAGGTTCTAACTGTCTAAAATATTCGTCAGCGCCTTAGCTTACGTCAAAAGCAGTTCATTGTAGGACCTAAACTGAATCGCTTTAAGCCTACAGTTCTTCAACCGTTTGAGATTGATCTCGTTGGTCTACAAATCCAAGTCCCTTTATTATACTATCCAGTTGCAGTAAAAGCTATATAAGCTGTAAATAAAAGCTGTTAGTTAATTTATAAAGTTTTACGATCATCTAATGTCTCAAGCGGGCGAGGCGTGCGTGAATGGTTCATTGTGATGCAAGTCAGGCCTAAGGGACGCCATCCAGCCAGGGACCATGTTGACACGCCCGGAATACTTTGTATTCATCGTGAAATGAAACTTAACGAATGCATACAATTTTGACTTTAAAAAATGTACAATACGTTTGATGACGTTGTTTTTTTAATTTGAATATACATAGTTAAGAGTATTTCTAACTTTATACACTGATGAAAAACAACAAAGAAAATAATAATTATTTAACACATTCAAGCCCTAAGTTGTTAAGTCAGTGGACTACATCTATCACATCATCATCTTCCTGAATTTATCCCACAGATCGGCAAACACAACCATGTAGGTACAGGTATCTATTCTTCTCCATTTCCCACCTTTCTTATCTTCTTCCTTGGTCTACCTAGGTAGGTTACTTATTCATAAAATCGATCATCTACTTCCTACCCTTATCCCACTATGTTAGGTCGGCACAACATGTGCCCTTCTTCTATTTC
This sequence comes from Xanthorhoe spadicearia, assembly GCA_947086425.1. Taxonomy (NCBI): domain Eukaryota; kingdom Metazoa; phylum Arthropoda; class Insecta; order Lepidoptera; family Geometridae; genus Xanthorhoe; species Xanthorhoe spadicearia. The sequence continues at coordinate 261,558 of OX352206.1, forward strand.
CCTTTATCAGACGTCATCTCAGCACTCACACCTTTCCTTCTCTTGTCATTCCTCACACAATCCTTCCATCTTTTCTTGGGTCTACCTCTAGACCCAACAGCGGGTGAAAATGGGCTAAGATGATGATGATGATGAAATCTAGAGCTATATCCATCCGCATTCATATCTCGTACTCTCCTAGTAACATGACACCATAAAATCGATCACGAAACATAAATCACGTACATTTGTTCTGTATCGCTTTGACACAAACCAAAATAGTAATCCAACCAAGTCGTAGCCGCGAGTTCGTCCTAGCAGTGTCAAGGTCACATGAGTACATTGTGCCCAGACGATGTGCGCATGCCGCAGCCGCGCTCGAGTGACTGCACTTTTTATTTTTTTAGGCCTGGCAGCTGCATTGCTTTTATAAGTCCTTAGATTTATTTTATGTTGGTCATTAACTGGTAACATGCTTTATTTTCAAGCAATCGCAATAAATGTAGTAGGGGAGTTATTAAAACTAAAAAACTGTATAATAATAAGTTTTCGTGCCGCAGCGAACAATTAAAAAGAATTTTAGTGAACCTCTATTCAAATTAGTAACTACAATTCCTATAATAGTGACAGGGGCGAGTGGCGGAAGCGAAGAGAGGCCTATGCCCAGCAGTGGGATGAGAAGGGCTGATGATGATGATGATGATGAGTCATCAAGAAAGAAGACTAAGTTCTGTGATAATCTAGTTACATAAAGACAATCTTTCTTTTAACCTTTACATTTCATTGCATCTTAACTTTCATAAAATACTTGTCAGTATAATGGCGAGCTTTCTGCCAGATTCGAGACAATTAAAAAGCCATCAACAGTCCAGTTGATGGGCATGTCCAACAAACAAGTTCATCTCAATTACGTGCTCCTCAGAACCAGAGTCCATTAATCTTAATGTGGCTAACCTATCCCAACTGAGGCTTGCGACCTATCTCAATGCTCTCCAGCATTGTCAGAACTCTACTAAATGATTTAGGCTATTTTTAAATGACTAGAATATTCTCCATTTGAATTTCAGTTGTGTAGTGTTGGATGGATGGATGTTCGTATGAGCAAGTGGCTAACTCTCGTGTCTGAGTTTTGAGACCTCTCGGCTGGGACCGATAATTGTAATTGTAAAATGTCGTTGGTTGGTCATAGAGACCGTATTATGAATATCTCAAATCTTTGAAAAGTCATTGTGATAGTTGACGGATTCTATTTCATGGACCTCTCGCATTTATATGTCTCATCTTATTACGTCGATAATATCTACTAATTGATGGTAGGTACCAAAAACTACTTAAGAAACTCCATGATAAGCTAATACACAACAGCACTGTTCAACAACTTCAAAAAGTTCACTATTTTAGGATATACCAACATTTTTATTTATTTTGTGACATGTTACAATCATAAAGATAATCTTCGAGCCACACCTTCTCATCTCAGTTACGATGTAGATATAGATACTACATAAGTAGGTATCACTCGATAAGTAATACCCAACTATCTCTCCATACGACAAATATAAATAGAATCTGGCGCAAGCGCAGATAAATTATCCGATACAGAATGAAATTCCGTCTAACAATGTCCGCTGGAGGATTCAGGCTAATCGGGTGATTTGGCAGGATTAGAGACGTTGAAATTAAACGGAGATTAAAGTCTGTTCGGAGTATTACCAAGCCATAATACTCCTACGAACGCTTTCGCTATAAAATCGAGAATCGATTACAATAAGTCGAATGATTAGCGATGAATGATCATCGATACGAAGCGTGCAAATCGAATCAATCTTTAAACAACAATCGAACGCAAAGAATCATAAGTAAACAGTAATAATTTACGTCTTTACATTATATTCCCAAAGTGAAAATCATTGAGTCAGTAGAGCGTCTGGTCTAGGAATACAGAAACATCTAACAAGCTAGGTGATTCTACTGTAAACGCGACACACAGAAAATAATTAACTAGCTTTTTTCGGTGATCCAAGCATTCGATTGGTATAAAAGTGTATCTGGAACCTTCAGATAGATTGAGCCGTATTTAAATTTTTATATCGAACGTAAAAGTATAAAATTCGCAGGAATGCTAAATATAGTTAATAATCTTACATAATACTATTGTTATAATCTTAATCGATTCTAAATCCTTTCTACAAATCCAAGATCATTCAGAAGATAAAATTGTCAACAATATTACGTCAAAAGAACTATCTTAAAACCAGCTGGCACTATTAGTTTAAGAGTCAACTACGAGTATAAATAGATGCGTTGTTTTGTTTTAACTTAAGTGGTTCGTGTTATGCCTTCGGAGTACTTAAAAGGGCTCACATTATTCTGCATCATTATTATTTTTTTATCTATCTTCTATCTATCTATCTATATAAATAAAAATGAATTGATGTTCGTTAGTCTGATTAAAACTCCAGAACGGCTGGGCCGATTGAGCTGATTTTGGTCTTGAAATGTTCGTATTCGTATAGGTCTAGGGAAGGTTTAAAAGGTGAGAAAATCCCGAAATTCCGGGAACGGGACTTACGCGGGTGAAACCGCGGGGCGCAGCTAGTAAAGGATAAAGAACGGAAGTTCTTTGTGGTAGCGAGAGATGACCCTGAGATTTGTTAAATTGAATTTGGATAACACAGTTTGGAATAAATCATGTTTACATAATATCATAGGCTGGTAGCCAAGTGACAAAACCCTTTTTTAATAGGTAAATGTCACTATAATCAGGTTGTTGGCAAAGAATTACGACTTATGTCAAGTACTTACAGCTGAAGTAACATAAAGAACTATAAAATAATTATGAATTTCTTAGTATCCGTAATGAAATGAACGTAAAATATAGATACCATTTATTAAGCACTTCAAAATTAATTACATCTATATTGTACATTATAAATGGTGGTTATTCCATGAACTGGAATAGAGAACTTAGTTGTAAACCACTTGTTTTTTCTATGACACAATGACGTTAACTTCCTACAGCGCATAAGGAGTTGAGTACCGCCTAGAACACTTAGTTTTTAGGGTTCCATACCAAAAGGGTAGGTACCAAATCCTATCGCCAAACCTCCGCTGTCTCTGTTCGTCCGCGCCTCATCCGTACCATTGTAAAGAGCTTTTTAACAGACTTCATTTGACTTAGTAAACCTTATAACTTTAATAAGAAATTACTTATCATTTCCCAAACGGCCGAATACTAGAACGCTATAGAACGTCTTATAAAGTGGTGACTGACTTATAAATAAATATCAAATAAATATTTTTATTGTAATGTTAAAAATGCTGCCAGTCCTAAAGAACCCTTCGTATACGCGTCCGACTCGCACTTTTCCCGTTTTTTATCATAATCCCAAGTGTAATGGTAGTGTTATTTCCATAGTTGATTGCCTTACCTCGCTAGATAGTTTTTAGAGCTGGGCTGGTGGCTGGTGGTCACTGGGCGAGACCGCATCTGCTGTCACGCTCTGATGACCACACTGGTCATTTTGCAGCTTACGTCTTTGCTTACTTTCGGTATTTATCCACTTTAAGCTAAATAACGAGTATCTATAGATCGCTTGTAACTTGTAACTTCTAGTCTTCGATCAACTGATCAAAGAGTTTTGAGGCAATAGAGTCACCTAGCTTATAAAACTGTACGATTTTGAGTGATCCTTGAGGTCCTACGAAATAAACATATTTTTCTTTCTTTCTTTCTTTGTTTTGTATAGAACTAGCAGGAAAATTAAAATTAGCTAATCTACTTTAATTTCGTAGGCATTCGTCATTCTAGTTAGATTCATCAAAGATATTTGTGTCCCCACTTGATTGCAGATTTGTTGATACAATCAAAATAATCTCGTGCCATAAAATGTTATCTTCGAAAATTTTAAATTGCTTCAACAAAATGCAGAAAATGTCTTACTTTCTAACAAATGAATGCATAGATGAATCTAACACTTTAACACTTGCCGAGATGAAGGTCATTGAACCGGCCTAACGGCGGTTCATATTCGCGTGTACTGCTGCATACTCACTCTTGACTAATCTATACTACTAACTGATACTGTGGCTGGTAAAGACCGGTCTCAATATCTTTGGTTTTGCACTGTCGTAAGATATTTGACACTGATTCGTATGTGACGTTTTTTACTCGTAAAAATCTGTAAGTAATTGGCTTTCGGGTTTAATAATTGTTTGTTTTCTGTAATGAAGCTGTTGGTTTTCCTATAAATAAATAAATAAATGTACAAGTGACCTCTGGTGATTAGTGGTGAGGAAGTTTGTAAAGCTATCATGGCTTAACGACTTTTTACTCAAGACCGGGAACTTAACGTGATCTCCGAAGCACGGAAGCGCACAGTTGTTAATGCCACTTGCGGTCACCATCTGAGTTGTGACCTTTCAGAACGATGCCTAACTTCAACAATCTATAAAGAGCGTCTGCAAACATCGCGACTTTAAACTTTTAGTTTGAAAGAAATGTCAAAAATAACTACAGAAAGAAATTCGTAGATATGGTATTAAAACAGGCCGTACGTTTGTTACATGTCATAATAATCAATCTCTTAAGTGGATTATCAATGGATTATCAGTGGTCACAATAAAATATTTCAAATAAATTAGTATACATATATTGAAGTGGTTTTATAAAACCTCTTGTGTGTGCATGTTATGCTGATTGTACGAGTATTGTTAGGCTGAATTTCCTTTTCACCCCAGCCGACATTATATGCCCACTTCAAATTATTATTGCGTAGACTCACTTCGACCTTCAATCTGTTTCATTTAAGTAGAGACATTACCATTTATTATCCAAACAAAGAATACACAACACCGTAATTTAAAGGCGCAAGAGTAAAAAAAAGTACAAAATTAAGTATTTATTATAAATCTTAGGAACGAGGAATACATTTATTTTTCACTATAATATTTATTTTTAAGTAAATAAATATCCTGCTATTAGTAGGTATAGTATATTGACACTAATTATGTACAATTGTTTCCTCCTAATATGTTTTTCTCGATAAAAGAAGGGACAAAACTGACCGCTAACTAATCGTTTATTTTCCGTATTTTTTTTGTTTTTTAAATTACACTGTACAATATCAATGTATTGAGGTCAAGCCGTCAACAAGAGTACAAAGATTGATACATTTTTCACTTTTTGTTTACTCTTTCTGAAAGAGCATTTCACTAATCCTCATGTATCTGGGGCTAACTGTATCGTTAATCTCTACATAACTATGTGCTTAGATATTGAGCTTGAAGATTAAACAGACAATTTATTTTAATTTTATAATTACGATACGAACCCATTATTGTAAAATAGTAAACAGAAAAATATAAAAGTGGTCAGAAAAATAAAAGTAAGTAGTAGTGTTAAAATTGTTTTTAATAAATAAATAAATAAAAATATGAAAACTGTCTTAGGTGGCTCAACTGGTTCTATTTGTATTATGTACAATAATGTAAATATGTAGGTACCTAATAGTTTAGTTTTTGGATTTTATATTATTAAAAGAAGATAGTATGAAAACTGTCTTCAATTTTGTAAAGATAGCACAATTTGCAGCACTCTCCAGGTGCAGTTGTTCATTAACTCAACCAAAGCTCTTTGTCAGATCCTTAAAAATTTTGGATGACCACCTCGGGAACACTCTTTCATTTTCAAATAAATAACTTTCAAAACCGTTTACTATTGACGGAATAATCGGTAAACATACAAAATAAAAATAACTACAATGAATATAACTCTTTTTTTTTTGAGGTCGATTAATAAAACCATCTATGACGCTAAAGTTATAAATCTACTGCAACACTTCCGCGCTTATCACACAAATGACTAATAAATTATTGATATAACCAACATCGTAATAACGTCCTATCCAAATTACCTCCAATAAAATCAGAATATGAGCATTATACTGTACCGTTAATTCGATAAGTACCGGTACCGGTAAGGCGGTATTTATCAACAATATAGAAACGGTATCACGGTGATGCCAAAACTGGTCGCGACCAGTTTCCAAATTTAGTGACGACCAGTTTCCGAAAGCTGCGACGACCTTCGTTTTGGAAGCAATTGTATGGTCAAGACATCCTAATTTATGACGTTTCCTAATCTTTGTTTGCTTTTTAGGATTAAATCGTCCACGTAAATTGTGTACAAATTAGGAATGAATTGCTTTTATTGCTTTTATTTGGATTGGTCTGATTAAAGTTATACAATCCTATATATACGTGATTTTTGATAACTTATTTAGAAAGAAAAGAAATAATGTATTCCCAAGTTGAGGTAGTGTTTTCCTTCACCGTTAAGAGCTCGTGCGTATGCTCTGAAAAAACTGTAAGCATGTTTTTTTTAAATCTGATGAAACAATTGCCATATCTAAAAAAGTATCTCGCAGACCACCAGCATACAGTTTGCACTTGATTCTATCGGTATAGTATAAACCAGTTGTAACCTATTCACAACCTCCTTGTCCGTGCCATCTTTATATCGGTAGCAAACTGGCATAACTACTTTATTTGTTTTGTCATTACATTCCGGACGATGATCCTTCTTGTTGCTGGAACTAGAATTTTGTTCTGCGCCCAAAGACATTGTGTTAGAAATAGATTATGTCAGTTCTAATGCGAAGTGAAAAACTGTAAAAGAGTTATGCCGGCCACACTACAGTGTAGAGGTCGACCAGGTACATCGGAACGTGTGTGGGGAGAGGTGTGCCTACTATTGTCCGATGAAGCTTCTAAGCAGATTCTCTCTCTGGTACTAGAGCAAGTGCGCCTCGGCCTAACATGTGCAACACGAGAAATTATCTCTTCGTCGACAAAACATTCTCTCCTGCTCTAACATAGTACGTTAGAGCAGTCTGACATGATCGAGATTATTCGAGATATTTCATTTGTCGTGTGGAAACGTTGCACATGAAATGTTAGGTTATGAAATGCTACTTTTTTGCCCAAAACTTACACATACACCTTGATCTTCACCATCTTTACTCGATATTCAAATACCTGAGCCAGGTGCATCTCTTCATGTCATCGACCTTAACATCTGTTACTGAGATTCTTCAATACTTACTCCATATAGTGTTTTCATAAACATTTCACCTTTTATTAAAAGAAAAGTCGTTACTTTCAAAGCTTTCAAACGTGAATGAACTGTACTGAAATCTGTAATACCTTGATCACACGTACCGAGTAGAGTGGCGAGACAGTAAAATGTTTCTCGGCCGAGTAAATAGAATAGGGTCCGAGTGACTGTCTCGGCCTGTTGCTCGGCCGAGCTAGTGTTCACAAATACCGAGCGCTCGGCCGAGAGCACTGTCTCGCCGCTCTACTCGGTACGTGTGATCATGGTATATATTGTTATGTTTGAAAAGTAAAGTTTATGTTTGCGGTCGAAGACCTCAGCTGCGGAGAACAGACTGATAAGATATTTATAGACGGAATGAATGCTAATAATTTATTGATAAACGGCAGTGTAATGTTCAATTATATAGTGCAATTTCTTGTAAGCTTATTTTGTAAATAACATTTCAATTTCAATTTCAATAGCCTTTTATTAAGCAATCTTACTTAAATCTAGTTTTACACAATTAATTTTACAATGACACCTAATGTTAAACCTTGTGTTTGATGAGTAAATAACATGTCAAACACAAATAACAACAAGAAACATCAGTAAAGTAACATGCCGTTTCAAAACAAAAGTTGAAAAAATAGTTCAAAGTTAAACTCCTGACAAATTACAGTAGTCTATTATTGGTTAGAAGATTAAGTAGAACAGTTTCTATAATTAATTACTACCTACTGATTGGGGGAGTCGTAACAGATGTATAACTGGTAACTAAAAATAAACTCCAATCGTGATATAGTCATAAATATGGTTTTTGCGCGCATTCTGCCGCAGTGCAATGAACCAGACGTTCAGACCCCTGCAAAGATGTTTTAATATTTATTTATGTAAGTACGACACGTGTCCTTCAGTTTTTTACATTATGGCTATTTAAGTCTTACCGAAAAACATACCTGTACTTTACTGTAAACCTACGGTTTCGTATATTTCGTATGGGATTCGAAGTTGGTAGATGGTACTTAAAATTGGTAAAAAATGGCCAACACATCCCAAATTCGCAATCCAACTCCAGGGAAAACCACATAGGTAGTGACTAGTCAGATAACTTGCAATGACTCACCACTCCCAAAAAGGAAAAAAGCCATATCAATAGAACATTATCCATTTACAGTATTAGTTCCTCATTTGTCCGTAATTGGGTCTCCGCGCCTATTTCGCATTGTGATGGCGCCACGGTCGCGTGCCTGCCTATCCTGTGGCCTAGACGCTCCTTGACCTAGCCTTCCTGATCGTACTTACATTAGTTTAGCGTGACGCCTAGCCTTATTAGATCCATGGGCAAGCTTGTACTGTTGCACACTTTAGTTTAGTTTATATATTTTTATAGTGTTAAACCACACTTAGGCATTTCATTTATAAATGAACTTTAACCCAAAATATCATCGTACTGATAGCAGATAGTTTCGAGCTACGACACTAGGGCTTCGTGGCCGTGTGGTAAGGCAGTCCGGCTTGAGGACGAATCCCGTCGAAGCCAAAAAGTTTTAGTCAGTTTTTTCATTTATTAATGTTGCACACTTTGCTGTCACAGGCAGACTAAAGCCGCAAAACAGCGTAGTTTTTATTGAATGGTTAAATTGACCTAGAGTAGGTACTCTACTCACGTATGCTTAGAGCTCGCCTATGTCATACGTGTAACATGATACAATGGGTGCCTTTGACCCGCGGCGACCTTGCAGCCACCGTGACGGGCCACGAGGCCTTCAGGACTGCTCTCAATTGAGGCCTATTATTTATCTAACAATTAAAATATTCTATAGACACAAAATAAATATTTTTACATACGAGTACATTACATACCTAAATTCACGCCTCTTACCCATGGGGGTAGGCAGAGACCACGGATCTCCACTTAAAATATTTGTGACTAGAATAATTACTTGATTTTTTCTTCTTTGTCTCCAATCGCATGTTTTCTGAAATGAAAATGGTCGAGATTTAAACTATATCTTTAGAAAGCATCTACTCTGCTATCATGTCTCTTTGTAGTCCTACACTGTATTTGTTTTCGTCCAATTCAAGGTTAGAGCATAATCATGTTTGTATTTGAAAACCTCAAAAAATCGGAAATACTTTTAACTATTCCGTTTTCGACGTTATAAATAGAATGGCTCATAATTTTGATTTTCGTCTCAATCACCATCAAATCACTTTCTACCAAAACTTGTTTTTTTAAATAAATGTTTATTTAAAACTAGTTACTTAAATATATAAATGAGAAACGACAGTTGACGTAGAATTACTTTAACCTCAATAGATTTCTTTTTCACTGTTTTGTATCATAATTGAGTCGATATTTTGCTATGATTTAGCAATTTATTGTTATTATATTGAATGACATTATAATGAAGATTTGGCACATTAACTTTCTTCAAATACAGCTTTCGATTTGATTCGTAATAAGCAATGAGGTATCCATGCGTAATTATGCACTACTATCCTTAAATTTAATTTATTTATTTATTTATTTATTAGATTTATTAGACGATCTCGTCACCTTCGACGAGGAATGGTGGGACTCCGCCAGGGATCGGGATGGTTGGAGAAGTTTGGGGGAGACCTTTGCCCAGCAGTGGGACGAAATAGGTTGATTAAAAAAAAAAAAAAAAAAAATTTGTTTATTAAGTTGCACCAACAAAGTGAACAATTGTGCAATACGCGCGGCCTTGATTTTAATTTGTCGACAACTCCCTAGGTACTAGACCCTGGGGAATTTAATTCATCCAGCTAGTTAACTAGACATATCTCATCTAGTAACGACAGTTTAGGACGTCTAGAATCAAACGTGTCTAGACAGTGGACTGACCCGACCAACACGGTAACTAGTTGAAACTCAGAAGCGAAACTTCAGACTTTATACCCGATTTGCATTTTGTTTTCATTGCAGGTTTCTATCCGTGATTTCTTTTGTCTGTACTTTATTATGCTAATCGGCAAATCTTATTGCAATTTATAGAACTGTTTATTTGTCTAGCTCTAGTCTAGAACAAAAATAAAGATTCTGAACCGATCGAAATTACAATGTCCGTGAATTGTTTCAATCCGAAGAGATTCCCGTGAAATTGGTAAATCATGCCATTCGTCTCGCTGAAATAAAGGAAAAAAATCCTCTGGGACATCCCACGGTTCATTTGACATCGAGATAACAGCGAAGTAATAGTGCAAGAACAATGGACTCGCCTCGAGTTCCAGCAGTCGGCTTCTCGTTTCGATTAATCTTTGCTAAAAGCAGTGAGCTCTGTCTAACTCATACTACAGATAGTGAAGTTTTGTTCAGGGTATTTTTCGTGATATTTTCTAGCTCAAGCTGGCAACGTTTTATAATTTATGTACTGTCAAATACTTCAACAATTCAATTAGTAGTATCACATCTATTGTAGCAGGAAAATAAGTTTAATGATTTCAAACGGTACTTTATCGCGTAATTACCTTGTACTAACGTTCAAGTATTAACAGATCCCTTCTCTCCCCAGATCACAATGAACGGTCTGAACGGTCACGCGAACGGGGAGGTGAACGGCGCCGGAGACATCATCACCCAGAACCAGCAGCGCGGCTGGTGGACCATCGGGCTGATCAACTCGCGGTACCGCTACCTCACCGCGGAGACCTTCGGCTTCAAGATCAACGCGAACGGCGCCAGCCTTAAGAAGAAGCAGATATGGACCCTGGAGCCAGTGTCAGGACAGGCTAATGACAGTACGTATACTTTCTACTTCTGATTGCCACAGATCTGTAGTGTCTTGATTCTGAGGTAGAACAAATCAAGAAAGTGAATGGCTACTCCTGGTTAAAGATTTTTTTCTAATTCATAAAAAAAATACAATTTAATATGGTAAAGAATATTTTTTCTTGTTACTCATTATAGCAACGAAAAGAAATAGCCACCGATTTGATATCCGTTTTAGCTAAGGTTTACTGGTCCAATAGTATCCAAGCCAGATTATCATTTTACAGAACAAACAATTAATCTATTCTGCCTGTAGTCGGTCTCACTTATCATCCTACCTAACATGTTCTGTTTTTCTTCCTCTCCTGTTCTCATCGTTCCATATAAACACGTCTCTTTTATAAAAACACAGCTACATAAATATTCAAATCATCAAATAGCTCTGCAGTGGAAAAAGGGCCAAAATTACCCCTTCAACGCTAATTGAAGCAAAAACTTCCCCTACCCCGAATTTGTGCTTCGGAACCCCTCCATTATTACCAATCTTACTACCGCCCGCGGCACCGATCGTGGTTAATATACATAGAGCCATAAGGCGTAGCTGTGCTAATGTTAAGCATCTTTGCATGCTTTCATTAGTCTCTTCGAGTGCTCTGAAGAAATCCCATTTTACAATTGTTTACTAATCACTTGCCTCTTTAAATAAACAAGTAATAAATATCCACAGACATTTACATTGACCATTTTCCTCTTTATGCTCGGCTGCTTATCGAGCCATATAACTCAGCTACATACAACCCTTTGAAATTGTGTTCAAAACTCCACACCAAAATCAATTACAAACACCCACATAACGCCAGAGAGTTTTGACCAAAACATGGGCTAAAATAACTAGCGTTAAGAGGCGCCATTTGCCGTACGTAGGAATTCCTAGTGGAGCCGATAGCATCATTGTGACAGTGCCTGTCAGCTGCCACTGAATGGACTTCCTTTTCGAGACGTTATCTCGTGTGATGTCTGTTTGCTCGCTCCCTGCCGCCGGTTTATGTTCACTTGTGGAGCTTTCAAATAGATAAAATAACTCGTAGCTCCCATGTAAGTTGCGGTCATTCAATTCAATGTGTTTCTTGTAGTTTTACGATAAATTCTATCAGAAAATATCTCTCGATGACTACTGTAATACAGTTTTGGTTTTACTATGCTATGATCGTGAAGCCCGTACGATTACTTAGTTATTTCAAAAAGCTTTACAAATTCGTTCGATAAAAATATCCGGCTCGAAAGACTACGTTGGCTTTTCAGCTTTTCAGCAAACACGATATTAAAGTTCAAATAATCCAATTGCACCTTCCTGTGTTGTGGTAACTACACAGTATTCTGCGACGGAGGGTGGTCCCCCAAGGTCCCAGCTGGCGCAATCGATACAGGTGCTATTGTGGGGATGAATTGTATAGTCTGCTCCTGTTTGAATGGTTCGATATTCACACTGTGTTTATTGAACTTGCAGAGATTTTCTGAACACAGTATTCGAAGGTAAACAAGGCTTGGTTAACTTTATTAGAAGTTACATACATGCGATACGATACCATACCGACCTAAACCAACGTTCGTATTGTAATTTACTTTTAGGTTGGGCAAAATTAGAGGCCAAGGTAGATTTTTAAGGTTTGTTTTCATTTAAAAGTTATCTCAAAAAACGTTGTCAATAGACACAAGGTAATTTTAAACTCTATTTCCCACGGAGATTTATTTTTAATCAAATCGTAAAATTTTGCAGCTATCACAAATTTTATTTAAGAAGCATCTTTTTCTCGTACTTTTTCTTTTTCATAGAAAATGTCTGACCTTTTAAAAGACATCTCGGTCCGTTATCAAAAGATATCGTTTGTTCCAGGCATGATCTACCTGCGCTCACACCTGGACAAGTACCTGGCTGTGGACTCGTTCGGCAACGTCACCTGCGAGTCCGAGGAGAAGGAGCCAGGCAGCAAGTTCCAAATCAGGTACACACGCACACACACATGGTATTTATGGCATATATATGTGTGGCTAACTGCCAATTTCAATAACCTTTCTATCTCCGATTTTGCTTATTGCGGATAGATATTTGACATTACTTCCATACATAATGTGTCAAATATCAACCGACAGTAAGCGAAATCGGAGATAGAAAGGTTATTGAAATTGGCGGTTAGCTGGCCATGGCAATAGCCAGCTAAGGTGAGAGGATGGTTTAGGTTTGGACATCAAGCCTGTTCTATCTCAACAATGTCCCAGGTACTACAGTGTCCCGTTAAGTGTAGGCAAAGATTACCTCCTGACGCTGTATCTAATAAAGATGTAAAATCCTGAGTTTTTTATGTTATTATTTTAGATGCTTGATCCCAAGTTGCATTATTGCCGTACTTCAAGTTCTTACGAACTTAACTTGAGAAGCTAATTAATAAAAAAACATATTGTAAACATAGCAGAAACATCGGGATGTAATTCAGGTAAATAAAGCGATAAAATCCCATGTCCATGTACCCATTCCTTCTTCTGTCCCTCATAGACAAAATGGCCCAGAAATCCACATATTTCGTATAAATAGTTGCTTTCAAGTCTGTTTACTGTTTGTAAGATAACTCACTCCGATAAGGTTTCTCACGGTTCCCCGGACTTGTGCTGAGGGTTCCGTCGCATACTAATCTGCAGAAGACGGCTGACTCACCGGAACTCGACTTATTCATGCGCATTCGCGACTTTTATTGCATTTTTTGATTTATTTGACGGGCTTCCGTTGTTTTAAAATTTTGAGGAATGGTTTGGAATTTTCATTTTATTTTGGCCAAATATACGCTCGAATGTGTTATTAAAATACCACTGAACACTTTTATAAGTCCTATGAATAAATAATTGTCTCTCTAAAGCGTTCAGTGCCCATAACGCACATGTATATCCTCAGGGTACAGGCAGGAGACAGTTTGGGGTCGTAGGAAATTCTTCTCTATAAATAAAGAGATACTACTCTGCATTGCAGAATGTGAATGGGGGAAGCGAAGAGAGACCTATGCCCAGGAGTGGGATGAGAAGGGCTGATGATGATGATGAGAATATGCCCTGCAAGCATTCCAAAAACATCGGCGAAACGTATGGCACCATAAGTGAAGTTTCTTCACGACTCGTATTGTTTCAGCAGCTCGTAAATTGGAGGGCTGTTTGGAAGCATTCGATCGATACGTCTCGTGAGTCAGGATGAGCTGACTCACCCTGACTCACACTCGCAAATAACTTGAACTTGCTTCTTCGCAAAACACTTCTAAATGTGTTGACAATTACTTTACTTCAAAACTTATCTATCTATCCGTTATCTGGTTACCATAACAAAAGCATTCGTTGCTTAGCTTAGAACTAGATCACGCTGTGTAGAATGTCCAAGGATATTTATTAATATCTTTGGTTTTGCTTAATGTGGGTAATTTGACATTACTTCCATACAGAGTCAACTATTTATCTACCGACGTCCGACAGTAAGCAAAACCAGAGATAGATCGGTTATTGATACCGTAGTCGATAATTACAGCTTCTTGTTATTATTCCGGTTGACCGACATCTTAGCTTGTTCGTAAGGGCTTCTTTTGTAGATTATCAGGGTCTAGGGTTAGTCAGTTCCAAAGCGAAAAGATTAGCCTCCATTGTTTTAATCTAGCTGTGCCCCGTGTTGTTACCCGCGGTGAAACATTCCCGTTCCAGTGGTAATTCCGGGATCAAAAGTGGCCTATGTGTTAATCCTGGATATAAGCTACCCTGGTACCATATATGGCACCCTAGCTTGCGTTCTATGCAATCGGTCCTTTAGCGCAAAAATAGGGTATATCAGCCATATGCGGGCTAAACATCCAAGCCCTTATACAAAAGTGAACAACTAAGCCAATGTCTCTGTAGCCGAAAACGGCCAGGAAGACTATATAAATTTAATTCAAATCCGTCCAGCCGTTTGAGTGTGAAGAAGTAACAAACATTCACACTTACGTACAAACTTTCGCCTAAAAATATTAGTGTGATGAAGACTTAGACTTCCCAAACAACACTATTACGCCCCATTAACCTTAACAACCCTAAAAATATTGATCCAAACTAAGAGAAGGGTGACTGTTGCACCATTCAAAGGTTATCAAACTTTCTGTGGAATACTAGACCTTACTATATCAATCTAGAGGCGGTTTTCGCTTATTGCAAAATGCAGCATTTAATGAGCTCGTGCCTGAACTGCAAATGAATGGGTTTTGAGAGCTATTTCTGCGTCGTTAGGGGCATAATTGTTTTAGGAATGTCGTGGGGCCCTGATTGTCTCTTTAAGGGTGTTGTTGGTTTATGGAAGGACATTATGTTAAGGGTAACGTTCACCATAGCAACGAATATTGCGGTATTTAGAACATTAGTTTGTTCTACTAAAGCACTTTCTGCATGAGTGTAAATATCATCTACTTTGTTTGTTTGTTTGTTTGTTTGTTTGTTTGTTTGGTTGTAATGAATAGGCTCAAAAACTACTGGACCGATTTTAAAAATTCTTTCACCATTCGAAAGCTACATTATCCACGAGTAACATAGGCTACTTTTTATCCCGATATTCCCGCGGGAACGGGACTTACGCGGGTGAAACCGCGGGGAGCAGCTAGTAGTACATACAGCAGTATATACATAGTAATTTTATTTATCATTTTACTTTTCGAAACTTCCATTGGCAATTGCAAAATGTAATGAATTTACGAGAACCGATTAAACTGCTCCAGAATGTTAGTGACAGTGCTCTGTCCTAGATTCCTAATAATATTCCAGTGACATTTCCACGGAATCCCCCAGCTGAGAAATGTCATAATTGACAATTTTGCTGCCAACATTGCTTTTGCAATGCTTCCTTGTCAGAAAGAAAAAAAGTTAGAAAAGACTTTATTTTGGCATCCACGATGCGAGCCATACAAAGGTACTTGTAAATTGTAAAAAGCTAAAAAAATAAATTCTAGATTTAACCGACTTCCGAAAAAGGGAGGTTCTATGTTCTACTGCTCCTATGCATTTTTATTTGTGCATTCTAGTTCGATGTTTAGTTATAGGTCATACTTATTTACACATCTGCATCAATTTACAACAGTTGCGATAATTCAGTCTTTACATCTGTGCCAGACAACATTTTAACGGTACTATACAATGTCTATAACGACCGTACCTAGTCTAGTTAAGTGCAACACCTAAGTCAATACATTAAAAAATTACAGTTAACCAATTTTATAACGAAAGCGAGATATGAAAACTCCATAAAGATGATTGATTAGATTAGAGTTATACCAAAAGGATTCCTAAGTTTGTCTCCAGCATCAAATCTGTTAAAATCATGTCTTTTTTATAACAAAACTGTGATCGAACGACACAAAAATCTTACGATTCCTTTGTCCTTCCATCGTTTCAAAACTTGTCGTATGCCAAAGTTCAATATACTATGCAAAACAGCAGTCTTCCATTGAAGGGGAGCATCTTACTATACCCTCGCGATGCGGTGCATTTTAATTAAGCACTCGCAGGAGATGTAGTGTTTGCTATTTGAACACTTTGCTGTATACATAGTGAATGACGAAAAACTCATCACTCTTAGACATCGTCAAAAAGATCTAAAGAATTACATAAAGAACTGAAAGAAATGTCTACCGCTCCCTGTGATATTTCGTGATCATATTTCATTTTATAACACTGTAATCTATCTTAATAATATAAAAAAGGGTAATGTTGGTTTATTTGTTTGTTTGACACAGGTTTTACAACTAAGAAAATGTACCTGCCTTATGTGATTTGGTAAAGGTCTTTTAAAAAGATTTTAAGATTAAAATACAGATGTCTAAATCCATCGTCGTCTGTCGAAATCCTAAAAATAATATCACAATACTCATGCTTTATCAATTAGTTACTAATTCGGTTAATTAGTGGACGCAAGATTAAGTACTCCAATCACGTTCGTCTCCGCAAGCTTTAAGCTGTGCGGTCTCTGCCATGTTTACAAACGTTGTTAATGAATTGATTGCCTTTCCTTTATAATTGGCTGGCGCCTGTTCGGAAATTTCCCGATAAAGCATTGTGTTTGCTTGTATTTCCAGTTTTTACAAGTTGTTTTATTTAAGAGATAATGATCAGGAATTTTGATTGGATAATTGAGCTTTTTTTACGAAATAACGAAGTAATTGTCCAAAGTAATCACGATATTTTTAATAACCGAACCGTTTAATTATGTCCTTTTACCCTTTATACTTGTAACTCGATTTTGCTATTTATAGTTTTATAGTTACTAGTGAATAAATGCAAAAAGGTTTGTAAATATGAGCTCAAATAAATACCAGTATTACCAAAATATAAGGTAGTAACAATAAGATCGTTTTAAAAGTGCTACTTAAAAAATAACACTTTTAAGACCTAATTTATATATACCTTTACTCAGGATCAGGAGGCAATCTTTGCCTACACTTAACGGAACACTGTAGTGCATTGTTGAGATGGAATAGGCTTGCCCAGTACCTAAACCACCCTCTCTTATATCATGCAAACAATAAAATCTATTATCATTATGCATCAGACGCAATTCCTCACAGAACAACATAATTGCAGTGTATCAGAGGACAACAGCGGGCGCTGGGCCCTGAAGAACGTGGAACGCGGCTACTTCCTCGGCTCCAGCTCCGACAAGCTGACCTGCACCGCCAAGGTGCCCGGCGACTCGGAGCTGTGGCACGTCCACCTCGCAGCGCGCCCGCAGGTAAACTGACAATGTGACCAATAGGAGGACTTGGTTTGACATTTGTAATTACAATCACGTAACCCGGTGAGCGCTGTCAATCATCGTTCACTTGTCTTGTTAACCAGGGAATACTTAATGCTTGATAACAGATTTTTCGTGACTATCACAAAAAACTTTTTTCTTTATTTTGTAGCGTCTTGCGATCTATACTTAAATTATGTTTGTCCATTTTTAACATCCAATAACAACAATCAACAATCCAATAACATCCAATAATGGATAATTATATCCATAACACAAAATTTCTACTCCAAATAAAAAGAGATAAATTGACTTCGCAAAAACGCAATATAGCCTATCTTTTGAATAAATATTACTTTGTCATAATAAATAGTCAGCATACGCTGCATAAGGGCTTGATAAAGATGTAAATAAAAGTCTGTCATAACATTCTCCAGTCGAGATAAAACATGACACAGTACATGATGGACTTATCAAAGCAATGGATTCTTATTAATGGTCTCTAGACAGGGCAATAACCAGCCCAAGCATGTTACATTGCTTTATAGTAACTAAAGAAATGCATAGTGTAAACATTTAATTTGACATCCAGTTGCGTAGGCGAGACGTTTTAGACCATCTGCAAAATGCGTTTTAAACCACTTTGTACTTAGATCAGCCGCTTTTAGACCATTTACAAATTAGACCAACTGCTTTTTTTAACAAAATAATACTGACCTGCTTTTAGACCACTAGCAAATTAAACTACATAATTACTTTTTATAGATAAAGTGATACGAATCAAATCAAAATGTCCAAACTAATGTAGTTGTATGTATTATATTAGTTATGTTGTATGGTTTGTTCAGTAAATAAATAACAATTGATAGATTATACTATTGTTTCCGAATCTGTTTACAACTATCGATCTAAATCAGAGAACATAACATTTGTAAAACAATAGGCCGTCAACCCAGCCCTAAACATAAACCGGTCGAGAACGCGAGACTAACCAGATGCTATCAATCTTGCTCTCATTGACAGCTTGTACCAGTCACAAAATTTATGTTTAGTAAACGTATGCGTTATTGATTGGTTGTAGTAGTTTCTGGTAAAAAAATTGAGTGTCTAATGAGGATCTAATAAAGATCTCCGGAGTTTTAACAGTGCACTTCGAAAGTGCAGCAAGTTGCTCTCCTTGCTCGAAATTAATATAAATGTGATAGTTTGTAACTATGGATGGACGACGTATCTTTGTTTTTACACTCAAATTATATTTTATATATTACTAGCGACCCGCTCCTGCTTCTCACGAGTCCAATAATACCTACCTCTTGAATCAATCTATCTATTAAAAAAACCGCATCAAAATCCGTTGCGTAGTTTTGAAGATTTAAGCATACATAGGAACATAGGGATATAGGGTCAAAGAGAGCGACTTTGTTCTATACTATGTAGTGATTGTGATAACTATTTTTAATTGTCACTTGTTTGTTAGGTGAACCTGCGATCGATCGGTCGCAAACGCTTCGCCCACCTCTCTGAGTCCCTGGACGAGATCCACGTGGACGCCAACGTGCCCTGGGGCGAGGATACACTCTTCACGCTGGAGTTCCGCGCAGACGAGGGCGGGAAGTACGCGCTTCATACGTGCAATAACAAATATCTGAGCGCTTGTGGCAAGGTGAGTTTAATAATGTACGCTAAGTAGTGGCCTTTTTTTTCAATGTCTATTTTATTTTAATCTGTCTCCTTTTGTGTAAGTAATGTAATTTGACAAAATAAAGATTTTTCTATTTCTATTTCTATAAAAGAAGACTCTCAATAACTATCTATCATTATTGCTTGCTGTCCTTAGATATTTGACACTTTTGTAAGGAAGTAATGGCAATGATTCTGTGTGGCACTGACTAGTTAAAACATTTCGTCTAATCTAATCTCTTAAATTACCTAATTCCCAAGTCGCGATAGTTTAAAAATTGTTTTGAATCTATACTTGTCTGCTATCTGCAGATCTGTAGAAACTGTTGATTTTCTAATAAATTAATGAATAATGAATAAATAAGTTGTTACTTCCCATGATCGTAATAAGCTTGAATGAATGTATAACAATGTAAATGCAATGCGAAGTAACATAGTTTTCCTCGTCTCAAACTCTCCAATTAGTCGAGATGTAAGTGTTGTGTCAACGGGCAACAATACTCTATGTGATTGAAAGTAACGCAGGTCACAGACAATAGCGTGTAATGTAAAACATTTACGAACATCGTTTGTATGGTAATATGGAAAATGTAAACTGGGAAAATATTGGCCGAGTCGGATAAGCTGTACTTTTATAAGGTCCTGAGTTCGAATCCATCCATTTTGCAACCAGCTTTAAATTAAACGGTGAACGAAAACCTCGTAAAACCAATAAGCGTTCTGATTAGCAATGGGCTTGCAACCTTTGCAGAATGTGTATACTAAAAACTTATTTGGGTGTGCCTCTGACTACCCGTTAGACATTTTCTCATATTATATTGGACAATAAATGCCCCATAAGATCTAAGTAAATGTCTACCGCACACGGTCGGAATCATAATAATAACAATAAAAAAATCAGAAAGTATTTCTAAGTAAGCACTTAGAAATACTTTCTGATTTTTTTAGGCAATTTAAAATCTAAGAACATACCACTTGTTCAATACTTAAGTATGTTTACAAGTGTAAAATTCTCTAGAATGCAAATTAGGTACAAATACCAAAGCACAAACATAAACTTTCAAGTGAAAACATTCGCATTCAGCCGAAGCTCTAAAAACGACAATAAGTTAAAAGAACGTTAACCAACAGTCAGTAACAAAACATTTATCGACAAAGCTCAGACCGCGACAAAGGCTCAGAATTTCCGTTCGAGTCCATTGTCGTCATCTTTATCGGCGAAACGGCGCATACTCGCATCGATTTGTACCTACCTACCCCGTGGGAAGCCCTGCTTTGTCGTGTGTGCTAAACAAATATATCTGATGCTGTTACTTTGAGATTTAGAATATATTCCGTAAAGAATAACTTTTTGGACCAGTAAAAAATGTTTTTTTAGACCAGTAAAAAATGGTCTTAAGATGTAAAGAAACATTTACATCTTCATGCATTTCATCTTTTGTAATATCATGAAGAATCATCATAGACAACAAACTGCGGTTTTAAGTGTGAAATTAAATAAATAATTACAAATAACATATCTTTATAAATTAAATGAAATATTTAGAGATGCTTAGTCAAAACTGGTAATTACCGAGGAAAATTACTACTAATATAATTACTTATTAAAAATTACAAACTGTCCTCTGCATTATTCATAACTAGCTGCGCCCCGCGGTTTCACCCGCGTAAGTCACGTTCCCGCGGGAATACCGGGATAAAAAGGAGCCTATGTGTTAATCCAGGGTATCACCTATCTACATACTAAATTTTAACCAAATCGGTCCAGGCGTTTCGTGAAAGAATAACAAACAAACATACATTCTCACACTCTTTCACATTTATAATATTAGTAAGAAGTAGGATAGTAGGAAGTAGGAAAGATTTTCATATACCACTAAAGATCTCTCTCTCCTACTCCATAAAATGATGATTTTATTTGTAAAATCACTTTAGTTTTCCGGCCATGAACGGTACAAGATTGGTTGTGGCTGCAATAACTCTAACCAGATTGCTGTAATGGTGTCTTACCGTTCAGCTCGAGGCCGTTATGAGCTACGTCTATTGATGCTGACTGTACTTATTTATGGGGAAACCAATGCCATGCAATTTGTGAAGACAATAGCAGTGATTTATAGTTCTTTGTAATTTGTGTTATCTGCACAAGATCTGATACAAATAGATTCGTAACTGTGTCTCCGATACTGACATATAATACGAAAGTAATTAAAAGTAGTTAAGAAGCAGTATTTAACTAGACCAAATGCATGCAGCCTTACTTGAGCCTTACTCAAAGGAAATATAATTCAGCTTAACTTGGTGATAATGAATGTGTAAACGTTCACCAACTCAATGTAGAACTGATGTAGTTACAAATAGTCAGAATAGTTATATCAATCAGACAGCGGCGACCAATCCCGTACAAAATGCGTACAAATTAACCACGTTGACGACGTCCGCCTCATTCCATACAGCTTAACTGGCAGCTCTTACATCTTCCCTCATCTTCTGCGTCCATTCCAGCTGCAAGACACATGCACCAGCAACTGCCTCTTCAGCGCAGAGTACCACTCCGGTTCCCTCGCGCTCCGCGACGGCACGGGCGCCTATCTCGCGCCCATCGGCTCCAAGGCTGTCCTGAAGACTCGCTCCACGGCCGTCACTAGGGACGAGCTGTTCTCGCTGGAAGACAGTCTGCCGCAGGCGGCCTTCGTCGCTGGACTCAATGAGAAATACGTGTCGGTGAAGCAAGGTGAGTTCTTTGAAGATTCAAATGCATAGTCCTAAGTTTATTGTTTCCAGCTGGTACATTTTGGTCATCAAATTTAGGTTTGGCCGCAACAAAAGCCGTGTGGGGCCGCCACAATGTCATGAAAAATTTTTAGTATAAGTGAGAGTACATTTTACCTAACATAAATTTCATTTTTTTTTTATTTCATTTCATTTGTTTTAAGTAAAAGAATAATAGAAGATTATTCCTTGAGCCCATGATCAGAATAATGTTCAAGAGGGCATCGGCGATTGTTTCTGTTATCTTATTCTTTCTACAAAGACCGGCAACTTGTATGCAAACAGTTTGTAAAAACAACAGACAATCCGACAGGAAGCACCGTGCAATTGAACTGTCATGGGGCTGATGGGAATCTCCTGTCTATGGCAACGAACACCTTGCTGCAATTATGTTGATGGTGTGTCACCCAGTAGTCATTCATTATACGCCTTATTGAACACTAGCTGCGTCCCGCGGCCTATGTGTTAATCTAGGATGTAAGCTATTCTGGTACCAAATTTCATACAAATCCGTTTAGCCGTTTGAGCGTGAAGGAGTAACAAGTATTTACACAAACTTTTGCCTTTATAATATTAGTAAGATTGAGTTACGTTCACGGCTTCACTCGCGTGATACACAATATCTTTAATAGTTAATAAGAATTCAAATTCATATTAGAATATAGATTCGATCTTAAAAAACATAATATGCATCCTCGTACACTGAATCGCTTGGCACTTATACTTGGATCCAGGGCACCACTGAAAGTTTGGCTTTCTTTTAAATATTAAAATAATATTATATTATTCAAAACTATTTTTTATTTTAAAAATAGTTTTCTGCATACGAATCATCACTTCGCACTTCTTGTTTTCTTTCTCAAAAACGAACGTCTTCTATTTTATTAAGATCATTATTTTTAAAACTGTCTATCAAGATTGCCAATTTGGTGAGAGAACTCCACGCCCTCCATTGTTCAATAGCTACAAAAAGGTGTAACTCGTAAAAAATTCAAATAACATAAAATTGTAAAAACTACATAAATTTACCTGAGGTGTCTGGGAACGTGAGCATTTCTACATAAATCTGTGTCCATCTGTAGCAATTTACTTGGCATTTGGCAAACAGCACTCGAGTTTGAAGTACCAGGCGCGCAGGACACGCGAGGAGCTCGTAACGGCCAATTGCCCACTTCGCTACGCCTCGTCGTGAACTTAGCTTTATTTGTAGTTTGCATATGAAAATTAATGTTTCTTTAGCAGAGTTAAACCTTTTTGTAGGTTTTTAAATCTATTTTCCTCGTTAACCATGAGTGCCTAACATCCTATAGTAATGATTCAATTTCGCCATCCACAGAACTGTGCCTACAACGAACCAAGCTCATAAATTCTTTTTCATTACTCATACACGGAAAGTACGCACGAAGTTGCCTGATTATAGGGTTCAAAGTAGCATTTTCTGTCCCTAGAGAAAACAAGTACTTTCCTGCCCTAGGGCAGGAAAGTAAATAACTGTCAAATGTCAACTTCATTTTTGACATTTCTTTTATGGCATGTCGATGCATGCTAAGTGTTCAAGTTCTTCTAACTCAATCAGTTGCTAAATATTATGTCTCTCTTGCACGAATTTGTGCTTCTCTACACTTAATTATATTAATTTATTTATTTTATTTCATTTATTTAAATTTTTTCATCATCAAAAAAAAACTACTGGTAGAATGCCTACTACTTTTATAGCCATTCTACCAATCAGTATTTTTTTTTAAATCTGGAACGCAGCTATGCCATGCCATCGTTAGCTGCTTTTAGTCAATATTAAACTAGTCGATTTAAAAAAAAAGCGAGACAGCTAATTTTCGTGTGTGAAATTTAAATTTTACATCAATTTTTTTGGTAATTTCCTTATATTCGTAATGAAAAGCAGAGTGCTTACCTCGGGGAAAAGGCTTTTCTATGCACTCGAACTATTATCGCACTCGCTGACGCTCGCGCGATAAACCATCTCGTGCATAGAAAAAATGCCTTTATCCCCTTGTATAGCAATCTACTATTCCTGTTCTCGCCACTAATATTGTGAAGAGAGAGTTATTAAACATGACATAAAGACTAGCTTTTTCTCGGTATTCCGATTTCTGAAATCTCCTGTTTCGTTCAAAGTTAAATCTAGATTGCCATGGTTTCGTTCGGAGGATCTAATCCTATCTAATCTAACAATGAAGGCTCATGTTCCTATCCAATATAACCATAGCATCTTCAGAAGTCAATATCCTTCACAAATAGCTAGATAAAATACCAGGCTAGCAGAAGAGTCGAGAGGGTAACGGGCAACCCACTTCGCTCGTCGACGCGACCTCACGTATAGCTGCAGTATCTGCGATCGGTCGCTCTTCTAACTGTCACTTGGTAATGTTGTGCTATTCCTTCTAGGCTTGGTTCAGTGATATTATTTTTATGTTTATTTATGCGTTGAAATTATAATAATATCATTAAGAAACCAGCTATTCTAATATAATAGCGATGGGTTTGCAAGAAAAGAAATAATAAGTTGTGCTAAATTAAAAAAATATTCCGTCCGATCTTGTTTTGTTGATATCATCATCATCTCAGCCCATTTCCACCCACTGTTGGGTATAGGCCTCCTCTCTATTACGCCACTCATTCCGATCCCTTGCGAGTCTCCTTGAGAGACCATCGGGCGGGTGGTCTGCCTCTTGGTCGTTGCGCGTGCCGGGGCCACCATTCGGTAATAGCTTTCGTCCATCTTCCATCGTCCCTTCTAGCCAAGTGCCCCGCCCATTTGTTGATATGTGCAAAATAAAACAGGTGAGATCTTGTTTAGTTCCTAATATTTAAAATCCTGATCTTATGTACCTAAATGTGCATTTTATTGATATTACGTAAACAATAAAACGGCATTCTCCATTAAAAAAAAACTCTAAAAACTATTTTAAAAACAGAGGGTTAGATGCTAGCTAAACTGGTAAAGCGTACGTCTAGTCTCTAGTATAGTAGGTAGGTGTAGGTAGATGGACTGGAGATACACTCGAGAGCTGTAAAGTATTGCGAAGTCACGCTCAGCATGCTTAGACAAGGTAGGGGGCGCTGTTGGCACGGAGCTATAAGCTGAGCGATATAACATAACAAACGAAGTTTACTTTGTCTTTCGTTGAAAGAGGGTTAGAATCAACAGCTAAAACCAATATTACCATTATAACAGGCAATTGAGTCACCTAGCTTGTAAGTCTGGACATTTTTAAGTGATTCTTGAGGTCCTACAGAAATAAACATATTTTTCTTTCTTTCTTTCATTAAATCTGTTGCAATCTCGTGACGTTTTCAACAGTACAGAATAATCTAAACTTTGAAAGCAATTTGCTTGATTTGCTAGAATTAATAAAAATAAATATTTAGAAAACCACCATCTCTTTTCTAGATTTGATGAAATATGTCGGACTATTTACATCGTTATTTTAGTGCTATGATATTTTAGTTAAAAGACCTTATGAAGCATGTAGCTTGCACCAAGATTTTCGTAAAATATTCATTATCATCATCCCGTCTTCACCCCTCTCGGCCTCACAGTTTTACTATCAAAATAAAAAGACGTGTGGCACTCGGGGACTGCCGCGTTCAAGCTATTGCATGCCACCTAGAGGCGAGTTGCTAAACTAAAGAGAAGAACAGAAATTCCGTAACGAAAATAACCTAACGCTTGTGTTAGGTTTTCGTTACGGAATTTCTGTATTAGGTCTCCACGCTCAAGGCCTGCGATAGAAGCTATGCATATATAGTTATATAATATTTCTTAACAAATATGTAAGTCCGCTGCCTTAGTGCGCACTTGAAGATCACGGCTCCAGGTTTGCCGAGCAGTTAGTAGATGGTCACGACTGCAGGAAATCTATTAGTTCGCATCGGGAGTTTCGTAGGCGTTCGGTCAATGATCTCACTCTACTTTATGTTCAAAAGTTTTCTGCATTTACGTTTAAATTGAAAATTATTGGAGACAGAATTGTTTTTTTTAATGGTGAGGAATACTAGTCTCAACCTACGTCGCCTATCATCGAAGTTAAGCAATGTTCTGAGCGGTCACAACTTGGATGGGTGACCGCAAGTGGCATTATCAATTGAGCGCTTCCGTGCTTCGCAGAGCACGTGAAATTGTCGGTCCCGGCTTTTAAAAGTCGTTAAGCCACGACAAAGGCCTTTAGGCGGCCTAAAAACTCCGTCACCAGAGTTGGCCACTTGCTCACACGAAAGAAGAAGATTTGCGTTCATTTCTTATGAAAACTGGTAAATACAAATTATTTACCTACAGAGTCGAAAAGTACATTTTGTTAAAATTTATGATAGTAAGTGTACATTTTCGCTTATTTAAGGATGCATAACTAATAAGTAATTTGCATTTAGATTTTGAAAGTTCGATGACTTCTAGAGAGCAGTTTAATTGCTTAATTTTATTAAGCGTAAACACTTGCAAAAATATATACTTTATTTACAGAAACTAAACTAATAGGTACATAACTGTACAAAATACAAATAGAACCAGTTGAGCCATCTAAGGACCGTTGCAAACGGTCTATAGGTAGCTCAACTTATCCAAACCACTGCCAAAATAAAAACTAATAATAATTAATCTAATAATAATTAAAATAATAATTAATCTTATATCATAAGCAAAGTTTTTATGAAACTAGTAGTTTATAAAATAAATAAATTATTAAATATAAAATAAAATGTACCGGATTATTACGCGGTTTTTTAATTAAAAAGGTTAGAGTTTTGTCGATTTCTATCAAATACCTTGGGACTTATAATATATATATAATTATAATATTACGTATATAATTATAATTATATATAATACCCGAAGACTTGACAATGTCTCATGAGCGGTCACTACTTTATTTATTTATTTATAGGTTACTACTTGGATAGGGCAAATGGCCATAACAACTGAGGGCTTCCGTGCTTCGGAGGGCACTTTGAATTGTCGGTCCCAGCTATTAAAGTCCTTAAGCTATGACGGAGGCCTTTCGTCGACCTAAAAACTCCGTCACCAAATTTGGCTACTTGCTCATACGAACAAATGAACGAGCTAAGATTTTATATTTACAGTTGTCAAGATGGATTAGCCTTGTCAAGCTTCGAAAAGCACATACAAAATGTTATTCCAAACTGCATACCTCGTGGAGATAAATGATTAAAAACATTAGTGCCATATATCTACTTTTTCAAACAATTAACTTTACTGAGTCGGTTTCTCTTGCGTCGTTAACCTTAATTTGTAGTTTATCTTCTGTGAAGATTTGCAACTAACTATAAAGCGATGACTAATTAGCGGAGTGTAGTATACTTTAGAAAGTGATGTTATTCAAATCTTAGACTTAGATGAAACTTATGGGTAAATAGCCTAGATACCTATATATTTTGGGTAAATAGCCTATACCCACATAGCTACATAATAATAAATTTACTTTACCTATTATATTATTTCATAACTATTTAATGTAAAATAGATATAGCGATTTGGTGCCAAACTGTAATGCTATAGTCTATAATGTGTGTAATAAATAAATAAATAAATAATTACATTCTTCAATCTCTTACATTGCAATAAATTGCAATGTAAGAGATTGCACGTTATCTAGCTTTTGTTTTCTGAAATCCATCGCATTATTCAAAATAACCACGCCGTGTCGTGCCACGTCAAGACATGGTTATTTGGAGAATACGGCTGCACAGATCACAGTATCACTTATGTGTTATCAATTCCCGTTTAGAGCGGCGCGCAGACCTCCCGCAATCCGCGCAAAAAGTGCGCCCGCGCATGCTTTCTACAATTTCTATCACGGATGCCTGGCTGCGGTTCGTGCGGCGCCGCACATTCAGTATTCTGTAATTAATTAAGATGCGCTTGTTATCTTTGGCCGTCCAGTTTGGCGCATGCGAAGCGTTTTAAGAGAAAAGTAAGATATTGTAAAAGACATGAGTTTGCGCGAGTGAAAATAGTGAATTGGTGATTGATATTAATGGATAAATGAAACATACATAATTATGGAATTCTCACAGAGATGAAATTATCAATCGTAAAAGAAAAAATGATGTAGGGTAGGTGCGTCAAATATGGGCCGGCGGGTAATAAGGGCCACTTCTATTTTAACATACTTCCAATATTATTATTAGACTCAAACCAAGCCTACATTATAGAGGACCATTAGGAAGGCTAATATCCGCGGTGGTATCGCCTTCCTATTCGCCTTCATGTCAGTAGACACATTTATTTAAACGATGTTTGTAAAAATCGCTCTACTAGAAAAAAATCTCCACGAAAACTGATTAATTGTGAGTACCATAGACTTTTTTTTTTTAATCTGCTGTTATTAATATAACATAAATTTATCATGTTTCCTGATTAAGTTAAGTTTAAATATAAATATAAATTTTTCATGATTTTACAGTGAATTTTGTCGAACTTGACGCAGGCGGCTAATAAGGGCCACCCCCAAGGCGGGTAGTAAGGGCCGTCAATTACAAGGCTTTCAGGTCTTCTTTCGAAGTCGTGTTCTATTATATCTGTTTTTATTGTGTATACGTGTTCTGAGGTTAAAATATGAATGTATTTTCTTTCTTTTACAACAAGAACAAAAATAACAAAAAGAACAAAAAGAACAAAAAGAACAAAAAGAACAAAAAGAACAAAAAGAACAAAAAGAACAAAAAGAACAAAAAGAACAAAAAGAACAAAAAGAACAAAAAGAACAAAAAGAACAAAAAGAACAAAAAGAACAAAAAGAACAAAAAGAACAAAAAAAACAAAATGAACAAAATGAACAAAAAGAACAAAATGAACAAAAAGAAAAAAAAAAACAAAAAGAACAAAAAGAACAAAAAGAACAAAAAGAACAAAAAGAACAAAAAAAAACAAAATGAACAATAAGAACGAAAAGAATTTTTTTTTTGTTACTTTGACTTTAGTTCTGAAGCTTGTGGGATCGAAACCGGCCTTCACACATACTTCACACATTCACACACACACAACACAAAAGATTAGGTATATCTTGCGTTTGAGTGAGTATGCCCAATATAAGTACATAATACTTCACAGGACTCCTAGAAACTTGGAGGAAACATAATAGAGCAAAGTTCCAAAACGTAAACTTTCATAAATTTAATAAGAGCCACCAATTCAAGAAAATTTTCAAGAAAATATTATGCTATTTTTGATTTTTTTTTGAGTTTTATGTAGTGAAACTAATAACTTTTTCAAGAATATGATAATTTTGAACAAATTTAGTCAATTAATGCTTTTTTTTCAAACTTTTCGTTTCATTAGTTTAATAAGGGCCATCACTGTTTTTTTCCGTGATTTAAATAAATCGTCAAGCGTAACTCACTAGAAAATCAATCTAAAAGTCTGCGAGAGATAGTATAACTAGAGTTTACAATGATAAAAGACAAAATGAATGTTTTTGTTAAGTGGCCCATATTAAACTACCGTCGGCTAATAAGGACCAAAGGAAGGGTTTTGAAAAACCTCAATATTGATGATAAATTTCAATTAAAACCAAATAAATCATACTTTTTTAGACTGCTTATGAAGTAAACATTCTTAAAATGTCCTGTTTTTCATTCATATCCGTCTGATTTTGAAAATATTTTGAATTGAAATTAAGGGGCCCTTATTTGCCGCAGGTACCTTAGTGCTTCCAAATCTAATCGATTTTTTTTGAAAAAAATAATAGAAAAGATTTCAAGTAAATAGATTTATTCGTTTTTTTTCGTTAGTGCAAAGGTCCAAAATCTACGGGTGTATAACTGATCTGTATCTACCTATTGAAAAACATTATGTAGAAGTCTAAGTTAGCTATGAAATTAGAAGTACAGATTTAAATACTTGTTCAAAATGTTTCAAAAGTTAAATTTCATAGAAGTCCGAATTATAGAATTTAAAAAAGTCCCATAGTCGTATTGTATCTAAGCCGTTTTTTTGTTGTCTTTGCGTGTTGTCTACAAACTGGTAATTTGCAAATTACAGTGCCGTTAATAAACTGGGATAGATGTCGTGTTCGGAAATCATCCGATATACTCTGCATAATTGTACATATGTATGCACGACCGTCTGATATGTACAGTATGGTAATACTTGGCGCTTGACTGCTTAGTCATAAATGAAGATTAGTTTGCGCACTCATCTTCAGTGTTCGGAATTAAGTTGTTTGAGCCGTTATTTGTTGGTCCCAGTCCACCCACGCACTGGTCTCATAAATTGAATAAGATTTTTTGGCTGAATTTCTTTTTTTGCATTACGAGATTATGACTACCGGTTTCAATATGGATGAATATCGAATTTCTTGCAGATGCTTATTGTCAGAAGAAGTTACATGTTATTGGATTATGATCACCCCATAAAGCTAGTATCATTCTACATCGTCTTTAGCACTAATTTTGTACGACTGAAATTTTAAGTGTATATTGAAGAATGATGTTAGGATTGCCTTACTGCGTCAGCGTACGTGATCCGTACCCTCAATAACTTCATGGCGAAAGCATTTGTATCCTCTCAAATCTGTTAAGAGAGTTACCAAAAATCGTTACGTTACTTCAACTAGAGTTTAACATATTTAATCGGAGCTTTTCTTCTAATCTTTATTGCACACAAATGAGAAACTTAAAAATAGGACATTTAAAAACAACATGTACAAAGGCGAGCTTAACCCTATCAGAGTTTTCTACCAGCAAACCTTAAGTTAATCAAGAAGCTTTGATTCAAATCACTTCGCTTATTTACAACATTCGTTGACCCAAAGAAGAAAAGCAATGACACAAAGATGCATTCTCGTCCGTTGCGAAACGGAATCGACCTATAGACTCGACCCACTGAATGCACCGTTCCCGCGATTGTTTGAAAACAATTCATACAAATGAGTGTGCTGTGCACTTCTTGCCAATTGTGCGCTTCACAAGAAACACTCTCATCGCTGCCGGCCGTTACTCAATACTGTATCGGTAGACGCATTCACGCAGAGAGATGGGGTCAGGCCTGTAGCTATATTGCTAGCGCTTTGCATCGATATTTCTAAAAGGCAGATGACTTGAAGTCTGTTATACAAACATACAATAACAGGACTTCAATTCTAACCTACTTAAAGTTTTCATAAGACAGACCGAGTGTCTAGTAATCATAGACCGATCGTGAGTTAGATAGCGTGTTGGTGGCATCCCTAGTATTTGCGGTCGACTGCGTCTCGTTTGCGGCAAATCTACGATGCCTAGAGTCTGAAAGACGTCTGTATGTTCTGCCCGTTGCTTCGCTCGGCTCATTTATTTCATTGCAATCGGAAGTTTGTAGGCTGAAGCGGTAAATGCGACTCGCTTACTGACCGAATTGCCTGTGAGGCTGAGATGTTTCCGTGATTGTGTACCGGGTGTCATGTTGTAACAGAAATAACAGCGTTCCTTACCTATCTACGCAAATCTTTATCCTTTTGCAGTATTTATTTCTTGAGGGGCTGAGGTCTAATATAGATTTTGCGAAATTAAACAATGATGATTACGGAACGATGATGATAATGATGATGATGGAACACTTTTGTAACTAAAATACTATTTAAACTATCACGACTTGGAAACATATTTATAAATATTAACGGGACTTAATCGCGTATTAAAATCAGAAAGAGGTAAATAATTACGAGTATGATTTTAATACGCGATTAAGTCCCGTTAATATTTATAAATACTTTTGTAACTATTTGTAAATTGTGAGGGTGATAGGCTTGTCCATGAACTACAAATTGTCTCTGCCGTGATTCTGACGATAAATTAAGGGTTGTAGATGCTTTGGAAATACATAAAAACAGGGTTTTTATCGCGTTATTTACATTATTTTAAAAGGTAACGTAAATAAGATAAAAACCTGTTTATATATTTCAAAAATATGAATTACATAATTGTGATCGCGAAAGTTTAAGAGATAACACTACCTATCATAGATGCTTATATTAAAGCCAAGTAAATTGTTCCAGGAGTGGACGTGACCGCGAACCAAGACGAGATCTCGTCGCACGAGACGTTCCAGCTGGAGTTCGACTGGGCGACGAAGCGCTGGTACATCCGCACGATGCAGGACCGGTACTGGACCCTCGAGACTGGAGGCGGCATCCAGGCCAGCGGAGACAACAAGTCAGTACCATCACAGATTACATAAGTATAGATACCTCATCTCGAACATTGAAATCATTCCTATTTTTCTTCGGGCTATTTTTTGATGTTTGATTTTTGCGGCGCCCCTAGCGGCGTTTAGGTCTTGCCTGCAATCAAAAATAAGTAACTCCATCTAGTGCTAAGTAGCATGCAGTCGGATGTCTAAACGCCGCTAGGTGACGCCAGAATAAGTCAAACACCAAAAAATAGCCCGAAGAATAATAGGAGTAATTTCAATGTTGATGAGGTATCTGTACTTATGTAATCTGTGGTACAATGTACCTTATAAGTGTGTTCGTAGGTTTAAAAATCGGTACCCTTGCGACGAGCTTGCAAGTAAATATGTTATGAAAGTGAATGATGCGAAAGATGTAGGTAAGATTGAAGATTGGAAATCTGAGGTTTCTTGCCCGAGTATTCAAACGCTAATTAAATACAAATTTGAGTCATCATCATCATCATCATCAGCCCTTTTTATCAGCCCACTGCTGGGCATAGGCCTCCCTTCGTAATTGCCATTCGCTTCGATCCTCAATTTTGAGAATGTATGTCCATGACAGGTCATCGAACGCGCTATTCGAGCTGGAGTGGCAAGGCGACGGCGCCGTCGCGTTCCGCGCCAACAACGGGAAGTATCTGATGACCAAGCGCTCCGGACATCTCTACGCCAACTCGGACGCGGTCGACGATAATTGCAAATACTACTTCTATCTCATCAACAGGTGAGCGCTCGATAGTTTGATAGTTTAGATATTCTGTCTTGGTTTTGCTTACCACTGGGTTACATTTTATTATTATCTACTTTAATTCCTTCCTACTATCCTACTAAGTTTGTGAGAATGTATGTATGTTTGTTATTCTTTCACGCAAAAACGAAATTTGGTATGAAGATAGGTGATACCTTGAATTAACACATAGGCTACTTTTTATCCCGATAATCCCGCGGGAACGGGACTTACGCGGGTGTAACCGCGGGGCGCAGCTAGTGTTAAATAATTACCGATAGTGAGCAAAACCAAAGGTTATTGAGATTGGCAGTTAGACATTTTTAATAGATCATTGAAAGGTTACATTGAGCGGTCACAATTTGGGTGGGTGACCGCAAGTGGTATTAACAGCTGACATTAATCTGATGGTCCAAGTTGTCAATCCATGACGGAAGCCTAAAAATCCCTCACCAGAGCTGACCAAAGCATACGAACTTTTACTGACCATTACTTAGCTTAACAAAGAATATAATCACTCGTCTCATGTTTTCTTGACAACCAATTATGTTACCATTGAATTCTTGCTAAATATGAGTATAATTCCAGGCCCATCCTAGTGTTGAAGTGCGAGCAAGGCTTCGTGGGCCCCAAGGGAGTGCGGCTGGAGTGCAACAAGGCCAACTACGAGACCATCCAGGTGGTGCGCGGACCTAAGGGCGCTGTTTACTTCAAAGGTAACTATACATACTTACTGTCGAAGCGACATCGAATAAAACATCAGCGCGGCGCCGCCGGCGGGCAGCGCAACCCTAGCGCACGAGCCTATACTTCATTTCTTGAATCGAGCTAATAGGAACAAAAATTACCGCACGTGATTGGTCGTCGAAAATAATTGTAATTCTCGTGATTGGCTAGATTGTCAAATCAATTGTCAATTGTCAAATCTAGCCAATCCAATGAATTTCGACGACCAATCACGTGCGATTATTTTTCTTCCTATTAGCTCGATTCAAGAAATAAAGTATAGAGTTCGTTCATATTTACATCAATATATTCATAGTACCTGAAAAATCATCTTTAAATTATCAGACCATTCCAAACACTTCTTTTTATCAATTCTTACAAACCCATCTTATATGGACAGGAGTACGATGTTGTTGTTATAATGATTTGGGAATGACAAGATATTTGTTTCATCAACATTATTGCTGGGTGCAGGCCTACCTTATCAGCGATCCTGCTTCAGCCATATTTCTGTTACTGACAAAACTTCGACTCTTCATTTGTTTCTTTTTAATTCAACAACACTTCAATACGTCACAAGTTAAGGATAAAAAGTAGGTACTCACCATCTGATATTGAGATCAGTTCATCAGATCATAATATCTCTAAGATTCCCTCACAAAATCAAATACAATCCTAGTTCTAAGACGATTCAAGTCTGTATATACCTTTGATCAAATAAATGTTGACTTTCTCACCAACTATGACAATAACTCAATATTTTTCCAGGACAAAACGGCAAGTACTGGCACGCAGACAGTGAAAGCGTGACCTGCGACGCCGACCAGCCTCAAGGCTTCCACTTGGAGCTCCGCGAGCCGACTCGTCTCGCCATCCGCACCGCCGCCAGCAAAGACTACCTCGCGGCCGCCAAGAATGGAAACTTCCATCTTAACGGCAACGACATCGCTAAAGCCACGCATTGGGAGTACTAGGCGATAACATACGACTGAGGGATGTCTTTGTGTGCTCAAATTCATGTCTTGCAAGCTGAGTGTTTCTATACTTCATTTCTTGAAGCGAGCTAATAGGAAGAAAGATAAGCGCACGTGATTGGTCGTCGAAAATAATTGTCTTTCTCGTGATTGGCTAGATTGTCAAATCTCAAATCTAGCCAATCCGAGAATAGAAAATTATTTTCGACGACCAATCACGCGCGTTTATTTTCCCTCCTATTAGCTCGCTTCAAGAAATGAAGTATAGGTTTATCTATCGATCGACTCAATTGAATCTCTCCAGTCATATCCTGTTCACATACTCTTCCGGTATCCGATAGCGCGTATAGGAATGCTAGATTGGCGAGGGACTTAATTTCATATCTGAGATGAACGCTTACGCTTGACGTTTTGTTTCAAGCCGCCATTTTGTTGTGAGCACAAAATGGCCGCGCCGAACGACCCAAACGGCGGATTCTGAAAGGAATCCGCTGCCCATGGTTTTTAAAATAATAAAACAGGAATGTCAGTCAATGTTATCGCATTAACGTCATACATTTCAAGCTAAAAAAATGTATAAATGCGTCAAGCGCAAGCGTCGTCCGATTTTGCATTTAGTACGATAAGGTTTATACTATCGCGCGGGTGTAGTGCGAATGTGATCATATAAAAATATCGCTTCACTATTAATTATTATAATCATAGATTTATTTTTACTAATTGGTGTTAAGATCTGCCGAAATATTGCTTTGAAATATTTTTGTATTGACTATCATTCGCTTGAATTATTTATTTTAGTGTACTTTTGAGAGACAGTTTTGAATTGGATTATTTATTGGGTAATGTAGTGTCTAGTCGATGTATTCTGTGGCCGCACGTAGGAAGGTACGTGTCACATCGACACTGGAGCCTACGATCTGCTGAAATTCATTTATGTATCGTAATTACCTATTTTAAGTTTTAAACAGGGATTGACGCAATACCAGACGTGCCGCAGCCGTCGCCCCAGTCTGGCTTTACTGATAGAGAATACATAGTTAGGTTATTGTAAGGAATAGGGTAAGCCCCGGATGCCGCTTCCAACAGTGTTATCGTCCATTCCATGCTTTTAGACTTACGTGGGATTTCGAAACCGATTTTTACGATTTTATAAGCGTTTTTGTATTGGTGCGTTAGTGTATATAAGCGACATTTCTATGTATTTGATATGTATGTACTTACGACGCGCCCGGCTCGCCTGGCGCGTGTCTGTTTGGAATCAATTGTACGATAACGTCTGTAAACTATTAATAAATTATAATCATATTGTACTCACTGGTGTTTTATTTAAATAAAATCCTCGCTTATATTGGAAAACTTATATATTTTAATTAAATAGTTACATTAAATCTTTACAGTTCTCCCTAGCTAGTGACATATCGGATTAGCATCGATGCATTTATTGGTCAAAATTAATAATATATTAAAAATAAATTTATCTACAACCTGATAAATAAATCGATAACCATTTGAACCTGCTAGTTAATATAAAGCAAAAAAAAAATACAAATACACCCAAGTGTTGCCAGGAAGAAACGTTACCCAAATAAAGTCAATCAATGTAAATAAGGTAATGTAAAAACCGCTACTAAAATTGGTTTTGACTCATTTAAATGCTATTAAAAGTGGCGACATGTAGCCGCATGCTTCCTCATGGCAACACTGAGGCCGAGTAAACTATCCGTACATAATTTACCTAAATACGATCAATAATACGTCAATAATGAGGGTATTAACAAAAATTACATAAACATTTATAAATTGGAATATATAATTTGTACGCAAAATACAAAACGCCAATAAGCGCACGGGTGAGGTCTGGTATTAGGGTTGCGCAACTCAAAAGTAGACACGTAACCCTTTTCTATTCGGAAATGCGACTCAAAATCGAGCCACATTAGAGACCGGCATTAAATCGGTTATTCTATCTTATGTCATTCACTTATACTTATAATTTGACGTTTCGCACTCCCCAATGAATCTGTATTCGGGACCAAGCCAGCAAACCAACTGTATGGCGACACAATAAACATTGTACAAAACCGTAGTTCGGTCTAAATCTAAGGCACGATTGACAACTTCCCATCTTAAATTAGCCAGCATTCACCCGCGGGTTCGATTGCGTGTCTGAGTAAGAAGAAATATTATTTCAGCAGTGATATTGCTTATCTTGTCGCGGAATCGAGGTTTGTCACGAGAAAACAGTCAAATATGACAGTAAGACTCTCATTTGACAAATATGAAATGTCAGATTTGACAGGAAACATGTATGGTTATGTTTTTTACAGTAATTTTTGCTATTCTCCTGTCATATTTGACTATTCGTGATGACGACGAATTTCGTTTATCGACAATTTAGGCAATATCCCTGCAGGTCACAGGCTTTACGAGTGTCACCTGAAGGAGTTATTTAACAAACATTCAGACAAACTTATTGCATATAATATTAGTAGGATCTGTGTCGCGGCACGTGGCTAAATACTGGACCTTCACATTTCGATGTTTATTTAAAAAAATCAAGATTTTAACATAGCCATTGAAAATGACATTTTAAATTGTGATGATAAGGTATATAAAATAAGGGTGAACATTGATTTGTAAATGAATTTACTACCTATACATTGACAACGAATCACGTGAGCTTATTTTATCTTCCTATAAGCTCGCTTCAAAAAATTAAGTATAGGATCAAAACTGAAAGACTAATGTGAAAATCCAGTAAGTATCTTTAGTAAACTGTTATAGTAAAAAACCTTAAAACAAGGACATTGTATTACAATAGCGCGATAAGCAACTAATTGTTGTATCGAGAGTGTACCGCGCCGTGTTCTATCCCAAAAAGGAATCTACAACCGTAATCATATTACGCTTTCATACCCTTCATTGTATTGCAAAATGTGATCTGTCAATTATGCATTATTTAATGTACGTTCAGAAATAACAATTTATCAACTCAATTTATTAAATATTCATAATTATTGCAATATTTAAATAATTTGCATCAGTATTTACAGTAAATTGGTAAAAATTTGAACTTTAGAAAAATACACGGTAAATTTATGAACGTACACAAAACGACGTTACTATTTCACTTCACAGCGATATCCCAGTCTATTACACAATCATTATACCGAACTAACTGTTATACTAAATACCAGACTGATTAGAAGTTTGTCTGAATTGACTGTAGAAAATAATCTATAGTTCTAACCCACACATATATCTGTCTATGTATTGAGCTGTATAGTACCACAGATAAAATAATACTATGTACAGATGGTCCATCTAGAACATTAATTTCACTCCTGTTTTTTTTTCGGGATATTTTTTGTGTTTGATTTTGCGGCGCCCCTAGCAGTGTTTAGGTCTTGCCTGCAATCAAAAATATTAGCACTAGTGTTAATATTTTTTATTGCAGGCAAGACCTATACACTGCCTGGGGTCGCCGCAAAATCAAACACAAAAAAATAGCCCGAAGAAAAACCGTAGTGAAATTAATGTTCTAGATGGACCATCTGTACATAGTGTTATTTTATCTGTGCCCACACATATATCTGTCTATGTATTGGGCTGTATAGTACTCAACACTTTATACAGTCAATCCAATTAGACAATCTGATTTCAGAGTCAAAATGCCTTATATATAAAAACTATAATTTGTTAACCTACACCACATAGAAATCTATCAGACACGATTCACCAATCAATTAGAATAATTAATCACTATGGTAATTGGTAATCAATTCGGTAAGCAAAATAGCCGACAGATGGACACCCTCATTACGAGGTTTGTAAAAATATTGCTCTTAACGGAATATCAAGTCTTTTGTCAAGAAATGAAGACAATTTTTAAATTTGAAATGCATTTAAACAAGCAAATTTTTGTGACCTGTCTAAACTTTTCTGCACCACTGTCGAGGCAGTTACAGTTCTTAGATTTCGCCTTAAAATCTGTTCTAAAGCGTGACAAACGTGCAACAGAAATTATTTGAAATACCTCAATAATACTCTTAAATTTTCAAGAAGACAGAATCGGAAGGTTAATATTTGCTGTCAAAACTTACGAACACACAAATAACATGACCATTGAGTACTGTTTGTTGAGTTAGCATGGTATGAGCACGTTGCGTCAATACTGTAGTATTGTGTGTTGTTGTGGGGAAGTTACCGAGGGGCGACTGAAGTCTCGCGTCACGTGAAGGCAAAGGTGAGTGCTTCGCCGCGGGCGTAGTCTACGCTCAACCTGGATATAAAACAAATGGTCAGTAAACTAAACAGTAACATTTTGCAACTATACTTAATTTCTTGAAACGAGCTAATAGGAAGGAAAATAAACGCAAGTGATTGGTCGTCGAAAATAATTGTTTATTCTCGGATTGGCTAGATTTGACAATTGACAATTGATTTGACAATCTAGCCAATCACGAGATAGATAATTATTTTCGACAACCAATCACGTGAGTTTATTTTTTCTTCCTATTAGCTCGCTTCAAGAAATGAAGTATAGATATAGTTGAGTTTTAGCAGAAACACGCAGACAATTGTCAATCTATGTAATGTAGTACAAAAACATAGGGGGAGAATGTTAGGTTCAATAATAATAAGACACTACACGACTAGGAATAATAATGCATTACACCATTATATTGAGAATACATTAAGTGCATTAACTTTAAGCATGCATTCCTAGAACATCGAATCAATGATCGACGTTTTGATGACCATAGTCTCCGCGCACAAATATGTATACACAAATATCTATCTATACTTCATTTAATGTAACGAGCTAATAGGAAGAGAAATAAACACACGTGATTGGTCGTAGAAAATAATTTTCTTTCTCGTGATTGGCTAGATTGTCAAATCAATTGTCAAATCTAGCCAATCCAATTATTTTCGACGACCAATCACGTGTGTTTATTTCTCTTCCTATTAGCTCGTTTTAATAAATGAAGTATAGAATCTAGACTTCAGAGTGTAATACTTTCAAACTTTTGCGATACATATTAAATGATCCCTAGAGTGTAATTTACATTGTTACCTGTGGTGTCGCTAGGAGAGAAATGGATTGGGCGTCTGCCTCTGGTTGTTCTGCGGCGACCACGGCGATGCGGTGCGCGCGGGGGCCCAGGGGTCCCCCCCCGTCACCCCCCCGGGGGGCCCCGCGGGGGCGGGGGGACCCGAGGGGAACGACAGACCCATCTGCTGCTGCTTCAGCTCGTTGATGCTGAGCTTCGCCTGGAAGATTACATTAAGATGTTATCTGGTACGAAGGAAGGTAAGAATTGGAGATGACCTTTAGTCTAAGAAGACTATTAGGGTTGTTAGGTTGTGTTCTATAAGAAAACGAAGGGTTTTTACTTGGTTTAAAATACATGATAAATTGTTTCGGCGTTCTTTTTATTTTTCGTTGCTCTTGATAGATCGTGAAGCTAGGCAACCTTCTGGGCGGTCATTACTTGGATGGGTGACCTCAAGTGGCATTTTTAAGCTATTGCATAGCTTCTATCGCGGGCCTTGAGCGTGGAAACCTAATCCAGAAATTCCGTAACTAAAAAACCTAACGCTGTCGCTTTAGTTCAGCAACTCGCCTCTAGGTGGCATGCAATAGCTTTACCGCGGCAGTCCCCGAGTGCCACACGGCCACACGTCTTTTTTATTTTTAATGATTTATCGGTAGAAGGTATCTATCTCAAGGATCACTCAACAGTATACATACCGGTGCTGGCGGGGCGAACAGTCTGGGCGCGGGCGTGGGCTCGGCGAAGGGGTTGGGCGCGGGCGCGGGCGCCGGCGCCGCCAGCAGACGCTCCAGGTTCACTAGAGACGAGTTCTCTAACAGTGTACATACCGGTGCTGGCGGGGCGAACAGTCTGGGCGCGGGCGTGGGCTCGGCGAAGGGGTTGGGCGCGGGCGCGGGCGCCGGCGCCGCCAGCAGACGCTCCAGGTTCACTAGAGACGAGTTCTCTAACAGTGTACATACCGGTGCGGGCGGGGCGAACAGTCTGGGCGCGGGCGTGGGCTCGGCGAAGGGGTTGGGCGCGGGCGCGGGCGCCGGCGCCGCCAGCAGACGCTCCAGGTTCACTAGAGACGAGTTCTCTAACAGTGTACATACCGGTGCGGGCGGGGCGAACAGTCTGGGCGCGGGCGTGGGCTCGGCGAAGGGGTTGGGCGCGGGCGCGGGCGCCGGCGCCGCCAGCAGACGCTCCAGGTTCACTAGAGACGAGTTCTCTAACAGTGTACATACCGGTGCGGGCGGGGCGAACAGTCTGGGCGCGGGCGTGGGCTCGGCGAAGGGGTTGGGCGCGGGCGCGGGCGCCGGCGCCGCCAGCAGACGCTCCAGGTTCACTAGAGACGAGTTCTCTAACAGTGTACATATACCGGTGCGGGCGGGGCGAACAGTCTGGGCGCGGGCGTGGGCTCGGCGAAGGGGTTGGGCGCGGGCGCGGGCGCCGGCGCCGCCAGCAGACGCTCCAGGATCACTAGAGACGAGTTCTCTAACAGTGTACATACCGGTGCGGGCGGGGCGAACAGTCTGGGCGCGGGCGTGGGCTCGGCGAAGGGGTTGGGCGCGGGCGCGGGCGCCGGCGCCGCCAGCAGACGCTCCAGGTTCACTAGAGACGAGTTCTCTAACAGTGTACATACCGGTGCGGGCGGGGCGAACAGTCTGGGCGCGGGCGTGGGCTCGGCGAAGGGGTTGGGCGCGGGCGCGGGCGCCGGCGCCGCCAGCAGACGCTCCAGGTTCACTAGAGACGAGTTCTCTAACAGTGTACATACCGGTGCGGGCGGGGCGAACAGTCTGGGCGCGGGCGTGGGCTCGGCGAAGGGGTTGGGCGCGGGCGCGGGCGCCGGCGCCGCCAGCAGACGCTCCAGGTTCACTAGAGACGAGTTCTCTAACAGTGTACATACCGGTGCGGGCGGGGCGAACAGTCTGGGCGCGGGCGTGGGCTCGGCGAAGGGGTTGGGCGCGGGCGCGGGCGCCGGCGCCGCCAGCAGACGCTCCAGGTTCACTAGAGACGAGTTCTCTAACAGTGTACATACCGGTGCGGGCGGGGCGAACAGTCTGGGCGCGGGCGTGGGCTCGGCGAAGGGGTTGGGCGCGGGCGCGGGCGCCGGCGCCGCCAGCAGACGCTCCAGGTTCACTAGAGACGAGTTCTCTAACAGTGTACATACCGGTGCGGGCGGGGCGAACAGTCTGGGCGCGGGCGTGGGCTCGGCGAAGGGGTTGGGCGCGGGCGCGGGCGCCGGCGCCGCCAGCAGACGCTCCAGGTTCACTAGAGACGAGTTCTCTAACAGTGTACATACCGGTGCGGGCGGGGCGAACAGTCTGGGCGCGGGCGTGGGCTCGGCGAAGGGGTTGGGCGCGGGCGCGGGCGCCGGCGCCGCCAGCAGACGCTCCAGGTTCACTAGAGACGAGTTCTCTAACAGTGTACATATACCGGTGCGGGCGGGGCGAACAGTCTGGGCGCGGGCGTGGGCTCGGCGAAGGGGTTGGGCGCGGGCGCGGGCGCCGGCGCCGCCAGCAGACGCTCCAGGTTCACTAGAGACGAGTTCTCTAACAGTGTACATACCGGTGCGGGCGGGGCGAACAGTCTGGGCGCGGGCGTGGGCTCGGCGAAGGGGTTGGGCGCGGGCGCGGGCGCCGGCGCCGCCAGCAGACGCTCCAGGTTCACTAGAGACGAGTTCTCTAACAGTGTACATACCGGTGCGGGCGGGGCGAACAGTCTGGGCGCGGGCGTGGGCTCGGCGAAGGGGTTGGGCGCGGGCGCGGGCGCCGGCGCCGCCAGCAGACGCTCCAGGTTCACTAGAGACGAGTTCTCTAACAGTGTACATACCGGTGCGGGCGGGGCGAACAGTCTGGGCGCGGGCGTGGGCTCGGCGAAGGGGTTGGGCGCGGGCGCGGGCGCCGGCGCCGCCAGCAGACGCTCCAGGTTCACTAGAGACGAGTTCTCTAACAGTGTACATACCGGTGCGGGCGGGGCGAACAGTCTGGGCGCGGGCGTGGGCTCGGCGAAGGGGTTGGGCGCGGGCGCGGGCGCCGGCGCCGCCAGCAGACGCTCCAGGTTCACTAGAGACGAGTTCTCTAACAGTGTACATACCGGTGCGGGCGGGGCGAACAGTCTGGGCGCGGGCGTGGGCTCGGCGAAGGGGTTGGGCGCGGGCGCGGGCGCCGGCGCCGCCAGCAGACGCTCCAGGTTCACTAGAGACGAGTTCTCTAACAGTGTACATACCGGTGCGGGCGGGGCGAACAGTCTGGGCGCGGGCGTGGGCTCGGCGAAGGGGTTGGGCGCGGGCGCGGGCGCCGGCGCCGCCAGCAGACGCTCCAGGTTCACTAGAGACGAGTTCTCTAACAGTGTACATATACCGGTGCGGGCGGGGCGAACAGTCTGGGCGCGGGCGTGGGCTCGGCGAAGGGGTTGGGCGCGGGCGCGGGCGCCGGCGCCGCCAGCAGACGCTCCAGGTTCACTAGAGACGAGTTCTCTAACAGTGTACATACCGGTGCGGGCGGGGCGAACAGTCTGGGCGCGGGCGTGGGCTCGGCGAAGGGGTTGGGCGCGGGCGCGGGCGCCGGCGCCGCCAGCAGACGCTCCAGGTTCACTAGAGACGAGTTCTCTAACAGTGTACATACCGGTGCGGGCGGGGCGAACAGTCTGGGCGCAGGCGTGGGCTCGGCGAAGGGGTTGGGCGCGGGCGCGGGCGCCGGCGCCGCCAGCAGACGCTCCAGGTTCACTAGAGACGAGTTCTCTAACAGTGTACATACCGGTGCGGGCGGGGCGAACAGTCTGGGCGCGGGCGTGGGCTCGGCGAAGGGGTTGGGCGCGGGCGCGGGCGCCGGCGCCGCCAGCAGACGCTCCAGGTTCACTAGAGACGAGTTCTCTAACAGTGTACATACCGGTGCGGGCGGGGCGAACAGTCTGGGCGCGGGCGTGGGCTCGGCGAAGGGGTTGGGCGCGGGCGCGGGCGCCGGCGCCGCCAGCAGACGCTCCAGGTTCACTAGAGACGAGTTCTCTAACAGTGTACATACCGGTGCGGGCGGGGCGAACAGTCTGGGCGCGGGCGTGGGCTCGGCGAAGGGGTTGGGCGCGGGCGCGGGCGCCGGCGCCGCCAGCAGACGCTCCAGGTTCACTAGAGACGAGTTCTCTAACAGTGTACATACCGGTGCGGGCGGGGCGAACAGTCTGGGCGCGGGCGTGGGCTCGGCGA
This sequence comes from Xanthorhoe spadicearia, assembly GCA_947086425.1. Classification (NCBI taxonomy): domain Eukaryota; kingdom Metazoa; phylum Arthropoda; class Insecta; order Lepidoptera; family Geometridae; genus Xanthorhoe; species Xanthorhoe spadicearia. Next base: position 305,452 of record OX352206.1, read on the forward strand.
AGGGGTTGGGCGCGGGCGCGGGCGCCGGCGCCGCCAGCAGACGCTCCAGGTTCACTAGAGACGAGTTCTCTAACAGTGTACATACCGGTGCGGGCGGGGCGAACAGTCTGGGCGCGGGCGTGGGCTCGGCGAAGGGGTTGGGCGCGGGCGCGGGCGCCGGCGCCGCCAGCAGACGCTCCAGGTTCACTAGAGACGAGTTCTCTAACAGTGTACATACCGGTGCGGGCGGGGCGAACAGTCTGGGCGCAGGCGTGGGCTCGGCGAAGGGGTTGGGCGCGGGCGCGGGCGCCGGCGCCGCCAGCAGACGCTCCAGGTTCACTAGAGACGAGTTCTCTAACAGTGTACATACCGGTGCGGGCGGGGCGAACAGTCTGGGCGCGGGCGTGGGCTCGGCGAAGGGGTTGGGCGCGGGCGCGGGCGCCGGCGCCGCCAGCAGACGCTCCAGGTTCACTAGAGACGAGTTCTCTAACAGTGTACATACCGGTGCGGGCGGGGCGAACAGTCTGGGCGCGGGCGTGGGCTCGGCGAAGGGGTTGGGCGCGGGCGCGGGCGCCGGCGCCGCCAGCAGACGCTCCAGGTTCACTAGAGACGAGTTCTCTAACAGTGTACATACCGGTGCGGGCGGGGCGAACAGTCTGGGCGCGGGCGTGGGCTCGGCGAAGGGGTTGGGCGCGGGCGCGGGCGCCGGCGCCGCCAGCAGACGCTCCAGGTTCACTAGAGACGAGTTCTCTAACAGTGTACATACCGGTGCGGGCGGGGCGAACAGTCTGGGCGCGGGCGTGGGCTCGGCGAAGGGGTTGGGCGCGGGCGCGGGCGCCGGCGCCGCCAGCAGACGCTCCAGGTTCACTAGAGACGAGTTCTCTAACAGTGTACATACCGGTGCGGGCGGGGCGAACAGTCTGGGCGCGGGCGTGGGCTCGGCGAAGGGGTTGGGCGCGGGCGCGGGCGCCGGCGCCGCCAGCAGACGCTCCAGGTTCACTAGAGACGAGTTCTCTAACAGTGTACATACCGGTGCGGGCGGGGCGAACAGTCTGGGCGCGGGCGTGGGCTCGGCGAAGGGGTTGGGCGCGGGCGCGGGCGCCGGCGCCGCCAGCAGACGCTCCAGGTTCACTAGAGACGAGTTCTCTAACAGTGTACATACCGGTGCGGGCGGGGCGAACAGTCTGGGCGCGGGCGTGGGCTCGGCGAAGGGGTTGGGCGCGGGCGCGGGCGCCGGCGCCGCCAGCAGACGCTCCAGGTTCACTAGAGACGAGTTCTCTAACAGTGTACATACCGGTGCGGGCGGGGCGAACAGTCTGGGCGCGAGCGTGGGCTCGGCGAAGGGGTTGGGCGCGGGCGCGGGCGCCGGCGCCGCCAGCAGACGCTCCAGGTTCACTAGAGACGAGTTCTCTAACAGTGTACATACCGGTGCGGGCGGGGCGAACAGTCTGGGCGCGGGCGTGGGCTCGGCGAAGGGGTTGGGCGCGGGCGCGGGCGCCGGCGCCGCCAGCAGACGCTCCAGGTTCACTAGAGACGAGTTCTCTAACAGTGTACATACCGGTGCGGGCGGGGCGAACAGTCTGGGCGCGGGCGTGGGCTCGGCGAAGGGGTTGGGCGCGGGCGCGGGCGCCGGCGCCGCCAGCAGACGCTCCAGGTTCACTAGAGACGAGTTCTCTAACAGTGTACATACCGGTGCGGGCGGGGCGAACAGTCTGGGCGCGGGCGTGGGCTCGGCGAAGGGGTTGGGCGCGGGCGCGGGCGCCGGCGCCGCCAGCAGACGCTCCAGGTTCACTAGAGACGAGTTCTCTAACAGTGTACATACCGGTGCGGGCGGGGCGAACAGTCTGGGCGCGGGCGTGGGCTCGGCGAAGGGGTTGGGCGCGGGCGCGGGCGCCGGCGCCGCCAGCAGACGCTCCAGGTTCACTAGAGACGAGTTCTCTAACAGTGTACATACCGGTGCGGGCGGGGCGAACAGTCTGGGCGCGGGCGTGGGCTCGGCGAAGGGGTTGGGCGCGGGCGCGGGCGCCGGCGCCGCCAGCAGACGCTCCAGGTTCACTAGAGACGAGTTCTCTAACAGTGTACATACCGGTGCGGGCGGGGCGAACAGTCTGGGCGCGGGCGTGGGCTCGGCGAAGGGGTTGGGCGCGGGCGCGGGCGCCGGCGCCGCCAGCAGGCGCTCCAGGTTCACTAGAGACGAGTTCTCGCCGAGGAATGCGGATGGAGACTTCTTGATGGCGCCCGTGCTTGATGATACGGGGGATAGGTGGTCGTCTGGGGAATAAATAGATTGATTGTTATGTATGTCAAGATTTCACAACATGGAACCCCCCCAGATTTTTTATAAGCATGCATGGAGTTAGACAACACACGAAACTTTGTCAAAAGGACCTCTTTTTGACAAAACTTTGATGTTATTAACGCCGCTACGTGGCGCATGGCGCCGCAAAAAACAAACACCAAAAATAGCACCATGGAAAAAGGAGTCACTTCAATGTTGGAGATGAGGTATCTGTTTTATGTAATCTGAGCGAGCGCTCCGCAAGTGCATTCGCTCTGAGATGGCACGATGTAGCCCAACTTAGCTAGATTTGGCAGCAGCGGCCAACTTGGGTTCGGAATCAGTTAATCCAGGTAAGCAATAACGGATCAATTTGAGCCATTTTACCAAATTTTGGTGAAAATGCTAGCAGAAATGCTCGAAACTGCCTTTATAACCCTTTTTTTTTTGCGCGGTGGTCGCGGGTTCGATCCCCGCTACGGGACAAATGTTTGTATGTTCTGCAGATATTTGTTCCGTGTCTGGATGTTTTCTATCTATAATTATGTACCTACCTATTTATTTACAAAAAAAATGTATCTATGTATTATATCAGTCATCTGGTTACCATAACACAAGCATTAAGTTGCTTAGCTTGGGACCAGATGACGCTGTGTGGAATGTCCAAGGATATTTATTTATATTTATTTATTTATTTTGGAGGCAGCGGCCAACTTGGGTTCGGAGTCAGTTAATCCAGGTAAGCAATAACGGATCAATTTGAGCCATTTTACCAAAGCAGAAGTGCTCGAAACTGCCTTTATAACCCCCTATACTGTAACTAGTGGCCTTGAGATCTGTAGTAGTATTAAAGAGTGACTCACTCAGGCCAGTGAGGTCAAACGGATCATTATCTGCCTCCAAGTTGTTGTTGTTAAGCGGCCGCCGCGACAGCGCGTCGAACTGTTCCAGCTCCGATGATGATGGTGATGATAGAACAGACACCGGGGATTTGTTCTGTAATAACAAATATACATTTATATGAAGAAATCCGTTAATATAATACTTAAAAAAAAATTGTGTTGCTTGCTTGAAGTCTGTTAAGGATAACTAATGCCAGCCTTCAGTCTACTCGTGACTACGGTGTGACTGTAACGTCATCGAAACGTCCAGGTAAATAAAACTATTTTAATATGCGATTAAGTCCCGACACGGGTACCTTATCTCGAACACAGATTTCACTCCGTCTTTGAACTCCGATTTTAAAATGAACAATGGTCGAGATGGGGTATCTGTCATAAGTAGGTAATCTGTGGTCCCGATAGTTTTTTAAAAATAATGATAACCATCCTTGTAAGTGATGTTACCTGTGCGAGTGGTGTGAGCGCGGGGGCCCAGGGGTCGGCCGGGGGGGCCGTGGCGGGGGGCGGGGCCGCGGCGGGGGCCCAGGGGTCCCGCGCCGGGCTGCTCACGCCGGACCAAGCGTCGCCACTGGTGTCCTATAACAATATATTATTTCACTTAACATGTTAAAGTACGCCAATGTAACAATACAACGTGGCACTTAAATAGTCTCTAAAGAGTACAATTACACAAACTTACACAACTTTTGTGCATATTGGATCAATAAATTTATATTAGCTACTGGTAGCACGTCCCGGCTTTGCACGGGTGTACTAATGAAACTGGAATAAGTGTATTAGATTAAGTTACTTATTTTTGATTGCAGGCAAGACCTAAACACTGCTAGGGGCGACGCAAAATCAAACACAAAAAAATAGCCCGAAGAAAAACAGGAGTGAAATTTATGTTCTAGATGGACCATCTGTGCATAGTATTATTTTATCTGTGGTAGAGCCTACTAAAAAAATAACCAATAATATAGCAATACATCTTTTAATTTAATTAAAAAATTAGCGCTACATCACACACTCTCACCATCGGCATGGGATCCGAAAAGATGTCGAATTCCAAATACATCGGCTAGGATAAAAAAAATTAATTATAATCACAAAACTAAATTATTATTATTATGAGCCTGTAGCGTCCCACTGCAGGGCAAAGGCCTCCCTTTCCTTCCACAAAACTATTTTTTTTTAAATTTTCTACACATACAAATAACCATGAATAACAGTAATGTAATTGAATCCAATACTTATATAAAGTCTATACCACAGAATACATAAGTACAGATACCTCATCTCAAACATTGAAATGACTCCTATTTTCGTAGGGCTCTTTTTGGTGTTTGATTTTTGCGGCGCCACCTAGCGGGGCGTCGCAAAAATCAAACACAAAAATAGACCTAAGAAAAAAGTAGTCATTTCAATGTTCGAGATGAGGTATCTGTACTTATGTTATCTGTGGTAATATTTAATATTGTATTGTTATTCTATTATTATTATTCAGGTCATGTCATGAGGAGGGATGAGAGGCATGTCACACGGCGATCGATGAATATGAATGTGGATGGATACACTGGAAGAGGTAGGCCTAAGAAAAGATGGATGGACTGTGTGTGTGCAGATATGAGTGTGAAAGGAGTGAGTACTGAGATGACGAGCGATAGAGGGAAATGGAGGAAAGAAACGTGTTGTGCCGACCCCACCTAGTGGGATAAGGGCAGGGAGATGATATGATTCTCACCGGTCTCTGTGGCGGCGAGGGTACCGCCCAGGGGTCCGCTAGCGGGGCGGCGGACTGTGGAGCCGCGGGGGACAGGTTCACGTCCAGTAGATCTAGCAGGTGAGACTGTGGGGCTTCAGCGCGACTGGCCGGCACCTCGTCTGTGTCCCTGGATATATATATCATTGTTAAGCGTTGGAATAGAAGACTAGAAAAAAAGTAGTTTCCAGTAGGCCTAACATGTGCAACGTTTCGACACGACAAATGAAATATCTCGATCATGTCAGACTCTAACGTACTATGTTAGAGCAGGAGAGAATGTTTTGTCGACGACGAGATAATTTCTCGTGTTGCACATGTTAGGCCGACTGGTGTAGGGAGTCGCGTTGGAACAGGCCATAGAATCCCCTAGTTTTAAGAATGTGACTATTCTAAGTGGTCTGTATTAAGATCCTATTGAATAAGATATTTTGACTTAGACTTTGAGTATTTAATTTAAATGAAAAATCTTCATAGGAATTTTCAAATCCTATGAAGATGCCTAAGGGGGTAGTCAAAAGTACGGAAGAATTACCAAATACCTACGGTTTTACAAACTTACTTAAAACAAAATATGTTTAGTGAGATGAAATCTCAGATCTCATTACTAACGTACGTTTGACAAGATTTAGAAAATATTACTAGATAAGTTCTACTTAATTTTACTAACTACATTACTATTCTATCTAATCCAATACAAAATGATACATAGTGATTCGAACCAACTAACTGTCTGATGGCATCCACACTCGCTTGACTGAACACCGTTAAAGCTTTCTTCAGGCACACTGGCATCGTATGGCCAGTCACTGGTACTATATGGCCAATCACTGGTACTATATGGCCAATCACTGGCACTGTATGGCCAATCACTGGCACTGTATGGCCAATCAATAGAACTGTATGGCCAGTCATTGGTAATGGTTGACCAATCACTGTTATATGGCCAAGTTATTTGAGGAACATTCATCTCAGTGGTTGTAGACGACGTACCTCGCGAGTTAGTTTAACGTAGGAATAGCCTGTGCCTTTTTTGTTGTCAAAAAGTTGCAAATAAAACAGAACACGAGATGGACGGCGCTATTTTGTCGTGCTCGGGCAAACGCCTAGATTTTCGAGTTTCAAATTCCAAAAAAGTGTTATCATTTCCGAATACCTACCACTCCACGCACCTGACCTGCCTCCTCTACAAATTGGTCCTACGAGCGGATTCACGTGGAACTTTGTAGTATTACGCCTAAATGTTTAACACACCGCCGCGTAGCAGCCGCCGCCATTACGAAACAACGGTGCAAACGCGCAGCGCTTGGAAAAAAGAACTCGCTAAAAATATTATGGCGAACGAAGACCCGACGCGAGACGTAAAGTCGGAAATTCTGAAAACTGGAAAACCTGAAACTACTTTTAGTGTTTTATCACGACCTAAAACTGAAGGTGATTGTTTGAAGGGTGACGTCCGCAGTTTGAAACACGTATCCTCTAAAAAACATTCAAGCTCATCCAAGTCAGTTGAATTGAAAAAGAAACAACTTGAATTGGAAGCCGCCCAGAAGAAAGCCGAGATTGAGAGAAAAGCGATAGAAAAGAACGCTCAGCTCGAAAAATCTTTAGTGGAACAAAAGTTAGCCGCCGATATCGCTGCCCTTGAAAACGCTTCATCTCGTAGCCGCCGCAGTTCATACCAACCAACAGAAGTAAGTTCTGCAGAAAAAGTGAAACAATGGTTAGATGAAAGCCGCGTCGCTGAAAACACTCAAAACAAACTGAAAGCCGACGGCGACGGCGCACCGGGCCCCGCCGGCCAGCGTGCTGACGGCGGTGATATGGAAAATTTAGTCAGTGCTATCCATCAATCTAATCTGCAAAATAAGCAATTAATGACGAGATTTGCTTCATCGAAAGACTTACCTCAGTTCTACGGTGACCCTCTCGAGTGGCTGGCTTACAAACAAGTTTACGATGAATCTACAAAAATATGTGGATACAGCGAAGCAGAGAATATGTGGAGATTACGCAAGTCTTTGAAAGGAGAAGCAAAGGAGACAGTTTCTTCACTTCTGATCGGGACCACGGCTCCGCACATTATTATTGAAGCTCTCGAACTTCGCTACGGCAGACCTGAAACAATAATACACAAAATTACGTTTCAACTTAAGAAAATACAACCATTATCACAGAACTACCACCACGAAATTGTATCATTTTCAATTAAAATTAAAAATTTCGTGGCCGCAGCTAAAGCTATAAATCAAAATGATTACCTGAGAAGTCCTGAGTTGGTGTCCTCCGTGCTCACTAAGTGTCCAAGTGCGCTCATCAATAAGTGGGCCGATTACTACAACGCAAACTGTAACATAGAAAAGGCTAAGTTAGAAATATTAGCCGAATTTCTTTATTCTGAAGCTACAAAAATATCAGCTGCGGGCTTGACTCACCTTCAAAGTCAAGCCGATTACCGTAAGAAACCTGAAGACCGAAAATCGCACTCAGTACTAATCAGTGCCAAGAGTGACGTCACAAATAAGTGTAGATTCTGCAAGATCGGCGCTCATAAATTACCTGACTGCGCGAGATTCAAGCGCGCGATGACAAAAGACCGCTGGCGTTTCGTGCGATCGAACAATTTGTGTCACAAGTGTCTACTGGCTACGCATAGCCGTGACACATGCTCCGCAGCCCCTTGCCCCGTTGATGAATGCAACCTACCTCATCACCGCCTACTGCATTGGAAACTCAAAACCACTGCAAACAGTGATAAAAGTGAATGTGACAATAACACTACCAAATCGGACAATAATGTGCTAATTAGTGCCAGTGATAAAACTATAAACAATGACTGCTCAGAAAATAAAGAAACTGTGGCTCACGCCACGACCGGTTCGAGTTCCTGTGTTTTTTTAAAAGTAGTGCCCGTAACTATCCATGGACCGAAGGGTACATTCCGTACGCATGCACTCTTGGACGACGGCGCGACAGTTTCGCTAATATCAGCTGACATCGCTGATCGTGTCCACCTACATGGACAAAAACAAACCCTTCGTGTGCGGGGCGCATGGGATTCTGAACTAATGTGTAACAGTGAAAAAATAAAGTGTAAAATAACAAACGTAAACAATGAGTCATTCGAACTGAGTGTGAGAAAAATAAATGAACTTAATTTACCGTTACAAAAATTATCTAATATAAAAATCAAAGACTATGAACATTTAAAACATTTAGAAAAATATATTTCGTATTGTGAAAGTGTAAAACCAATGCTATTAATTGGCCAGGACAATTACAATCTTATCGCACCCATTCAAACTATAATACGTAACAAAAATGAACCATGCGCCACGCTGACGCCGCTAGGTTGGTGTGTACATGGCGTATGTGTTATAAATCGTCAATATTCAAGTTCACGATCGGAATGCGCTCTGTTAACAATGGAACAGCTGACGCGACCTCCCCGCGCGCGCGCGCCTCACGGTGAGCCACAGCATGCCTGCTGCCCTGCCACCGCCGCCGCCGCGGCCGCCGCCGTCGCCGCCAGCACCTCTCCTCCGGCCAGCACGCAAACCATCGAAAACATAAACACTACTTCATGCCAATCCTGCAATAAATGTTCGATACACACGGACCCTGAGAATGACGAGCGATTACATGAACTTGTAAAAAGATCTTTTATGTTTGAAAGTATCGGCGTTCATAGCAAACCAAGACAAAACAAAGACGATTTGAAAGCAGTACAAATTATAGAAAATTCCGCAAAATTGTTAAATGGAAATTGGGAAATTGGCTTACCATGGAAGGATGAAAATTGCAAAATGACGAGTTCATACTCCAATGCTTATCGTCGACTCAAGACAATAGAAAGAAAAATGTTAGCTGACCCAGCCTTCGCCTCGAGATACAAGGAAAGAATCGATCATTTGTTCGTCAATGGTTACGCCTGTAAAATCGATTCAAATGAGAAAGATAACAGTTCTACGAAGGTTTGGTACTTACCACACTTTGGAGTTGACAATCCGAATAAAAAGAAACTCCGTCTTGTTTTCGACGCCGCCGCTACCTCTGGTGGTCATTGCCTGAACGACTACTTACTTCAAGGTCCCGATCTACTTCAATCGCTGCTCGGTATTATGCTACGATTTCGAGAACGACCAATCGGACTTACCGGAGATATAAAAGATATGTTTCTTAGAACGAAAATAAGACAGGAAGATCAAGATGCTCTTCGATTTCTGTGGCGAGATAATCTGGACGAGAAGGAACCTGTACAAAAATACAAGATGACCTCATTAATATTTGGCGCCAACTGCTCCCCATTCATAGCGCAACATATAAAAAACTTGAATGCGCAGCGATTTGTTAATGAGATGCCCGACGCAGTAGCAGCTATAATAAACAGTCACTACATGGACGACTATATAGATTGTTTTGATAGCATTGATGTAGCCATAACAACAATGAGACATGTCACCTTTATACATAAACAAGGAAACTTCGAAATAAGAAACTGGACGTCCAACGAACCGCAAGTATGTCAAAATATTACGAAAGAAGCGCTGAGTGAAGCTGCTGTAAACTTCAAGACTGAAGAAGATAACCTGAGCGAACGTATCCTCGGATTATTATGGTACCCGAAAACTGACACATTCGGCTTCAACCTATCATTACAAAAAATTCCTGAGAAAATATTAAAATGCACTCAAGAACCTACGAAACGGGAACTTCTACGCATTGTTATGTCTATATTCGACATTTATGGCCTACTGACACCGTTTACGATAAGAGCGAAAATAATTATTCAAGAAACTTGGAAGTCTACTACTAACTGGGACGAAAAAATACCTAGCAAATTATTCAAAGATTTTCAAGACTGGATTTCTGAATTACACGAAATTAAGAACATTCGCATACCGAGATGGTACTTTCGTGTAAAAAATGGTTCGAAGAATACAGAAAATTCAGAGAATACCCTTATCAGTTCGAGTGCGAGCGAGACAACGGAGCTGCATATATTCTGTGACGCATCACCGACTGCCTACGCCGCCGTAGCCTACTGGCGCGTTCACACTGATAATAAGAATGTGTGCGTGTCATTCATCGCTAGTAAAAGCCGTGTCGCCCCCATAAAACCTACCTCGATTCCTCGGCTCGAGCTACAGGGCGCTGTGCTAGCATGCCGCCTCGCTGATCTTATACAGAAGGAACACAGACTAAAACCTACTAAAAGACAATTTTGGACTGATTCAATGACTGTATTGCACTGGATTAAAAATGATACAAGAAATTACAAAACTTTCGTCGCAAACAGACTTGGTGAAATTGACGAACTTAGCAAAATACATGAATGGAATTACATACAATCAGAGAAAAATATAGCGGACGTAGCTTCGAAAAAATCGAATTATAAGTTACACGAAGGCTGTGAATGGTTTCAGGTACCGCAGTTTTTGTATGAAAATGAAAGCTCGTGGACGACCTCCGCACCTGAAAAAGAAAAAACAAAAATTAGTGAAGAAACATTAGAAATGGTACATAATGTATACTGTGCACCTGAGTACATACCTGTTCCGGATCCAGAGAGGTTTTCATCTTGGCTTCGACTTCTGAGATGTACTGCTACCGTTCTATTATTCATAGAAAGATGTAAGAAAACCTGTAAAAGAGAAATAGATACAGAATTATTACAGCGAGCAGAAATGTTGTTGATTCGCTACGCACAGGCGGAATCTTTTTCTTCTGAAATACATGCATTAAAAAATAATAATAAAATACAACCTGATAGCCGACTGCGCACGCTGACGCCGTACCTAGATGAAAGAAACATTTTACGAGTCGGTGGACGAATTGAGGCTGCAAAAAACCTGAGCTTGGACATTAAACGACCTGTTATATTGGATGGACGTAATCAGATCGCAAGACTTATTACCAAGAATTATCACGAAAGATCGGCACACGGAAATAATGAAATGGTGGTCAACGAACTGCGACAACGGTACTGGCTGCTAAACCTAAGACCCACGGTACGTACTGTCGCTTCTCAATGTTTGTTGTGCCGCATAAAAAAGGCTTCACCCTCTGCACCACGTATGGCCGACTTACCCGAGGCAAGACTAGCACATCATCAGCGCGCCTTTACCCACTGCGGAGTCGATTTATTCGGACCAATGGAAATCACAGTGGGCCGACGCCGAGAGCGACGCTATGGAGTACTATTTACTTGCATGACGGTACGAGCAGTGCACATAGAAGTAGTACCTTCTCTGACGACTGACTCCTTTATAATGTCTCTTAGAAGAATGGCATCGAGAAGAGGATGGCCGCAGTTTATGTACTCCGACAACGGAACCAACTTACGTGGCGCTGAAACTGAATTACGTAAATCATTTCAAGAACTAGACCAATCAACAATAAACAAGGAAGCGGCTAACCGCGGAGTAACCTGGTCATTTTTATCACCAGTCAGCCCTCACAAAGGAGGAGCTTGGGAAAGGTTGATACGCAGTGTGAAGACATCTCTAAAAATTGTATTAAATGAAAGAGCACCTAGAGAAGAAACCCTGATTACCCTCCTTGCCGAGGTGGAGAATATGGTAAACAGCAGGCCATTGACTCACGTGAGCGTCGATCCGAACGATATGGAGGCCTTGACTCCAAACCATTTTTTAATTGGCTCCTCTTCAAACTTACCAACGCCTGGGCTATTTGATGACGGAGACCTATACCTAAAGAAGATGTGGCGAACAGCGCAAAGACTCGCTGACTTATTTTGGCAACGATGGGTCAGAGAAATGCTACCCGACCTCTTACCTAGACAAAAGTGGTACGAAGAGGGAGGAAATTTAAAACCCGGAGATCTAGTGGTCCTGATAGACCCTAACTCCCCTAGAAACACCTGGTCAAAGGGTATAGTCGAGCATGTTTTCCCGGGAGCTGATGGGCGCATCCGCACGGCTCAAATAAAATCCAAGAGTGGATTACTAACCCGACCCGTGACTCGCTTGGCACTACTTCCTGTGGAGAAAAGTGTCCCTGAAGTGACACTGGGTGGAGAATGTAGACGACGTACCTCGCGAGTTAGTTTAACGTAGGAATAGCCTGTGCCTTTTTTGTTGTCAAAAAGTTGCAAATAAAACAGAACACGAGATGGACGGCGCTATTTTGTCGTGCTCGGGCAAACGCCTAGATTTTCGAGTTTCAAATTCCAAAAAAGTGTTATCATTTCCGAATACCTACCACTCCACGCACCTGACCTGCCTCCTCTACAGTGGTATTATATGAATAGATCGCAGCATTTTGGCCATTTTCTGGACTCTCATTGGTATTGTGTGGCCAGATTTTATTTTGTCCGTTATGACCATTCTCTGGCCATTGACTAGTGTTTAGACTGTGGTTTTGCCATTCACTGGTTTGGAAACAGTTTTTGGTTCCTTGACTGTTATTGCAGATATTGGGGACGTTGGAATATGTTTCTTCGGCGATTCGAGGCAGTTTTAGAAAATCTTGACGAAGGTACTGTTGGAATCTGGATAGGAAATGGTATAGGATGTAGTAGTGGGACACATAATTTTAGGGACGTAAGTATGCATGTCGTAACAAATCCAATATGGCGGCCTGCCCAAGATGGCGGACTGGCTGTTTGAAATCCACCCCCATGGGTATCAAATGTTTTATAATTTTTAGTGCGTGCTAAAACCGTGTATTTTATATTTTTTAACACATTCAAGGCCCAAGTCTCGTCCTGGCCCAGGGCGAGGCAGTGCGTCCGGGGCATCCAACGTGATAGTGTTTAAACTATTATTTAACAGCTATACTTCATTTATTGAATCGATTGAATAGGAAGAGAAATAAACACACGTGATTGGTCGTCGAAAATAATTGTTTCTCGTGATAATCAATTGTCAAATCAAGCCAATCCAATTATTTTCGACGACCATACACGTTCGATTATTTTTCTTCCTATTAGCTCGCTTCAATAAATGAAGTATTATTATCAACTAACGTGAAGTCATGCTGCGACTGGCTGATGGCTAGCTGCAGCCTTACGTCGTCGCTCCTCTTCCTCCGCTCCTCCCGCTCCGCCTCCTCCCTGGACATGGCGAGCGCGAGCTGCAGCTGGAGCTCCTCCTCCCCCGCCGTGAGGGGGCGCGCCAGCTCCGCCTCGCGGGAGCCCGGGGCTGCGGTGCCGGACCAACCGCTCTCGGAGTTCAGCTGGAAGAGGTAATATTGATGGAATTATGTGATAATAGCTGCGCCCCGCGGTTTCAACCGCGTAAGTCCCGCGGGAATATCGGGATAAAAAGTAGCCTATGTCACTCGCCATCCCTTCAACTATCACCACACAAAAAATCACGTCAATTCATCGCTCCGTTTTGCCGTGAAAGACGGACAAACAGACAGACAGATAGACAGACACACACACTTTCCCTTTTATGATATTAAGTAGGATAGTATAGTATAGTATATAGGATGGATGGACGTGTATAGGCAACATTAATTTAAAATACTTTTTCAACTATCGCGACTTGGAAACATACAAAAATATTAACGGGACTTAATAACCTCGTCAGTTGAAGATGCGAAAGGGTGCCGGCCTTCAGTCTACTCGTGACTACGGTGACTGTAACGTCATCGAAATGTCGAGGTAAATAAAATGATTTCAATACGCGATTAAGTCTATATTTACTAATTTAATCATCTAAATTTCTAAAATATATGTAACTCCTGGCACGGGTACCTCATCTCGAACATTGAAGTCACTCCTATTTTCTTCGGGCTATTTTTTGGTGTTTGATTTTTGCGGCGTCACCTAGCGTCGTTTAGGCATCCGACTGCATGCTACTCAGCACTAGATGGAGTTACTTATTTTTGATTGCAGGCAAGACCTAAACGCCGCTCGGGGCGCCGCAAAAGTCAAACACAAAAATAGCCCCAAGAAAAAAGAACAATATTGGAGATGAGGTATCTGACTTTAAGTAATCTGTGCTCCTGGTTACTTACAGCAGGATATGAGGGACTGGTGGGCGTGTCCAGCGCTCCATCGCTGCCGAAAGCGCTGGCGCTCTGCGCAAAGCGCTGTTTCGCTTTCAGCGCCCGAGCGCGCTCGTTCTTCAATCGCTCGTCGTCTTTTAGAAGGATTACTAGCTGCTTCGCCTTTTCTCTAACGTTCAAACCTGAAATATACAACAAGATTCTAAACACACTAATAATAAAAAGGTGAAAGTTTTGTGTATGTTTGTCTCTTTCACGCTCAAACCGCTGGGCGGATTTGAATGGAAGCTGATATCAGGGTAGCTTATATCCTGGATTAACACATAGGCTATTTCTTAATCTAGGATATAGAATAGTTCCCATTCCCGTGGAAATAGCGGAATCAAATATTTTGACAATTTCGTGCTTTGAATTATTCACCGCAAGAAACATCGCGGAGCGCAGCTAGTATTAAATCATATTGTATAATCACGCTTAAAGCAGTCACCAATGTTTTAACTGAGTGACAAATTAAAAAGCTAATTGGCAGAAAATGTTCAACACAATGTCGATTCTCAACGACTTTCAAAACATGAGGTGGTAAGAGATTGCCCATTACTCTTTTGTTTTCTAAACTCCATCGTATTATTTCACTTTCAAAACTATCGTGAGTTGTACTAGACATTATATTAAACGGGAAAATTACTCACGTAAAATATTGTCGATTTAGATATCGACAATGTTTCGATTCTTCTGGAGAATCATCATCTGGGTAGGAGTGTGGTCACTCCTCGCGTCCCGCGCCGAGCGATACACCGCCCGCAGTGTGCGACGCGCCCGCGAGGAGTGACCACACTCATACCCAGATGATGATTCTCCGGAAGAATCGAAACATTGTCGGTATCTAAATCGACAATATTTAACGTGAGTAATTTTCCCGTTGTATTAATATAATGTCCATCGTATTATTCAGAAAAACCAAGCCGTGGCAAGTCAAGACATGGTTATTTGAAGAATAAGGCGTCTCATACCTTGATCCTTCCCCTCCTCCATATACTGGAAGTCTTTGAGCGTGTGTATCGCGTATATGTTCTCCTTGCATTGCATCGCGACCTTCTCACTGCCTGTCTTGATGAGGTACTCCATTAGTACTAGCGCCTGCAAACATAATAACATCCGTTATATTGGTAAATTAGTATCCTTCCTATCCTACTATCCTACCATCCTACTATCCTACTTCCTACTATCCTACTATCCTACTATCCTACTAATATTATAAATGTGAAAGTTTGTGAGAATGTATGTATGTTTGTTATTCTTTCACGCAAAAACGGCTGGACCGATTGGGTTGAAATTTGGTATGTAGGTAGGTGAAACCCTGGATTAACATATAGGCTTCGGGAACGGGACTTAAGCGGGTGAAACCGCGGGGCGCAGTTAGTAAGGTATATGTTTAAATCCTGTCCTAATAATGGGTGTAATAGATGTTCGGATGATATTTGTTTCTCTTTCACGAAAAAACTATAAACCCATTGCGATGAAATTTGGAATACAGGTAGCTAAACACCTGGAATAACACATAGGTTACTTTTTATCCCGATATTCCTGCGGAAAAGGGGCTTACGCTGGTAAAAACGCGAGGCGCAGATTTATTAATTTAAGTTAATTCTACTAACATTAAAGAAGTCAGAAATAAAGACTGCTGACATGTCGATTACAAAGTGTGAAGACTTTATATACGAGTTCCGTGAAAGACTTTCCAGGGAGACCAACGTCATTGTCACAGGCATTCAAGAAATTATATCTACTGACCCTAAGGAAAGGGCAGCACATGACTTATGCGAGGCGAGTAAAATAATTGAAACCGTATCTCCCGAATGCGCAAACCCTACTTACACCAAACGACTAGGTAAATATAGACCTAATAGTGCCAGACCTCTGAAAGTTACCCTACCATCAGCTGAGTGTGCGAGAGACATACTAAAGAATAGAAACAAGATGCATGAAGACAACATAAAAATATACACCGACAAGACACCTCAACAACAAGCTTTCATGAAGTCGCTACAAGAAAAGCTAAAGGAGCGCCAGAGCAAAGGTGAAAACAACATAAGTATCAAATATGTCAAGGGGATACCTAAAATAGTAGATCTACAACCAAAAACACTGGATAGAACCAACGAATACGAAGACCTAATGCATTATAATAAATTAACGCACTCAGGGAAGGCAAATAATATCATACCTACTTAATTAATAATCGAAAAATATTAAAAATATAATATACTCAAAATTAACTCATTTATTTACAGAAACAAAACTAATACAAAAATAATAATAATAATATATACCTACTCATAAACTATTCAATACGATAGTATAAGGCATGTAGCAGAATAAAAAAAAAAAAAAAAAAAAAAACTCAAAATTACCTCATTTATTTACAGAAACAAAACTAATACAAAAATAATAATAATAATATACCTACTCATAAACTATTCAATACTATAGTATAAGGCAGTAGCAGGATAAAAACAAAAAAAAAAAAAAAAAAAACAAAAAAAAAAAAACTTAACAATAAAATTTAAAAATAATAACGATAAAATAATACATTAAATTTATACAGGCCAAATGGCAACAATTTTAATTTTAATAATTATTACTTATCATTATTGAAGCAATACCTAAAAATAATTACAAATTTAATTATAAAATAACTATATATAATTTATACGAAACGATAAATTATACAACTAATAAAATAAATTATAAACAAATGCCATTAATACCAATTGCCAATGAAAAATATACCTAAAACAAAACTAAACAAACTAAATAGATCCAATAAAAAGATTAAAATAATATCTTAGGGTGGTATTACACTTATCAAATATCTTTGTCCAATGTACATTTGATCAAAGAAATTGGACGACTTCTTAATGAAATTCTTGATGAAGTCGTCCAATTTCTTTGATCAAATGTACATTGGACAAAGATATTTGATAAGTGTAATACCACCCTTTATCATCCGTTAACTCTAAGCAACCTGACTTACTATTTGCTAACTACCCTAACATTTATTAGTATCTATTCTTAGTGTGTGAAATATTTATGAACTCCGTCCGTTCTTGTTTTAGGTATACCCTCAAATTCTTATTATTTTTAAGATAAGTGTTATTTGTGGACTGTCATTGCGTGTTTGTTATTTGTGAAATATAAATTATTATAATTAATGCATGAACTACTAACTAAATGTCTCTAACGCTCACTACATGTTTTGTTTAACTAGACTGTATTACCATTGTTTCTCAGTAAGCGATTATTGTTAATCTTTTTGAGAAATAAAGAAATCTTAAACCGTAATTTCACTCTTATACCTTTACCAGAAAAATCGGTGATAGAGCAGTGTGCAGAAAGCTTGGAGGCATACGCCTTGCAGTGGGCAAATATATGCTGAAGAAGAAGAATCACCTTGTAAACATGTCTCCAGTTCTTGCCATGGTCGTTTAGCCGCTTCCATATCATCTGCATGATCTCGGTGAACGCCATCACGTTGTACGTGAGGTCCGCGATCTCCGCCATGAGCGTGCTGGACGGACCCCAGGGGTCGTTCGAGGTCGCCTCGCGCACTTTGACCTGCAATGCATTTAGGGGGCATTTGTGAAAAAAATGTGTTTATTTCTGTAGAATAGAAAAAGAATGAAAGTATTCTGTAGGACCGCAAAGATCACTTAAAAATGTAGTCGTATAAGCTAGGTGACTCTATTGCCTGTTCCGACGCAACTCTCTACGCCAGGGAGAGAATCAGGCAAGAACCTGGTGGTGTGGTCCTGGATTCTATTTCTATCCTGCTTTAGCATAGTAAATTAGAGCAGTCTGACAGTAGATGGCTCATTTTGTCGTCTCGATTCTTTGCACTTAGGCCTACAGCTGTGACAAAAGGCTGCGACAAATTCGTAAAAAGGATTACGGATGGCGGCTTAGAAAACTTAATTTAATAGTTGCCAATTGTAATAGTTGGAAATAATTTGACGAATACAAATATGTAGATACGAATATTAGGAGTTTTATGGATAACATTTGACTTCTCTAAATAGTGTCCTTTGGAAAGTGACGAAAGTTAATAGGTAAGGACTGGGGGTTAGGACTTTCTTATCATGTCTAATGTTTAACGCTCTGTTTACAAATCAATTCTAAACAGATAACAGTAACTGATAAAACAAAAGCAATTTCATTTCCTCAACTTAAAAACAGCATCTTCGGTAAGACCCTATGCATACACGATTAAGGTCAAAAGTTCCAAGTTCCAAGGTGAATGTTACCTGGGCATCGCTGTAGTTGTGCGCGAGGTTTTTAATATTTCTCCTTAGGCCCGCCACGTTTACTTGCATATCGTCCCGACCACGGGGCATCTGAAAATGAAATGAAAAGAAATGAAAATGAAATGAATGATCAAATACATTTATAAAGAGCCTGTGGCCATACACGTCACTTCTGATCATGTGATTTACAGCCGGTTTTTCGTCGTCATTTTAAAAAATAACTAAGTACTTAATTAATTTTCAAATCACGTGACAAATTTAATCAAGTACCAATTAAATTCTCTTAGATTCTATATTAGCGATTGTAGATTAATATAGCAAGAAGGGCTGGTTAGTATGGAGGCGATGGAAACGGCTTTAAGTTCTAAGCAGTTAGTTTCCTAGCTCTACTGATATTTAAGCCAGGCTATGGGAAAGGAAGGGGCTGTTCCCACAAGAGATGAGCGAGGATGCGCAGAGGTATGTGTGACAAACATGCATCCTCATCTCCGGTGGAAACGCAGCCTAAAGCATTAGTTAAGTTTTATCTCGTGTCAAAGAGAGAACTTTCTTATAACTACAAAGAGATAACATCTTACTTTGGTTCTCTCTGGATCCGGCATTAGACCTAGCAATAGAGATTTAAAGGTTTAGCCAAAAGAAGTACAAAGATAACTTAGTGTTATCAATAGGTTAGTTAGTGGTATCAATAAATAAATAAATAGGAAAATTAGTGAGTATCAACAATTTCTGGCCAAATCATTAGATACTTTTCATAATGTCTTCATCTAGACATCTTCAGAGATCCATCTGCCTATTTCATACATTTATGTTTCAGGCAAATACAGAGAGTAAAGAGAGAGGGAAAAACATCTATATAATTATATACTAAATATTACTTAATCAGATATTAAATAGTAAATAAATAGTATATTTATAGCAGCGACTTAGAAAGCATCATCATCTCCCTGCCCTTACCCCACTAAGTGGGGTCGGCACAGGCACAACACGTTTCTTTCTTCCATTTTCCTCTATCGCTCGTCATCTCAGTACTCACTCCTTTCACACACATTTCTGCACCAAAAAATAAAGCATATTTGAGGTAAACCCATTTTATCTACAACTATTTGAATTGCCAAAACTGTGGCTTCTTGCCACCTACAGCCCTTGCCAGCCTCGGCTGTGGCAATGGTGGTGTGTTGTGGATCGATGAGCACCGACCCTGAACTATCGATCGTCAGCTATTTCTGGGCTTATGGTCAACGCTGACCTTGGGCCTTCTATCGCGTCTTTCGCACTTCACTTATCAGATACACGAGTTAGTTGTGATGACTATGGACTCAAAACTATTGCCTACTAGACAAATTTAAGACTTTTAGTTTTATTTTAATAAACACTTAAGTTTAGTAAACTTTCGTTGATATCATTAAGATTGCCAGTTTCTAAAGTCATCGCGAATAAAATCGCGAGCGTCTCGGCTAGTCTTTACTCTTTACTAATATTATAAAGAAGTAAAATTTGTTTGTTTGTTTGTTTGACGGAGGTAATCTCCGAAACTACTGAACCGATTTCAAAAATTCTTTCACGGATGGGTTGAATGGACTGTCCGAGTGGTTATAGGCTATATTTTATCCCGGTAGCTTCATTAGTACACCCGTGCGAAGCCGGGACGTGCTACTAGTAATCAATAAAAGAGAATGTACAATTACAAAACATACTTCTCTAAGGAAAATGCATCCGGAACTACAATGTACATGTGAGTAATATTAGCACAAATTAAATAATAGATGCCTATCTATGATACAATATGTAATTGAGATTTATTCTAGGAAAACAATAACCGACGTTTCGCGTTAACGCTTCCTTATTGAATGTGTGCGCAATGTCATCTCACACTGTTGTGACTACTTCTCTGTTCACCGAGTCAATCGAACAGTTAGAAAAATAAACGAACGTGATTGGCGTCGAAAACGGGCCTAGGGCGGGTTCACATTGCCTTATGTAAGTATTCTTCTATAATGGTTGCTTTACACGTTAGCAAAATACCTAACTATGTATCAAAATTATTGGACAACACATTTAGTTGGTTTATTTAGAGCTAAAACATTATGTATGTATATGATTTTGAAAAAAACATAGCACTATCTTCTGTCTCTCGCAGTCGGGTAAGACGTATCATCACATTTCCTGTTTTCAGTTTTATCGGACACAAAGCGAGTTATTTCAGACTGTAAACAAGGTGTGACGTGTTTACACGTATTTTTATCGTGTTACTGACCTGAAGACAGAATCAAGCTGTCCTTTGTGAAAACGAGAGTTTTAGCGTCAATACACACAGATATGGAAGCGAAGTAAAGTTTCAGTGTCATGTAATTTTAACCTTTATGAATATCACGATAATGCATAGTATTCAAGCGCTTTGAAAAGTGCTCTTGGCGCCGCTTACGGTCGCTCGTGGTCGTCGGCGTTGAAGTTTCTCAAGAGATACTATGTATTATGATGATAGAGATAAAGTTTAAAATGATTTGACAATAAAACGTTCTGTTATTTCATTCATTGATCAACATTGTTTTTATAGTCATGCGAAATTACTTATTAATTACTTAGTAAAATTTTAGTCATGCGAAAAATAAAGGCAGTAGTTTATGAAAATAATAATTATAAGTAATGTTAATTGCACTTTAATTTATAATTATGACAGTTGTTAGTAAATGCCGAAATAAAATGATTAGTTATATATTTAACATGCAAAATATTAGTAAGTTTTAATTAGATTGGTTAGTGAAACAAATACACAGCAACTAAAAGGTATAAAGTTGAAAAAAACTTACTTTTAGTGCATTTATTTACGCTGTGTATAAGTTAATTCGGCCAAGTGTGAGTCGTCGCCGCTTCTGCAGACAATAGCACAATTTACACACACCAAGGTAAATAAACACACATGCATAATCGGAAAGTATTACATATAGTTCATTTGTCATTTCCATTAGTGGATTCAAGTTGAAAATTTCTTATGCTAGACCCAAAGTGTACCACATAGTACCAAGTTCACCGATCATAGAAGTTAGTAATAAACTTGAGATTAACGGTAGTTAAGCTTAACTAATTGTATTTCAATTTAATATAAATATCTTTGACGCTAATCAACGTTTTGAGTGGTCACAACTTGGGTGACCGTAAGTGGTATCAACAGAGCGCCGTGCTTCGGAGGCACGTGAAGTTGTCGGTCCCGGATTTTTTATGTCGTTAAGTAGGTCTTTATGCAGCCAAAAAATCCTGTCACCCGATTTAGGCACTTACTCATACGAACTTACTAACAACATTGTGAACTGCTCTTAATTTGTCTGGTATCAACTTTAAAACAAATACAAACAGTTCTCAAATAAAGTAATAATAATATCGAGCCAACACAGTTGCGTAAAATAAACTCACCTGGGCGTCGACCTAGACACAAATTATGCTATTAACACACACCACCAACAATTTCTATCACACGCACATCACTCGCACACATTCCGACCGCTAATTAGATACTAATTAGTACACTCGTCAGTTCGAATTAATAAGCCTAGTATCTAAAAACAATGGAACGTCAAAATCGTGCAACTATGACGCGGGTTGGTTCAGACTACATACAGCCTGAACTGAAAAGCATAGGCCGGACGTACACCGATGACAGTTTTCACCTAAAACTCAGACATTCTGTCAGTCAACTCTGTCAGTCGTGTATATGCTATTGTAGCACGTTCTGGGATGCCGTAGAATGACAAATTGTTGTTTATGATTCAGCGGTTCTGCTAATCTGATTCATCAGCGGAGCATAAGGAAATATCAGTTATTGGGACGCTTTGCCCTCATTAGGTTTTTACTTGAGTAAAATACTGACTTCATCCTAATTCACGAGAATTATTAATGGTTTTTGTGTAAAACAATGTGGGCGTTTTTTTGTTTACTTAAATGTTTTTTATTCGGAAAATGCAACAATAAGTTTGCTACTTGATTCCAATACTTTTATATTTCAGTTGAAAACTGATACTTCTTTACAAATCATTAACTTTTTAGTACTGTTAAAAAAAAAAGTTACGGCTCCGACTGGATTCTAACCTGCTTCGATATAAAAGCGATCGCCCCTAACCACTCGGCCACAGAACCTGTTTTCAAGATATTCAACCACTATTTCCCCAGTGCAGACCTGCCCTAGTACAGGGTGGCTAGTGCTAGTGGGAGGAAGCACTACAAGGAGGGGTATGTAAGTTACGTACGTGTCTACATAAGTATCTACACGAATGAAAACGAAACAATGCGTGAAGGAAAGTGTTTTGCACTCCACTGATATACAAAACAAAGTAAAACGTATGTCACTTTATTCTCTTTTGCATTGAAGACAGAGCCCTTTCTTTTAAACAAATGCTTTAGATTTTCTGAAAAACTTTACTTCATTAATTTAGATTTAGAATTTTTATACGAACATCTGAAGTATATCGCATTATATGTCAGACTGCTCTAACTTACCATGTTAGAGTAGGAGAAAAGTGTTTCCCGTGTTGCTCATGTTAGGCCCGCTGAGAGAAAACGTTTATTTGATTTAGCTGTCAGAGCAATAATGAATTGCTACAAAAAGTCACTAATAACTATTGAACGCGTTTTAGATAGAAATCGACGATTAGATAGCCTAGCATCAGCACCTATATAGGTACCTAATCCAGACAGTTTCTGTTTGATGATGCTTTGGGGGCGTAGTCAGACGAAATTTACACGCGGATCATATTGGCATAGTATTTTATAGTGTTTGTAAATCATTTTATCATACAGATTACAAATAAAATTTCAGGCAATAGTCACCTAGCTTATAAGACTGTACATTTTTAAGTGATCGTTGAGGAGAAACAAAAACATTTTTCTTTTTTTCTTTTACTTAAACTTTTATATTGGATCTATAGGCGTACGTACACTGAGTTATGGCATATTGTATTTTGCCTATAATATAGCACAGTGCACAATTGCATGGTATAGGCAATGTTTACCATTAGCATAACAAATTAATAACTGGCAATAACGTCGTGTATTTTACATGATAACAAGTTTACCTTTTCTTGAAATAAACAAATTACAAGTAACACGGCCCTGACCCTTTCAACCCTAAGGCTGTCTTAGGCGTTAAGTTCCGACAATTCTTGATTTTAAATTTGTAGGTTCTGGCCAATAGCCAATTTTTCATTACCACCTGACGGTCGTGTAAATCTCAAGTCATTTAATTTTTTTAATTAAACTTTCGCGATCACAATAACTAAAGTAGCTACTAAAGATGAAGTACCTGTCACGTAGATAGTAAAAACAGTTCAGGTTATGTAAATAGTAACTGCACAATTACTCAATTATAAGTACTAAATGCTAAGATAAGACAACGTTAAGTTCTATTTACAGATGCTTAGATGACGTCACTTCAAATCATTGATATCACGATTAAACTATCAAGCATGTTGTAGTATAAAGATATATTCATGACAAGATTTCGTTCGTGACTTCGTTCATGGCGTGTTTGATCGACACCTATACTAATATTACATGTAGGTAAAGAGGTAATTTTATTTAGTTTGTTTGTACACCCGTGCAAAGCCGGGACGTGCTGCTAGTGGCCTATAAAAGTCAGAGTTGCTCTAGCTTGACCCCGACGCATGCAAAAGTGCAATAATAAATAAATAATTACCTATTTGGTTGATGCGAGGTGGTAAAGGTAAATTCAAAAATTACTCCAAAATCTATCAATCAATCATTTATTTTTTTTAAATAACATGGTTTGTGTTAAAAACCTGATATCTTCTAGAAAAAGATTTTCATTGACTCAAGATCTTTGAAGGCACATTCACTGATCCTCAATATCTTTTAGAGGCACTTATAGAAAAATCAAAGGAGCACATCATAAGTATCATATTTTGCTTGAAATAATATTATCTTTCCGATGTTTTCTATGCAGTTTCAAAAAGTAATGAGATTAAAAAAAGTAAATGACGTCAGTTATGAACTTATTCATAAGTTATTTATAATCATGTTTTCCAACGAAATTTCTTATCAGATAGCGACTTCTGATATTGGATGACACCTGAGTTTTTTGAACATAAAAAACAACCATTGACTGATTAATGAATTCTTTTTCTTAGTGATAAACAAGCGGATATCAATATCTAGAATCTATCCTTAGATTTTGCCTTTTGCCTTCTCCCGAAATTAAGGTTTATCATCACGACTAAACTGTCAAACAAAGACAGTAGAACTTGTTTTTGGCGATTCGCTGTCATATAATTAGATGGGTGAAAGTAGCATCAACAACGAGCGCTTCCGTGCTTCGGAGGACACGTTTAATTGTCGGTTCCGGCTGAAGTAGTTAAGCCATGGCGGAGGGCTTTAGGTGGCCTAAAATCTCCGTCACCAGAGATGGCCACTTGCTCATACAAACGAACGAACGATGGTTTATTAGTGATGGCGAGTTTTTATTCAAATAAATTATTAGAGAGCATATTTAAGTTATTTTAAGACTCTAAAGCTAATCTTTTTACTCAATACAACACACAGTCAGGAGATGACTGAGATAACTGCACGATTCTAACTGTACTAGCAATCTATCTATATTATACCTTATGTATAACGAGATAAAGGTGTTCATGTAAGGCTGTATAGCGTTTGCAGAATGGAAACTGCTAAAGTGAGACGGTTATTGAACCTTTGTGTAATTTGGTAAAGCCTTTTTTGATAGAGTTCATTACAATGATACTCATTTTGTGTGGTTTTAACAAGATAAGCACAAACAAACATATCTGGCTTAACAAATAATTTGCAAGTATTCAAAAAAAAGACTTAATTTCGTAATTCATCCTCGAAATGCATTCCATCAATCCTCAATTAAAAAAAATGATAAATACCATATTGATAAAATTGAATAATCGGTAAACAAAAACAATACACAGTAGATAATCGCCTTTTTTAAGTAGTTTGATGTTATGTCGGTTTAAGTATGAAGACGCTATAAATCTTATGACTTAAGTCAATGCAAATTCCTCTTTTACTGACAGACAGACAGACAGACTCTCTGATTTCTGTCGCAGCAACACGCTGAGTAGTGACCTTTTTTGCCAATATCTATTTTATTTTAATCTGTCTACGTGTATTGTGTATGTGTAATTTGATAAAATAAAGATTTTTCTATTTCTATTTTTACAAAATTTTCAGAAACCTGAAAGTGAGTGGTACGGGAATTCATGACATAATAATATGATTTAAAAATAACAATTTTGGGCTAGAATGAGCATCGGCTGTGTTATTTTGTTTATCAGTTTTAACCTTCGTTTGATTACTCATCGCGATAGCAACATCTAATCAAAGCATCTACGTCATTAGCCTTGTGGTGAAGAATACCTAGTCTGTGATAGACGACCTATAGTACTTCTATGCTTCGTTACAGTCTACTCAAAGACTATCCTACTTCCTTCTAATATAAACGGGAAAGTTTGTGAGGATGTATGTTTGTTGCTCTTTTACGCAAAATATAATGAATGAATGAATGAATGAAAAATTCTTTATTGCACACCTTAAATTAAAAATATATACTTAAAGGATTTGGCTGAAATTCGGAATATAAATAGTTTATAGCCTGGATTAATTATTAAAAATTTCATCCCGGTATTACTGCGCTACTAACTAACTAACTTAACTAAAAACTATACACATCGCTAAGAATACCGTGCTACTACAATTCTAATCTTGTAAACGTGATATTATTGTTTATATTAGCAACATTACCATACTGGTTTGACCATATTTGGTTTCAACACATTTCATACGTTCTAATTCTCTTCCATTTTTGGTTTCAATTCAACACAAATATTTCATGTCCTAATTATCTTACAAACTACTCGTGACAATTTTAAAAACGAAAACCTCTTTACAATAGGCCGTATTTATCTTGCCAAGATTTAGATGTTTGCCTAAACATTTTGCAAGCATCGTTATGATACAAACATAAATCGTGCCGAGCTAGTAAGCGCAAACGTGACTGAACTTAGGGCCTATTGTTACGAAAGAGCTAAACAGACGACGCCGCGACTTCACGAAAGAGCTAAACAGACGGACGTCTCGACAACACGTCGCAATGATACTTTGACTTTGAATTTGACTTTAACACGTGGAACAGAGAGAGTAATATTTTCATAGACCTAGTATAGTATCAGGACGAACAGCTAGCAAAGTTCTTAAGAGGGAAAAAATGCTCGGAATCCACAGTTTCATAGTACAAAATTCGGAGCACTACTTTCCAACCATAGAAAAAGCACGCGATGGAAGACAAAAGATATAATGCTAAATAAAAGAGACGAAATACAAAACAAGAGAAAGAGAAGAATATGTATGACTGAGAAAGGAATACAGCGCTCTATGTTTTACTTTCTCTATGGATATTTCAGAGCACTACGCTAATCAATTCAACAACAAGGTCAACTTAGATTGAGCTGTAATTACAGATTTAATAGCCCTACTATCAGTTTTCGAGTTGTTTAGTTAACTATCCTCGCCATCGATTCAAGTATTCCAAAAGTTTTAATTATTAGTTGATGCAAGTTACCGGAGGATACACTGGATTCTTTTGGGATACTTGACTCAGTATCGAGTATTGTATTAATACTACAGTATTGGTGGTAGGGCTACAGGTACTCCGGCGCAGGCCACAGATGACCTAACAGTTAGTATAGCAATAGGACGTTCACCTCTGGCTCGGTATCGCCGTAACAATGTTGTTTCCGCTTTGTTTCCAATCGTGTGAACTGTGCCTTCAGCTATCATAGTGTTCAATACTTTGATTATTGTTTTGGTTGATATTGCAATGTTAATTTAAAGACATATGGTTGTTTCTCGTATGCTGCGGCCACACATATCGCGATAACGCGAAGATTTGCGTTGTCGCGACACGTCTGGCCAATAATTCGTCCTATCGCGAATCATCTTCGCGAATACGAAAGGCCTTCGCGCCACTGTCGGTAAAATGCGGGACATCAAAGGGTTTTCATTTCATTTCAAAGGGGACATCGCGAAGCTTTTTGTAGTCTGGCCAAGAACTTCGTCGTTCCAAGTTTTATCGCGACAACGCGAACACGAATCTTCGCTGTCAAGTGTGGCCGAAGGGTAAGAGTTTTTAAATCTTGAAGATGTTTAGAGAATAGATAGAGCAAAGTTCAACACAATTTTTAGGTTATGTAGTTTTTATTTATTAGTGCTCTAATATGTTTTTCTTGATTTTTAAATATGTAATCACAGGTTTTTATCGCGTTAATTACCTTATTTATTCCCGACGTTTCGACTATGTTACAATAGTCGTGGTTGCGGGCAGACTATGACGACATGTTTTTCTTGTCCTAACGCAAAGTTATTTGTTGGTGAATAGAAGACTAGTTGGTGCTAAATACAAATTCTCAGCCCGGATTCTACAAAACCATTCACACACTTGCAGAATCATCGAAACAAATATTCATGGCAGTTTAATTGAAATGACTCTAAATTGAGTGCTTGAGTCAGAACAGAAAAGATAGAATGGAAATCTAGACGATGAAACTAACAGTGACGAAACTAGGATAGAAACTAATGATATAGAAACTATAATAAATGCATGTGTAATGCTTTTCATGAAACATATACTTGGAATAGAGAATTGTGTTTATTCAACACGCTAGTTTATAGCGAGATAAAAAAGTAAGTAAGTTCATATGAGCAAGTTGATGAATAAACGATATTTTCATTTTTCATTTTCAAGTGGCCAACTCTGGTGACGGAGTTTTTAGGCTTAGGCCGCCTAAACGCTTCCATCATGACTTAACGACTTTAAAAGCCGTGAACGGCAATTTAAGGACGAAATAATAAAACTCTAGTAATAGAAATGATGCCTCAATCTGACGACGACGCTTACTTCAACGATCTATAATGATTATAATGAAAGACAAATTAGTTAAACAACAGAAGTTTTGCCCAATGCAGCGACAGTTACTTAAGATTTTTTGCGCTAAAGGCCAAGCAAATTTTAACAATAGACTGCTAGTTTTCAGGGCCATTAGACGCAAGGTAATTACCATTTACAGTTAATTTACTGTCAGAAGTTTAAGTTATTATATTCAACAAATCAATATGAATTAGATAGTAATAATCCAACACATTCCTGTTTACATTTAGCCATGAGTCATCGTTATTTATTGTCGAAACGAGTAACATGTTTTACTCAGTGAATACTCGAACTACTATTCTACCTACCTTGCTCTCAAGCAATGTTCTTGAATAAAAACACTACTTACTTGAATTGACTCTCAAGCACATATTTGACGCTTAAGTCAGGTCTCTGAATACGGGCCTTAAATTCTGTACGACGTTAAAATACTATTTAAAAAAAAGCTAGGTTTATTAACTTTTTCATTTTTAACTTTTTAAATAAAACAGGTGATGTTGTGTGTTGTGTAAGCCGTGTTGGTCAAGTGGATTAATACCTCGACTTTCAATCCGACCGAAGGTCGTGGGATCGAATCCGGCCGTGCAACAATGAACTTTTCGTATAGAAAAATTTATATGCGCTTTAACACGAGCTTTAAACGGTGAAGGAAAACATCGTGAGGAAACCAGTTAGCTTTCTAGCAGCGTCGATGGGCTTGCAACCTGTCACGTATGGAAAGTTAACTTCTGCAAAAAGTGGGCATGTACCAAATATGTATTTGGACATACCTCTGACTACCCCATTAGACATCTTCAAAGGATCTAAAGAATTACATAAAGATCTTTAAGAAATGTCTACCGCTCCCTGGGATACAGTCGTGATCATATTTCATTTTATTTCATTTCATTTTTTTCATATTGTGTGTGCAATGTGCGACGTGCCCGCGAGGAGTGACCACACTCATACCCAGATGAAGATTCTCCGGAGGAATCGAAACATTGTCGGTATCTAAATCGACAGTAATTTACGTGAGTAAGGTCCCGTTGTATTAATATAAGGTGATATATTGTGCCTATATAAGCTATGTATCGTCACGAAATAGGTTTAATAGGCCGTAGGGTTTAAAAATAGATGTACGTGGAAATCAATTAAAATGGAAGGCGATAATAACTTCAAGGTTCTAGAGATAACTCGCAGGGTCAGTGTCTATGCAGACCAAGTATAATAATATTGTGATTTGTACTAGGAAGGAACTGACTGATACAGTACCGAGTTGAGGCTTCGGTTCTTGAATAAAGGAAAAGCTCATCAGCCCGCGCCTAGATAATGAATGGTAGATAGGATGCTATAGAGAATTTATTAAATAAATAAACAAATTATTAATTCCCATACCCCACCTACACGCTACTAGCCACGCAGTCTAAGGCCCAACAGCAACGCTACTTCGACTACACGGCCAGTCCGACTCCAGTACTCTTTCAATGTAATCAAGCGCAGGCCAAAGCGACTGTTAAGTTTTCCTTTAGCGCCGGCCTTATTCGTGACCTCATATACTGTTAACTGGTCGACCTCGTTGCAATGCATCCAATATTATGATGACAGAATCGCTAATTCGTTTCAACGCTTACAAGTGTGTTTGGAATCACAGCGCGTTCTTTACACATCGGTTCTTGATGTTGTATTTAATACATCACTAGCTTCCGCCCATCGCTTTATATTGGCATTTCATTTTATGCTTTACCCTGGTCTATCATCGACACCTAGATGTTATTAGTTGGTATTATCTTTCATTTTACATTTTCGCTACTGAACTTTTCAAGTTTTACTATTTCTTTTCTTTTGCCAACAGTCATAAGTTTTTACGATTCATTCTCTTGATATGAGATCAATAGCCAGTCTTCTCAGCTTAAGACTAAGAGTGGTGGTTTTTGATTTTCAGTACATAACATACCAGAACATATTATGCAAGTTATAAGTGCCCAGGGTGTCTAGAATAAATTATGACCTGGTATAATTAGACAAATTATCGTTTGGGCACGGTAGACGGCTAGGTATGGGGACAGGAAACACACCATCCGGCCAGTGCGTCATTGACATCACGAATTAGGTAAATGTCTGGTGAATGTTATGCAAGAAGTCTATCATGTCACTCTACCTATGTTACTCTAGTCTCGTTCCATATGAAACTGTTACGAGAATGGTAGAGAATGTCTGTAGCCCTACCATGAGTTTTCGAGTTGTATAGTTAACTATCCTCGCTAACGAGTCAAGTATTTCAAATGTATGAAATTATTAGTTCATGCAAGTTACCGGGGGCGGCGCTGCGCTGGATTCTCATATATTTTGCGATACTTGACTCGGTATCGAGGATAGTATCAATACTACAGTAAACTGATGGTAGGGCCTCTGAACGACAAACTGTTACGTATTTTTTTGTGTTTGTACTTGTTCACCATTATTCCATCAATAGTGGACCGAATTTGAAAAATATTTTTTTTTGTTTGAAAGACTTCAGATTAAGATATTTGAGCATCTTTTGAGGATCTTTAGAGTTATGATCAGAAATAAATATACCTGCAGAAAATTGTCTGCTTACAAAATTGAAATCAATTTTACAATAAAAATTTGCCTCTTGTCTATTCTCTTACCTACCTAATACCAAAGTATACGTCTATGCCCTTCAGTATAAGAAGCATTGTCTAAGACCATCAGCACGATGCCCCTTGCAAACTGTGTCATTAAACTTGCCAAAATGCGTCGACCTCTGATAACTTATCTTAAAGCTAAAGATAAGTGTTGAAGGCAACATATTTACTTGAACAATAGAGATATCTAGTATCAATGACTATCAGTTACAATCACAAGGTTTGTATCATTATTTAAGGGTTTCATAATTTTATTTATTTATTGCCCAGCAGTGGGACGAAATAGGTTAAAAAAAAAAAAAAAAATTATAAATAATAAACACAAATACTACAATGACTTACAATTTGACCCCGCACTAGGTCAAGCCTGTGTCGCGCCAGTCAATGTGAGTTGTAAATACAACTACATACAGGCTCCAAGCTTTAAGCTTTGAGCCAAGTCTTTCTAGTCTATGAAATTTATTACAGAACCATTAGGGCGTAAGTTAGACTCTTACTTGTCTATAACTTATGCCTCAGCAAGATAGTCATTATAGTGTTGATATGAGTATGTTTATCATTTCAGCAATGTTTGATGATTTTTTTTAATTCCCTGAATACTCTGTTTGTAGAAGAATAATTACTTAGGTGTTTTCTCTTACTAACGATATGGTCCGAGATCAGCTACCACTTTGAGATACATATAAAGGTAAGGTAAACCTGTTTTTAAGAGCAAAATAAAGTTATTTTCTAATGAGAATGACATTGTATAAGTAGTAATTACTTACTTGAGTAGAACTAATGTAACCCACAGTTGCATGAAGTTCTTATTTGTTTGCAAGTTTATTTATTGAATAGAGCCACAAACTAAATATACTAAGCGAGTAAATTAAGTCACTCTGTACAAAACAATAGTTTTACAATGGTGATGAATTAGAGACTGATTTTTGAAAGTGTTTAGTTTCATTAAGTGATTAAAGAACTATACTCCTAAATAACTGTGATTAAGTTGGGTATAAAAGAAAGTTGCTAAAATACAGTAGGTTCTTTATAAGTCTATCAGATCTGGTTTGTGATGTGGATGTGGTAAATTAAATAAGTTTTTTATTTTTTATTTTATTTCTAGCCCATATTGTCCCACTGCAGGGCAAAGGCCTCCCTCCCTTCCTTCCAGCTTTTTAAATAAGTTGACTTACACAATAAAAGAGTTTCAGCACACAATATACACAAAAACACTTCTTTCAGGAAATATAACAACAAACCACCGAAATCAAGCGCAAGTAACAAGTGACTGTTTGATAATGCTATCTCACACTTACAGATAATATTTTATCATATCGCACTACAGTGCCACAAAGAATCTTCAACTTGCATCCACTTGCGTCACAAAACAACCATCAGATACGAACACAACGCGAATAGATCAACATCTGATTTGGGCCACCAGAATACCACGTACGCTACGTCATTCCGGGGTCACTTTTTGCAACTAAACGGAGTCACCTGATAAGGTGAAGGTCCAACAAAAAAGGACGCGATTTCAATAAACACTGTGACCCCGCAACCACCTAGAAAACTGGTGACAGGCTGGCAAACTTCTTTGATACAAGTAAACCAACACAAACTTACCAAATAAGATGACTCGACTTTTGTAATACTTGTGTCCCAGTCTACTTCTTTCTTATGAAAATAAATATCACATGATTACACAAATATCACGTTGCACAACACGCATCACTAGATTTACTGTAGAATTTTGTTAATTAATGCTAAACAAAACAGTTTGATGAATTGACATCTATTCTATCTATTCTGTCTGTCTGTATTTTCGTGATAATTTCAACATGTCCTCCGACCGGTCATCCGGTCTATCCGGTCAACTCAGATTATTGTAACTTTCTAAATTGTAAGAGAATTTAAAAAACCTTAAAACTAAATAGGTACAAACAATAATTTTGTAGTTTCTCATTTGCGATAAAAATAATAGTCTAGTCTTATTTACAGTATTTCAGGAAATTAGTAAGCATACTGAGAACGAACGTAATTTAATAAATAACTTTGATGATGACTGATTGGGCTTTTTGGCGGGAATTTGAGAAGTCGTGTTGTCCTTTTGTTTTATTTTCTAAATCTTGTGTTTTAACGAATGTTAATGTGTAATAATGGTGGATTATTAACCGTTGAGTGTTCGTGAACGTACATAGGTGAAAGCAAATGAAACAAAACTGGATATCATTGCATTTCGAGTTCTCTCAAAAAGTCCAAACTAAGCTTCAGTAAAGTCCCACATCTTTACTGAGGCAAGGGGAATGGGGGGATATTATGTTTAAGTAATTATGTATGTATCATAAAGTATTTCTGTATATGTGTATATTTGTAAACTTGAAATTCTATTTATTAACATGAGAGTGGCTAAATGCACAAGCCGTGCGAAGCCAAGAAAAAAAAAAAAAAAAAAAAAAAAAATGACTGATTGTTTTGAACGACAGGGACTTCGTTCATTAGAGTAGGGTTTCTATTTTTATTCTGTGGTTTAGTTCTTCATAAAAATTTAAGTTTGACGTTGACAGTATAATCAAAGTGACATTGACTTTGAGTTTTTGCCAGCCATCTCATCTCAGCGACGGCCGTTTCTTTCGCGCATTCGGAATTTCGGATTCGGAAATTCAATTTTGTTGAGATCTTTGAGTTTCTTTGATTGAAGATTGATTTAAAAAGGGAAAAGCAAATTTTGGAATGAGTAAACAGTTTTAATATTACATTTTAAAATGAATACAAGCTTTTCTTCTAGACCTGAAATGGAAAACAAAACTCAAGCAAAAACATTCGTAAGTCTCAATAAAATAGAATAAG
This sequence comes from Xanthorhoe spadicearia, assembly GCA_947086425.1. NCBI lineage: Eukaryota > Metazoa > Arthropoda > Insecta > Lepidoptera > Geometridae > Xanthorhoe > Xanthorhoe spadicearia. Next base: position 339,046 of record OX352206.1, read on the forward strand.
TAGGTTATAATGTTTACCTCTTGCTTAACAAATTATTGTTTCTTACAGAACCTGCCTGATAAATGTCTCGAGAATCGGATTGGATGTACATGGGGCCGAGGCAACAAGTTTACTATTTATCCTCGCAGTCAAAAAGTAGAACAAGGTCCGCTCAAAGCCGAGAACAATCTTTGGGTTATTCGCCGAGAAGTTTTATTGTTTCATCCCATCTTACGGAAATTAGTAAATGAATCCAACGGGACATTCTTAGCAGTACAAAAGGCAGCAGAAGCCGCCAAGTCTACCGATAACCACGTCGAATTCCTAAAGCTTTCCCGCCAATACCGGTCGATCATCAGAGTATGCATTGAGAGTTTGCAGGAAGCCTCACAGAAAGCAACCGATGGTTTAGAGAAAAATGACCTACTCGCTTACGTCACAATTTTCTATTCTATTGAGTGTATATGGCACTTATGCGAGATACTGTACGTAGATAATGTTCCGGGTGATATTGTTCTTCCGTTTCTTCTGGAATGGGTCAGGTTCCACTTTCCATGCCATGAGCAGACTGCTGCCCAACTCCTAGAAGCCTGCGAGAGAGGTTCAGAGGATCATAAGGATTATTGGAACACGGTTATTGGTATGATTGTGCAGGGAAGAGTTGATGTGGCGAGAGCACTTTTGAAGCTACATTCGGAGGCTGATTCAAATGAATTTAAACTTGTTGATAATTCCCTGAGGAGCATGCCCATGTATAGTGTGAGTATCTTACCATTACTAAGTAGTTTTACATGCTTTGCAACCTACTATAATTAGCTATAACACTACTTTATGTATTCCAATAGGGCGATGTTGTCGCCCAGCGACAAAGCCCTATTAATTTAAATAAAAAAAAAATAAAAAAGTAGCCCTATATTATTTTTGAATAGTATTTGAATCAATTTTAAACTTATTAGAATCCTACATCTATGTGTGCATCCACACTGCGGGGCTAGCGCGGTTGCGACGACGGGCGCGAAATATCAAACATATGAAACGCGCCTTTGCGGCCACACTGAAGTGACTAAGGCGGAAGCCTAGTGCGACTGCACTGAGCGAGACAGCGCGCGTAAGTTTCAAACGCTCCTATCCGCGCGTTCTGGCCACACTACCGGGCCTAGTCAGCGAGCGACCCAATGCGCGATGGCGGGGGTAATGTAATGTAATGTACGTCGAACCGCTACAAGAGCTCGCGCGTCACTGTGGCCACCGCGCGCCCCCGCTCGCCGCGCCCGCGCTAGGCTCAAGTCACCGCGCATTCAGTGTGGACGCACACTATAGTTTTTAAATGGAATGACATGTAATTAATTCATTCCACTGGCATCTATTTTTACAGGATAGCCCTATGCAATAGAGTAGTTATCTAGGTTCATGTCAATTACGTTCATCCTGGATATAAACTACCCTGATACCGAATTTCAATAAAATCCGTCCAGCCGTTTGAGCGTGAAGAAGTAACAAACATTCACACTTGCACACAAACTTTCGCCTTTATAATAAATTTAATAATTTAATTAATTAATTAAATTTTTAAGCCTTTATAATATTGTGGTTAATTTATTTTTATGTTAAATTTTCAGGTATATGGAAGCATATCAACGGGGGAGTTCACAGTGCTATGGAAACATTGGCAGGCGGAGTGCCGAGCCAAGCTCAGCAGCCGTGCGCTCGCTTCACAGCCCCAGCTTGAGCTGATCATGAAGGTATGCGTCAGACCTTGAAGTATACTCTTGAATATCAATACTTTCTCTCTTCGATTTCTTTCCATCCTAAGGTTGTCTGGAAGAAATCGCTTCTTAGCGATAAGACCGCCCATTGTACAATTTTTTTAAGGATTTTTAGTGTATAAGTTCCTTTCTGTGTACAATAAAGTATTTTCATTCATTCATTCACTTTCTTATTAATTTTGTGAAGTGGTATTCCTTCATTTCAAGAATCACTTTGAAAGGTACAATCTTATAAGCTAGCCTCTATTGACTGTTCTAATGCAGCTCCTAAAATAATAAAATGATTGTTCCCCAGCTAACAATAGGCGACTACGCATCCTTCGCGTCCATCCGTCCGCTGTACAGTTCCTGGTTCGACGTGCTCGGCGGCTGGGCGATGTACACCGCGCCGTGGACGCGACGCCGCGACCTCGGAGCCCTAGCGGCGGCCTGCGCCGGCATGCTGCCCGCCCCGGGACAACCGCTGGATAACACTGTCAGGGCGTTGTTGGAGGGAGATCTACATCAGGTATATTATTTGTATAAGTTTTCTATACCACAGATTAAATAAGTACAGATACCTCATTTCGAACATTGAAATGATTCCTTTTTTCGTCTGGTTTTTTTTGGTATTTGATTTTTGCGGCGCCGCCACCTAGCGGCGTTTTATCAAAATAAAACCATAATGATAAATTAATAAATATCCTTGGACTTTCCACACAGCGTCATCTAGTCCCAAGCTAAGCAACTTAATGCTTGTGTTTATGGTAACCAGATGACTGATATAATACTTAAATACGAGTACATTTGTAAATACATACATATTATAGGTACAAAACACCCAGACACGAAACAAATATCTACAGAACATGCAAACAGTGAGAGTGAGATGAGTAAAAGCGGCTACACACGACCCTAAAATCACTGGCAATGTCGAGACAGTGAAATCGGGGCTGAATCGACGATAAAATTGTCTCTACTCTACACACGTCCTTGCCTGTCAGTACGTAACCGACCGTGCTACAGACTGCTCGTTTTTCCATACATTACATCCATACATTTATACAGACTGCGCAAAAATCAGTCCTGATTTCGCATCGTCCCTGAATCGTGAGCTCGCCCGTAGCGATTTAGGGACGAAAAAAATCGGGTACGATTTGCCTACACACCAGGCTATTTATGATACGATCTAGGGCCCTCCCCACCACTGTCCCGATATTGCCAGTGATTTTAGGGTCGTGTGTAGCCGCTTTAAATGTCCAAGGGTATATTTATTGGTAAAATTGTCTGTCAAATTAGAAGGCGATCTCTTTCCCTTTCAGGTGATTCACGAGATACAGCAGATGTCAGATTGCAACTGGTTCGCGACGCATCTCACCGACCTTCTATTCCACTGCGGCAATCTCAAAATACTAGACAAACATCAAGAAAAGTAAGTCAAAATTATAAACCACGCAGCTAAAATGCACCGCTTGCCCATGTATAGCATGCGCCGCAGTTAGACCGCGCCTTTAGGTCAGTAATTTGTTTTTAAATTTATTTTTATCATGAGTTCATGAGACATTATTTTGTATTTAAAAATCAAACTGACGTAAAACTGATGTCCCATTTAACAAGATTATTTTTCTAAATAATGTAATGTTAATGGTGTTCTTCAGGTTTAATAAATACATTACATTTCATCCCTTTTCATTGCAGTGTAACCAACCGTCTCCGAGAAAGTCTTATCTTGGACTACGGCTGCCTGATATCCGAGCACAGCTCCATGTGGCCCGTGGGTCTCTCCTACCTGGCCGGCTGCGGGAATGAGGGGCGGCGGCGCGGCGAGCTGATGATGGAGAGCATCCCGGTGCATACTGAGGCTAAGGCTATGAGAGTGCTGGCTGAGGCGAGGAAATATGGCTGGCTTGGTGTCGGTGAGTTTGTTTATTTAATAAGTTTATTTGATTAAACAATTTAGTTTAGGTGCTGTTCTAAATTTACGCCAGCGCAGCGCCTTAGCTTACGTCAAAAGCAACTGCTTTTGACCGTCATACAGTTAGCGTCATTCAGTTTAGGTCTTATATTGAACTCAATATAGGACCTAAACTGAAGACGCTTTAACGGTATGACCGTAAACCTCCTGGCCTGTTTCTAAACTAAATTATCACTAATAAATAAATAAATAATTAAAAAAATTATCACTAACTAGCTGCGCCCCGCGGTTTCACCCGCGTAAGTCCCGTTCCCGCGGGAATATCGGGATAAAAAGTAGCCTATGTGTTAATCCAGGGTATCACCTACCTACATACCAAATTTCAACCAAATCGGTCCAGCCGTTTTTGCGTGAAAGAATAACAAACATACAGACATACATTCTCACAAACTTTCACATTTATAATATTAGTAGGATTTGTTTCAAATATGTTAGCTTAAATGTTATGTTAGTATATGTGCGACTGGCAGAGGAAAGCATGCGATCGGCGTAACTGGCGAAAGCGGGGGGAGGCCTTTGCCCAACAGTGGGACAAGATAGGCTAATAGTAATAGTAATAATGTTAGCTTAGACCTTTTCTTTCCAGATGTCCATGTACTTAAAGCTCATTCCTATGTCCACAGTGCAATCGGTGTGCAGCTGCCTATCCACCCGCCACCTAGCCTCCGGTCGCTGCGGGCCGGCGCTCGCGTGGGCGTGGCGTGGCGGCGGCGTGGCGGCGGCGGCGCGTGCCGCCACGCATGCGCTCAGAGAATACACGCGGACGAGAGAACTGACCGCGAGGGATCTGCTGAGCACACCGCCGCCCGCGCCGAGGCTGCATCATACTGTGCTGTTTCTTGGTGAGTTGTGACGGAGTTTTTAGGTCAAGTGCAAGTTGGCATCTCACGTATCGTTGTATGACGTTTAATTACCTTATTAAATATACTGTATACTGATCGAGAAAGTTTTTAAATGTTCCATTTCTTAGCTTAACTGGCCGTAATGTTTTGTAAAGTTTAATGTTAAGGGAGATGGAAAGAATTAGGGAAGACCTTTACCCAGCAGTGGGGAATACATGTAAAAAAAGAGATATCTTTATCAAACAAGTCGCTATACTCGTGTACTGCTTTTTGCCCTTACTGTCCCAAAAAATGTTTATATTACAACTGTTATTACAACCAATAATTGAAATATTGTATTTATGTTGCAGTAAAATACTGCGACTTCCACAGACTGTACAAAAGCAGAGAATTCAAGAAGGCGGCTGAGCTTCTCGTCTCGTTGATCACATCCAAAATAGCGCCTGATTAGTAAGTATAACTATCTTTGTTTTGCCCTGGCTGTAAAATGGCCAATTTTTCACTATCAAGCAAGGCACATAGCATAGCTTGATACTTAAAATATTATTGATAGATTTTCAATTTATCAATGTAATGCCTGAATACTCAAACGATTCTTAAATATTAAAGGCCCTATTAGCCGTTAAAAGGTTATTTTTTGACAGATTTGTATGAACAAATGTCAAATTATGACATAGAAAGAAAATACATTTATTTAGCACACATAGATAAGCACCACTCACTTAGCGTTTCAGTATTCAAGTGTTAATTTGTTGTTTTTAGTGATATTTCTTTTTCAAAGAAATTCCAAGAGACGCCAGTGGTAAGGCGGTACGATGTTCGTCAGCTAGTTAATATTGATTTCCTTTCAGTTTCACCGAGACACTACTACTCGACACACTACCATTACTGGAGAGTGATCCAGCCGTTCTGAGCTCAGCTGAGACCTGCTCTGTCATGCTGGCATTAGAGATATCGCCGCCGGAGTCGGCTGACTCGGCCGCGCTACTGCGCCTGGCGCTCGCTAGGAACCTCGCCCGGGCTGCACTCGCTGATACCGACCACAAAACAGAGAACAGCACCAACTAACATGAGTTAACTGGTGATGTAGGGCGTCAAACATTCTTTCTGAGAAATAGACTGGATACCACCATATTTCAATTTAAAAGGCAATCTTTAGACATAATTTATATGAAATTATGGGACTTTATCACGGAAACAAATGTCAGGAAATAAAATAATAATGTAAGTGATAAAGTCCCATAATTTCATATAAATTAACACCATATTTCGGCTAATGATTGGAAATTATTTTTGATCTGCTTTGAATTGGACGTAACAGGATTCCATAAGACACCCCACTCAGGAGAGATAATCAAAAGACATCAACATCCAAAATAAATAATAACACAAGACATAAAATTCAAAGTGATCTATGGATGTGTGCCAATGGTTTGAAAATTGTCAATAGATAAGCAAGAATAAGCAAGGATAAAAATGTTATCGTAAAGCAAAAAGCAGTGATTATTTTGTACTACCTACTTGTAAGTTAATAAAATCAATTGTTTTGCTATATAATGTTTATATTTGTAATTTATTTATTTATTTATTAGCCTTTTATTACAGATTACATTTACACCTTAACTATGACATCAACAATTTTCAGCACTATTATCTGATTGCCCTTTCTTGGCAAAGGCCTCCTCCAACTTCTTCCAATTCTCCCTATCTCTAGCAATTCTGATCCATGTTTTTCCTGCAAACTCCTTTAATTCGTCCTCCCACCTTTTGAACTGCCTTCCTCTCTTGCGTTTATTGTAATTGGGAAACCAATTCATAACCGTTTTACTCCATTTATCTCGTCCTCTCACTGTGTGTCCTGTCCATCTCCATTTTAGTTTCCTTACTTTAAACGTAACATCTTGTATTTTAGTGCGTCTTCTTAATGTTCTGTTTTGTATTTTATCCGATTTCTTTTTCCCAAGCATGCTCCTTTCCATGGCTGACTGACAGATTTCCAGCTTTTTGTACTGTAATTTTGTTAAGGCCCAGGTCTGGCATCCATATGTTAGGATAGGTAAAATGCATGTATTATAAAGTTTTCTCTTTATGTACATCTTTACTTCTTTGTTTTTCACAATTTCTCTGAAGGACCAGTACCGTTTCCACGCGTTGGCAGTCCTAACTTCTAATTCTTTAGTCATTGTGTCCTTCATTGAAATGATTTGTCCTAAATATGTATATTCGTTTACAGATTCGATATTGTTATTGCTTATTTTTATGCTAATTGATTCCTCTGTGGTATTTGTCATCATTTTTGTTTTTTCCGTGTTCATTGTTAATCCCGCTTTCTGGCTTTCATTGTTCAGCTGGTTCAGCATTTGTTGAAGTTCTTCTTTAGATGAAGCAAAAATGATGAGGTCATCCGCAAATCTTAAATGCGTTAGCTTTTCTCCGTTTATAACCAGGCCATAGTTATCCCACTTTAGTTGTCGAAAGACATCTTCTAGTACAGCTGAGAACAGTTTTGGTGATAAGGGATCGCCTTGTCGAACTCCCCTTTCTATTTTAAATTTTTCTCCTAATCTTTCTAGTTTGACTCTTGCTGTACTGGTTTTATAAATGTTTCGGATTATTCTTATATACTTCGTATCAACTCCTTGATTCTTTAGCGCTAACCATATTTTTTCATGTTCTAATGAGTCAAAAGCCTTATTGTAGTCTACAAAACAACAGTAGATGGGAATATTATATTCTTTGCTTTTTTGGAATATCTGTTTAACGACATATATGTGATCTATAGTAGAGTAATCGCTTCTAAACCCTGCTTGCTCTTTGGGTTGGTTTTCGTCGAGTGCTTTTGTTATGCGTTTGAGAATCACCTTCGAAAACACTTTGTAGATATTGGGCATCAGACTAATAGGCCTATAGTTGTTAATTTGGTTTTTGTCGCCTTTTTTGTGTATTAAAGTGATTGTCGAGGTTGTCCACTGTGTTGGTATACTTTCATTACATAACACTTCGTTGAATATGTCTGTTAGAATTGGTACAATGTAAATTTTCCCAGCTATTAGAAGTTCGTTACTGATTTTATCTTCTCCTGGAGCTTTATCTCTTTTTTGTGATTCTAAAGCTCTTTCTACTTCATGAGTAAGGATTGCCGGTACAGAAGTATGGTTTTCTAGGTGTGTTTTTTCGGTGTTGTTTTTATTTGAGTACAAATCCTTGTAAAAAGCTGTAGCTATGGAGATTAGATCAAGTCTTTTTGTCTTTTGTTTACCTGTTTTGTCTTTTAGGTTAGGTATCCATTCTTTGGTGTTTGATATTTGTTTTAGAGCCTTTTTTATACCACCAGTTTTTGCTATGTGTTCTTCGAATAATTTTAACTTTCGCCTTTGTCGATCTTTTCTCATACTGTTTTTAATTTGCTTACTTAATTTTGTTATTTTTGAACGTATGTCTTTTGTTTTAATTTTAGATTCCATTAGTTCAGCTCTTTGTTCTATTAGGTGTTTGACTGTATCGGTTATGTCGTCGTTTGTGTTTCTGGTTTTGTTTACGCAATTTCTTGTTGTTTTCTTTAAGACATCGTGTAGTCTATCTAGTTTTTCTTGTGTAGTTATATTATTTGTGTCTGCTGCAAAGTTTTCTAGTTTGTCTTTAATTTCAATTGTTAGATTTGGGGCTTCAAATAGTTTTGGTTTTGCTTTAAAAGGTCTACTTTTCTGTGGTGTTTCGAGCTTCAGTTTTGCTCTAACCATTCTGTGATTGCTGTTAAAGTTTAAGTTGTTCACCACACCACAGTCGTCGAAGAATTTAGGTCTACTGGTGAGAATGAAGTCGATCTCGTTCTTATAATGGCCACCTGGGGAAGTCCAAGTCCATTTGCGTTGCTTACGTTTCTTGAATTGACTATTTAATATTTTTAGACTGTTTTCTTGTGCTAGTTCGATTAGTTTGTCTCCGTTTCGTGTTCTTTTTCCTTCGCAGTATGGGCCTAGTATGAGTTCTTCACCTTGTCGCCTTTCCCCTGGTTGTGCATTGAAGTCACCCATAACTATAAGATTTTTGTATGTATGTTTTCTAATTGCATTATTGAGTTGAGAGTAGAATGCATCGATGTCTGTGTTGCTTGATTGCTCTGTCGGGGAATATATCTGTACTATAGACCATTTCTCTTTATAGGGGGGGAGACTTATATTAAGAATAGCAATCCGTTCAGAGATACCGATTATTTCTTCGATTTGATTTTTTAAGTCGCTTTTTATCAAAAAGCCAACACCATACAGGCCTGGTGTTTCACCCTTGTAGTAAAAAATATATTCTTCATGCTCTTCAATTTTCTCTCCAAGCCTCCTTACTTCGCTTAGTCCAATGATGGACCATTTTATATTTTTTAATGCTATTCGGAGTTCTAGCAATGCCTCATCTGTTCTCAGTGTTAGAGTATTATATGTTGCTATTTGTAGGTAAGGCTTTTCTAATTCGTGTGATTCTTTTTCTTGTTCGTGTTGTGGGGTAGTTGGAGGGTAGTAGTCATTTTTCCTCACGGTGACTAGCCGGCTTGAGGAAGTTGTTTTGTTTATTGTGCTTGTTTTCTTTGTTTGTATGTTATTGTGTTTTCCGTTGTTGATGTCCTGTTCTAGTTTTTTGATTGTTCTGATAATGAGGATGATCTTGCCCGAGCCATATAATCTAACATGTTAGTTTTGTTGATCTTCTTTGCGGCTGGGGCTGGCGCCTGCTTGGGCGAGTTGTTTGGGGATTCCATTCTATCTCTCTTTCTTTTATCTCTTGTATCTTCTACAGGATCTTTAATTACAAGTTTATCACCTTTGATGTATGCTATTTTCCCCTTTTCTCTCTCTTCTATCAGTTGTGGAAGTAATTTTCTCCTCTTTTCTAGCGTTTCTTTGCTCCAATCGTCTTTGAACGAAATATCAGATGTATTCTTTTTGTTTCTCTTTCTCATAACCTCATCTCTCTTCCAGGTATTCGTGAAGCTCACCAGAATGGGGCGTGTTTTTGTTCCCTTCGTACCCAGTCTATAAGCTTTGTTGATATCGCGCTTGTCCACTCTGGCTTCTGTGTGAACCTCAATTATTTGAATAACTTCTTCTATCAGGTCGAGTTTGCGGTTTTCTTCTTTAACTCCAAATACTATAAGATTATTTCTTCGTTTTTCGTTATCCATAAACTTAATTTTTTCTTGCAAGGTTTTAACTTCTGTTTTCAATTTTTTGTTTTCTTCCATGACGATTTTTAATTTTGCATCAATGTTTTCAGAAACTTTTTTAGTGACGGATTCAGTAATATTTTCCGTTTGTATAGCCATTTGTTCCTTAATTTTTTCCAACAGAATTTCCATGTCGTTGTTCATTTTATTGATGAATTATTTCCAAATGGTAGCTAGTTGTTATGCTGGCAATACTAATTGTGACAAACGCAGCGAATTGTAGATTCTGAACGCACCTTTGGCTGACCTTGGATGAAGTTGGTTTTGTTTGGTTGGTTCTTGAAAAGATTTGTTGGCAGCAGCTGTCAGATAATATGCCTTGATCGTAAATTCTAACCTCCAACTCGAAGACAATTTGTTGATTCTTCTTGTTTTCCTTGGTGAATTTCAGTGGAATTAATATTCACTTGTGTGACTTATAAGCCGCCGAACGATATTCACTATGATTAACCGCGATTTGGAAGTTTTTGGCACTGTTTTCGATTTTTGTTTGTAGGAGCAAAAGTACGTAGTGTTTACTGAGTGACACCGGAAACGGAACTTATATTTGTAATACATCAATGTAATATCACAATGCAACCTGGCATTCTTAATCCCTAAATAACCAAGTTAAGGTAAGTATTCTTTAATGAATAAAACAATAAGGAGGTAGGAACTTATCATTCAATGAGGGTACTACTAGGTACTACACAAAATACTTATTTTCTAGACTCATAGAAAGCTTCCATTGAATCTAGCTTTTCTATAGTATAATCAAGTATCCTATCATAGCCCTGATAATGGAACTTGCCATAGAAAAGCTGATTCTGCAGTAGACATGGAAACCAATATTTATCATCTAACCACATGTCCTCAAATGGAATTTTGTCACAGTCAAACCATTGTGGTAACATTTCTTCTGTTTCCTGCGGTATTCCTTCGAAAACAGTGGCGGAAAAAACTCTTACATCCATCATGACAGGTTCTCCTTCGAATGTAAACTCTAAATGTCCGATATTCTTCAAATTCTGCTGTTTTACGTCCACACAACACTCTTCTTTTAGCTCACGCACCGCGGCATCTACAATCAGAGATGGGCGGGTGGGTAAAAATTCGGGTGGGTAAAATAGGAAGGAATTGGTAAAATAGGTAAAAATGAATAAATACCCATTTATACCGGGTATTTTTTATTTATACCGGGTAAAAATTCTACATGTATTTTTGAATTATTTAATGTTAAAAATAATATGAAATATTATAAATTATTATGAAAATAAGTAGTAAGTAGAGTGTCATTGATATTACACAGGAAAACCCTTAATTTTTGGTATAAAATATGATTTCATTAGATAAATAAAATCGACAAAAATTTCTTTTAAAAGTCCACTTAATTGTGATTCGTGTAGGTACCTTTGAAATAACTTAAACCTGAATAAGAATTTATTTTATTCTTAACCTATACTGTCCCACTGCTGAGCAAAGGTCTCCCCCATTAGTTCCAAAGCATTGCGATCGCCAGCTTCATCCCACCAGTCTGCCCTAAATGCATCTAGATCATCATGCCAGCGTCTTCGAGGCCTGCCCCGGCGTCGCCGCCCATCCTCAGGCACCCACTGTGTGACGATCTTAGCCCATCGGTCTGGATGCATACGGCTCATGTGACCCGCCCACTCCCACTTGAGCCTGGCGGACTTGTTTCCTACATCGGCAATACCAGTTTCTGAGCGCAGTATGGTGTTACGGACTCTGTCAGTCCTCTTGACTCCAAGCACACTGCGCTCCATTGCCCTTTGGCAAACCTTGAGTTTGGACTTTTGAGCCTCAGTTAAAGACCACGTTTGCGCACCATAGGTGAGGACGGGCAGAACACACATGTCGATGAGTGTGCGTTTTAATGTCTTATGGAGAGTTCCCTTAATTAGTTCTTTCATGGACCAGAAGTTTTTCCAGGCGTTTTCAATCCTTCGATCGATCTCTTTATCCTGCCTGTTTTGAAAAGAAACTATCTGGCCCAAGTAGATATACTCATCGACGTAGTGAATAACTTGCCCGTCCACCTGGATCGTTCGTTTGGTGCTGTTCGTCATTATTTGTGTCTTTAACCGGTTTATCGTCAGTCCAACCTCAAGGCTTGCTATGCTTAGAACTTGTAGCATGTGTTGAAGCTCGAGTGCAGTTGAGGCAAAGAGAACGATATCATCAGCGAATCGAAGGTTCGTGAGCTTCTTTTCGCCAAATGATATCCCCTTCTGCACCCAAGTATCCGCCAGTTTCTTAAATACTTCCTCTAGTGTGCTTGTGAAAAGTTTGGGAGAAAGCGGGTCACCTTGCTTAACTCCTTTTTGTATGGGGAATTGGGGTCCTGATGTTATTAACTTAATGTCGGCTGTGCTATTGTTATATATATTTTGGATTAGATCTATGTAAGTTTGATTAATATCCTGATTTTTGAGTGCTGTAAAAATGTTTGAGTGATAGATACTGTCGAATGCCTTCGTGTAATCCACGAAAGCTAAATAAAGTGGTTTATGAAATTCGTTATATTTTTCTATTATTTGGTTAATGGTGTGTAAGTGATCAATTGTTGAAAAACTGGGGCGAAATCCAGCTTGCTCAGGTGGTTGATGGCTATCTAGTTGCCCATCGATTCTATTATGAATTGTTTTGATAAATGTTTTATATAAATGTGACACTAAACTTATTGGCCTATAATTATTAATATCAGTTATGTCGCCTTTCTTGTGGAGAAGTATGATATTGGAGTGACACATGTTGTTTGGAAGTTTCCCGGAATGCAAAATGGAGTTAAAAAGATTGGTTATGTGGGGGAGTAATGTCCGGGCTCCAACTTTAAGAGTTTCAGCGGTTATGCCATCACTATAATAAGAATAAAAAAAAATTATAAAAAAAAATTAACAATTTGAATTTTTTTTTAAATATAAACTTTTTCAAGTATCTAGACTAAAACTAACAAGTAAAAGCTTAAAATAGTTCGATTTATCTCAAAAAAATATGTATTGAATTTTTACCAGGTATTAATTCTAAATGGGAAGGTATAAATAGCTTCTTTATAAGAATTTATGTAGCTTAGACTTTTTCAAGTGTGTAGAATAAAAACGAACAAGTAAAAGCTAAAAATAGTTTGATGAATCTCAAAAAAATATGTATTGAATTTTTACCCGGTATTAATTCTAAATGGGTGGGTATAAATGGGTATAAATGGGTAAAAACTAGATGTGGGCGCCGCCTTAAAAATTCTCGGCGGCGGCGCGCTGACTAATTTCAATCGGCGGCGGCGTGGCGCCGGCGGCGTAGTTTTCTACTACCTACCTCCAACTTAAACTCGCAATCTACTCCCTACCTTCTTTAAGCCGGCCGGCTTCTTAATATCGTTTTAGGCGGATGACAGGAAAATGTCAGTCCTATACAGTACAGTAAATACCTTGTCCAGATCAGGTCATCAGGTACAAAAAAAAAACAGTTTTCCAAAGGGACACTTTAATAGCCTCGTAAACAATTTTTTAACATAAACACAGATAATAATAATTATAAAATATGTAAAATTGATAATCAATCTTACATCTTACATATTTTATAATTATCATGAATAAATATGATTTTATTAACCCGAATCGAGCTCAAGCGAGATCTTTTGGCCGTAACTGTTAGCCCAGCTACTGAGAATACCCTCTCACTCGGAGTGCTAGTGGCAGGTATACAGAGTAAAGCTCTAGCAAGAGCAGCATATAGATACGCATATATATGCACATAGAGGGAGCCTTCGACAGCGCGTGGTGGCCCGCGATAAGGGTGAGATTGGCCGAGGAGGAGTGCCCAGTAAATCTGAGGAGACTCATCGACAGCTATCTTAGAGACCGCACAGTCAGGGTTAGATACGCTGGCGAGGAGTACTCCAAAGAAACTACAAAGGGATGCGTCCACGGATCAGTGGGAGGCCCAATACAATGGAACCTCCTCCTCGACCCACTCCTAAAAGGGCTAGAACATCGCGGCGACTACAGTCAGGCCTTCGCAGATGACATAGTCCTCGTATTCGATGGGGACACTGGTCAAGAGGTCCAAAGACAGGCCAATGCTCTCTCGCCTATGTGAGGGACTGGGGTATCCGAAACAAGCTCAAATTTGCACCTGCGAAAACCAAGGCTATGGTAATCACGAAGAAGCTTAAGTACGATACCCCAATCCTGCACATGGGCGGGATCGACATTGGCATGTCTCAAGAAATTAAGATCCTGGGGCTCACAATAGACAACAAGCTTACGTTTAACAGCCATACTGCGAACATCTGCAAAAAGGCATTAAACATTTATAAGAAGTTGTCTAGAGCAGCCAGGATCAGCTGGGGACTCCACCCAGAAGTGATTCGCACAATCTACACGGCGACAGTGGAGCCAGTAATAATGTACGCGGCCAGCATCTGGGCTCCGGCAACGGAAAAGATCTGTGTCCAGAAGCAATTAAATGCTGTCCAGAGAGGTTTTGCCCAGAAGTTGACGAGAGCTTACCGCACCGCTTCCCTGCACTCGGGATTGATATTGGCCGGAATACTCCCCCTCGACCTTAGAATACCGGAGGCAGCAGCCCTGTATGAGGTCAAGAGGGGAGTGCCTCTGCCAATGTTGAAGGACAGGGAAGTGGAACAGCTGACGCCCTACGCGGAAACTGGGCACCCAGCGGAACACACCAACCTGACGTTCACGCAACTGGCAAGCCAGGAGCAGGTCGACCAACACAGCAACCACGAAATACGCGTATACACAGATGGTAGCAAGATTGGGGGTGAGGTCGGAGCGGCGTTGTCTCTGTGGAAAGACAATGCCGAGATCAAAACCCTCAAGCTAAAGCTGCCATCGTATTCTACGGTTTACCAGGCGGAGCTCCTGGCGCTGTGTAGAGCAACGAGGGAGGCCCTGAGACGGTCGGAAAGAACATATGGCGTATACAGCGACTCCAGGTCAGCTCTAGAGACAATCGTCAACAACGGTTCCATCCATCCTCTTGCCGTGGAGGCTCGTGAAAACATGAAAGCGAGCAGAATCCAGAATAAAGAAATATCTTTATTCTGGATCAAAGCCCACGCAGGATTGGAGGGAAACGAGAGAGCTGCTTCTAGTTTTCGCATCGAAAAAAACGTCAATGGAAAGTTTATTCACTGTAGTTTTTGATAATTCAGTCATTTTGGATGAGTCAATCACGATAAAAAATACACGTCTTTACGCCACTCACGCCGCGCGGTGAATGTCGGCGGCGGCGGCGGCGTGCGGGGGGCACACGGCGGCGCGGCGCCGGCGCGGCGCCCATATCTAGTAAAAACCCAATGTTCGGGTTTTTACCGGGTAAGCGCCCATCTCTGTCTACAATTCCTTCGTTAGGTTCCACTTTCCCGCCAAATCCGTTCCATTTGTTCACGCCGAAGCCGCGCTTTTTCAGGCCGAGGAGTATCTGCTTTTCGTTGCGTAGGAAGACCAGTGTATACAATTTTTTCAAAGCCATTCCTGACCAGTGAACACTGCTAGCTAATTGGCAGTAAGTAAATATAATGAGCTGACTAGGAAATAGCTGCACAATGTACCTTAGGGGCTTAGGTACGGTACGTAATTCTATTATTTTAAGAACGATTCAAATCATTTCCAAAATGTGAGAATTCGAAACAGTTTCAAATCAAATCAAAATAAACAAAGCCATGTGATCGCTAGAGGTGGTCGTTAAATCAATGAACCGTTTTTATAAACGGCTAGGGTGAACATGCCAGTTCACGACCAGTTAGTGGACTTGTCATCTTTGAAGTAACATAACTCTCAAATGTGACATTGTTTTGATACCAATTTTTACCTAGGGTTGAAGAAAAAACATCAAGGAATCGAATGAATGTAAGTTTTAATATAAATTATTATTGTTTCTATTAAATAATTAAAGATATAGCAAAAAGTGCTGTTTTGTTAGTTCCCGGACACTTGCGGCCAGCTTACGTCCGACATTTTCGTCAGTTTGCGACCACTCAAACGTTATTGAAAAAAGAGCCTTAGCGTGTAGGCTTTAAGGTTCAAAATAAGAATATAAATGAAAAGTTTACATTGATTTACAAAACTGGCTTGTGGAATCATTAGACGCAAACTAACCTTCTTCAAAAGAATATAGTTGGTAATATAGTTGGTTTACGACCTTGAAATACGAGACATTTTACATGTTTTTATTTGTGAAAATAGGATTGGTCGCTAGGTGACCGATTCCCGACCACCGAAAAAGCGTGATTTAAAGTTTCTGCATTTTAGGTTTAGGATTAAAATTTTGCTGGTCGGAATCTGACGTGAACATAAATAGACCTTTTGGAACAAAACTACAGCGTTCAACATGCCATACTATGGAGTATAAGCTAGAAAACGTAAAAAGAAGATAGGTCGAAAACAGTCATTTGCCGACCATGCGGTCGTAAAACAAAGAAAGTGCCATTTCAAACGCTAGTTTGGCGACCACCCATTATTTTAATTAAAAACATACATTTTTAAATGAATTGTTGCTTACAATATAAATACATGTTTTTGTCTACACCCCAAGCTACATTTCGATGCGTAAATCTCAATAAAACATATATTTTCTTACGTTTGAAAAAGTGTCCTCTCACTATTTTTTTTGTACTGTTTTTAACCAACCTTCATGTTTTCACTACTGCTCATGTTTGGAGGCTCCCTGATGGGCACCACGTATCCTAGGACACAAATCGAGATGCAGGATGGGTGAAGGCTAGACTGATGTTTCATTTAAAAATAAAACGAACAAGATCATTAGTCAGTTTGACTTATTATAACGATTTTACGAAAAAATGGTCGTGAACCGGTGGTGGTCGGCAAACTGGCATGTTCACCCTATATGCTCGTCAACGAATTAACTGCTTCTCTTCAACGAAATAACCTGTTGAAAATATGAACCGAATATTTCCGTCAACGTCTTCGCACGCAACTCGCGCTGTTTTACTTCAACGAAATAACCGGTTGAAAATATGAACCGAATATTTCCGTCAACGTCTTCGCACGCAACTCGCAAGCGAGTAATGAAGCATAGTTCCGATCCTTTTGCACCTATCCCTCTCTTACTCGCACTTCCGCGCTAATAAAATTGAAGATTGAATGCCTCACGAAAACAGCACTTATTGCTTGCAAGCTAGAATCTATCTACGTTCAATTTGATAATCTGATTATTTGAAAACCCGTTGACCGATTTATTAGCTTTTTTTTAACCTGTGTACCATTGAGGAAAAACAGTCCTTTATTCAGTTTTTCTTCAACCTAATAATATTCCGCCAACGTCAACGTATCTCGTCAACGTATCGTAAAATATCTCGTCAACGTCAACGTCAACGTATCGTAAAATATAACAAAAAAATATAACAAAAAATATAACAAAAAAAATAACAAAAGAAAAAAAGTACCAAAAAAATAAGAAAAAAATTGTATATAAAAAACTTAAAATTTACTAAATTGATTACTCATGTACATAAAATGAAATGAACTGCTAAGTGCGCCTGGATGTCTACTATTTTATTAAGACCCAGCCAGTCCTAAGCCTGGAAAAAGTACGAAGGGAAGTCTTAGTTCAAAACAGCTTGCGAAGTTGCTATCGAAAACGTTGACATAATATTGAAGCTATTAATGCATAATACGAATATTTATTGAAAACCCGTTGACCGATTTAACCGATTTTTTAACCGGTTAACCATTGAAGAAAAACGGTTACGTTAAATTAATCTAAAAACCCTCAATGACACACCTCTAGTGATCGCGCGGTTACTCAGTCAGACAGATGTCAAGTCAAGTCAATCATGAATCAATCAGCGTCAAAAGAAAGATTGCAGTCAGACATTCATTTCATTCATTCTTTCAGTTTTTTAAAAAAATTAAGGCGTTTATTCGTTGTCCAGCAAGAATAAAACCATATAAGGAACAAAAACAGTTCCTCCTATTACGGATAGAGGCCACTAGTTACTACCTAACTTAGTTCTTATTTTAATGCCAAGATGGCAGTTAAAATAAAATAGGGCTGGTAGGTGGAGCAACTTGTATGGTACTGGAATACTTACTTGTATTTCTTAAGTGATGGCCAACAGAGGGAGCCATGTTACTCATTTGATCCCAAAACGATTTTCGTTTCCGAAAACATTTCTTTCATAAGTAATTATCTATAATATCCGGGTGTTATCTATCTATAATATGTATGTATTTACAAAAAAAAAATGTATCTAAGTATTATATATCAGTTATCTGGTTACCATAACACAAGCATTAAGTTGCTTAGCTTGGGACTAGATGACGCTGTGTGGAATGTCCAAGGATATTTATTATTATTATTATTATTATTAATTTAGCAGTGAAGAGCAACAAGAAACCCATCTAACTTTTAATATATTATCCCGGGCATTTTTGTCGGAACTGTTTTTCAAAACAATAGTTTTTATCATCATCCTGGGATTGTAAAGGAGGTATTATCAACTCTATCTACTTTCACGGTTGATCTTTACGTAGGGCTAATATTTCCTCTTTTCCGATCACTGTTAAAACTTAAAACTTTAAAACCTAACCTTCCTAACACTAACAGGCACAAAATTACATTAAATAAGCCAGTATAATCAGTTAAGTATGGTATCTATGTACAAAATATAAAAGTTTTCTCTGGAAAAGTATCAATGCCTACGCTACGGAAGTGCTACGAGTTTTCTACGCACGTAGCATTGCTACAGCTCGTCTTATTATGAATCAGAATTGGTCGAAGTGAATACAAATTGGTCATACCCTTATAAATAATCTTCATATGAGTGTTAGAAATGGTATGTGCCCAGGAAACAATAAAATAGCTACCGCCTACTGTTCGTGTTTGCTGAATGAGACACAGAGACAATGCACGAACTGTTGGCACTCAGCCACCGTCTTGTCAATAAAGAAACGATTAACAAGCCAATCGCTATCGGAAATGCCTTACATATAATTTATACCATTGTCATCAATCATAGTGACAACAAAATTGTTAAGTACCTAATTTATTTGCAGTTAGACATTAAATACGTTTTAATTAATATTGCTATTTAGTTATCGATTAATGTAAGATGCCAAAGTATTTAAAATTACCTTTCTTCTTAACTACGAGTCGCCAGAATTTATGAATTTGCCTGTGAATTAAATTATGTAGTATTTAAGATCACAAATTGTAATCTTAACGTAAAAGTAGGTATATAGGTAAACATTAATTTATACCTATCTAGTTAATAATAAAATACAGTAGGTATTCTCTAGAAGGTGAATCCTTATAATATCCATAATAGTGGAACTTGAATCGCATTTTTTTTTGTTTCTAAATTACTTACTAAAACGTTTTCCACACACCGTTTTGACAATGCTCGTTGTTTTAATCCATTTTCTGCAAATGACAACATACCTATTAGATACAAAAAAAAATACCTTTATCAATCGAAAAAGTTTTATTACGAACTTAATCAACAAACAAGACAGATTATGAAATAACAATTAGCATTTGTTAATTCGAACATCGGAAGAGCGATGTTTCAACTCCGAGACAGAAATTAATTTGATTTAAGGTTTGCTGGGCGGCGTATTAGATCTTTGTAATTTAAATTTGTTATTAATTTGATTTTAATTAAGCCATCCAAGCTAATAACGAATATTTACGTCATCGATATCATCAATTTGATGACCTGTGGCGCAGTGGGTGGCAAGCTCAACTGAGATGCAGGGTTCGATTCCCGATACGGAACAAATGTTTGCATGATCTCCAAATATTTGTTTTGAGTCTAGGTGTTTTTATAGTACCTATGTATTTACATGCCTTTCTTAGACATCGCTATCGCTTGATGACACTTTAATTATGAATATCTACCGGTGAGCATACCTATATAATTAGGATTTCAGAAAATTGTAATTTAAAGATAAGTACTAGGTATTACTAGGAAATAGTATTTTTATGACAAACAAATACCGGGACTAAAAGCACCTATTTGTTAATCTAGGATATATCTATCCTGGTACTAAATTTTATTCAAAAAAGTTAAGCCGTTTGAGCGTGAAGGAGGAACTAACTTACATAGAAATTTTCATCTTAAATAATATTAGTGTGATGAGAAAAACTCTCAAGACAAAGTACCTACCTAGATTTTTATTTATTTATTTATTTAGATAAAACAGCAATTGAGAGAGAGATATAGTACCTACTGTATTAATACACTCAAGTAAATTAACCTATCTGAGGTTCAGGTAACTTCAGCAAGGAACAAACTTAACCAATTCATTGTATTGTACCTGAGGGCATGCTTGCATGAAAACACGATACAAATATGAACTTTATATTGGCTTTCAAACTCGTATGAAAGCCATTAGTATGAACCTTCCAAGGAATAGTGAACTTAATAATAAATAGGTTATTAAGTTTACTATTCCTTGGTAGAGTGGACTGGATATTTTGACATCGATTTCTTTACCGATGCAATCTTGAGAAATCATGAAAGTGAAGTGGGCAATTCTCGAAAAACTAGTAAAGCTAGTGCAGCGCCGCTCCCGGTAACTTGACTGAACTAATACATTCCATACATTTGAAATACTTGACCGGGTAGGTATCGATGTACTACATCCAATTCCATTTCAAATCTGCAACCCCTTATTCCCACGATAGCCTTCCTATCAGTATTCTGTGGTCTTGGTCAGGCGCCGAATCTTGATCTTATGAATTCGGTCATGCATTCGCCCGCTTTATAGCTTGAAGTCTGGACATATCCAAGTAAGCGTTCACGTCTCGGCACCGTACACTAGTCAAAGTTTAAGGCCGCATATTATAGAGATGGGTTTTCAGGCACTGTCGAGATTTCTCTGACTGAAGCATTTACAGTTTTTCCGAACGAGTTCAAATCCATGTATTTGAAATTCGTAAAGCCGCAGCAGATTTTTTGTTACCAAAAATGGTATAAATTTTGATAAGCTCTTACCAAAAGCATTTAACGAAAACCTACATGCAGGTTGCAATTAGAAAACTGGTCACAAATATTGTGCAATTTTCTTGTTAGAGATATTCCACTTTACCCTTCTAAAGTGGGGAATCGTAAATACTTGAAATTACTGAAATCTCCAATTGATCAATTGACCCCCCGTCCTTCAGTGACTAACCATCTGTCACAAGCACGCGCACTCTCGGCCCTACACGTGAAGTGATGCCAGCTCATTCAGATGTTATGTGACGTTTACCATCGCTCATCACGTGTCGGGTACAACAATTATTGAATAATCGACGTAAATGATACGAAAGTGAATGAATGGTAATACAAATTAACAGTTTTTTTTCAGAGAGAGACACAGAGTTGCAGATGTTAATCAGTCATCTAGTTACTATAACACAGCATTTAACTAAGCTAGCCCAAGCTAAGCAGTTAAAATGCTTGTTTTTCTTATTATATTAGTGTTATGAAACAATATTGCTACTAGTGAAAACTGTATTTATTTACATTGTTTTTTTTTCGAGTATTTGGTTACGAATAGGTTAAATCCCCCACATTCATAAATACAGGCTGTATTTATGAATGTGGGGGATTTTCAGGAAAATCTCTTAGAAAAAGGTCTATTTAATAAACCTTCTATTGAGGCTTATCTCTTCACAAGTACTTCTACCTACTTTGTCGAACCTCACTTTGTTTGATTGGCTGTTCAAAGAACTATTTAGATGAGGATAGGCCGAAAATAAAGTCAAGTTCCAAAGATATATACCTATCTATCGTGTTTTTACCTTAGATTTAGATTTTTTTAGATTTATTTAGATTTAGATTTATTTATTTCCACAGAAAAATTACAGGTGCTAGATCTAGAATTAGAGAACATAAATTAAGTATAAAAATGGACGGAGACAGAAACATTCCGGATCAGCACCATGAGGTTTTAGGACTTACTTCCCGTGCTAGTGTAAACTGTGTTACGGCAAAGTAGCTCTATTCCCCCGTCGTCGGCCTTTAATAAAGAGTATTTCCTCCCTTTACCTTAGTTTAAAGTATTTTTAGTATGGGATACGAAAGAACAGAAGTAAAATCAGACTATTTGTTGTTGCTTTGTTATTATTGTCATTTTTCTACATACCTACCAATAGAGTCAAGGAAATTAAAACATAAGTAGGGTGTTGAGTCTTTTCACTCTACGAGGGTTACCTACGTGGCGAATCGCCTACTTACCTACTTACCCTATTTTTGAAGGCGGTTTTTCGAAAGGCTTATCGCCAAAGATGCGTTAAAAACTATGTACCTATTTCCTTTTAAAATTAAAGAAAGTTAATTCAAAAATACATTTAACGGAAATAGGTACTTAGGTACTCGTAATTCCATCAAGATACGTCATTTACTGAACATCATGTTCGTAATGTTATTTGCGTTGGAGTATGCCACCTATGGTAGTACAATTTCCTGTACACGAGATACATTATACTTACGGTAAACAACACCTAAAATGCTTGTTTTTAAGGGCTATTTTGTAATGGGCTTGAAACTGGCGGTAACGCAAGAATGTGTCTGTGGTGATTGTCATCTGTGTTTGACGCTTTCATTCACGATGAATGGGACGGCTGCACCGAATTTGGTAATTCAACCGTGAACTTCGCGGAAGAGACGGTATATTTTCGATTACACATGGAAATGGACGACTCGTTTCTGGATGCGGTTTTGCCCACGTGGACGGAGTTTTTATAGTTTTTGGCATAGGTATAGGTACCTATGCCAAGTTTCATCCTAATCGGTGTATCTTTCTAGGCCATTTTTAATCGTTGAAGTTAAGCAACGTTCTGAGCGGTCACCGTTTGGATAGATGATCGAAAGTGACATAAAGCCTCAGCGTAAAGCGCTTTCGTGCTTCGGTTTCATTATATTTTCGACTTTTCCACTTTCTAAAACGATTTGACATTTTGGCTTAAAATGTCAGTGCGTAGTAGGTTATATTGTTATTTAAAAAAATACAATAAAACAAGGTCCTTATCAACGAGTTCTCTCCTGACAAATGGAGTTAATTAAAATTTTGTAAATAAAAACAAAACAGGATAACGAAAAGTAAATTACGTCTGACAGTCTCTTTGAAGTTTAGATTAATCTTTTTTGAGTAAGTGGGTCAACTTTTAAAAATAAATATCTTTGGACATTCCACACGCCACGAGTCCCAAGCTAAGTACCTATACTTCATTTCTTGAAGCGAACTAATAGGAAGAAAAATAATATTGGTCGTCGAAATTTATTGGATTGGCTAGATTTGACAATTGACAATTAATTTGACGCTCTAGCCAATTACGAGATACACCTTTATTTTCGACAACCAATCACGTGAGTTTGTTTTTTCCTCATAATAGTTCGCTTCAAGAAATGAAGTCTATGCTTATGTTGTGGGTTGTGGAAACCAGATGACTGATATCCTTCATTTTAGTAAAATTGAAGTGTTTGAGTACAATCAATCATCCTCTCAGTATAGCCGGCCATATTCACAAGAAAGACAATGGTCAATACGGCTGACTAGCCGCGGGTTTCCTCACGATGTTTTCCTTCACCGTTTACAGCTCGTGTTACAGCGCATATAAACTTTTCGACACGATATGTCCATGCATGGCTGGATTCGATCCCACGACCAAGAAGGGATCGGCCAAGAAGGTAATTGAGAGATGATAATCTACATCGATTAGTTACCTTTGTACTGTTTTGATTCGCACCGATTAACAGTAGATTAGTGTTGCGGCGTGACCATTTCGTAATCAATCACCGCAGCCAAACGCCCACACTGCCAATACAATATTAATTACTCAGTAGGGAGCACTTTATTGACTGATCAACACGATCTGCGGTGATCAGGTGTGATCTGTGATCAGCGATAAGGAATCAGGTGTGTCTATTTATTTACTTTACTAAATTATCCCATTGGTAGTAGCCTTCGAAGGTTAAACGTACAAAAATATCCTCGTAGACAGTCACTAAAAGGTTGATCAGTTTTCAATTTGAATCGTTTGACGTGTTACAAGTACGTTGCTTAGCTTGGGACTAGGTGACGTTGTGTGGAATGTTCACGGATATTTATTTATTTATTAACTGCGGACCTAGAAGACAAGAGTGTTGTGTCAAATGGTTATCAAACCGAGCAAGCAATACAGATCGAAGGTGGTGACCCTTTCGTTCCGCGACTGTACAAAAAGCATAATCCATGATGCTTTGATTAATGATTTTGCGTGACCTGATGTCGCTTTTTCCTCAACTGTTGTACCTACAATGTTTTTGGTATCTTGCTCAGCTTTGTTTTATTTAAAAAAGTAAATAGATAAATAATTGGATAATTAAATAGTCCCTTAAGTTAGCTAATTGTAGCGCGTGATGTCAGATGAACTTGTAAATAATCTATACTAGAATTAAGTAGGAGGTAATGTTGGGTTGTTTTTTGTTGCTACCGGGATAAAATATAGCCTATAACCATCCCGACAGTCAATTCTTCACATCGGTATACGAATTTTTGAAATCGGCAGAGTCTCTGTGAAACAAACAAACCAACATTACCTACCTCTTTAAGTAGGTATAGTATAGACACAGAATAAAGATGGACGCGCAGTGTCGCAGTTGTAAAACGGTATGCCAAGGCTTGTTACTTAGGAGTGATATTCTTGTTACTCTTATTACAAAGTAAAGGAATGTCAACAGGTTTAATAGCTGTTTGAGCGACATGAAGCCTGTAAGTTTAGAAGTGCTATTTAGCCTCACTTTACATAGACAGTTTAAAAACAAAACTATGTTGAATTACCTATGGATTTAAAAACTTTTAAAGTTAGCTTTTTTGTGTATGGATTTGGAATCGTACCAATCGTAGGTGTATTTTCACTGTTTCTATTTAAATATTACCAAAATCAAAAGAAAAGATTGGATTTTTTATCTATGGAGTATATTTAACCCTCGGCCCGACACAAAAGTAACTAAGTTTGACCACAAACAGAACTTCTTTGTATATTATGTCGTGTCAATTATTATCGTCTATAAAAAATATTTATTATTATCTATAAAAAATATTATTATCTTATACCTACTTAACTATTTTTATCTTATACCTAACTATTTGTAAATCCGCCGAAGTAGGGCCAACCCGCTAGTTCAGAATAAAAACGACAGCATCGGCAAATTAATTTAAATTTGTGTTTAGTTTCGGTATCGTTCCAACCTCCGTTTATTTGGGAGTAGTTCAATAATTGCTTATTTCGTGAATTGTTTCGAATTAATTTGTTTAGTAAAGTGTGGTTCGTTTGTTGAGTTAAAGCTGACGGTGCCAGCCGGCGGTCGGTGGTTTCCAGCGATCTGCTTTTGTTTAACAATT
The DNA here is from genome assembly GCA_947086425.1 of Xanthorhoe spadicearia. Classification (NCBI taxonomy): domain Eukaryota; kingdom Metazoa; phylum Arthropoda; class Insecta; order Lepidoptera; family Geometridae; genus Xanthorhoe; species Xanthorhoe spadicearia. The sequence goes on from OX352206.1 coordinate 364,158, forward strand.
GCTTAGTTTGTTTTCATTAGATAGAGCAAATTATTATTTTAAACCTAGTTTTTGCCTTCGGTTTTGCTTGGGATTAATATTTTTATCTGGCTGAAAGAACGGTATACCTCAGAGCCGTACCATGACGTCTTATTTAGCAATTCAGTTTAGGTTCTGACTGTCAAATCTTAGCACCTTAGTTTACGTCAAAAGTAGTTCGTAGTTGGACCTAAACTGATTCGCTGTAAACGGTCATGGTAAGTAAAATGGGGTGACAGAGTAACAAAAAAAAGTGACTTTAGCATTCGACGGGATATAGGATAGTAGGAAAGTAGGAACTAGGATACAAACGCGCGGTCAATGCGCGGTTTCATTAGCGTTTAAATCGATAAACACGTGTAATACTACCTACTCAAATATATTTTAGACTGTAGGATAAATTATTGTGATTATTTATTAAATCATATTTAATTGTAAAAACATTTATCCGATAATGTTTATTGGTTTTTAAAAATACAGAATAAGTAAAAGCATTGTAACATTTGCTTCAGGACAAAGCAGGTGACGATAGTTAAAATTGCCAACAACAGATGGCGCTAGGTGTTCGTACTGATTTGCCTAGAAGCGAATGAGTTGAAGTTCTGATTATTATTAGTCTGTCACTGTCTAGTCCTAACTTTTGAAAGGCCAGTACATTTGTGAAAAGTTTATGAAAAAGTGTTATGGATAGCTAATTTAGTAGTAATTCAGTGTAAATAAAAGGTGAAGAGTATCTGGCGTTGTTTGAACTTGTTAGCGTGAGCTAACAAATCAGAAGTGCGATAGGTAAGTTACTTTTGTCTACTTACTAGACTTCGCCCGCAAATTATTATTTTAGGAATGTACTTGACGATCTGTATTGAATCGTCGTGTTATGATATGTCATTATGTTGCAAAGAGTTTTATTGCGAGTAGTTTTAAAGCCAGACAAAAGAGATAGAGTGTCATAAGTTATTAGTGTTATAACCTTATAATAATTTGAATCCTAGTTGAAAGAAAGAAAGAACACATTTATTGACAACACAGATAGTACAAAACAAAATATAATACAAAAGAGCTATTTCTAAGAAATCCAAGCTATAGGTACTATGCTAAAACTAAATGAGTAGGAAAGGTGGGCAAGACTGAATGAACTAGTAAACTCCTATGGTATGGGAGTTGTTCAAAGGTCCAGACTCAGCTTAATACTAACTTCACCTGGTACCTAGGTGAAGAAGCGCTGGTTTTCGGTCTGGGCCTAAGGGAGAGTGACATAAACATACTAAAATAAATAAAATGAAAGTCTACATGATAGGTATAATAATTAAGGGTCTTATTCATAAAATGTCACAACAATGTCCCAGGCACTACAGTGTCCCGTTGGGTGTAGGCAAAGATTGCCTCCTGACGCTGTATAAATCATCTACTATAGATGCAAAGGCCTGAGTTTTATTCATAAAAACTTGACAATTTAATACAGGTTTAAAGAACGTTTTTTTTTTTCTTGTTACTCATATGTCAACAAAAAGAGATAGCAACAGATTTAATATGCGTTTTAGCTAATACAGGCTTACTGGTCGAATATGCATAAGGGGGTAAGTATATATCCTATAAAAATATTTACATATAAGTATATAAAATGTATTTATACATAAAAAGAAGTAATTTATACAAGAACATTAAACAAGTATAAATAATAAATTGGTGCATATATGGAATAGTAAATTGATAAATATGAATATAGGTAATTGCCATAAATAACTTTTACTGAGCGTCTCAAAGAACCTTATCTAGTAGTGAACCGACCAAGGGTGCGTCCCCTTGGTTCTTCGTGTGAGTTTCTATAGGGAAGCAGCCTAGACACTGGTTTGCATAGAAATTAATAGCTTTTTGAAAGTTAGTTTAAAAGAAATTATTGTTGTGTAATTGTATTTGGAAGAAGTTCAATCAGAAGTCTCCTACATTCATTTTATATGGTCGAAGGGTTTATGGAAGTTTAAACTGTAGAATGAATATTTACTTAACCCTTCCATCTTGACACTTTACTGTTATTTATTTGTTTATAGGAAAACCAACAGCTTCATAGCCAATTATAGGTTTTCATGGGTAAATTACAGATTTTAAAACATTAATGAACTAAGATTAGAGATAGATTAGAGTATATAAAAATAACAAAATAAAGTTAAGTAGTAACACATACACTAATTACTATTATATAGCACCTACACATTGTCATCGTTAGCAACACCAAAGAATTCTTTGCTTAGCTGCCACCTTGCCGATCTAGCACTTGTGCAAAATAGATCAAGATCGAATTTTCTACTGAGCTGGGATATTTATATATTTATTTATTTATTTATTTATTGGAGATCCAACAGCTTACATATATCGGAGTTGACGATGATTTAACAATAGGAAGCCAATTAAAGGTTCTCACGATTATATATCGGACTGGCATTAACAGTGAAATGGTGAAGTTATACAATATAAATAGGTACATGAGTAGCTACGTAACTGATAAAATATAATTGGTAAACAGCTCATTAAGAAGATTTTACATTAAAAAAAAATACTACTGAACAAAATCATTTGAGAGGAAGAATTCCCTGCTCAGTTGCCGCCTCGCCTGAGAGCTGCTGGTGCAGAGGAGATCGATATCAATTTGTTTACTCAGCTTGTTGAAACTGTCGCATGCATGCCACAGGTAAGAGTTTTGTCTGTAATTTGATGAAACTACAGGAACATGTATTGGTGAATGAGATCTAAGACGTTTGGATGGCACATTAATTTTTACTTTATTAAGAAGATCTATACAGTCGATATCACCTGACATTAACTTTAAAAGAAATGTTACGTCTGCAATTTCTCGTCGCTTAGAGAGTGGTAGAAAATGAAATTTCCCACAAATATTTTCATAATTGTCAGAAGAGTATGGGATTCGCAAACGATAACAGATATACTTGAGAAACTTGGCCTGTATCCGTTCGATTCTTGAGATATATGTCTCATAGCGAGGATTCCAAATTTGAGATACATACTCTAGATTACTTCGAACGTAGGTACCTACAATAAAGAATTTTAAATGTTTTTGCTTGCTTAAAGTCACCTGAAACTCGCATGATAAATCCAAGGGCTTTAGATGCTTTAGCGACCATAGAGTCTATATGGTCGTTAAATATAAGCTTGGAGTCGTGGAGGACCCCAAGGTCTCTAGTGACACTGTCCATCTTGAGTGGTTGACCTTTAAGAAAGTATGACGTCGGCAATATATTTGATTTACGAGTAAAAGTGACTACTGAGCATTTAGAGGGATTTAGGTCTGACTTGTTTTGCGAACAAGTATAAGTCCAGGCGCGTTAAGTCAGCTTGAAGGTCTGCCATGTCGTTCATAGATTTGATGGCGGTGAAGATCTTTATGTCGCATGTCGTCGGCAAAGCACAACAGCTGACTAGTATGGAAGCACTGATATTATATAGAATAGTTAAACTTTGAATTTATTTATTTATCTATTTCAAACAAAATCCACAGCTCTCCCGGTTTTGTAAACAAAGGAAAAAAAACTTAATGTAAATAATTAATTTAATTTCTGTGGTTTTTCTTCTTTGTGTGTGCAAAAAATGGTCAGAAAATGATTCTACGAGGCGTTCACGTGATCGAGAAAGAGGATTACGTGGTTCAAGGCGCAGTAGCGCAGAGCGCTCCCGCAGCCCTGTTTTCGATCGGGGAATAGTGCACAGTCGTGCCAGCCAACGGGTGCGCAGTCCTGCCAGCCGGCGGACGCGTAGTCCCGAAAGCCATCACACGCGCAGTCGCGCCAGCCAACGGGTGCGCAGTCCTGCCAGCCGGCGGACGCGTAGTCCCGAAAGCCATCACACGCGCAGTCGCGCCAACCAACGGGTGCGCAGTCCTGCCAGCCGGCGGATGCGCAGTCCCGAAAGCTACCACACGCGCAGTCGCGCCAGTCAACGGGTGCGCAGTCCTGCCAGCCGGCAGACGCGCAGTCCCGAAAGCTATCATATCACACGCGCAGTCGCGCCAGCCAACGGGTGCACAGTCCTGCCAGCCGGCGGATGCGCAGTCCCGAAAGCTACCACACGCGCAGTCGCGCCAGTCCCGAAAGCTATCACACGCGCAGTCGCGCCAGTCCCGAAAGCTATCACACGCGCAGTCGCGCCAGTCCCGAAAGCTATCACACGCGCAGTCGCGCCAGTCCCGAAAGCTATCACACGCGCAGTCGCGCCAGTCCCGAAAGCTATCACACGCGCAGTCGCGCCAGTCCCGAAAGCTATCACACGCGCAGTCGCGCCAGTCCCGAAAGCTATCACACGCGCAGTCGCGCCAGTCCCGAAAGCTATCACACGCGCAGTCGCGCCAGTCCCGAAAGCTATCACACGCGCAGTTGCGCCAGTCCCGAAAGCTATCACACGCGCAGTCGCGCCAGTCCCGAAAGCTATCACACGCGCAGTCGCGCCAGTCCCGAAAGCTACCACACGCGCAGTCGCGCCAGTCCCGAAAGCTATCACACGCGCAGTCGCGCCAGTCCCGAAAGCTATCACACGCGCAGTCGCGCCAGTCCCGAAAGCTATCACACGCGCAGTCGCGCCAGTCCCGAAAGCTACCACACGCGCAGTCGCGCCAGTCCCGAAAGCTACCACACGCGCAGTCGCGCCAGTCAACGGGTGCACAGTCCTGGCAGCCAGCGAGCGCGAAGCCCTGCCAGCCAGCGAGCGCGCATCCCTGCAGGCCAGCAAGCGTGCAGTCCCGTCAGCCAGCGGGCGCGCAGTCCTGCCAGTCAGCGAGCACATAGCCAGGCCAATCAGCACACTTCTACTGACGAACGTCCTCGCAGTAGATCAAGCTTGCGACTGCGGCGTGACTCAGAACAGGGCGCGGAGGTGGTGAAGATGGCGAACAACGAAGGAATAGAAGCAACGAGTTCTCCAGCAGGGACTGATGCATCGGATGGTCTGTAGTTGAGAGGCCGCGGCGGAACCCTGCCTGCTCTGCGGGCTGATGCAGATCTAATTGTTGGGATATTCTGTTTTCAATAATTTTAATAAACGTTTTATATATATGAGAGATTAAACTAATGGGACGGTAATTTCCGATATCTGTTTTATCACCCTTTTTATGAAGCAATATAATATTAGAATGACAGAATCTATGAGGTATGTCAAATGTAAATAGAATTGAATTAAATAAATTAGTCAAATGTGGAAGTAAAGCAAGTTCTCCGACTTTCAAACTATCAGTTGTAACACCGTCCTCTCCAGGGTTCTTTCCATATTTCATTCCGATAAGCGCGCGATGTACTTCGAGTCCTGTGATGGGCGGAATGTCTTCTGAGCATGAATTATTAAGGGCCGTTGAGTTACTGGAATTAGTATTAGTATATAATTGTTTATAAAATGAAGTACAAATGTTTAAAATTTTGGTCTTATCTCCCTGTTTTATCCCGTTCGAATCTCTTAATGCCGTAATTGATGATTTCCTCGTTTGTGTACCTCTCATTGCAATTCTAAGGGATTGATTTTTGTCTAAAGCTACTCTAACCAGACTAACATTATAATTCCTAATATCGCTACGTATGCTTCGCTTAACTTCTCTGTCTTTAATTCTAAATTCCGATGTGTATGAAATTAACTTTTGTCTTTCTTCGATAAGTGTTTTGGTTTTGTTACTTAACTTATTAAGTTTATTTTTATTAAATTTAATTTTTCGACTTGCTTTTTCTATACGATCAAGAATATTGGAATACTGTGTTTGGACATCCTCGCAGTTCTTATTGTCCAACAACTCAAAGCTGTTTTTTTAAATCCAGATTAAACTGGTCCTTATTAGAAATTAATGTAGTTTTGTCTAACTTCTTAATAGTTTTCTTTATCATTAAAAGCCTATGGATTTTTAAGTTAAATTTTAAAACGCAACGCAGCGGTCGATGGTCGGAGCTAAATTTAATACTATTCAAAACTTCAATGTTGGTGATGATTTGTTTGCTGGAAGAAAGACAATAGTCAATTTCGTTTTTCGTTACTTTATCTGGGGAGAACCAGGTCCAGCGTCGTTGGGTTTTTTTTTATTTTTTTTTTATTTTTACAAAAAAAGCTATTGCTTAAACTCAAACCTTGCCCGCAAGCAAAGTTTAAGAGTCGCTCTCCTCGATGATTTCTAATGCCAAGCCCATGTGGGCCAAGAACGGTGGGATTATCTTGGGCTTGTCTTTTGCCTACTTTAGCATTAAAATCTCCGATCACTACAGTCCAAGTGGTTCTATTGTCATCGCATGCTTTGTTTAGCATATCATAGAACTCCTCGACTTCGATGTCGGGATGCGAAGATGTTGGCGCGTGAGCTTGGACTATCGTGAGAGCTGTTTTATTAGCAATGTGGAATTTTAATACAGCAATTCTGTCGGAGTACGAGATGAACTCCTTGATGTTAGATTTCCATCGTTTTGCGACTAAAAAGCCAACTCCGTACTGACTCCCACTCCCACTATAAAAGAAATATTATTGTTACGCTCTAGAGTGTTTTCGCCATCTCGTCGTTATCATGATTAACGTTATCGTCGTTATCGTCATTGATCATGATTAGATTATTTAAAAGCGGGAACGGCATAACAGAACTAACTTTATTTAGGTACTTCCTTTAGATTTTATTTAATTATGTGTGTTAATTTTATATAGATAAATAAGTGCAGAAGCGGCCTGTTGCCACTAATTCTTATATTGTGTTATAAATTGTAGAGCCTAAGGCTCGTATTCGGAGACTTCACTCGGACTTGAGTCTACATTCAAGCATCGAGTTCTCTATGAAAACTGAGTTATGAGTCACTGCTTGGGACACGATTTACGCTTGAGTGTAGTCTCTGAATACAGGCCTAAGTCAATCATTTGGTATTCAATACAGAAGCGACCTGTTGCCATCATTGACAGAAGTAGGCAGAATCACAATTGTATGATTAAATGTTAAAATTAATAAGTACCTAATAATGTACCTCTGAGTTTCGCTTTCATTTCACCTATCTACACGAGGACGTGTAGTTGGAGTCGGATGGCCGAATGTAATACTACCTACTCAAATATATTTTAGACTGTAGGATAAATTATTGTGATTATTTATTAAATCATATTTAATTGTAAAAACATTTATCCGATAATGTTTATTGGTTTTTAAAAATACAGAATAAGTAAAAGCATTGTAACATTTGCTTCAGGACAAAGCAGGTGACGATAGTTAAAATTGCCAACAACAGATGGCGCTAGGTGTTCGTACTGATTTGCCTAGAAGCGAATGAGTTGAAGTTCTGATTATTATTAGTCTGTCACTGTCTAGTCCTAACTTTTGAAAGGCCAGTACATTTGTGAAAAGTTTATGAAAAAGTGTTATGGATAGCTAATTTAGTAGTAATTCAGTGTAAATAAAAGGTGAAGAGTATCTGGCGTTGTTTGAACTTGTTAGCGTGAGCTAACACACGCGCGTTCTAGAAAAGCGGTCAGCCTTAATAAGCTTTTAGGTAACATTGTGAAATTCGAGTACTTATTTAACGATACATTATAAGCACGATAAATTCCCGTTAATGTATTTACAAACGTCGTTGAACATAAATAAGATGAATAACATGATGCAAAGTTGTGTAATGTTTTCCGTAATTCAGTAATAATTCATAACTTCTCCTTTCTGAATTATTTCTATGGGATTTTCTTGTACGGAAACCATTATACGCCAGTCCAACATATTCGTATACTCGTATAGGTACCAACTTGGACTCAAGGCAAATGTATAATATCTATGGTTTTACATTCTGCACCAAAATTCTTGTATAATTTTGTTCGCTGTGGTGTTTGAACTTGTAGGTTACCTATGCTATTTTCTTAACTTGCACTCTTTCATTTCTGAATAAGGATTTTTTCACCACCACGGCTACACGCATGGAACGCAAAAAAATATAGCTTCTGTACAAAACTTCATCAATATCGGTGCAGTAGTGGTTTATACCGACGTCAAAGCGTTACAAACATACAGACAGAGTTACTTCTGTAATACTTAATATTGTATATTTTGGAACTTTTTATTTTCATCTGAACTAATTTCAGAAACTATCGTAAGTAGTTTCGGCACACGTGCCTCTTCTCATCTAAGCAATTGGTCCCAGCTAAGTGATTTGGGACGGGGTCGGGTAAATTGGCTAGCTATGGCCAATTACGCACTTCTATAGATACCCCGGTTGTACTGTGATGTTCAGACGAATGATTGACATCTTGGTCTGAATTTTTTTGCCTAATGGTTTAGTCTGGTCAAAATATTAAGTAGGTACTTAAAAGAATGAGAATGACGGTACAAAATTCACAAATAAAAACATACTTACTAAAATTCACAAATAAAAACATACTTACGAAAATAAATAAAATGATTGATTGATTGATTGACTTACCGATTTGCAAAAAATCGAAAGAAAAAACATTTTATTAACATATCATTTAACATTTTAAAGCCTACGATCCTACGACTTACAAGTCTTACATACAACTTTACTGTATCCTCAAGAATACAGGTTTAGTCGTATTACAACTGTATCCTCAAGGATACAGTCGTAAGTCGTAGGGTTTATTGAGACTTCGAATCCATTTCGTATTAAAAGAAATCGTTTCTCAAAGATGATTAAAGCTTTTCCATCATGTGTGTTGTGTTATCGACAGATCCAAATTACTTCCTTTACAACCACTACTTGTAATCGATACTTTATAAGTATGTGGGCTAGCACAGATTACCTACATAAGACAGATACCTCATCTCGAACATTGTTCATTTTTCTTCGGGCTATTTTGTGTTTGATTTTTGCGGGGCGCCCCGAGCGGCGTTTAGGTCTTGCCTGCAATCAAAAACAAGTAACTCCATAAATTGCTAAGTATCATGCATAAACGCCGCTACGTGACGCCGCAAAAATAAAACACCAAAAAATAGCCCGAAGAAAAATGGAGTGAAATCAATGTTCGAGATGAGGTACCAGTGGTGGGAGTCAGGCATTGGCCAAGTAGATCAGTACCTCGACTTTTGATCCGAAGATCGTGAGATCGAATCCGGTCGTGCATCAATGAACTTTAATTATGCGCTTTAACACGCGGTAATGGAAATTATCGTGAGGAAATCAGTTAGCGTTTTAGATGTCGATGGGCTTGGTAACCGTATGGAAAGTTAACTTCTGCAAAATGTGGACACCAAATATGTACTTGGACATTCTCTGGCTACCCCATTATACATCTTCAAAGGATCTAAAGAATTAGGTAGGTACATACATATAGCAGATTTTTTTTTATTTATTTCATTTAAAGTGAAACAGATAAATTACTAGAACAAAATATAGTAGGTAAATATAAGGTACATTATGTAACATGAGGGGATCTCAACAATAAATCCATCCAAGAGTGATTTTCAATAATCAATGTTTTTTAAGGGCCATTTACACTGCGCAGTTAAACGGCTACTCAATATGAAAATACAAACGTGAAATCGAAATGGCGTGCTTAATCCATTGGGAAATCGTGAGTACAAAACTAGACGTGCGGGCCGGATATACATTGACGGCAAGCCGGATATTAGATTACAAAAATTCTTTCACCGACGTGTAGAATGGAATGTCGAGATGGTTATAGGCTATATTTTATCCCGGTAGTTTTTTTAGTACACCCGTGCAAAGCCGGGACGTGCTGCTAGTACAAAATAAAACGAAAAATTACAGCTAAAATACGTTACTACGTTACTTCATTGATCAACTATGTAACTATTCGACGATTGGTTTTTTTGTGGATTACTGTGATTTCGTTTCCCTACAACTTATAACAGGTTAGAGAATACCCCTGCCCGAATAGACGGATTCTAGGGTCGTCCTTAAAAGGCTTTAACTTTGACTTTGATGCCGGATAACTGAAATAAGACCGGATAAGCCGGATAATAAGCATCTCTAGCTCGTAGCACGTACCGTGCATGCTTCATTGGTACTCCTAATTAATGAACGCGCTGGACTTCGTAGCGTGTTTCGGACCGTGCAGATTTGTTGACTCATTGTTTATTAGAACTTCATAATGTGAATTGTATTAGACTACAGAATTTACTATAGGTACATAGGTACATAGGACTGGCAAGAGAAGCGTCGGACGTCCAGCAGCACGATGGGTCGACGATATTGCCAACGTCGTGGGCCGGCAGTGGATCAGGCAAGCGCTGGACCGTGAGAAATGGCAGAAATAAAGGGAGGCCTATTCCCAGCACTGGGAGAGATCAGGCTGCGGATGATGATGATGACATAGGTACATTTCCAATCAGAAACTAAAAATTAACTACCTAAATAATTAACACTTAGACACTGTGACGTTTTTGCGTGGAAGTGTAGCTAAACATTTTACATCCATACAAGCTTTCACGTTTATAATAAAACATAATATATTTGTCAATTTTTTCTCTACCTATTTTTCAAAGGGATGTTTTAAACACGTTTCATCAAATTGCAAAATATTTAAGATACCTACATCCAAGAATCATCTTCCATCGACCGGCTTCCGAAGGTTCCACAGAAGAAGCCAAATAGCTCGCGTAACTATGGCAATAATTTATCATTGAATTCTGTTATTTTGCCTTCAATGTTTACAGTATCACTTAAACTTGCTTATTTCAAATAAAATTAATAAATCGATATACTTGAGTCACCCACATCAACACATACGTTAGCACGATCATTGATCCTGTGGATATGGCCGGCTAAGAGAGGATGGCTTAGGTGCTGGGCAAGCCTATTCCTTACAAAACAATGTCCCAAGCACTACAGTGTCCCGTTAAGTGTAAGCGAAGATTGCCTCCTGACGCTGTATAAATCATCTAGTAAACATGCAAAGACCTGAGTCTATGTCTACTGTTTTTCCAGTATGGCGGCCCCAACCACAGTGGACATGCGCCACACGAAGCTAAGCGCTGAAGACGCGGCTCTGATCGCCGGGGAGCTGGTGAAGCCTTCCTGGGCATCCAGGAACGAGGGCATCCACGAGCGCATCAGCTTTGACGACACACTGTGGGGCTTCGAGCTGGCCGGTGGCAGTTATTACAAGACTCCTCTTAGAGTTGTTGGTGTAAGTTTGTTAACCTGCCCCTCTACTCTACAAACCGAAAATGTATGCTTTGTTTACCTTAAGTGATTGTAACGATGCCTCGTTTTCGGTTTGTAGAGTAGAGGGAGAGGGGCTGGTTAGCTGCAGAGTTTATACCACTGTTAGCTTTATTGAGTAAATTTTAGCAGAAAGTAGAATTCTTATAGTTTATGGCATTAATTTTATGTATTTATTCATGTCCCACTGCTGGGCAAAGACCACCACACAAAACGCGGGATTATCAATTTGATCTGAGAATTTGATTTAACTATCAATAAGGTTAGCAGGCGTTTATTATAATTAAGTACTTAGTTCTCACCTATAATGAACCCATTAATTGAAACCTCTACTCAATTAAATCAATCCCAAAGCTATTATTAGTGCTTGATAACCCATCAATTTCTACGCTGTGTAGGTACTTATGAACTAATTTGTGCAGGTAATTAGGGCACAATAAATTGCCCTGTCCAAATAAGAAGCCACATGTTGGGCCAAAAAGGGCGTAACGCATTCAACTTCATTCACTACTAGAATAGATTTCTATTTGCGCCCTAGAGTGAAAATACCCGTGACGTCACGGTTAGACTGTGTTATGGTCATAGCACACTCGATACTTTTAGAATCGATTATATCGATACTGTAGTCATGTTTTCCCGATTTTATGAGTGTGATCGCAATAATAAAAATTGGTGAACGGGTGCCAGAGTAGTTAAAATTTTCTTGCGTTTTTTTTCGTTTTGCAGGACAATGTCATGTTGTATCTTGATTTGATGTTACGATCGAATTTGTGGCAATAAATGTCACAGTTGCAACAAAAAATCATTGGTTGCAACTTCGTGTTGCTATTTCACAACTATTCTCTCGATTCTCGCATTTTAACAACACAGTTATTTTTAGTAAGTATCTTAATGACCGTGAGTCAAACTCACGGACCGCGTAAGAAACACGATACTGCACTCAAAGACACTAATAGCTGATGTAGCTCACAAATCAGGCCAACTGAAGTGGGACTGGGCTGGACACGTGAGCCGCATGTGCCAGCAACAATGGGCAAAAACAACCACCGATTGGGTGCCCCAACAACGACGGCCACGTGGAAGACCCAGGCGGCGATGGCGAGATGAGCTGGACTCGTACGACAAAGAATGGCACCAGAAAGCACAAAGCCGGGATCAGTGGAAAGAGGGAAGGGAGGCCTTTGCCCTGCAGTGGGAAACATCAGGCTTATAATAATAATCTTAATGACCACGTAAGCCTTTAGAAATTATTTAAAATTTAATAATTGACTGCTAGCTCTAAAACCTAGTTTAGGATAAAATGTTTTTTTTTTCAATATTATGGCTATAGTAATCTTAAAGTAGAAAGAGTTTGGCACTGTTGTTGAAAATGCCTGCTTCTTATGCATTGTCGGTAAAATAGTTTGTAACTTTTGCTGTTTAAATATCTGTGCCAGTTTATCCATCTTAAAAATCAATTGAAGAATCATGCGAGTAATTTGAAGTTAATTATTCGAGATAAATAACGATAGAGATGTCGAGATAAAAATACTAATTATAACTGTGTATGAGGAAGCCAATTAGGTATGTACTATTGTGATCGGACAGGAAGGAATGATAGTCGTAAACAATACAAGTCGATTATAAATGTTATCAGAATGCGTTATTCATCTTCAAAGAATCTAAAAAATAAAACTTGACAATTTAAAATAGGTGTAATAATCATTTTAAGAACTTAAACCTTTAATAGCAAAAACGATCAAAACAGTTGTCATGAGTAACAAGAAAAAAACATTCTTTAAACCTTTTAAATTGCCAAGTTTTTATGAATAATGAACTAAACAAATAAACAAAGAAAAGTAATAGTCTTCACCCAATGTTCAAGAATTGGACAATGACACGAATTTTGTAACCAGGTGAGGCCGGGCAGCCGTGCAGAACAAGCATGCATCCGCAAAGGAGACACGGTGCTTCGCATCAACGATATCGACACGAGCACGCTGACGTTGCAACAGGCGCACGACATCGTGCTCGAGTCCGGGATACATCTCAGGATAGCTGTAACTTCGTGAGTGTTACCACAGATTACATAAGTACAGATCATGCCAAAATTATCGCAGGTCAGCGTATGTTGGTGGAAGATTAATTCGCAAGATTAACCAACATAAACTAGCCTGCGATGATTGTTTTATTTTAATAATATTACCTATTAGGTATTTATGTAAATGTTTTTAGTATTTTAAATAACCCTCGATTTCTTTCAGGCCGGATGACGACGAAGACGCCTACTACACGTATCAAGATGCTATAGTAAGTTTAATTCTTAATTGCTTAGTTAACCCACAGATAAAATGTAAATGTAATGTACCTACAGATGGTCCATCTAGAACATTAATTTCACTCCTGTTTTTCTTCGGGCTATTTTTTTGTGTTTGATTTTGCGGCTCCCCTAGGCCGTGTTAAGGTCTTGCCTGCAATCAAAAATAAGTAACTCCATCTAGTGCTAATATTTTTGATTGCAGGCTAAAATGTGCTGAAAGTCTTACACCCGTTTGTTACCCATAAATTCTTAATTCAGCCTTTGAAATTAAAATTAATATTTACCCCTTAAGTTATTAGCACTGTAATCTTCTTTATAATTACAACTTCCCCGAATTGAGTGTTAAAATCTTTTATTTCTTCGTATTTTGTAATCATGATACTTCGGGAAAAGACGAAACGATAATAGGGAGTTCGTTTGTGAGGGTAAAGATGGCGGGAGTATTTATTTTGGAAAAAAAAACATTATTTATATTTACGACCTCTGTGGCGCAGTTGTGTTAACGCCCGGCTGAGATGCGGAGGTTGCGGGTTCGATCCCCGCTACGGGACAAATGTTTGCATGTTCTGCAGATATTTGTTCCGTGTCTGGGTGTTTTCTATCTATAATATGTATGTATTTACAAAAAAAAATTTGTTTGTAAAATAAGATGACCTACTTCTGAGGCTGAGTGACTAAAGTTACGTTGCAGAAGCCAAAGGTTGCAGATTCGATACCCGCTACAGGACAAAATGATTCTATAGCGCAGCTCGTAGTAGATTAGAAAATATTTAAATTGATATTGTAAATAGAATAAAATATAGGTTTAAAAGTAAAATAATTCTTGTTGTAGGCCGACGAAGCTCGTCTTGCAGAGGAGTTGCGGAAAGCGAGAGAAGCTGAAAGGATCAGGAGAGCTATTGAAAGAGCTGTAAGTTTATAGTCATAGTAGCAGCTCCGCTCCGTTGTGAATCGTTTCTGTTGGAATACTGGGATCAAAAGTAGCCTACATGTTTAGTCAAGGTATGCTTATCCTGGTACTAAAATTCATTTAAATCCTTCTAGCAATTTGAGCGTGAAAGAGTAACAAACTTACAATCTTTCCAATGTCAAATATTTTTCTTGAGTATTCGAAAACTTAATTGGAATATTTTAAACATCCATGATCCGTAACACAAAATACGCGTAATGGAAAATTAATAATAAGTAGAAATAAACATTTAAATGTAGATGAATATCATTTAATTAAAGTAATTTAAAACAATATAATTTCCAGAACCGCTCCTGCAACCTCCCTTGGCCCTGGGTGAGGAGGAAGATCATCATCTACCGGGAGTCGAACTGCTTCCTCGTCCCCAGCACCTACGAGAGTAAACATAAGTAAATATCTGTACGTCATCATCATCATTCTCAGCTTGTTAATACCCACTGCTGGGCATAAGCCTTCCCTGAACGCCAAACACTTCTGCTTTGGGCCTTTTGCATCCAGGTCTTACCCTGTACGGCAACTATGTCGACCGTCCATCTGGTAGGTGGTCTGCCAGAAGATAATGAGTACTTAAGTACTTACGTACATTATATCACTCATGGTCAAAGTCATTTTTAAATAGTATTATTTTATTTATACAAAATACAATATTGTTCTGTGATGCACACCTCAGAAAACATTATAACATTTTTATTTGGATAATTTATATTCATTACATACTTATGTTTAAGTAATGATAAATGCAACAATCCTCTTTGATATTTTTAAACAGTTGATTTTGTTAGCTTTTTTAGCTTGATAAACAAATAATCTAACTTATTTTTTTTTCTTTTTAGGGAAAAATACCCAGAACTACCCCATGTAAGGTACACAGACGATATCTCTGAAATGATCAGAGGTACCAAAGTTGACCCCGATAGTCAGAAAAATGCAAAAGGTAAAGAAAATCCAAAAGAGGCAGAGCCTATCACAAATGGTGCTGTAGAAAATGGCACTAAAGATCCCCAGAGTCAAAAATCTGCTGCAGACCAAGAAAATATAAAAGAAGCAGAGGCAACAAATGGAGTAGTAGATTTTGATAACCCATCTAATGTTATGGATGAAAAAGAACAAAATAAAATTATCGATGAAATTCTTAATTCAAATGAAGATGAGGTCGTTAAAAACCATCCTAGTGATATTGAAGAACCTACCCTTAGCAATGAACTTGATGATAGAGTAGAAGATGCCCAAGTAACACAAAACGAAGCCAACATTGAGGAAGAAGCAGAACAAGTTAGTACAAATGTAGAAGATAGATTAGCTGAAGATGCTGTAGAAAGTGAAAAAGAAATTCTAGAAGAAAAAGATGAAAGTCAATATCAAGAAGAAACTGAAAGCGAAACGAACGAAAATAATGTTCCTAGTTTAGAAAATGAGGAAGGTAAACCTATAGCTGAAGAAGAAGAATTAATTCAAAGCGAAGGTGATATAGTGGATAAAGAAGAATTAGATATAGATAATGTTGCAGGTGACAAAAGTGAAGAAGATAATGTTGTAGATAATATTGTAGGTGATGGGTTAGACGATTCGATAAACGAAAGATAGTTTAGACAGTCATTCCATAGAATAAGAAAGACAGTACGTCTTTGTTACGTGATACTAAATAAAGTTATGATAAGATATTGGTTGTAATTCATTTTTCAAACCTAAGTTATAGAAAACAATATTATATTAAAATAAAATCCATACTAATGTTATAAATGGAAAAGTGTGTGTGTCTATCTGTCTGCTGTTTGACCGTCTTTCACGCCAAAACGCAGCGACGAATTGACGTGAAATTGAAGTGGTATAGTTGAAGGGATGAAGAGTGACATAGGCTACTTTTTATCCCGATAACAGGCGGGACAGGACTTATGCGGGTAAAACAGCGGGGCGCAGCTAGTAGTGTGTAAATGAAATTCCTAATAATAATAATAATATCATAATAATTCGTTTATTTCAGATAACACAGATCCATAGAATTGTTAGTTAAAAAAGAAACCTAATGAAAAGAAACGAAAATGTAAATGACGCAAAAGTAACGTGTACTGCCTCAGGTAACGTCCATGTCACTTTATTAGATGGCTTGTAATATGCATCCAAATATTTTCGATGACAAAAAGAATTCAATATTCTTGGAACAAACCAAAATCCAATATAATAAAATTCATACAATTGTATTGCTCCCGGGTATAAGATCTACATAGAAATGTGTTGTGGTGTGGAGTCAACCGAATGAGATAAAGTTGGGGCACAATTTTCAATCCGAGTTTTTCTGTGTGCTTTCCGCCCCTCGATTTTCTAAATCACATTGTTGCTAGTCAAAAATATCAGTAATCCGCGAAAATAACTGTGAAATGATGGTATGTAAGTAGCTTAGGTACTAACTTACATATTTAGCGTAAAATCTGACCGTTGTTTTCGCAGATAATTGTTATTTTTGACTCGCAACAATGTGATACAAGTTAGACAATCCCCGTGCCGGTCGCCATGTTTGGTTTCGTTTGAGTTCTAAAACCGTCAAGACGACTATACTTCATTTATTGAAACGAGCTTATAGAAAGAGAAATAAACACACGTGATTGGTCGTCGAAAATAATTATTTTTCTTGTGAATGGCTAGATTGTCAAATCAGTTGTCAATTTTCAAATCTAGTCAATCCAATTATTTTCGACGACCATCACGTGTGTTTATTACTCTTCCTATTAGCTCGTTTCAATAAATGAAGTATAAACTATTAAGTACTGAGATTAAGTGGGATATTTTAATAGGCATTGATGGGCTTTCAAACTGTCACGTATAAAATATTAACTACTCGAGCATGAATGTGCATTTTGTACTTGGATTATAATACCGCGAGGTTATTCTCATCTTCAAAACATCTTTACTAATATTATAAAGAGGTAAACTTAGTTTATATGGTTGTAATGAATAGGCTCAAAAACTACTGGACCGATTTTAAAAATTCTTTCACCATTCGAAAGCTACATTATCCAGGAGTAACATAGGCTATATTTTATTCCGGTAGTTTTATTAGTACACCCGTGTAAAGCCTTGACGTGCTGCTAGTATTCATACAAACTTGAATGATCATAATCATAAAAATCATAAATCATTTATTGCGAAGATGGGTACAACCGAAGTAGACGTCATGTTAAAATAATGAAAAATACAGAACAAGCATAGTCAGCTTTTCAGCATGCAATATTAGGTAGTAAGTCGGTTATAGAGTATTAGTCAGCAGCAGTCAATAGTAGAGTATACAGGCAATAGAGTCAACTAGCTTTTAAGACTGTACGTTTTTGAGCGATCCTTGAGGTCCTACGAAATAAACATATTTTTCTTTCTTTCTTTCTTTCTTTCTTTCTTTCTTATAAAAAAATAATGTCACTGGCTCGGAATAGGCGGTGAACCTGCTAACGGCCAGCTCTAAAAGCCATACAGTTACATAGCTAAACTGACCGCAGCGAGGTCGGGCCTCAATGTTATTACACGAGCGATGGCCTGCGGCGCACCGCTAACTGCTTCAGTTTTGGTTTCTTGTTAATCTATACTATAGAATCTATAGCAAACTTTGTAGTCTGAGGAAAATACCTTCAAGTTGAGGCTAGTGTTGGAGGCCCAATATGTATAGCTTCAGAAGCACATGAGGCATCGGTCATGGTCTGTAATTACCAATTACGAATCACCGATCACCGATCACCAATCACTTACGATATTAAAAACCCGACGTTTTCCGGGCGGTACATTCTACGAATTGAAAAATGTGTTATGCACAGCCGGGTTTGAACCCGCAACCTTCGAAAGTTGAAGTTTACTCGCACACAGCTCAACATCGTTAACTTAAAACCGAAATTCACTTTTGATCATCTTACTAAGCAAATAAATTCTCATTTAATCTACAGACAGGGGTTATTAATTACTTCAAATTATATTAAACAATTAAGTACGGATAATGTTTAATTAAAGTTCCGATAACATTGCTATCTTATTTCTGTTGAAGTCAGAATTGCTAATGAATCTATCTCTTAGCGCGATACGCCTACATTTTTAATTAGCCTTCTGTGTAATTACTTGACTTGGCAGATTCCTTACAAGTTATTTATAGCCCCACATTTGGGCAACTGTATTGTTAATGAGAGTGAAATGTAGGGCTTTATTCAATGCTAGATTTATAAAGGAAGGCAGAAAATAACCCCAGGTTCCTATAACCAACATAGCGGCCGTAGGACTTTCGCCATAGTAACGTTGTTATCTGTCAAAAAGTTTCATACATTTTATGTTGTAAAAACAAAGCTATGGTGATGGACCTACGGACATCCGTACGTTCGTTATAGAATTCAAGCATAAGTCATGGTATTACCTGCTGTAGGTAAATTGCATCGTGGAATGAAAATTATAGAAAAGGTCTGGGTCTCGACGCTTAAAGAAAGAAAGAAAGGAAAATATGTTTATTTCGTAGGACCTCAAGGATCGCTCAAAAACGTACAGTCTTAAAAAGTTAGGTGACTCTATTGCCTGTTCCAAAACAACTCCCTACACCACCTTATACCTACTTTGCCAAAGTCTTGGCGGTCGATTGTCTAGGTCGCAGTCTCATGTTTCGTCGCTTGTTTCTGGCGAACCGATACCTTTATACAGCAAGGATCAGACCAAAATCATTTGCAGAAACGGGAAATTATCAAAATGTAAATATTCTCTGAAGTGAAATGTGCTTGGAGCAGATATTAGGTAATTTCGTTGAGACAAATTGAACGTAATATATAGGTACTTACTTACATTTTGTCTTGATGATTAAAGATGATTACTTAAATTTCTTTGATGATTTAAATCGTATCAGAAAGAATTTTTTGCCTAAGACATACCTCAGGTTTTGGTCCTAGCAACAGAGTTCTTTTTCAAATCTAAAATTCCAAAAAACGTGACAAGATAAAGAAATTCAAGGTGAAACAATAAAATGGCGGCTGATATTGATTTACATGCGCAATAAAGTTTGGTGGCGTATTTTACGACGCGTGTGACAGAATGTCACAAAAGGCACAGTTTCCACAACATATTGTAGACACTAATGCGTGGGATACACGAGTTTAGTTTTTAAGCTAGGATAGTAAGTCGTGTCAGTAAGCTAGCAAGCCTAGTACTCCTGGCATAGTTTTCATAGTAAAAATGAAGACAGTTTTGTCTGCCAGAAGCTGCTTACTGAGGCTGGCAGCGTTACCTCGTTGAATGGCTAAACTTATCCTTTGTCCGAGGTAAGCACCAGCCCTTTGGTCATCACGTGTTTCTTGCGTATAACTAGTGGCAAATTAAAAACTTTTCTCTTCTTTAGCGTAGACGGGGTCTCCGCTTAAAAACATGACGTAATTGGACGCCCCTACGTCTTCTTATATTCAACTGACGCTATAAGAAAAAGCAACGATAAAAAGCAGATTTACATTGAGTCAGTAACTGACGGCAGTCCACTTACGTACTGACCGAGTACTGCCATCGTGTAAATTGATTTACTATTTTTTATTTATTTACTACTGACGAAATACTGACTGCGTGTAAATAGTATGAGTCTGTTTTCGAGCACTGACGTCAGTTACTGACCCAATGTAAGACGGCCTTAACTTCCGGGCAGTATTTAACTGTCACTGTCATGTGTCAAGACTTACAGCCGTGGCTGAGTTTGTACTTTACGTAAGCCATACGGTCTTCGGAGGTCAAAAACTCCAGCTTAAATTTCGTGAGCGATCAGATTTATAGCAGCACTATCTACATCGAGTCTGACATGACATGTTGGAAGACAATACCTATTCGTATTCAACTTCAGAAATGAATGGCTCTGAATAATTTACTTGAGTTTTGCGACTGATACTTTAGCTTTACCTACCAATCAAATCCTATCTATTTCACTACGGACCTATTTGAAGAGTAGTCAGTGCAAAGGCAAAAATAGATAATTAACATTGCTAGTTCAATCGAACTGTTAGCTCAATGCCTCGTTTAATTCGCTGCGTTATTGCAAATTTGAAATTCCTCAATAATTAACTGTGTGTTTCAATTATTGTCATCAGCCTCATCCATTATTCAATTAAAGAGATAAATAATAACAAATAAAACTACTTAAAGTTTTATTTGACGACCTCTGTGGCGCAGTGGGCGAAGGCCCGGCGACGCGGAGGTTGCGGGTTCCCCGCTACAGGACGCTACAGGTTTCTGATAAATGAGTCTTTACAATTAAATATTTAATTCGAATCAGAATCAGAAATATTTTTATTGCAAAACTGCTGTGCAAGGGTAGGTCTTACATGTTAGGTACAAGCTTAAACAGTTATCCATTTCGAATGTGCAACCTTTAATTACTTACCATAAAATACAATTAAGTAGAAATTCTTTAAAAAAATAATTAAAAGTTGCTACTGCACATTAAACACGAAATGCCTTGAAGTAATTAATCCAGTTCAATTAGCATTCATCCAGGTGTTTCTCTATTTTATTTAAACACAAATGGATCCAATTCGAGCACCTTTTCAATAGACTAGCAAGCGGTGGATTAAGACAGCTAGACGATTACTCTACGTTTTAGAATTGCTTAGAGTAGGAGTAAAATCTTACAAATGCTTTAAACGAATATAAATTACTAATTTATTATTTTTATTAACCATTATTATTTAATTACTTACTCTTTGCTAATTAAAGTTCAAAATACATATTCAGAAAGTTATAAGAAATCTACGAAACTTTTCTAGCACAAATAGATAAACAAAGAAAACTATAACAAACCCTACATACCTAGTCATTGAAGCTAAAATCCACATTCAATTCACAGTATAGATTAAGTTACTGAATAAACTATATTTCTATAGTATTTTAATTAGAGTTTTAAACAGGGTTTGGTACAAGTTTAGGTGCGTTTGGTTTAGGCAGTAAACAGCCGTCTTATCGACTATGCGATTTCTTCCAGACGGCCTGCTTAAAACTAAGTGGGAACAGTAGATATATAAGGGTACCTTTATTTTTTTTTTATTCAATTCCTGGGTATATGTATATTTTTTTCGAAAAGGAACGGAACTAACTTTATCCCTTGGCTGGGTTCCAGAATTATCACTTAGGATGGATATTTTTAATGCACTTTTTGATATCGACAGCCATTAAAGAGTTATCCGTGGAGATTCAAGTCATAAACTACTCCAACACTTCTTATTACTTAACGTCGTTAGGTCGTTAAAATGAGGTTGCTACGCTCGTGATGAATCGTTGCAGTTCAAGTACATTCTGTACGTACAATTATCTATAACAATAAAGTAGGTATTAAGTTATAGACAACTACATGGGGTAAAAAAATGCCTAAAAGACATCAATAAAATATTTCCCGGTCTCTTAGAAAAATCCGATTTTGAAAATTCTTGTTTTGCTTGAAAAAATACACTTTCGAGGTGGTCCCATAAAATATATTTGAGAATCTGATAAGGATCTTCGGAGAAACAGAAATGCACCTCGAAAGTGCAGGAAATTACTCTCCTTTCACGAAATCAAAGTCGGTTTAATATTTTTTTTAATATTGCCACTTGTTAAGTCGTCTGTACCAATGGGTTCGTTGAGTTTGCGATTGATATGCCAGACGACCGAAGCGGTGCCTAATTAATAATTCATACCAACGCCTTAATCGGAGTCGATACGAATCAAAGCTGTTTAGGATTAAAACTTTCTAAATTGAAATAGTATTAAGCGCTTGCTTAGCTACATATGATCTGAAGTTACGAGTATATTAGCTGTTAAAGTGAATATCAGCTGAAAACCAGCGCTTCATCAGCGATGGTGCTGCTGAAGCACATGCTGAGGTGTTGCCTTATTTTCCTTTCACTCGATTGTAAATGATTCTTAGTTTGCACTTAGTTTGTTATGTTAATTTATGTGTGTTTATGGAAAGTTTAACTTTTTTCTGTTCTATTATATACTAATAGTATTGTGTTTTACTATTGTTTAGTATCACAAATTTTTTTATAACAGAAGCCCAATTTAAGCAAGATTGTTTTTGTTATTATATTCGAATAGTATCGTTTTACTATCGTTTAGTTTCATAACAGATTTTTTTATAACAGAAGCCCAATTTAAGCAAGATTGTTTTTGTACTGTCTGAAAACACGGACAAAATATTTTTTAAACATTTTGTTTTGGCTAGGTCCATTAAACAACATTTACCTACTCGTTAAAAAGTGTTAGATACATTCCTGATTATACTGGCACTCTTATTTGTTAGGCACTGAATAAGCGATGGCAAAGAATGTAGGTATTAAGTGTACAAGAATGGCCCTAAAAATATTTATTACAGCGCCTCCTGGCGAGTTCACACCACAACACTTATCCAAAAATCATTGCCAATAAATCAAACCCTTTAAGCTTATTCTACAAGGATATTCCGTCGCCAATACCCCGTAGAGAACACAAGTAGTAATTGCATATGAATCACGGAGAACCGACCAAGTGCGAAATAGACTTGCGCACGAACGGTATCTAATATTTAACACTGAACATGTAAACCTATAGGTACTGTAAACCTATTCTCAGCAGAGGGTGGATGTGTGGGCCCATATGCATACATATACTTCATTTCTTGAATCGAGCTAATAGGAACAAAAATAAACGCACGTGATTGGTCGTCGAAAATAATTGTATTTCTCGTGATTGGCTAGATTGTCATATCAATTGTCAATTGTCAAATCTAGCCAATCCAATGATTTTCGACGACCAATCACGTGGGATTATTTTATTTCCCATTGGGAAATAAAATTGATATGACAATCTAGCCAATCACGAGAGATACAATTATTTTCGACGACCAATCACGTGCGTTTATTTTTGTTCCTATTAGCTCGATTCAAGAAATGAAGTATAGATAGGCAAACAAATATCCGTGGAATTCCACACAGCGTCATCTTATCCCAAGATATACTTTTGTAATGGCAAAACTTTGGCAATGAAATGACTGATAAACTACTTTAAGTTTGTGAATATAATTATAGCCAAGAAAAAACAGTTTTTTTTGTAACCAATTATTGGAAAATTGATTTTATTTGTAGTTGTGTACCTAGATCTAAGTTACAGGCATACATAAAAATTGGTAGCTCTGCCGGCATAAAAATATTCAACATTTTTAAAAGACATGAAAAAGATTTTCCATGTGATGTAGGGTTGGCTTTACATAAAACCTTCTCTAAATCGGGACCGTTTAAAAGATAAACGGGAATATTTATTTGTCCACAAACAACCTCTCACCCTAAGCGCATACACCTTCCGTTTCCTCGTAGAAAAACACATAAATGGGTAAAAGTGTGAATATTTATTTGGATAGGTCAACTTTATGAGCTTTTACTTACGATCGATGTCCAAATCCATATCTTTTTCGAGTGTGTGAGTTTGAACCTCAGACGTGCCAAAGCCAAAAAAGAAAGAAAAAAAACTTAGACGTACGTACTGTTTTATACACGTAAAAAAGACCACACACGGTTTTTATCAATTATTTCGATCCTGTAGCAATTTAAATAGTCGAGCATCAGTAGCTATGGAAATAATAACATAGAAGCCCATCTACGGTATAAAAAATCACTTACGCTAAAACTTACAGATTTTATGTAGAAGATTAAGGTTTAAAAAATACCATTTATAAGTGTTTAACAATCCAGTAAACGTCTACTTGAATTCCCGGTCGTTCCAACTTGATTTATCTACATAACACAGTCAGTATTTCACGTCCGGCTGTCCAACAAACGGATTGTAACTATGAAATATGCAGCAAACAATCTTTGTAACTACGGCTGCCACCTGGCTTGTCCGATAAGGTAATAAAATATTTCAGCTAGAAATTTTCCAAACTATTCGAAAAATACAAAATACGTTTAAAGGATCTGCAACTTAAATGTATAAGCCCTAAGGTGCAAAAACCCACATCAAGTTCAGCTGGTATTGACGTTCAATGTGACTGTAATCATTCTTACGAATGAGAAACCAATGAATTCATGTAAATACTACAATTAGTATTTACATGAATTCACTCGTCAATACGAGTCATGGTATGTTATACTTAATGATAAGTACTTAGAACTGCATTTTATTAATGTGTTACTTCCGTGCCAATAAATGATTTATTCTATTTTATTCATAGGCCTATCTCTTAAAGATATTCAGTTTCATTCGACAGTTTCAACTTAGCAATTGAGGCGTGTTTCAAATATAAACATACAAACATACTTAATAACTTTTCGTTTATGAATATTTATAGGATAAAAGGGTATGCAACGTCTATATTATTGAAGATTATTTGTCAATTTTCAGGGATGTTTTGAAGAAGTTAAATTAGTTGCAAAGTTTAAATAGGATTCCCGGAATGTTGACTTACAAACAAAAAGAAAACATCATTCATTTCTGTAGGACCTCAGGGCATACTTAGAATTCGTCAAGCAAAGCAGCTAAAAATACTAGTAATACTCCGGTCAAAATAGACTTTAATTATTATTTTATTTTTATTATTTTACTTTCAAGGTTACCTACATTAATTCGCAACTCAGTTGGCCATTTGCTCATGCGAAACGAGAACGACGATTAATTTTATTCGCACCTGGCAAAAAATTGACATGAATGTTAAAAAAAAGTATAAAGTTCTATTTTATATTATCTCTTTCTACTAAAAAGTTCCACTGGAGTGACAATCAACCAAATTGATGCTCGTCAAAATAAGTAAAGTACTTATTACTTTCCAGCCAAATCGGTTCGGCTATTTGCAAAACGACCCGTTAAGCAGATGTTTTCCCAGAATTTTGGTGAACGATTTTTGATTTTAAAATTCATCAAATACCTATGGATATTGAAAAATCTAGTCAGATTTAAAAAAATGCATATTGACTCATATTTTCTTCTAATAATTGATTTTTTTAAAAAGCATTTGTACTCCTTTAGTTACATAATTATACCTATAACACAAATATTAATAATATAATGTCTAACACAAATTATGTTTGTAATGACCGGGATGTTTTACAACATTAATTATCATGATTAATTATAACAACGGGATTGTTGAAACGACAAAACGATAAACATAACAATGGCCTGTTTTGTTTATTCATGACGTCCAACAATGAAATCATTGTGATAAATTAATGGTGTAAGAAATAAAGGACATAAATCGTGTTTTGTTAATTAGGTATATTGTACAAAAAATTGCCAAATTAGCTTTTTTTGATCGCGTGGTCGTGATTAGGATCATTACCATTCAGAGCGGCAATATTCCAGGCTTTATTACACATGGGAAATTACTCACGTAAAAATATCATCGATTTAGATACCGACATGTTTCGATTCTTGAGAATACACACTGATATAATGTCTAGTACAACTCACGATAGTTCTTAAAGTAAAATAATCCAGGTTGTTTATAATAATAGTTTTTATATTTTGATTATAGAGTTAAACCACACACAGGCATTTCAATAGAGGAACAGGAACAGGCAATAGAGTCACTTAGCTTATAAGACTGTACGATTTCGAGTGATCCTTGAGGTCCAATTCTTCTCTCGTATGAGCAAGTGGCCAATGAAATAAACATATTAAATTTTTCTTTCTTTCTTTCATCAGAAAAATTTAAAGTTTTAATAAAAGTTACGGCTCTAGCGAACCTGCGATATAAGTAATAAGAAAGAAAGAAAATAAATTTATTCAGCAAACATTCAAAATAGGTACAAAAAGAAACAACATAGGTAACAACATTGAAAGTAACTCCTATCATTAACTTGCCTAAACTGCCCTCATCTCCGGCGTCCGTTATTCATGAGCGGAGAAGGTTCTTGTCAAGACGTGCACAGATACAATCGCACTGGAGTAACGTCTAATAGTCACGAGGGAAATCATGGACTTGAATATTAAACTCTTAGCGCGAAATGTGAGAATGACATGAAAAGATATAAGAGATTTTTGTATGAAATTGATGAATGAAAACGAATAACTTTTAATTACCGGTTCTTAAATTGTTGAGCGTGTGTCTTACAAAATATTTTATCTAACTTAAATTACCTAAAGTGTATGAAAGCAATCAAGAAGTAATTTAACAATTAAAGTAACATTATAAACTATTTTAGTTGGGCCCATAACCTATTATTATTAAAACTACTCTGTTTAACAATTCTGTTTGTGCACGTTGTACAAGTTAGTGAATATTCTATTAATAAATGGTACCAAAACCACAGATAGATGGCACTAGTACGAACTGTAGAATTAGATAAATTTAAGTTATATTAATTGAAAATATTAATTTGTTAAAAGTACAATAATCAGCACTATCACATAAAAATATGAGCTCAAAATAATAAAAACAAATTGTGTTGAATCAATTCGGCAATCATATCAATTTTTACGGTCTTATACAGAAGCACAGAATAAAGAAGACAGAAGTAAGATAGTGCTATAAAAACTACTTTATTGTTTTACAGAACATATCTGGGACCCATACGGGAAAAACGTTTCTTATTATTGGTAGATTTTTTATTGCAGCCGTTTATGAAGAAGGGATTTTTTTTTTTTTTTTTACATTCCACACAGCGTCATCTAGTCCCAAGCTAAGCAACTTAATGCTTGTGTTATGGTAACCAGATGACTGATATAATACTTAGATACATTTTTTTTGTAAATACTATTTACCAAGAAACAAAAATAATGACAGTTAAACAAATGTACATTTATAACACATGCATCCTAGTTAGAAAAATTTTAAATAAATCTCTCCATACTAACCTAGCCTTCATAAAATCAAAGCAAATCACAAAGCGTAATACTCGTCGCGCAAGTTTCATAGTTTTACCCAAGGTCAGAACTAACTACGGAAAGAAGATGTTTACTTTTGAAGAAGCGCAACTATATAATAAACTACCCGCAACTATAAAAAATGTAAGCTCATTTTGCGCATTTAAAAAAGCACTTCATACCCAATGCGACCTTTTACCCCGAATGACTCTAGTACCTACCTTAACAATTAGACTAACCTATACTTATATTCTGTGTGTTGGGCAATGCGCAAAGTGAGTACCTAAACACACCTACTTATACTATTTTACTTTTGTTTTAGAGTTGAGCGATCGACCAAAATTTTGTACTTATACCTTATATTTTTGTTCTCATGTAAGTGACAGTGTCTTTTATGAGAAATAAAATATCTTTAAACCTAAACCTAAATAAATACATATTATAGATAGAAAACACTCAGACACGGAACAAATATCTGCAGAACATACAAACATTTGTCCCGTAGCGGGGATCGAACCCGCGACCTCCGCATCTCAGCCGGGCGTTCACCCAACTGCGCCACAGTGGTCGTCTACCTTGTGACATAATTTAACTCAAAATATATAGGTATATAACAATATTCATGTACTTCGTAGAGGATAGCGGGGTAAAGAAAGATTTTACCATTATAAAACTTAAGCTTTCAACACAATCGTGAGTTGTACTAGACATTATATTAATACAAGGGGACATTACTCACGTAAATTAATGTCGATTTAGATACCGACAATGTTTCGATTCTTCCGGAGAATCTTCATCTGGGTATGAGTGTGGTCACTCCTCGCTTAAGCTTAAGCTGCTTGACATTACTTACATACAAAATATGTCTAATACCTACCAGTAGGCAGAACCAGAAAACATAAGTATTTGAGACTAACTGTAAGTCTTTTTTCATAATTTTATTATTATGTATGTTAGTCTGTAAGGTATATATTATATGGGCCTTAGATTAAGTATTAAACACCTTGTTACTTATCTTTAGTTGCCTGAAATAAAATGATATTATTATTATTATTATTATTATATTCAATTACTAAAGTAACTTAAAACAACGTTTTCTGATTAAATTACGTCGCACTTCTGTCCCTTAGTTTATAGGTCGTTAATATTTCAACAAGCTTTATAAAATGCTCTAAAAGGCACGTTTTTCACTCTGCTACAAGATAAACCGACCGACCGCTGTTTGGTCTGAAATTTTGTCGAGTTTTTACATAGACTTTGTCATGAGGGGTATGTTTTTATATTTTTTTTTTTATTTATTTATTTATTTATCTATACGATGAGGAGCGATTTTCGTCAAATTGGCAATTAGTTGCTGCCCGCGGCTTTTGAACGAATATAGCCAAGGTTGTGTGTATACATCATATACTTGTTCCAAATTTCACCAAAATTAGTTTAGGCCTGAAAGCCTGAAGGCTTTTAAATAAATATAACTGATTCAAATCAGTTTACGAACCTAAATAAGTACCTAATACATATTAATGAGAAACAAAACTTATTTTTTGGTATCTGTAATCCTGTGTCTTCATAATTTTCTTTGTTCTTTTCTCTATACCCCAAATCTTCGTTTAAGATAAATGCTTCTGTTTTTAATAAATTGTGTTTGTTGAGTTAGGTTACAGCAAACATTAGTTATTGTATTTTATTCTATTGTTTTAGGAACGACAAACAATGCATTATGTATAAAGTGGAGGCAAACAAAATATTCTGTTTCTACGTACTCCTTACAAAGAAGGAACAATATTTTACTACATCTAACGTGTGTTAAATGGTATCATCTGTACTATTCGTTAAAATGTTTCATTTTGTTTCGGGTCTCTGTTTTTTTAAGAAAGTGTAGATTTTCAATTTGACTCTTGAGTAGATAAAAATAGCCTCCTGACGCTCTGTACAAAACAAATAGTTCGGATGTAAAGACCTACATCAAAATCACACTAGGTTTTGGTTATTTAGTGTGAGTATTGATTCGTGCTTTATACATCTACTCCATACTTCTAATGAGGTATTTATGTTCTACTAGCTACGCCCCGCGGTTTCACCCGCGTAAGTCTCTTGCGCGCGGGAAACGGGATACATTTTATAAATTATAATGTTCGAAAAATCGGGATAAATATTTAAAAAGGTAACGTAATAAATACCCGTTCATTTAATTTATGAAATGTGTTCTGAACACGTAAGCTTCAAAATGACAATATCAGGATAAAAAGTAGCCTGTCACTCTCCATACCTTCATCTATCACCACTTAAAAAATCACGCAGATTCGTCGATCCGTTTTGCCGTGAAAGACGGATAAACACACACTTTAATATTAGTATGGATCAGAATGCGGTGGTTCAATGGTGGCCTAATTGAACCGTCGCAATTAATCAGTGTTCGCTGTAGTTTGAGAGTAATTAAAGTCTGCGCTAATTTAGTGCGCAATAAAAACGAAGTAAATTCGTGTGTTTTAGTATTAGACAACGATTACCTACGTTTTAGTAGCTTGGATGCTTTTATAGACGGGCTTGCCCTGTCCTTGTAGATAGAAAATTAATTCTATTAATGTGGATGGATACACTGGAAGAGGTAGGCCTAAGAAAAGACGGATGGACTGTGTGTGTGCAGATATGTGTGTGAAAGGAGTGAGTACTGAGATGACGAGCGATAGAGGGAAATGGAAGAGAGAAACGTGTTGTGCCGACCCCACTTAATGGGATAAGGGCAGGGAGATGATGAATGAGGCAATAATTTTTAAATCTACTAGGAAGTTTAATGAGACTATGGTTGCCATGGTACAAGTTCAAAAGCATTTTACGGACAAACGGAAGGACTAAAACACATTAAATTAACCCTAAGGTTTTATATAAAACCATGAGCAATTAAATAAACGTTCATATTTAAAGGCAAATCGTTTTAACCTTTTGGAAAATCCATCAGCGCTCTGTTCAATAACAGAAACGCGAACAATTGTCCTAAAATCGCAACGAATTCAATGTCTCTCGTAAAGGCGATTAATGCCCAATTCCTATTTGGTTTTTCTTTATTTTTCGTTTTTGGGTCACGAGATTTTTTTTCATTTTCGAAAGAAAGTTTTGTGTATTTCTGTTTTGTTTTTAGAATGCTGTCCGAAACAGTAGGTATTTAGTGCTCCCACACAAATCCGCGATGCGACGCGATGCGAGCTCGCATCGCAGAAATTCGCATCGCAAGTTTCTGCGATGCGACGTCGCGCGAATTTGTGCGACAAGCCGTTTAGTAGGGCGATGTAGGAATGTGCGATGCGAAGCAGATCGCAAATTCTTGCGATGCCATCGTGCGAATTCGCGCGATATCGCAGATTTTGACAATGCGACGCGACGTCGCGGTTTTGTGTGGGAGCCCTAACTTCGAAATTGTTACTTGTCAATCATGTTTTGTTTTTGTTTTTAAATATGACACTGCGGCTGCGATGTTCAAATAAATCTAAAAAATTTTAGAACAATACTTTGTTTTATTATTTTGTAGTCTCCACAGGCAGCTAAGGAGTTGTTTGATATGGTGAATAGTATACTTATTTAAATAATATTAGTAGATTTATGTTGTCAACGGGCTGACATAGTCACAATGTGACTCCAAGAAGAAAAATAAAAAATTTAAAAATAAAAGATTTAAAAAAAAAGTGTAAGTAAATAAATTCAATTAATTTTTTATTTAATGTTTTTCCAACCCATTGTTCAGTCTGTGGTCGATTGAATAATAACCACGCAGAACGTTCCTTAACAAGTTTCAGGAAAGACTAAGCTGGACTATAGTCCTTGGTTATAACCAAGGGCGAAATATATTTTTATGGCGTTCAATCAGCTGATTT
This sequence comes from Xanthorhoe spadicearia, assembly GCA_947086425.1. Taxonomy (NCBI): domain Eukaryota; kingdom Metazoa; phylum Arthropoda; class Insecta; order Lepidoptera; family Geometridae; genus Xanthorhoe; species Xanthorhoe spadicearia. Next base: position 395,241 of record OX352206.1, read on the forward strand.
TAAGTCATTTTGGGTGAAAATTTCTTCCAAATAAATCATATTTCGTTGTATTTTAACACTGAAAAGGGCTTTGCAGTTAAATGAAGCCGAAATAATCCCAAAATCTTGTGTACACACGGACACCCATGTAGCTTGAAGTAACTTGAAAAATGGTAAGTATATTAAAAGTAGCCTATTTATTAATCCAGAATATTACTTATATATAAGTACTGGAATAATTATCCTGTTACCAAAATATCATTCAAATTTGGCGTATAAGTTTAGTTCTCGCGGGAAGTTCGGAATAAAAAATAGCCTATGTCACTCCCCGTCACTTCAACTATCACCACTTAAAAAATAACGTTAATTCGTCGCTCCGTTATGCCGTGAAAAACGGACAATCAGACACACACACTTTTCCATTTATAATATTATAATAAATATAACTATTAGTGTGATGTATTTTAATACATTATTTTTGTCTTATGTAGGACCTTCCATAATTCGTCTCCAAGTTTGACATATAAACTTTTCTAACGAGTAACTCGATCGAAGTAACTAGACTTAGATGATGGATCGAATAGAAAATATTTTTGCCTTGTTCTTCACGATGTAGGTCATGTAAAGGTTACCACCCACTTACATAAGTCCAACACCGCTCGCTCTTACTAACGACTACCAAGCATCAAAGTATATCGGTCATCTGGTTATCATAACACAAGCATTTGATTGGGTCTAGATAACGTTGCTGTGTAGAATGTCCAAGGATGTTTATTCTTTGTTTTTTTTGACCTGATATAATGCGATTTCGTTTTGCCTTTGACTAGCCTTTATTTAAACTTTATGTCCGTGTGTAGTCGATTTACTTTATAGAAGAGAATGATTTATGATTATCAGGTGATTTTCACTGAAATTCAAAATTCAATCTCGGCTTTTGAATATAACTTTGCTGATGAAGTTTTAAGCACATAATTATTTTGTAATTAAAACGACGTTGTAACTTTAATTAATTTGAGACATTTTGAAAGTTATACAGGAACCCAACAAAAAATGTACTACCTACGTAAGATATAAATCTTGAAACACGTATTTGACTAAAGTTTTGGGTCAGTCTCTTGTTTGATTAATTAGGAATTTGATGTGTCCTTAATTTGCAAAGATAAAGATTTGATTTATTTGAAACTAGCAGCAAGTCCCGGCTTTGGACGGGTGTACTAATAAAATTACTGGGATATAATAAGCCTATAACCATCCCGTCAGTCCATTCTACACATCATCGGTGAAAGATTTTTTGAAATCGGCTCATCAATCGGAGAATACCCCCGTCAAACAAACAAACAAACAAACTTTACCTTTTGTAATATTAGTATAGATATAGGTAGATAGTATAGATTTAACCAATCAACTATTTGACAAGTGCCTACGAAGACAATCTAACGCGTACCTACAATGTTTACAGCAAATAATCCTTTAGGCGGCCTAAAAACTCCGTCACCAGAGTTGGCCACTTGCACATACGAACGAACAAACGAGCGAATAAGAAAAATAAAATATAAAATACAAATGTGAACTCAAAAACCACGCCTAACTCAAATCTTAAGTACTTTAAAACCTCAGGGCATGTCTTTGTCAACATTTTTTTTTATGTATAGACTCTAAGGCTAAATATCATTTGCACGCATCAAGGGCTATTTTCGCTTGACAGATTGACCTGCTACTTCAGAATCTGTCATTCAGTAATATAATCAGTAATTAATATAATATAATATAATATAATATATTAATATAATATTCAGTAATAATATAATATAATATAATCCTTAGCGAATAATTATGTTACTGGGAGATGTCATCAAAAGTGGTAAACCAATTTCTTTGTCGACTATACTTCAATCCTACTTCGTTTTTCAGACTTATAAAGACACTCATAATTCAGAGACAAAGAGATCCCTGAAAATGTACTTGTAGCTTTGAAGATTTTGAGACAATGTTTTATGAAAAATAATTTAAGTGGCATGTTCGTCGGATGACATAGCGTTGTCGGCTGTCATTTTTGAATGTTATTTTGTGTTTTAAATATTAAACAAGCTTCTGGAGGCCTACCATGACGTATTACGACCTCTGTGGCGCAGTGGGCGAACGCTCGGCTGAGACGCACGCGGAGGTTGCGGGTTCGATTCCCGTGTTTGTTATATCAGGTAAATAATTTAGAATTTATATTTTAACTATTTCACGTAGCAATTTTAGAAAACAAAACAATACGATAATGCTTGTATTGTTTCAATTAAATTAAAAAGTTACTCGTTATTTTAGTTCGTAGTTACTATGTTTTTAGATTATTTTTATTTCAGTTTGCTCGCTCTCATGGACAAAGCTTGAACCAAGTGGGGCGCAGCTAGTATCTTAATCAATTTTGATAATTTCATTTTCAAAACTATAGTCTCAGACCAAATAAAAAATAAAGACGGAACGCTGCGAACAACGAAGTGAAGCAAGTTAAAAGTACTTACGCCTTACTGTTTTTGACACACTTAAACACACACACGCAAAACGAAATACACCTTAACTTTTTAAAAAGTGACGTGCTCTCACGAGCCTCGGTATCGTTTTGCGTGTCAAAAGTGTGTTTAAGTGTGTCAAAAACAGTAAGGCGTACTTTTAACTTGCTTCACTTCGTTGTTCGCAGCGTTGCGTCTTTATTTTTTATTTGGTCTGAGACTATCGTATTATCTTTATCTAAATCGATAAATTTTTACGTGAATAATTTCCGTTGTATTAATAAAATGTCTAATATTGATAATGACAAGCGAATCCGGGGTATTTGCTTGTCCAAGCCAACCAAAAGGGTTGTCATCTGCAAAGACAGATATTATAATCCAAAGTGAGTTGGAAGCGACAAGTACAACTAAACAGAACAAAGGGGGCTTCAACTGGATTTTAATCTACCTAGATGAAGGGCGCAGAATGTTTTCTAAATAGATAATGAGATCAGGTGATAACTACAAGAAATAACTTAAAACCCAGGCCTTTACATCTAAACTAGATGATTTATACAGCGTCAGGTGGCAATCTTTGCCTACACTTAGCACTGTAGTGCCTGAGACATTGTTGAGAGGGCTTGTAGTACCTATCCTCTCAGTTTATTTAGCCGACCATATCCACAGGAAAGACAATGGTCAAATGCCGGAGCCTTAAGATTTTCAATTTTATCATGTACTAGCAGCACGTCCCGGCTTTGCACGGGTGTACTTATAATGCTACCGAGACAAAATATAGCCTACAATACTAGTTAGTATATTTTATCTCGGTAGATGGTGCTAGTAAAAATGACCCGATTATAGATCTCGCTGACGAAAAGGCGCGTCGCGCGGAATGACCTCCCCATACAATCAAACCAACATTATATATTAGTAGAGAAATAATACTTAAAGTTAGGTATCTCGTGAATGTTAGGTTCCTAAATAACTGGAAAACATTCTTTGAAGATCGAGCACGGCGTTGTTTAAGAGCTTTTGAGTAAGGACCAGAGTCGATTTAATTCAATTTCACAGTCTAATTGGGTCTATAACACGTTAACTTTTTAATTTTGTTTGAATTTGCACAGGCGATTTGAATAATTTTATTAAAAGTACCCAATTACATTACTGATCAAATAATATTACAGATGTAAGGTTCCCGCGGCAAATAGGGGCTACCTAATTTTAATAAAAAATATTGATAAAATCTGTTGGATATGGATCGAAAGAGGCTTACCATGACGTATTATTAAACATTCAGTTTGGTGCTATTGAGTTTGGGTTCCAAAGGGTCATTTTAAGAATGTTTACTTCTTAAGCAGTCTGAAACGGGACACTGTAGTACCTGGGACATTGTTGAGATGGAATAGGCTTGCCCAGCACCTAAACCATCCTCTCAGCATCGCCGGCCATATCCACAGGAAAGACAATGGTCAATACGTGTGCAGCTGATTAACCTATGGTTTCCTCACGATGTTTTCCTTCACCGTTTAAAGCTTATGTTAAAGCGCATATCATCTTTTCGACACGAAAAGTCCATTGATGCACGGCCGGATTCGATCCCAAGACCTTCGGAATGAAAGTCGAAGTACCAATCCACTGGGCCAACACGGCTGGTCAGATCGGGATGGTTATAGGCTATATTTATCCCGGTAGTTTCATAAGTGCAAAGCCAGGACGTGCTGCTAGTGTTGGTACGAACATGGATAATCATCATCATTCCCCTGCCCTTATCCCACACTAGGTAGGGTCGGCACAACATGTTTTCTTCTTCCATTCATCTCTATCATTCGTCAACTCCGAATTCACACCTCTCACATTCATATGTACTAACAACGAGTATACTTACTACACTATTAGCGCAAAGCTTATAAACGTTTATATTGTAATATATATATAGTACAGTAACTATTTTTATCTATATTAAAAGTTTATGAGTCTCTTCAGTTTAACGATGTACGGTCATGTCATTTCTGAGTGGATTTTTATGAATAGATATGAGTTTTATTTTTATAATTATGGTCTGGAATGCCATATTATTGTTTATGTAGGCTATTATATAAACGTTATAATATTAAACAGAACCACAACACAGAGATTTCAAAATGATTTTGTATTTAACCTACTTTATAAGTTATCTTATGAAGTAGGTTAAAAATCTACCGACATACAATATCTACCGACAGTAAGTAAAACTAAAGATAGATAGAATGATGGATCGTACTTACCTATCACTCATCGAGGCATTACATGACAATGTAACATCGTAACATCATCCCTACGCCGTCACCAAAAGGCATATTTTACATTACACTTAATATTTCTCACTGACCAATTAATGACATGTCTATAAAAACTGTCGTCCGTTTTATTAGATTCTAGTTTATAGCTTTACTATCTATATATTATATTATCTATTTATACCTTACATAAAATTGACCGGTATCAGCGAATTTTATTGAAACTGGCATTAACTATTGCAAAGTTTGCAATTTTGAAATAAAAATGATAGCTAAACTGCAGATAAAATTGTGAAAATGTGGACGTATTTTTAATTATTAAAACCAGAATTTGGACATACCTCTGACTACCCCATTAGACATCTTCAAAGTATCTGATCTGAAAGAATAGTCTATCGCACCTTAAGAATACAGTCGCTATCATATTTTATTCAACTTATTTAATTTCATTTGTAAGATTTAACACTTTTCTTTCGAATTAAATTGTCTATTTTATTTAAAGATACAATTTGTTTCACCTTACACTAAAATATGTCAACCCTTGTGCATAAAATAATAATAAATTGCAAAAGATTTGGTACGCAACATAAAAATACATTTTTATAATCTCATGTAGACGTAGGCAAATATTAAATAATAATAACCTAAGGGTTTCTCTACACGGTGCGTAATTATCGCGAATTCATACGCCTCAATGAAATACCACGTGAAATTATTCTAAACCTGTATAAACTTACTAGCAGCACGTCCCGGCTTTGCACCGAGCACCGAGATAAAATAAGTAGGTATCTATAGCTTATACCATCCCGACCCGACACTAGTCCATTCGGCTTATTCTACCGGTAAAATTTTTGAAATCGGCCGAGTAGTTTCGGAAATTACCTTCGTCAAACACTCAAACAAACAAACCAGCATTACCCTTTTTATAATAATTTAACTAATGTACTACTAATGTAGGTACTTATATTAGTTTATAAAACTTGGCGTTTTTAAAACACATAAGCACATAAAACGCCAAGTGTATTCTCCCAGATTATTTATATTCCGAGGGTTACAGTTGGGTTTAATAAAACGAGCTGAAAGGACCAGGTAGCCCACGCAGATTGCCAGCGGACTATTGTTATATTCCAAGCAAGAAACATGAGATATTGCCAGAACGTACGGCCACTACTTACTCAGAACTGCTAGAGGCTGTATACCTGAAAATGTATCTTTAGGTATACTTAGTGTACCGCCTATTATAAATGCGAAAGTTTGTGAGTATGCATGTTTGATTCTCTTTCACAAAAAAAATACCAAACCGATTGCGATGAAATTTTTAATATAAGTATTAGCTAAAAAATAATAATAATAATATACTTTTATTACTCTATTTAGTTAGTTTCATTGTTTTAAAAAGAATTTGGTATGGTTCAATGCAAACAGTTCAATGGTAATATTCCCTATTTTGAACTTTTTGTTCAGACGTGCTCTGCCAGTTTTCACAGAAGTTAAGCGGTGTTTTAGACAAAGATTTGTATTGTGAGTCGAAGTGATAAATAAATGTCTGTCTATGTCTATGTCTTAGATTAAACATAAATACATTAATTTTGAACGTTGTCTTTAATACAAGTTACGATTCGGATGTCCAAAATCAGAGCACTTGCAAAACCGTTACGCGCCACCTCAAAGTGACACAAAGTAAATAGAAAACCAATCAGTTGAATACCGACACTGTTATTTCAGTGCGTTGACCCAGACTCGAACCTGCTTCAATATTTACAGAGGGGGATCACTCTGACGTCATGAAAGACACACATCATTCCGGATTGAATCGTTCATTATTGAATCTATCGACTTATTAGCCAGTAGACAGACTCCTTATACCTACATACTCACAATACAAAAAAGTCTGACAGCCAACTGAAGTGTGCGGGAAAGTGAGCGCTTATCAAGTCTGTTCAAGGTCAAAGAAAAATCATGACAAATCAGAAATGTTCACGGGTCACTAATCAGGTCATCTTTATTTTGTCGAAGGTAAGGGGGCGTGGATTGTTATAAGATTTATTTATCTTATGTGTTATCTGAAAGCGTTCGCTCTTATTAGGTGTCTACTGGGTATTACGTCGATGATTGAATCAGTTGTTCGTGATCGTTGGTCAGAGACTATCAGTTTTGGGGTGCTTCTTTGGCCTGAGATGAGATGAAAGAAATCTGTTGTACGATCGCGGAATGAAAAGGTTAAGCACCCTAAGATCTGTTATTGCTTGCTAGGTGTGATAACTATTGGACACAACACTCTTGTCTTCAACATGTTTTGATAAGGTGCTAATATCTTGATAATTTTACATTTACTTTTAATTGCTCTGACATGCCTTACATTGTTTGTTTGACTGGCTTCTCACTGAAGCTTGACTATTTAGATTGTTAAGGGATTGCTTCAAAAAAAAGCTAGGCCCAGACCACCAGGTTCTTGCCTGATTCTTTCCCTGGTGTAGGGAATTGTTTTGGAACAGGCAATAGAGTCAACTAGTTTTTAAGACTGTACGTTTTCGAGCGATCCTTGAGGTCCTATGAAATAAACATATTTTTCTTTCTTTCTTTCTTTCTTTCTTCTAAGTAAGTACGCAGTCAAAAGGTAACATATGCATGCAACGCGTCAAACGAATCGAATTGAACTGGTCAACCTTTAGACTATGCCTACTATGTTATCTACTAGATTGCAAGTGCTCAAGAGAAGGTACCTATTTTAATTACGCAGCTACCTTTTACAACTTAATCTGCAGATTACCTACTCTTGTTTCAATGGGAGGAAAGTTTCGAAAATCAAGCTCACACACTAGACAGGTGTCTTACCCGACAGCTCGAATTGTTTGGATTATAAAGCCGCACAAATAAACCCGTCGGACTTGCCACACAAAGAAACGACTTGGCCGCTACCAGTAGTGTAGGCTTTAACACGTTGGGTGCCCCGGACGCAGTACCTCGGTAGGTCTAGGTCGAGACTTGGGCCTTGAATGTGTTATGGTTATCCAATCCTACTAATACAATAGGAAAGGTGAGGCTACAGAGACCTTTCCAAAATTTACGATTCGATAAATTAACTGCCCGTTTCTAATCATAATAAATTACCTGTCAGTAGCCCTACCATCAGTTTTCTAGTTTTTTATTTAACTATCCTCCCTAACGGGTCAAGTATTTCAAATGTATGAAATTACTAGCTGCGCCCCGCGGTTTCACCCGCGTAATTTTCGTTCCCGCGGGAATATCGGGATAAAAAGTAGCCTATGTCACTCTCCATCCCTTCATCACTTAAAAAATCACGTCAATTCCTCGTTCCGTTTTGCCGTGCAAGACGGACAAACAGACAGACACACACACATTCGCATTTATAATATTAGGTATAGTATATATATAGTATGGATGGATTTGGATAGATGGATATGGATTAGTTCATCAAGTTACCGGGGGCGGCGCGTCGCTGGATTCTTATACATTTTGTGATACCTACTAGTCAAGTAGTATCACAAAATGTATGGAGGATATCGAGGATAGTGTCAATACTACAGTAAACTGATGGTAGGGCCTCAGGGTAGTGCTGCCGCCTCGTGGCAAGGTCACTTCTGATAAGTTTTTACCCGGATACTGGGAAAACTAGTTGTTTTTCAATAGCGAAAAGGGTAATGTTTTTACAGGATTGCTCATAGGAACGCGGAAGGAGAAATAAATTTCCTTTCGTTTAAAAAAAATCAGCTAAGTGAGAATCGGACTCGCGCATTAAGGGTTCCGTACCTTTATGTGAATATTTTAAGCGTCCTACCAAATTTAATACCATTACCTACTTGACACAATCATTATCCTCCTCCTCCGTGAGTCGTACACCTCAATGCTGAGGGTCGTGACCACCCTTCAGAATCAGTTTCCTTCTGATGATGTTCCTCCATCTATTTCGGTCCTCGGCAGCGTGGAGGGCGTTGTGCATGGAGGTGTCGAGAGCGGTGCGGATCTGGTCTGACCAACCAACGTATAGGACTGCGCCCACGAGGCCTTTTCCAGTCACAATGAGCCTTTCAAGGTTGCTGCCGTCTTTTTTAGCAATGTGGCCAAAATATGCTAAGATTCTACGTAAGCATTCAGTCGACAGACGCGTGGTGATATTATTATATCTAGTTGCTGAACTAACCCAATTTTATATGAGTCGTTAAAATTGTAAGTTGACCAGATTTATAAGAAAATTTATGGTTTCAAAAAGATTAAGGACTTAATGGTCTCAGATTATTGACCGTCCATCTTTACAGCTGCGATATAAAATATAAAACCCATATTGGACCCATCTATAAAAGCCGTGTTGGCCAAGTGGATTACTACCTCGACTCTCGATCCGAAGGTCGTGGGATCGCATCCGGCCGTGCATCAATGAACTTTTCGAAAAAGCTCGAGAGGACGAGGTTAGAACGCTGAAGGAAAACATCGTGAGGAAACCAGTTAGCTTTCTAGCAGCATCAATGGGTCTGCAACCTGTCGCGTATGGAAAGTTAACTTCTGCAAATGTTGACATATCCCAAATATGTGTTTGGACATACCTCTGACTACCCCCTTAAACATCTTAAAAGGATCTAAAAGATACTACTTTAGATCCGAAAGAAATGTCTCCTTTTTCTTGAAATACTGTTCAGTCCAGTTTAAAGTAACGTGGTGTAAGCGAAGACAGTCAATCCCAGAGGCATAAGCCTAGTGTTATATACTGATCAATAAATTGAGGTTGTGACATTCGGTCATATGCACCGCCACGCAGTGTCAATGTTGACTGTTTTGTGTAAACTTTGTGTGGGTAAGAATAGCGGGAATGGTGTTGCGGAAAATAATACAATTGTACATTTATTTACATGTACCTAAGTTATGAAAATAATTTTGAATTTTTTTTGTAGTTACCAAAATAACTTTCACACTTGATTAATTGATGTTTCTAACTTACAACTGCGATAAAATCAAAACTTGCTATCTAAAGCAGCTTATAAGAGAAGCTCCACTGTCTGTTTCAACGCAACTCCCTAGGAAAAGAATCAGTCCAGAACCTGGTGGTGAAGGCCTAGCTTTTTTTTAAAACGATCCCTTAACTATCTTAATAGTCAAGCTTCAGTGAGAAGTCAAACAATGTAAGGCATGTCAGAGCAATTGAAAGTAAATGTAAAATTATTAAGAACCACCATTACCGCCATTCTTACCCACACTAAACTTTAGCCTCGCTTGTGAGGGACGCCTTCAAATTAGTTACAGTGAGGAGAGCGATAGCACTGCTGACGCAATTTATGTGTTTACTATACGAAGTTTCGATAATTTAGAGCCCAGAGTTGCTTGATGGGCTTTACATCCACATGCATGGTTGTCATCCGCCCAGGCTACTTTTGACGGCAATGACAACGGCAATGCAAAGTCAACGCGATCCCGATCGTACGAGATTTTGGAATTTTTGATAGGATTGTATTGTCATAGAAAACTGACATAAAATCAATTAGTTCACCCAATGTCCTTGAAATTCAACGCAAATGTGGCGCTTGAGTCGATTTCAAGAGCGCCATCTTCTTTTTTTCGATGATCGTTATCGTTTATTAGGATGGCATCATCTTTAGTCAGTTTAGTTTAAGTTTTGTAGCTTTGGTCAAACGGTCATTACTGTTTAGGCATTTAGACAGAAACTAAAAAAACATGACCAGATGTTTTATCCATAAATTGGTTTCTATTCAATGTAAATACATTCATAAATATGAACATCCATAGATCGATCGTCATACCGCGTTGTTTATTTGACAGAAAAGCATTCATTTTGTCGAAGGGTACATTTATTTGTTTAATAACTTATGTGTTTTGTTCCGAAAACTAAATTTTTGGTACCACAAAAAAATATTTACAAAATAAAAATAGTTAGCTAAATAAGTGGTACTTTAATAATAAAGTTAAATAAGGTTTTGATATAAATACTTAAAACGGGATATTGGGAAACTAATAATTCTACAAAACATGGTAAATATCCCATTTTAAGTATAAAGGCCCATTCAAAAGTTACATCAAAATCCCGAAACGTTCAAACCAGTGCCATACAATCAGTGCTCAACTTTGATCATCTGTGGATTGATTGAAGGTGTTATTTGTGTTCCATTTATAGCATGGAGTGGAACCATTGTGCCCATTGTTATGTGCCCTCGGGGCCTTATATTTACTGACTAGCTGGGCCACGCGGTTTCACCCACGTAAGTCCCGTTCCCGCGGGAATATCGGGATAAAAAGTAGCCTATGTCACTCGTGGATAATGTAGCTTTCGAATGGTGAAAGAATTTTTAAAATCGGTCCAGTAGTTTTTGAGCCTATTCATTACAACCAAACAAACAAACAAACAAACAAACAAACAAACAAAGTTTTCCTCTGTATAATATTAGTGTAGATAGTGTAGATGTAGATATAAATCTTCTAAGAACGTTTGTTATTTATACACGCGCACACTAGACGACAGACGAGAGAAACAGCTACGCTTTCGAAAAACGAAATTTCGGCATCAAATCGCAGCTAAAATTACCATGCGTTAACTGAATTTGGAAGATTAACCAACATAAGCTGAAAGAAAGAAAGAAAAATATGTTTATTTCGTAGGACCTCAAGGATCGCTCAAAAACGTACAGTCTTAAAAGCTAGTTGACTCTATTGCCTGTTCCAAAACAATTCCCTACACCAGGGAAAGAATCAGGCAAGAACCTGGTGGTCTGGGCCTAGCTGACCTGCGAAAATTGGCACGATGCATCATTTTCATTGTGTAATAGAGGGGCTGTTCACCGAGTCGATCGAAAAATAAACTCGTATTATATTCTTGTATTTCAAAAACTACTTATAAACATCAGCCAAATTGGCCGAGGAAATTTTGTAAATAAACTGTCACTCGTAAAATTTAATTGCTTCCTCATTGCCTAATATTTTGACAGAGTTTATGGTAGGTAGGTAATTTATATTCAAGAAAGTGGTCACAAAATAATTGAGAAAAATCAAAAATAAAATAAAATGAAAGTATTTTTACGATATAAGGACAGTTTGTTTTTAGTAAAACCAATTTGGCGAAAGTTTAGAGTTTAAATTCAAGCGTTTTTTAAAAATCCAGTTCAGTCCTAATAATTTACTTTCAAGATACGGAAGTAAAATCTAACCACATTTAGCATCCAGAAATCAAGTGGAATTGTGGACTATAATTACATCAGTTCGATTTCGATCCAATTTCACAGTAATTCTGTAGCGTCTGAGACGGAATTATAGCCTGCGACGAACCGACAAGGTTAGCCTAATAAGTTAAGCAATTTTTAATCCTAATTCAAAGGTAGAAATCTGGCTTTTGATAATGATATGTTTTATGTTATTACCTATAGATAGAAAACACATAGATTTCCGGTTGTTTCGATTTGATGTTTGCTACGGCTTTTATCAAATCATTCGTCCATCTTGTCGGTGTGCGTCCTACGCTGTTGTAGGACGCTGCCGAAAAGTTCTTGAAAGGAGACCGCGGGTAGGCAGCCCGCGGTCTCCTTACAAGAACGATAACCTTCGTTTTACGTATCTTTTTATTGATTCGTTTCCGTAGAGAAACCCCGAACGCTTTTATACCTATACCTATACATAGTTTATGATTTGGAATATCACATAGATATTTTTACCAGTCGATCCTCCACATCCTGACGTGGCACGTCACGGCGTGGGTATTTTGAATAATGCGATGAATTTAAGAAAACAAAAGCTCGAAAACGATACTAGAATCGCGTCACAGGTAAGTAGGTACATCGTAAGCGTAACCGTTGGCAGAAGCCTAGGGCACTTGCAGCCTAAACCACAGTATAAATTCAAGCAGTACCACAACTAAGCATCGGCAATCCGTCGCGCTCGTGCATTGAATACAAAATGAAGGTTCTTTGGAAAATTGTCGCTTTTATTGAATGCCGTTTTACGCACAGATTTTTTAAGCTATTGTGCCGAGATTCTATCTTGATTTTATGCTGGGCGGTCGTGAGGTCTGTGGTAGCCAGTCGGTACCTAAAAATGAAATGAAATGAAATATGATCACGACTGTATCCCAGGGAGCGGTAGACATTTCTTAGAGATCTTTATGTAATTCTTTAGATCCTTTGAAGATGTCTAATGGGGTAGTCAGAGGTATGTCCAAATATTATATTCGGTACATGCCCACTTTTTGCAGAAGTTAACTTTCCATACGTGACAGGTTGCAAGCCCATCGACGCTGCTAGAAAGCTAACTGGTTTCCTCACGATGTTTTCCTTCACCGTTTAAAGCTACCTATCCATACGAATACTCTTATTATATACCATACTACTTTTTGCCTTGTTCGCAACATCTAGCTTAGTAAAATCTTACATACTAGTGTAAAATTATATGGTAGAGTACTGTTTTCTGGGCCACAGCTCACGCTTTTCCAGGAGACAGGGCCTTATGGTGGAAATAAACTTTATTATTATTATTATTCATAAAGCTAATAAGAGTGTCTAATACTCGAATTCTATAACTAACGTACGAATGTTCGTAGGTCCATTACCATATAATACACTATAAATAATAAAAACCAGTTTCGTTTCAAAGATAATAAATTGACTCGTCATATTCCTTTGATGTTTGGAAACCAATATTTTTGGTCCAAGTTACTTTTCCTTTAAAACTTTTAGCTGAAAATAATATTTCAGTGACACTGCTCTCGATCAAAGAGGGCTCGAAATTCGACAAACAAGCTTTTACAAAATAAAAGCTACACTTTTAGATAACTGAAAAAAGTTATATTGGAATTCAGGAGCAGTAAATTACATCGAAATCTGGTATTGAACTAGATTGATGTTTGTGCTGGGGACTTGACTCGTTTGTACGAGTATCATGCATCATTGGATTTTGCTTTTAGAAAAAATATGCGTTGGTGCTGGTCGACTCATATTTTCACAGCTTTACTGTGCTTGCAGCCGTGTTGGCCAAGTGGATTGGTACTTCGACTTTCGGCCAATTGGGATCGAATCCGGCCGTGCAATAATGGACTTTTCGTGTTAAAAAGTTTATACATGATCTTTGACGAGCTATTAACAGTGAAGGAAAACATCGTGAAGCTCACGACAGGCTGCGGCCGACAATTTTCATAGATTTTGTTCGAACCTCCGCAACTAACGTCAGAGTCGCCAAGTCGCAACAAAAAGTTAACCTATTATAGGCGCATGCATACTATGCGACAGACAATATCGACAGCTCAGCGACTAGTCGCCCAATTTGCGATGGCTCTTAATCTCAACCGTATGAATACAAACCAAAAAACGAAACGAAAAGAAAAACCTTTACTAGATTCTTTTACTTATAAGTATTTCGGGGTTTATAGGTACTATTTTGTGCAACCTCGATTAAAATCTAAAATCGTCGAGTAAGGTGCTGTTAGCTTCTAAACACTGAGCGAGGCAAAACATCGTCCCGCTAAGTGCAGGCATTATTTTCCTCCTGACGTTGTATAAGTCATCTGGAATACGTAAAGTGTTTGGTTAGTTTCGCACTATACATAAGTCACGTTGTACTAACAAAAAACAAGAGAATTTATTAGCTTTGTTGGGCCACTAAATAAATAAACAAGTAATTGTACACAAGATTCTTAAAAAGGTGTCTTAAGATAATTTGTTAATAACAAATTGTATCGAAAATTTTACGCTTTGTTGTATAAATTTAAATCAATTAAATACCAATGGAACACTCTTTTAAAATGACAGTTAAAAACCCTCTCTTTCGTTTGAAGTTTCGCCCGGATATTAAAGTTTTGAGAGGGATTGATGAATGTTTAATGGGGTCCCAAATTACAGTGAAGATTCCAATTTCTTTTAAGATTTATCTTATCTTAGAGCGATAGCACACGGCGTTTTTTAAACGCGCAGAAGACGCGCGTTTTAGGAACGCGCGACTTTGGCGCCGTAGAAGTTGATTAAAATATAAGTAATCTTGATCGAATCTCGTTTGAATCGCGTATACGCGCGTCATCTGCGCGTCGCCTGCGCGTTTAAAATACGCCATGTGCTATGGGCCTTAGTGCTAAGAAATGAAATATTGATTTGTTTCAAATTTATCTACGCCCGTTCCTGAATTCAAATTATAAAGGTCACAGCTCATTAGAGCCACAAAGTCAAAGTCAAAGTCAAAGTATCTTTATTGCGAGAAATACATGTGTTTAGGGATGTTACTTAACCTACCACCTCGCACCGCCTCGTCGCACGGCGGGACGAATTTACGTGCCCTCCGAAGCACGGAAGCGTTCAGATGATAATGCCACTGGCCACCCATCCTAGTAGAGACCTTCCAGAACGTTGTTAAACTTTGACGACCTATTAAGACCGTCTTAGCCAGCCTATGTTGGTGGAAACTGAATTTGGAAAATTAACCAACATTAATGTATCATTTTTGGTTCGTTTTAAGTTCAGTGAAAATTTGAATTACTTAAGAAAAAAATGAAATGGGACTGGGCGGGTCACGTCGGCCGGATGCACCCTGACAACTGGGCGAATGCCGTCACCACCTGGCAGCCTGAGGGGACGCGTGGTCGCGGTCGGCCGAGGAAGCGCTGGAGAGACGATCTCGACTCTTTTGAGAGAGACTGGTACGAAGTCTCAAAGGACAGAGATGGTTGGAGAAAATTGGGGGAGACCTTTGCCCAGCAGTGGGACAACATAGGTTAGAAAAAAAAAAAAAAAAAAAAAAAAACGGTTCTACAAAAAAGCAAATAGTTACTCTCAAAACTTTGTTTTGAATATTTTTTTAGCTTCGTAGAATTCTTGGAGCTTTTAGAATTTTCAACCGCAACCCTCTAAGAACTTCTAAGATTCTTTTCAATTTCTTTACATTCACACCTACACTTAAAAGATCTTCAAAGGGAATTATTTTAATTATTTTAAACCGTTTGCAACGGTCCTTAGATGGCTCAACTGGTTCTATTTGTATTTTGTACAGTTATGTATTAGTTTAGTTTCTGTAAATAAACTTTATGATACAATATTATTTTAAATAATTAATATTAGGTAACACAGAAACAAGTATCTTTTTAAATTCTTTGATGTTGACGTGATGTTAGGCGCAATAGACTTATTTTGAAACCATTACAATGTTCTCGATGCTTGTGTTGGCAATCAGCTTCCCGATTGACTAACTTTTATCAAACTATTGCAAATCATAAAAAACAGTAAGTAATCCGCGAAAATAACTGTAAAATAACCTAAAACAAACAAAATTAAACTAGTAAGTACAGTTATTTACAAAACAGCTTAGGATGTGCCCAGGTTCTTGCCTGATTTTTTCCCTGGTGTAGGGAGTTGCGCTGGAACAGGCAATAGCTAGCTAGCTTATTAGACTTTACATTTTTTTGCTACTACTTTTCATAATTCGCTCTATCTACAGGGTGTAACAACACCACTACTTACCGAAAACAAAATGCGGGTCGCTAGTTAATGAATAAAATGTCAGCACGGCCAAAGCAGGAAAGTAACAAAACAAAAATTATCTGTTTTAAAGCTATTGCATAGCTTCTATCGCGGGCCTTGAGCGTGGAGACCGAATCCAGAAATTCCGTAACGAAATAACCTAACGCTTGTCACTTCAGTTCAGCAACTCGCCTATACGTGGCATGCAATAGCTTTACCGCGGCAGTTCCCGAGTGCCACACGTCTTTTTTTTATCTGAATACTAATGCTATTACAAACAATATATTCTTTCCAATTAATTTTTTTTACATTGTTATTTAAATTAAGAGCAGGCAGGGTAATAAAATCTGTCATGTTAGCTCAAATTTCACCTCGGTATGCGCAGACTATCGATTCGCGATATCCGATGGAGACTTCTTTTTCACATTATTTCTTAAATTATTCAGGTGATTTAAGTACTTGTAACGTATAAGAATTATGACTATAATTCTATAATAAGTTATCATTTTTTTCTTTTTTTTATGACTTTTCAAAGTTATTTTTTCGATGAGCGAAGCGAACGAAGATCTTAGTGGCAAGTGGGGTGATTTTGCTTTGTATGTATATATGTTTGTATCTTTGTATGTTCCAGCATAACTGTTGAACCGTTAATGCAATCTTCATGAAACTTGGTAGGTATATAGATAGTGGTAAGTGGTTTAGCCGGTAACCTAATGAGCTGAATCGGTCAAGGGGTTGTAAAGATATTTGGTTTCGAAGGGGATGAAAAAAAGGGTTGTACTGCATCACCGCGCTAATGTTATCAGTCGACGTTAGCCTTTTTCCTCTTCTTCTCTCTTGTCGATGCTTCGACTCTCTCATAGACAAGACAATATGCCCTAGCGCCGACACGGTGCAAATACATTGAGTGGGGGTGTCATATGAAAGGGCTTTGTTTTTTCTTCTTCTTTATTATTTTGGTTGGTGTTTCTAACTCCTAACTCTTTTTGACAACCTAATGACTTTTTAATGGAAAAAGGATTCAACTTACTAAATAGTTTTCTTGAACCAATGTCTGTAATAATAATAATAATCTTATCCAACCAGACATACACATAAATTCTTCAGGCACTATTATCAGTAATGTTAATGCAACAAAATTCTTAGGTTTAAATTTAGATGAAAAGTTAAACTGGAAAAAACACGTTACTAACTTATGTAAAAAATTGAATCAATTTTTTTATGCATTGTATATGCTCCGTAAAGTGGTCAATGAGGCATCAGTGATTACTGCTTACCATGGATTTGTTGAGTCTGCTTTGCGATATGGTATTATATTTTGGGGTAACTCGACTTTAAAGGAACAGATAATTGTAAGCCAGAAAAAATGCGTCAGAGCCATGCAAACTGCAAAAAACTGATAGTTGTTAATCATACTATTCTGATCTGAACATATTAACGCTGCCCTGTCTATACATCTATGAACTGTCAGTTTTTGTAAAAAGTAATATGGACCTTTTTGTAAACTTTAGATCCGCTCGAAATAATAACAAACTTAAATTACCTTCAAAAAAAACTGCTCTGTTTAACAAAAGTGTGTTATGTATGGCCATTTGTGTGTACAATCATTTGCCATCATCCTTATTAAATACTTCAAGCCCTGTGGTGTTTAAAATTAAACTTAAAAAAATATTAATAGAAAAGGCTTATTACTATCCATGATTATTTAATTGATAAAATTTGAAATTGTAATTAGATTAAGTTCTACCTATATTATGTTGACATTAAGTGATTAATTATTCTGAAGCATGTATTTCCTAATAATGTACCTACTATATAATATTGCATGCGGACTACGCTGAATATGGCTGCTCTAGACTGTATCATACATATACTACTACCTGTTACAAACCCATATTACGAAATAAATGACTTTGACTGATTGATTGATTGATTGAATGTCACTGCCACTTCACAACGAACAAAATACCAAAATGTTATAAGTCGAAAAACCTCTTAAAAACTTATGCTCTTACAAATACCATCAAGTATTTTTTATAGAAATATAAGTAAATCAATGCAAAATGATTTTTGACAATGTTTGAAATAACCGCGAGCACCCAGACACGGAACAAATGTCTGCAGATCATGTAAACATTTATTTTGTCCCGTAGAGGGGATCGAAAGCTGCAACCTCGGCGTCTCAGCCGGGCGTTCACCCAACTGCACCACAGAGGTCGTCATAATAAAAGGTTCTAATTTAAAAAAATTTACCCCTAAAAAGTTTTGAAATTTCATACAAAATATATGGAGAAAAAAAAATGTCAAAATTAAGAAAATAAAAATACCACGTTTGATCAACTTTGTAATGCCCTCTCTGAATCTGAAAACTAAAATTTTCCAAGTCTTGCAGTTTCCGAGATACGCGTGGCGGCAAAATGAGGGAGGCAAATGGGGGCAAATCTGAAAACTTTTTTTTACTTCCCAAAATCTTCTCTATACAAATCCGTTTTCAAAAATGCAAAATCTCTTTTAGTTTTCGAGATCCATCAATGGGGCAAAAAAGGGGCAAAACAGGGGCAAAACAAAAAAATGAATTTTACTTCCCAGAATCTCCTCTATACAAATCCGTTTAAAACGATCAAAAATGTTACGTAGTTTCCGAGATTCGCTGATTGGGCAAAAGGGGGGCAAAAGAGGGGCAAAACAAATTAGTGAATTTTACTTTCCAGGACCTCCTCTATACGAATCCACAAAAAACAAAAATTACGGGTCCTCTAGTTTCCGAGATACGACAGGGGTCGGCAAGATGGCGGCAAAAAATGGGCAAAGTCAGATTTTTCCCAGACTCATCAGAGTTACTTGTTTACGAATCTGCAAAAAAAACATACCTTCCCATCCACCATCAGGGAAGTCGAACGAAGTCGCGGGCAAAAGTAGTATGTGAAATAAAATAATAAGTTGAAAACCGGACTCCATTAATTTATTGTTTCAAATGACATTCTTCTGTCACAAACTTTTTTGTATGAAGAAATTAAATAATATTCGTAATAATTTATGTCAATTCGGGAGCGATTTTGCGCAAGGTCCTCCTTCGACGGCGTCCGGCGGCGGACGAATCAAAGAGTAACATGAATCAGTCAGACGTACGAGAAATCTCGTACATTTACGAGATTTACAGTCCATGTACGAGAAACGAGATTAATAAAAATCTCGTACACTTTTGTACGAGATTTTTACATTTTTTCCAGCCAAAAAGATTCTAAATAATAAAATATCTATTATCCACTCCACGCCATATTATACCACTCGGCACATCACTAGATTCACTAACTCATCACTAGTTGTCACTAAATGAAAGCATATTTAGTCTTTGACCGAAGAAATACATCTAGAGGGGAATCCCCAGAAGATATATTTCTTTGTTTTCGTCCTTATCGCACTAATGTAAACATTGCATTCTTTCTTCTTTTACACAACATGTAGGGCAATGTTTATTACCTTATTACTCTCATTAGTTGTTGTTTGTCGAGTTCCACCAGTGCATTTGTTAATTCACCCTAATTATTAAATGGTTACTTTGACATAATGAGTAGTGACAGTGAATCGTTATCCACGCCACCTAAGAAAATAACTACCTCTAAATAACTACCTCAAAAACAAAGACGATTTCACTAATATCTCAGACATTGAATATTAATCACCACCTCTGCACTGCCTACCCCTTCGGGGCAGGCGCTATGATAATGTTATGTGAATATACCTATATTATTATTAAGAGAAAATAATTTACCATTACTATAATGTACTAGTAGTAACTAAGATCTGTTTTGATTAGAAGAAGAGACTAGAAGAATATTATTAAAATTTGGCACACATAAGTACAGTAGTATTCGTTTAATTTGATAGAACCAACCTCATTTTTATAATCACATAATCGGAACCAGATATAACATTGTTTAAAACACAGATTTTAATAGATTTCTAAACTTTAAACTTGTACGAGATTATGTTATGAAAGTACGAGATTTTGGCATCCCTGGTACGAGGAAAAAAATTCGACACCTGGCAACCCTGTTTACATGAACGAATGATTGACATTGTCGTTTAATTTAAAGTTTCATCGAAATAAGGTTCAATTTCGAATAATACGTTTGACTTCAGTCATTTAGGTACAAAATTGTAGTACACCTAAAATCCAAACTTTATTTAATTATGAGAAAAATAGGCGGTCTAAGAAAATTTTAGATTAATCGCCATTAATTAAAGTGTTTCTCTATTCTACGAACATTGAATTTTAACTTCAACTAAAGAAGCTATTGAGAAATTTAAAATTGAATTTCAAAAAGGTACCTACTTCAAACAACAAATTTATCAAGAAAAGTTCTCTTGGTTGTGATTTTGGATTAATCGCCAATAGAAAAAACTTCAAATAAACATATTCTTGAAGTTCTATGTTGATGTCATGTTTGGTTTACCCACAGTTTGAAGCTGAAGTATAGCAATTTTACACACACAACCACTGCGCGGCCTTAATAGCTCCTAAAAGAATAAAACAAAAGTTGTTGTACATCGTTCAATATGTACTAATGTTATAAAGGGTAATGTTGGTTTGTTTGTTTATCAGAGGTAATCGCCGAAAGTAGGTACTCAGCCGAAAATTATTTCACCGTTGTCTATCTATACTAATATTAAAAAGAGGTAAAATTTGTTTGTTTGTATGTTTGACGGAGGTAATATCCGAAACTACTCAGCCGATTTTAAAACTTCTTTGATTGATGTGTAGAATGGACTGTTGTTGGGAAGGTTATATTTTATCCCGGTAGTTTCATTAATACACCCGTGCAAAGCCGGGACGTGCTGCTAGTATAGAATAAACTAATCGGGATGGTTATAGGCACATATAAATTAATCTATTACGGTACCTAAACAACCTACCGTGCAAAATAAAATGTCTTAAGATTTTTTTTTTTTTTTTTTGCTAACCTATGTTGTCCCACTGCTGGGCAAAGGTCTCCCCCAGTTTTCTCCAACCATCTCTGTCCTTTGAGACTTCGTACCAGTCTCTCTCAAAAGAGTCGAGATCGTCTCTCCATCGTGTCTTAAGATAGGTAAGTAAAATATTTAGTACTTGAGTATATAAAGGTACTAGTACGAGTATACCTACCTAAAAAATATTTCAACAATACATAGGTAGCTTTTATATCTTAAGTAGGTACTTACCTACTTATGTGTATTTTCTTGATAGGTAATATTTTTTGTAATATTGGTATGCAGAGATTTTAGTTCCAGAGTTATGGCCAAGGTGGCGCTCGCGTTGATCTGCTAGAAATGCTAGAATTAATAAAACACGGAAGACTTATTAGCAAATTATCAAGTAATAACACAATGGTACTTAGAAGGTATGCTATTACTACCTACCTTTACCTATGTATTGAAAAATCTACCTTTATACCTCCAGCCAGCAAAAAAAGTACCTAAGTAGCCTAAGATTTTATTTCAGAGAGTATCAAGCATACGCTACATCCATTTTATTGTAAACTTTTGCATTGTTAATTTACCTACCTACCTAGGTGTTATAGTATGTAAAATTACGAAATACACGAATCCAGCGTAGGTAGTGTTATCTCACGTTTACCTACTCCAAGGTATAAAACATGTTCACAACTTGTCGTAGAAATGAGGCGAAAGAGTGTGTCAGGATAGTAGCAAGTAGAGATCCGTGGTCTCTGCCTACCCCATGGGAAAGAGGCGTGACTTTGTGTATGAAGGAAGGAGGAAGGAAGGATTAGCTATAAGTATTAATAGTAGTAGCCTCCTTTCTGGCCTAACCAACCTTTTTAAGACGGTGACATTTGAATTGACACCATTTTACTCTATGAAAAAACAAAAAAGAAGAAGGCTAGCTTGTTGTGCCGCTGAATGAAGTTTTCGAGACTCATTTAGTTTTATTTTTTTACTTTATTTACCTTTAACTAAACCCAAGCCCGTGCTTAAGTAGTGATTCTTGTAGGTGACCTAACTACATTATTTATTTCATTTAGATATATATTTAACACATTCACACGCCCTCACAAAACACATTATACATTGTATTAATAGTCTTATTTATCTATCTAATAAATACACTTTACATACATCACTCACGGTTCATACATTCATTACACTACACATAAAATAACTCCTGCGCAAGCGCAGCCGCACGATACCGGTAGTATACAAAAACCGCTGCGTCGACGCATTGCAATGCTCGCAGCCGTGCGCGCTGTGAGCTTCACGCCGGCCGGCCGCCAGTCGAGCCTTACCTCACCACGCGAAGCGCACGTCTCTCGCGCCTATTTTTCGTGTAAATTATTTACGTTCGCGATTGAATTATTGTGTGTTTCCTTACTGTACTTTCTTCCGAACTATTATAGCATGTTTTGTGTTGTGCGGTACTTTAAATAAACTCTTAACTGGAAATACCAAAGTGTTGTTTAAATTACGATATTCGAGCCTATCATCCGTACCTGCTACACACTAAAAACCCTAAAATTCTGTTGCAGATAATTCAACACACTGCATTTTCTGTTTATTTACGAAATATAAAAGTGAATTTGCAAAATGTTCAACAGTTCTAACCAGTATACTATTGAGCACACCAAAGAAACAAAAGGAGAAACTGAGATTTACAACATAACGTGGGCCTTTCCAAACTTCATAGATTTAATAAACAGTAAAACAGTCCGTGAGTTTCGAACACCTAAAGATGCTGTTGTGGACGTTCCAGGCTCAAAATTCCAGCTGAAGATGTTGTTTTGTGGTAGAAAAAATGACCTTACTGAAATTTATTATCTATCACCAACTTCAGTTATCTTAAAATCTGTTCTGACTGTATTCTCTAATGACATCATCGAAAAGGAGTACCAGACAATCCAAGCTAATGAATGGCAGTATTTATCAACATTGTACAGACGTGATCGGTCGTTTATAAACCTTTGCCTCAAGTTTAAATTCATCGTTTTAAATGATGTTAGAGTTGACCGCAATAACATACCAGGCACTCAACTAAGTGAAGACTTTGGAAATCTCCTGAATGATGGCAACTATTCTGATGTCACTATGAAATCTGTTGAGGGCGAGGAATTCAAAGTGCACAAAACAGTACTTGCTATTCGAAGTGAAGTACTTAAAGCACACTTTGAGCACAACACAACAGAAAGCATAACAAACGTAATAGTAACTCCATTGGAATCGGAAGTATTAAGAGAGGTGCTCAACTTTGTGTATACTGACAAAGCTCTACGAGTTGATGAGATTCCAGAGAAGTTGTTGGCTGCTGCAGATTATTATCAACTCAGTAGGTTGAAGAGTCTTTGTGAAGAAGCTTTAAATAAGCGATTGACTGTAGAAAATGCTATTGAAACTCTGCAACTAGCTGAATTACACTCTGCAAATTCTCTAAGGCAATCCACGTTGGAATTTATAAAAGATGGACGTCATGCTAATTTGATAACACAAACACAAGGTTGGGCAAATGTAAAGGTTGAGTTGATAAAGACGATCTATGGGTTTATCACGGCTGATTAAATTGATGATGATATTCGCTGAAGTCACTGCTAGAACTAGCATCATAAGTTGATAATTGTTATAATTTAGTTAAGCAATGCTTTTAATTTGTTTCTGTAAGTCCTCAAGGATTATTTAAAAATATTGTTATAATATTGTTTGTCACTTTTATTTTACATTTTAAACTTTCGCGACCAGTATACATATAAATTCTGCGATTAGTCGCAGAACGACCGGTTAGGTATTTTATATTCTTAGACATTTTAATTTATACCACAGATAAAATATACATATCTAGTATTATTTTATCTGTGTCCATACTAATAATAAAAATGAGAAAAAGTGTGTGTGTCTGTTTGTCTTGTCCGTCTTACATGGTAAAACGGCGCGACGAATTGACGTGATTTTTTTATTGGGTGATAGAAAGGGATGGAGAGTGATATAGATATAGGCTACATTTAATCCCGATATTTCCGTGGAAACGGGACTTCGTCGTTCTTGCCGTGAAAGACGGACAAACAGACAGACAGACACACACACTTTCCATGTTATAATATAGTATAGATGGATGGATACAATCCTGTCAAGAGTATCAAATTCTCGTAAGATCGGGATCGCGTTGACTTTGAATTGACATCGTCATTGCTGTAGAAGCTACCCTGACTGCCTTAGCTTATGAATCAAGTTTACACAACAATGTAAAATATTCATAATTATCCTTAACTGAAACAGCGATAAATTTTCATTTAATTAATGGTTAACGTCGTAAAAATGTTTTATGACTTCATTTATCTTGGTGAAAAAAATTACAGACGGTAATGAAGTCCGTGTATTGCCTGGAGGCAAGCTTACCGACATTTACCGTCATAACAAAAATAACTTTGTGATACTTCTTACAAAAAACCGACTACAAAAGAGAAGGAGGTTCGATTGTATTTTATTTAAAAAAAATTGTCGAAGACCTACAAGAGATACCTTTCAGTTACTTTAGATACTTCATTTCTTGAAGCGAGCTAATAGGAAGAAAAATACGCTCGCTTCAAGAAATGAAGTACTTATAGTTTCATTTCAAAACGCTTAATACAAAACTATAACTTAAAGAAAACTAAGTACATCTTAAAAAGTTAGCCGTCTGAAGAAAATTATGAAAAACTATAATAAAAATTCACTCAAGAAATTCCAGGCTGCACAGGGTGATTAAACTTTGAAGAGTGAACCCACGCAAAAGTTGCAGAACTCGGAACTAATGGAATACGATAGGTCTCGATTGAAAGGCTTCGCAGATTGTGGGCTGCGATGCAATTAAACATCAGCCTGTAGTTTTCATTCCAATATTGTTTTTAAAATAAACACTGGAATTTGAGTCCGAGTCCGAGTGCGAGTGAGCGGCCTTAAAATGGCCGTTCAAGCATTTCTGCTAGCAATTCATAAAGTGCATTTATTTCATCAATTGTTTAGAATTTTCACCAAAATATTGACAGTTTATGAATTGCTAGCAGAAATTCTCGAACGGCCATTTTAACCCCCTGATGGCTAATGACTGATGACTGATGGCTTGACTGGCGACTGATGACAAACGACTGATTGGCCAGCACGACCTTTGATGATAATGATTGTCTCAATACTTTTATACTATCGCGACTGGAATCATATTTATAAATATTAACGGGACTTAATCGCGTATTGAAATCATTTTATTTTCTTTGACGTTTTGATGTTTGATATGCCCGACTTTACGTTAAAAAAATAATAATTAAAAAAAAACATGTTATGTTATAATCAATCACGTTAAAATGTTGCCGGGGTCGGCCGAAAAAACGTTGGCGGGACGATCTTTTCAACTACGATGAAGATGATTCAACCAAACGGATGGTTGGAAGAGTTTTGAGGACCTTTGCGGCAGTGGGACGCAATAAGTTAAAGAAAAAAAAAGTCCGGGTAGCCTATAAAATGACTATGCCAAGAACTGTTATATTACGTGCAAATGACGTTAATAATATTTTTTCAAAAAAACAATAGCAATAGCTATTCCAAGCAATGGCCGTTCTTGACACGCAAAGTAATAAATTATACCTATTTTTTGTTCATTTCTTATGAAAATAAGTTCAATCATCGTCGTTATCTGAAATTAATAATTATCAAAATGTCAGATATTTCATTATTTCTTACATTAGGAGTCGTTCGGGGAATTTCTTTAGCTTCAAATTAGACCGAAAATCTTTTTACAAACCTTTTAATTAAACGCTAATTAAGTAGTTCTTGTTACTGGGTAAGTTTAATTAACTATCTACAAATAATTTTACGATTTGAATAAATGATGATTTAATTATGAACGGTTGGAATTATTTGATTAAATAATACATTTTTGATTAAGTATCTTATATCTATACTCATATTATATCAGTCATCTGGTCACCATAACACAAGTATTAAGTTGCTTAGCTTGGGACTAGATGACGCTGTGTGTAATGTCCCAGGATATTATATTTATATTTTATATTATATATTATAAAGAGGTACTTACCCAATGTTGGTTTGTTTGTTTGACGGAAGTAATCTTCGAAACTACTACGGGTCTTTGCCCACTGCGCCACAGAGGTTGTCTGATTTCATCGTTACAATACTACAAGTGACATTGACAAGCCAAAATTGTTTTGAAAATCGTCTTACTGTAAATTACCTTAAATTACCCAAGGAAAGGACGGACTCGCGATATAGTCTCCCGTGGGGGTGGTCCTTAGCCCAAACTCCATCCACCTTTATATTTGTAAGGCTTTTTAACAAAATAAGTCATTTTTAACTTCACAAACAGTTCACCTGCAGCTCAGTGGCGCCATCTTTATAGCAGTTTCCTGGCAGCGCGCCAAAACGCGATAAAAACTAACGACCGCCTAACTACAGCACTTACTCGCTTTTGAGGGGCAATTTCAAAGCGTTATTCTTGAAATTGGGTGAGGAATGGAGCTCTGAATTAACAGGTTTTACTTTTAACTGGTACCTGGAAATAGAATAAAATAATAAATAAATAAATATCCTTGGACATTCCACACAGCGTCATCTAGTCCCAAGCTAAGCAACTTAATGCTTGTGTTATGTTAAACATGTGTTCTTGCAAATAAATATATCTATAACTTTATCTTTATGGTAACCAGATGACTGATATAATACGATACATTTTTTTTTGTAAATACATACATATTATACATAGAAAACACCCAGACACGGAACAAATATCTGCAGAACATACAAACATTTGTCCCGTAGCGGGAATCGAACCCGCAACCTCCGCTTCTCAGCCGGGCGTTCGCCCAACTGCGCCACAGAGGGCGTCATAGAAGTTGCAGGTTTTATAATTAGCTCTAGCATTTTCTAAGATCTACGGATACTTGTGTATGAACGTTAAATTCCTGGTTACTCTTGACGCACAATCACAATATCCAACTCAAATCTCAATCGACTTTTTGCGATTTGCGACTCTTGAAATCGACTGTAGCGCCACATTTTTTTTTTTTTGGCGTTGAATTTCGCGGATATTGGGTGGACTAATTGAAACCCGTTCACCTCATCGTTCTTTTTACGTGGCGCGACTTATACCCTGTTGTGTCCCGCGAACTTGTCCCCGTCAGTATTGGGTTTACAGCCCAGAATAGAATAAGAATTTCATCTAAAAGTTCGTGAAAGTTTCAAGTGGTCTACGGAAAATAAGGTTCCGGGCGTATTTTATCTATTACACAGTTGAGGTAAATATAACTAAACAGCATTGTGGAGATTCTGCTCTAGTATAATATACTAGCTGCGCCCCGCGCTTTCACCCGCGTAGGTCCCGTTCCCGCGGGAATATCGGGATATAAAGTAGCCTATGTCACTCTCCATCCCTTCAACTATCACCACACAAAAAATCACGTCAATCCGTTCCCCCGTTCTGCCGTGAAAGACGGACAAACAGACACACATATACACACACACACTTTCCCTTTTATTATATTAGTGGGGATGGGGATTTACGCTGACAGTTTGGCACTATCAAAATATTTAGTTTATCTCAACATGTTACCCATGCCAGACCAACAGGTCGTACGGTAACTATGAGGTCCCAGACACATATACATACTTGCCTAATATAGGTAGAAAACACCCACACCTGAAATATTATATCTGCAGAACATACAAACATTTGTCCCGTAGCGGGGATCGAACCCGCAACCTGCGCGTCTCAGGGCCTTTCACCCACTGCGCCACAGAGGTCGTCTAAATAATAGCCGTGTTGGAATAGCTCTACTTGCCTTCACCAAATATTGTGTTTACTCGTAACTATTCAGGCTATTCGGACTGTGGTTTTTTTTTCTTTTTATTTGCCAAACGTGTCTTCTTGTCTGTCCAACTCTATCATTTCAATTAGATCTCTTTTAGTAGCTCTTAAAAAATTAAATACTTTTAGAAATAATTTCAAATACAAACGCTTGATTATTAAAACAAAAGAATTACAAAAACATTTATTTATTCATTGATTTCTTAAAGCATGTTACAATATCATGTTAACGTTTCTCGCATTAAAATGTACAATGAAATTCTAAAATAATTACGTAATTATTAAATTAAATACTCGTTATAATAATCTTGTATCTTGGATACACAATTTTAGTAATTACATGATTAAATCTTAATTTTATTATAGTCTTTGTAATAACAATATATTTGGATCTTAATTTATTTACAAACTACATTCTACACATCAAATAATCCTATCTTTCGATGTTACAATAATTCACATTATATTTATATAATATATACAAACTTGTCACTCATTTCTACATTTGGGCTCAAAATATAGAAATGAACGAGTATAACCTTATTTCAGTTAACCTAATTCTACAAAAAACTACATCTACTTTTATACATCAACACCAAACTTCTAACTTACAAAAACTGTGCAGCTTTTGCGCATAACTGCACAGGCAAGAACATCAATATATACAAGCCTTATATACAATATATACAAAATTAAACAGTGTTATAACCAGCGGCGTATTCTAAGGGCTCGTTCACACGTCAGTTGCCGCTGTCCCGCGACGGCCCCGGGCTGAACCTCACACGATGTCGTGGCACGAGTTGCCGTTGCCCGTGCGAGTTGTCTTCGTCGCTTGAGGACGGCCTATGCCGTCGTTGTATGGTGGTGGGCAGTACATTACCTGGGAAAGAAGAAATATTTGACTGGTTAATTTTCTTCATTGTGGTCATCATCATCATCATCCACAGCCCGACTTTACCCACTGCTGGGCATAGGCGTCCCTTAGTTTGTGCCACCCACTTGGATGGCATTGTGGTTAATAGTAATGAAATAGCAGTGTTGGCCAAGTTGATTGGTACTTCGACTTTGGTTCCGAACGTCGTCGTGACATCGTATCCTTATCACGTTGAAAGTTTATATGCGCTTTAACACGAGCTACGAGTATTATTTATTAATATTTAATACTAGCTGCGCCCCGCGGTTTCACCCGCGTAAGTCCCGTTCCCGCGGGAGTATCGAGATAAAAAGTAGCCTATGTGTTAATCCAGGGTATCTCCTATCTACATACCAAATTTCAACCAAATCGGTCCAGCCGTTTTTGCGTGAAAGAATAACAAACATACATTCTCACAAACTTTCACATTTATAATATTAGTAGGGAGGATAATAGGATAATATTTTAAGTTAATTTTTACTCTAAGCATGTGCTAGTGTACACCTTGTTCATTCAACTAATAAATAAATAAATACTTAAATAAAACATCGTGAGGAAACCCGCGGCTAGACAGCCACACGTATTGTACGTAACGCAAAATCCTCTGACGCTCTTATACTTTTTTTAACGATCTTATTTATGAACTCTTTACGGAAATACTTAATATTTATCCATATTTAGGGATCGTTGACTACCCCATTGCGAACGCGCAAGGCTGTTACTGGTAACATCAATTTGAATGTTACGAGGCCATCACGCGCCTCAAATATTTGCCCGACGAATTACAAACATTGGTTTCATGGCCTCCCATTGATCGACTCGTGTATCATCACACACACGTTCGTTACAAACGTTATAGTCGGGGATTATACGTAGCAGCACGTCCCGGCTTTGCACGGGGTACTAATGAAACTGTCGGAATATTTTTTTTTTTTATTTATTTATTTATATTCGGAAAACCAACAGCTACAATAGACAGTATTAGATACAATTATAGCTCCAGATAGCCAATTATAGGTTCTCACTGATAGAGATATATAGCCTGTAACCATCCAGTCCACACTTCGGTGAAATAATTTTTGATAAGAACCATTTGAGCCACTTGACCGTTGCAAACGGTGTATATGTAGCTTATTTGATCCAAACCACTGAAAAACGAAAGCGTGCCCAAGACACTGGCCGCATTGGTTCGCTGAATGGCAATGCTGATCTTTTGAGCTAAATTCCAAATGCCAGCTCTCGGATCATGTTCATTATTAAGCTATACTTTATTTCTTGAAGCGAGCTAATAGGAAGAAAAAATAAACTCACGTGATTGGTTGTCAAAAATGATTATCTATCTCGTGATTGGCTAGATTGTCAAATCAATTGTCAATTGTCAAATGCAGCCAAAACGAGAATAAAAAATTATTTTCGACGACCAATCACGTGTTTATTTTTCTTCCTATTAGCTCGTTTCAATAAATGAAGTACAGTGTTTTTTTTCCTCAAAATAATTTGAAATTTGAACCTATTGCAGTGAAAACTTTCCCGAGATCAAAAGGTCTTTCATTTCTAGCAGCACAGTTCTTCATTTCCATACCTACATTTGCAGAGATTTAGAAATGAGTTTTCGATTCGGAAATGAAAGGACGGCATGTGAGGCCTACTCGTAGATGCAGTGAGACCATTTCTGTTTTATTATTATTATGCTTCCGTCCCTTTTAGGCCTCATAGGCGAAACTTGGGTACGTACTTTTAGATTAGATTAGCACTGGCTTGTTATGACTATACTGTAGTAAGGAATAAACACTTCACATAAGTACATAGTCTGTTTATATATTAGGATTTTTTCACAAAATACGTAATACGACCTCTGTATCGCAGTGGGCGAAGGCCCGCCTGACAAATGTTTGTTTGTTCTGCAGATATTTGTTCCGTGTCCGGGTGTTTTCTATGTAAGTACTTACCTATTTTGTAATTTTTTCATGTAAAAATAATATCTAAGTAAATAAATATCAGTCATCGGGTTACCATAACACAAGCTTTAAGTTGCTTAGCTTGGGACTAGATGACGGAGGTGAAATGTCTAAGGATATATACTTATGATTACGTACTTTCTTACGCCAAAAAAAAAAAAGCTACTACGTAAATCATCAATCACTCATACTACTTGTAAAGTTCCTGAGTGGATGCGATGAGTGGATACGATGTGTGTTTTGTGGATCAATCACCCGCGGAACCAATTACATAAAATTAAACTTTGAAATGAACGTGGTGTGAGTGAAGGGGTGTTTTGTTTTAATTGTTTCACGTTACAGTTTGAAGCGTTCGTGGCGAAGCTTAGGCATAAACAAAGACATACATAATTTACTAAAATAGCCCAAGAGAAAATAGCACGCATAACACCGATTTTGTGAGTATTAAGAAAAAAAAAATCGTCTACATCTGTTAACTTCTGAAAGATGTGGCATGTGCGAAATATCAGTCCTTGCCAATGGTCCGTATTTAGTTTAGACTTGCCTTTAACTACCCCTAAAGACATCTTCAAAGGATCTCAAAATTCCTAAAGGATCTAAAAGTATTCCCAGAAGAAGCCGCAGGCTTTCATGTTTTCCTTCACCGTTTAAAACTCATGTCAAGCGCATAAAAACTTTTCCATACGCAAAGTCCATTGATGCACAGCCGGATTCAATTCCACGACCTTCGGAATAAAATGAAACGTACCTACCAATCCACTTGGTCAACACGGCTTATTCTAGTAGGAACTGAGTTATTGGACATAATATTTATGGTTCATAACAAAGAAGTTTCCAAGTTACAACATTATGGGCTGTATCCACGCGCGAGAGAATCGCAACGAGTCTCAGTCCGTAGTATGAGTCCGTCACGGCGATAATTATTGCCGCGTGGAGACTACTCCATAGAGTGTAGAAATACGTGGCACGACGGTAATATCGCCGCGATTCTCTCACTCGTGGAGACAGCCCCTTATGAAACAAAGTTTCTAAAACCGTTATCTCCTGAGCAATTCTCTATTTATTATCTTAATAATTTAGTGACGACCGCGCCACCTGTCTGAATCTATTATAGAAAGTGTTTCAGTTTTAACGCTTGATTTATTGCGGAAAGCTGACGTTAAATTAATGGAGGTTTTTAATTTTCCTCAAAGTGCGTTAAGCAGTTAAATAATCTAATCTGATATTTCAAATAAAAGCCAATCCATTAAGGGATGAGTTGTTTGATTGTTTTAGTAATTGGTTAATTAAATATTAATTATTCTCTAGTCTCATTAGTTTGTTGGTTTGTTTAGTTCCAGACTACTTTAGACTATTATAGTTTACTCAGTTTATACTATTAGACCACTGAAAAAAATGCCGCGGCCCGCACCACCAGGTTCTTGCCTGCTTCTTTCCCTGGTGTAGAGAGTCGCGTTGGAACAGGCAATAGAATCCCCTAGTTTTAAAAACGTGACTATTCTAAGTGGTCTATTTAAGTCTATATTAAGTGGTCAGTAATAATAATGATCTTATTGAATAAAGATATTTGTGACTTTGACTTTGACTACAATACTGTGAAATAAAAAAACTGTACAACTTTCGTTTAGAAATCTAGAATTCAATTTAGCTAGTACTAAGCATTTATTACTGTCTTATAAGGGTGCAAAAATGAACTCTATTATTACAACAAAGCTGTTAATATCCGGTCTTGCAACTGAAAATAAAACAATAAAGCTAAAATTGCAAACAATTTATATACAGATAAACTAGCCGATGCCCGCAGCTTTAGTCTTTACTTTAAACATTATTCTTTAGAAACTCAGAACTCAGGTTTTACAGCTAATCTGAATGATCTAAAGTAAGTAGGAAATTCTAAGACTTTTTTATTTAATCTTAAACAGTGTGGGGCTCTTGTTGCGGCCAAATATATACGAGTAGTATGAGACCAAATGTACCAAACTTGAAGCAATGAAGGAATATAAATATAAACAAATAATAAATAAATATCCTTGGACATTCCACACAGCGTCATCTTGTCCCAAGCTAAGCAACTTAATGCTTGTGTTATGGTAACCAGATAACTGATATATAGGTACATTTTTTTTGTAAATACATACATATTATAGATAGAAAACGCCTAGACACGGAACAAATATCTGCAGAACATACAAACATTTGTCCCGTAGCGGGGATCGAACCCACAACCTCCGCGTCTCAGCCGGGCGTTTGCCCAACTGCGCCACAGAGGTAATCAAAATATGAACATAATATTTTTCTGACTAATACGAGTACATCAGGGGCAAGATACGCCTATCCTACCTTTACATTGTTGAAATAACACAAGGTTGAACTGGTGGGTTCGACCCTAAAAACCTTTTTAAATTAATAATTCGACCTATTTTCAGGTCTCTTTATCCTATAAATATGCATGATTTTTAGAGTTTTCTAAGCTTAAGAGGCTCTTCTGAACCTATATAAGTTTATCTATAGGTAGACACTAACAAATTTCACCTAATTTTTTCAAGTTTGTTTAACGGGGGTAATTTCCAAACTACTCAGTTGATTTCAAAAATTATTTCACCGATGTGTAGAATGGACTGTCGGGATGGTTATAGGCTATATTTTATTCCGGTAGTTTCATTAGTAAACCCGTGCAAAGTTGGGATGTGCTGCTAGTCTAATATAAGCTTAATCTAATCACCACCGCAGCTTTGCTCGTGTTATACATCAAAAGTAGCCATTGTGCTAATCTAGGTTATAAACAATGTAAATTCCAAGTTTCAGCCAAACCCCTTCAGTAGTGTACGTGTTTATTTTATAAATTAGCTATAACGATTTGGAATTGTTCTGTGATGTAGTTTTGAAATAAAAAAATTACATTTTGAATTTTCTACACAGTATTTCACGTAAAAGACGCTTTGATCTAGAATAAACTAGCCCTAAACACACGCGTCCAGTTGATGGATAAATGATGACATAAAATATGGCCACATCACAATGTTTATAAATCCTGACCCTAAAGGCCTAGATGGAGTGAAGTCGCCATTTTTGCATAATCCCTCGCTTTCACTTCCGACCCTCCGTGGCCAGATTACGGAGAGGTTGGACCTCCGGACCGGAGATTGCTGGTCATTGGCACAATCTCCCGACCGAGCTATAGAGATTGGTATACCGCTTATGTGTTCAAGAGAGAGAAATTTTGATTTTGATTAAAAGAAAACAAAATAAAAACGTTTCATTCTTGTCAGATAAACTGGTATTTAAAAAATGAAAGAAAAGAAGTGTTTATTTTTGTAGGAATCAAGGATCACATAAAAATGTACAGTTTTTTAAAGCTAGGTGAATTCTATTGCCTGTTCCAACGCAACTCCCTACACCAGGGAAACAGATGTTAGGGAAAGAGATGAGAGGAGTGTGTTTAAGAGATGTGTGGAATGTACATGGATATTTATTTATTTCAATAGATATAATGTACAATTACTACCTATCTACGTGCTAGTTATACTACTTAATGTTATTTTGTAGTATTATGTGTCTATAATAGTCATAACGTCATACATCCCAAGTAATTTCGCGTCCAGAAGCGACCAACGAAGGACGATGGTCCCAAAGGAATGTGTATGACGAGCACGTCTGCCCATTTGGGACCATTTATTCTGTTTTAAGCCTCTAGCTGCACTTAGCACCGGTTTTATAGGCGAAGATCACAGTATATTATGTTAAGCGATATCCTCATAATCCTAATGGAAGCTTTGGATGACTAGTGCTCAGTCTTTTGATCCTGCAAAGATTTATTGGGGTAGTCTAGGAGCAAGTTTATGATTAAAGCTTTTAAAACTATCACGGTTTTGAACATTATAGACACTTAAAACTAGCTATTTACCTGACACACCGCCTTACCAAAATGTTTAAAACAATGTGGGTATACTAGGTATCAAATGAAAGGCTTGCTGAAAAAAATAAAGTGACATCAGTCTAACAAAAACTGTTGTATGGAAAACTTTATTACATTTAACTTATTAGTTACTAAACTCTAGAAATAACCTTTAATAAGATATAAACACTTAAAAGCCATTACCATGATTCGTAGATTTTTGAGATTTTTCTACGAATTATGGTAAATAACCCGTTAATTGTTTATAATATTCAAAACCATGATAGTTTTAAAAGAGTTAGTAACTTTGTCTGTCAAACTTGTGCCAAGTAAGCAAAGACAGATTAATTTGTTACTAGATTGTTGTGTCAAGGTATTAAGCTGGATTGTGGCAGAGACCCTTTCTGAATACAGAAACTGACTTCATTTAAATTGAGAAACTGATTTATGAACAACCATAGTACGGTGACAAGTTAAGTCTGTTTATTTAATCTTATTATATTAGTACTGACCGATTGAGTCTTTTAATTATTGCCTTTTTCTCTTAAAGTAGGTAAAGTGTCAATGACCAACTATTTAAAAAAAAATTGCTCTTCTGGTTGTATGATGATAATGATCCTTATAATTAGGTAAAAACTAGTTATAAAAATAAAGCTAGACACCCAAGATCCTGAAAAAACCTGTACATTTTTCTTTTAAACTTTGACTCAAATAAGTCCCGCTTATCCCAAACAAGATCTTTTGATAAAAGATCTGAGATACGGTTAAGCCTTGGTTAATTCCCTCAAAGAATTCTTGTCACCCTTTATGACATTATCCTTTATATAATAAACTAGCTTGGTACCCGTGGCTATGCTCGCCTGGATTAAAAGTAGGCGTGTCTTATTATTCAGGTGATAAACTATTCCTATTTAATTTAAATTGTAAATGCAGTCTGGAATCTGTGGATGATGGTGATAATTAAAGAGGACCTCTATAAAACAGTGGGTGAAATGATGATGATTACACTATTTAAAAAATTAATTTTCATAACCTTGGACATTTCACAAAGCGTCATCTAGTCCCAAGCTAAACAACTTAATGCTTGTGTTATGGTAACCAGATGAGTCATATGCTACATAAAACATACAGACATTAAAATTTGTCTTGCAGCGGGGATAGAACCTGCAACTTCTGCATCTCAGGCGGGCCTTCATCTACATTATGTTTAATTTAAGAAAAAGATTTGTATTACCTTAAAACATCAAAGTAACCGAATTAAATACGAAGTATATAGACGGAGGAGAAAATCTCTTAAGAAAAATAAACAGTATTTTACATTTTATTAAGAATATCAATACGACAAGCCGTATCAAAAATGTCCATTCTCTTTGACTCAAAGTATCGTTATAAAGAATTCGTGTTTATTCTGGGGGCTTAAAATGGCCGTTTGAGCATTTCTGCTAGCAATTCATAAAGTACATTAATTTCATGAATTGTTTAGCATTTTCAAAACGGATCAATTCGAGCCATTCTACCAAACTTTTTTGAAAATAATCAACAATTCATGAAATTAATACACTTTATGAATTGCTAGCAGAAATGCTCGAAGCGGCCATTTTAACCCCCCTGATACCATCTGCTGTCAACAAAAGTTTATTTCTCAGAAAGAAATTATGTGTAGAAAATATTTCGGCGGCAAACATTTTCAATTAACATTTACAAAAGTATTGATCAGATGCTAGTAACTTGTTGGCAGTAGGACGTATGTTCGAATCCTGCGTAAAGCAATATAAAGTACCTACATGGCCCATTTTTGAGCACTAAGTTGTAATTAAATCATCGTGAGAAAACTAATACTTATAGTTACTTTTTGATAGTGATAATTAGCTTGTGTCGTATGGAATGCCAACTTCTGCGATATGTAGGTTGTAGTGTTAAGTGTATTACCTAATACGTATTAGGACTTACTTCTGCCTATCCTTTAGTTATTGTCAAAAGGTCACTTAAAAAGACCACAAGACATTTTCTTACCTCGAGAATAAAATGTTTTTTGTTATGAGCATGAGTGTGGATGGATATACAAGTAGAGGAAGGCCGAGGAAGAAGTGGATGAATTGTGTGAAAGAGGATATGAATGTGAGAGGAGTGAATACGGAATTGACGAATGATAGAGATGAATGGAAGAAGAAAATATGTTGTGCCGACCCCACCTAGTGTGGGATAAGGGCAGGGAAATGATGAGAATAAAATGTTTTTTACAACATTTTCCATTTTCATTTGCGTTAAATAAGAATCAGTTTAAGTTATCTAAGCATTTGTTATGCAAACTTTTATTCATTAGATTAAAACTAAAACTGCGTTAGACGGTATAAAGGTGCCACTTTAATAAATTGTCTGAGTCAATTAAGCTCCGTTTCAAGTTAGAAGAAAGCAACTTTTAATAAATTCGTCATCAATAACAGAGTTTTTGCCTCTTAAAGCCGCCATTTTGAATAAAAGCTGAGAGTTTTAAGAGCGTTCTAACAATTCTTACTAATATTATAAATGTCCATAGATCCCTATGATTTTGATGCGGTTTTTTTAATAGATAGAGTGATTGAAGAGAAAGGTTTATTTATGTAAAATAACATTAATTAAACCGTGCGAAGCCGGGGCGGGTCGCTTGTGAAAAATAAAACAGAAAAAAATATGAATTGACGTAATCTCTACCAAGTCTTAGGTTCATACAGAGTTCATTTTTATTCAATTAGTTTTTAAGTAGTGTAGGTATTTTTTATTGCGAGGTGAGCTGGACTCGTACGACAAAGAATGGCGCCAGAAAGCACAAAGCCGGGATCAGTGGAAAGAGGGAAGGGAGGCCTTTTCCCTGCAGTGGGAAACATCAGGCTTTTAATAATATTTAATAGGTATTTTTGTTTCTGTCTGTTTTTTTTTAATTTGTAACTCATTTCAACAACGACATAAAATATGATCACTACCATGTATATTTCTAAAAGCTAAAATCATGATAACACAGTGCTACGCAGATCGCTACGCTACATCACCCGCTACGCTTCACACTACACACTTCCTAAGATCGAACGTACACTGCCAACACTGGGAACTCTTGCAACTTCTTACGATAGAAAGATGAGTCAGCGTCCACCTTTATTGCTTTTCCCCCTGAGCGGTAACTCTCGACATTCAATTCCAATCTTAAGGTTTTACGGGTGTTAAAATTAAACGAAAAGTAAATCCTATTCCTTTCCTCCTACTAATATTATAATTGTAAAAGTTTGTGAGAATGTATGTATGTTTGTTTTTCTTCCCCCAAAAACGACTGGACCGATTAGGTTGAAATTTGGTATGTAGATAGGTGATACCCTGGATAGACATAGGCTACTTTTTATCCCGGTATTCCCGCGGGAACGGGACTTACGCGGGTGAAACCGCGGGGCGCAGCTAGTAGTTAATAATTGTGAAGATAAATCATTATTAAGTACTATTATACTTAAAATCTTAGTTTAGTTCATCACCATTTTTCTGTTGAGTTGAAGCTATATTTGACAGTCATGTCTTAAATATATATCAACCAAGTCATGATGACAGTTAATTAAAATAAAAGACGTGTGTCACCTAAAGTGACAGCGGTCGGAATTTTTTCGTTACGGAATTTCTGGATTCGGTCACCCCGCCAAGGCCCGCGATAGAAGCTATGCAATTGCTTAAAAACAATTTTATGTAACAAGAAAAAAATGGCATTTTGAAAAATGTACTAAATCATGAAAATGTAGGATTGGAATTAATAAAAAATAAAAATAAATATCCTTGGACATTCCACACAGCGTCATCTAGTCCCAAGCTAAGCAACTTAATGCTTGTGTTATGATAACCAGATGACTGATATAATACTTAGATACATTTTTTTTTGTAAATACATACATATTATACATATATAGAAAACACCCAGACACAACAACAGAATTGATTCCAATATCAAGAATAAGACGTCAGATTCACGGGTGATATTACAAGAAGACTTATCGACGCGAAGGGTGGGGCATCTTTACAACTCTGTTTGATTCATTTTCAAATATTTATGGCTGTGAGAATAGGAATCCTGCTAAATGCTAATATTATGCGAGGTTGAGGGTTTGATTCCCGCCACGGGACAAAATGTTTGTATTAGACACAAAATAAACTTTTTCATTCTATGTTTTTTCAGCTCGTTCGTTCGTTTGAGCATGTTGCCGACTCTGGTGACTAGTTTCTAGGCCGCCTAAAGGCCTCCGTCATGGCCTAACGACTTTAAAAGCCGAGACCGACAACTTAACGTGACCTCTAAAGCAAGAAACCCTCAATTGTTAATGCCACTTGCGGTCACCCATCCAAGTTGTGAACATTCAGAACGTTGCTTATCTTTGACGATCTATCAAGAACGTCTTACCTTCGCCACGAACAGTAGACAGCTAATGAACGGACTTGTCTGTAATTATTCTTTACTTGTATTTTTCTGTTAATGAAATATGCTCATTGGTATTAGATACGGTTTTCCTCATTGTGTTTGACGAAGGTATATTTATTGGAGAAGCTTTCGTAAAATATCTATCAATTGCGGATAAATTACTGCTTTACGTAGTATGCAAAATAAATACTTGCTAATCTACATACATGATTTATACATACATTATACATAAACATACAAAGCTCGCCATTTAAAGGTACCTTGAGTCCTCGCGTTTAAATTATTGTAAGCAATAAATCAAAGCTTAAACGTCAGATGTGCCTTAACAACCTTTGGGACTGAATAGCTTTACTAAAGTGTCATAAGTCACTACTGAGTTATTCTGAAACATCTGTTTTCATCGTTGTTTTTAGAGGTCATTGTCCTATACTTCATTTCTTGAAGTGAGCTAATAGGAAGAAAAATAAACTCACGTGATTGGTTGTCAAAAATAATTATCTATCTCATGATTGGCTAGATTGTCAAATCAAATTGTCAACTGTCAAATCTAGCCATTCCGAGATTACAATTATTTTTGACAACCAATCACGTGAGTTTATTTTATCTTCCTATTAGTTCGCTTCAAGAAATGAAGTATAGACATAAATGAATTAGACTTTACAATACTAACTGGTATTTAATTATATT
Source organism: Xanthorhoe spadicearia (assembly GCA_947086425.1). NCBI lineage: Eukaryota > Metazoa > Arthropoda > Insecta > Lepidoptera > Geometridae > Xanthorhoe > Xanthorhoe spadicearia. The sequence continues at coordinate 435,141 of OX352206.1, forward strand.
TGTAACCATCTGCTGACTATGGTTTTTCTCACGACTGCTCAGATAATATCTTGTGAGCAAGCAATACTTTTCTTTCTATACGTAGGGATAATGTTAGTTGAATAATACTGATTACTTTTTTTTCTGAGAATCGAACCATTCGTTCAAGAAAATACCCGTCGCATATACTTTAAGTTAAGTATATCCCAAAACTTGGAGGAGGCCTTTGCCGACTGGCAAACAGATCTAGGAAAGATTACCAAACAACAAATCTTAGTATAAACCGATCCAAGTAATAAGTTTAAGTTTTTAATGTTAGTATTTAAAAGTTTAAAAATTTTTAGTATTAAGTGATCTGAATAAAAGGCTATATTATTATTATTATTATTATTATATCCCAAAACAAAATAAGTAATTTTACTATTTGTATTTTTAGATTCTAGTTTATTATAAATCAGGATCAGATAAATAAGATAAAATTTAAATTATTTTCTTTGTAGAAAAAAGTTTTGAAGCGCACTTCGAACATTAGAAATTAATGAACAGATATAAATGAGAATGCGAAGTGATCAGATACTTTGTGCAGCTACTTTTGCTCATATTCCATACAAATAAGGAGTTGTTGACGTGAATCCATATCTTTTGAGAATTATTTCGTAAAGTGAAAACAAACTTCGGAACTTTGGCAAGAATCCAAATTATTTGTGCATTGCAACCGTTTCGATTTTCTATTTGAATTTGCTTTAAAATTAGTTTGAAAATTACGGCAAAATACAAATAAAGCAAAAGCTAGAATTAATCATTTCAAGAAATTAATAATTCATTTCTTTGTTGCGGCTACTGCGATTTTACTTGTCACATATACCCATTTATATTTTTAATCTCATAAGAGAAATTGCCAAAAATCTAGCACATGGTTTTACCTAGCTTGTGAAACCATAATTATTTTATTAGGTACTGTGTTACATCACACAAAGGTATTGTCTGCGAAAAAAAAACAAAAATAATTATTACCAAAATCAATAATAACTTTACCGAATAAAACTTTGGGAGAATACCTCGAGTACTAAAACCACAGTAAATAATAATAGTCGTAACATCGACTCGAAATAAAGAAAGTTCTAAGATGAGAAAGTTTTTGTATTTGGCATTCAACTACGCTGCAATTGGTTCTCTTCCGACGAAAATCAAAATGGCAACATTTCCATATTTCATGGTTCAGCGATTGATAGATATTTAAAGTAATACAATAAAATGTAAGAATTTGTTTGTTTGCTTGAATACTAATTTCTAGAATAGAATAAATCTATACTAATATTACAAAGAGGTATTGTGGTTTGTTTGTTTGTTTGCCGGAGGTAATCTCCGAAACTAAGGTAATTAACGCGATAAAAACCTGTGTATAAATAGTTCTAAAATATGAATTGTGATCGCGAAGCCGATTTTAAAAATTCTTTCACCGATTTGTAGAATGAACGATCGGGATGGTTATAGTCTACATTTTATCCCGGTAGTTTTAATTAGTACACCTATGCAAAGCCGATACGTGCTGCTAGTATATAATAGGAGCAGTCGGGACTGTATCTCTCTGATTTATTTACCGTAAAAGAAACCGCAGTTTAACGCGATGGTCCGATACGATTCGGAAATATCTATCCATTCAGCAAAACGATTCTTAAAAGAGGAAAAGGACTGTAATGATTGCAAAACAATCGGGACAATGGTCCTTCGTGGCTCCGCAGACTGATTACTTATCTTGCGATTGCGCAATTGTCGCTGTCACTTTGCTGTCGCGAGATACATCTTATACATAACTTTACCCTACAGCCGGCTTACTATGACCGCTAGAAGCGATTCAGTTTAGGTCCTTTAATGAACTGCTTTTGACGTAACTAACTGAATGAAGTGCACCTAAACGGGGGGCGCTATGTAGAAGAACTTTGGTGCTCTTCAAAATGGGTGCGCTTCGAGGAATACGTCATCTAATCAAACTAATCAGTCTGCCGGTTCTAAGATCAGAAGTAAATTGGGCGTAATTTTATTCATTGAGCATAAATAAATAATAATAAATAAAAAAATCTGGTAATAATTGTGGCTGTAGGATACTTTTGTAAACCGCAGCTTAACCCTACAAAAATTTGAACTTCAGTTATTCATGATTTATGAACCATCCTCTTTGACAGTTGTTTACGTGATCGAACAATAACAAAATGGAAGCAATTTCGAGAAATTTCTTTAAATACAACTCTTTGATGTCGAGCGAAGTGTTGAGATCTGTCAGATTTGTTTATTTAATGAGTAAAGAAGGGCTTACGTTTTGAATATAAAGTTTTCAAAGTAAGGTGGAAGATTACAAATTAAGCTATTCAATTTTATTCAAATTAAACAGGTAAATGTTTACGGGTATCAAAATATTCAATACTAGCTTCTCCCCGCGGTTTCACCCACGTAAGTCCCGTTCCCACGGGAATATCGGGATAAAAAGAACCCTATGTCACTCTCCATCCCTTTAACTATCACCACTTAAAAAATCACGTCTATGTCGCTTCGTTTTGCCGAGAAAGACGGACAAACGGACAAACACACACACTTTCCCTTTTATAATATTAGTTCTATGGAGTATGGATAATATCCTAATAGTCTATTCTGTCATCGCGACCGATGCATCGGTGAAATCTACACTATCTATATATATATATATATATATATATAATATTATAAAGAGGAAAACTTTGTTTGTTTGTTTGTTTGTTTGTTTGTTTGTTTGGTTGTAATGAATAGGCTCAAACACTACTGGACCGATTTTAAAAATTCTTTCACCATTCGAAAGCTACATTATCCACGAGTAACATAGGCTACTTTTTATCCCGATATTCCCGCGGGAACGGGACTTACGCGGGTGAAACCGCGGGGAACAGCTAGTCTACACTAATATTATAAAGAGGAAAACTTTGTTTGTTTGTTTGTTTGTTTGGTTGTAATGAATAGGCTCAAAAACTACTGGACCGATTTTAAAAATTCTTTCACCATTCGAAAGCTACATTATCCACGAGTGACATAGGCTACTTTTTATCCCGATATTCCCGCGGGAACGGGACTTACGCGGGTGAAACCGCGGGGAACAGCTAGTAATTTATAAAATCGTCTCTGTCAAACAAACAAACAAAAATTACCTTCTTATAACATTAGTATAGATTTCGCTTTTATTACTAGTTAATCTTTATTTGAAAGCAATTTTAAATATACACAAATATACATTTAGAGGGAAAAGTACATCAATCTTAAGGAAGTTTTGATCAAATGATGCCATGAGTTAGCTTAAGAGCAGGCAGGCATCAATATAATTTCTGAGATGTTAGCTCAAATGACACTCTATCTGACAATCTAACGATTCGCGATATCCGATGGAGACTTCTTTTTCACATTATTTCTTAAATTATTCAGGTGATTTTTTGGTGATTTATAATTATTATGAATTTTCGAAGTTATTTTTTTAAATTATTTTTGATTCATCATCATCATCTTGCTCGGTACACTCTTGACAGAGTGGTCGTGGTCATCAGTGTAGTTCTCCCCTTGTGATACGTTTCACAGCGCTTCCACTCCTCTCTGACAGCTGCCCTCCTTGCACACTCATGTAAGGGTTCGTCCATTACTGCCCTTATCTGGTCCGTCCATCTCATGGGCGATCTGCCTCGCGCTCGGGTACCCTCAACTCTTCCTTGTACCACCAGACGCTCTATGGATTCACTCCACGCCGAGAAACATGCCCGAAGAAGGTGAGAATTCGAGCTTGGACTATAGAGGATAGACGCTGTTTGATGCCGAGTTCTCGGAGTATGAATGAATGAATGAATATATCTTTATTGTACACCACAAAAGGACAAAACAAACTTAAAATTAACAAACAGAACAAGTGTATCAATAGGCGACCTTATCGCTGAAAGCGATCTCTTCCAGGTAACCTTTGGATGGACAGGATAGAGTTAACTAGTGAAGACGGTGGCATACATAAAATATTTAAGTAAGGAAAAAAAAAGAAAACGAACAAAAACCTAACCTACTTAAACATACCTACATACCTACTACTAATACATAAACTAAAACGTATAATAAGAATTAATAATAATAAATATCTTCTTTAGATTACATACACAATAATATAATAAACTTACTTAAAATACATGTAAATAATTAAATAACTGTAAATAAAAATAATAATAATAATATAATGTATACTTTAGTTAATTAAACAAATACATACCTATTATAAATGACTTTAAATTAAGTTGAGCATCCTGAGTACGGATTTTAGATTACGTAAGTATTATTATTTCCGGTTAGGTAGGTAAGTTATATTCTTACTTTAATTGGGACGATATTTTCTTAAAAAAATGTGGAACAGACTGGATGAGACAGGCACGGAATAGAGAGGATTGGAGACACATGGGAAGGCCTACGCCCGAGAGGCGACTTTTACATTAGACCAATAATGCATGACTTTTAATTTTTAAAATACTAATCCTAAAAAAATTTATCTTTCTAATCTAAAATCTATTAACGTCATAAGTAATAATAATTTTATAAAATATTGTATGTAATTTGTAATGTAATAGAATAAAGGCTATTTTATTTATTTAGCTTCATTAGTACACCCGTGCGAAGCCGGGACGTGCTATTAGTATAATACATAGATACATTTTTTTTGTAAATACATACAATATATTCGATCGAGTGAGCGAAGCGAACGAAGATCTTAGTGGCAAGTGGGGTGATTTTGCTTTGTTTGTTGTGTTCATATGTTTGTATGTATGTTCCGGCATAACTGTCGAACAATTTAATCCAATCTTCATGAAACTTGATAGGTATAATATAGGTAATGGTAAGTGGTTTAGCTGGTAACCTAATGAGCTGAATCAGTCAAGGGGTTGTTGGTTCCGAAGGGGATGAAAAAAAAAAGTTGTGCAAATACATTGAGTGGGGTGTCATATGAAAGGGCTTTGTTTTTACATTCCAAAATGGTTTTACTTTTTATTCTAAGTTGTAAAGTTTATGAATAACTTCGATAAATATAAAAAAATCATGACTGTTATAACCTGAGCTCCCATTTCTATAAGTTTTGGTGAAATCGCAGCTCAGAAAATTGTTCTTCTTCTTCTTTATTATTTTGGTTGGTGTTTCTAACTCATAACTCTTTTTGACAACCTAACGACTTTTTAATGGAAAAAGGATTCAACTTACTAAATAGTTTTCTTGAACCAATGTCACTGCCACTTCACAACGAACAAAATACCAAAATGTTATAAGTCAAAAAACCTCGTAAAAACTTATGCTCTTACAAATACCATCAATTAGTTTTTATAGAAATATAAGTAAATTAATGCAAAATGATTTTTGACAATGTTTGAAATAACCGCGGGCAACATATTTGTCATCGAAAGTAGTGCCATGACAGGATCAAACCAACATGACATTTTTTTTAATCAACCTATTTCGTCCCACTGCTGGGCAAAGGTCTCCCCCAAACTTCTCCAACCATCCCGATCCCTGGCGGAGTCCCACCATTCCTCGTCGAAGGTGACCAACATGACATACTAAATATAAAATATGTAGGTTTAGAGCCTAAGGTTTGACTCTAAATTCATATTCATGGAGTTTTTAATCAAAACCTGTATTGTAAATAATGCACACTCAAAATCGCTTTACTGTTAATTAAAGGAATAATAATCGGCTCAATTTTTTTTAGTAGACCTCTGAAGTAAATTATTTCAAACACAGATAAAAAGAATATACTTACACAACCACCGTCGAGCGAGATCTCGTTCGAGGCGAACTACGTAGTTAGAAAACACCCAGGAACAAATGTCTGCAGATCATGCAAACATTTGTCCCGTAGGGGGGATCGAAAGCTGCAACCTCGGCGTCTCAGCCGGGCGTTCACCCAACTGCGCCACAGATGTCGTCATAATAAAAGGTTATAGTTAAAAAAAATTACCCCTAAAAAGTTTTGAAATTTCATACAAAATATATGGAGAAAAAAAATATGTCAAAATTAAGAAAGAAAAAATACCACGTTTTATCAACTTTGTAATGCCCTCTCTGAATCTGAAAACTAAAATTTTCCAAGTCTTGCAGTTTCCGAGATACGCGTGGCGGCAAAATGAGGGAGGCAAATGGGGGCAAATCTGAAAACTTTTTTTTACTTTCCAAAATCTTCTCTATACAAATCCGTTTTCAAAAATGCAAAATCTCTTTTAGTTTTCGAGATCCATCAATGGGGCAAAAGAGGGGCAAAACAGGGGCAAAACAAAAAAATGAATTTTACTTCCCAGAACCTCTTCTATACAAATCCGTTTAAAACGATCAAAAATGTTACGTAGTTTCCGAGATTCACTGATTGGGCAAAAGGTGGGCAAAAGAGGGGCAAAAAAAATTAGTGAATTTTACTTCCCAGGACCTCCTCTATACGAATCCACAAAAAACAAAAATTACGGGTCCTCTAGTTTCCGAGATACGACAGGGGTCGGCAAGTTTCGGCAAAAAATGGGCAAAGTCAGATTTTTCCCAGACTCATCAGAGTTACTTGTTTACGAATCTGCAAAAAAAACATACCTTCCCATCCACCATCAGGGAAGTCGAACGAAGTCGCGGGCAAAAGTAGTATGTGAAATAAAATAATTAGCTAAATACCGGACTCCATTAATTTATTGTTTCAAATGACATTCTTCCGTCACAATCTTTTTTGTATGAAGAAATTAAATACTTTCGTAATAATTTATGTCAATTCGGGAGCGATTTTGCGCAAGGTCCTCCTTCGACGGCGTCCGGCGGACGAATCAAAGAGTAACATGAACGAATGATTGACATTGTCGTTTAATTTGAAGGTTCGTCTAAATAAGGTTCAATTTTGAATAGAACGTTTGACTTCATTCATTTAGGTACAGAACTGTAGTACACCTAAAATCCAAACTTTATTTAATTATGAGAAAAATAGGCGGTCTAAGACAATTTTGAGTCACTGAATCGTTAGATAAAGTGTTTATCCATTCTATGAACATTTAATTTTAACTTCAACTCAAGTAGTTATTGAGAAATTTTAAATTAAATTTCAAAAAGGTACCTACTTCAAACAACAAATTTATCAAGAAAAGTTCACTTGGTTGTGATTTTGGAGTCTTATAGCACTAAAAAAAACTTCAAATAACCATATTCTTGAAGGTCTATGTTGATGGCATGTTTGGTTTACACACAGTTTGAAGCAAAAGTACTGCAATTTATGAAAGCGCGACCGCTATCAAAAACAGCTGAACAACATCCCGGCTGTGCAAGATAGGCTTTGATTAATGGTGTGCCTTTTAAGCCATTGTAATAAAGCTGAATTTAGCTGACTTTACGCAGCTTAGAGCCGTGTTATCCGAGTGGGATGGTACCTTATCCGAAGGTTTTGGTTTTGTGTTTTGAATGAGTTAAATTGTTTGGGGTTTAAGTTATTTTTATGTTAAAACACAAGCTGTAGCGTTAAAAACCATAATTATCATAATTTAGGTAAGTAATTTAAACTGTGTTGCCAGAAACGTACCTATTTATGGGCCGAATTTAACACAATATTCTGAGTTAGACATTGAGATAATGAAATAAAATCTTTATTTTGTGAATGCATTATAAATAAGTATACATATATCAGTCATCTGGTTGCCATAACAAAAGCATTAATTTTCTTAGCTTGGGACTAGATGACGATGTGTGGAATGTCTAAAGATATTTACCTATTTATTTATTAAACAATTTTTGTTGTCGTTTTCAATCTCGTTTTTGCAACAAATCCGAAACATCGGGATATGATTTAAAACTTCAAAAAACGCGATAAAACTACGCCAATTTAAAAGTTTCAACATAAAGTGGGTTCAAATCTAGTTTTCATGTTGTTTTACTGCCACGTAAAAACTAGTTATTCATAGTCACGATTGCACATAAATTTTGGCACGTGTACATTATTTTTCAATTTCAAAGTCGCATGTACGAGTATGAACTGTGTTGGACCTAATAGAGGAGGATTTTTTTTCCAATGAAAAATGTCTTGATAAAACAAACAATCAGCTTCGGATATAGTGTAATGTACATACATATTTTTTTTTGGAAATACATACATACATTAATATTTATGTATGATCCATATAGTTAAATATTTATATGATCAAACGAATATAATCTCCCGTAGCAGGGATCGAATCCGCAACTTATACGTCTATCGGTTTTCACACTTCGCCACGAGGTCGTATACAACTTTTATACAAAACAACATTGTCCCTTCTTCCAAAAATTCGTAAGCTCTGAAGTTGTAGTACCATTCTATTCTTTCATTTGAAAAGTTCAACGTCTAAAACATAGTGCAATGACCTTTCGTAGCCACAAAGAGATGCAACTTTCAAAGGATCAAATACTTTCTGACTTGTTCATTTGCGGAGCAGACAAAGTGTGTTTGAAGTGTGCTCGTAAAAAGCTAGATTAGAACCAGATTTTTAGAAAACTATTTGTTTTCAAGAAAAAAGTTTGAAGCAACTTGTAAAATAGCTGTGCCCCGCGGTTGTATCCGCAGAATAGTTTCCATACCCGCGGGAATAACTGGATCAAAAGCAGTCTATGAGTTAAGTCAGAACATAAGCTATCCTGGTACCAAATTTCATTCAAATCCGTTAAGCCGTTTAAGCGTGAAGGAGTAACAAACATTCATAACTTTCACCTTTATAATATTATAGTGTGATGTAATTTATTCCAAAGTTTGGCTTTGGAATAAATTACATCAGTTTCAAATTACGTCAGCTCAATTCAGCAGGATCGAATGAAAATACTGTAAAATTACAAAAAAACATGTTTTTTAATTTGTGTGAAAGCGAGGGTTAAAACACTGTTTTTAAAAAGAAATAGCGCATTCCATGGTACAAAAGCTTTAATTTTTATATTTTTTTATTGTGTTAAACCAAACAAAGGTATTACATCAAAAAAAACATTAAAATCTTAATAAAAAGTTATGACTTCGTCAAGATTCGAACCTGCGATTCACAAGCGATCGTCCTAACTCTACTAAAGCTTTGTTTCTTAAGCATCTTTACGATAGCAATATAGTTGACTCGAATTACGGCCAATATAAATTGAAATGAAGCGGCGTATCTACGCGACCACCTGGGAGCTACCTGATTTTAAATGGATACAAAAATAAAAATATCACGACTTCCCAAGAGGTAGCCATTTTCTTTGAGAACCGCCGGGTAAGGCTCGTTCACAACGTATTCACTTGATACAGTATCATACATTACATGCTACACGGCCAGGTGAGTAGACACCCTTAGCCCCGCAGCACACCAGGCATACATTTGTGACGCCACAATTGTGGCGCCACATTTGAAACGCGACACATTTAACGCCCCCATACATTTGTACGTGAGCACGCACACCGAGGAAAGAAAGAAAGAAAGAAAGAAAAATATGTTTATTTCATAGGACCTCAAGGATCGCTCGAAAACGTACAGTCTTAAAAACTAGTTGACTCTATTGCCTGTTCCAAAACAATTCCCTACACCAGGGAAAGAATCAGGAAACATTTGTGGCGGGTGCATTTTGTGGCTAGGCGTTGTTCGCGCTACAAAAGTTCAAGAAATGTGGCGCCACAATTATCGAGTCACAAATGTATGACTGATGTGCGGCGGGGCTTACTTTGTTTGACATACTTACTTTGATAGGTATATAATAATTTAATAGAAATATCTTATTGGTTTTAATCTTACTTAGAGTTCTTAATGGAGATTCGAGAGTGCTTATTAAGAAGCGTGGGATTTTCAGGTACTTCGCCGGGTCGTGACGAATTAATAGCAAACAAGTAGGTTAGAATACTTTGAGCCGTGATGGATGAGTGGGTTAGTAGGTTTCAAAAGTCGGGAGTTCAAACCCATGTGCGGCTCTATAAAAACATTTAAAAAGACGTGTGGCACTCGGGGACTGCCGCGGTAAAGCTATTGCATGCCACCTAGAGGCGAGTTGCTGAACTAAAGTGACAAGCGTTAGGTTATTTCGTTACGGAATTTCTGGATTCGGTCTCCACGCTCAAGGCCCGCGATAGAAGCTATGCAACAGCTTAAAAACCTGTGGCTTTTGAATCCATAATACCGTGAGTATAACTCGTCTTCAGTAATACGCCATTTTCATAATTTTCAAATCACGCCTCCTATGTATGAACTTTGCCAGTCTTTTTTGTTTCTTCGTCTATGGGAATGAAGAAGCTACCATAATAACTAAAAAGGTATTTTTTTGATTCAAGCTAAAAGTTTTTAGAAACGAAGCTGAGATCAACAAATTTTGATCAAAATTATAATTTGCGTTTTACTGAAGACTCGAATTATACTCACGGTACAATGGGTTCAAAAGTTCAGCTTGGATCTCAGATTTGTACTGACTTTGTTAATTTTAAGAGTTTTTTTGTCATTTTCCTGGAAACTGTCAAACACAAGACCTCTTCCGAACTGAATTTAACGAGTTTTTTAAACGGTGACGAGGTTACAGAAAAATAATTATTGATTTTTTCATCATTATTATATTATTATATTCAGCCGTTCGTGTCCCACCGCTGGGCAAAGGCCTCCCCCCATTCCTTCCAGACGTCGCGATCCCGTGCTAGAGTCTCCCAGTCGATACAAATATTTGCGAATCGAACCCGCATTTGAACCGACCACAAGATGGCCGCTACACAAACAAGGCTCCTTTTCATCATTAAGAAACATAAAAGTAGCAAAGTATTTGTATTGCTACTCGCAATGTTTTAGTTTTTTGTAGGTAGCATATAAAGATAAAACAGGACATTTTACAATTTGTCTAGTAAAAACTAAATAACCTCCATGCTTCTGTTATAATGTAGTGAAAATATCTTATTTTATAAACATACTAGCTGCGCTCCACGGTTTCATCCGCGTAAGTCCCGTTCCCGTGGGAAAATCGGAATTAAAAGTACCCTATGTCACTCTCCATCCCTTCAACTATCAAAACACAAAAAATCACCTCAATTCGTCGCTCCGTTGCCGTGAAAGACGGACAATTAGACAGACAGACAGACACACATTTTCCCTTTTACTATATAAGTATTGAAAATATCTTTTGGAGCAAAAATAGGGTATATCAGCCATATGCGGGCTAAACACCCAAGCCTATAACAAAAGCTAACAACTAAGCCAATGGTCTCTGTAGCCGAAAACGGCCAGGAAGAAGACTATATAATATATAGTCTTCTTCCTGGCCGTTTTCGGCTACAATATATAAGTATTGAAGTAGGTATTGATTTTGACTTTGATGCTTACCTTCCTGAAGGCTATCCTGAAGTTCTCAGACAGGAAGGCGTAGAGCAGGGGGTTCACACAACTGTTCATATACGCTAGCACGTGCGACACGATCTGCGCTGTCACAGTGAAGTAGGTGATGTTGTATGCATCCAGCGCTTTCACTAGCAGAATTATCTGGAACAAAGAACACCTATGTTAGAAATATAGCCAACTAGCTGCACCCAGTGTTGCCCGCGGTGAAAAGTTCCCGTTCCCGTGGGAATACCGGGATCAGAAGTAGCCTATGTGTTTACTGGATAAAAGCTACCCTGGTACCAAATTTCATTCAAATTCGTTCAGCCGTTTGAGCGTGAAGAAGTAACATGTAGAAGTAAACAACATACATTCACACTTACCTACGCACAAACTTTTTTATTTTTAATATTAGTGTGATGACCTGACCTCAGATATTGTTAGAAAAGTGGGTAGATGAGTTATTAGCGCCTAAAAAGTAGTAAAACTAGGCTCATTAAGGCTCTTTAATACTAGTTGCGTAGCAGTTGACGTAACGAAATATCCATTGATGCACGGCTGGGGTTTGAACCTACGACCGATCGAAAGCTGAGGTATATTCTCCAAAAAAACAGCTCATCGAGAGATCAAATTGATAATTTGATTACTTAATAATCTCAAAGTAAAGAATCAAAAATATTAAAATATTTATCTGAATTAATGCAAAACGATTGGTTTAATCTCAGAGCCAAAACAAATATTTGCGAATCAAACCCGCATTTGAACCGACCACAAGATGGCCGCTACACAAACAAGGCTTCCTACTCGGTAAATGTTCTTAATTACCCTGAAAAAGGGCATTCAATGAGATTTTCTTCTGTTTTTATTACATTTTACAATGAAAAATGGCAATTTTATGCAAATAAAACCTAAAACCCTTTGTAGCTTTGTTTCAACCAGAGCGGTCAGTTTTTTACAAAATTGCTCTGGAGGTAAAGTTTTTTGCAACGCTTTTTCATTTTAAATGCTAATAATATATCAGAGTACTTTTGACAAGGGATACTTTGCAACAATTTGTGCTCTGACGTTTGATTTTAAGTTTAACAGAATGTATATATTATTTACATGATGCTATTTATTTAAATATTGCATTTAGTTAAATTGAAACAATATGAAAGTGTTTGGCGTTCAGAGAAGGAGGCTCATGCCCAGTAGTGGGTTTTAGCAAGCTGAGAATGATGATGATGCAACAATAATGGTTTAGGCAATGTTTAGACTGAGTCATGATGACAGTAGGTAAATTTTATTGAATGCAACAAACCGATGCAAAAGTTTTGCTTCGTGTAAATGGCGCTTTAATCTCAAGGTAGCTTTCCCAGAAATACTTAAATACTAAGCGGCACCCCGCGGTTTTACCCGCGCAAGTCCTGTTCTCGCTGGAATATCGGGATAAAAAGTAGCCTATGTGTTAATCCAGGGTATCACCTATCTACATACCAAATTTCAACCAAATCGGTCCAGCCGCTTTTGCGTGAAAGAATAACAAACATACATTCTCACAAACTTTCACAAGTATAATATTATAGTAGGATTATAAGTAGGATAGGATTCTCAACCAAACCATTATGTAAAGTAATATTTTCCTGATTTAACCTTTTGTAGGACGTGCATAGATTTCCAATCAAAGTCTATTCAATAAACTACCGGTATACCTAATATTTAAAAGATATTTCTGAGTAAACATTAAATAAAAAACAAATAAACCTTGTTTTCATCCTAGGTGCGCCATTAAAACTTTTATGAACTCGCTGGAGAGTCCATTACTTCTTCCTTTTTGGTTTCCGGCACTTAACAGCTTTTTTGACCATTGAAAATACTTTTTTAAATGAAAAATAAAATGAAGTATGATCACAACGTATTCCAAGGTGATTTAGACGTTATTGTATTAGTAGGATTTTGTGTTACTTATTGTCTCTGACTACTCATGTCTATAAAAATAAAAATGCATTTACCTACTCGTTTATCGTATCTGGGCGGACAAGTTCCTAGTAAACTCGCAGAATAAACGACAAGGTTTAAAGTAAATTCGTTTGACGCTTTGCAATCACTTTTATATACTGCTACTAGACTAGACTGTTGTGTCAAATGGTTATCAAACTAATCTATCAAGCAATTACAGATCTTAAGGTGATCAGCCTTTTAATTTCGCGACTATTCCAGTAGCACCAGTACCCTGTTTATGTCTTGTGAGGTTTTTCCTTCCCTATACTTCATTTCTTGAAACGAGCTAATAGGAAGAAAAATAAGCGCACGTGATTGGTCGTTGAAAATAATTGCCTATTCTCGGTTTGGCTAGATTTGAGAATTTGACAATTGACAATTGATTTGACAATCTAGCCAATCACGAGAAAGACAATTATTTTCGACGACCAATCACGTGCGCTTATTTTTCTTCCTATTAGCTTGCTTCAAGAAATGAAGTAGGTAGGTATAGACATTTATTTTGTACGTGCTGCTTGTAATGTTACAGGTAGGTTTGGCATCTGTTCCCGGGCCCAAGTCAGCAGAATTGTTTTTGAAAGGGGGAAAACATGCTTCAATTATGTTTTCCCCCTTTCAAAAACAATACTGCTAACCTAACATGTATATTTCATAATTTATACAATGGAGGGTTTCCTACTATTATTATGTTACTAGCTGCACCTCGCGGTGTTTACCCGTACTGAATAGTTAAAGTTAAATTACCGGGATCAAAAGTGGCCTATGTGTAATACAGGTGTAACCTCTCCTGGTACTAAATTTCATTCAAATTCATCGAGCAGTTTGAGCGTCAAATCAAAGACACATCCATCTGTAGTTAAAAACCTTTCACGTATAAATAGGATAAGAATGCCATTGTACTTGTAAATACAAGTTGAAGGAAAACGTCACAGTAATATTTAGGGTAAAGTGGGGTAAAGTATACCCATAAAGTCCACGACTCCGGTTTTCGATACATTTTACGCAACTACCCGTAAAATAGATCCAATGCGATTATGACAGACGCTTTGTGTGTACCGTCCCTTAGGTAGATAGGGCTTACTTCCGTGTCAGTTACCGTTTTTACGAGCCTTTTGGGTACACAAAGCCCATTACGACTAAGAGCCTATGCATACCACGTTTTTAGAATGAGCAGTCATTGCGCGTTTTTGTAGTGCGTGCTGGTAGTTTGTAGTGCATTTTACGACGCGAACGCGAATTATAGTGTTCATTAGAGCTGGTCGTTTAGTAGAGGAAGGCCGAGGAAGAAGTGGATGGATTGTGTTAAAGAGGACATGAATGTGAGACGAGTAAATTCGGAGTTGACGAATGATAAAGATGAATGGAAGAAGAAAACATGTTGGGCCGACCCCACCTAGTGTGGGATAAAGGCAGGGAAATGATGATGATTGGAGGTGGTCTTTTTGAAATAACGTTGGTGAACAACGATGCCAGTATAAGTGGGAAAGAACGATGCCAAAATATTAAATAACGAGCGAGCAATAACAATCAGCAGAGCAATATTACCCACCATTGAAGAAAAGTAAGAAACATCTGTTTATTTCTATAGGACCTCAAGGATCACTAAAAAATTTAAAGTCATATAAGCTAGGTGACTCTATTGCTTGTTCCATCCAACGCAACTCCCTACACCGGGATCATGGATCACACTTTGCCTACTGCATTTTTTTTGTCGCTACAAACGCTTAGTGATTGTGCGTTCGTGGTACCCTTAGATCTTTCCATGTTTTAGTGAAATCTCCTAAGAAAACAAACTACAGCTAAGGGTGTGTTCGCACCGGAGATGTTTCCTAGAGCTCAGAAATGAACTGCTATATTTTTAGATTGACTTAAAAGCTGCAAAAACACTTTTACTCTCGAATGAAACTCAAACGAATTAAATGAATAATTAGTTGAAACAGGCAATAGTAGAGATCACCATCATAGAGTAGTCACCTAAGCTAGGAGATCTATAAGACTGTACGTTTTTAAGTGATCCTTATGGTCCTACAGAAATAGGCTCATTTTTCTTTCTTTATTACTCTCGTATAGACACTTTTTCCATTGAATATCATAGAATTTTATTACACCTAGTTTCTTTTACGACGTATGACAATGTTAATGTAACTTAAATGTATGTCTCGCATTCTTTGGAGCAGGTGTCATTAACTTTGAACTCTATTACACTGGCTTTAAGCTCAAGGTGTAAATGTGCACGTTTTGAATAGCTGGGACATAAAGTCGGTTCATAAGATTTTGTCATGTAAAAAGCAGTCTTTTGCGTTAGCATTAAGGCTTAATATTATTCTTGAGATAAGTTGAAAACGACTCTAAATGTAAAGCGACTTGATGTCGTTCTGGTCCTTGAGTCTTCAGACGAGGTTTATATTAAATTTCATATTTTGTTTTGGAATGGTGTACTTTGGTATTTTGTTATTTTACTATTAAAATTTGGAGACTTCTTAAATTAAATATTAAACGGTATACATACCTAAAGAAAAATGTATTAATTTATTTTTGTAGGTCCTCAAGGATCACTTAAAAATATACAGTATTAAAAGTTAGGTGACTCTTTTGCCAGTTCAGATAGCATTTTAGTATTCGGGCATACGAATCGGCCCATAACCAGAGTTTATGGCCGTTTTACCGGCATACACTTGCAATATTTTTCGAAATAGAGTACTTCGAAACGGCCTCTTTCTACATACGAATCTCAGACCTAAAGATAAATATCGCCATAAAATTCAAAATTGGAATCACCAAAATACTTATAAATCAGTAGACATAGCTCTCGAACAGCAAATTGCCAAGGCACTCGATATTTGGAGCGTTTACTTAATAGGTCCCATCTCCGTTACAAATGGTGTACCATTAGACCCTGTTCACACGGCATTGTTTGCACGTTTTTTCACGTATTCGTTTTTTAACGTACAATCACCCAGGTCTTCACACGGTAAATTATCATTCGTGTAAAAAACGAATAGCCGCAGAAAAGTGAAGGAAAAAACCGAATACGTCAAAGTTCATTCGATTTTTTGACGTATACGTTTAAACGTATAAGCAGTACACGTTTTTTTGCAGTACAATCAATACGTGAAAAAACGTGCAAACAATGCCGTGTGAACAGGGTCTTACCTAAGCTAACAAACTTTTAAGATTGAAAACGCTCTGGATAGCTGAACAAGCATCCATACGACCTCTGTGGCGCAGTTGGGCGAACGCCCGGCTGAGAAGCCGATGTTGCGGGTTCGATCCCCGCTACGGGACAAATGTTTGTATGTTCTGCAGATATTTGTTCCGTGTCTGGGTGTTTTCTATCTATAATGTGTATGTATTTACAAAAAAAAAATGTATCTATGTATTATATCAGTCATCTGGTTACCATAACACAAGCATTAAATTGCTTACCTTGGGGACTAGATGACACTGTGTGGAATGTCCGAGGATTTTTATTTATTTAATTATATTTTAGTTATCACACAAGAGGAAGTTTCATTCGGTGCTTTCAGAGGTTTTAACTATCCCTTTTGAAAAGCTGTGATGGCTTATTGCCTTGACTTACGATCTGAAAGGTTCGCATCCGGACGTGCATCGAGGAATGTTTGGTTTCGAAAAATGTATCATTATTATAATCACACGGGAAATTACTCACGATGATGATTTATACAGCGTCAGGAGGCAATCTTTGCCTACATAATTTAACGAGACACTGTAGTGCCTGGGACATTGTTTAGATGGAAAGGCTTGCCCAGCACCTAGACCATTCTCTTAGCTTAGCTTAGCTTCCTCACTGCTGAGTAGGCCTCTCTTAGCTATACCTACATAAAAATCTGTTTAAGTAAGAAGTATAGTTACTTAAGTACACACACACACACATACACACACCCTCACACACACATACACACACATACACACACATACACACACATATACTTACACACACGCATACATACTAATTTCACATTATAGTAAGTACCTAATTTCTCTTAACTTAATAAAAATGTAACTTGGGAAGAGCGAGATCCTCTAATACAGGTATATTTTTTACTTAAAAGAGGATTTCAACTGATTGAACACAATGTATAGATTAAGTTAAAGAAATAAAATATTTGTATTTGTATTTGTATTACTTGTTTGGCCTCGATCCGGCGCTAACGTGGAATTAATCTAAAGCAATTCAGAATAGAACCACGAGCTGCTTTTATGCTAATCAGGAAATTTGAATTAACGTAACATGCTTTCTCATGTACAAAAACACGCTGAAGTTAACCAACGTTTAATCGGCTGCTAAAAGTTACTGTTTATCGGTTTTAGCTAATATAGAATTACTGGTCCAATATGCATTACTTTAGGAGGTTAACGTTTTATCTATCGTCTAATTTATCAATAAGAATTATTCATTCATCAAAAAAAAAAAAAAAACAAAATGTTTTTATTGGTACACGAGTTTAACATAATAATACATAGTGTTGGGAGCTCTTAAGTTAAGTTATAAACTTGTATCTTTGTCATCAACTCATTAGATAAAAGGTATTTGTAGACTTATATTTCTATTTGATAAAAAGTAATTAATAACAATTAAATTTGATATTTAGAAACGTGAGTAATGAATTAGTTTAAATTTGTATTTTTTTGGAACGCTCGTGGAGAGCTGACTACTTGATAGATCGTCGAAGTTAAACAACGTTCTGAGCGGTCACTACTTGGATGGGGGACCACAAGTAGCATTACTATCTGAGCGCTTCCGTGCTTCGGAGGGCACGTTAAATTGTCGGTCCCGGCTTTCAAAGTCGTTAAGCCACGACGAAGGCCTCTAGGCGGCCTTTAGGCGTTGATTAATCAACGATTAATTCTATTCAAAAGTCAAAAGTCACAAAATATATTTATTCAATAAAGTCATATTAACGACCACTTAGACACGTCACGTTCTTAAAACTAGGGGATTCTATTGGTGAAAGTTATCCTTAAAATCACTGTTAAACACCGTGACATGCTTGCTGAAGTGAATAAACTTGGAAAATTATAATTAATACGCTGTTTGAGGAAATTAATTAGTCAGCAGTGAAATTTTTAATGAGAAACGATCCGTTTGAAACGTGAATCTATTTTAAAGTAATGTTTTTGACTGTCTGTTGCTAAGGCCTTCCAAAAGAAGAATTAAAAAGAATGGCACAGTAAAAGTGACCGACAATTGAATGTGCCTTTCGAAGCACCAAGCTGTGAGACCAGACGCACGATTGTCTAACTGGTATCAAATTTTCGCGAAAACACCCAGACACGAAACAAAAACACACAAACATTTGTCCCGTAGCGGGGTTCGAACCCGCAACCTCCGCGTCGCAGCCGGGCCTTCGCCCACTGCGTCACCGAGGTCGAAATTGTATCAAATTTTTGCAAAGTTTTTTCAAAAACGACTACCTCTAGAGTACTTGGAAGTTAAATTGGGAAATACAATATTGGTGGACATTTCACAGCGTGATCTAGTCACGAACTTTGCAATGCTACCATGACAACAAGCCCTAATATTAGGTACTTTTGAATTGGAAAACATCCTTTGCTGTCGCTTGAATAAGAAATGTGTGGGATGAAACATCGTGGGATGGAACGGAAAATTCCTTTGCGAAACTTAAGCTGTTAACAATCCGCACCAATGGTACGAGTATATAATATCTTTGATCTATACTGTCACAGAGTTCACAGAGTTTTGACAGTATTGTCAGATTTCAAGAGTGCCAAATCACAAAAAATCTTTTTTTGGGATGGATGGATTTGGGAATGTGGAAACGTGATGATATTTAATTTTTCACTACTTTAAAAGTTACAAGGATCTAAAATTTACAATAAAATCCGAAAGAAATGTCTACCGCTCTCTGGAATACATTTTCTTTTTCTTTTTTTTTTAAATAACGCTTGATATTACTATCTTCGACTTAAGACACGTTAGAGTGAACGAAGGTCTGAAGCTAATAGTTGGTTAGGTTTTGATTAATTATGTTTCGGTTGAAATGGTCAAGGGCGTCGTTTGGGTCGTTTATTGCGTGTCATGATTAACGTATTACAAGGAAAACCGGATACAGGTAGATTAGTGACATCAACTAACTAAGCTATTAGAATATTATGCACTAGCTGCGCCCCGCAGTTTCACCCGCGTAGGTCCCGTTCCCGCGGGAATATCGGGATAAAAAGTAACCTATGTGTTAATCCAGGGTATCACCTATCTACATACCAAATTTCAACCACATCGGTCCAGCCGTTTTTGCGTGAAAGAATAACAAACATACATTCTCACAAACTTTCACATTTATAATATTAGTAGGATTAACACGAACAGAAACTACACATTATTATAATCACACGGGAAATTACTCACGTAAAAATATTAACGATTTAGATACCGATAAATGCTTCGATTCTTCGAAACTGTCATTAAGATCAATTATCGGTTTTCAGCAACGATGATCTCTTGTATAATCGCAGGTTCGAATCCTACCGGAGAGTCGTAATATTTATTAAGATTTTTTATTTTTTTCTGATGAAATACTTATTTGTGGTTTAACACAATAATAAAAATATAAAAACAACAGTAAAAAAAAAAATGTTATCTTATAACAAACCTCGTAAGAAATATTATAGTTTGATTCAGGTTTTAGCAGTCATAAGTTTTTATATCATAATTCTTTTGTTACTACAATCTTTAACATCCTCACAAACATTGACATTGAAGTTCCATTAAGTTCGTAAAACCTAACTCTAGACGGAATTAAGCCTACGCACTATGGAATGAATATTCTAGATACAGTAGTAATAGGTAGATGGTAATTATGGTGACATTAGAAAGATTTTTACATAGAGCCGCCAGTGAGTTATTAGTCCGTAATTATAGACACTTAAAAACGGGATATTTACCATGATTCGAAGATTTATGAGTTACGGCATAGTTACATGCGCCATGTAATCATGGCGCATGTAACTATGCCGTAACTCATTCACGGATCACGGATTAAACTGTTTAACCGTAATCGGTTAAACAGTTTAATCCGTTTAAAGTATTTATAATGTTCAAAACCATAATAGTTTAAAAAGTTCTTATAGTCAGGTTATATGGAATATGGTATCTTACCTGTATAGGACACCAGCATACAGCAAACACGACAACAACGACGACCACCATCCTTGTGACCTTCTTCCTCCCCCTCCTGCTTTCCGCAGACACCCTCCCCCCCGGCGCGCTCTTCCACAGCCTCGTCAGCATACACATGTACAGAACACTGATCAGTGCTAATGGTATCACATACGAAGAAAGGAAGAAAGACATCTGGAAACCCAGCTTGCTGTACCCTTGCTCCTCTAAAAACACGCACGAGGAGTGGTTCCTGTGGAAGTATGAGTATTCCCTCTCTCCATGACAGATTCCTACAGGAATCGCTGTTGTGAGTATCACAACCCATATACAAGCGATCGCCAGTAAGGCGTTCTTTTCTGTTCTGATCGACATTGACGCTATAGGGTGGACGACAGCCATGAATCTATCTAAAGACATCAGAACTAGAGTGTATACAGAAGCGTGTGCTGTCACTACAATGAAGTACTGGACGACTTTGCACCACCAGTCTCCGAACGGCCATCTTGGCATTACGTAGTCAGTAGCGGTGAAAGGTACGCAGAAGATTACGAACAGAAGATCAGCTACAGCCAGGTTGATGATGAGGAGGTTAGTGGTGGATCTCATTCCAGGGTTAGCGGCGACAACGAGGACCACCAGAGCGTTGCCGACGAGGCCGACGATGCCGATGAATCCGAAGAATATGGGCACAACTCTTGAGACCACCTTCTCCAGGAGTTCTCCATTCTCGTATTCGCTGCTGAAGTTGCAGCCTCCGAGTCTGGCCTCCTCACTCGTGAGGTTCAGGCATATGCTGTAGAATTCGTCTTCTGTTGACTCCATGGTTAGTGGTTCATGATCAGGTCTGAAGAGTACCTGGAAAGAAATAAAGGTTATTAACTTTATGAATGGATGCGATGGAGTGAAAGGGAGTGAATGATAAAATGGTATGGGCCTCGTTTTTTTCAGACGGTATATTATATAGGGGTTTAACCACGATCATTCGCGATATCGAGAATCTGGTATTCGAGAATGCAGTGAAAATGCTCTATTCTTACGAAATTGAAGTCTTTTTTATCAAGAACTAGCAATACGTCCCGGCTTTGCACGGGTGTACCAATGAAACTACTGAGATAAAATATGGCTGAGTAGTTTCAGAGATTGCCTCCGTCAAACGAACAAACTTTAAGTAACTCTTTATAATATCTACTAGTAGCACGTCCTGGCTTCGCACGGGTGTACTATCTGATTTTATTTATTTATTTATTTATTTATTAGTTAAAAATAGGCAGCTTACAGTTTAAACCAACACGCTAACTATTCTAGATTAAAACTGAAATAAAATCGCAGTGAATTAAAAATGGTACTTATGTTATCTGATGATATACTTAGATTAGTATAGATTTAGATAAAGTACCTAATTCCACGATAAAGTCCCGGATATATTCATTTAAACTTGTAGATTTGTATCACGAATTAAAACAGTCATTTGCAGTACTCATGTAACGCAGAAACGTCAAAACAAAAGGAACAATGGAGCAGGCACAATCATTCAGCAGTTCTTGGAAAATTCGAGTTAACATTGCATAATTCCCTGTAAGTCGTTACAAAGTCACGCAAAGCCTGAACAATTACAAAATAGAGACATAAAATTAGGCTTTCGTGCTTAAAACAGAGTAAAATATCAAGTAATTAAGTTGAGATTAAGTTTAAACAACAAAAGAAATAATCATGGATGTACTTCGAGACTTAAATCTTTAGATTTCTAGAAAGGAGCGAGGCATTTACATATAATAAGTAAATACCTACTTATTGTGTATCAACTTAATTTTGTTTTGCAGAAATAAACTGTTACAAGCCTATTCTATTTTGTTACAGTTATAATCTCTTTATGTTTTCATTTTTAATAACAGGATAATGACGGGATAGAAAGAAAGAAAGAAAAATGTGTTTATTTATGTATAGACCAAATATTATACAGTCTTATAAATTTGGTGATTCCATTTTATTGGATCCTGTTTATGTATTAAAAGTAGGTACGAATTACGTTCACGAAAGATAAAGAAAGATAATTTTACCATTCAATCAAGGGTAAGGACCAAATTTCGAAAGCTTTTATAACATTTCCCTAGCTTTTATACTTTTCAATTCAACGTGATTCAGAAGATACTATTGGATAAATTACTTTTGACTTTGACTTTGATAGAGCTGAAATGGAACGTAAATTGATTGATGCATGATCGGATTTGAACTCACAATTCAAAATTTATTAGATGATTTATACAACGTCAGGATCAGGAGGTAATCTTTGCCTACACTTAACGGGACACTGTAGTGCCTGGGACATTGTTGAGATGGATTAGGCTTGCCCTGAACCTAAACCATCCTCTCAGCTTATCAGCATATCCACAGGAGAGGCAAAGGTCAATACGTGTGGGGCTGACTAGTCGCGGGTTTCCTTACGATGTTTTCCTTCACCGTTTAAAGCTGGTGTTAAGGCGCATATAATTGACGAATAGTCCATTGATGCACGGCTCTCTGAAGTCCAAACATAATTAAATCTGGCCGAAAACGCACATTTTTTCGAATTGGAAATCCTTAAGACAAGTTTTTCTTAATAAAATTACGGAATTGTTTCGTAACTAAGTCAGTTTCAATGCAAGCTGGCGCGAACAAAAACATTCCGAAACAGAATACTGATTCGGAAAAATGTGCGTCATACCAGCTTTATCTCTAAAAGTCAAAAATGTCTCTTTATTCAATACTAGCAGCAGCACGTCCCGGCTTTGCACGGGTGTACTAATGAGTTTACCGAGATAAAATGTAGCCTATACCCATCCCGATAGTCCATTTTACAAATTGGTGGTACAAACGGTGTAAGAATTTTTGAAATCGGTTGAGTAGTTTCCGAGATTACCTCCGCCAAACAAACAAACTTTACCTTTTTATTATAATATTAGTATCTAGATAAGATCTTCTTAGAAAAAGTCATGTTCTTAAAACTATGGGATTCTATTGCCTGTTTAGTAAATTAACCGACCAAACCATAGAGTACCCCAATCCATCAATAAATCGAAATCAATGGACTCCGTTAATAACATAGACAAATAGCCATCATCCCATACAATCAGCACTCATAAAACATCAGAGGCAATTCCAGTGAAATATACGAGGCACGTCCGCGGCCGTTTTCTAAACAGATTCGTGATCAACATTTTCAAGCTTTGAAGTGGTAATCCATCTATATTTATGAATACAGATTGACTCAGGGTAGTTACGAACGTGAAAAACCAAAGTCCAAGGGTATATTTTGAATTATTTCATCTGTTAGATGAAAAAGAAGGTCTGTTTTTGTTGATTTTTAGACCGGACTGTAGTTTGATTTGGTGCTCATGTTTAGCCAACTTCAAAAAAGAAAAAAGAATTCTAAATTAAACTGTTTATATTTCTATGTTTAGCTATTTCTGTCTTATCATAGAACATTATTAATATTAGGACATAACTGTAGGTACTCGTATATTGTATTTTTAAGGTCATATTAAAAAATTAATGAGCGTTACTAAATTGACTGAAACAATCCAAAATGAGTAAAATGTCTCATATTATTATCTTGAATCCTAGTCTCATAGCCTAGAAGTCTAGTAGTTGCCTTGCCTTACGCAAATCATTTTTATGCTGAGTTGGACGCCTGATTGAGACACAACTAAGTATGTTTAATAATTATGTTTTATGTTGTTTGTTCTGGCTTGTGTGTCAAATAAATGATTTTTCTTTCTTTTCTTTCTTTCTTTCTTTCTATAAATTGCCAATTCATGTTATTAATAGCATAATTTAACCGTCCATTATTACTCGCCGGTAAGGGCATTACTCAGAAGGCAGCACTCTGTCTTGGCTCGCAAATAGAATGTCTAAATAAAAATGTTACGTGCCCTCATGAGAGCAATAAATAATAACGCGGGTGAAGCTCTTCAGATTGCTACTAGGTGATATAATTTTTATTTTCTCAGCACTTCTGATGAATTAAATACAAAAAAGTGAAAAAAAGCACACACAGTTAGTGTAATGTTAAAGCTGATTTACACAGGGTCAGTAGACAAGTCAGTCGGAGCGCCAATGTCGGCGCTGCGACTGACTTTAAAATATTCGTGTCCGAATATTCAAGTCAGCGCTGACTTCAAGCCACTGTACTGACTTCAAATCAGTTTACACAGGGTTTTTTTCGGGTCAGCACTGACTTGCCTCGAATTTGAAGTCAGTCACTGACCCTGTGTAAATCAGCTTCATTATAATATTTTTATTATTTGACAACTTTACAATGATTCGGCCCGCGACCACGGCTGGTGCAATGCAGTTGAAACGTCGGGATAAAGTTAAATTAATAAATAATAATAAATATAATGTTTCATCAAGAATGAGCTTTATTGTAAAGCATATCGTAAGATTGGAACATTACTTATCAAAAGATATCCGTAGTTGTCCACAGTCTAAACATTAGAGCCCGTACTCAGAGACTATACTCAAGCGTAAACCGTGTCTCAAGCATTCATAATTCAGTTTTCATAGAGAACTGTCAATAATAATAATAATAATATAATTTTATTTCAGGCAACTAAAGATAAGTAACAAGGTGTTTAATACTTAATCTAAGGCCCATATAATATATACCTTACAGACTAACATACATAATAATAAAATTTTATTTTAATACTAGCTCACGTTTGTACCGCGACGTGAGACGCAATCGCAGA
Organism: Xanthorhoe spadicearia; assembly: GCA_947086425.1. Lineage (NCBI taxonomy): Eukaryota > Metazoa > Arthropoda > Insecta > Lepidoptera > Geometridae > Xanthorhoe > Xanthorhoe spadicearia. Next base: position 460,304 of record OX352206.1, read on the forward strand.
GTCAGCAGGACGGTTCTGGGTCAGGCGACCGACGAAACGTCGAAACTTAACTCCGGCCGGCCAATACTCCTCACTCATAAAGGTCGAGAGATGATGTGTCGGAACTCGCACCATATATGAACCGAAGCTCACATTATGGCGAGAACTTAATTTCTTGACCCTGAGTGTGAAACCAGACTTCTTCTTGATGTATTCTACTACATCTTCGGTCTTCACAGCGTAGTGGACTCGTGAGACATACATCTGGGTGGTAGACACCTCGGCACGGAACCCAGAGCCAGGAGCTTGTTCTGGGCTTCTAGCCGCGGTACCACAGCGGTTCCGGGTAGATGGTTTCCGAGCCTTCCGTACCACCTCAGTGAAGCCTTCCGAATCACACTGTGATTTCGGAGACGATGCAGGGGCAGCCTTGGTACGCTGCTTCTTTTCTCCCTTTTTGATGGGCGCCGCAGGCTGCAGGCGCACGCGCACGTGTCGGGCCCTCGCGCGGTGCGGCGGGGGGCGGTCGGGGGGAGCACGGAGCAACCATGTCAGCTGCGGCCGGTGACGATGCACCCAAAATCGCTGACTCGAACGACGAAATGGACACATCGTACGCTCCTCGTTTCGTGTTGACGTTCGCAGAAACTTGAGGCGACACACATACCGATGCAGCGACACGTAGTGACGAAACTTCGGTACGAAGTTCACCTATTGTTAAAAAACCTAAACCTATTGTTGTTGTTTGTTGTGTGTTGTCAAAAATCGATGCCTCAAGTTTGAGTGATGTCTCTGAATACGAGCCTAAAATCCTGATATTTTATTCACGATGCTCAATCACCCTGTAGTTGTTTACAACTTCGTATAAAATAAATAAATTCAGCCGCTGACTGTAATTCGTAGCGTGTTCAATAAAAAGCTCTGTGAAGACAAATCGCCTTCCCAAAAAGATTTTCTCGAGCGATTTAGTGTGGGTCCAGCTGGACTGAACTTTTGGATATTTATGTGAGTCTATACTTCATTTCTTGAAACGAGCTAATAGGAAGAAAAATAATAGCACGTGATTGGTCGTCGAAAATCATTAGATTGGCTAGATTTGACAATTGACAATTGATTTGACCAGTGGCGGATTTACAAATTTGCCGCCTGTAGGCTATTCAATTTTTGCCGCTCCTACTGACCTTTTCAATTCAATAGTTCACAATCATTTATATGCATGCAACCTATTCCATGTTCTGATACAATTCCATTTCCTGGCAAAATGAGAAACAAAACAGTGCGAGCGAAGCGAGCAGAAATTTTTAAGACAAATAAGTCATGGAAGGTTTGATTTCGTTTATTGTGCTCATATAAAAGGCTGACACTGGTGTTAACTTTAGGAGACATCAGAAATTATCGTGCGAGCGAAGCGAGCCGAAATTTTTAAGACATAAGTCAGAGGGTTTGATTTTGCCTTTTGTGCTTAAATAAAAGGTTGACACTGGTGTTCACTTTAAAAGACTAAAGAAGTTAACGTGCGAGCGAAGCGAGCCGAAATTTTTAAGACATATAAGTCATGGAAGGTTTGATTTTGCTTATTGTGCTCAAATAAAGGGCTGACACTGGTGTTCACTTCAGAAGATGTAAGAAGTTATGATGCGAGCGAAGCGAGCCGAAAATTTTAAGACAAATAAGTCATGAAAGGTTTGAATTTGCTTATTCTGCTCAAATAAAAGGCTTACACTGGTTTTTACCTTAGAAGATAATAGAAATTATCGTGCGAGCGAAGCGAGCCGAAATTTTTAATACAAATAATTCATAGAGGGTTTGATTTTGCCTTTTGTGCTTAAATAAAAGGTTGACTCTGGCGTTCACTTTAAATGATTAAAGTAGTTAACGTGCGAGCGTAGCGAGCCGAAATTTTTAAGACATTATGAGTTATAGAAGGTTTGATTTTGCTTATTGTGCTCAAATAAAGGGCTGACACTGGTGTTCACTTTAGAAGATATATAAGAAGTAATCGTGCGAGCGAAGCGAGCCGAAATTTTTAATACAAATAATTCATAGAGGGTTTGATTTTGCCTTTTGTGCTTAATAAAGGTTAACACTGGTTTTGACTTTAGAAGGAAGACATAGGTATCGTGCGAGCGAAGCGAGCCGACATTTTTTCAATAATAATTATATTGAAATTGAAATAAAAGTTTTCCATCATAAAAAGTGTTTTTTTTTTTAAAGTCTGTGCGAATGATATCGCAAGCAGGGCAGCTATGTTATACAGTGTAAACTACGCAAGAGTGCTCAGTACACCTACTGTGCATAACTAAAAAATTTTTTATTTTGTAATCCGTTTATTTCTGCAAGATAAAAAAAAAATCTGACCAAATCCGCCGCCCCCTGAAATCTGCCGCCCTAGGCTCCAGCCTACTCAGCCTATTGGTAAATCCGCCACTGGATTTGACAATCTAGCCAACCACGAGAAATACAATTATTTTCGACGACCAATCACGTGCATTTATTTTTGTTCCTATTAGCTCGCTTCAAGAAATGAAGTATAGACGTAGATACCTAAAGCCGGGTACAGATTTACGAAATGTAGCATGCAATGTAACACGTAATGAAAGCATTTACCATCCAAATTGTGCGCACAGTGAGCGCGGTTCGTGCGCGCAAGCCGTCCACACTATGGGAATTATGTTACATTGCATGTTACATTTTGCAAATCTGTACCCGGCTTAAAGCGTTGTATGTTCCACATTTTGAAGTAAGTGGGTATCAAAATTAATAATTTCGTCAAAGGGTACGGTAGACTCGAACAAAACATTACCTGAATAATCATCATCATCATGTGCAGCCCGTCTCATCCCACTGCTGGGCATAGGCCTCTTTTCGCTTGTGCCAACCCTCCCTATCTTGTGCCAGTCTGACCCATGTACGACCTGCTGTTTTGACAATGTCGTCGACCCATCGAGCAGGCGGACGACCCACTTTTCTATAGCCTATCTATACCTGAATCCTTCTATACCTGAATAATAAACAATAACAACATTTCGACTCGGCACCATTTATATCAAAATTCGGATTGTCGAGTATTTTGACAAATTATTTCTTGTATTTCTGTTATTTTGGTGCTTAAATACCGTAATGTTAATAACACCGGTCATTTTAACAATGACTTAAGTGACTGTAAAACTAAACTTCTTGAGATTGTAAGAAATTCATACGAAACTGGGGGGTTAAAATTGCCGTTCGAGCATTTCTGCTAGCAATTCATAAAGTGCATTTATTTCATGAATTGTTTAGCATTTTTACAAAAATATGATAGAATGGCTCAAATTGATACGTTTCACCAAATTTTGGTGAAAATGCTCACAACAATCCATGAAATTAATGCATTGTATGAATTGCTAGCAGAAATGCTTGAAGCGGCCATTTTAACCCCCCTGAACTTTAGGGAGATTCCATTACGCCAGCACAGCCCAAACAAGAAATTATATCAACACGGTTCATAAGCGAAAGTGTTGAACCCTTAATAACGAACTCAACTGAAAAATAATATCCTTTTCCGAAAGTAAGTATTTAAATTTCCAACTCTATTACAACGCAATAAGGCTTTCAGCTTCGTCAAATTATTTATCTCATTGAATGGAGTCGATGATCTATTGAATTTGTGAATGGTTCGTCTCTTGCAATCAAGAATTGAAATGACTCTTCGTGTTTTATACCCACTTGTCTCGAACAATGTTTTTTGAGTTTTTCGGCGTAATTTCGAAAATAAATAACTTCAGGAATACACCAAAGTAATTGAATTTGTGAGTTTGTTACAGGTTGAAATTATATTGCGTAAACGTGATTAAATATATCTTAAGATATACTAGCGTCCGTCCGCCAGTGGTTTGGATCAGTTGAGCTACCTATAAACCGTTTGCAACGGTCAATTTTGTACAGTTATGTAAATATGTATTATAGGTATTAGCACAGATAAAATAATACGAATTAGTTAGTTTCTGTAAATAAATAAATCTATATTATTAGTTACTCTTTTATAATATCTAATACTAATTTATTGAAGACACAATTCCCTTTTAAAGTTATGAATAAGTGCATCTTGAGAGTATTAATTTTTGTTTTTCAATTGTTTCTGTGCAACAAATAAATCTTAAAAATATCCAAATATCTCCAAACAAAACCTCGCATACAAAAAGCGAAACATTTTATCCCAACAAATAAATTGGGTAAAAAAGATACATAAATATTCAGTCCCTGACTACGCCTGACATTTTAATTCGAATGGCCTCAGAAGCCATGTCATTTACTGGGATTCTTTTTCTATTAGATACAGAGGCCCTACCACCAGTTTACTTTAGTACTGATACTATCCTCGATACCGAGTCAAGTATTATAAAATGTATGCGAATCCAGCACAGTTCCGCCATCCTTCCTTCCTTCCTTCGTATGAGCAAGTGGCCAACACTGGAGACGGAGTTTTTAGGCCGCCTAAAGGCCTCCGTCATGGCTTAACGACTTTTAAAAGCCGGAACCGACAATTTAACGTGCCCTCCGAAGCACGGAATGGCTTTATAGCTCCGCCAAAATTTACATGAACTAATAATTTCATACATTAGAAATACTTGATTCGTTAGCGAGGAAAGTTAACTATACAACTCGAAAACTGATGGTAGGGCTACAACGTTCGCTGACATTTCATTTTGTATGTGCTTACCTAAAGCTCGCATTGATTTATTACGACTGTTTCAGCCAGATAGTTTTGACTTTAATGTGAAGAGGCTTTGCGAAAAAATGAAGAACAAATACATTATATTTAAAAGAGGTAATGTTGGTTTGTTTGACGGAGGGAATCTCCGGAACTACTCAGCTGATTTCAAAAGTTCTTTCATCGATGTTTAGAACTGACTTTCGGGATGGTTATCCATCTATCCATCCATCCATACTAATATAATAAAAGCGAAAGTGTGTGTGTCTGTCTGTCTGTTTGTTTGTCCTTATTTCACGGCAAAACGGGGCGACGAATTGACGTGATTTTTTGTGTGGTGTTAGTTGAAGGAATGGCGAGTGACATAGGCTTCTTTTTATCCCAATATACCCGCGGAAACGGGACTTACGCGGGTGAAACCACGGGGCGCAGCTAGTAGGCTATATTTTAACTCGGTAGTTGAATGAATGTCTACCATGTTATTTATTAAAATTCTCGATCACAATTCATATTATTTTTTAAACACAGGTTTTACGCGTTAATTACCTCAGAGATCTATAAGTACTTCATTTATTGATACGAGCTAATAGGATCAAAAATAAACACACGTAATTGGTCCTCGAAAATAATTGTTCTTCTCTCGATTGGCTAGATTGTCAAATCAATTGTCAATTGTCAAATCTAGCCAATCATAAGAAAGAAAATTATTTTCGACGACCAATCACGTGCGCTTATTTTTCTTCCTATAAGCTCGTTTCAAGAAATATAGTTTAGTCTTCTAAGTAATTAAGTACCTCTGGTATTTTTTTTTTAACCACAACGACCCAAATGAGTCGAAGGCATCTGTCCCCGTTTACGCTCCTTCAGAGCTGGTTATCAAAAGGCCATTCATCTGGCAACGGCCCAAGCTAAAGATGGCTGCAATGTGTTCTTGTAAATCTTGTACCCAACGCTACACAGCGGTCATTATTATTACTTTACTTTACTAATATTATAAATGTAAAAGTTTATGAGAATGTATGTTTGTTATTCTTTCACGAAAAAACGGCTGGCTTGGTTGAAATTTGGTATGTAGATAGGTGATACCCTGGATTAACACATAGGCTACTTTTTATCCCGATATTCCCGCGGGAACGGGACTTACGTTACGCGGGTGAAACCGCGGGGCGCAGCTAGTTGACCCATAAAACAACTTATTAGAGAAAAGGCAGTTTTTATGAAACTTTTGTGTATGTAAGGAAACGGATCGTTGATGCTTGATTAGTCCCTACATATTTATTTATTTATTTATAAATTCTTTATTGCACACAAAATTATAAAACTAGATGTACAATTGGCACGCATAATTTATATGACTTGTAGGAGGATCACAACTCATAAATTAAACATTTTGTAAATTTTAATGATTTTTTTAACGATCAATAGATACGTCATGTTCGGACGTTATTTGACGTCAACCGTTTTTTGTACACTCCAAGCCTTTAGAGCCTTTTCAGAAGAAAATGTGAGACATATATTGCAAATGTTGGTGTGGAAATTATGTCAAGTTTACTAATATTTTTGATAGGCTTAAAACCGATCACGTATAGAAAACTAACTTCTGCAAAATGTTAATGTACCAAAATATGTATTTGAACATGCAGATAAAAATACCTACGGCTGCGAATAATTTAAGAAAAACTTAATTATATTTTTCTGTGTTCAAATTTAATTACGAAAAATCGATAAGTTACATTTTCGTTTGAAATACACGCCAGACATTTTGTAATTGAATATCCTTCAAAACCTTACAAATACCAGTATATTAATGATTACATAATGTTACGATCGTCAAAGTAAATATTGATAGGTAGAGAGAGAATTTCGGAGAAATTCTAATTATTGAGTCTAAATTTATTTTGAATACGTTTTATTTAATAAAGAAAATGACGGTTTGACATGATATTCATTTTATTTGGCTGTTTGTTACAAAAATGACGGTGATACTGTTATGTAAAAATATAAATGAATAAATCTGACGACCTCCTGTGGCGCAGTGGCCCGGCTGAGAATCGGAGGTTGCGGGTTCGATCCCCGCTACGGAAGAAATGTAAATGAATTAAAAAGACGTGTGGTGGCCATCAGGGACTGCCGCGGTAAAGCTATTGCATGCCACCTAGAGGCGAGTTGCTGAACTAAAGTGACAAGCGTTAGGTTTTTTCGTTACGGAATTTCTCCGGATTTGGTCTAGACGCTCAAGCCGCGATAGAAGCTTAAAAAAAAACTTTACTAAACACAGAGCAACACCATCCATACCAAATTGAGTGAAACTTCTTCATTTTGTCAACTGTTTTAGCATGAAAGTAAATTCATGTTTGTTTAGTTCATTGTTTGTTGAGGGATTTTCAGGATAAAGTCCCTATGTTTACTGACAATATAAATATAAACCTTAATAATGACTTATTGTGGATTGTGTGTGTGCAGATATGTGTGTGAAAGGAGTGAGTACTGAGATGACAAGCGATAGAGGGAAATGGAAGAAAGAAACGTGTTGTGCCGACCCCACCTAGTGGGATAAGGGCAGGGAGATGATGATGATATGATGATGAATGACTGATTTACAGTTAGTATTGTCAATGGAATTAAAAAGGCAACATGGAAAACAAATTTTACCTTTCATACGTGACAGGTTGCAAGCCCATCGACGCTAGATTTGATAATATTTCTCAAACCTTAGTAGAAATTCACACTTCACTACATAGTAGAAAAAAAGTCGCTTACTCTGTTGCTAAATCTATTTTTACGTGAGTAATTTCCCGTTGTCTTTACTATAATATTATAAAGAGGTAAAATTTGTTTGCTTGTTTGTTTGTTTGACGGAGGTAATCTCCGAAACTACTGGATCATCATCATCATCATCATATCAGCCCAGTTGCACCCACTGCTGGGTATAGGCCTCCTCTTTATGACGCCACTCAGTTCGGTCCTGTGCGATCTTCTGCCACGCTTTCCCGGCGATGTTAACGATGTCATCTGACCATCGGGCTGGTTGTCTACCCCTTGGTCGTTGAACTACTGGATCGATTTCAAAAATTCTTTCACGTGTGTGTAGAATGGGCTGTCCGGGTGGTATATTTAATCCCGGTAGCTTCATTAGTACACCCGTTGCGAAGCCGGGACGTGCTACTAGTATTAATATAAAGTCAAGTGAGGATAGGTCATAGAAATATTACAGAAAATGAGAATTCAATGGATCTTAATATAAAATGAGAGAGAAATCAAAAGAAAAATATTTTTAAAGAGAAAGTCTTAAAGGTCTATCGGGGTCAAGAGGCGGTTGAAAGGAAACGGATGTAGTCGCAGAAACGCGATATTTTCAAGTAGCTCTCAAAACTCGTTTTGTAACTCAAGATTTAAGTGAGCTAATACTTTTAAAATACATAGAAAAGAGTAAAATAATAATAATATAACAAATTCACTTGCATCTACTCGTAAATCAAAACTATATAATTAAAAAAAAAACAATTTTTGATTGTTTGTTTGTTTGACGGAGTATTCTCCGAAACTACTCAGCCGATTTCAAAAATTCTTTCACCGATGGAATGGAATATCGGGATGGTTATAGGCTATATTTTATTCCGATAGTTTCAACTACACCCGTGCAAAGCTTTCTTGCTAGTCATGGAAAAACACATAGCTTACCTTTGATCGCGGTATTTCTATAAGAATCTATTCACTGGAGGTAAAACCGCGGGGCACAGCTAGTGCTTATAATTCAGTCCACTCATATTCATGTGTGGATTTTTTTTACGTATTATTTACTAGCTGCGCCCCGTGGTTTCATTCGCGTAAATACCCGGATAAAAAGTAGCCTATGTATTAATCCAGGGTATGACCTATCTTCATACTAAATTTCAACCAAATCGGTCCAGCCGTTTTTGCGTGAAAAAATAACAATCACACTCACAAACTGACACATTTATATTATTAGTAGGATTTATTAGACATCTTCCCACGCAACCGATTTTCATGTCCGTGTGTTGACACAATCTGCTTTGCGATTCTAAACCTTACACTTAAGATATAAGCAGTATCTCGCAGTTACTGTGTTTGCAAACGAACAACCCCTTTCCGCGTCACCGATCATCAATGAAGAATGGAAATGAGAAGGATTTTATAATATCCTCACCTTGGATCTAAGCTTGGATTCGTTTAACCTTTGCGCTATTTCAATACTGTCTTAAAAAAAAATCTATGTATTATATCAGTCATCTGGTTACCATAACACAAGCATTAAGTTGCTTAGCTTGGTACTAGATGATGCTGTGTGGAATGTCCAAGGATATATCGCCGCCCCCACCGAATAAAATCGTAACCGTAAAATCCAAATTGTTCAAGAGAATTAAAAAACGGTTTTTGGTCTATAACTTTTCTGTTAGTTTACCTAGGAAGATCGTTTATATGCCAAAACATGGCTTAAAATATAACAAATAATATAATGTTACTAAAACAAATCTACAATTTACCACAACCCAGATATTTAAAGAATAAATATTACCATAAATCAATAATTTTATTTACTATTGTAAACTAACAATACCATATTATTCGTGTAAAACGTTGACATGATCTGTACAGTAATAGTCAAACGCGATAGTATTGACTGCAAAAATGCGGTATCGACTGTATCTGTCTGCATCTGTATTGTGATGTTACCATAGTATTCGGTGTAATAACAAATAATGTCAAATATAGTAAAACTGGATTACGATGTTTTTCCATGGCAAGTGAATGAAGTTTGATTATTGTAATAACGAATACCGTTTAATATCCTAATGTAGATTTCGTCGCAATTGTATTAAAAAATAAGCTTAATAGCCTGCAGCTAAGACTACGTTATACCTACCTGTATAAAAAGTAGCCTATATGTTATTATAGGTCATAAACTATATTTATTCCAAGTTTCAGCCAAATTCGTTCAGTGGTTTTCACGTGAAAGAGTAACAAACATCCACACATCCACTTTTTCACCCATCTATCTATTTATGGGTGTATTTTTTTTAATTGTAGCATTTTTAATATTGTTTATTAGTAAAATAGTACATTATGAAGTGAAGAGTATCTAGATTCATAATTATTTAGTCTAGTATAAAAATAATCATTGTTTTGGAACGAAAATAAAATCGTTTAGTTCAGTACTAACTTACTACAGCAATCTATTGCTTAGTTGCCCGCAGCTAAATCTACGTGGTACCTACCTGAATAAAAAGTAGTTTTTATGTTATTCCAGGTCATTAACTAGATATATTCCAAGTTTCTGCCAAATTCTTTAAGTAGTTTTTGCGTGAAAGAGTAACAAACATCCTAATATCTATTTTTCCATCCATCTATCTATTTATTCATGTATTTTCACAAATTGATGCATTTTTTATATTAATGATCAGTAGAAATATTACGTAAAGAGTACCATAGCTGGGCATTAACTCGTTAATCAGTTAATCGTTAATTAACGGATTAACTTTTAAGTTAACTTTTTAAGTTCACTAACGCAACGATATTAAAATGTAATTTTACACATATTAACGGATTAACGATTAACGTTAACTTGCGTTAATTCTTCCGAAATGTAACGCTTTAACGTTTAACTAAGCTAACTTTTTTTGTAGCGGATTAACGATTAACGAAGTTTTTTGATTAACGGTGCCCAGCTTTGAAGAGTACCTGGCCCACTCAAAAATTCTAGATAGGTCTCTATTTACTAGAGTCATAGCTTCTTGCGTTTGATCCGGCCGAAAACTGTAGATAATACACCTGTGTATCGTCTGCGTAAAGATGATATTATTATGGTACTTACCAGGAAAACGAGGATCCTTGTGTCACTGTAGGTATGTATTTTATATGATGTTCACCGATTAGGTAGTTGGTCAATTATATAGGTAGTGATCCGATTTTATAAATACTTTTTTCGTTTGAAAAAAGTACCTTATACCTACACTTTTGAGCTGGAATACTATGTTAATGATCTTTTGAGTTATGAACATCTTTGTACTCTTGATGATGTTTGTGCATATGGGAGCATCCCTGAGGAGAGTAGGTACTTGATATGAATGTGGATGGATATAGGTATAGAGGTAGACCCAAGAAAAGATGGATGGATTGTGTGAAGGATGACATGAGTAAGAAAGGTGTGAAGGGGGTAGGAGTGAGGCGTATATATCGGAACAGGTAAAAATAACAGGTTTCACTTTAGAACAGTATGGAACTGTTGTCTAGACTTATGAGAAACTGTTCCAGTTCCACAACAGCCCGAATCTGCAGAAACATGCTTTTCTTTATGGAGTTTACTTTTGTTAGAAAGAGATAACGCCACGGAACATGCTCTTCTCTATTCTAGCTTACACAGCTTACCTTTGTTGGAACGAGATAGTAGCTGTTATGCCTGTCTGTTTGTTACTGTTACAAGCAGAGAACAGGTGTTGCATTCGTTCGGAAATGTTGGGCTCATTTTTTTTACAGAAAAAAATACTGTTGTATACATTTCATTCATAATAATGCAAAAATATATCTTGTTGAAATTATCTAATTATCTAAATAATGTATCTTGTTGAAATTTCTAAAATTCAAATGTCAAGCTGTCAGTCCTAAGCCTGTTAAGCATGAAGGATGGTTTTCATTTCAGGAACATGCACTGAAACTGTTCCTCAGCACTGTTACCCTACCAAATGTTTAAATTTCTACACGAACTATGTTACAACACAACCACTGTTATTGCTGTTATTTTGGAACAGGTTTCTGGAACTGTTATTTTACTGGAACTGGAACAGGCGGAACAGGTTTCTTTTTTTACCTGTTATAGCCCACTCCTAGAAGGGGGTATGTGTAGTATGCCGGCTTGGCTTAGGTACCTACTTGGTCAAGCGATGGGTGTATGTGGGAAATAATCAGTCCAAAGTCCAAATCACGTCACACACAGAGTTTATTCACTTTCGACAATAAGAAGTACAGTTCACAAGCACAGGAGAATACACATACACAAAGAGTTAGAAGGAGTGAAGATTTACGAGCAGACAGAACGGAAAGTAACTACAAAACAATTAAATGAATTTATAATGGCGTCTCGCGACCGGGTCTCACACGTCAACTGGTTAGTTTTTATCCACTCGACAGGTAAAATCGCCGCGAACTCGAGGGTACTCAAACATCTGAAACTGCGTGCCTAATATTCCGTGCGCCGTCATTTGACGGACGTCACCGGTACGGTACTATAATAAATTACTGTTGTGATGATAACAAGTGTGTGTAATGTATATATTTATATATGTACTTAAATATGATAAAGTAAATATTAATAAGTACATACTTATATAAATATAGATGACAAATAAATAAATATAAAATATAGGTAAATAATTATGTACGAATTAATAAGTAGGACTAGGTAGGTAACGGAGTCCCTACAGGTGTGAGTGCTGACTGCTGAGAGATGACGTCTGAAAGAGGGAAGTGGAAGAAGAATACATGTTGTGCCGACCCCACATAGTGGTATAAGGGCAGAAAGATGACGATGGGAGCATCCACTTAAAAACAATTTGAGGATCTGACGAGGATCTTGAAACTTAACTATCACACTGTAGTGTATAACTACCGTATCAGGCGCTTATGTCACGAGTCAGTCATACCCGCGCCGTCATACCGGACGGTTGTGTTACAGTGCGAGTGGTAGAGCGTTGGTGAACCGGGTGTAATATAAGGCGAAAACCAATACGTTACATGTGGCGACGAGTAAAATGTGAATAACTAATTACTAGTTAAACAGAGAAATATTTAAGTGAAAAAAAAAGAGGTTAAGTGAGTGACACAGTTCCTTTACACCACACACTTTAGGTACTTACTTATTGGGTAAGTACCTAAGTACCTATTTATTTGAGTTATTGAGCTAAAATAGTGAAAGTTTTTGTTATTTTAATTACCTACTTACCTAAGTACCTGTACAGTGTTCTAATAAATTATTCGATATTTAATTTTAAAAATAGTTAAAAATCGAGAATTAATAAACCGATTTATTATTATTATTACGAGCCTGTAGCGTTCCACCGCAGGGTAAAGGCCACGCTTCCTTTTCTCCACTCGTCTCTATTAAGAGCTAGTCCTCTCTCTCTCGTCTCCACTCGTCTCTAATAAACCTATTTATTAAAGAAAATATCTATGTTATTGTCAAACACCAAATATTATTTCAGTGTACCTATCGTAACCTGTCATTAATTTTCGAACCATCGCGACCCTATCATCGTTATCTTGATTGCTATTTTTTGTTGTCCAAGAAGGATACAGTATTCAACATTACAATTCAAATTATCTGGTTAGATAAATCGTAAATACTTTTACAATACACAACAACTCATAGTTTTTACCCGAATAATATGGTAATGGATAGTGCCAAAATTAAAATGTTTTTTTACACCCGAATAAGATCGTAATGACAGCTTACTATATAAAGTAAGACAGTTTGGTGTCGGTATTAACCTGTTACGATGTTATTCGGGGGAAAAGGTGTTCATAGTTTACGGCGAATAATACTTTAATAACCATTACATATTGTCTAAATCCTAAAGTACTCGTACGAATGAGTTGAAAAAAATTGACAAGGTGTAATCGGGCCTCTACAAGAATTATTTCGAATAAAAGCACTTCTATCGTAATGGTCGATTACAATGATATTCGGGGGGGGCGGCGATATTTTATTTATTATTTCCTTCTCCACATGGAGTCCTGTGGAGAAGGAAGGCGCGCGACCGCGACCTCTGGAGGAAACTGGGGGAGGCCTATGCTGAAGAGCAAAGTGATTAAAGGTGTCATTGTAAAATTAATTGTGTTAAACTAGATTTGTAAGATTGCTTAATAAAGGGCTATTGAAATTGAAATTGAAATTGAATTATTTATTATTTACTGTAAAAATAATTTACTGTATAAATAATAACGGTTTTATGCATATTCGTCTAGTAAACTTAAGTTAGATAACTAAAACGGCTTTTAAATCTTTAAATCTCTTCTCATTGGCGTAACAAGAAAGAACATTCTTGAAATTCTAATATTTTGATATTTTACGGGGTAAATCTATAATAATATGAATAATATGTAATACAGGTGATACTTGATACATCTTAGAATCTTAGGAATTATTTTTAGGAGATTTTAGTAATTTGAGTCTGAAATACCCTTTTGAATTCTCCCAACTCTCTTCCACTCTCAATGAGATTTTATACTAAAATTATTAAAATCCTCTCTCTGCCACTTTTAAAAAGAATTAAAACATAAAGCCGTCATTTTCAATAAATAATAATATTTTTTCTACACACTCTAACACGAAGTCAACCCACGCTTTGCCATTTACTTATTGACATTTACCTCATCAAATATCGAAAAGGGACAGCCGAGTGAGAGGATGAGTCGCCACAACACACCCTTTATAACGTGACTCCAAAACCCTTTGAAGGTGAAGTAGGTTACTACGTAGACTTTGGAGTAGATATAGTTACTGTGTTGTCCATTAGCCATGTTGGTGAAATAGGTCAGTGTAACGACTTTGAATCTAAAAAAATATGAAATATGATCACGACTGTATCCCAAGAGCGGTAGACATTTCTTTCATATCTTTATGTTTGAGTTTTTGTAATTAGTTTTATTTAGTACAATTTAAACTTTCGCGATCATTAGACATAATTTATATGAAAAGTACGGGACTTTATCACGTATTTACCTTATTATTTTATATTTCCCAACGTTTCGAGTGCGTTGCAGCGCTCGTAGCGGGTAGACTACCCGTGACCACGAGCGCTAAAGTCCCGTAATTTTCATATAAATTAGTTTTATTTATATAACTGACAACGAGTGTTTGATCCCTGGGATGGACATTCCGATTCGTAGGTCATTCGAAAGGGTCACAAACTTGAATTGATAATTTTTCTTTTGACTTCATCTTTGAAACTCACAAACTTTAGTATTTTGGGCCGGTTTACACTTGAACAACTACATTAGGAATTGGGTTTTCAAGTCAGCTTATGGTTCAAGTCTGTGGCTTTGAAAGAACAAAAATAATGAGCGTATTTACAATACAATATTTATGGATGCACTATATTTTCATTCTTTCAAGTAGAAGTAGAATGAAATAATAATATAATGTAGCATACATATTCGCGAAAACATGAACATCATTTTATGAACTCTCGTTATTTTTAATAACTATAACAAGTTAAAAATAACATTCAGATAAAGATACATTCCTATAGATACATTCACAAAAAGTAATATAAATATCAAAGATTTTAAAACATCATAGAAATGAGTTATATCAGAATGAACACACAATAAAAATAAAACGTACTCCGTTTTTTGGATTCGGTTAAAAATGGTATGGACTCACATTTAACCAGCTAATGCTACTCGTACGTCAAATGATGTCTGTCATCAAAAAATATCACTTGTGGAAAGAAAAATGTAGGTCAAAACAAAGGGCTCCCGACCTCAACCCTCGACCTTAGCTTGAGGACTCGCGATTCCTGGATGTTTTAACGTCACGTTCATTATGACACTTTTTTTTTATTTGTGCGTTATTTTCATCTTCATTTTAATTTGAGAGCGAAAAGGTTTTGTGAATTTATCATCTGAATTGAGATGAGTCTTAGACATTATTTACAGAAACAAATTAACTTTACTTTTTTGGCGTGGTGGTGGGTTTAAATGTGAGATTGTAGGTTCGATTTCTAGAACTAAATATATTTTTGCTAGAAAGAAAAAGTAAAGAGAAAGAAAAATGTGTTTATTTCTGTAGGACGCGCTAGGGCACTTTAATTGTCGGTCCCGGCTTTTAAAGTCGTTAAGCCATGACGGAGGCCTTTAGGGGGCCTAAAAACTCCTTCACCAGAGTTGGCCACTTGCTCACACGAACGAACGAACGATTTCATTATTGTTTCATTCATCTGGGTGTTTTCTATTCATTTTATTGCTTGATAATTTTTCCTATTAAAATTAACAGTAGCAGCTTAATTTATTTAATTTAATTATTTAATTATTATTTTTGAACGATCTAAATGAGACACAAAACGTATTTTTAAGCTTTTGTTACTATAATTACACTTAACTTGTTACTTTATTTAAAACAATTATGAAAATCTTTACAAATGATGTGACAATAACACAAGTTTCAAAGCCAGACTCTATTATTTTCAACTTTCATTGTCATATTAGTTGAATTAATATGTAGTTCGTAATTAAAATCGTCAGATTTCTAAAGAATTGTTTCCAAAATAGACATATATTTTAGATAATGAGATACAAGAATAGGTTATTGTTAGTATTGTTTCATAATCAAATTAATTAGAACATTGACGTTGCAGGGAATATAAATAAGTTAATATCCTTGGACATTTCACACAGCGTCATCTAGTCCAAAGCTAAGCAATTTAATGCTTGTGTTATGGTAATAATATGACTGATAATAACTTTGATACAATTTTTTTAGGTTATTGAGATTGGTAGTAGGTAATTAATTAATCGATTGTAGATCGATCGATTGATTAGTGGTTAACACAGAAAAGCATAAACTAGTCACGATGACAAACTATCACATATTCATCAAAGCTAACAATGACTGACGTCTGACTAAGTGGTTAAATGGAGAGCAGATTAATATTGAGTGTTTTCAGTCAACGCTGATTTTCGGCTAAATCTAATCAAGGTACAGTCGCAGATTAAATTTGACCAGTCTAGAAATAGTTTCGTTTGACGTGTTACCAGCATTTGCTACCTTTTTGAATTGCTTACATAGGTAAGCAGTTCAAAAAGGTAGCAAATGCTAGCTAAGGTAGCAATGCTAGCTAAAAAAATTAGACAAAAGTGTTGTGTCAAATCGTTATCAAACCAAGGTTGGTCGGAGGTGGTCCACCTTTTTATTCCGCTACTATGAGTACTTATAGGTACTTTTCTGACAGAAACACACCTCAACGTGCTATGCAGGCGTAACTTACTTATAGTGTGCTAATTAGCCTTGTTTTGTGGTGCCTTGTTAAGTATTTGGGTATGACGACTTTAAAATTAAAAGCGATGTCTTTTAATTAAAATTTTGAATTGTTCAAAAATATTCTAAAACTCTAATGAATTGATATCACAATAGAATTTCATATTGAAATTAAAGTTACTGCTAACTTATTTGTGACTCACAAAAAATACCCCACATTTTCACTTTTAAAACTATCGTGAGTTATATTAGACATTATATGAATACAACGGGAATTACTCACGTAAAAGTATTTTCGATTTAGATACAGACAATGTTTCGATTCTTCCGGAAGAATCGAAACATTGTCGGTATCTAAATTGTCGTTGTATTCATATAATGTCTAATACCCTACATGTTTACAGACAACTTTTTACTGAGATATTTAATATTAGATAACTTATTCTCTCCCCGTCTCCCCATTACGAAGTTTTCCCGGCGATACAAGGAAAAGTCAAAGTTATTTTTTGATGTTTAATACTACAACAAGCCTGCTGGTTTGTTCGCAACATTTTTTAAAACAGCGTATAAAACCAAAGAAAACTTAGGAACAAGCCCGCGGGTTTTTTATCGGTTTTATTTATTTATTTGAACCACCAACACAATATATATATCAAATCATACAAAAAATTGAACATGCTAAAAAAAAACAAGTTAAATGTTATTATAATTACAGGCAGCAGACAGCAAGCTATTGTACAAGAATGAGCGAGAACTAATGACTTATTTTTACATTAAGACGCAGAATTTAATTAATTAGAGATAGTTAGACCTTTTTCATTGAAAAACTATAATATCTTAAAGCTGTCTTATTATGAATGTAAAGATTCAGTCATGCAGCGTTAAAATGTCGGTCCCGGCTTCCACAATTCGTTAGGCCCTGACGGAAGCCTTCAGGCGGCCTAAAAAATCCGTCACCAGATATAACCACTTGCACATACCTACTAACGAACGAAGGAGTCATGTGGCATTAAACCGGATAAAAAATAGCTTGTAGATGTGTTCTTCCAGGTCATTAGACTACGTCAACCAAGTTTCATCCGTTTTTGGCATTAAGTCGTTTTCACATATTATTTGGTTGTTTTCGCGAGAAGGAGAGAACATACATTCATACAAACTTTCGCATTCATAATAATATTTTGGATGGAATATAAGAAACCTACACTTTTCCTTATCGATATTTCTTTTCTTATGTATAAAACATATACTTAAACAATTCCTGGCTTGGCATAGCACAGGACCGAGTATTGTGGCGTTTATGTAGGAAGGCCTACCCAGCAGTGGGAACCTACAGGCCGTGAATGATGATAATAATCTACACTATCTACATCTACATCTACACTAATATTATAGGAGGTAAAATTTGTTTGTTTGTTTGACGAAGGTAATCTCCGAAACTACTGGACCGATTTCAACAATTCTTTTACGGGTGGGTAGAATGGACTGTCCGGGAGGTTATAGGCTATATTTTATCCCGGTAGCTCCATTAGTACACCCGTGCGAAGCCGGGACGTGCCACTAGTGATGTATAAAATACAGTTGGGTTTGTTAAAAACCATATTACTCAAGCACGGCAAGTCAGATTTATCATGGACTGACTGAGAATGTAATCTTTGCCAACACTTAACGGGTTACTGTAGTGCCTGGGACTTAGATGGAATAGGCTGGGACGTTGTTGAGATGGAATGGGCCCAGCACCTAAACCACCCTCTCAGCTTAGCCAGAAATATCCACAGGAAAGACAATGGTCAATACGTGTGGGGCTGACTAGCCGCGGGTTTCACGATGTTATCCTTCACCGTTTGAAGCTCGTGTTAAAGCACATATAAACTTAAATGATTTTGACATTTTGATCTTTAAGTTTTACACAAATGAGAGGCCCAGGACTGTCAAAGGAAAAGCTTTTACTTAAACAAGAATTTAACATTTCAAATTAAAATAAAGTAACTTTGTAATGATCTGAGTTATTGTTACTGAGTTTATTTGAGATATATTTTGTATTTACAAGACTAATAAGATAACAACGAATTTTATGTTTTGAGTTTTTGACATTTGATCTTTAACTTTTGTACAAATTAGAGGCCCAGCTGACATTTAAAGAAAAAGGTTATTTCAAGACTAATTTTTTTTTTATTTATTTATTAAAAACAATTTTAACACTATAACAGCCCAAGCCAAAGCAGTGTTAAATGTACGGCAAAACAAAAGTTAACATGATTTTTATGGTAATTTAGTCTAACAATTAAATAGATACAATAATGAATAATAGTCGAGTTTAGGAGTTAAATATAAGTTAATTATAAATGAACGTCGCTAAATAAGAATAAAGGTTGCCTGGAAGAGATTGCTTTTAGCAATAAGGCAGCCCATTGTACATTTTTAACTTTGTTGTTGTAATTATTTTATTGTTATTTTTAATTAAAGGTGTGCAATAAAGAATTTTTCATTCATTCATTAATAAGATGAACTCATGAAGTCTATTATTAGTCTTAATTATTACAAAGCTTGAAATAAGCAAAAATAAGCAGAGGCTTAGATTACTTATTAAACATTTCTATGACACGTCACTTGCACATGCTATTTTTATCCAGGAACCTAAAAACGCGAGAAAACTCGCTGCTTTTGGTAGGTTATCCGCGCTTGTAAGAATTTATAATCAGTATTTTTTGTTTTAAAAGCAAATCAATGACATTAATGACGTCATGTTTTTTACCAAAAAACCTCGTAGACCTCCGTAGAACATCGTAGCTGTAAGCTACGAAATTGCTACGGAAATTCTCAAAGTAAATATTTTTTAGTTCAAACATTGGACTATAATTGAATCGATTAACGTTGAAGTAACGTGCCCACTATAAAAACACAAAGAGCATTTCAAAGTCTGCTGTAAGTACAGCACTGTGAGACGTATTTTCGAGTGGCTGAAGCTGTTGGGGACAACAAAATTGATTGATGCCCTAATTGGAAGGTCGACAATTGTCTCTATACAAACTGTGTATTGTTTGTTTGTCAAACAAAAGTCGGTTTTGAGTAGAAATTGGGTTTATTTCCATGCTAGAAATAAAATGGATGGATTTTGTGCATTGAAAAATAGTTTCGTTTCCGCTTTTGTTTCGAAAGTGTATATTTGTTTACCAGAATTTGATTACTCTGTTACGAGTATAAATAAAAATGGAATTGAAAAAGAATGTAAATATCCGTGCCGAGAGAAGCCACTTGCGAAAGCTTGTATAAAAAGTAAATAACTATAGAAAAAATATTAAATTAAGTTAGACATCGTTTTCTACTCAGAGCAATCATCTTATCTTTCTAGGCCAATTGAAAAGGTTTCCCTAGACCGACATCCACAAATTGTTATACTCGTAGGACTTTTATAGCATGTATATACAATGTATGTAAAAAAAGCTATATCTGTTAACTTTACACAATAAAACTATCTAAGGATCAAATCAGTTATATCTGGTTACCATAACACAAACACTAAGTTGCTTAGCTTGGGACTAGATGACGCTATGTGAAATTTTCAAGGTTTTTTTTTTTTTTTTTATTAAGTATGAGTACTTACGGAGCTGTGAGCCTGTTTGTTATTTCTAAAAGGTCGCAATCTTGCGCTTCTTTAATATATAAAGCGACGTTGTGACCCAATTTCGTGAACATGTGCTGAACAATTTAATTTATCCTACAAGAACTCGCAATGTCACACATAGTCCGGAATTTTACCGCACGGCAAATTTTATATTCCTAGCAGCCCTCTGGTTTAACACGGGTACACTAAAACTTGGAATTTTACCGCTCCTTCCTTTCTTCGTATAAGCAAGTGGCCAGCTCTGGTGACGGAGTTTTTAGGCCGCCTAAAGGCCTCCGTCATGGCTTAACGACTTTTTAAAAGACGGGACCGACAATTTAACGTGCCCTCCGAAGCACGGAAGCGCTCAGATAATATTGCCACTTGCATTTTACCGGTAAAATATGTTATCTTACAGCCTATGTTCATCCGAAAAGTCTACTCTATGCATCATTGTTTCAATCTATCATAATGTATGTATTTACAAAAAAAAAGGTATCTTAGTATTACATCAGTCATCTGGTTACCATAACACAAGCATTAAGTTGCTTAGCTTGGGACTATATGACGCTGTGTGGAATGTCCAAGGATATTTATTTATATTTTATTTATTTATGTCAAGTAGTACGGGAAATAACCGCCCCGTGTGTCTCTTGCGGAAATCTCACACGAATTCGATCAGCTTGTAACTTTCAAACTCACTAGCAATTTGCGCCTTACGGCAAACACTTTGTTAACTTGTTTGGAAGTGTTTGTGTGTTTGGGTATCAGATACCGTAGATGTAGATCATTTAAGCAGGAAATAAGCAAAGTGAATATATTATATTGTTAGAGATATTTATAAAAGTATACATTTATTACATAAACTAAACTACTACATAAATTTAATTTTCTGTGTGGAATGTCCAAGGATATTTATTATTTATTAATTTACTTTTCAGAAATACCAATATACTCATTGAAATGTTTTTTACGAGCTTGAAATAGAAAATTGGCCCGTAGCACAGATAAAATAATACTATGTACAGATACACCATCTAGAACATTAATTTCACTCTGGTTTTTCTTCGGGCTATTTTTTTGTGTTTGATTTTGCGGCGCCCCTAGCAGTGTTTAGGTCTTGCCTGCAATCAAAAATAAGTAACTCCATCTAGTGCTAATATTTTTGATTGCAGGCAAGACCTAAACACTGCTAGGGGCGCCGCAAAATCAAACACAAAAAAATTGCCCGAAGAAAAACCAGAGTGAAATTGATGTTCTAGATGGTGTATCTGTACATAGTATTATTTTATCTGTGCCCGTAGTAAGAATTGCCTCCTGACGCTGAAATAATATGTAGAAGGCCAACTGCATAGGATTTGCCTCATCACAATAAAATTCTAAATTTTTCGATGTTTTATTTACAGATTGCTCGTGCCCATTACACACTGTGTTCTTACCTGAAAATTTGCCTATTGGTTGGAACAAGCAATATAATCACTTAGCATGTAAGACGATCTTAAAGGTGATCCTCAAGTTCCTACTGAAATAAATCATTATTCTTTTATATTTGAAAGCAATTCATGTTTGAACTTCGAACTTCTGAAAAATTCGAGGAATTTGCTCTTTCACTTGCTTTTGTTTTTATCAACATAACTCCATTCGAAGTCTATTTCAGAACTCTCTGTGATTCTGTTACAAGTCAATATGCACCTTGTACCGTCACATTCAACGCCCCAAATCGCATGCAGTACATTCGTGCACAGAATCTTATTAAAATCGCGGCGGCCACAGTTGGAATTTAATTTCGAACGGTTGGCACTAATACGTTCGACGCTTGTATTTTATTTGTGGCGTTGAATGTACCAATTTGAATGTACTATTGGATACAGAGTGTTTTGTTGATCGGTCTGAAATGGTTTTCATTGTGCTCTTATTCAATATCAGAATTCAGCTGCTCGATTCTTGACGATTCAAAACATGACCTGCCGAAACTCATGGAGGTAGCACAGTTTATTTTAGAAAAAAATATTTAAGTAAATTTTTTATCTTGATTACCTACCTATTATTCATTTTTGTACCTATTTAATTGTTAGACTAAATTATGTTATGTTTTTGATATACTTTTAACACTGCCTTGGCATAAGCTGTTATGGTGTTAAAATTGTTTTTAATAATAAAATAAATAAATGACGCGGTAAGAGATTGCACGTTATCTAGCTTAAGGTTGGGTAATTGTAAAGTATACCTAAGTAAAAAGTTGTAGGTATGTAAGTTAGCTCCTACATTCCTTCAAAAGTAAATAAAGAAAGCCCGTATTCATGAACTAATGGAGTGAATCAGCTGTTTCTCAAAGTGGACTTGTATTCAAATAATGAGCTACGAACCGCCGTCGGCTACAGACCCTATGTAACCCTCATTCACATCATTAAGTAGTTAGGCTATTCGAGAAATTCATTTTAAGTTTGGGAATAGCTGAAATTGGCTTATACACCTACACTGTCCCGGCGAACTTCTTACCATACCTCAGATTTTTTTTATTATAGTTAATTTTATTTATATCCTTTTATTTATATCTGTTTATTTATATTATGTTAAGAAGAAGTTGTTTGTGAGAGAAAAATAATTAAAAAATGATGATGATGATGATGATGATGATGATGATTTATATACTTAATTCTAAGATATATTTTTTTGTGTGACAATCGGCAAAATAAGCAACAACACATCATAATATTTTCAAAAATAACTTTAACAGCGTTCTTAATATTCAAAAAAACACGGTAAAAATAAGTTAACATTTTTCAAATACGCATCAAAAAAATTATATTTCAAATTACGATATTGTAAGAAGATAATCCCGATCGAAGCCCACGCCTCCCACAGCTACTTAAGTACAGTCAGCGAGAAATAAGATTAGGCTTATCGGAAAACACCTGGTGTTTGTCTAAAGATTCTTCGATTCATTCTCATCATCATAATTGTTTAAAAATATAATCACGATTTATATTTTTGTTATAGTTTTAAGCAACACTTAGTAGTAACCCCGGTAGGACAAGACCCCGTGGCCGAGTGGTGAGGCATCCCGCGTTTATTATTTGATTCGCAAAAACGTGATACAAGTTAGACAATCCCCGTCATATTTGAAAAATGTAAGTACCTGTATTAAAACATACATTATTCTAAATGAACTTGTACTAATTATTTATGTTTACCCGAGCAAAGTCGGGGCGAACCGCATATTATTAAGTTAATGAGAATCCGACAAAGGATTACTTAGCGACCACTTAAGCCCTACTTATCCCATGTTTCGGATCCCTTGTTTAATTTACACCTAATCCTAAAAATAACAATATATTTAAAAACATTATATGGCGGTAAAATTTCTTTAAAATCATTAGTTATTTTATTTTAATAAAGATAAATTAATAATAAATAAATAAATATCCGCGGACATTTCACACAACGTCATCTAGTCCCAAGCTAAGAGCATTATAATATTTTAAAACGAAATAACCATTTTAACACGGTTGGACACGAACCCACGACTTTAGAATCGAAAGTAAAGATACCAATCTACTTGGCCAACACGGCTCTACATTTTATAAATTTAAATTCAAAATATTATGATAGAAAATATTATCAAGAAACTCGCATTATGTATGCAAAGGCGTGGCGGGAAACGTGAGATAGAATATTGAATTTGTGGAATGTGTAATTTCGATTCAAAAGATGTAGGTTCGAATCCCGGTACGTGTTAATGAAGTTTTCATTTTAAAACTATGTGCTATAAGAATAGAATAGAATTGAATATTTATTTTGTTGTATCTCATTATTATTTATTTTAAATTCCCAACTCGTACAAACGAGTACGAGTTAATTGGGTGCGATTTGGGACTAGGTCCACATAGAACAGGTAATAGGTATACATTTTATAAAACAGTAGGTAGGTACTAGGTATATGTCTCAAAAAGGTCCCAACTCAGCATTTTGCAAGTTTTTAATAAACGAATTGATCATCAAGTACAGTCAACAGCAACTACATACATAAAAAAAAACAATTGATCAAGTTACTTCAAAAGAAGAGTAGCTTTTACGTCAATTAAGTCTTCTAAGACTAATTGACATTGACAAAAAGTACTTACGTTTAGAACATAAATATTTTACTCAACTTTTGAAGTAGGCCTGGTGGCCGAGTGGTAAGGCAGTCCGGCTTGAGGACGATCGCTTGTATCTCGCGGGTTCGAATCCCGTCTAAGCCCCAAACTTTTAGTAAGATTTTTCATTTATAAATTTTTGAAGTAGGTATATAAAATAAGCAAGTTAATGTCATGAGTATCCATTTCCGACACTGACATTCTGTCTATTTCCTTGTCACTTATCATAAACAATTTACTTTTATTCGGAGAAAGTCAGGTTAAAAGTGATAGATTCAGTAAAAGAGAAAGAGCGACAAAAATCCATTTAAAGAATGAATATATATAAATAAATAATAAAAAAATCAATATAAATAAATCTATAGGTACTATAGGTAATATTATAAAGAGGTAAAATTTGTTGGTTTGTTTATTTGTTTGTTGAGGTGCTAGCTACTGTGTTTTCGCCACTCTATACTGTACTTCATAGTATTAGAGTGGCGAAAACAGAGTCTAGTGGCCACCACAATTCCACAACACAAGTTGCAACTTCGCTACTCTTCCTGTTTTGAGCTTCTAGAAGTTAATCAATCAATAACTGTTTCATAACTACAGAGACAGTGTCTTCGCACGTACCAATAATAAGGTTACAGATGATCTCACGAAACCATCGCTAATCTGAGATTGAGACCGTGGATTAGGGAAGTTTCCGAGGGTGATAAGGGTGGGTACGTGATCTCGAAAGTTTAAGACTACTCACGCACCGCATTATGCCTTCGGATTAGAAGCTTTGTTTTTTGTTTTTTTGTGCTGAGAGTTTAGGTAAATTTGTATTGCGATAGTGTTTTGTTTTGGTTTAAGAAGGTACTTTGGTGGGCATAGGTCGCGCCACGTAAAAAGAACGCTGAGGGGAAAATCTTCTCATTGCGCAGTAGGCGTTTTGAAGGAATCTTAGGTGTGATTGGTGGAGGGGTGACGCGGCTCACTTTACACCATCCCGCTGAGATGCGGAGGTCGCGGGTTCGATCCCCGCTACGGGACAAATGTTTGTATGTTCTGCAGATATTTGTTCTGTGTCTGGGTGTTTTCTATCTATAATATGTATGTATTTACAAAAAAAAAATGTATTTAAGTATTATATCAGTCATCTGGTTACCATAACACAAGCATTAAGTTGCTTAGCTTGGGACTAGATGACGCTGTGTGGAATGTCCAAAGATATTTATTTATATTTATTTATTGGTTCGATTCCAGCAGGAAAAGAAACCACGATGGTTCAAGCGATTATGATCAGCTTTACCACTCGACTATCGTTTTTACTACTCGATTAAGTCCCGATAATATTTAAATATGAAGTAAGTACTAACTAACCCCATTATGCATATTCGACCTAAAACCTGTATTAGCTAAAACGTATATTAAATCTGTTGCTATCTCTTTTCGTTGACATATGAGTGACAAGAAAAAAACGTTCTAAAACGTTCCTAAAACCTGTATTAAATTGTCAAGTTTTTATGAATAAACCCCTAAGTCTAAACTTACTTTTTAATTGTTTCCTCTATTTTGATAACTTGATTTGGGTATCAATTCATCTCGTTCAGGTTTATCTGAAAGTAATAAAAATTAGCATTAATGTCGGAATAACAGGTCCATTTATTAAATGGATTACCTCTATTACATTCCTTATCTTAATGGATGCATTATGCATTTATAGCAAGTAGGTGGCGTAATGATTGGTAATAGTGATAATACTAGGCGTGACCTACTCCGCTGTTTAAATACAATCTTTATAAGTACGTTTAGTCCAAAAGTTTTTATGTAATATCTAGGTACTTAAAAAATATATTTTTCACACAGTTTCTATGAAAATACGAAAAGTAAAAATATGATTTAACTTGCTAATTATGTAAATATAAAGATAGTATTTAATTCAAATAAAGACCACGTTTGAAATAACTCAAAATTGTTTGTATGATTTGAAATAACACAAAATTTACATATTTTAAGGTTCAATAAACGAGACCTCTATCTACACGTGTTTGCCCATTTTTTCAATAACAAAATATCTTTTATTATCTTTGTAACCAACCTCTGTGATTTTATAATAACCCTACTCTTATAAAAATATCCCCAGCTAACCGTTCGTGGGATAACGAAATGATTATTTTAAAAAGTAATGTAATTATACCATCAAAATGAAAATTCTAACATAACAAGCATTTAGAACGCTTGTTTTAAATTGTAGACATAAAGCCGTGCTACACCATGCTAGCGCAAACAAACCCGCAATGACTTGAATGCAAAAAATGAAATTAAAAAAAATTAAATATGATCACGACTGTATCCCAGGGAGCGGTAGACATTTCTTTCAGATCTCTAGAGAATTCTTTAGAAGAAAAGAAAGATGGACGGACTGTGTGTGTGCAGATATGTGTGTGAAAGGAGTGAGTACTGAGATGACGAGCGATACAGGGAAATGGAAGAAAGAAACGTGTTGTGCCGACCCCACTTAGTGGGATAAGGGCAGGGAGATGGTGATGATGATAGGATTCTTTAGATCCTTTGAAGATATCTAATAGAGTAGTGTCCAAATACATATTTGGCACATGCCCACTTTTTGCAGAAGTGGAGTGAAGACTTGAATGCATAGCTATGAATATGCATGTCAAACCTACTATATGCTTATTACAGAGTCAAGTTGACTGGACGCCGCATGCCAGCAAACTTGACTGTAAAATTGTCTGGAATTTCGAGATGACGCGCAAAAAAAATCGCGCAGTGACTGCTCAAACGTGGTGTGCCCAGACCTTATATAAATTGTTTGTAAATACCCGCGACTTAATTATGCCGACAACATTGAGCTGTTGGGATACAGATTAGAGACTTGTACACACTTTTCGGTGTTACCATTTAAGCTCATGAATATTGTATGCCTTTTATCTGAACGGTGAAGGAAAATTTTCTGAGGTAACCAGTTATCTTTAAAAGCTTCGATGGGTTTTGTCATGTAATTGTATAATGGTACATGCTTATATTATTTTTCCTTGACTTGTGATTATGGTGTATGTACCATTGAATATTTATTTTATTATTATTTAAGTACTAGCTGTGCCCTGCGGTGTTACCCGCGGAATAGTTACCGTTTCCGTGTGAATACCTGGATCAAAAGTAGCATATGTGTTAAGTCAGGGTATAATCTATCTTGGTACCAAATTTCATTAAAATCCGTTAAGCCGTTTGAGCGAGAAGGAGTAATAAACATTCACACTTACACACTTTTACACAAACTTTCACCTTTATAATATTATGCTCAGGATACACGACGACACTGACACTCGACACAAATGTCGACACTAGTGTCGATTGCGTCCGGTAAGCAATTTTCTCCACGGCGGCGGCGACACAGACACTGAGCGACACCAACTAAGTGTCTGCTACTAAGTGTCGCGGCGGTGGACACACGCAGACAGTCGATGTATACACTGAGTGTCTAGTGTCTGGTGTCGTCGTGTATCCTGAGCAGAGTGTTTGGTGTTTAAAGCTGCAATACTATACAACATCTGGATAAATTTTAAACAGTCCAGCTATTATTTATTTGACGCTGTTTGTTAACAGACAGAAGGGTCCACTGTTTTCCCTTTGGGTACATAGCCCTAAAAATGGAATATGATCACGACTGTATTGGGTTTCTCTTATTTATTTATTTATTTGAACCACCAACACAATATACATCGAAACATACAAAAAGTTGAGCATGCAAAAGAAAACAAGTTAAGTTCTCTCGAAACTTTAGTAATATAAGTTTCTTTGAAGATGGTATAGATTTTAGTGAGACGAATGTCTAAAATACTTAACATCGCTTTTGTGATACTAAACAGCTTAAATTATATTCTAGACAGACTAGTAACTTGATCATTTTCCTCTTAAACTATGTTTTAAAAACAACCCACAAAAACTCCAATTGAATCATCCAATTCCAATTAACAAAACATTACACGAAAGTAAACAATTTCGCTCAATAAATAGTGAAGCACAAATATTGACTTAAGAATGTCAGGGGCATTTCTAATGGCCGGGTTTTCTATGAAAAGTTTAGAATAATAAAAACAACAAATAATTAAGGATAAAAACAACAGATAATTAACAAGAAGCGAGTTCTGAGTGATAAATAAATAAATAATCCTAACACATTTTGCGCAGCGCCATCTAGTCCTAAGTTCAGCAATGGAAAGATTTTGTTATGGTAAACAGATGACTTCTTCTTCTTTCGTATGAGCAAGTGGCCAACTCTGGTGACGGAGTTTTTAGGCCGCCTAAAGGCCTCCGTCATGGCTTAACGACTTTTAAAAGCCAAAAAACAGATGACTGATAAATACTAATTACCTAAACATTTTTTTTTTTAATCTTTAATGATCTGATTTTTACAATATTCTTCTGAACTCTACTTCTACTTGTCTGTTAGAAAAACAGCTCAATTATTATTGTAACCCAATTATAACAGGCTATAAAGAATGTATTTTTTTATACATAAACAAGCAGCTCGTCTCGGCTTTGCACGGGTGTACTAATGAAACTACCGGGATAAAATATAGCCTTCAACCATTCCAACAGTCCATTCTACAAAATTTGTTGAATGGACAATTCTACAAAGTTCTTTCACCGATTTAATCGGTGAAAGAACTTTTAAAATCGGCTGAGTAGTTTCGGAGATTACCTCCGTCAAACAAACAAACAAAACATCACCTGTTTATAACATTAATATAGATATAAATATCGCTATCTCGAAGGCAGACGTGTGAAGTAACAATCTAAACAAGAAAGAGAATTATATTTTTGAAGTCTTTTCCGAGCCACGTCGTCCCTTAACGCTTGTGTTATATTATACGAGAATATGGTTACCAGATGACTGATATACAACATAATACAATCATTTCAAGCACAAAATGTTCCCAAACAAAGTCTGACACCCCGTGTTTACTGTTAACCCATGTTACCTTTGAATACCCGCGGGGTATCAAATATATTTGAAATATTCATATCATTTTAAAGCAAAAACGCTGGGAAGCTTATTGCACTCCCTAGGGAAAAAATGTATCTCGATGTCTACAAAAGCAAGATACTCAAATAAAATTATATGTGTGATATTTTTTTATTACAGTTCGTTCAGTATTTTCTGGGTGACAAAAGAACAAACAATCATCTCTCACATGTATTGTTAAACATTGTGTCCAATAAATTTGACGGCCATTTTCGAAATATTAATCCATTAGTGAATTGTGTTTGTTATTTTATTATTTACTACGCGAGCGAGTAGCTTACTCGCTCGCGTTGTACTTGTAGATATAAATAAATAAATATCCTTGGACATTTCACACAGCGTCATCTAGTCCCAAGCTAAGCAATTTAACGCTTGTGTTATGGTAACCAGATGACTGATATAATACATCTACCACAGATTAGAAATAGTTCTACGACTACTCCGGGCTGTTTGGATGTGGACTGTATTTTTACGAGTTCGGATTTGGATCGGATTCGGATCGGACACAGTGCTCAACCTCTCTTAGCTTAATTATATTTGCACCCACGACCTTCATCGCACGGTAACCGAACACGGATAGGGTACATGACGTAAGACGCTAAAATACCCCTAATGTGTGTAAACAACCTAAATAAAGATGAGTGGTAAACAGGAAAACGACGTCTTTTACAGGTAAGTAGTAGGTAAGCCTTTACATATTGTACAGCGTCAGGATTTTTGCCTACACCACAGATGACCGACTGCATGCTACTTAGCACTAGATGGAGTTACTTATTTTTGATTGCAGGCAAGACCTAAACACTGCTAAGGGCACCGCAAAATCAAACACAAAAAAATAGCCCGAAGAAATACAGGAGTGAAATTAATGTTCTAGAAGGGGCATCTGTACATAGTATTATTTTATCTGTGCCTACACTTAACATCGGTAGTCATCGACATAGTACCCAGTAGACACCTAATAAAGGGCGAACGCTTTCAGATAACACATTAGGTAAATCTATCTGCTCTGTATTTGTCTTAAGAAAGGTTTTCCATAAAGGTTAGTTTTCTATTTTATCTACCTTGGTTGTTTTTATGGATGGGACGGGACCAGCAGTGGGATGAGACGGGCTGCACGTGATGATGATGATGATGTTTTTATAGGTTTTCTTTTACAGTCTTAAGTTTGTTTCCATGCGTAACACACTTTTCAGCCCGTATTCAGAGACTATACTCAAGCGTAAATCGTGTCTCAAGCGGGCATTCATAACTCAGTTTTCATAGAGAACTGTCAAAAATCGATGCTTAAACGTAGACTCAAGAAGTCTCTCAATACGAGCCTGGGAGACAAAAACTCAACAACAACAAAATTGACCTTTGAATTTTATAGTATAAAAAGGAAAGACGTAGTATCGATGCTTGACCAACATAGCTCTAATAATAAATAAATAAATAAGCTCTTTAAAAACAGACTAAAAATAAAGAAAGATATCCAAAATGTCAGACCGTTTAAAGTAGCGTGAAGCGTTTACTAAAAGCGTTTATGAACGAAAAGCTTAAAATAAGTGTTTATTTTCAGTGAGGCTAAAGTAAAGGCTTCAGCGAATGGAATAAAGAGCCTATTCATACCACGTTTTCTGACCGAGCAGTTTACTGCGAAATATGACGACCTCTAAGGTGCAGTGGGCGGAGACCCGACTGAGACGCGGAGGTTGCGGGCTCGATCCCCGCTACGGGACAAATGTTTGTATGTTTTGCAGGTGTTTGTTCCGTGTCTGGGTGTTTTCTATCTATAATGTGTATGATTACTGTGATGTCCACTTGTTTCTACTTAGGATTCTGAGTGAAACAACCAAATATTTGTAAGTAGATCACAGCTCAAAGGGGACGTCCGTCCGCCATCTTGTCTAGATAGGGAATGCGATCGAGGCGCCACCGTTGATCCATGAACTATATTTATTGTATACATCACATCTCTTCCTTTTTATATATTTTTGATTTAATTTATGTAAACACTAAGCAGCTGTAGACAAACAAAACAGTACATATTTTTATAGCTAAGTCACTTATCTATTCAGCTAAACATCTTGATCAGACGCTTTTTCATGGTTTACAACTTTCCACTGTCCTACTTTTCAAGTGCACAATATTTCTTCTTTATACTTACAAATAAGTACAAATACAAATACAAATACAATTATTAAAAATTAATATTTTTATATAAATAATATTTCTTCTACATTTATATCGCTTCCTTTAGCACTGCACATTTAGCACATACTGCAATGGTACTGTGTGTGTAACACCACAGTGTTAAATTGAATTCAGAACTAATTTATTTTCTTTTATCAGGTTCTTCACGTATCTACTCTTTCTCACCTACTTATGTCTATTTATCTATTTATTTATTTTTTATTTTTAGGAAAACTTAACAAAACATGTCGTACGGCATCACACGCTACACTTTTCTAACTTAAGTGGTACCTACTTATATCTAGATATTATAGAATCAGATAACAAAATTGAGCAAATTGGTGGTAGGTAGGTAGGTACCTACAATTATATTCATTGTTACTAAGTAAGTAGCTATACATAAATGAAAATAAAAACACATTTTCATTTATAATAAATGCCTAAGTGTGGTTTAACCTAAATCTTTTTACTCCTAATACGAGTAAAACTAGCTATGTTGCTTTCTCGATTCGAGCTACCTATCGCCAACTTGAGTTAGTTGCAAATCGAGCTCGAAAAACAATATAGATAGGTTAAAATTATTTAAATTATTTAATTTATTTAAACATTCGTAACATTACAGATGAGACGCTTAGTACACATAATATATTACGCTTATCATACATAGCACTTGCCAATCAATCCTCCTGTAGGTAGGTATTATAATGTATACTTATGGAACGTGCTCAAAGAGCAATCCGTAAAATAGTATTCTATTTAAAAATAAACGATTTAGCAATGAAAGTTTGTATCAGGAGGCAAATGTGTTGACCGTTAGGGAATTGTACATACAGCAATGTATTCTTCAAATTCACAAAAACAATAGGTACCTATCAGAGTCAGAATCAGAAATATTTTATTGCAAAACTTTTATACAAATGGTAGGTCTCACATATTAGGTACAAGTTTAAACAGTTATCCATTTCGGATGTTTACCTAGATCAATCGTAGGTAGGTACTCGGAAGAACGAAGTCAACGGTCAGTTTTATAAGCCTAGCGACAAATACACGTGCCGCTAAACAATTCGACGCTCAGTCAATTAAACGGCAAACAGAAGACCTTCTCTAAGATAGTCGCTTAATCTCATTTATACTTAGGTACATCATTTTAAATAGTCAGAACGCAATCCAATAATACAAACAATATGAGAACAAGATACTGTAAGATAAGTAGATACACATTATGAAGGTATCTTCATAAAATAATAATATTACCTATAGGTAGATATCATAAGTATACAAAGATCTTACCTAGGTATATTGGATGGATACATTCATAAATATTTATATAATGTAGGTAAGTAAGTATTCAATTTATAGTTGTATAACTATCTATCTAAATATTATAGACATGGGCATTCAAGATTAGATATATTAGTATAATATTCATAGATCACAACCAGTTTGCATTATAATTAAGCACCTCCTTAGAATAGGTATTAACTTTTATAAATATTATAGCAATAGAAAATTCTTTTTTTTTTTTTTTTATATATTGTGTAAAGATTGTACCTAGTAGGTACTTATCTATTGTAGTATCTAGTAATAAACATTACAGAATATTGTTAGATATTATAATAATTATAAACAAAAACATTTAGGCACTTATATTTCCTTGTAGGTATTTCGGGTTATTATTATAGTGACCACAGAAAAGAGGGGACTCTTTTATTACAAGTTTAAACTTCCAACACAATGAATTTTGTAAAACTCTTGTACCAATGAAACATTTTGATTTAATTGATTGGCCGGTTGCTGAGTCTCTTTTAGCTCCAGTTTATTTATTCGATAGCGCTATTGGTTCAATAACCGTCGAAATGCGTATCCGAACCACTCAATACAAGATAAACTTTAACTTAACTGTCCATTTTTGCCATTTATCGGTTCTATAAATTATTTGACGCTTCATTTTGGGTTTATTCTATGTTAGCCGTTTTTTTTTTTGCCAAGTGGATTAGGTACTAGTATCTCGACTCTCGATCCGAGGGTCGTGAAATCGAATCCAGCTGTGTATCAATGAACTTTATGTGTCAAAATTTATAATAATACCTATTTTTCAATCATTATTAATATTATTATTTTTTATCTATACTTTTTTTACAAAATAGTGCTTTTTAAATGATAAGTAAGTACTTAAATAATTATTCACATCTAAAATATGAAATACTTAAAACCCAATATTTAAATGTGAAAATATTCTGTTAAAATATTTTAAAATCAACCTCATCAAGAGGCCCATCTAGTGGCAGAAAGGAAACTTGGTTCCATCGTTATAGACCGTCATATTGAGTAGGTAGGTACTTACTCGGAAACGCAATGAGGTACATAAATGCTTTTTATCAATGTTATTTTATCCAAATTCAGTCTTAGTACCTCTAGGGTTTCAGGGTTAGCAGTTTACCCAAAAGATTTTAGATCAGTTTTCTTATGACATAAGATAGGTGTAACATTTTATTATTAGTGACTTTAGACCAACTTTAATTTTAAACCAGGAATGTCCGAAGACTTGTTCTGATTTGAAAATTTAACTTTAGACTTGTTCATAATGTTTCCAAGTTGCATTATTTATGATATTAAATTTGATCTACTAGGTACCCGAATCAATGAGCATTTCAATAGATATTAATTCTACCTACCCGGCAATAAAGTGTTGGGTCATCACCAATGTGAAATATAGGCTACATAGGTATGTAGGCTCTTTATTTGGAGTTTTGGAGTTTTGGACGTTTTCGTCGTATTTTCTTTTTTTTTTTTTGGCCCTTGTTCTGCAGTGTTTCTGGAAATGTCCAGTAACCACATTTTGATGCAATTTGCATTATTTGCAGGGCAGGAACTACTGTCATTTTTTGTAATTTTTATCACCACATCGGCTCCAATTATGCAGCAACCTCTCTTTTAGTAAATCGTTTCGATCGTTTCGATGTTTTGATGTCAGTTTTATTAAGGCTGGTATTGTACCTAGTATTTAATTTTGTGCTCTGTCTATCGTGGAAATCGTTAAGTTGTCGTTCTACAGTACATACAGTATGTAGTGAGTTTGCTTCTGCAATTATTTTCTAGATTGTTGCGGTGTCACCCAGTACTAAAATATTATTTTCATTCCTCATACATGGAAAGTACGCACGAAGTTGCCTGTTCATATGGTTCAAAGTAGCTTTTTCAGTTTCTAGAGAAAATAAATACTTTCTTGCCCTAGTGCAGGAAAGCAAATAACTGTCAATTAATTAAAATGTCAACTTCATTTTGACATTTCTTTTGTGGCATGTCGATGCATGCGCTAAGTATTCTAAGTTCTTCTAACTCATTCATGCTAGATATTATGTATCCTAGCACGAATTTGTGCTCCTCTATCACAAATTTGTTCATCGTATCACGAATTATGAATTATGATAAATGTTTACTGGTAGAAGCTAGCCTACTACTTTTCATTTTTTCCAATCACAATTCTCGTGAATATTAGTCATTATGTAGATAAGAGCAAGTTATTTACCAAGAAAGTAATAATACTTAATGTGAACCTTGTAATAAAATATAAATAGGTATAATAGATACCAATTGAACAGGTAAAACTTTTTCTAAGGGAATCTCATGAATCCACAAATAGTAAATATCTCGTTTCAAGCGTTTACAATTGAAAAGGACCATACAATTGTGAATTTGCATTTATAAATTTTTTGATATTATTTGGTGGCTATTAGGTACCCACTTACACATCGGTACCTATTTAAGCAGATAAGGCTTTGCTTGAAACGCTTAGGTAATGTTAAACTTTTATTAAAATGGGTAAACCATCTGTAATTCTTTAGCTATAAATGACTGCCTACAATCTATCTATAGGTATCATTATGGCACAGGTACGTTTTGTTTGGTTTCTGTAATATAAGATAACGATAGACAGTGCGAAACCTAGGTAGGTACTTACCTACTTTTGGTAGGTTATCTTTAATTTTCACCTTAGCCTGTTTATGACATCTGTTTAATTTTATGACCCACAAGTTATATTAACATTAAGTCATGATAGCAGTACCTACTTAGTGGTATCTGTGGTACTTTTTTTTTTTTTTTTTAAACGGGAACTCAACGATATTGTTCACTGTTCGTTTATATAGCAGTACCTACTTATGGTAACTGTGGTACTTTTTAAAACGGAAACTCAAATAAGTTGTTTTTTTTTCGTTTATATAGCAGTACCTATTTAGTGGTAGCTGTGGTACTTTTTAAAACGGGAACTCAACGATGTTGTTCATTGTTCGTTTACAGGTTTTTGTACCTACTTAAAGTATAGATCGAACATTGTCCAATAGGTAAGTTAGGTTAGTAGGCAGGAACATTCGTTTACAGGTTTTTGTACCTACTTAAAGTATCTATAGATCGAACGTTGTCCGATAGGTAAGTTAGGTAAGTAGGCAGGAACATCATGATTTGAAAACAGATTGGTCAACAATAGGTACGTTTCAAAAATAAACTTTATCATTTGTTATTTTTCTGTAGGTAGGTAGGTAGGTAATTAGGTAAGTACTAGACGGATATTTAAATACCTAGTCATAGGTATAAATGTATTTGCAACTAAAGATATTTAGGGTAGCTACCTACCTACACATACAAAATGACAAGGTTAGGACATGACAGAGTTAGGTACTCACTTACCTATTTTCATAAGTACCTCTCTTGTCCTACGTAAGTAATGAGTTCGTAGTATCAGTTTTAAATACTTACCTACCCACACAACGTAACGAAACAATAAACAGCAAAATGAACTGTAAAATAAAATTTACGCAAATGTAAGCTATTGTTTTAAATGTAAGTACTTACTTAGGTAATTAAATACACAATAACTTAATGTTGTTTATAGAATCGTAGGTAAGTATATTACTTTAAAGTTTAGACACTCAGCTTCTCTTTTTTACGAAACAAGAAGGTTTTTTGATTGTTGACCCAATTCCGTTAACAGGTACATAATTTGAGCTTTAATTTTACTTACAGCGCTTTTACTCGTCGCCAATGTGATGTCCACTTGTTTCTACTTAGGATTCTGAGTGAAACAACCAAATATTTGTAAGTAGATCACAGCTCAAAGGGGACGTCCGTCCGCCATCTTGTCTAGATAGGGAATGCGATCGAGGCGCCACCGTTGATCCATGAACTATATTTATTGTATACATCACAATTACCAAACAAAAAAATATCTATGTATTTTATCAGTCATCTGGTTACCATAACACAAGCATTAAATTGCTTAGCTTGGGACTAGATGACACTGTGTGGAATCTGTCTGTCTGTTTGTCCGTCTTTCACGGCACAACGTAGCGACGTATTGACGTGATTTTTTAAGTGGTGATAGTTGAAGGGATGGAGAGTGACATAGGCTACTTTTTTACCCGATATTCCCGCGGGAACGGGACTTACGCGGGTGAAACCGCGGGGCGCAGCTAGTAAATTATAACGGGAACTATTCACCACGGTCTGCACCGCAGCTTAGCTTATAATAACAACAAGCTATTTCAGATTTAATAACCGCAGTGTGTGAACACCCTAACACAGTGAATCCCTCCTAACATTACTTAGCAACGCTATAACGTGGTGAGTGGTGATCGAGATGCTTCAGTTATGGTAATGAGATACATTTGTGCATTATTTACAGAGAGCTTTAAAATAAGCTCGAGATTTCTTTGATGAAGGAACATTGACTTGTTATCCAGTAGACCCCTAATACTAATCCATAGATACTATTATAAAAGGGAAAGTGTGTGTCCGTCTGTCTGTCTGTTTGTCCGTCTTTCTCAGCAAAACGGGGCGACAAATTGACGTGATTTTTTGTATGGTGATAGTTAAAGGGATAGGTAATGACTTTTTATCCCGATATCCCCCCGGGAACGGGACTTACGCGGGTGAAACCGCGGGGCGCAGCTATTTCCAGTACAAAATAGTCTGTCAATCAACTGAGGTGTGGTTTTTAATAGGCTGTATTTGAATATAGGCTATAACCATTCCGACAGTCCATTCTAGACATTGGTGATAATTTTTTTGGAATCGGCTGAGTAGTTCCGGAGATTACCCCCGTCAAACAAACCAACATTACCTGTTTATAATATTAGCATAGTTAGTATAGATTTATGTCCACCAATTCCCAGTTAGATCAATAATTCAATGCAAACCAAATAATCCAACATTCCAGCATCATTCCACTAGCATTTTATTTTCGTGCCTCCCCCTGTTACTGTTCACAGCTAAAAGGTAGTGGCTGGTTCGTTCGTTCGTGTGAGCAAGAGGCCAACTCTGGTGAGTTTTTAAGCCGCCTAAAGGCCTCCGTCATGGCTGAATGGCTGGTGAAGTTCTAATAAATAGTATTTTGAGAAACAATAAAAACATTGTGAAGGAAAATGCCTAAATTAACACGTTCAGCTGAACTTCGACAATTACGTTATTTTATTAGAAGTACGTTAACAGATTCGTTGCGATGTCTAATTTTGCAAACTTCTAACTGTGGCATTGAACAAAACTACCGTGAAACGGCTCCCGTGCCAACCGCCATACGTTTAAAAGACGTACGGCTCCCGTGTCTTCAGCCATGCGGAAAGGTAAAAAAATAAAAAATAAAAATTCTTTGCACATTTCACACAGCGTCATCTATGTCCCAAGATAAGCAATTTAATGCTTGTGTTATGGTAACCAGATATGACTGAATACGAGTAAATAAAAGGGTACTACCTACTCAACTTCTTATTTTTGTTTACCCAAAGATATTTTTTGCAGTATAATAATTTGAACCAGCGATACTTTATCCCTATGCTCTATAAATACTTAGTTTAGACTGAGTGGGACGTATATCGACGGTTAAACGTATAGATTGTTTGTTTGTTTAAGTAATGGAACGCGTATAAACCAATGAATTGATTCTGAATTATGTGAGCGTTGAGTGGTTGATCTAAATATGTAAAATGTTGCGAATGTCTGACAATAGAATTGAGGTGATTCATCCCGCCATCTCCGCCTGTGCCGACCACAAGGCCGCGTAACGCCTTGTGGGACCCACTCAGTGGTAGCTTTAGCCCACTATTCTTCCGGCATACGGCACACGTGACCTGCCCAGTCTATATAATATTTTTATAATATTTTTACGTAAGTAATTTAAATAGGGGCTGAGGATGATGATGATGATGATGATGATGATGATGATGATGATAAAGTAATTTCCCGTTGTGTTCAAATCCCAACAGTTTCATTAAAAAGAGCAGCAAATAAAGCTAAACCACACTAGCTTTGAATGCCAACAAAACTTCCTGCCGACGTTTCATCTCACGACAGCCATTTGCATCAGGGCTGCCAGTTCTTGTTTATTTAACTACTAACTTCGCCTCTCGGGTTTATCCGCGTATTTCCTAACTAGTTTCGCCTCTCGGGTTTACCCGCGTTAGTCCCGTTCCCTTGGGAATATCTGGATAAAAATTAGCCCATGTCACTCTTCATCCCTTCAATTATCATCACTTAAAAAATCACGTCAATTCGTAGCTCCATTTTGCCGTGAAAAACGGACAAACAGACACACATACTTTCCCATTTATTATTAGTATGGATTGCCAGTAAAATATAGCGTTTCGTATAACAACGGATATATCAATTCGTTGTTTGGAAATCAGAGGAATGTATCGAGTTATTTACATTTATGTAAATAAATTTATACGTAGATTACACGGAATCATAATCCCAAGCTTAGCTTTTTACGATTGCTTTTTAAAAGCACTGTCTGGACGGTTATAGGCTATATTTTATCCCGGTAGTTTCATTAGTACACCCGTGCGAAGCCGGGACGTGCCGCTAGTAAATTATGAAGATGTTATATGCCAACTGAGGGTAACTTAACTAGTTCAAGGCATGACCAAAAAATGACAACGTTTTGCAAAAACCATGTCATAAGCAACAAAACATCATCATCATCATCATCATCACGTGCAGCCCGTCTCATCCCACTGCTGGGCATAGGCCTCTTTTCGCTTGTGCCAAGCAACAAAACATTTAAAGAATTTCACCGATGGCAACAATTTAATTAACATGTAACATACTCGTACATTTGGGTCAAGCACCCCCTTTTAACCCTTTCGACATCCCTAAAACGGAATTTCAAAAAACTCAATATTCGATTGGAGTTTAAACGCCGGTATCAAAGTGCCGAGTCGCGATTTGTAATGAAAGTACTTCCATAAGCAATTTCCATTCGACGGGTTTTAACCTTTAACCCTCGCAAAAGTTTTAGGGGTTTTGGGAAACCACGGCCGTATGCACACTACGTTTTTTGGATCGCGTTCGTATCGCTATAAACGCGATATGGAAGTCGCGAATGGAAGTCGGCTGTTCGAGACTATTTGTGTTCTTGTGTGGAATGTCCATAGATATTTTTTTTTGAACTATCATGGTTTTAAATATAATAAACGCGTAAAACGGGATATTTACCATGATTCGTAGATTGATGAGTTTCCCGATAATTTAGACACAGTTGCCCCGACTACGTTAGACAAAGTTGCGTGCGTCATGACCACGATTAAACTGATCATGGCGTCACGAATAATGTTAAATATCCAGTTTTAATGACGGTTGTCAAAAAACGGTCGCCGTATCGTAAGAACCCAAAGGTAGATCAGCAATATAGGTATATTTAGGTGATGGTTTTCAGGAAACTGCTACTACCAAGATGTTATTCGGTATCTCTGGATTAAGAGTAATTAATAAAGTTGAGCTTAACAACAATAAGCAATAAGCTTTTACACTTCGCGTTTAAGCTGTTTTGGTATCATTTTATTTAAGGTAAAAGATTAATTGAAGTAAGAAATAATTATATTGTTTTTTAAGTTTTTATTAAAAAAATTCAGATAGAAAAGAGTTTGTGACATTAAAAAATCTGAGCAGAACTTATAAAACCTAACTTAGAACACTTTCCTAAAAAACACTTTTCAAAAAAGCTGGTTCATCCGTTTAAGTCCGATAACAGGCACTACAAACTTATAACCCCTTTTTTTAGGAGGTTAAAATAATCTGTTAAAATGTTTTTTTTCACAAATAGTAACATTGTCACAGCACATTACCGATAAATGAGCGCCATCGCGTTTATTGCTGGTCATTATGTTTGACGATAACGTTGTATACAGGGTGATGTCTCAATCATAAATAGAAAAAGTGCAAAGTTAAAAGTCAAAGTCAAAGTAATTACTCAATAATCAAATATTTCTTATAAGTAGGTCTGTTCTTGTCTTACTTTTTTTTAATATAGTTGTTTTTCAACGAAAACAAAAATGGATTTTTTCAATCCACACCAAGGATCACTTCGAAAAATAAAAGAAAGAGAGAATAAAAGTAAGAAAACACTTTTATTGTGATCCCTTAACAATCTAAATGGTCAAGCTAAGCAGAAAACCAGTCAAACCACGAAGTTCAGTAAAAGCTAGTAGTTCTCAATTTACATGAAAAGTTGTAGGTACCTGCGTTCATCCGTCCGTAGGTTTTTTTTAGCATTTTATCAAAAGCTTGCTGCTCAGAACCAATCTATCCCTTTTGCTACCAACCGTTTACAGAAATACGCTTGAACGACTTTGGTTCGGTTTCCTGGAGTTTTATACACCCTGTATGTAAATACTGCTATCATTGTTGTTTCTTCGGGTTATAAAAGTGTTATTTTTTGGGTAATTTTATTGAGTATCTTTTTAGGGACCCGGGGAAATAGATATTTGATGCTAACGTGCTGTTTGTGAACAGCTTAAATTTATAAAAAAAAATAAAAAAAAATTATCACGACTGTATCCCAAGAGCGGTAGACATTTTCTTTCAGATCTTTATTTAATTATTTAGTTAATTTTGTTATTCTAGTATTTTATACCAGGAATATGTTGTTTTAATGAAATATTGCATTGATTTTCCTTTAGTTGGAATATATAAGATAAGACGACTTTGTTTTACGAGTATTGTTAATATAGAGAGTAAGGGTCTTATTCATAAAAACTTGACAATTTAATACAGGTTTAAAGAACGTTTTTTTCTTGTCACCCATATGTCAACGAAAAGAGATAGAAACAGATTTAATATGCGTTTTAGCTAATACAGGTTTACTGGCCGAATATGCATAAGGGGGTAACTCTCTATATTAACAATACTCGTAAAACAGTCGTCTTATCTTATCGTCTTTAATTCATGTGTGTTGATGGAAAATAAAACTTATTTCTATTCTATTCTATTCTTAGTTACAACACTTTACTTATAGGTGGCGCTCATCTTTCGACCCCGGAAGAATAAGACGCCGCGGCCGAGTGGTGGTATCCCGCATTTAGAGAGATCACTTGTAATAACGCAGGTGTGAATCCTGCCGGTGTCATTACTTTTTTATCAGTTTTACTAATGAAACACCCTCTATATCAGTTATTACACAAATTGGATTCGATTGCTAATCAATGTAGCGGCAGTTACAGATAGATTAAGCTTGATTGAATCGATTTAATTAAGCGAATCATTACAAAAGGTGTTGTTAACCCATCCTTACTGACACTATAAGCAATGCCACAACAGACAGACAAGCCAAACATGGCAAACATACAGGTGTTAGGTTCCATTAATTAAATAATGATTTTAAAGGTTGATTATAAAAACATTACTTATATTTTTTTTTTTTTTTTTTTTTTAGTTTCTCGGAAAGAGGAGTTTTACTTATACAGGTTTCTTGTTGACAACGAAACTTTAAAAACTACATACAGTCAAACAGAACCTTCACTTTTCGCTGTCAAAAGTGAATGGACATTGTGGCCTACTTTGATATGAAGCTGGAAAATGACACAGAGCAGAAATTGGTTTTATTTTTATATTCAATATAATTGTCTGCTATAAAATTACTAAGCCATGCCGGAAGCTTTGGGCAGGATGAAAGCCGTGATCAAAGCTGGTTTAGGCAATGAGATAAAAATTAAATAAGTACTTAAATATCATCATAATCATCATAATATAGGATTGTAATCTGTTTTGTGAATTTATAATAAATTAAATAAAATAAAATAAAAAATATCCATAGACAAAGTATAGAGTGTCGTCTAGTGCCAACTGTCCCAAGCCATACGTATAGACATTCCATACAGCGTTATCAAATCGCATGCTAATGCAACTTAATGCTTGCGTTATGGTATCTAGATAACTGATATACTACTTACGAACATTTTTTTTACCTCTACATCTCAAGACGAGCTTTCATCCACTTACACTTAAATCTATAATCTTTTTTATAAAGATTTGTCAACTTATTATGGGTTTTAAATATTTTTTTCTTGTTACTCCTATGGCAACAAAAAAAGATAGCAATAGATTTAGCCGTTTTAGCTAGTAGGTTTACTGATCCAATATGCATAAAGGGAAATATGCATAACTTCTCATGACATTGTAGTGATTCATATAATTATTTCGTTTCATCTTTCCTTCAAACTAATTATCTATAAGTACTTAAACTAATAATATACGTGACCTTTAATTTCATATTATTAAGATTTATATCAGCATCCTTCTAATTTCGTGTTCCTCTCCACCTGAAGGCACTTGGGAAACCGAAGTGGTTTCGAAGCCAAAATGAAAATTGAGCATTTGCAAAATGGAGAAGAAATACTGGTTTTAAATAATAAGCCACATTTTTGGCGAAATGTCACGAAGTCAATGTAACGGTTTTTGCGTAATTGGATATTTTGATTGTGAATATTTAATTAAATTTTACGCCAGGAAAATAACAAACGATTTTATACCAGTTTGTTCAAATAAAAATAAATTAACAAACCTTGTTTTATATAATGTGTTTGCATCATTGTTTAATTAATAAATTGAATTGAAATGAACTTACACACAATATCAATATTTTTTATCTAATTTTTAATATTTTTTTAATATTTTTTATTTATTATAATTTGTGCCAGCGAGAGCCATCTTGAATTCCAATTAAAATCTTCGTGGGTTCAAATATTGGCCTGAATAAAATAATGAAAATGCAAATGGGTTTTTCTTCAACACAAAACAACGATTTCTGAACAATACTTTCTTACAACAAAAGAAAAGGGACCAAAATTTTGCCCACCCTGTATAGCGGAGGGCAGAATTTTTTCCGCCTGTAGACATACCAAAAATGAAAGTAAGTTAAATGCAGCACAAATAAATAAATACTTTTAAGACATTCCACACAGCGTCATCCAGTCCCAAGCTTAGTAACTTAGTGCTTGTGTTATGGTAACTAGATGTCTGATATAATACTTAGATACTTATTGTAATACATACTGTAAGTATGACTTTATAGTTAGTCTCTCAGTGGCGCCCAACGTGGGGCGCGTAATAGCCTACTATCCTACTTCCTACTATCCTACTATCCTACTAATCCTCCTACTAATATTATAAATGTGAAAGTTTGTGAGAATGTAATGTATGTTTGTTATTCTTTCACGCAAAAACGGCTGGACCGATTTGGTTGAAATTTGGTATGTAGATAGGTGATACCCTGGATTAACACATAGGCTACTTTTTATCCCGGTATTCCCGCGGGAACGGAACTAACGCAGGTGAAACCGCGGGGCGCAGCTAGTTCTAGATAAAAAACATTGAATAGATTACAATATGAAAAACAATGCGTTAAACTAAATTACACTAACAGGATTTAATCTTTATTACAATCTTTATTTTGACAGCTGACAGATAAATCTAGACTAGCTTTAGGTAATC
Organism: Xanthorhoe spadicearia; assembly: GCA_947086425.1. Taxonomy (NCBI): domain Eukaryota; kingdom Metazoa; phylum Arthropoda; class Insecta; order Lepidoptera; family Geometridae; genus Xanthorhoe; species Xanthorhoe spadicearia. Next base: position 504,650 of record OX352206.1, read on the forward strand.
CAGACGCTTCACGGCGTGACTGTATTAGCATACGAATTGTTGACAGTACATTACGGTTTACAGAAACCCGGGATTTGCTTGCAAATTGCTTAGAACTAGGCAACCTAGAACACCTAACACGGTATATAAGGTACCTGAAACACTTGTCTTGTTTGTGCTTGTTTGACTGGCTTCAGAAAAATTCACCAAGCTTAATTATAAGACTGTACATTTTTAAATCCTTGAGTTCTTACAGAAATAAACACATTTTTCTCTGTTTCTTTTAATTAAACAATCTTAGTAAAAGCGGAGCGGGATCGTTGTTTTTTTTTTCTACTTTGTCTTCTATTCTATTCTACTAAGTGTATTCTATTCGTTGAAAAAAAATAAACAAAATAAAAAAATAAACAAATAAAGCTGTTCTATCTTTCTATCTATTCTACTAGAATACACCCTTGTTTATTCATGTGTAGCCTTCTGATACGTGACACTGATATCTGAATCTGAATACACAATACAATCAGTTACAATACAGTTCGCACTTTGTATACCTCTCGAATACATAGCTCTAATAGACGCTAGACGCATGTAAACTAACTTCTATGGTTATCACTACATAGTAAAGCGCTCGTGGCGAAGCTTGCTACGGCGTTCTTGATAGATCGCCGAGGTTAAGCAAGGCTGTGCGCGGTCACTTCTTGGATGGGTGACCGCAAGTGGCAATATTATCTGAGCGCTTCCGTGCTTCGGAGGGCACGTTAAATTGTCTGTCCCGGCTTTTAAAAGTCGTCAAGCCATGACGGAGGCCTTTAGGCGGCCTAAAAACTCCGTCACCAGATTTGGCCACTTGCTCATACGAAAGAAGAAGAAGAACTACATAGTATAAAACAAAGTCGCTTTCTATGTCCCTATGTATGCTTTTCTTCTTTTTTAAAACTACGCAACGTAACAAACAAATTTTGATGCGGTTTTTTTTAATAGATAGAGTGATTCAAGAGGTAGGTTTATAAGTATGTATTATAAGTCCCGTGCGAAGCCGGGGCGGGTCGCTAGTACTTCATAAAGTTAATTTAAGTTAGTTATAAGTACTAATATTATAAAGAGGTAATGTTTGTTCGTTTGACGGAGGTAAGTAATCTCCGAAACTACTCAGCCGATTTCAAAACTTCTTTCATATTTTATCCCGTTAGTTTCATTAGTAAACACGTTCAAAGCCGGGACGTGCTGCTAGTTAAATATCAAGTGATTGTAATATGGCTACATGGCTCTGTTCACGGTGTTCATCGATTAAAACGAGAAAATACTTGAATATTATTTTACCTATTCATGTTCACCTGTCACTTTAGCAAAGCTTTGTTTAGAAAATATTTTCCTTTGTCACTCTTATGACAAAAAAGAAATGACGAAATAATTGAACTGTTAAAATCTCTTCTCACTTGCCCGCGATTTGCGCAGTTCTCGTGGCCAGAGGGAGACTCAAAAACGTTAAATATGTCCCTTTGTATAGTATGATAAAGTCTTTTGAATTCGTTTTAATTTTTGTATATGGTCTTACACAAACAATTTTTATTTTACAAAATTGTATAAGCCTCAACAAATACCTATATAATACGCATTGTTTTTTACAGTCTTCCCTTCCGATCCAATTTGTAAGCAACAAAATGTAAATGACATCAATAAGAATCCTCTACTTTTAAGAACGTAAGGGCCGGCGCCCATTATCGGCATCGGCAAGTAAAAGGATTTTAGGTGGCAAATAGCAATATACTTTAGCATAATGTCAATAAAGTAGAAATTCATCCTCAAGCATACCGAAGCGGTATTTTTGTTATTACGACCACATATCACGGAAATTTCTACTTTATTGCCATTATGTTATAGTATATTGCTTATTTGCCACCTAAAATCCTTTTCCTTGCCGATGCCGATAATGGGCGCCGGCCCTAAGTTGTCAAAGTGGTACATACACCAACAATGCCGTGTGAACAGGGTCTTCGAATAAAAATATTTTGACTTTTGACATTATGAGTCAAGCTATAGTGAAACTATTCCGTGTAAATCTAGATAATAATGTACCTAGTGTGAACAATTCACGTATTATAACTTCGTTGTTGGTTCAGTAAATTCAGCTGTGCGTTATTGAGCAAACTTTGGAAACGGAACAATGTGTGCGGTCACAGATTTACACAACAGCTGGCTCACTGCCTCAGAAACATGTTCATCGGAGGAATCTCCTCCAATGATTACTCGCGAAAAACCCGCGACTATCGACTTATTGTGGGTTTTGTGCGTGTTAAACATGACACAAAGAGATTAATTAGGTACACATATCCTACTTCCTTCCTACTATCCTACTTCCTACTCACTCGTATTATATATTATATTATATAACGGGACGGGAACGGGACTTACGTTACGGAGGTGAAACCGCGGGGCGCAGCTAGTAATATCATAAAAGTATCTCTCTTTAGATTAAAGATCTTTTGAAATAAAATAAACATTAAACTTGACCACGATCCACAGCCAAGACTGTTATTAATTGTACCAGCTTTTTCCACCGAGTCTGTGTCCTCGGTGTTCATAACACAATTGCAGACACTGGAATTCAGTAGTTTTGCGTGATTGTTATGATAATTTGATTTTCCTGATGTTGTTTAAAACATGGAAGTGTCAAGTTTAGTGCTGGATGCCTAAACAATGTTGTTAAACTTTAGTACTTATCTAACTAGATTTAAGTCCCATTTGCCGTGTTTGTCAAGTGGATTAATACCTCGACTTTCAACCCGAAGGTCGTGGGATTGAATCCGGCCATACTCTAATGAACTTTTCGTATCGAAAAATTTATATGCGCTGTAACACTAGCTTTAAACGGTGAAGGAAAACATCGTGAGGACACCAGTTGGCTTTCTAGCAGCGTCGATGGTCTTGCAACCTGTCACGTATGGAAGGTTAACTTCTGCAAAAAGTGGGCATGTACCAAATATGTGTATTTGGACATACCTCTGACTACCCCATTAGACATCTTCAAAGGATTTAAAGAATTGCATAAAGATCTGAAAGAAATATCTATCTACCACTACCTAATGTACTTACCAAAATATAATTATGGACAACACATTTAGTTTATATGTCGATCGACTCGGTGAACAGAGTATACACACATTGAATGTGATTACCACAAAGTAAATATCTTTAAAATAACATTAAAATAGACAAAACAAAGCGATATTTGTCTAGCACACCCACTGTATCTCCCTGAACAAACAGCCTTAAGAAAATAGGCTTTCGAAAAAACACTTTTATGTTGTTTTTGATAGGATTTGTGGGTTTGGTTGAAGCTAAATGGAATTGACAAACGATAATGGTAAAAGTCTGACTGTGGCGAAAAGAGGACATTTGCGGATTCTTGATTCAAATAAACAATGCTTTGTTGGCACTACTTTTTGTGTCTTTGAACCTGGCGTCATCTTTATCAATACTCACAACTGTACTCCCAAGGCCGTCATGGTGTAGGGAATTGTTTTGGAACAGGCAATAGAGTCAACTAGCTTTTAAGACTGTACGTTTTTGAGCGATCCTTGAGGTCCTACGAAATAAACATATTTTTCTTTCTTTTTTTCTTTCTTTATTTCGTCAAATTCTTTCAAAACTTTAGTGTTTGATCTTTATTTCAGAGAAATTGTGTCTAGTAGTCAATAGTGGGTGATCGGGTGTCAAAGCAAAACCTAGCATTATGAATGTTTGTTTCACATAGAACAATTTTAAAAAGCTCAATTTATTTATTCTATTTCTCTCTCGACTATTTTGTAATAAATAGTATGTTTTTAATGAAAAACCCATCTTATATTAAAACTGCCATGAATAGACGAGACATTTAATTGTTCGTGTAGGTCCTTATTAAACTTATCTTATTACATTTAGCTATTTAGTTTATCTTCTAGCAACGTAATTACTCCGATATTACCTCATCTCTGTCCATTTGGGACTAAACAGATTATTACTCACTATTTGTTATTGTGTTTCTTACTTTTATAAGATACATAGTAACATTGTCTCAGTACACAATTATTAAGATAGTTCCAAAAACATATAAATGGACTCATAGGCTTTATAATTTAAAATTAATATCCTTGGACATTCCACACAGTGTCACCTAGTCCCAAGCTAAGCAACTTAATGCTTGTGTTATGGTAACCAGATGACTGATATAATACATAGATACTTTTTTTTTTTGGAAATACATACATATAGATAGAAAACATCCAGACACGGAACAAATATCTGCAGAACATACAAACATTTGTCCCGTAGCGGGGATCGAACCCGCAACCTCGGCATCTCAGCCGGGCGTTCTCCCAACTGCGTGAGACTTACACAATTCTTTCACTTTATAAATAAAAACAAGTAATATGAGAGTCATTAGACAAAACAGATCGAAAAATCAAGTGTTTGTTTGAACAGATCAATTTGCTGATACGAGAGCGACAAACAAGGCAATATTGAATGAAATCATGATTTGTGACGTCATGAAATCGTTGTTTTGTCACGTTTCCGACAAAATGATGCAATGGCTATAAGAATAAGGGTTTCAGGAGTTAAACAATAATAAATTTCTATAGACATTTTACATTATTACCTGATAATTTACTTTTTTCAAATGAATCTGCTTGTATAAATTTAACTACCAAAACGATTTTTAACCTTTTTGTACAAAACATTCTGATGAGATCTTTTATAACAAGCCTTTCCATTTTGATGTTTTTATTCGATTTTATTATCTATTGGAAATCGTTTTTTCCTCGTCATACTCAATTAGGAGTGACGTCAACGACTGCGACGTACTACGATGAATTGCCATTTTTTAAAAGCTCGGGCGTATTATTAAAAAAACGTATTTTTAAACAATTCAGGTGATCGATTCTTGAACACATTTAAAACATGACGCGGTAAGAGATTGCACGTTATCTAGCTTTTGTTTTCTGAAATTCATAGAATTTTTCAAATTAAGAACGCCGAGACGTGCCGCGATAAGACATGGTTATTTGGAGAATAAGGCGGCAGTTTAGGTTCTAACTGTCCACACTTTACGTCAGCGCTATTTCTATAGAAACAAAACGGCTCGTTTTGCCTACGGACCGTCAAATATGTTACGAGGCGTAGGTGTAAACAGTTCCTATAACAAACGCCTCGTTTTTAAACTACGAACAATTTGTTACTGACGGATGGGAGGGTAACTATTTACGCTCCGTAGCTTAGCTTAGCTTACGTCAAAAGCAGTTCTTAATAGGACCTAAACTGAATCACTTTTAACGGCCATAGTAAGCCTCCTAGTAGGTATTCAACTTAATTTCTTAGTTTCAGCGTGCCCCCTAAAAGTGCCGCAAAATATCCGTTTTTATACAGGTATTCAACCTCATTTCTTAGTTTTAAGACCGGACTATCGTACAGTTTTATGTGGCAATAGAATAGAATTGTCACAATATACCAATCTCTGTTTATGGATCATTGTAAAAAAGCTACGCCCACACCAGTCGCTCGATTCTCGACGACTTTCAAAACATGTCACAGTAAGAGATTGCACGTTATCTAGCTTTTGTTTTCTGAAATTCATAGCATTATTCAAAATCACTACGCCGTGTCGTGCCACGACATGGTTATTTGGAGAATAAGGCGGCAGTTTGTTGTTGTCGTTCCGACCGATCCGGGCTCGGAACTATCAAAGGAGGTTGCGTGACAAATACAAGAGACGCGGGTGTGGTGCGGGTGCGGTGCGGGTGCGGTGCGGGTGCGGCGAAGATGCGGTGAAGATGCGGTGCGCTGTCAGCGACTGCTTTTTCTATTCCAACTAACGCTGCGCCGCAACCACGCCAAACCGAGAATCGCTTCGCTCGCCATGCCCGCACTACGCCCGCGCCTCTTGTATTTGTTCCGTCTAAGCCTAATTTGACTCCAGCAACATGGCTCTCACGTTTTAGACTGAGAGCCCAGAAAGATCTGACTTTACCTATTTTAACATGGATGAAACCTTATATGCTCAGTAGAGTCTCATGTGCCTTGAATAACCAGCGCGTTTAGAAAGCTTGAATGAGCCTTATTTTTAGTCACCTTTTAGACCTTCTAATACCTGCTCATGGGTCACACTTGGAGCTTTCTAAACGCGCTGGTTATTCAAGGCACATGAGACTCTACTGAGCATATAAGGTTTCATCCATGTTAAAATAGGTAAAGTCAGATCTTTCTGGGCTCTTGGTCCATTTGCTTTGATGAATGCTCAAAGGTATCTAGGGACATAATAACCCTCTCAAATATCAAAGGTAATTTACGGGTTACGCTATTCAATGTCGTATCTACTCGGTTCTTTTGAAAGGTATGGGTTCCCGGTAGTCCTCATGATTGGACGAGAAAAGGTTTTTCCCGTTCGTCTATGATACAGTGGAAGTTTTAGCACAGGGCTTAGTTCTTCCCTTTATAAATTCAAAATTAGAAATCATTGATACATTTTGGGTCCAGGAGTCAAATTTGACTACGTTTTCTTATTACTTTTTAATTTGTTCGTTTTAAATTACTTTAATACAAAGCTAGGTGACTCTATTGCCTGTTCCAACGAAACACCCTTCACCAGGGAAAGAATTAGGCAAGAATCAGACCTAGCTTTTATTTTGATCCCTTAACAATCGAAATACTCAAGCTTCAGTGAGAAGCCAGTCAAACAAAGTAAAGCATGTCAGTAAAATGGCCAAAGGGGCTCTTCTTTTTTGTCACTGTGACATAAGTGTCGTCTAAAATGATAAATATTTTAAGTTTCATCCAAATTTGTTTACTCCAGTCGTAACGTAGATGAGTTTGGGACATAAAAAACAAACTTTCACGTTAAAAATTTTCATCGTTATTTTATTTCTTACTAGCAGCACGACTCGGCTTTGCACGTGTACTAATGTAACTATCGAGATTAAAGGCTATATTTAGCCTATAATCTAATAATAAAGAGGTAATGTTGGTTTGTTTGTTTATTTGTTTGACGGAGGTAATCTCCTTCAAAAAATATATTTAATAAATAACTTAATTCCAAATATTTTTTCTGTAGGTACTTCATATTGGTTCTACATCGTCTAAAACTCCATGAGAATTCCTGGTAATACATTTCGGTCACAATATTTTCAGACACTGTCGTAAAAAGAAGCTGCAGCGTCAAGATAACAAGGACAAACAGCAGCAGTCCAAACTAAAATATACTGTAGAATGACCGATGTGGAATTTTTATTTGTTGCTAACAAAGTCCTGTGCTGACAGAGTAGCAATTTGAAGATTAGAATTCTTTCTAAAAAGAAAATACATCTATTTAACCTAGTACACGTAACACATAATTAAAACAACAAAAATAAAAAAGAAATGACGCTAAAACAACAGCGTCGATGGGCTTGCAACCTGTTACGTATGGAAAGTTAAGCAAACTTTTGACTAGGTACTCCATTATACATCTACACTATCTACACTAATATAATATATTATATATTATTATTATCTACACTAATATTATAAAGAGGAAAACTTTGTTTGTTTGTTTGTTTGTTTGTTTGTTTGGTTGTAATGAATAGGCTCAAAAACTACTGGACCGATTTTAAAAATTCTTTCACCATTCGAAAGCTACATTATCCACGAGTAACATAGGCTACTTTTTATCCCGATATTCCCGCGGGAACGGGACTTACGCGGGTGAAACCGCGGGGAGCAGCTAGTCTTTAATAAATCTAAAGAATTACATTAAAAAAAAGAACTAAAAGAAGATCTTACGAGATTTAATAATGCAGATTCATCAGATTTATTTATTTTTTAACAACAAAGCCAAACTGAATTAGAGACATCCCGTCACCTACTCAATAAGAAGTCGCACCAGTCAATAAGATTGGTAGCATCCTGTCCTTAGTAAGTTATAAGTAATGTACGTAACAACAATCAGATTGAGCGGAAATGTAATCCTTTTAGAGTCACTTGGTTAAATATCGGAGATCGGCCATTTTGAAACAGCTTCTTTGAATCAAGTGTAGCAACTTTTTGATTTAAATCCCAGTATTTATCTTACGTTTAAACAAGTGTATTTTAAACTGAAAGGAGCTGATGATCAAGTTGTTTCTCTTTGAAAATTATCGTGAGTTGAACGTAAACATTATTATAATCACACTTGAAATTTATTCACGTAAAAATATCGTCGATTTAGATACCGACAATGTTTCGATTCTTCTGGAGAATCTTCATCTGGGTATGGTCACTCTCCGCGGGCGCGTATAACGTATTGTCAGTTTCAAAATCGACTAGATTTTTAAGTGAGTAATTTTCCGTGTGATTGTCTTTATTTTTTATCATAGAAATTTAAACATGAATGAAACGTGTGGTCTCCTGAGATAGTGGTTAAAAATCATGTTGTGTAAACAAGAAATTCTTATGAAAAGATTCAAAGCTAATCCTAAAAGTAACGAAAATTCTAGTTATGGCCCCACATTGTGTGTTTTTGTCAGAAACTTTACCGGGCGTGCAGTCGACTCTCTCAAAGTTTGTATACGTTTATAATACGAGCGAACTAAAGCTATGCGTCCATGGAAAGGAATGGTCCCATACAATACTTAAGTAAGGAGCTAATTACTAGAAGACTTGTCTTGTAATTAGCTCCTTGCTTCTAAATGAGTATTTCTTATCTACTCTAGTCTAGCTATAATGTTTGTTAGCTTTTTTGTTTGGTAGCTGTAAGTTTTCCTCAAATAAATAAATAAAATAGAGGTGGTCGTTCTTGAAAAAACGTTGGTGAATAACGATATTGGTACAAGTTGTTTGGCAACGATGACATAATGTTGAATAACGGAATGTGAGCAACAACAATCAGCAATATTACCCGAATAATGACGACCGTGAATAATGACAAACTATTTATATACAGGTTTTTATCGCGTTAATTACAATATTTATATCCGTATTTAAGTTCTAAAATATGAATTGTGATCGCAAAAGTTTAAGAAAAAGGTTCCCGACAACGTCCGATATTATTGAATATCGGTCGACTCGGTTGTTGTCGGTTGGCGATAGGATAGTAACACGTTACGATTGGTCACGATGAAAAACAAAAGCCATTAATGTGGTAAATCTATCTATCAAACAACGAATAAGAATAACAGCTTATAATATACCAACGCAGTGGACACGTAGCTTTATAGACGAAAGTAACTCAGTAAAGCTTCTTGCAAACTTCTGTGTCAGAGTTTTATGACTTGGAGACGCCCACAGCATAAGGTCGATGCGATGTATTGTAAGGTTAATTTTTAGTAAGAAAAAAGAGAGCGGCATGATAACAAAACAAAATTAAAAAAACATAATTCAATACCTACCTGCCGCCTTATTCTCCAAATAACCATGTCTTACCACGGCACGTCTCGGCGTTCTTTTTTTGAAAAATTCTATGGATTTCAGAAGCCAGATAACGTGCAATCTCTTACCGCGTCATGTTTTAAATGTGTTCAAGAACCGATCTCCTGTTTATTCAAGTAGCACTGTATCGTAGATCGTAGAGGAAGTATAGGGGATAGGCAGACACAGGTATTTGAAATACATTTAGGTAGGTATAAGCCTACATTTTGTAGAAATTAACATTCCATACATGACAGGTTGCAAGCCCGTCGCGTCGACTCTGTTAGAAAGCTAACTGATTTCCTCACGGTGTTTTCCTGCACCGTTTATATATTTTATAGAAACGAAAACTTAATCAATCATCGATCCATCGACCTTAGGAACGAAAGTCGAGGTACTAACCTCATTGGTCAATACGGCATTTCATTTTTGTTTTATCCAATAAGTGTTGTTGATTAAAAAAACATATTATAAAGTCAAAGTAAATAGGATCACCAAAATTTCCAGAGACGATGAAATTGATTGAAAATTATACAAAATGATAAAGTCTCTTAAAGTTTGGATCAACTGAATATTAAATTAGTTTATAACAAGATTTCTGGTTCAGCATTGGAATATTTAACTTAAAACTCAAATACTACATACCTACTTAAGTTATTTGCTGACGAACTTAGTTCAAGTAACAATGTTACTCATAGCTAAGTAATGAGTGTTGTCACAGATTTTGAAACAGCTGTCTCAGTAGCATTACAACAAAACACATTTCGTTCTAAATGTGAGAGACATGTCCTGAAGTGGTAAAATAAAAAAATTGTAAAACTGACTTTTACATAAGAAGAGAAAAATACCTAATACACTTTCGGACAAATAAAAAAATATTTAAAAAATCGGACTACCTATTGACGGAGGAAAAGATAATAAGTAATAAAAGATATCACTAAAAATACTGTTCCATAAAAACATAATGGGTTTGCCTAATTCAACCCACATACGCTCGAATAATACTAAAATATTAGTAATTATAATTAGGTCATTTAGATTATCATTTACGTTAACAACGTAAAATTTTTCAGCTATAATTTAGCTAGTAATACAGCAAAAGCATTTCCAAGTGTCTGTTATAAAACCTTTTTAGAAAGTAGTGTACCAGCTTTTTCCTTCCACTGTGGCGTACTGCGGTGGAGCCAAGTTGGTGACAAATTGAGTTACTGAAATATTACTAGTTAATATTGCTTTAATACTGCTTCATGGACTCTTCTGCTATAAATAAATAATTCAGGGTCGCTCTATAAGTAATTAGAAGTAGGAAAGTTGCTAGAAACACTCACATTGTCTGTATTTTATGTGTTAGTGAGCGTTCTCTTGGTCATTCTGTAAAAATTTCAACTCGGATTTATTCAAATGACCGAACACACTTGTCTTTGTTGATAAATTAGTTTTAAGTGGCGAGATGAAGCGTGATGCGCTCGTAGCGAAGCTATCTGACGTTCTTGATAGATCATCTTAGTTCAGCCACGAACGACGTGAGCGGTCACAACTTGGATGGGTGGCCGCAAGAGGCATTACCATCTGACCGCTTCCGGCGGGCTCGTCAAATTGTCGGTCCCGGCTTTTAAAGTCTTTAAGCTACGACGGAGGCCTTAAGGCGGCCGAAAAACTCCGTCACCAGAGTTGGCCACTAGCTCTTACGAACGAACGAGTGTCGAGATGACTTGGAAATTGCGGATGCGGATTCAGCTTTTAGAGTTTTAAAAGTATTTGACAATATTATAAATAAACATTAATTCCTGCAACACAATTAAGGTACTGCTTTTATTACTTTCCTACAAAACCCATGATCTGTTACTACAAAAAAACTAGTCTAAGTGTACCAGCTTTTTCTAAGACACTGTGATACGTCGGCGACAAATTGAGTTATAGTGATATTTACCACTTATTACTCCGATGTTGTCATTATTTTCTTTATGATATGAGATAACGTGATTGCTTCGACTCACGATGTTATATGATGTTATATTATGTAAGTGGTCCGATTTCTTAGGTCCTAGTATAACTCGCGTCACGTAAAAAGAACGATGAGGGGAACGGGAGGGGGTATGTTTGCGCACGGGTCACTCGCTCACGAACCAATAGCACGTGCTACATCAATGGTGTGAAGTGCGCCGCGTCACTCCACCAATCCCACCTAAGATTCCTTAAAATCGCCTACTGCGCAGCTTTTTCCCTCAGCGTTCTTAATTGTCCTGTAGCGGGGATTGAACCAGCAACCTCCGCGTAGCCAGGCCTTCGCCCACTGCTCCACAGAGGTTGTCATAAACAAATTGAACAAAATGAAAATCCACACGAAAACCCACTTATTTTTTCCGATGGGTAAGCAAATGATTACAGAGAAGCACTTAACTTTATCGACAAATTGAATTATATTTTATCTGAGAGCATTATGAGCTTAAATGGCTTAAGTGACCCGTAATGTACTGGATCTATCAGAGCGCAACTAAGCTACGTTTGAACTGACGCGTTAAATAAAGTTTATTGTATCAAGTACTGCTAATATCAGAAAAAAATTAAAAATCTTGATAGAAAGATACGACTCCGACTGAATTCGAACCTGCGATGATATCGCGGACTTGCTTTTACCAACTCAGCCACGAAGTCTCACTTCTTCTTCAATTTTTGATGTCTATCTCTGCCTAAAAATAAAGTTGTCATATTCTTCTTTTTGCATTAACTTTTAAAACCGTACAATGTTTCTCAACTTTCCTAGCCGTAATATGTAAGTAAGTTTTCATTATATTCTTTGAAGCACTTCATTTTAAAAGCAGCTCATTACCAAACTAGCATACAAAATACACATAAATGTATAACAGACCTTATTCCAAAGGCAGCAAAGTTCAAGTTCTAATGAAATCATCACACAAAATTCTTGCACGGAAATGTTTGAACTTATTACGGAGGAAAGAGAGTTCAAATTTGAATGGAATGATGACGTCATTATCACAGAATGTACTGCACTTTCCTTTGACGCTACGCTCATTAGATCATGCAATAGTTTTTCGTTCGTTCCTTCCATTTTGTTTCTAATGCCCGAGATACACGAAGCTATTTTTTCAAGCTAGGTTAGCAAGCTAGCAAGCTTGTGTATCTAGTTTTGTGTACCTAGACAGAACTAGCTTCGACAAAATCATCGGAGATCGATTCTTGAACACATTTACAACATGACGCGGTAAGAGATTGCACGTCTAGCTTTTGTTTTCTGAAATCCATAGAATTTTTCAAAATAAAGCTAAGGCCAAACCTGCGCGACCAAAGCGACTGCGAAGCGGGAGCGTCTACCGCGCGGCGGACGCTACCCATATACATCTATGGCGCTTTGCATACCTACGCGACCGCATCGCGGGACGGGTTATATGGTAAATCCGTCGCGCGGTAGACGCTCCCGCTTCGCAGTCGCTTTGGTCGCGCAGGTTTGGCCTTAGCTTAAGAACGCAGAGAAGTGCCGCGTTAAGACATGGTTATTTGGAGAATAAGGGGGCAGTTCGCATTTAGCCACCAAGTTCGCGCGTGCTTATTATCATCAACATCATTTTATCTAAGTTTATTCGGACAATACACTTTCCTCCAGATTTCAGTATTTATTATTTTAACAATTCTTATGTAAGTATAACTAAAAAGACGCCGCCGTACAACCATACCACTCAGTCAAATAGAGACCAAAAGGTCGTCTACATTGCTTTAGTGGCGATTAAACATGGCTAAAAAGGGCAAATGCATAAAACCCTCCAAATACAGAACAATGACCAAACAGCCGCTCCGAAAATAAAGCTCTAAGCACACTTACAGTCGTGTAAACAGTGTCATAGCTAGCCTTAGATCCGTTATGTTACTACAAGGTTAGTAACTTTACTGACATCCACCAATGAGATGGATGATTTGGTAAAAGCTGCAGGTTAACGGTGAAAGCACACCTATTTTACTCGGTTATTTTGTTTTGATACTAGCTGCGTCTGTCGGCATAAAAAGTAGCCTATGTGTTAAATCAGGATATAAACAATTTCGGTACCAAATTTTGTTTAAATCCGTCCAGCCGTTTGAGCGTGAAGGAGTAACAAACATTCACACTTACACACAAACTTTCACATTTATAATATTAGTGTGATTATTGTACAATATTATAATTTCTTCAGTGTCAGAAGATTTTCATCACATGAACGGCAGAAGTGTCTCTGTATCTAGGCAGCAGTGTATGAAGTGATGCAGCTGTTATCTCTCGCTGTGACACAAACACTGGCTTGCGTCACGCACTCGGCTCATGTAAGCAGCCTGCGCACTAATTAACCGTTTGATCTGTCCAATGTCCGGCAATCTGTTAATTTGTTTGATAACATAATGGTCAGACACATATTGGAGTGATTCAAGGGCGAATCGGGCGATATTACCGAGGGTTCTGTACTAAATTTTATATCGATTTATATAAATTGAGCAATACAACATGTGAGAGGAGTGAATTCTGAGTTGACGAGTGATAGAGATGAATGGAAGAAGAAGACATGTTGGGCCGAACCCACCTAGTGTGGGATAAGGGCAGGGAAATGATGATGATAAATTGAGCAACAAACCTTTTTCAAATTTTTCTTCAACGGAGGTCGTCGAAGCAAAATTTGAAAAAGGTCGTCGTATGCACAAAAAATTAACTATTCCTTGTTGACGTGGATTTTTAACACGGATAAATGTAATAAGCCAAAATCGTCGATTTAATATTGACACCTAAAGGTTTACAAAAGTTACTGTTTGTTACCTTTTATGTTTGAAGACAAAGAGGTCCCTCAGGGTTTAATATTGTACCATTGATGTGCGGAACCCTAAAACATTCGAGTAATACGATATTGTTTCAAACTCGTTGTTCGTGGAAAAATCTGACTGTATTGAAAATCACAAAGTGAAAATAGATACGAACCCCATTATGCATATTCGACCTAAAACCTGTATTAAACCTGTATTAGCTAAATCGCATATTAAATCTGTTGCTATCTCTTTTCGTTGACATATGGGTGACAAGAAAAAAACGTTCTTAAAACCTGTATTATATTGTCAAGTTTTTATGAATAAGACCCGAAATGTATAACATAGCGCAAAAGTTTAATAAATGAATTGTTAATTTTGGAGTACTTACTTGGTAATTGACGTGGCGAGCCCATCAACTTCAGCAAATTTTTAAGTTATTTATGAGTATTTCTGTCTATCTATCATAAAGTTCTATCTATCTATTTTCACGTCTGCTGCATATGATTTAAAATTTCATCTCCTAAAGAAGATTTTTTATTTTTATAATAAACTAATAATCGATTGGTAGTAATGATTGATAGATTGATTGATTAATTGATTGGTTGATTGAATTCGATGCATGCAATGCAATAGAGCGCAGTATATTTGATATCAAGCTGTTAGATAGATAAGTTAAGATTAGTTAGATAGATCAACACATATCGTAAACGCAGCAAAGCCAACAAACAAAAAAAATTAGACTAATTATCCTAATTCAAATTTAAATTTCGCTCAACAAACAAATTAAAGTAAGAAGTCCCAAATATAAGCTTCCATTTACCGAAACTAAGATGTCAAAAACTTTGAAGACTCAATTTATTTAGTAGATACCTACCCACTTAGATCCAGCTCGTCTTATCCCTGTCTTACATCAGAAATCAACTATTCACTGTCTCACTCAGATTTCGATTCAAGCTACACCTGGTACCTGAGTAACCTAATATTTCAGCATCCATTTTAACCTCTAGACTCGTTTAGTGGGCTTTAGTCCTGAGTGAGACCTAAGCTAGGTTTAAAGTATTAAGTTAAACAAAACTAAACACATTAGTCATATTACTTATAGATCACATTGTCTTTAAAGCTTGGTGATTCTACTCTGTTTCCAACGCCATGAAAGAATAAGGTAACAAGCAAGGTGGCTTAGCTTATTGGTGATCCAGCCTCATTGAAATAGTCTAGGTTAGTTTGAGAAGCCGTTCGTGTCCCACTGCTGGGCAAAGGCCATCACCCTTTACTGTTTATTATTATATTATCAAATATGCCTACTTAAAATAATGATAATAATAGATGTTCTACTAAATAATAAGTTTTTCACTTCTGAATAACAGACTTTTTATACCATTTTTTTGCAACCGCCGTATCGGTCAGTCACAATTTTTTTTTTTCTAAAAACTTAGCCGGAATTATATTTGTCTGACGTTGTGACGTGTGGCATCGGTTTCATACATTTAATACGCTGCGTCACGTCAGATTGCAACAGAATAGTATAAATCTCAGCGTATAAATGTATGAAACCGACGACTCTGATGCGACACGTCACAACACGTCAGACAAATATAATTCCGGCTTACCTACTCAATCCCCCGCGATGAATAATACAAGCACCATTAGCAGCACTTAATGTTCTAATCCGGTGTCGACCCGATGAGCAGAATCAAGTTATTTTTAATCAGATAATCGATGGATTCTCTACGTCACCTATTTGAAAGACGGACTGAATTAACAAAGTGCGGTAGACATTTTATTAATCAGCAAAATTTGAGATTCCTAACGGATAGTCAAATATATACGAAATATAATTTTAAACGTTCGTGAGAGCAAATGTTATAAGTAATTTTATATTTTGTTGTGCTGCCGCCTTATTCTCCAAATAACCATGTCCTAACGCGGCACGTCACGGCGTGGTTATTTTTAAAAATTCTATGGATTTCATAAAACAAAAGCTAGATAACGTGCCATCTCTTACCGCGTCACGTTTTTAATGTCGTCCGGAATCGAGCAGCAGATGTGCGTTGACGTGTCCCGTAGTGTGGCCCCTGAACTAAAACTTTCTTGATAGATCGTTGAAGTAAAGCAAAGTTTTGGAATAATTTGGATTGTGCAAGTGGCAGCTCAGCGCTTCCGTGCTGTGAAAGGCATCTTAAGTTGTCGCCTGTCGGTCCCAACTTTTAAAGTAGTTAAGTCATAATGGTATTAAGACGGCCGTAAGCTCCGTCACCAGAGTTGACCACGTCCTTACATTGTTTGTTTGACTGGCTTCTCACTGAAGCTTGACTATTTAGATTGTTAAGGGATTGCTTTAAAAAAAAGCTAGGCCCAGACCACCAGGTTCTTGCCTGATTCTTTCCCTGGTGTAGGGAATTGTTTTGGAACAGGCAATAGAGTCAACTAGCTTTTAAGACTGTACGTTTTTGAGCGATCCTATGAAATAAACATGTTTCTTTCTTTCTTTCTTTCTTTCCTTATACAATCTTAGGTACTTACTTATTTGCAAGAAGGAATTTTGTTATTTATTTGTAAATAAGTCTACCTGAGGATACAGTGAGTCTGCTTACGTATTTATTACATCTATTTCTGGCATCGCCATTTTTCTTCAATTGCAATTTTTCTTGAAGCTTCTCAAAGACCAGCCATAAATCTGCATCTCAGGTTTAATAGGATATCTTTTTCCATTTTCCCATCACAATAAATCTTCACAGTATCAATGCTTTATTTGTTTCTTGCGTTTCAAAGCGTAATAAGGTAAGCATGATTTATGAACTTGTTTTATGGGATCACCGTTAAAAAAATCTGGGTCAAAAACTGCGTTTTCTTGTCAGATTTTATTAAGTATTCATTTTTGTGGCAACATCCTTTTTTTTTGATCTGACATTTTTGGAGGCAATAATATTATGTAGGTACTGTTAAACTAAGTATTTCGTGTGTGTAAGTATTTAAAAAAATATTTCGTAAATTTTTTTAAATACACATACGAAATACTTAATTTAACAGTCATCTGGAGCATCTTGTTGCTTCGCTTCTGCCGCCTTATTCTCCAAATAACCATGTCTTAACGCGTCACGTCTCGGCGTTCTTATTTTGAAAAATTCTATGGATTTCAGAAAACAAAAGCTAGATAACGTGCAATCTCTTACCGCGTCATGTTTTAAATGTGTTCAAGAATCGATCTCCTTACCAGCCGCCTTATTCTCCAAATAACCACATCTTGACGTGGCACGACACGGCAAGGTTATTTTGAATAATGCGATGTATTTCAGAAAACAAAATCTAGATAACGTGCAATCTCTTACCGCGTCATGTTTTGAAAGTCGTCGACAATAGACCGCCAGATGACAATAAGTAATATGTCCAAGGATATTTTACCTTATTTACCTATTCATTGTACCTTTCATGTGTTTTAACTCTCAGTGTGGTATTGAATTCTCTGTCTGTTCTTCAATGATATAGACAAAGTAACTGAATAATGATGCTATTATACTGTTCTTTGATGTTAAATAGGCGTATTATTGTTTCACATCTGATGCTGAACGCTTTTATATCAAAGAGGTTTTACTTAAGTCCTAGTTTATTCCAAAATGTGGACTTGAGCACAAAGGGAAAAGGATTTAGGATTTTTTTACGAAGAATTGATTATCTTTATATTTATTTTTGGGAACTTTTAATTGTCTTTATAATTTTTTTTCATATTTTATTAGCACCTTTCTAGGTGTGTAAATATAATTATTGTTATTAATGTACTGTCTGTAAGTTCTCCTAGAATTTAAAAAAAAAAATCAGATAGTTAACTTACATAAGATTGCGGGTTCGATCCCCGGAGTGGGGCAAATATTTGAAGGTTCTGCATTAGCTGTTTTTGTATAAAAATTTAAACAGTAGATACAAGCATTTATAAAAAAACACAATAGGAAGATGGCGCTGTGTGAATTTTCTAAGGATATTAAATATCTTTGGACTTAATTGGACTTAACTTCATTTTATTTATCTGTTTTTGAACTATATAACTCTGAGTGGTATTTAGCCGTGTATTGTCTGAAGTTTTGCGGCAAGATCAAAGTAATATAAGTACAGTCAGCCAAAATAACTGTGCTCTACTTGGGAATGAGTTTCATTGGAACGTCAATTACAACATGGGTGATTTCCACTTGCAATAACATTATGAAGAGACAATAATTGCACTATTTATACATAATTATAAAGAGGTAATGTTGATTTGTTTGTTTGTTTGACGGAGGTAATTTCCGAAACTACTTGCACCGATGTGTAGAATGGGCTGTCGGGATGGATATAGGCTATATTTTATCCAGCTACTTTCATTAGTTCGTGAAAAGCCGGGACTTCTCTCGATATTTTAGATAGACTTTCTTGGCCGGCTGTACGTACTTTAGAAACAGGTGAAGTTATGCACTCAAGTCTCGAAGTTGTAACAATACCCACATTGATTGGAACAGAAACAATACCACATCTGAGTTTCGGTATTTGCAATTATTAATGATGATTGCAAGTAGATGTTTAATTGAAATATCTTTTTTTTTTTTTTTTTTTTACATTCCACACAGCGTCATCTAGTCCCAAGCTAAGCAACTTAATGCTTGTGTTATGGTAACCAGATGACGGATATAATACTTAGATACATTTTTTTTTGTAAATACATACATATTATAGATAGAAAACACCCAGACACGTAACAAATATCAGCAGAACATACAAACATTTATCCCGTAGCGGGGATCGAACCCGCGACCTCTGCGTCTCAGCCGGCCGTTCACCCAACTGCGCCACAGAGGTCGTCTTTGTCTAAAACACATAAAAAAGAAATAATTAAAAGACTCCAATACTTTATAACAAGCTCTATAACAAGCATGTCTTAGCTATAGTTTTGATTTATAAATGTTTAAAAAATTAATTAATTAAAATAATGATGGATGCGTTTTTGATGAATTACTTATTTGCGGGTTTCTTTTTCCCGTTTAAAGATTATTCTAATGCAAATATTTATTTTTGTTCGCTCTAGATTCGATTATACTTAGGTATCTACCTAATAAAAAATCCTCAGTCCGTCAACTTGGCGTATAACATATAGAATTTAATTATAATCGAAAATTATATCCTATTCGGATCTACATTTTGAAGGACATTTAACAATTTGTTTTGAAAAGGAAGTGACCCGAATTCCATACATTTGCAAGACTCAAAAGGTCCAATAGGATACCCCCGAAGCTATAATAGTTATTACAAATAATATTTTGATTGAATAGAACCCTTTCGAAGGGGCCAGATAAGCCCTTATTTTGACAATGTCTTTTGTTGTATGGTTTCATTATTACTTTACTTACCTACCTTATAAATAAGTAGGTGTAAGGGCCCCCGCAGACGGCCGACTTTTTGTAGGTGGAAAGGTAGGTCGCTTTTTCAACCGATTTTGTCACCTACTTTGTCACCGACTCCAACGCACACGACCGTCACTTTGTAGGTGGCTAGTGAGGGGACAACATCGAAAAATACTAGAACGGTGGATTTGCAAAGGAAGATACCTAATTAAGTAGATAATATAGTAGAAGATAAGACTACCTAGCTTTCTTTTCTTATAATGCAGCCGAAATATACTTCGGTTATAATCCTTTCTACTAATCCTACGAAAATTCCTACTATAATTTACTTAACGAAAGTTTGTGAGTATGGATGTATGGTTATTTCTCTTTCACGAAAAAACTACAAAACCTATTGTATACCTACTTTGGGATATAGGTAGCTAATGACATGGTATTATACATAGGCTACTTCTATCCTGATATTCCCGCGGAATTCGTTGAAATTACTTTAAATTACAATAAGTACTTAATAAATTACATGGTTAGGTAAGTACCTACTTGTAATATTATTATTATTAATCCAATAACAATAAATTATAATTATGAATGATTGAACCTACTTATCTACCAGAAGTGTACCTAGGTACCTAAGCAAATAAAATTCGGAGTAAATAGTCCACTTGCGGAGTAAGCTCTATCACTTATTCCGAAAAGCGCATCACTAAACGACCTACACATTCGGAGTCGGTGTCGGGTAGGTCGGAATGCCACCTACTTTTTTCTCACCTACTTTTTGTAGGTCGTGTGCGTTGCACTATTGTTGTCAGTACGTTCTATTTTTCGACCGATTTTTCCACCTACAAAAAGTCGGCCGTCTGCGGGGGCCCTAAACTGTCATAGTTTCAGTTTTAGCACAGATAAAATATTACTATGGACAGATGGTCCATCTAGAACATTAATTTCACTCCTGTTTTACTTTGGGCAATTTTTTTGTGTTTGATTTTGCGGCGCCCCTAGCAGTGTTTAGGTCTTGCCTGCAATCAAAAATATTAGAACTAGATGGAGTTACTTATTTTTGATTGCAGGCAAGACCTAAACACTGCTAGGGGCGCCGCAAAATTAAACACAAAAAAATAGCCCGAAGAAAAACAGGAGTGAAATTAATGTTCTAGATGGACCATCTGTGGTTTTAGGATATTTTAACGGGTGCCTATGACGCATCATGCCTTTTCATCGGAGATATCGGCATAATACCCAGTAGACACCTAATAAAGCGCAAACGCTTTCAAACAACACATTAGATAAATAGATCTTATAACAATCCACGCCCCCTTACATTCAACCAATAACGACCAGATTAGTGACCCGTGAACATGTCTGATTTGTCAATTTTGTCCGTGACCTTGAACTGACCAATAAGCGCTCACTTTCCCGCTCCCGCACACCTCAGTTGGTTGACAGACTTTTTTGTACTGCGGTTAGAAGTCTACTGGCTAATAAGTCCATGTGTTATACTTAGTTTATTTATACAATCTTATACTAGTTATATTCTCAGCTTGTGTTCACATCTTTGTTTCATATACTATTATGTTTCTATCAGTGAGAACCTATAATTGGCTTTCTGGAGCTATAATTGTTTCTATTACTGTCTATTGTAGCTGTTGGTTTTCCGAATAATAAATAAAAAAATAAATAAATAAATGTTCGGAGACAACCGCGGAGCCGGGACCGCAAATGTGTAAAACAATACAAGTTGTCCTGAAAAAGTTTTTTAGACTGCCGAAAATTACATTTCGTAACTTCAATTAAGTACTATCTCGTTTCATTATGTTAATGAAAAGAGATAGCAACAGATTTAGACTTTTTAGTTATAACAAATTTACTAAAGGTACTTCATTTCTTGAAACGAGCTAATAGAAAGGAAAATAAACGCACGGGATTGGTCGTCGAAAATAATTGTTAATTCTCGTAATGGCTAGATTTGACAATTGACAATTGATTTGACAATCTAGTCAATAACGAGAAAGAAAAGCTTTTTCTTCCTATTAGCTCGCTTCAAGAAATGAAGTGTAGACCAAATTTTAAAAAGTCGGTTAATGTAGGTATCCTTCCGAAACTCGACCGAAGAATCAACAGTTACTTTAAATGGTGTGCATTAAAACGTTCTTATTCGGAACGTCGGAACCCATTTTGTTAACATTTTTATAAATAAAACATTCGGTACATTTCCGAAGGTTCCAATTAATGGGACCGGAAAATAGGTTTCGGTACAATGTAACTGTATCTTGGAAACTTTTAAGCTATTGCATAGCTTCTATCGCGGGCCCTGAGCGTGGAGAACGAATCCAGAAATTCCGTAACGAAAATAACCTAACGCTTGTCTCTTTAGTTCAGCAACTGCGATAGATGATATTATGTTTGTGAGAGAAAATGAATAAATAACTCGCCTGTAGGTGGCATGCAATAGCTTTACCGCGGCAGTCCCCGAGTGACACACCTGTCCCCGTTGTAAATAAACCAATACCGACATCTAAGGCTCGTATTCAGAGACTTCACTCAAACTTGAGTCGGAATCAGAATCAGAAACAGAAAATTTTTATTGCAGAACTGTTGTACAAGAGTAGGTCTTACATTTTAGGTACAAATTTATACATTATCCATTTCGGATGTGCAACGTTTAAACATGACGTTTTAACATAGATTTTTGACAGTTCTACTCTTATCTATTTTAAGTTTTAAGACCAGCTTAACTATGGTACTTACTACTCTGGACTCCCATCTGTGCTACTACTACCTACTAATTATGTACCTACTTATTGAATAAAATTTGCATTGAAAGACAATTTTGATAAGAAAGTATTTAATTAAAAATACATTTAGGTACTTATAGATGTTTTGTTTATCAGCTTTACTTCCAGATTATTTTAAATAACAAACACATAATACACAAAGTAAAAGTAATAAATTAATATTAAAAAAAATCTCCAAAAAACTTACCAAGCATTTCTCCAAGCTAAACTTCCTTAAAAACTCACAAAATAAAAACTTTTTCAAAACTTACACAACACTTACAACAACTTTACACCAATAACTGATATTTTTTTATATAAACTAACTAATTAAATTACTAAATATATTTATAATTTTTAACTATACCGAAACCGGGACCTTGTGCGAGTATACGTGCGTTCGCGTTGGCGACCAAACAGCAACTGAGAGAACTGGGAAGGAGGCAGACCGGACAAAGCGTGGATCTTATTATATTTTTTTTATGTACCTCTACACGAACCTAATATATATTAGAAATATCTACCGGTCCCTGGGAGACGCGACAATATTACATTTTATTTTTATTTCAAATCATTTTGATCTGAATCTCAGAAACGGGTCCAACGTTTTTCAAGACTGTAATAATGCACGTTTCGCGGGCGAATCGATCTAGCTAAGATTTTTAGAAAAATTCGTTTATTTCGCCTTATATTTTTTCGTACCGTCGCGGTCGTTTCGATTTTTGAGACTTTAAAGTACATTCCGTAGTACCTAGTACCTGTTCCTTATGTACCGTACATCTAATGTTAATTTACTGTTTTTGTTCTCATGCAAACAGTATGCACCATTATTTTTTATTTACTAAACTTACAACGTACCTAATTTAATAATCTAATCTAAAGTCGTAATACACTCGTGATCATATTTTCATTTCATTACTAACGCCCGGTTCATATAACCAGTTTACGGATGGCCATAGAACTTTCGTCTATCAAAGAGTTTCATACATTTTATGTTGTAATAACAAAGTTGCTTTGGTAATGTACCTACGAAATACGCTACCATCCATACGTTGATTATAGAATTCGGATAAATAAATAAATACTTAAATAATAAATATCCTGGGACATTCCACACATGTTAATGAGCTTCAAGCAAATTGTTCACATCATCATCATCATCATCAGCCATTTTTAACTCACTGCTGGGCATAGGCCTCCCTTCGTGATTGCCATTCGCCTCGATTTATTCGCCGCAAGGCAGCAGGTTGCAGGTTGTTGAAGCGCTCGTGGCGAAGCTTGCTAAGACAGAGGGCCAATTGTAGGTCCCGGCTTTTTAAGTCGTTAAGCCATGACGGAGGCCTTTAGGCGGCCTGAAAACTCCGTCACCAGAGTTGGCCACTTGCTCACACGAATGAAGAAGAAGCAGGTTGCACGTGGCTAAGGCTAGCGCAGGATCGAGGCGAAATTGTCACACCATTAAATAATTATCTGGTATTTCATCACGTATATTCGTGTCATATAACCACAAGCTATTTGAGTTCGGCATGAAACTAGCGCTGTTTGATTTAACTACAAATCAAATAACTCAATCAATGCGTCTGTTTGAAATTAAACCAAATTGGCACAATTTTAAATGAAATTGAAACGAACACAAATTCATCAAGGACGCATAGTATTTTATGGAGATATATTATTTATCAGAAATATATTTTTTATCAATTACGAGGTTAAGGGGTCAGTACCACAATAAACGATAATATTGCTAGAATAAATTACAACAAAATAAATAAATATCATTGGACATTCCACACAGCGTCATCCAGTCCTAAGCTAAGCAACTTAATGCTTGTGTTATGGTAACTAGATATAACTGATATAAATAACTTAGATACATTTTTCTTATACATAGGTACATTATTATAGATAGAGTACACCCAGGCACGGAACAAATAATCTGCAGAACATACAAACATTTGTCCCGTAGCGGGGATCGAACCCGCAACCTCCGCGTCTCAGCCCGGCCTTCGCCCACTGCGCCACAGTGGCCGTCACAGAATATTTATAATGTAATTTAATTAAAATAAATAAATATCCTTGGACATTCCACACAGTGTAATCTAGTCCCAAGCTAAGCAACTTAATGCTTGTGTTATGGTAACCAGATGACTGATATAATACTTAGATAACATTTTTTTTTTTGTAAATACATACATAATATAGATAGAAAACACCCACAATTACGTGTAAGTGGGCACGAACCCACTATCCCTATATCCTAAGAACAAGCAATGTAAAATTAAACTAGCCAGTGATTTCCTATGAGGACGGAGGTCGAGTAAGGCAATCAGTTTCTGTGACGGTTATTGCACACAAATTGCTTTAAGATTGAGTTTCATGAGCACTTACAAATATCATGTTATTTACTTTGCTGACAAGATTCTATTGTCCTAAGATCCCAAAAGAGAGGAGATTTTTGGCCTACTAAGCCTATTCTTTCTCAACAATGTCCCAGGCAATAAATTGCCTAATGACACTGTATAAATCATTGCCTAAGTTTTTTATAGAACGATAGATCGATTGAAAATACTCAGAAAAGTTTGTTACAGAATTCTATTTCGAATAAATATATTTCGTTTTATTTGTGAATCATAAGAACAACAAGAAAACTTTTAATTGAAAACATTTCGGTGAATACACAATATTGAAAATACTCCATAACAGGACTTTTGTTCGGAATTTTATTTCTTCAGAAAATAAACCGTAAGCTTCCAAATCAACACAGAAAAGAACTTGGTCTTAATAATAAAATAACCAAAAGGCGCCAATAAGCGCTTAGGCCTTCGTAGCACCGCTACGTGCGTAGAATATACGTAGCGCTTTCGTAGCAAATCGTAGCAAACGCTGCACTGCATCATACATTAGGTATTTGGTATCACAGTTTACTTAATGGTATATAGGTATACAACCTTTGAAATGTTTTATAACCCAAGTATGATTTATTAATGAGTGTTCATCCAACTGACTAATCACTCCACCACAGAGCCTAAACGCAGCGTACCTATACTCAGGCTAAAACTATTGGGCTTTGCTCACGTATTTTCTCATGAGCCATGAACGATTTTGGCTTTTGGTCCTCTTCCTACTAAATTATAATTGCGAATGTCTGTACTTATGGATATTTGTTGCTTTTTCTTACAAAAGAAATACTACACATTTAGTAAAATGTATCTACACTTATCATGATTTTATTTAAATGGACATTGTTTATAACTAGTTTATACTTGCTATAAAAATAGATCACGAGACATAAATTGAATAAAAATCTAAATGAACAATTTAATGTAAACTAAAATAAAATTGGTTGTCCCAGAAATTTATGTGCACTAAATTTCGTTGCCACAGAAAACCAGCGCTGCGCAGCCCTATTTTTGTTGGTATTGATATTTATTATGATTGCGGTCTGATACGTGGATTGTCTCATGGGATCTGTTTGATCCTTGCCCATCGTTTGATATGCGGTGGATGCTGTTTCCAAGAAATCAATTTGCACTGCTTATGTCATAGAAACAGTTTTAAAGTCCACCCGTTCTCCATTCAAATACCTACCTACATATATTACCAGCAGCACGTCCCGGCTTTGCACGGGTGTACTAATGAAACTACCGGGATAAAATATAACCTACAATCATTCAGACAATTCACTCTACACATTGGTGAAATAATTTTTGAAATCGGCTGAGTAGTTTCGGTGACCTCCGTCATACAAACACAGAAACAAATAATGTTACCTCTTTATAATATTCGCATAGATACAAAATATCTTGTACCTCATCCACGTATCAGGTATTTTACGTATGAAATTATGGTCATCCGCGTAAAAGATATTTTGCGTTTCTGGTACTGTGCGTCGAAACGTATACTTCATTTCTTGAAGCGAGCTAATAGGAAGAGAAATAAACACACGTGATTGGTCGTCGAAATAATTGGATAGGCTAAATTTGACAATTGACAATTGATTTGACAATCTAGCCAATCACGAGAAAGATAACTATTTTCGTCAATCACGTGTGTTTATTCCTCTTCCTATTAGCTCGTTTCAATAAATAGTCATGCATCAAAATAAGACCTTCAAATTTACTTTATCTTAAAGACTGGTAGGTGGTACTGTGCAGTCAATGAATACAAAAAAATCCTTTTCTTTCAGAGTTTTATTAGAAACGCCCAGTTTTATCACTGTTCATCTAGATCTGGGAACAAGCTGTTCGGTAGCATCTCACAGATGAAGGGTATAGGCACGTTGCACCAGATGTCGTTGTAGTTTCCAGTTCTGAAGATGCTGCCACAATACTCTCCTTTGTCGCCGGTACGCTCTCTGGTTGAGTTGTCAGGCTGGCCGGGCTCGAAGCGGCTGAATCCAGCCTCATTCAGGGTCTGACCTACAATACAAATGAATAGAATAGAATTAAGTTTTATTTTCCATCAACACACATGAATTAACATAAATTAAGAATCAAAAATATTTACAATCGAGTGCAAGGCAACCACTCACAGCAGCACTGTGACTGATGTAGCGCTAGTTTTCAGTGGCGCCAAATATGTAAGAGTTGTATATACATCAACCATTGTGCAACACGCGCCTAACCCTTACACAATAGCTTACCTACTGTGTAAAAGTCATATTTTACTTAAATGTTTTATAATTGTATTAATTTTATGCATCAGTTTTTGTATACTTACCATGAATGGTCATCCAAGAACCATGCTCGCCCCAGTCATGGAACCCAACGCCTCCGTAAGCAGGATCCCTGGTAGTGATCACGTTATCCGGGTTCTTGGCGTAGAGCTCTCGTAGCACTATCGATTCCTTCTCGCTGTTGATGATGGCGAGGTGAGCTCCTTCTCCGGTACAGGTCATGAACGCGCGCGACCAGGGCAGAGCACGACGGTGGAACTTATAGCAGCTTCCAGTACGGGAGTCCAATTTGTATTCTGTTCGGAAACAATTTAAAGTTAAAAAAAAAAAAGGTAAAGTTAAAGTAAAGGAGGTAAGGTAAAGTTTATCGTCGCTACAGGGAAGCACAACCGGCAAAGAAAAATCCCTAAGACTTTAATTTTAAGAATTAATTTCAAGTATTAAGTATTATCTATTTTTCTTATGTTCGTGTCAAAATTGTATTGTTTAAGTTCTCTTAACTATTCAAATCTATGAAGTAGGGCACTGGTGACCCGTAGCACAGGTTCTTATACCTATTTCAGGCACCAGTCTCTCACAACGTTTTTTTGTAATAAATAAGTTCATAATTAACATACATTTTGGATTAAACTTTATTATAAATTATATTTATTAGCTATTATTATTTTTATTCTTATTTTTAACTTCTTTTTAATGTAATAATAATAATATATGTTTATGGATGTTATGCTTGTGAGACAAAATAAATAAATAAAATAAAATAAATAAATAAATAATAAATAAAGTTTAGTTCACTTGTTACCCCAAAAGTCATCTAGAAGTCGATTCTCGATGACTTTCAAAACATGACACGGTAAGAGATAACACGTTATCTAGCTTTTGTTTTCTGAAATTCATCGCATTATTCAAAACAATCATGCAAAATAACGGTGTGCGTAAGTATTTTCTATCTATCTATCCTTGGAAGAAGCACGCTGAAGACAGGCTTTACAGTAAATTATAGGGCTTCTTACCGGAGTCTGAAGTACCACACTCATTGATAACTAATTTGGTGTTCTTCTTATAACAGACGTAGGGGAATGGATCAGAGCACTTGACGTCGGCTAGTCCACCATTGGCATGCGTCACCATCACCAGGCAACCTTCTTCATTGGCGTAGTTGTCGGGTTGCCCTGATATCCACATTACAGGTATCTTTGATAACGGTACTCCTGCAGAAAATAACCTCATTAGATATTGATTTGGAAATACGTCATACCTATGGCACATCCTTGAAGTAGGAAGTAGGAAGGATAGAATAGGATAAAACGTATACAATACAGGCATGAGTGCATGTCCTTCTATGAGAACACAACATCACACATACACGAACCTTCAACAGAATGGTAATCTCCTTTGGAGAATGAGGAGTGTATGCCGGTGAATATTGTGGACGGCTTCGTGAGGTTGTCCTGGGCTACAAACTCGATGATTGCTGCCCGAAGCGGTTTGGTTATGGGCGAAGCGAGAACAGCTCCTGGAAATTCAGAATGGTTTGAAGTTGGTTATTTGATTAATAGCTACTGTAGGAATATGTGGTGTAATATATATCCGTCTTGGCCGACTTCGACCACAGCGACTGATAATTGACTGGACAGGCATATTTAACTATGAGTACATTGAGTACATTGAGTACTTAATGGAGGGTGTGGATGTTCCATCCTCAGGTGCGCTCTATGGTGGCTTGCATACCCGAGTTTGTTGGTAAAGGCACGATCGCACTTTAGGCATGTCAGTACTCCACCGACGTAATTGTAAGTTATGGCTACTGGTGGTCGAGCCTTGAGCTAATCACGCTTTTTATCGAGCTCTTCGCGACGTGGTGTAAATAAGATAACTTGAAGGGTAATTGTCGAAGACAACCCCTTTTTGTAATCATTTAAACAAAGCTTATTAAATAATATCAGATTACTTAGATGACAAAAACGCAAGCGTTTTAAACTGAGTTATAAACTATGACCACTAAAAAAATGCTAGGCCCGCACTATCAGGTTCTTGTCTGCTTTTTCCTTGGTGTAAGGAGCCGCATTGGAACAGGCAATAGAATTCCCTAGTTTTCGTCGTCACTATTCTAAGTGGTCTGTAATAAGATTTTATTGAATAAAGAAACTTACTCTGAGTTTGAGTTTACCGCGGCAATACTTAAGTCAACAGTCCACTAAAGTCGACGAAAATTTTTTATCGACCCCAAATAAAAGTAGTCGTAGTCACTATGTACTACTCTGAAGAGAATAAGAATGTTATGATGAAGACTTGCCTTCAGCATGGCAGCGGATCCTTGCCTCCTGCCAGACTGCAGGAACGTGGTGCAGCTTCAACCATCCGTCTGCTCCCTTGCTGAACTTGTAGTCGAACCTGTAGTCTTTACCTCTCTGACCTAGGAAAAGTTTAATAAATATCTAAAACTAAACATATAGAAACTATAAAATGTCTTTATTGCATTTTGATTTCATTCTACATCCATTTGGGATGGATTTCGTTTTAAATTTATCTAAAAATAGTAGCTAAATCAGTGACTTACCAAAACAAATTGATATAAATATCACCAAAGTTGTAATTACAAGTTCTTTAATCATTTTAACTTAACTACGTCTATTATGGCCGACAATGAAACCTCAAATGAATACTCAGTCTTAGTCATTTTCATTTTAAAATAGATTATAACGTAATTTCAAATGCATCAAAGTACAGTCAACATAACAAATTATTTATGTACTAGCTGCGCCATGAGGTTTCACCCGCGTAAGTCCCGTTCCCGCGGGAATATTGGGATAAAAATATGTCTATGTCAGTCTCCATCCCTTCAACCATCACCACTTGAAATATCACGTCAATTCGTCGCTCCGTGCCGTTGCCGTGAAGGACGGACAAACAGACAGACACACATACTTTTCCATTTATAATTATTACAATATTGTTGGCCAAGTCTCTTGATGATGACTAATCGACAGACGGCGCCTACATAAAAGCGAGCGCACGGCTGCGCGCGCTCACTTTGCGGTTGGCTTTCGAACGAGACGGATGTCTTGGCTTCCTAGGACTTTGTGTTTCGTTAGGTTGTTCTGGTGTTTTCGTGGAGTTATGTAAACGTGTAGCCTATGTCAGTGCTTATTTTGGTTCAATGGTGTAAATTGGTGTTTCCTTTGATAACCTCAAATTGTTTGCTTATAAAGATAATTTTGTTTTGATGAGTTGACTAATTGTGTTAATAAATTTGTTCTTATTTTTTTAATGATTTTCACTTCTGGTTCCTAAAATCAGAAGTGGGATAGAATTACACTTCCCACTATCATCCTGATCGCTTTTATCCTGTTTTTCTTTGTTAAAGAATTTTTGAGGGTATTAAAAAAAAATCGAAGTAAACACCAATTTTCTTTGTTCGAGTCATATTTTTATTCGATGACCAACGTAGGTCTGTGCACAAGTCATGTCGATGCGAAGTAGGTCGTGAAACTTGACGCGATCTCGAAGTAGGTCAAATTCTTGTCGACCAGGTTTCGTCGTCGCGACAGGAGTGATGATTCGCGTAGTAACACTCGTTCTCGAAGCAGAATTCGTTCTAGGGATAGTTCGAAACGTAGGTCAAGGTCGAGTCGTAGCTCTCGCAAACGAGATGTGATCTCATGCAGCAAGCGTTAGATTCGATTCTATCTCGACTGAACACGGTTGAAGGTTGGTCTGGTACTCCCCTTGAGGTGTCGAGCGGCGAGTTGGTGCAGGGTCCTGGGTATCCTGGGTCTCATATCTCTCCGATGCCGCGCGGTCTAGCGTCACAAGTGTAACACATCTAATACTCCAGCATTGGAATCGACCGCGACGACAGGCGTTCTTCAATCATACCGTTACTGCGTCTGACGTACCCGTGAGTATTAGCACTTCCGAGTCCCATGGCGACCAAGGCGTCTTAGAGTCTGCGCGATTCTTAGCCGAGGTAATAAAGTCGGTAGGTAAAATTAAAGGTGCTAATTGTCATACGAGGTATTACCGACCCTTACGTCAGGGCGGGCGGCGGTAAATGCCAACTTATCGTGCAATGACCTAGTTTCGTTTTTGTCAATTTATGTAAAGCCTACCCGCACTAAACAAGATAGCCGAAATTTAACTTTCAAGCGGCCAGCTGTGAATCCTACGTGTAGTATGAGTTGTTTTAATGTAACTGTCGAGCCACAAGGTTTTTCACTGCCCGAAAAAGTCACGTGACAGTCTAATGATTTAATTTGTGAGTTTTGTAAGAAACCGGGACACAATGAAAACTTTTGCTTAAATGCTGTTAACAGTGATCTGAAAAACGCAATTATACTAATAGAAGGCGGCATATTGATACCACGATAGCTTGGTCCCTTGAAATCCTGTCTCCTAACGATGTCCAGCGGGATATTAAGTAAGCTAACATTCAATTAGCAAACAGTAAGTAAGCTCGTGTAAACTGAGTCGACTTTCCGTGATAACTGTTTCTTTTAACTCCCAAATCAAAATAGGGGTGTGTCATAAACTTGATTGTTACAAGTATGTGTGTCTGTCTATGGCCGATTTAGCTGTAGTTTGTTCAAAGCAGGTTTATAACGGTGGTTCTTATTCCTAAACACATTGTAAGCTGGCTGAGCCATTTAATGGAAGTGTAAGTGTGGATGAGTAATCGAGTTCCCTAATATGTAAAAGTTTAAAGCTGATTTACAAGTAGGTACTTGTATAGTGTCGAAAGTTAATTACTTTTAATTCTACGAACTTGTAGTTTAACGTGTCGTTCTACAACTGTTGGTTTACCATTTAAAAAAGAGATCTACGAAAATTACAGCTTGACTTTAATTGTCGATATGTTTGTTTGGTGACGAAAAGTCGTGCAAAGTCGTAGTTGAGTGGTTGTGTCTCAGGGGTTGTGATTTGTGAGTTCTGTTCGTGGTACGAACATCAATGGGTACTTCCATAACATCTTTTTATTTGTTATTTTGTACATGTTTATAACCAAGGTGCGATGGTGCACCGTTATCGTGTGTTTCGCAGATGTTTAAAGCGATGACGAGTCGAGCCGCTCTCGGTCACGTCACCGACAGCGCTCGTCCGGGTTGCGGAGTGATCGCTCGCGGGACAGGAGGTCCTGTGGCCGGCGGTCGCGCAGCCACACGCGAGATGGATCGCCGCACCGGCGCTCTTGCGATCGGAGGTCGCGCAGCATCGCGCATGAGGTTTGCGTGCAGTGGCAACAGTCACGCTGAGGTACCTAGCTGCCAGGTACGTGTGGCGCCGTTACCACCACGGAGTAACTGTGAGTTTTTTGATACCTACTAAAACGTTGTGTTGTTTGATCGAGGTATACGTCTTATGTGGTAAAGCGTGAAGCTTCTAAGTCTTCTGGCAGTGGGATCTGCCAGGAAAGGATGATTTCGATCAATAAAACTAGGGCTTGAAGCCTGGAGAGAATCCTTCAGATTTTGTTGCACTTTTTATATACGGAAGTTGAGTATCTGGACTGACTAATTGAACAAGGTCAGGTACGGCCGAGCTCAGGTATGATTAAAGCTCGCTCTGAATCACCAAAACTCAGTCAGATGTTTCATACTAGACATCCCTAATACTGACAGACATTCAGGTCAAGGTCATTTCTCTGCCAAGCTCTGATAACCTTGTTGGACCTTTGATCTCGTGTGCGTTTTTTTTCTGTACAGGGCGCTTGCTCCTGTGCGACCGGTCCTGTGGACGCGCTCTGGACGCGCTCTGGACGAGCGGTCCTGTGGACGAGCGGTCCGGTGGACGAGCGGTCCGGTGGACGAGCGGTCCTGTGGACAAGCGGTCCGGTGGACAAGCGGTCCTGTCAGCGTTCGATCCGTGCTTGTCTTGGTCTGACATTGCTTGCGTACCTGTCAATAGCCACCACTACGTTCTTATTCAACTCCTTTTCTTTCTTTCTCGTACAGAAATTCTCATGACAGTTACACTTACATTTCACTCACAATTAGGTAGGTCTAGGTAGGTCACTTAGGCACTTAGGGAGTCTAGGTAGGGCTAGGCATAGGCTGGTTATGGTTATTGATGGTGACGTATGTAATGGATGGATTGAGATGAGTAGGGACGGATCGGTGGACATGTCTTTCAATACTTGTCGGACGGCAAGACTCACGGTACCGCATCGCGGCCGGAACACTTGTGAGCAGTGCCTAGCACTCGACAAGGAAACTTTTAACTTGACTCTGAGACTCACGGTACCGCATCGCGGCCGGAACACTTGTGAGCAGTGCCTAGCACTCGACAAGGAAACTTTTAACTTGACTCTGAGACTCACGGTACCGCATCGCGGCCGGAACACTTGTGAGCAGTGCCTAGCACTCGACAAGGAAACTTTTAACTTGACTCTGAGACTCACGGTACCGCATCGCGGCCGGAACACTTGTGAGCAGTGCCTAGCACTCGACAAGGAAACTTTTAACTTGACTCTGAGACTCACGGTACCGCATCGCGGCCGGAACACTTGTGAGCAGTGCCTAGCACTCGACAAGGAAACTTTTGACTTGACTCTGAGACTCACGGTACCGCATCGCGGCCGGAACACCTGTGAGCAGTGCCTAGCACTCGACAGGGAAACGATCTTATGGTCGGAAGGGACATGCATCGGTTGATCTCCGCGACAAGAGACGGAGCCGGGCGGTCGAAGCTGGACCGCGATGCTGTGTGAAGATAGGAGCGTGTAACAGGGCCCTATTTTCATTATTTGAGACGTCTCTGAGATGAAGTATGTGAGAGCGTGCTTCGTTGTGATTCATGGTGTGCGATGTATGAATTAATTGAAAGTGTTTTCGGAGTGAAAGGAGAACGTTAAACTATCCGATTTTAAACCTTTGATGTCCGTTCTCATACGTTGCTTTTCAACAGGTGATGAACCTGATGAGACTAATGCATGTCCATCAGCTTCCGCAGCACAGGGACCAGCGCAGCGCGTTCAGCGCTCCATGCCTGTGTTAGGCGCGATCCGGAGGCGAGTTCGCCGTCGGCAGCTGTCGCCGGTTTCAACGGCACCACACCGCGTTCCCGGGTCGAGGACGACCCTCTGTCAGGAGAGGCCGTGTTGGCCAAGTCTCTTGATGATGACTAATCGACAGACGGCGCCTACATAAAAGCGAGCGCACGGCTGCGCGCGCTCACTTTGCGGTTGGCTTTCGAACGAGACGGATGTCTTGGCTTCCTAGGACTTTGTGTTTCGTTAGGTTGTTCTGGTGTTTTCGTGGAGTTATGTAAACGTGTAGCCTATGTCAGTGCTTATTTTGGTTCAATGGTGTAAATTGGTGTTTCCTTTGATAACCTCAAATTGTTTGCTTATAAAGATAATTTTGTTTTGATGAGTTGACTAATTGTGTTAATAAATTTGTTCTTATTTTTTTAATGATTTTCACTTCTGGTTCCTAAAAATATTATTATGAATTGTTGTTGCTAACTTAGTCAGGTAAAACTTAAAAGTAAAACTAAGTAAACTTAAGTAACTTAACAGGTTGACTTGCAGAAAAATCACAAAAATCCCAGAATTTTAAACTTTTTTCGATCTAACGCCAACTTTTACTTTTTACTGAAAGGTAAAGTTATTATACCCAACACAAATTATGATTATAAAAAAATTGCCTGTTGCAAATTGTGAAAAATGAAAGCTAGGCGCACACTAGGCGACATGTGACAGCTACAGCTCGACGACTAGACGCCCAGAATAAAAAGGCTCTAATAGTAAGAATCAGTTTTTGAATAAACATCTTATAACCATGAAACGGAGTGTTGACTGTACATTTTAAACTTGGTCACTTTGGTTTACAGGGTGTAAGTTAAGAACTTAATTTTATTGAACAATTACAAAAACACAGTAATCGTGAGATTAGAAAGGTAAAATGCAAATTATTATTTATGATTATAATTAAGTTGGTTTTCAATAAATGGATAGTTTTTAAACGAATTGTTAATTAAATTATATTCAAAAAATTTAATGTATAAAAATGTAAGTAGTTCTCAGTTATCTCAGTTGTTTTACAACACCCAGTATCAAATACTTTTTGGCTGTAATCGATTTTGTAATTTAATAACCACAAAAAAGTTGTTCAATTAGCGTGGATATTACGAGTATATAAATAATAGCTACTAAGTATTTTTATCGATAACCGGACTTCTAATAACTATCTTAGGTCTTAATAATAACTGCAATTAATAACAGCTCAGAAATAAAACAAATAAAAGTAAAAAACAAAAATATTAAAAACAATTCAGACGATAAAAGCGTCTAAAAAATTTATAAACAGTAATTTTCTGCAGAACTGTCCACAAAACCCATTTGTTTTTAACATAAATTAGATTAAGAAACTAAAATTTTTTTTTTAAATAATATATATTTTTATTCTATATTTAAAAAAAAAAAGATAATATAGAAAGTAAGAAGCGAACAGCAAAACCTTTAACGGTACCTATTTTCTTCGACTATAATTTTCTTTTTCAGACAGCCAGACTTTTATTTAGATGGCTTTTGGGGTACTGTAGCACCCCCTGTCATTATTGGTAGCGGTTTTTTACACCCGGTAGGTATATTAGTAAAATATTTTTCGTAATTGTTTACTATTCTTATGCTTAGTATCCTTAATAAATAAATACACTTGCTTACCTCAATGTTTAAAAATTATGTAAAAGTATTTGTTTTACATGTAGGTATTGTTTTGGGTAGATCTTGGTTCGCTTCGCTCGACTGATCAACAGTGCAAAACAACATTAAAATAATTAGCGTAAAATTTAAAATCTTAGATAGTTACGCGTTAATACGAATAATTCTTATTATTGGTTTAAAAACGGCGCCTGGTTACCGTCGAGAGGCTTGCAACCTGTCACGTAAGGAATTATAACTCTATAATTATGAGTACGATTCTACACATCGGTGAAAGAATTTTTTAAATCGGATGAGTAGTTTCGGAGATTACCTCCGTCAAACAAACAAAAACAATGAACAAAAATTTATTGGTACTTAAAAACAAAGAACAAATACAATTATAATAATAAAACAACAGATAAATACACTAAAAATATAAATAAGGATACGTTACTACATAATAAGGAATATATAAGGAATACAATAAATAAGTAGGTACTCGTAAATAAAGGAAAATCAGGGGAACATAATTACTGTAATATATTTCTAGCTGCGCCCCGCGGTTTCACCCGCCTAAGTCCCGTTCCCGCGGGAATATCGGGATAGAAAGTAGCCTATGTGTTAATCTAGGGTATCACCTACGAGTATCTAAATACCAAATTTCAACCAGCCGTTTTTGCGTGAAAGAATAACAAACATACATACATACATTCTCACAAACGTTCACATTTATAATATTAGTAGGATAGGAAGTAGGAAGGAAATAGGATAGTAGGATGCGTTATTTTGAGCGCTAAAGCGGTAAATGGTAGCTCTTGCAAGATGTATAAATATTATAAAAAGTAATGTTCGTTTGCTACACCCGTGGGTGTAGCAAACGAACGGGGCATGGTGCTCATAATAGTATCAGTGCAAAGCCGGGGCATGGTGCTTTAATAGTACTTATCAGGAGCTAGATTCTTGAACGACATTTAAACCATGACGTGGTAAGACATTGCACGTTATCTAGCTTTTGTTTTCTTAAATCCATAGAATTTTCAAAATAAGAACGCCGAGACGTGCCGCGTTAAGACATGGTTATTTGGAGAATAAGGCGCCAGTTCGCCCGAGACCACGGTTGTTGTAACACAATCGAAACGTCGGGAAATAATAATAAAAAAGGTATTAAACGCCATATAATCCTGTCTTTAGTTTAAATTATGAGTATAAACGGAGTTCGAACACGTTTTTGTTATCCTACACCGAAAAATAGTATGTACCTACCTAGTAAGTAATTAAGGTCAGCGAAGACTGAATTTTAACTCACGATCACTTGGTATGCGCAAAACGAACCGGATACAGGGAGTTTCGTAATGAGGCCGTAGATCTGAGTTTTAATTTAAATAAATCCGTGTTTTAAATTAAAATTGTAATTTTTGATGTAATTTGCATCTAAAGGTAGCTTTGCATGTCGAATTATCTTTCCGAAATAATCAAGAAAGGTTGAACTTCGCAGAAAACTTACGAAATACAAAATAGCCAGTCAAACAAAGTACCTAAGGCATGTCAGAACAATTAAAAGTACCTATAGATACTTCATTTCTTGAAGCGAGCTAATAGGAAGAAAAAATAAACTCACGTGATTGGTTGTCAATAATAATTGACTTTCTTGTAATTTCGGCTAGATTGTCAAATCATTTATCATTTGTCAAATCAAGCCAATCAGGAGAAAGACAACTATTTTCGATGACCAATCACGTGCGTTTATTTTTCTTCCTATTAGCTCGTTTCAATAAATGAAGTATAAGTATACATTTACTTACTTATGATGATGAGCTTAATTATGATATCAGATCATTGGTAATTATAAAAAGGTAATATATAGATACGCAGCGTTTGGAATAAGAATACCTATACTTCATTTATTGAAACGAGCTAATAGGCAGATTAAATAAACTCACGTGATTGGTCGTTGAAAATAACATT
Organism: Xanthorhoe spadicearia; assembly: GCA_947086425.1. Lineage (NCBI taxonomy): Eukaryota > Metazoa > Arthropoda > Insecta > Lepidoptera > Geometridae > Xanthorhoe > Xanthorhoe spadicearia. The sequence goes on from OX352206.1 coordinate 542,222, forward strand.
CTATATTGTCATTGGCTAGATTGTGAAATCAATTGTCAATTTTCAAATCTGGCCAATCCAATGATTTTCGACGACCGAAATGAAGTACTTATAGAGCCTTGGATTCTGACATCAGTTTAACTGAAGGTTTACGTGCAACCAGCAATGTAGGGTATGCACATTTGCATTTAGACTACTTGCGGTGTGGAACTCAGATGGATAATAAATATAAATCATGCAGCAACGAGATTTAATATGCTTTTGCAAAACATAACTCTTCAGGAAGACTGCGTATTTATTTATGCGTATTTATTATGTTATGAAAATGTGAAACATTGTCAGTTTTTTTTATGATTTGATGCCATAGCTGGAGCCAGAGCAAATTAAAAAGAAAAAATAAATAATACATAAAAAATAAAAAACATTTGGGGTTTATTCATAAAAACTTGACAATTTAATACAGGTTTTAGGAACGTTTTAGAACGTTTTTTTCTTGTCACTCATATGTCAACGAAAAGAGATAGCAACAGATTTAATATACGTATTAGCTAATACAGGTTTTAGGTCGAATATGCATGATGGGGAAAATGTATTTCTTTACGTCATCAAAGCTCACTCTTCGACATCGTCTTAGATTCTAACGGCCAACAAAATTCGTCCTCAAATACGGTTTCACACAATAATATAAGTAGGACTTAAAATAGAAAATAGAGAGGCTAGTTGTTAAGGTTCAATTTACAAAAGTCGTAATCACAGCTTTCAATAACAACTTGGAGAACTGTTTTCTCGACATTTTTTGTTCAAGCTTAGGGCACGAATTATTCAAGCCGCAAAGGAGGCAGCTGTTGCGAAGTTGGTATCAAGGTCACGTATTTCTTTAATTAATTATACTGAGGCCTCTTTTACTGTAGTATTGATACCATCCTCGATACAGAGTCAAGTATTACAAATATATGAGAATCTAATTCATACTAATATAGGGAATAAAAGGGAAAGTGTGTGTGTCTGTCTGTTTGTTTGTCCGTCTTTCACGGCAAAACGGGGCGACGAATTGACGTGATTTTTTGTGTGGTGATAGTTGAAAGGATGGAGAGTGACATAGGGTACTTTTTATCCCGATATTCCCGCAGGAACGGGACTTACGCGGGTGAAACCGCGGGGCGCAGCTAGTTATTTCATACATTTGAAATACTTGGCCCGTTAGCAAAGATAGTTAACTAAACAACTCGAAAACTGATGGTAGAGCTACCACGGCTAAAACTAAGTCGTGATTAGACAATTAGTTCTCAAATCAGAACCGTCGTATACCAACACCCCAGGTGGTTCCATAAAATTTTGATGATCTGTTGAGGATCTACGAACATGAACAGAAATGTACCTCGAAATTGGTCTCTCTTCACGAAATTAAAGTCGGCTTAGTAAAATTTTTCATTTTGTTTCTTTGAATAAATTAATTAATTTTGACTGATCTGAAAGAATTTGTCTACCGCCTTGGGAAACTACTCGTGATTGTTTTTTCATTTCATTTTCTAACTGTAGTACTTCAATATCTCCAAATTATATTGTCATAGGTACAAGATTCCGGGCAAACATTGTTGAGTCTCAATTAAGAGACCTTTGTGTGCACAACCACCCAACTTTCACCAAGTAGGTACGTAATTGTGTAAAGCTTAATAATGTGGTGGAAATGAGGCTATAATTTGAGTAATGGTTCTTAGATAACAATATTAAATGTGTGGAAAACTCGCAGATAAATCAAAATCTTTCGTTTAAGAATAAATTGCTGTTTGCTTGTCTCGCTAAAACTTAAAAAAAAAAAACTCAGGGCCTTACACCTTTTTTAGATGAATTATACAGCGTCAGGTGGCAATCTTTTGCCTAAACGTAACGGGACACTGTAGTGGCTATTCCAGCCTATTAAATCTCAAAAATGTCCCTGGAATAGGCTTGCCCAGCACCTAAACCTTCCTCTCAGCTTAGCCGGCCATATCCACAGAAAATACAAGGGTCAATACGTGTGGGGCTGACTAGCCGCGGGTTTCCTCGCGATGTTTTACGTCACCGTTTAGAGCTCATGATAATGCGCATATAAATGTCCAATGGCTATTTAATTTAATTATCTTTAGTCAATATTTTAGATACAATACAATTCATGTGAAAGAGGACATGAGTGTGAGAGGAGTGAATTCGGAGTTGGCGAGTGATAGAGATGAATGGAAGAAGAAAACATGTTGGGCCGACCCCACCTAGTGTGGGATAAGGGCAGGGAAATGATGATGAACAATTCATAATAGGTATACCTACTCGGTTCAACATCCTACATATTCCTGCTTTATTGTTTTAGTGCTACTCCGCTATTGCAATACCGTTATAAAGAAACAAAGAATGTGAGTGCAAGGTATTTGAATAAGGCGATGAACAGAGAAGCAAAAACGTAAAGAGAGAAAATCAAAAAAACAAGCTTCTAGTTACCATCTAGTATCAAAGTACGTCAAGATGAATCAAATGAGCCCAAACTCGGGCTGTTTCGTTTAATTACGGAGTTCTGATGGCCACCTTCCAGTAGTTCTTTCTTCTGTGGTAGTAGTCAGCTAGCATCGGCATATTACCAAGTAGACACCTAATAAAGGGTTAACGCTTTCAGATAACACATTAGATAAATAGATCTTATAAAAATCCACACCCACTTACGTTCGACCACTAACGACCAGATAAGTGACCCGTGAACATTACTGATTTGTCATGATTTTCCGTGACCGTGAACGGACCAATAAGCGCTCACTTTTGCGCTCCCACACACCCTGAGTTGGTTGACAGACTGTTTTGTATTGTTAGTATGTAGGTAATAGGAGTCTACTGGCTAATAAGTCGATGTCAGAGTAATTCAATAAAACGCTTCGCTTATGAACACAACACCTGCAACAACTACAGAACAATGTTCCCATGTCCATTACAGTGATTGCAGAAACCTTCATTTACTGAAGTATTTTAGTTGCGTAAAGTAAAACTAAGTATGATTTCATACTTTAAATTCTTCAAGTTTGTAGATATACGAGTAGACTGATGTACTTTTACTTTTAGCAAGTGGCAACTCTGGTGATGGAGTAAGGCTAAAAGAAAGAAAAAAAAAATATGTGTATTTCGTAGGACCTCAAGGATCGCTCAAAATAGTACAGTCTTAAAAGCTAGGTGACTCTATTGCCTGTTCCAAAACAACTCCCTGCACTAAAATGCGTCCGCCATGACTTTTAAAGCTGAGACTGACAATTTTACGATCCCTCCGTAGCACGGAAGCGCTCAGTTGGTGATACCATTTATGGTATTGACCGCGAAGGAAGGATATTTTTTTATTATGATTTTAAAAGACATTTTTGAATCTGTGATGAATATTTTAAAGACAAAGCAAAAACTTAAAACTTTAGTACAGAATGAGCGCAGAAACTAAGAAAAAGTTTATTTTATTATTAAGTTTACTTAGAACTTTGCGGCTTAACGCGCTCTCACATGATCCTTCATAAATAATTCACTTAAAAACTATCCTGGAAGATTCCTGGAAGCTTTCAAGGCATCAGCTTATACGTGAATACTTATTAATGTATTTATTGACGAGATAACGTCTTACACTTGTCCATAAACCGACTGCACATAATTATAAGATTTTTATTATTATTAAAAAGTAAGTAATAGATACCACAGATAAAATAATACTATGTAGTAATACTACAGATGGTCCATCTAGAACATTAATTTCACTCCGGTTTTTCTTCGGCCGCCCGAAGAAAAACGGAGTGAATTTAATGTTAGAGATGAGGTACCAGTGGTAGATGGCACAAACATAGAGAGATCTTCTGTTCTCAGAAATATGTGAAGTAGGGCTGTGAATGATGATGATGAAATAAAGGTAAAAGTATCAGTGAACCACAACTTATATTTAGTAAATAACAAGTACACATTTTAAATAATTAATTTATCTCTAAGCATAATACCGGGAGTCAATTGAATGACAAGGAGGTTCCATGGACCTGAAAAATATACTATTATTGGAATAAATAAATAATAAGAAATATCCTTAGACATTCCACAATTTATGGCGTCGATTAAATTTACCTCGTCGTTTCGGTGGCGTTACAGTCACCGTGGTCACGAGTAGACTCAGTAGAGTCTACTCGTGACGTAATATGATTTCAATACGCGATTATGTCCCGTTAATATTTATAAATATACTTCTCGGGTTGTTTATTATTTGATCGGATGAGACAAGTCCCAAGCCTCCATCTGTCTGCAGAGAGCTATCGTTTCAGTCTCTGTGGCAGTACTGGATGCTGTTACTCGTGACCTCCTGCTGATGCTTCGATGAGTCAATGATGTACCTGGAACTGACGAAAGTACGTAGTCAAGAACCTACCTATCCACCAGTTTCTGATTGGATCAGATTTTTTTTTACCTAATCTAACATTAGGGATTCAGTTTTTATTTAGTTTATTTGAAATTAACATAGAGTGTTGTTTGTTTTGAAAAATAGTGTAATAGTGTAGTGTGTATAGTTTTTTGTTTGTATTATTTTAAATTTTTTACTACATTATGGAAATGAAATAAAAAAATGAAAAGAAATATGATCACGACTTACGAATATGACCCAGGGAGCGATTCCATGACCTTCGGAACGAAAGTCGAATTACCAATGCACGACCAACAAGGTATCTTTATCAGTTACGTAGGGCTGACCTAAATCTAGCAACAAGAATGAGAAAGCTTGTGATCTAAAGTCATAGCTACACACTCAGCCCTTGTGAAAACAGGGCATGAATATTTTACACGTCATCAGGCAGTCCCATTTCGCTTTGCTAGACGAGCTTGGTACTGGAAAATGAAACTTAAATACAAGTGGTATGAGTCGAATTCTGTAGGAATGCTGCATCAAGAATTTCAAAAATGCAGTATGGATGTTTGTAGTAAACTTCGATTCGTTTAAACTGATTTTAATTATTACAACAATTTTTAAATGTATTACAACAATGCGATCTAAAGTTTTCGTTCGTAGGTAGGTAAACTGGATATAAAAATGAGGTAAAATGAAAAAGATAAAGTTCTAATCTAATCTCTAAATGTGTGCGGAAAAGGGATCAATAAGATGGTTTAATAATAATTATTACCAAGAAAAGATCTTATAGATAAAACCTCTGATGTATTTTATAGACACAGAGTAGGTATAATTCGCGCCACGTAAAAAGAACGATGAGGGAAATTACGTGAAAAAGTATATATGCGCACGAGTCACTCGCTCACGAACCAATAGCACGCGCTCAATCAACAGTGTGAAGTGCGCCGCGTCACCTCTCCTCCAATCCCACCTAAGTTTCCTTAAAATCGCCTTCTGCGCAGCTTTTATCAGCGTTCTTTTTACGTGGCGCGACCTATACTTAGATTAAAATTAAATTGCTCTTTAATCTAACTATTCCTAGAAACATGAAAGGAATATCTCGTTTTAATACATCCAGTCTGGTGAAGTTCCGCTTCCGGACGGAAGTCGTGTTCCATGCCACCGGAAGTCAATTCAGTGCTGACAGTATTGTAACTGCGATAGTTTCCGACATTTTGGAATAATGTGTAAGTTTTTTGATGAATTAAACACGAGAGCTAAATGATTTTACAACAAGAAGCAAAATTGTTAAAAAAATTCATGAGAAGAGAGCAATACAATGGGCGACCTTATCGCTAAGGAGTTATCTCTTCCAAATAACTTAGCATGAAATGAAAATTAATGAGATGTTTGGATTTACTAGCAATTTATAAGCCAGAAATAAAATTACAAAATAAAAGCTTTTGGCTTTTAAAAATAAAAGCGACAAAGAAATTCGAACCTAAACGCGCGTGTTTCAAGTATTTTTTCCTTCCATTTTTGATTGCCCAGTCTGAGCAGCTATCATCATTATCATCACAATAAAGCTTTTTGTTCTTAGTGGTAAAAGCTTCACTCATCAACTCTGTAACAAGTTATAGTCATACATTAATTTTGTTACCTGACAACACATACCTACATTATTATGAAAAACAAATACTTTTATACTTACATTGAGATTTGAGCCTAACGACATCTATACTAATATTACAAAGAGGTAAAGTTAGTTTGTTTGATTGTATGTTAGACGGAGGTAATCTCAGAAATTTCTCAGCCAATTTTAAAAAAATATTTCGCCGACGCGACGTGTAGAATGGACTGTCGGGATGGTTATAGGCTATATTTTTAGGTAGTTTAATTAGTAGGTACCCTGGAGAAAAGCAGGACGTGCTGCTAGTTATTTTGTCTATTTTTTTTTAATGTTTCATTCCAGTTCTAGTTTCTTCCATTGTATTATTTGTGTACCTACCTTCTGTTATTGTGATCGTCTGTGCTGTGTGTTCTCCGAAATAAAAAACATTCTTATTCTTATTCGTATTAATAAATTAGGACAAAATTGTTTACCTGGATTACGTTTCAGCCAGTGTGTAGCCGTTGGCGTTGGTTCGACACTATCAGAATGTTTATAAGAGACAGTTTTTACTAAACCCTTATCATAATACGCCTCCTTCTCCTGAAACAGATAGAGTAGCATTATTATTCAAAAATTAATTAGATTAGAATGAACGGCTTCTAAGTATTTTATCGGATAAATAACATCGCGGAAGTTATTGATTACTAAATGGTATTTTAAATAAAATATTTTGATGAAATAAATGAAAAATGATCACGTAGCTATTACATTTTCTTTCAATCTTTAATAGTCGTTTATATCGTTTGAAGATATCTTAGGGGTAGTACTGTAAGAGGTCCAAATACATATCGATGCAGGCAGTTGGGGCGAAATCAATTTATATTTGATTTTGATGTTCAAAAACATTACCGGCGAGACCCGAAGCCCGTGTATCCGAGGGTTCTCCTCAATCATCCTCCAGAAATCCTGACACTTCCTCATGATGAACTCACTATCATCAACTCCCTCAATTGGTGAGAAGTCTATCCTCAGATGCTGGTTCCGAAGAGGCTCTCCGCACTCCTCGTCTTTAAAGTTCAGGGTTTTGAAACCATCTTCACTGTAAACTGCCTTGGAGAAACTTCCAACTTTGTCTGAAAGTGGAAATTGAGGCGGAGAGAACAGATTTACGAAAAATCCAATACTCTTTATTTATTAGACTCTCCAATACAACATTTTGGCCTACAAATCACTAGATGACTATATCAGAGGCAGTCTTTAACAATTTACCTTTCAAGACATCTTCCACATTCTCACCTTCCTTTACGGTCTCATCTTCTTCTTCTGCGGCCTCTTCATATTCTTCTATGACTCTTTCTGTCCCTGTTCTTTCACTGTTTGTCGACTCATGTCTATGTGAAATCACTCTTTCTTCAGGCTCACAGAGTATTTTGTGTTCAGGCCAATGTTTGGGCTTTAATATCTTACTCAGAGAAGCAGTAGTCGTAGAGTTTTGGCTATTGTTAGGGACGTTTTCATCATTGATAAACGATTGATATTGTTTTAATTGAGCTTTCGACATTTCTAGTCAAATTGACCTGCTCCTATTAGCAAATTTTCCATCATATTTTTTGTCAAACATCATACTTTGTTATCAGGGTCAGCAAAGAGTTTAGAACTTCTCTATAAACTATAATATTTGGTTTAAATTCTTAGAAAAAACTTTGGTTTATAATGCACCTATGCCGAAGGTACGCGGCCGAAGTTCCAGAGCTGGTATAACACACCATTCAAGCTTTATTTTTGCTTATTTTATTTTTGAGCTTAGTTTTTGAGCCCCTGTGAGTTTTCATTTTCGGAACTTGTCGGTGGTGGAACTACCCATTCAGATTGACGTCGGGTGACAATTGACAATTTAGAATCATTGACTTTGATTAATCTACCTGACGCACCTGACATCGAATTTACAATTAACCAAAAAATATTTTATTGAAAATCACGGATGATACAAACATAGATTCGTGTGAAAAATGGCATCGAATAGCCAAACCACGCTCAAAGTGAGTGAATCAGTCTGGTCTGCGTCTACCAGCAACCCTCGGAAACCAGAGTCCTTCAGTTTGTTCGGCGACGGTTCCTGCGGGGAACCGCTGATGACCCAACATCTTGTGCTGGACTTCACGCCTGATCAGGAGGTGGATATTGACTATCATCATAACCCTATCCCACGTTCCAATGAGCAAGTGGCTAACTCTAATGACGAAGATTTTAGGCCGCCTAAAGGCCTCGAACTCCTTAACGACTTTAAAAGCCGGGACCGGCAATATACCTAACGTGCCCTGTGAAGCACGGAAGCGCTCAGTAGTTGATGCCACTTGTTTTCATGTTTAGACCGCTTCATCGTTGCGTAACTTCGGCAATCTATCAAGAAGGTTTGCCACGAGCGTCCCTGAGTGGGGTCGGCACAATTTTTTTTCTTTTATTCATATCTATAATTCGTCATTCCTCAAAAAAAACTTTTATCTCTTTCACACAATCCATAAACTTTATCGTCTTTCCTCTTCTTGTATATCCACGCTCATGCTCGTAACTTTTCAGGTGGACAATGACTATGTCCAAAAGAAATGCTGCGCATTCTGGGAGTTTATTGACAAACAGCCTGAGCTGCAGCATATGATGGTGTCACCGGTTGGTGTTTGAATCTTTTGCCGCGGCCACACCAGAGAGGGCACGCTTAAACTAGGAGGCAAGCTTAGTTGTCGGGATGACAAGGACAAAGCCAAGTGACTCAGCGAGCGGTGGGGTACATGACGTGCCTTGTACTGGCTCACTAGGACAAGTCATCGAAGCAGCCAGCTAACCTCTTGCTACTAAGCGTGCCACATGCGGTGTGGCTTGGCATTAAGTAGTTTATTTTTTTGGTTGCGCACATTGTGAATCTTTTAACGAGTGTCTGGCGATGTCGAGTTCTTGGCAATTTAATCACAGTGATGTTTTGAATTCTTTAATCAGTCGATATTGAAAAACGATTTCTGCATTTGCTAGCACGTTTTTAAGAAAAAATCTATTCCATATTAAACTAAAAGTATAAAATACTTTTAAACTAATAGCACAGAACAGAAATGCTAATATCTCGTTTCATTGTTCAATTCTCCGAGCAACTACGTATCCGCTAACATGACAGAACTCCATACAATTAAGCTACTAAATTAAATTTGCAGTTTCAACTTTTTCAGCAGCCGGATAGTTATCGGAAAAATATCGAAACAAGTGTCTCTTCATTTAAAAACGAACCGACTGAAATTCCAGAACAGATCATGCATGAGAGGACTGCTGTATCGATGCTTGAAATAGTGGAGAGAAAAGGTATTCATTTATTTGTGTTGCAGGAGTTTTTAACATCAAAAAAGAGGATAGGTATGCGACTATGAGATTTAATATCTTGCATCATGTATTTATTATGGTATCTTTGATTGATTTGATATTGATTTGATTTGGTTTGATTGTACCTATGTTTTTACAATAAAGAAATGTATCTAAATATTATATCAGTCATCTGGTTACCATAACACAAGCATTAAGTTGCTTAGCTTGGGACTAGATGACGCTGTGTGGAATGTCCAAGAATATTTATTTATTTCTGTATTTTATTTAATCTGGGTCTTTTACTCGTATATGTATTTTAATATTTGTGTAATGATCTTCTTAGTTAATTAATTTATTGTCAGGTTTAATCGACCGCACTTTCGAAGCTAAGCTCCCGCAGTCCCAATGCTCACTCGGCTCCAGAGAGTACCTTGAGAATGAAAGCAAATTGCCACGAGGAAGGAACAGCACTCAAAAGACTGGTAAGGACTGCTGGGGACTTGAACTATGGACGTATACCTTCCTACAAGGAGTCTCTTTCTAGCAGCGTCGACATCTTGGCAACCTGCCACGTAGGGAATGCTAACTTTGAAATGGAGCATTTACCAAATTGTATTTGCAAATATTTCTGACTACCCTCTTAGTCGTCTTTTATGGATCTAAAAATGCTAGAAGATCTGAAAGCATCGACTTATTAGCCAATAGACTCCTAATACCTACATCGCACAATACCAAAAATTTTGACAATCAACAGAGGTGTACGGGACCGGGAAAGTGAGCGCTTATTGGTCCGTTCAAGGTCACAGACAAATCATGACAAATCGTAAGGGGGCGTGGATTAACTAATGTGTTATCTGAAAGCGTTCATCTTTTATTAGGTGTCTACTGGGTATTATGTGGATCTATATTGTGTCTATCGGAACTTGGTAATCCTTCTCAGCATTTGCTTCAGAAACTTTTTACTAATACATGTATGTATAAGAATGTATAAGAATCGTTCTATCCCCAGTATGTCGATGCAGCGGATCCTTTTGCTCCATTTGCCGCCAGAAAGAGGCGTCTCCCTCCTCCCCACGTGCAGCGGACCTCTGCCAGAGAATGCAGGAATGGGACGCGAAGCATCCTAAGTTAGTTCTTTTGCATTAACCTTTAAAAAGATCTTAATGATAGTTTCGACCCCGGTAGGACCCATTCCCACAACGGGATAAATGTTTGCATGATCTGCAAATATTTGTCTCGAGTCTGGGTGTTTCAATGTATAATATACACAGAAAAATATCTATGTAGTGTATCAGTCATCTGGTTAGCATAACGTTGTGTGGAATGTCCAAGGATATTTATTAATTTAAATAATAAGTCCTTTAAACAAAGGATTGGTCAAAATTTTGTGGTCACCAAGTGTAATATCGCTACTCTTCCTAAACTATACAAAATAAAAAGACGTGTGGCACTCGGGGACTGCCGCGGTAAAGCTAATTGCATGCCACCTAGAGGTGAGTTGCTGAACTGAAGTGACAAGCGTTAGGTTTTTTCGTTACGGAATTTCTGGATTCGGTCTCCACGCTCAAGGCCCGCGATAGAAGCTATGCAATAGCTTAAAACATTAGCTGAAGTATTAAAAAAAAAGACTCATTTCTAATTTGATATTCTTCCAGGAGCATGGAACCTCCAGGACATCCTCCCGCACTCTCCCATTGTGTCATGCAGAGGAAGCTGCTCCCCTAACTTATTATATGTGTTATAAAACAACAAACACACACTAAAAAATACGCGAATTTTAAGAAACATCTTTAAAGAATCAAATTGCTCCGAAAATGTAAATTGTTAATAACTAGCATCACGCCCCGGCTTGCACGGGTGTACTTATTAAACTACCGGGATAAAATACAACTAAACATCCAAAATAATAACCATCCGGATAGTCTATTCTACACATCGGATAAGGACTTTTTGAAATCGGCTGAGTAGTTTCGGAGATTTTCACTTTGTTGTGATGAGTTAAGTTTTGATTCAACGTCACAAAAAATTAAAAACATTAGCTATTATTATAATTATCATTATAGATATTTTCTACAGAACTAATAATGTCATTGTTAGTGCTTGTTTTTTTAGTTACTTTACTTACTCTAAATAAAGATATAACAATATTTAGATATAATACTTTTTATCATTGTGTTAAACCACACATATAAGTAGGTATGTCATGGAAAAAAATTTAAAGAGCTCAATAAAAGTTACGACTCGGCTGAGACGCCGAGGTCACGGGTTCGCTCCCCGCTACGGGACAAATGATTGTATGTTCTGCAGATATTTGTTCCGTGTCTGGGTATTTTCTATCTTTAGTATGTATGTATTTACAAAAAAAAAATGTATCTAAGTATTATATCAGTCATCTGGTTACCATAACACAAGCATTAAGTTGCTTAGCTTGGGACTAGATGACGCTGTGTGGAATGTCCAAGGATATTTATTATTTATTATTTATTTATTATTATTTAAGTACCTAAGTAGAAAGTGTAAACATGTTGTGGTCGCGTTCATGAACTTTTTAGGAAACGCTTAAATTAAATTAACGTGCAATTAGCTAACGAACCGACTTGTTCCCTGTAAAGTACCTTACGTACAAGGTGTAAAAACATAACCTCTATAAATTAATCCGTGGTTAAATTAGGCATTATTCAGACAATTATTTTAATATCTGACTTAATCATAATCATCATTGTATAAAACAAACCAAGGCAACATAAATAGACTGATTATTATCAAAATGTAATCTTATATTTGATATAAATAATAATGGTTTTTAAATATTTTTATTTTGTTATTAGTAATATTATGCAGATTTCGATCTAAAAACGCGTTGATCTAAAAATAGTTTAGGATAAAATTGTAATTGGTCACACAAGTAGAATAGAATAGAATAAAATTCATTTAGCAGAGTACCTGTGTGTCTTCTATCTTATGCAAAATAACACTCACCAGCTCTTTTTTTTAGTACATGACAGAAGGCCTTTTAGGCCTAGAAATTTCAACTCTAAAGTTATACACCAACTCGTCCGAACTCATTTGTTTTCTATTTCGCAACCCTAGTCATGCTGCACCCAGTATTTACAAAAATAGCTTCACATTTGTGCTGCTCGTGTGAATGTAATGAAAATTTTTGTGTTATAATTAATCAATCATTGTTGAGACTAGTTTTTTTTTTATAAAATCTTTAACAAAATCTTAACTGACTTTATCAAAAAAAGTTGTAATTTACCTATAGGTACTTACTAACTTTTTGTAAAAATGAGGTAGGTACTTAAATTAGGTAATAAAAAGCACTGATTGCTGCAAAATCGTATAATATAAGATTATCGGTTAGTTCCTGACTCCAGCGTTGGCACGCACATAGGATTCCACGTTGCCGATGGCGAGCGACTGGTAGTTAAAGTAGTTGGTCGGGTTCCAGTTCACGTTCGACGGCACGGCGTCGAATGAGCTGCCAGAGTTCAGTTGGTTCACAGTATTCACCAAGTTACCCATGGGGCTGGGAGTGCCGTCGGGGTGGCGCCACGCGCGCGAGTTGTGGAACACGTTCCTTTCAGCTCTGATAGAAGCCCCTGCGCCCACACCGATACCGTACGTACCCATGTCAGTATACAAGTTGTTCAGCACGTGCATCTCCGCGTAACGCACCCTAGGGTTACGCTGCTTGGTGCCCTGGAACCAATTGTACACGAGGGAAGTCTTCAGCTTGCCCAAATCCTGAGAACCGTTCGAGTCGCTGTGTCCGACGAGCATGCACTTGTTGTGGTTCCTGAAGATGTTGTTGGAGACGGTGATGTAGTTGGAGGCGCGCTTGATGTCGACGAGGCCGTCGTGACGCATCTGGTTGTTGGGGATGTTGTTCGAGATCCACGGGTCGTCGGCGAACTCGTTGTGGTCGATCCACACGTACACAGCGGTCTCGCAGAGAATAGCATCCACCTCAGTGAACTCACCTTGTACCTGGCCGGTTATTCCTCCGTTGCCGTTGGGCCTCTCGCCCTGCGCGAAAGAGATAGCGTTGAAGAATCTAATGTGTTGAATAATCACTTGAACAGCATTACGAATCCTCAATCCTCCGCCGGTGATCGTAGCTCCCACACCGATGATGGTTTTATAGGAGCCGACGTCGAGGACTACACCGGGTGAGTTAACGAAGAGCACGGTGAGGTCGATTCTACCGTGGACGTAGACGATTCTATGGGCGTTGCCGGAGATGGCGTCGCGGAGCGCCCAGGCGTCGTACACGTTCCAGACGGCCCCGCCGGCGCCGCCCACGGTGCCGCTGCCGAAGCTAGCGAAGCCGAAGCTCCTCTCCGACCTCTCTGAAGTCAGAGTGGCGTTCTGCGCCTCGCTCACCGGAGTCGGCAGCGCCTGAGCGCACACCACGACAGCCAATACAAACAACCACTTCATGTTTACCTCACCTAAGTGAATTATCCTCATACTTGTCATCACCGTATATTTATACCCAGCACCATTTCTTAATGATGATAAGTAATCTTTGATTGATGTCTATCGCAATTGGTAAAAACCAAACCAATCAATCAAGTAAATTATCACCAAAAATACTTGAACGATCAGTTAATATTACTAATCTGATTTAATTGTTCAAAGCTCCGAAGATCGAGATCATCATTTTTTTTAAATCGGTCTAATCGATGTAATAATCCGTGAACAAACTGACATAAAATTAAACAAGGAAGCGCTCTACTGATTTCCAAATCATGACCGCTCAGAAAACTTTTTTAAACTTTAACGATATATCAAACGTAAACGTAAACGTAATGCCCTAATTTTATAATCAACGTACGGATGCTGTAGGTCCATTACCATAGCACCTTTGTTTTTATTTCAGAATTCAACTATTAATTTTCATTACTCTATGCTCTGCCATGCCATCTCTATACCCAGCAGTGAGGTGAAGTCGGGCTGTGAATGATGATGATGATGATGATGCTCTGCCATGCAAGACATTTCAGCATTATTGTAATGAAAGTGCATTTTTTATTCTATTTATTCTGCGTTTCATTAAAATGAACATACTAATTTACCAAAATAATGAAATGCAACCACTGATTTTAAAATTGTTTACAAAAATATATTTAATTTGCAAATCTTACAAACTACTTTGGTAAGTAATAATTTAATCTCTAAATAATAATAAAAATTAATTAAATCACGGCCATTTCCAACGACAACTACGTCAATGAGATTGCATTTGTTTTGCATCACCTGTTTTTTAATGATTTGCAAAATATCTGATATGACTTTATTGAATAAATATATTTTGACTTTTGACTTTTGTGTAAAGTAAAGACTTATGACAAAGTAGTACCTATCATTACATTTAGTTACTTTTTTCTTTTGACTTATAAAAACTAGCTCAACTATGCAAGTTAAGCAAACTTATTCGGCGTAGACAGTTTGTAGATTTTCTAAGTCTTTCCTTTGATTTTTATTTTAATTTATTTTATTTATTCAACAAAATCCACAGCCCTTAAAGTATAATAATAAATCTAAATTTAGACTAAGCTTACGGCCAATGACAGACTTACATTTTATAGATAGTGCTTATAAACAGACAGCAATGATTTGATGTGGAATTCGAAGAGGGCTAAGATACTTTGGCTCTAAGGAACCGCTGGCCTCAACCGTTAATTTATTTATGGACATTACAATAAATAGTATAGTACATAGAACTGAAATTACGTACCTACATTAGTAGGTACCCCGCACAAGATCGACGCATGTGGAATTGTATCGTGGAGGTCTCTTTTGGGTGCTGAAAAGATAAATAAAATATAAAGAGTGTGTCAAAATATTAGGAAATAAATACATAAATATCCTTGAATAAATATCCACACAGCGTCATCTAGTTTTTATCTTCTATATATCTCTTTCAGCGCCATTACCTCCGTCAAACTAATAAACAAATCAACACTACTTCATAACTATACTTCATTTATTGAAACGAGCTATTAGGAAAAAAAAATACACGTGATTGGTCGAAAATAATTGGATTGGCTAATGTGACAATTAACAATTGATTTGACAATCTAGCCAATCACGAGAAAGATAATTATTTTCGACGACCAATCACGTGTGTTTATTTCTCTTCCTATTAGCTCGTTTCAATAAATGAAGTATAGTGTAGATATTTGTCACGCTTGAGATTCAGTTCTATAAAATGTTAATCCAGGTAAACGTATTAACATAACTCTAAAGTTCATTTAAAAGTTTCAAGAGCCGACCGGATGTTAAACAGCTTTTAAATTGCGATTATGAATTCGGCTTTTGAGGCTAACTTTTCACTTAAAGTTACCTGGCTACCTGGCGATCAACGCACTTTAACTTAAGTTTTTTATGAGAAACCTTTAAATTATGAAGGCTATAGGCTCGTATTCAAAGACTATACTCAAGCGTAAATCATGTCTCAAGCGGTGATTCATAGCTCAGTTTTCATAGAGAACTGTCAAAAATCGATGCGTAAACGTAGACTCACGTTTGAGTGAAGTCTCTGAATACGAGCCTTAGAGTCGAGGTCTTAAAGAAGTAGCATTAGGTTGACAAAAGTAATTTGTGGAGAAAAAATAATGAATGTGAGTTTACTGATCGAAAATTCGATAATGAAAAGTGTGAGCTGTGACAATAGAGAGATTATTCTAGCTGCAAAATGTTATGTATATGAAATTATTTCAGTACTTACACACACTCAGGTGTAAGGTCGCTCCATTTAAAAAGAACGCTGAGGGGAAAAGCTGCTCAGTAGGCGATTTTAAGGAATATTAGGTGGGATTGGTGTCGGGGTGACGCAGCGCACTTCACACCATTGATGTAGCGCGTGCTATTGGTTCGTGAGGGAGTGACCCATGCATGCAAACATACCCATCCCGTTCCCCTCATCGCTCTTTTTACGTGGTTCGACTTATATCACTTCCTTTCGTCATAATGCTAAGTTATTATATTGTCTGTTCCAACATGACTTTAAATAAACCAACAAGCAAATATTTAAATCATAAATTATGATTATTGATTTAAGTCTTTGCCAGGAAAGACTGGCAAGAACACAGGTGGATGTTTCCTCGTGGCTAAGCTATTTCGCCCAACAAAAACGCCAAAGAGGATTCAATCAAAATCTATTAAAATTTAGCAGCTAACGTACCTTGTCAAGTTGATAATGTCATCCATAATATTGTAAATATAATTACTTAAATTCCTAGTCACAGAAGAAGAAGTGAAGTGGAGTGAACTTAAATTCCGTGTAATGATCGAATAAAATGATTCAATTGCCAAAAATCAATAGAGATCCAAAGGAAACTGCAAAGTTGTGCCAGTAAGTTATCAGGGACACAATGTCATTAGTCAGGGATCATAATAATCTAAATTATAATAAATACCATACTACTATGTTTTCAGATGTCGGCCTGTCTGCAAAAGCCGTAGGAGAGAATGGAAGGGCGAGAAGCAGAATACATCTGCAGAACTGCTTCTTGAGAGGAAACCACTTGCAGAGTGTTTTAGGAGATGGCCAACTGTTAGTAACGCATCCAACTTAAGGTGTCTCAGTGCCTATAGCTAACTTAGAAATGTCCGTAGGGCTTTCGCCACAGCAACGTTGTTATCTGTCGAAAAGTTTCACACAGTTTGTGTTGTAAAAGCAAAGTTGCTATGATGGACCTACGGACATCCGTACGTTGATTATAGAAATCGAGCATTAATGAACTGGTTTTGACCACTCGTTTCAGAAAGTGTATCCAAACAGCCCCTGTCCACTCTTCGGACGCACCAAGCGTGTCACCGCACAAGAAAGAAGCACATTCCTCAAGCAAAAAGTAGTCAGGATATGTCAGGCGCCTGTAGATGATGCAGTCGACACCCCGTATTTGAGATATGCTGAAATGGCCAAAAAACTTGGTAACTTTTTAGCAGATGGTCCATCGCCAGCTACTGCGAGCTAAGCTAAACTAAGAGCCTGTCCAGAAAGCGCGAGTTGACACGCGCGTAAATCGCGCTTTCTGGACAGGCTCTTAGGTAGTTTAGCTTAGCTCGCAATAAGATGCCACAAAAGAAATATCAAAATTGAAGTTGACATTTTAACTATGTACTCAATTGACAGTCGGGCAGGAAAGTAACTTTGCGACCCTAGAAACACAAAATACTTTGAACCCTATGATCATTTAACTTCGTGCGCACATTTCGTGTTTGAGTGATGTAAACATAATATATATAATATATCGTGCCTGGAAATATCAATTAACGTAAGGGACAAACCCCTGGTGTTCAGTAGAGCCAAAATAAGATTTTTTTTTTGGAAATTGATCTGTATCTTTTTTGTCTGACGTCCTATTGAGATGCTTCCAAAGGCAAAGTATCTTAGATTTTTGGCGGCTTTCTTACTATGTTTTCAAAAATACGAAAAAACTTATGGTTTTGGAGATAGCCTGTCCCTTACAGCAAAATTTTAAGTAAAGCTGTACCTTACGTTATTTAAAATAGAACCGAAAACAGACTACGATGATGTAAGTCACAAGTCAAAACATAATGCAATGAGTTATTTTAACGTAAGGGTCTCTACCTAGTTTTCAATTTGCTGTAAGTATACTGCAATCTATAAAATCAACCTTATAGTTATAGTAATTAATATCATTTTCTTGCCTATGAGTGGTATAAGATTTTTATGAAATAAAACCATAGTAAGTTATATTTAAATCAGCTAGTTTTAATTTAGATATCACACTAATTTATTATAATTAAAAGGTATTTATTAAAACGAATAGAAACATAATGGTAGATTATTTAAAATTGTCATTATTTTGTGCAAAATACGAGCCTATCATTATTAAGTCAACGTCTTTAGTAGTTACCTAATTAAAATCTTCGGACATTTGGCATTTGATTGCAAAAAGTATACATAATGTTATTATTTAACGATGATAGACGAGCAGCTACTATTGGTATGTCTATATTATTATCACACAGTGTTGGATTAGCCTTTATAGTTTTTGTATTGTTAATATTTTTGAGCACTGATTTTTTATATAGTAGTCAAGCCTGTTTTTAAGCGCGTTGGTAGAAGGAGCTGTCACAACGTCGTCTGGTAGTGCATTCCAATTGTGGACTACCTTGTTGCTGAAGAAGTGATATGCAGCAAGTTAGTGGGTGGGGTCACAGATCAGCTTAAGTTGGTGACTACGTAAGTCTTTGGTTGTCTTTTTTTCTCAACATGATAAATATTTGGCAAATTATACTGGTAGGTCACAATCTTAAATGTTTCGATGAGATCTCCTAGAAGGCGTCTAAAATCCGTACTCTAGCAATGGTTTAAATTATTATAATTATCTTGCGAAAAAAATCTATTCATATTGTTTGAAATGATATTTTTATGACAAACAAAAATGAACTTTATTTCACCTAGGGAATAAAGTTCATTTTCATTTCATGTAAGTGACGAATAATTTCGTAACATTTTAACGTAAGGGACCAATTTGAAATAACTCAAACACGATAAATAGCGTAAGTAAGTTTTGTATTCAATTCCTCAAGTGATTTTAGTGTAAGGGACAAACAATTTTTTACTTTATACATTTAATGTTGCTTACTTTATTTATATGAAAAGAACTTTGATGAAAAGTCCTTTACGTTAATGATTCAACAAGTCTACGCAATAAATTTGTTGAAAATGTGTACTGTAAGGGACATTTTTTTGAAGATATCAAAATTCTGAGTATGCCATTCGATAGAGCGCAAAATTTTAAGCCGAACTGCATATTTAACTCATTTTCGACCAAATGTCCCTTACGTTAATTGATATTTCCAGGCACGATATATATATAATGTCTAGTACAACTCACGATAGTTTTGAAAGTGAAAAAGATGTAAACATAATTGGTATTTCTCTTTCTTTTGTTTGTCAGGTGCATGGGGTGCAGTGCGAGCTTGCTGTGCGTTCTGCGAGTGCTGTGCGTGCTGCCCGTGCCATGCGTGTGACTACGAGCCGCGCGACGCAGACCGCACGGCGACAAACCGCAGCGACATGAGGTCGTATGACGCCCGCGTCAAAACAAACTTTCAAGATATGAAAATCATGTATGACAAGATGTAAAATGTAATAATAATAAAATACTTACATAAGTAGGTACAGTGAAAAATTAAACCTCCTCCTTTTAAGTCGGTTAAAAGCCCCTTTACTTTAGAGAAATATTTACTCTATTTATCTTATTTAGTTTACAAAGAAAAAGAAGAATAAAAAAGACGTGTGGCACTCGGGGACTGCCGCGGGATTCTTTCACGGGTATTTAGAATGGACTGTCCGGGAGGTTATAGGCTATATTTTATCCCGGCAGCTTCATTAGTACACCCATGCGAAGCCGGGACGTGCTACTTGTACTTAATATTATAAATGGGAAAGTGTGTGTGTGTGTGTCTGTCTGTTTGCCCGCCTTTCACGGCAAAACGCATCGCCGAATTGACGTTATTTTAAGGGGTGATGAGAGAGAGTGACATAGGCTACTTTTTATCCCGATATTTCCGTGGGAACGGGATTTACGCGGGTGAAACCGCGCAGCTTGTAAGTATATAAACCGGTTTTGACTATTCGCTTTTACTTTTCGATTCCAACTTAAAACGGTTTAGAATAATCAACTACTTATTTTGATTTAAATAAAATAAAAACATAAGAGGATAATACACTCAACACGTTTATAAACTTGATCTTCAACTTTAAAGCAATCTTAAAATATTCCAGTCCTGAGCTGTTCGTCATATAACCACACGTGGAATTTGTGCAATGTTCAAACTTTTATTTACAATTTCACTGCTCGTATTCTGTCGTGGTAAGTACCTACTAATTACATACTTTAAATCAAGTTTAATCATTGTCTAAGGTAAAAATTTACCCCATTATTCATAAAAACTTGACAATTGAATACAGGTTTTAAGAACGTTTTAGAACGTTTTTCTTGAGTCACTCATATGTCAACGAAAAGAGATAGCAACAGATTTAATATGCGTTTTAGCTAATACAGGTTTTAGGTCGAATATGCATAATGGGGTTAAAGTGTAGGGACCATTTTTATCTTAGTAAATGGAAATATTATGTAGGTATTCTCTACATAATTATTTATGTCTGTGATGATAGCACTCGTATCAAGCAAAACAACAAATGTGAATTCGATTATGAACGATTCACATTATTGTTGTTTTGCATACGAGTGGAAATACCTACCGCGTAATTTGTGTGAAACTGATGTTATAATTACCTACCTACCTATTATTATCATTCTGGGTACGTAAGTATTGGTACCGGTATCAAAAATGTCTAAAACTACATCAACAACAGTGTCGATTCTGATGTAAGTAGGTACCTACTAAACTAAAGATGATGCCATTATTTTTATTTCTATTGTAATGATCTCTTATTTCTATTGATGAAAGGAACAACAACCTTTAGTTAGTTTATTTTTTGTTTTGGCAACGAACGTTTTGACAATTATTTGTAAACTAAAATAAACTAACCAAAGACGTTAAAATATAATTATTAAAGAAAAAATTAATAAAATTTGTCAATTGAAAATTGGTTCAAAAATGTTTTTTTTTTCTTGTTACTCCTATGTGAGTCTTGTTTTAGAGATGTGCAACTGATTTAATATTCGTTGTAGCTAAAGTGAGTTTACTAGTCGGATATGCATAAGGGGGTAAGACTATATTCTTATAATTTTATTGATATTTTCAGGTCAGAGAGACGAGCAGTTTAGATTCGACTACAAGTTCAGCAAGAACGCAGACGGATGGCTGAAGCTGCACCGTGTGCCCGCCGTCTGGCAGGAGGCGAGGCTGCGTTGCCATGCTGAAGGCAAGTTTAGAGCTATGTATTTTTATATTTTTTTACGTCGAGAAATGCCCGCGCATACCTTTCCGCCGCGGGGGCAGCGAAAAGGGTTATGTGGGACTCGAACCCACTAAAACTCGACAGGGTTTCATCTTGGCGCCTACTTGCCGGGGCTATGGGCACGCGTGAGCATTCTTCCACGGCCCCGACGGCGCTGGCTCGTTGGAGCCCCCTCTCCAGAGTGGCGCGCGGAAACTAGAGCTAGGTATAACCTAAGTGTAGTTAAGTAAGTAAAAGGGTGGAGAAATAACCAAACCCAATGAGTGCTAGTTTGCAACTATAGATTTAATAATAATTCAATTACACGTAAATGATAAAGTAGGTTATATAAGTAGGTTAGGTATATAAATAAGAGAAAATTACTTACTGTTTCGTTTTGCTGATTTGTCCTAAAGATCGGTTATATAATGGTTAACCGGTTTTTATCTACATTTTCAGGAGCTGTCCTCGCTTCTCCACTCACCAGCTGGCTCCGAACAGCAATCCTGGATCATGTTTACCAGGAGAAGAACATTTTCACCATTTTAACTGGTATCCACTCTCTTTTCTCCAAAGGAGATTACCACTCAATTGAAGGTAAACTATTATTATCATTTTTTTTAAAAGCCGTGTTGGCCAAGTGGTTTAGTACCTCGACTTTTAATCCGAAGGTTTTAGACCGAGTGACCCATGCATAAACATATCCCATCCCGTTCCTCTCATCGTTCTTTTCACGTGGCGCGACTTATATCCACTGTTACACATGGCGCGACTTTTACCTACTGTTAAATGTTATTTTGTACGTTTTGTGAAGTCTGTTCCGCCGCTTTTTTAGTACCAAAGTAACAAAATCACCAATAGCTAAACTTTCAAAACAACTGCACTCAGGAATTTGTAAGTAAATCGGCAAGATGTGAGTTCGAAGACATTTGCAGTTAGCTGAGGCAGTATCTTAGGATTGCATTTCCTTTCACAAACTTCGCCAAAGCGAATTGTTTCAAACTTAGGTTTATTAAATCACCGACGAAGTTGTAGTTATGTTGAATAGGTATTGGCAATAATTAATTTAATAATTTAGATAACCCGCCCGATGGTCGAACGACATCGTAAGCGTGGTCGGTCATCAGTGGATGAGACTCGCGAGGGATCGGAGAGAGTGGCGTAATAGAGAGGAGGCCTATACCCAACAGTGGGTGGAAATGGGCTGAGATGATGATGATGATGAATTTAGATAAACAAGCTGAGGAATATTACTTGAAGGCAAAACCAACATGTGCCTACTTTTGTTCAATACATTTTGAGGACGTACCTCAAGCGTATAACTGCATGTTTAAGTTATGGAGTTATGGACAGAGAAGTACTTTGAGAGTGCAGGATATTTCTCTGGAAATTGAAGGCACTGATTTTAGGAAATTTAAGTCACTATAATTTTATTTTTTGTACCTAGTCAAAACTCAATTATTTTTTATTAAAAAGTCTTCAATTTCCTAAAATGAGAGAAAACATGAAATAGTTAAGTTAATAAATAAGGAGGGGCAGAACCTATCGAGTGCTGCAGCAGCATTTTGTCACTGGTTTATTAATATTTTTCTATCAACTCAACTCTGTATTTAAACCAGCGCTTCGTCAGTCATCCATAGTGCTGACGAAGTACATGCTAAGGGGTTGCCTTATTAAGTTGCTTAGCTTGGGACTAGATGACGCTGTGTAGAATGTCCAAGGATATTTATTTATTTATTCATTTATTTTCCTGCGACTCGTGTGTTTATGGAAAATTAAACTTATTTCTATTTCTATTTTATTAACGTGTTACTTTCGTGCCAATAAATGATTATATTCTTCTATTCCATTCTAACAGGTGTACCCTTGCTGAAGATGCCCGTGATATGGGCGCGTGGTAAGCCAGACAACCAGAAGAACGCCGAGAGCTGCATAGCAATGCTGACCTCGGACTATTCAGGATCTCTGGATGACGTCGACTGCTCTGTTCCACATCCCTACGTCTGCTACAAGAAGTATGAGCAGCTAGTTATCAATGAATGTGGAACTCATGATTCAGGTATTTGTTTTTCTTCAACTTTTTTTAATCTGCTTATTGCAATATACCTATAGATATATATCTGCTCCATGATCACGGTTAAACTGACTGACTGAACCGTGATCATGGCGCATGCAACTGTGCCGAAATATCGGGAAACTCATAAATCTATATATCCATGCAGAATACAAAATGGACGCTCGCACCAAGAGCTGTTACAAGTTCCACCGCAGTGGTCAGACCTGGTCCCGCGCCTTCATGATCTGCGCTGGTGAAGGCGCCCACCTGGCTATCATCAACAGTGAACAGGAGTCCAAAGTGCTGGAGGAGCTGTTCGCTAAGTACCCTGATAAGTTGATTTATTCCGGACACACTGGTATTGCTGCTATTGGGTTCCACGACTGGGGCGAGCATGGCTCTTGGATGACCATTCATGGTAAATTCATTGATATAATATTCAACTAGCTGCGCCCCGCTGTTTCACTTGCGTAAGTCCCGTTTCTGCGGGAATATCGAGATAAAAAGTAGCCTATTTGTTATTCCAGGTCTTTAGCTACCTTTATTCCGAATTTCATCGCAATGGATTTGAATGAAATTTGGTGCCAGCATAGCTTATATCCAAGATTAACACATAGGCTACTTTTGATCCCGGTATTCCTACACGAACGGTAATTTTTCACCGCGGGTAACACCGCGGGGCGCAGCTAGTAATATTATATTTCAGAAATACAATGGTAGTTTATTTAAGGAATTCCATTAAACCTGCTCGTTTCCAGGTCAAACCTTGCACGAGGCTGGGTTCACTCGCTTCGAGAACAATCAGCCAGACAATGCCACTATGGCACGTAACGGTGACCATGGAGAGTTTTGCGGAAGTATCTTCAGGAGTGGAAGCCTCAACGACGTCTGGTGCAACGTGCCTGTACCCTTCATCTGCGAGAAAAATCCCAACAGTTTACTTCCAGACGTTGAAAATGAGTAGTAGTAGCACCTTAATTTCTACCATGAAATTTAAGACACGTCGGGGTCACCATTTGTAGGGGTCAGTGATGTATAATTTGACCCTATCTTTATTTTTCAGGAGGATTTAAATGAGAAATAATAAGGTTCCACAAACTGATTATATTTAATACTATTACATGATTGAGCCTAGCGAGCGGTACGACTGATGACGTGATACTCAAAACTTACGTGTCAACCCTTTTACCTGTGACTACCCCACGCCTGCCCCTCTTCAAATCGGAAACGATGCATCGTGACAATAATCGCAGGTCAGCTTTTAGTTAACCTTTTGAATGCAGTTTTCACTAACTTAAGCTGACCTGCGATTTGATGTTGAAATTTCGTTTTTCGCTGTGCAGAGTAGACGCCCTGTGCTCATGTTTTACGAACGGAGCCGGAGGCGCGTTTGGAGGATAAGTAACAAAAGCAGATTTTAGTCGTCACCAGGTGTAACTTTGCTACTCTTCCTAAGCTTTTCAAAATAAAGCTATTCCAGAGGTATTAAAAAAAGCTTATGATAGATATCACAAACTAAGTAATCATATTTTTAATTCCTTTTTTACGCATACAACGCATAGGTACAATGAAATGATGCTCAAGATGATACTTATAAATAAAAGTCAATTTCAAAGAACATTTTTTAATAAGACCTGTCCCTTAAAACTAATTCTATTTTAAGAATCACAAAATAAAATTATTTAAATATTAACCAAAACACTAGAATTAACAAAACGGTTTGACCCAGGACAAAGGCTTACCTACCTACTGATTAAACAAAGTGTAAATTACATTTAGTGATTAGTTTCAAAATGGTCGACTCAGGCGCAGATGGTGAGACATTCTTGACGGCTACTCCGCTACTGGCCGACAGAAGCCCTACACCGTGGCGAATGGAAAGAGAGAAGGGAGATCCAGTCGTGGACACATTAAAATGAAATATGATCACGACTGTATCCAAGAAGTAGTAGACATTTCTTTTAGATCTTTGTGTAAATCTTTAGATCCAGTCACGTATAGTTAACTTTTGCAAAATGTGGGAATATACCAAATAATGTATTTGGACTTAAGATCTTATTGGATAAAGATATTTTGACTTTGACTATGGTTGTTCTCTGACTAAGATCTTATTACAGTCCACTTAGAATAGTCACGTTCTTAAACCGAGGGAATCTATTGCCTGTTCCAACGCGACTCCCTACACCAGGGAAAGAAGCAGGCAAGAACCCCATTAGACATTAGGTTCCTTTAAATAATGTTGCGGTTCCTTCTCGCAGATGAAAGCTATGGACCACCAGCATGGAGCATCGTTCCAGTTCCCGTTTCTGTCCGCCACTCCGCAGAGTTCTCCGTTGGGCTGGGAAGCGTTGTTGGGCTCGCCACCCGCCCATCCCTCGAAACCTGCCTCCTTGAGACTTTCACCTGGAAAAAAAATAAAATAAATAAAGAAATATTCTTGGACAATTCACTCAGATAAATACTCAGACCTTTACTGTACTAGATGACTTATACAGCGTCAGGAGGCAATCTTTTCCTACACTAAACGGGACACTGTAGTGCCTGGAACACTGTTGAGATGGAATAGGCTTGTAGCAACTAAACCATCCTCTTAGCATAGCCGGCCACATCCTCAGTAAAGGCTATTGGTCAATACGTGTGGGGCTGATTAGCTACGGGTTTCCTCACGATGTTTTCCGTCACCGTTTAAAGCTCGTGTTAAAGCGCATATAAACTTTTCGACACGAAAAGTCCGTAAGATAAAAAGGCCTGAGTATATTAAAATCTTACCATGTACAGTGATCCAAGATCCCCCATCGTTCGGGTCTGAAAAGCCAAGAGCAACGTACGTAGTGTGGTCGGAGAAGATCTTGTTTTCAGGATTCTGGTCGATCAGGCCCTTAATAACCTACAATAGAATAAAACAGTTTCACCGTGATCATGGCGCATGCAACTGTGCCTTAATCTTAAATATTAAAGAATAAAGAAAGAAAAATATGTTTATTTTTGTAAGACCTCAAGAATCACTTAAAAATGTACAGATAAAATGAATAGGTAGGTAAATCATAAAAATATGATAAAATAAATCATGGTAAATATCCCGTTTTAAGTGTTTATAAAAGGTTTATAATGTTCAATACTTTGAGAAGGTAGTCTCAAAGCTTTGAGAAGTCTCAAAGGTTTAAAACTATGATAGCTTAAAATGTTTTATGTTATGTAATCTGTGGTTTTATATACAACCTTGTTTTCATGTTCGCTGTTGACGATGGCCAAGTGACCCTCTTCGCTGTAGCAAGTTCTGTAAGCGTTGGGCCAGGTTCGGCCGTAGCGGTGGAACTTGTAGCACTTCTTGGTGTCGTCGTCATATTGGTAATCTGTCTTGCAAAGTCAATATTTCAGCTCAATCGGTTAAAGAACTGTAGGCTTACTATGACCGTTAAAAGCGATTCAGTTTAGGTCCTTTAATTAACTGCTTTTGACGTAAGCTAAGGCGCTGACGTAAAGTTTAGACAGTTAGAACATAAACTGAATAGGCTAGTTGACTTATTTTTAAAGTGGGTTTTAAATAATTAACCCTTTGAAGTTGGCAGTGTGAGCAAACGCGCGCGATATGTTTCCGCCACTCGAACACCTCTTTTTTGCCTCACGGCGCCAGCCCGGCGAGACCACTTGATAAACTTATCATAAAATCTTAAGTACTGAACCGATTTGTATGCTGTAAATGTAGTTCTGATGAGAAATATATTACCTATCCGATAGGTGACAAATATACAATTTTTTTAAAGTTATAAATATTGATTTTCAAACACTAAGTCAAAAATAGATGAGTTTTTGTCAAGGTAATTTTCTTTCATTCTCGGCTCGATTTTGAGGCTAGAATATCTACCCCGGCACTAAAAAGGAACCATATTTTCCACCAAACCTCCTTTTCATGCTAGTTTATAATAAAAATCAACTAAAACATCAGAACAACACAAAACTTTGAACCGCGCGCGTGGAGGTCAACTTCACAGCTGTTTGTGTCACAACTAAATAGCACTTGACTATCGAATGGCGGGCTTATTTTACAGTTCATTCTCTAAACAACAGATGGATATAAAATTCCCATGCTATAATCGACTCTATACCCTTGTGAAAAGGTTTTAAATGACCTGTAGTACGATGGTTCAAATCCGCATCATTAGCCTTTGACGGATGCAAACATTCTAGTATTTTTGTTGGTTCGGATTGGAATCATTAGCCGTCAAAGAGTTAATAATTGTTCTATTAGACCAAAATAAACATTATTATGTTTTTTGGAACCATGAAAACAGCGAAATTTGATTTTAAAGTTTAACTTTTCATAACCATCCAAAAACGCTGTCAGCCATATTAGTCAATAGACTATCTGTGCTGTGACGTCATACGGATCGTAAATAATCATTTGACATTTTAGAAATGTATGAAAATGACAAAGTGACATTGGTTTGTTTACATCACATCCGGGAGTTTAATGACATCACATCCGGCTATAATGGCCGACAGCGTTTTCAGCTTTCGAAATTAAAAATATAAACAACAATTTTGCAATTGAAAATATGCAACCATCTTGAACTTTAATTAACTGAAATCGATATAGTGTGGTTTCGTAAGTCAAAAACCGCAGGAAATACCAACTTTTTGTGCTAAATTTGTTATGAGTCAAGTAGCCTATTGTTTAATAATACGTCATGGTAAGCCGGCTGTTATAAGTTTTGTCAAAATCTTTTGTGATCAATCAAAGGATGATGGTTTCAAAGTTTACCGTCTTTTTCGAATTGCTATATCTATAGATTGGTGAAATCCATACTCATCCATAATCCATAATTATATTTTCATGTGATAAGTTTTTAACAAATCAAGGATTATTGGAGTTATCACATCTTGGTTACTACATCTTTGGTAAAGGTATCCAATATTATTTATTTATTTATTGATAGGAAAACCAACAGCTTCTTTACAGAAAATAAAATAAAATAAAAAATAAAAGAAAAGCAAACAAGTATAAAAAACAGAAAGCCAATTACAGGTTTTCACGAGTAAAGTAATTATGTAGAAACAGACGTTCATTACCTTGATCCAGCATCCCACATTTAGAATGATCAAAATGTTTATAATTCTTATAGCAGACGAATGGATAAACTGAGTTGCAACTGACGTCACCCATGGTGCCATTGGTCTCATCATAACGAGCCAACATCACAAGGCAGCTTTCGGAGTTCTCATAGTTATTAGGCTCACCAGGAGCCCACTTAATAGCAAGCTTCGACAAAGGTACACCTAAAAATAGATTTTAAAAACTCTTATTCATACAAAAACGATTTAGAAGGAAGTCTGGGACCACTTTGAAACCTCCCTGGTCGCACATCCTCAGTTAGATGTGTTTTGCCGGAAGGAGATAGAGCGGACGTGTTTAGTTTTTTGTGAAAAGTTGTAAATAATATGTCCTTCGTGTTATTGCAATATCTACATATTATAGTTAAGTCTAAATACATATTGTAAGCATTGTTATTTTATGGTTACTTAATTTATATTTCTGTTTTTATTTTTTGGATTTTTTTGAACAATAGTTTAAACAGGTAAACAGGTTAACAATTAAAAATAATATATGATAATAATATATGATAATAACTGACATAACCAATCTATTTCTATTTCAATATCATTGTTTGTACTCATATAATTTTAGTAGTTTTAGTTACCTACCTTCAATAGAAGTGTAGACGCCCTTGGAGTAAGTTGTGTGCACTCCTGTGAATATTGTGTCAACTGTATGCTCCTGATTCGATATAAAGCTTAATATTGCATTCTTAAGATGTACTGTTAAAGGTGAGGCAAGAATCGCTCCTGAAATCAATAAATTATTTGTTTATGAAATTTTATACTAACACTTACCCTGAGCCTTTAGTATCCTTGGACATTCCATACAGTGTCATCTAGTCTAAGTAATTTGAATATGCTCCAGAACGTGCATCACGCAGCATGCACTATACATCGCGTCAATTTACAGTGCGCTAGTCCACGTCAAGCGCGAGTTGACAGTGCAACCGCCACGACGAGCTGTAGAGCGGTGTTGTCGTTGATCCCAAGCAAGAAATACAGTAAATTATTTCATCATCATCATCATCTCAGCCCATTTCCACCCACTGTTGGCTTGGCCTCCTCTCTATTACGCCACTCATTCCGATCCCTCGCGAGTCTCATCCACTGATGACCGACCATTATTATTTATTATATTATATTATATTCAGCCGTTCGTGTCCCACTGCTGGGCAAAGGCCTCCCCCCATTGCTTCCAGACGTCACGATCTTGCGCTAGAACCTCCCAGTCGGCTGTAAATTTGTCAAGTTCGTCCCGCCACCTTCTTGTAGGTTTGCCGCGTCGCCTTCGCGCCGGGTCAGGGCGCCACTCGGTGGCTATCTTTGCCCACAGCTCACTTGGCATGCGACAGACATGTCCAGCCCAGACAGTAAATTAGTTTCTGTGAATTACTTAACTGTGAACCTAATGAGTTGGTTATATACAACATGTAATTTTCTACCTTCATCACGGCATAAATTCTTTGCATCACTCCACGTTGCTGGCACCACATGGAGCTTCATCAAGGCATCTGCTTCGTGCTGGTAACAGTAATCGTCTCTACAAGAAGCTCCTGAAAACAGAGTTTAGGAATTTTAACACCGATACACTAAGAGCCAGTCTCAACCTAACCTATCTCTGGTTATGCTCACTGTCGGTAGGTTGTTGACAAGTTTTGTATGGAAGTCATGTCAAATATATAACCACGGTAAACCAAAGATAGATCGGTTATTGAGACTGGCAGTAAGTTATAATAATAATAAATAATAATAACTTTATTGAAAATCTTTAAAAGTAGTCCCATAAATTTTTTTTTATCTAAAATTAGAATGAAGTAGATAAGCTAAAACAAGTAAGCTGTCATAGTTTGCGCTCGACGCAGTTTATACAGACGTTGGAATGTAAATAAGGAAAATGACGCTATAAAATCCCCTGATCTAAACTAATCTAAAATCCAAAACTAACTACCTATTTAGGTACTTACTATAGGTAAATAATTAACAAATTATCACGATTATAGACGTTGACGTAAGTGTAAAAGTAATGTTATTTCAGTAGGTAATGTTATTTGACGTCTTGACTGTCCAATTGACGCATGGCAAACTTCGGCTGCAATCGTAATATGATTTACTAGCTGCGCCCCGCGGTTTCACCCGCGTAAGTCCCGCTCCGCGGGAATATCGGGATAAAAAGTAGCCTATGTGTTAATCCAGGGTATCACTTATCTACATACCAAATTTCAACCAAATCGGTCCAGCCGTTTTTGCGTGAAAGAATAACAAACATAGGTACATACATTAGGCATCCGACTGCATGCTACTTAGCACTAGATGAAGTTACTTATTTTTGATTGCAGACAAGACCTAAACGCCGCTCGGGGCGCCGCAAAAATCGAACACAAAAATAGCTCCAAGAAAAAAGAACAATGTTCGAGATGAGGTAGGTCTGTCTTATGTAGGTAATCTGTGGTTATGCTAATGAAGATAGGTAAATATTTTAAAAACATTTCTGATGAACCTACCTACGTCAGTCATTCGAAGCGTGGATCAGGAACTCGTAAATTACCGACTTAAAAACAACAAGGAAAAAATATCTTTGCACAAAACCTAATACATGAAGTATCTACCTAATTGTATTAAGAAATACTTGTTCTTTTCATCATATCGATTATATTGCAAGTAATTTTCAAATACTGCAGCGGATTTCACTGACTAAACCGCTAACGGATCAAGTAGTTCAATAATGTATGAAATTAGTTCATGAAAGAAAGAAAGAAATACCTATGTTTTTTTTTTGTAGGACCTCAAGGATCCCTTAAAATGGCTAGGTGACTCTATTGCATGTTCCAATGCAACTTTCTACACTCATGTAGGTAAGTTACCGGCCGGGGCGGCGCCACTGGATCTCATAGGTACGTTATGTGATAGGTACTTGACTCGGTATAGAGGATAGTATAGGTACCTACCGGTAAATTACTGGAATTTGGAATGGCGCAGTTTTGCAGTTGTGACCAAAACTATAATTACAATAATTGGACGTAGTTTTGGAAACCAGAACCAACCCACAAAATTAGTGAAAATGTTAATTACACAGGCGGCATACAAATGATGTATCTACAAACAAACAAACATTCAGGTCGCTATATCCGAATCCTTTAAACAACTTTCGGATGTCTGTAGGACCATCACCACAGCTTTGTTTTAAAAACATAGAATGTATGAATCTTTTTGACAGATAAAAACGTTGCCTACGGGCATACGTAAGTTGGTTATAGGAACCGGGGGTATAACGAAACGAATAAGGAAAGTTATAGGAACCGGTCGTTAGAGGCTGCTAATTTGGAAAACGACACTTGTTTGAAATTGATAAATAGTAAAAAAACCTTACCAATCTCCAAAACATGGTAGGTGACAAACAATAATGCAAGTGCTCTGCAAAACATGGCCACCGAATGAAAAATCGAATACAAATGAAACTTATTTATACATTCTGAAATAAAATTAACTTTGTATTACCACAGAATAAAAATGGAACAGAAGGCTCACTCCTCGAATAGAATTAAAGAAATAACGACTCAAGAGACGATGCGTCGTGGATGCAAGCAGCGACGCAACAAAGTTCAATTCAGCTTGCGTAATGGCGCATCCACACATGCCGCCGGCTTATGCCGCCGGGTTTCAGACCGCCTTGCCGCTGAATGCAGGCCGCCGGCTTTACCGGCGGTTGCCGGCGGCCTGCAGATGCGGTTGCAATACAATATGTTATTGTATCGAAGCCGCAAGCAAACTGCCGCCGGCAACCAAAAGCCGCGCGTGCCGCGGCTAAGATGCGGCAAACGCCGGCGGCACGGCCGCCGGCCATGCCGCCGGCCGTGCCGCCGGGCATGTGTGGATGCGCCTTAACGCTTCTTGCGTATAACGCTGTCACTGTCTGGAAAGGAATAATGGGCGCGGCCAAAAATTACAAGGGCTGTCTGCTTTGACCACAGCAGCCAATTATTTATCTAATAAAAAAATGAATCTGTCTATGTAGATAGGTGATACCCTGGATTAACACATAGGCTACTTTTTATCCCGATATTCACGCGGGTGAAACCGCGGGGCGCAGCTAGTCTTTAATAAAGCTAAGTATATTCTATTCTAAATACTTATATACCTACCTATAGGTACCTAATTTACCTTTTTTAGGTACTTAGTGGGAACTTACACCAAGCAGTCTGATAAAAAAGGAATGGTTACAACACATTTAAAAAGATACCTATATACTAACCCCCTTATGCATAATCGACCAGTAAACCTGTATTAGCTAAAACACATATTAAATCTGTTGCTATCTCTTTTCGTTGACATATGAGTGACAAGAAAAAAACGTTCTTAAAACCTGTATTAAATTGTCAAGTTTTTATGCATAAGGGGGTTAGGGGTTTATTCATAAAAACTTGACAATTTAATACAGGTTTTAGGAACGTTTTAGAACGTTTTTTTCTTGTCACTCATGTCAACGAAAAGAGATAGCAACAGATTTAATATACGTTTTAGCTAATACAGGTTTTAGGTCGAATATGCATAATGGGGTTATAACCCAACCAGTTTGTAAAAACTGATGAACGCTATCGTAAAACACGTTTATTATCATACAACCTTATAATAAACGTCTTTTTGTCGTAATTAAAAAAATGAAAAGAAATATGATCGCGATTGTATCCCAGGGAACGGTAGACATTTCTTTCAGATCCTAATGTAATTCTTTAAGATTCTTTTGAAGATGTCCAAGGAGGTAGTCAGAAGTATTTCCAAATACATATTTGGTACATTATGCCCATGTTTGCAGAACTTAACTTTCCATACGTGACAGGTTGCAAGCCCAACGACGCTCAATTTGAAGTTCGTGATAAAATAAATAAACTAAATGTTTATTTTATTTTATTTTTTATTTTATTGGTTTAATCTTCTTCTTCTCTTCTTTACTATATTTTATTTTAATATTGAGGTGACACGAGTCACCCCGTTCACTGGGTCAACTACCTTTATAGCTTTTGTGCTCTTTGTAATGACGTAATATCTTAAATTAAAATGTCCGTAGGTACCTTCTGTGGTTTTAATTATAATATCAAACATTGAACTGAGTCGGAATTATCACTCGCACTCACAACGTTGTTCTTAAGACAGTGTTTTATACAATTTAGGCGTAAGGCCGCAAAATTTAGGCTTAGTGTTTTTAAGAATTCTAAAATGTTTGGTAAAATAATATTTCTAATTTTTGTATTATTATGCCTCTCGTGTATTGATTGTGAATGTGGTGAGTAATAGAGAACTTAGGTGCTTTCCTTTTCCTTTTTTTATTATAAATTTATATTATTTCATATTGTTATTTCAGTTGATCGTACCTACAGATCTGATTACAAATATAATAGAGATATTGATGGCTGGCTAAAGTTTCACATTGCGCCCGTAATATGGAGTGATGCTCGTGATATCTGCCGTGCTGAAGGTACCTACGTTTATAGTCTTAACCATCATCATCTCCCTACCCTTATCCCACTACGTGGAGTCGGCACAACGTGTTTCTTTCCTCCATTTTCCTCTATCGCTCGTCATCTCAGTACTCGCCACTTTCACACACATATCTACATACACACAGTCCATCCATCTTTGCTTAGACCTCTCTAGTGTATCCATCCACATTCATACCCATCGCTTCCCGTGTAACATGCCTCTCATTCCTCATGACATGCCCATACCACGCCAACCTTCCTCTAGTGTATCCATCTACACTACATTCATTTATATTCGTCGCCGTGTAACATGCCTCATGACATGCCCATACTACGCCAAACTAGCACTCCTCATCTTATCAATCACCGACGCTACTTTCAGACTATACCTGAAATAAGTATATGGTCTTAACCATTTCTATTATATCCATAAGGTATTGTATAAAAAAAAAGAAGAAAAACATAGTGAGGAAACCCGCGGCTTACCAGCCTCACATTGAAATTGTGTTCTTGTGGAGTTGGCCGGCTAAGCTGAGAAAAGTGGCTATTCCATCTCAACGATGTCAGCCACTACACTGACATTGACTGACAAAAAAAGGCCTACACCAAATTATATTATATTTATATTTATTTATTTAAATTGGCTGAGGATCATGAGGATCATAATGACATGTGTTCATCGTTTTCAGGAGCTGTTTTAGCGGCACCCATCAACCAAATGTTAAATGCGGCGATCCTAAAACAAGTGCCAGACGCAGTTCATTCAATATTCATCGGCGTTCATTCTAAATATGCAAAAGGAATGTTCACTTCTATTGAAGGTAACCTTTGTTTTTTATTAATAAAAAACGATCAAATAAAGGAGGGCATCATTCTTTATTAGTTTAGGTTTAGTTTTGCAGATACTAGAATCGCCACTGTTATAGGTAATAATACTACTGTTAATAAAAAATAAAGAAAAGATTTGTAAAGTAGTATTGTAGGTAAAAAATAAACTCAAATACTGGACGGATTTCAAAATTTTTTTTTCTCTTGAGTCCCTTATATATACGATACAAGATTCTTGCGTGTTTGCGTAGGTACTTGGACGGTCTTATCATTATAAGCGATTTCTTCCAGCTGTATGGCTTATTGTCTTTTTGAAACTTACCTAAGACGTGATCAAAACATTATTTTCTAAATTGTATGAAAGTAGTGGTATTTATCGTATATTTAACGTCGTAATAGACAAATAAAAAGGTAACGTGATAAATACCCATAGATACGTAAACCTATAAAATATATGGCTTAATACAAACTTAACTATACAAATATTTCAGGAGTACCACTTTCTATGATGTCAATCACCTGGGCAGAAGGTGAGCCCAATAATTTGGAGAATTCAGAAAGCTGCCTCGCAATGGATATATACCTTAATCCAAAAAATCCAACGCGTAAAATATCCACCACAAGTGATGTTAAATGCAGAAGCGTTCTACCATACGTGTGTTATAAGAAAGGAAATGATAGCATAACATTGAACAGTGCATGCGGGACATACGACGCTGGTAAGATTATATCTTGGTATTATCTTTAATTTAAATTATTATTAAATAATTTAAATTAAAGATAATACGTGCGTCAAGGATCACTTAAAAAAGATTAAATAAGCTCTATTGCCTGTTCCAACGCAACCCCTACACCGGGGAAAGAATCAGGCAAGAACTTGGGGGTGTGGGCCTAGTTTTTTTAAAGCGATTCCTTGACAATCTAAATCGTTCGCGACCCACCTTTACACTGAGCTTTCACACCAATGTGAAGGAGGGGAAATTAATTTCCCCGCCTTCACACTATCATATTTTCAAATTTCAGTGTGAAGGTGGGTCACAACCTCGTTCAACAGTGTTAACGCTGGGAATAACAAAAAGCAGACTAAAACATTTCTTCGTTACCCACCTTACTACCATAGTGTTACGGAAGCGGGTTCTGTCTGGGATAGGAATCAAACGCTGTGGCTTCTGAAACGTGCCTTTATTCACGAGACACAGAGCACTTTACATGCACTGCAAAGCAAGGACACTAACGCAGCTTTTCTAAAAAATGCCCAATGCTTATTTCATTGGTTAACAGCTGCATTTGGGCATTAATAATGATGTTGTCACGAAGTATTGAATTTGATGTTCTCGTGTAAGTTAATTTTGAATTCGGCGTTATAAAAATTTCTGTAAGCAGTCTGGCCATGGTTACATAATTTTTATGTATTTTTTTATTAATTCCGCCATTCCATGCCTCGCACACATTGTTGGTGCGGTGTCGAGCGTTGTAAATGCACCATTCTCGTATTGATTCAGCCTTCATGTAGCATTTATCGAAGTACGCTATAAATTTTTGCATTTTTGCATCTACTACGCTTTCAGCTGTAATGTATTGCCAACCTTCTAATACAAAATTTGGAGGTAAAAGTGGAAGGGCACAACATAATTGAACGATGCGTTTACAGACTTTAGATTTTATACCAACTTTCTTTGATTTACGCCAAAGGCTTTGCGTAAAGTGATAATAACATCTGTTTATAATTATACGGGGAAAAAATTTCTTTAAGGCATTCGTTATTGCTGGTTCAAAATCAACATGTAATATAGCAGGATTCCATTCTGGGATAACAGTTTTTATTAGATCAAACAGGATATGATAAACTTCTTCCGTTTTGCTTGGCAATAAAGCATAAATGAGAGGCTCTACTTTAGTCGATTCAGAGGTGCTCCCTAAATCTCCGTGTATTACAATCAGTTGGTAGAACGGGCCTGGGACGGACTTAAATGTACCATCAATGAATATTTCCTTAATGTTTACCAATAATTCCTTTGCTTCGGCCGTTGAAAAAATTAGTAATCTGGTATCCTTTTCTTCATAATCTGATAATAAATATTTATGGAATTGAGCGGGTACTTCTACTTCGGTGAAATTCTTATATATAGTTTTTTTAACTTGAAAAGCAGTATTTCTGCTGTTGTATAGGGCATGTTTGACACTGTCAAACGTTGGAATATTTGTTACTAAATCTAAACCTTTGTTTTTCAAAGGTGTCATCGATTTTTTAAAAATCATAGTGATACGATCATCAGAGGACTGAGCTTCGTTTTTGGCCTTTTCCAATGCTATTGAAACTTCATTGTTGGCATAACTGGGCACGCAGGTCATGTTATGTTCAACCTTCTTTACTATAATATCATTCTGAAAATAAAAATGTTATGGTCGCAGACTAATTGTAATTACCTACCTTGTTGAAGAGATAATCAATAAAAATGTGCTTTTACTCACTTTTGTAGTTACAGATCCAGAACACTTCATGTTTTTCCGCCGATTACAACAAAACCATATGATATT
Source organism: Xanthorhoe spadicearia (assembly GCA_947086425.1). NCBI lineage: Eukaryota > Metazoa > Arthropoda > Insecta > Lepidoptera > Geometridae > Xanthorhoe > Xanthorhoe spadicearia. Next base: position 579,407 of record OX352206.1, read on the forward strand.
ACCGTTCACATAAAGTTTTTGTTTAAGATATTGACGTCCTTCGAATAAAAGGACCTTTCCCCCATTTCTATGAATGATACAAAACTTCTCGTCCAACCCACCATCACACTGAGCCACACCAGACTCCATTACAAAACAGGCCTTTTGAATTTAATAAAACCCAATTGTTGAATCCGAAAAGACAAACAATATAAGAATAAAGAATTTCTGACATACTCCTGTCATAATAAGAATCAACATCTTAAGTTTCTCAAGTGGACAGTACAATATCTAAAGAGGTTTGTAATAGAAATTATCAGAAGTGGAGGCAGCCAGCCTTTGTGGAGGATTAGAATAGGTAACGATAATTTCCTTCGCGACCCACCTTCACACTTAGCCTTTTCCCGTCATTCACACTGAGTTCCCCTCCTTAACACTAGTATGAAGGCCGGGATTTCTTTCACACCAGTGTTAAGGCGGGGAATTTAATTTCCCTACCTTAACACTGGTGTGAAGGCTCAGTGTGAAGGTGGGTAGCGAACCATCTAAATAGTCAAGCTTCAGTGAGAAACTAGTCAAACAAAGTAAGACATGTCAGAGCAATTAAAAGTCCCTAAGTAATAGTAAAATTATCAAGAAATCAGTAACTCTGTAGGAACCTGTTATCATTACTCTAAATATTATTATGACAATATTCTCGTGACAGTTTTGTCAACAAAAATTTAGGCATGTCTTGAAATGATTGTTTTGTAGGTACCTACCTATAAATCTACTCGACCTGTCTCGGTATCAGTTCAAAAGGTCAAGGTTAATAAAATTATTTATACGCGATAAAGTCCTATTAAGTTTTAATGTCGCAAAATAAAATCTGTCTACGTTTGTTTATTTATTTTTATTTATTTTATTTTCGCAGAATACAAGTTTGAACCCCGCACGGGAAGCTGCTACAAGTTCCATCCTTATGGGTCAAACTGGAATGATGCAGCTCGGACCTGCATGGCCGAGGGGGGCCACCTCATCATCATCAACAGTGAGGACGAAGCCCAGGTCCTGAAAGAAATCTATGCAAAGAACCCTGACAACACCATTTTTGCTGCTTTCCCTTATGCGTCTATTGGTCATTACTTAGATGTGGACAGTGGATACTGGTTAACGGTTCATGGTATGTTATCAGATGACCTCAGTAGCTCAGTGGGTGATACCCACCACAGATACATAAGTAAAGATACCTCATTTCGAACATTGAAATGACTCCTTTTTTATGCTAATGATATCTGGGGTGATATACAGGGTTCGATTCCCACTGCGGCGGCTGCGGGGAAAACGTTTTTATGTTTTGCAGATAGGTATGCTATCCGGGTCTGCAGTGCCGGATTAAGCCAGCTTGTATGCCCTAACCTATAACATCCATTATTATTGCAACTTTGTTTTCACAACATAAGATGTTCGAAACTTTTTGACAGATAACAACGTTGCAACGTCCTACGGTCATCCGTAAGTTAGTTATAGGAACCGGGGGTAAATCTTCTCCTGTGGGCCCCTATTCTCTATCTCCCGTGTTTCTCTATGATAATTACAAAAAATCACTAATATAAAGGTGAAAATTTGCTTGTATGTGACTGTTTGTTGCTCCTTCACGCTCAAATAAAACACAGCGAATACCGCGTAGGTTTGAATAGGTCTTTTAGGATTACTGTTGACCATTTCTTGTTTTAGGTCAAACTCCATTAGAAGCTGGGTACAACAAATGGCAACCAGGAGAACCCAACAACGGAACTCAACCACGGGGAGAGTTTTGCGGGTGTACCCACCGGAACAACGGCTTTCTACACGACCAACCATGCGATTGGATTCTGCCATATATTTGTGAAAAAAATCCGACGAGCTATGATTCTGGAGAATTCATCTTCTAATTGTTTTTTCTATGACCCAGACGACTGCAGAAAGCTGCCACTATTTTTCACAATATCATGTTATATTAGGTAACTTGTACCTATGTCATATGTCTAAACGTTGGACTAAAGAATAATAGAAAGAAAAAAAAAAGTGTTCATTTCTGTAAGACCCAATATCACTTAGAAATGTAGGTAGTCTTATAAGCTAGGTGATTATATTGCCTGTTCCAACGCGACTCTCTAGACCAGGGAAGAATCAGGCAAGAACCTGGTGGTGTGGGCCACTTCAATAGAACTTCACACATCTTACGAATACCTACCTACCTACGGTTAATACAAAAGCTGAAAATTCAAACCGGACGTTGGTCGTGAAAGGACACTACACCTTTTACCTACGACTAATGCCCGGTTTCAATTTTCGTATTCTAACAAGTTTTTTACTAAACTATTTCACGTGCTTTCGACATTTTCGTCAATTTCATAAAGCTAAGGCCAAACCTGCGCGACCAAAGCGACTGCGAAGCGGGAGCGTCTACCGCGCGGCGGACGCTACCCTTAGACATCTATGGCGCTTTGCATACCTACGCGACCGCATCGCGGGACGGCCGCGTCGGCAGAGCGGGACGCACGCGTCCAGTGGTCAGACGTGTGTTGTGAGCGAGTTTTTTTGTTATTTAATTCCACAATGACTACAACAGGAGATACTACAGAGTTGTTTATAGAAAAAGTAAGAGAATATCCTATTATAAATGATTTGAAAAATCCACACTATAAGAATTTACGAAAAAAGGATAAAATATGGGATTTGATCGGTCCGGTGTTTGAAATGGATGACCAGGATGTCATCACCACAACAATTTAGTAGTTACACCAGATAAAGTCGCGCGTCTTCAGTGATTGTTCATCAATTAATGAAGTTGGCGATTCGCGCCGCAGTCGCGCAGGTTTGCACGTTAGTTTCGCTTTGCAGACGCTCCCGCATCGCGTCCCGCGTCCCGCTTTACTGACGCGCAGGTTTGGCCTCTGCTTTAAACTGCATTAGACGGCATACCTGTGAAATCTTTAGATAATGTGATTTCGACGGTGGCGCCGACGGCTGCCGGTGGAAACTAAATTTCCCGCGTTCACCTCCAATAATTAGGTCAGCGAACATTCAAGGTTTCTGCATGTTCATTTTACAGTTTAATAGATTGATAGGTTTTTTATAACCTATAGGTGGATAGAGCGGAGGTGGCCATTGCTCAGCAGTGGGACATGAGGGCTGCTAATATACGCAAACATACCAACAACACCAACTTGTGTGTTATAGTGTAACACATTCAAGGCCCAAGTCCGGCGGCGCTGCTCGAGGGCGAGGTAGTGCGTCCGGGGCATCCAACGTGTTAAGTGATAGTTGCATTGGGAGACCAGCAGTGGGACATGTTAGGTTATTAAAAAAAAGTGCATTTCGCCCAGTTTAAAATAAAACATCTGCAAATACAACTCAAAATTTATAATTCACTGATTACGAACACAAGCAAACATTTTAATTTGATTTTACTAAGAACGGGAGGTTCTTACAAAATTTAAGTTGGTTTCTACTTTATTTTTTGCTACTTGTACCTACTTACTTTATCCACGTAGGTAGGTACCTTCTTTTTCTGAGACCTGCATGATAGTTTTCAAAGCTGGTACGGCTCTATCACCACTGGAGAGAGGTAGCTGATTGTGTATCGGGACGCTTGGTGACATCTTCGGATGCTGGATGATTTTCTAAAATAGAGGAGGATAGTTAAACGGGAACCCCGCGGAACGGGACTTACGCGGGTGAAACCACGTGGCGCAGCTAGTAGGTACATAAACATAGGTACTTGATAAGGAGTGAGCATCAGGCTTTCGAACGCCGGCTGGCTCCGGATGAGGTCGCAAATCTGGTTGCAGCTGGTCTCCAGCGAGTATTCTTGAAGCTTCGGCGTGAAGTCTAGCTGAACGCGCTGCGGGACCCACGGTGCCTCGTTCAGGTCACGGTCCATGGGAAACTCCTGCATAAAGAATTAAGTACATATATATTTATTTTAGGCAGCAAGAAGAGTATTCGTACCTTATGATTTAATTATTATTTTTATATCTCAGGAAAATATGAATTTATAAAAACTATTAACCTTACGATAATATCCAAATAATATTTAGAGGATTATCATTATTTTGTCCAAATATATAATGGCAATGATATCTTATATCTTTCATAAGCCCATATTTTACCTGCGTAACATTGGGTAACAAAGGTATTATAATAAAACTTTATTTACAGAAACTAAACTATTAGGTAGGTACCTACATATTTACATTATTGTACATAATACAAATAGAACCAGTTGAGCCACCTAAGGACCGTTGCAAACGGTCAAGGTAGCTCAACTGATCCAAACCAAAGGTTTAAAAAAAACAAAGGTTGTTACTCAAATTGCAATAAGGAATTCAATACACATACACAGTCTTAGTCCGTGGTCCACATTTTTCTTACGTGCTCTAGCTGTAAACGCCTAAATACATACCTTTTCATCTACATCAGAGCTGCTTCCAGACATGGGAGGGAACTGACCACACTGACAGCATAGCACTCCCAGCACACAAACCAGCCAGTCCGAGACCACCTGCACACGCTTCCACAGACGCACAAAACGTGCAGCCAACGGGTGGAAAGCGTAGCAACTGATTGTCAGCATTCTGGCATCGTCACAACTCCCAGAGTGCTGGATCTTACTTCATGTTGAACGTTGGAAACGCACTGTGATTTGGCATTGCGGATTCAAATAAACTTTTGGAATTTGTTAAGAAATCAGAGACGGCAATTTACATGATAGGTAACTCAGAATACCTACCTAATGTTATTGACAGAATTCTGAGAGACAGAAGAAAATACAAGAGGTAGCCACAGACTATTTAAATATAAGGTTTTAAAGGTTTTATGCAAAAAAATGTGACTTAAACTTCGATAGGTACTAAAATCTTAAAGACTATTTATGGAGCATTTGATCATCTATAAAACACGGTATGCATAGGTTCCTAATCACTTAAATAAAACAAAACAAAAAAGATTTTAAATAATTTATTATGCATTATTTCAATAGTCTTTGTTTTTCTTCATAATCTAGATCTGATGTGGTTGATGTATCACAATCATCTTGAAAATGAACTTGACTTCCCACTGCTCCTCTTTCCATCCTATAACTTCTCTTCCACTTCACTTCGTTACCAATTTGATCGCAAACGTCAACAGAACTGTCTCTAAGCTCCAAAGGTAAATCAGAAACTATGACTTCCCTGAGCAAATTATTCTTTACGTCTTCATTTACTTTAGAAATCTTCCTTTTGCATTTCTTGAATTTCGATGATTTGAATTTATTTTGTAAGTTTTGCAGCTGTTTCTCCAGTTCTCCGCTACTCCATTTTTTGTGAGTCCATACAATTATGTTTAGTAAGGCCACGAATAATAACACAGCTAAACTCAGTCCAATAATGCATGAAAGTATAGACAGGATTGCAGAGTTACAACTTTTACTAAAATCTGCCTTAAATTTCATAGGGAACAGTTTCCCATACAACATATCCTTCAAAAACATTAAGTTCTGAGATATTGTAGAGCAATTTGATTGTAATGTAACTTTAACTTCTTTACTTTCTTGGGACTGCTTGATTATACCTAGACCAGTACTTATAGCGTAAATATCTGCAATGGTGAGTGGGTTGTTAAGATCCCTGCAAATGTTGCTTTTAGGCATATAGACAACGTCTGGCAAATTTTCTTTCGGATCAGATAAACATTCAACTGCCCTCATGCATTTGTTCACCTCTTTATCAAAAAATGGTTTACTTCCAGAGTATTTTACATCACAGTTCACGGGAGTACACATGTTCAAAGAGTCTTGGTCGAGAGTTTCGCAAGGAGCTACTTTTTGCCCCCTGGTGTATTGCAACAGACATTATGATTTTATACTGAGTCTTGTATCAAATGGGATTTTTACTGTTTCTCGTTTAGTTTTCCTTTTACCGCAACGATGTTCTAGAATGAAACAGCAATACCCTATTTGGTCATATTGAACTATATTTGGATAAACATACAAGATAGTGTCACGATATTTCGGCTTTACAACATCGTTATAATCTCCATAAATATTAATGATATCACAGTCAATATCTTCATTATCAGATAAGCAGCACATTTTGGGTCTTGATCGTAGTTTGCAAGCATTTAGTTTATCTTCGTTCTCTATATCTATATAGAACTGCATTGCAACTGAATTCTTTTCCAACGGTAACACACCTTTATCTATTACTCTTAAAAATGTTTCAACTCTTACAATATTAATATTTAGCAGCAAAAAACTTAGTAAAATGTGTAACATCAACATTTCCTTACTGACCTGAGTTACTGACATTTTGAATAGGTAAGTTACTGTCAGGTTATTATTTGTTCTCATCAAAAAGATTTGAAACAAAGCGGTCAAGGTTGATTTCGCAGTTTTTTTGTTAATCGGATTTTAAAACACGTTTAGTCGGTCCCTCCCAATGAGGAAGCAGTAATGATTGCTCTGAGGTCCCTCCTCTACCAGAAGATAAATTTTCAAGCATAAAATAAATTTAACTTAAAATGTTGCTGAAAACCATAAAGAATATGTAGAGGTAGTAATTTACAGTTCATTTTTTACGTAGTCTTTTTCATTCAAATACTCTGCTTTGATAAAATCTGATGCTCTTTCTGCTATCATTATAACAGCTGCATTTGTATTAACGCTCGGAATCGTCGGCATAATGCTAGCATCGACTACTCTTAAACCATTCACGCCATGGACTTTCAACTTACTGTCGACTACAGACGTTGGATCATCAACTTTGCCCATTTTAGCTGTTCCAACGGGATGGTACACATTAAATGTAACCGTTCTAGCCATACATTCCCAATACTCGTCACTTTGAAACTCGAATCCATCGCAGTCTACAAACTGTATTCTTTTTAGTTCACCTTCTATTTCTTTGAAAGTAGGAGTGTTCACAATTTCAACTACTCTTTTTATGGACTTAATAAAGATCTCCATATCACGATTGTCACTGAAATACTTAGAATATATTTTAGGATATTCTGTTACTTCATCTCCTAATAATATATGACCTCTTGAATAGGGTCTACAAAGTGACACATATAAGATTAACATTTCTTTGTCTGCATTAAAGTCAACAAATTGTTTACATATAGGATCTATAAAAGAAAGTGACTTCCTACACGCATTGTAGACGTATGTAGTATTTCGTAAAAAGTAATTATGATCTATTTGAACATCAGGTAAAGATTTTCCATCAGGTACGGAAAGAAAAGCATTGATATTGGGCTGATCATAATTAGTTGTATGTGGTCCAGATTGATCAATCAAATACTCCGCTGCAGCTTTGAGCCAGAACTTTTCATCCTTTGGTTGAGCTCCTGTGTCTATAGTTACAGGAATAGGAATCCTCACGTGGTCTTGCAAATTTTGACCAACTGGTAAATCTGCCACAACGTCAATATTTTTCTGTTTCAAATGTTCTTTTGGCCCAATGCCAGACATCATCAACAGCACAGGAGTATTTACTGTACCAGCACTGATGATGATTTCTTTTCTAGCGTAATAAGTCTCTACGCTATTACGTATACGAACTTGTACAGATTTTGTGGTTTTGCCGTCAAACATAACTTTTCTTACAAAAGTATTTTTCAAAACTTTCAAGTTCTCTCGATTCTTAATTGGGTTCAGGAATGCTGTGGCTGTACTGACTCTTCGACCAATATGGTTACTTCCTCTAAGCTTTCCCACACCCATTACCGTCGGACCGTTTAAATCTTCCAAATATGCCAATCCTAGTTCTTTATACGCCTCAGTGAGTTTCTCAGCAATACCAGCATGCGTAAAATTAAATTGATTAATGATAAATTCTCCTTCTGTTCCATGATCTTTGACCAATTCAGGGTTTGTGGTTATAAGTGGATCATTGACTTTCTCGCTTTTCTTGAAGTATGTTTTTATCGTCTGCCAGTCCCAACCATCACCGTCTTCTAAGTGCCAAGGTGAGTAGTCTCCCTCACTACCTCTCATGTGGAGGAGACCGTTGATGGAACCAGTTCCTCCAAGGAGTCTTCCTCGAGGCCAGTAAGACTTGCCATTTACACAGCCTCGATTGGTAGTTTCGTCCAGTACTGTATAATATTGAAATGTGTGATTGGTCTGATGCACTGCGGTCGAAAAGTTTGGTATCTGAAATCAAGGAAATATATTTTAGGCCGTGTCCATCATCACCCGGGTTGATTTAGACAAAGTTATATAATACAAGACCATAATGATAATAAACATCTGGATAAAGCGCAGCGCAAAATGACCTACAAACTTCCTACAAACGATCAACGAGTGGGGGAAAGATAGCTTAAAGTACTGACAAGGAAAAGCTTCTAGACTAACACAATAACCTGATAGTAGATACTACTTAAGTTTGCCAAGTGTAGCGTATGATGCTAGGCAAAATGTTGTTGATTTTTTTACTTATTTACTTTGTTTGACTGGCTTTCACATTTTCAAAGTGATCCTTTATCCTACCGTTTGTCTTTCTTTTCTTTCAATAAGCACACACTCACAATACTTTCCAAAGGAGGGTCACCACCAGCTTCTATAAGCAGAACCTTCCACTCTTCGATTTGAGAAAGTCTGTTCGCCAGCACTGAGCCAGCCGTGCCTGCGCCGACAATAATGAAATCAAAATAATCACCATCTGAAAGAGACCATGAATAAAATTAATATTAAGTCACACTAATATTATAAAGGCAAAAATTTGTATGTAAGTGCGAATGTTTGTTACTTCTTCACGCTCAAATGGCTGGACTGATTTGGATGAAATTTGGTACCAAAGCTTATATCCGGGATTAACAAATAGGCTAAATATGATCCCGTATTCCCACAAGAACGGGAACTTTTCACTGTGGGTAACACCGCAGCTACTGGATAAATAAATTCCTAACGCAGTCAATTAGGTACAATTTGAACTCAAAATTTATCTGAACCCTGAGTCCTGATCCCTAAACCCTATATCCTGGGCCCTGATTCTTATTTATTATTTATTATGATCCCTAAATCTAAGCCATAAATCCTGAGCTGTAAGCTCTGATGTCAAAAAATAGTTGACATACCAGTAATACGGCTGGAGTAATCCTCAGGCCACGATTCAGTCAGCAGACATTGAGCCGTCAGTAAATGGGTCACCAGGCTGGTGAAGGCCACTCCAGCAGAACCCTGGCTGTACGCGCCACAGTTACTGCTGTTCATCTTCTGTAAAATAAAATAGGTAGAAGGTATCTATAGGTAGGTATGCAAAAATAATGATATTAGCCTCTTTTCTATAGAATCATTGAGTATACGCAAAGTAACGTTCAGCCGACAGATTTCATTAAAACTATAAATAAATATCCTTGGACATTTCACACAGCATCATCTAGTCCCAAGCTAAGCAATTTAATGCTTGTGTTATGGTAACCAGATGACTGATATAGGTAATACTTAGATACATTTTTTTTAAATACATACATATCATAGATAGAAAACACCCAGACACGGAACAGATTTCTGCAGAACATACAAACATTTGTCCCGTAGCGGAGATCGAACCCGCAACCTCCGCGTCTCTCTCGCGTCACTGCGCCACAGAGGTCAACTATGATTTAATATTAGTCAATTATTTATGATCTGGAATTTACTTGATTAAGAACCACGAGATCGAAGCCGCGGTCGGATAAATCAAAAACATACCTTTCTTCACAGTCGAGTCTACTGTCCAGATAACTAAGTACATTAAACCAGTACAATGCTCAGAAATTGAGGCTAGCTAGATAGCTAGGCCTAAGAATAGTCTAGATTTGTAGGATGTGGTCTAGATGCTAGCACCGACCTTGTAAACACACTACACGACCGGCAGTTCGCTACATAATACGAGTAGATAGGAAAGCGAGAGAACTGAACGTATAAGGGCTTCTACACACGTTGCGTCAACAGTCGACTTTAGTTAGTAGCTTATTTTTAACAGACTTTAAAAAGGAAGGCTCTAAATGAGACTGTCTCTATAATTTTTTTTTTTTTACCTTTCTTAATTTCTATTACTTATAGATTTTTGTTTTATTTAAAAGAAAAATGAAAACAATACACAAACGTGTAGTTTGTGTTGTGTTCAAGAGATCAGAAAATTGCACTTTTCTCTTGAAGTTTTAATTTTGAGACTTGTTTGTCAAAATGTTATCTACCCCACTAATATGAACTCGAAAGTTTATGTATGGTATATAACATCCTCCATTTTTGCTCTTTCATACAAAAACTGCTGACATTTACCTGAAACTTAGTATTAGGCTAACTAAATACATAACATTAGTCTATAACTCTAATTAAAAACCCTTTTCATAAGATTAAATCCTAATATCTAAAATCCCTAATAAGATCTCATAAGATTTGGCGTTACTTTAAGTGGTTGATATTTGTCAAAAGGTGTCAAAAAGGTGTGTACGTGCCTTAACTGTGATTATTACGACGGCTGGCCGACACTTTTAGCCCAATTATTATTAACTGTTCACGTAATATCACTTTATTGAGTTACCCACTTATCGGCTTTGTTTATTTTAGATAATAGGTATCAAAATAACTTGATATAATATAAATTTCTGTGGTTGTTTCACTTCGAAATAAGCAACCTTCCTTTTACTTACAAAATTATATTTTAAATCTGAGCAGAATGTGTTGGACATCCATCCACTTCTTCCTCGGCCTACATCTACTACATCCATCCACACTCATACTTACCTATTACTTTCTTATGATATGACTCTTTTAATGAAAATTGCGTATATTTTCAAAACATCCAATATTAATTAGATAATCGTTTTATAACACTCTAATTTAGGCGATTTATTTCTGTAAATCTCACCCTTTTAAAACACCATCGGGTGAAAGATGATTTAAAGGGTGCTGTTCTAAACAGATTAGGCCGTGTCGGGGTCAATGCAATTAATAGCAAAGGGCGAGTGTGTCGCTGTCCAAGTTAAAATAGATAGTATTATATATATAAAATACTTCTTCTTTATCCTTATAAAAAATCCCATGCATTTTGATACTTAGCAATTGAGGGATTACTCGATCAACTTTCTTTTTTCAGTCTGAGTTGCTTGTGATATAAGTTAAAAGATAGAATTTGCCATTAGATATATCGTTCGAATCCGTTCGCCTAAACGTACAAATCCGAAATTTCTTGATTAGATATAGTGTTATTTGATGGTAAGTAGGTGCCTAATTCAAGCACTGGTTTTTTCATTCTAACCGTGACATTTATTTTTAAATTGAGGTTTTTGCTCAACATTACATGATATGAATACCAAAATTGATGGAGGTTTCCAACATTATCAGCTGAAATGCCAACCATTAAATACGCTGAAGTATTCATATTTGATGATATAACTGTAATTTATGGGGTCATATTTTAAATTCCTTTTTACTTCAAGATTGACTAACGAAGGCTTGGAAATCTTCAAATTTGCAGGTAAACTTTGTCTGAAGCAAACCGGGGCACATGTCAAATTATGACAGATAAGCACCACTTACATTAATTGGCTTCTCAGTATAAGGGCGAAAGTAATTCCTTCCTTTGCCGGAAGTACATCAGAAGATAAAAGCTAGATTGTCATTTGTTACAATAGAATTGTCTGAAAAGACAGTTGTTGGTAAAGTTTGGACAAAGTTGTAGTATTTATTCGAGGAACAGTTACGAAGCTCGCCTTTGTTACTCCCCGATGAATAGGACCTATTCTCATGCTTAAACAGATTATCAGTTTTATTTAAATCTGGAAATCTGGAATGCCCTTGGAATTTTGTAAATAGATGTTTCCTACTTAATTTAACCTACATTTAATTTAATTTTTAAAGTTCGTTTGTTCGTATATTTTTCGGATCACTCAGCTTTAAATATAAGCGCTATAAAAATACATCTTTACGCTTGAAGAAGAACCAATCTCCACAAAAGCCCCAAAATAATTTTGGTGGATTCCCAAAGGATGGGAAAATATCATTTCGGTGACGAAGCTTCATCAAGTAAGCTCCTTAGATAATGCACTTAACACAATAAGTATTTTTCTACCAAGTTATTTTTTTGATGTCTTAGTTAATAATTAATTATTCTTCAGATAAAAACTGCTGAACGAATACATATCTACATGACCTAGGCGCCATCTAAGGTGCTAGTAGGTAATCGCGACACTAGTGCTCTTATAATAGATATGTGTGATTTGGTAATCTTGAATTTATAAACATTTTATAAGGAAGCAAGAACATAAGCAAATGCAAAGCGGCCCCAAGAGCACTCTGCGTTTGAAGACTATATAATGCACTATTAGTAACTAGCTGCGCCCCGCGGTTTCACCCGCGTAAGTCCCGTTCCCGCGGGAATATCGGGATAAAAAGTAACCAAATCGGTCCAGCCGTTTTTGCGTGAAAGAATAACAAACATACATACATTCTCACAAACTTCCACATTTATAATATTAGTAGGATAGTAGGAAGGAAGTAGGAAGTAGGATAGTAGGAAGTAGGATAGTAGGATAGTAGGATATTCATAAAGTTTAAAATCACACATGACACTGAAACTCTGCTTCGCTTCTCTTCCATCTCGATGTGTATTGACGCTTATTTAGCTTTGAGAATAAAACCCACACTAAACTAAACCGGCTACAAACAGTGGAGCTTGTTTATCTGGCTCCCAGGCTGTGGCGGAAAGTACTTCAAGTTTAGCATACGTCCCGCCAGTCTCAATAAACTACTTATCTTTGATATTGCTTACTGCTGGTAGATATTTAACATTACGTCAATACAAAATGTGTCGTATGATAGCAAGCAAAACCTGAGATAGATAGGTTATTGAGATTAGCCGTAACGTAAAAATCTAAGAGTAAAAAACGTCGCTGCGCGAAAAGTTTCATATTTTTTCTACTTTTTCTTTAGTTTGTTATGGTCTCTTTTTTACGAATTACATGATAAAACAAAACTAAACCAGCAACAATTGGTGGAGCTCTGCTTATCTAGTATCCAGACTGTAGCAAAAAGATATATAATACGAGTATAGTACGTCTAATAGCAATTACTACTACCAAGTTGGTTCGCTATGACCTTCAAATGCAACGAGACAAATCGCGGCTCGTTATCACATAATCGTATTTTATTTTTTAAACCCTTTTAATCTAATCAGGCCCTCACACGACCGTATATAAATGAACAGTAAAAAAATTAATCACCAATCTATTTTATCATGGCTCCCTGGAGCCTCGTTATCTTGTTCTGCGCGTGCGCAGCTGCACTCGCCAAGGATCTGAAGCAGAGCAATGAGGCTAAGGAGGAGTTAGAAAAGTACATCGCCGACAAGCGGTCAGAGATCAACCCTCGCTACAGGCTGCACTACCATTTGGCCCCTCCCGTCGGCTGGATGAACGATCCCAATGGATTCTCTTTCTACAAAGGAGAGTATCATCTTTTCTACCAGTTCTATCCGTACGACTCAGTCTGGGGTCCCATGCACTGGGGCCACTCTTCCAGCCCCGACTTGATCAATTGGAAGACGCTGCCCACAGCACTCCTGCCTGAACAAGAGATGTGTTTCTCCGGAAGTGCTGTTGTCGATGGCGACAATTTGGTTCTTATGTACACAGGGCACGAGATCACAGAAGAAGAACCCTTCTTCAATCAGACCCAGTTTCTAGCTTTCAGCGACGATGGAGTAGATTTTAACAAGTTTGAAGGGAACCCGGTAATTGCAACAGCTCCTAATGGGAACCCCGACTTCCGCGACCCTAAGGTTTGGAAACAAGGAGAACACTGGTACGTAGTGATCGGCAGCAAAACGAATGATGATAGAGGCAATGTGTTATTGTACAGATCACTTGATCTTGTCGACTGGGAGTTCCTACGAGTCCTCGGAGAGTCAAGTGGAGACTTAGGCTTCATGTGGGAATGCCCAGACTTCTTCGAGCTAGACGGAAAATACGTTTTGTTATTGTCGCCACAGGGAATGGAACCAGTTGGAGATAGGTATAAGAATGTTCACCAGACAGGTGTTTTCATTGGCGACTTCAACTATGATGACTTTGAATATACCCAAGAGACTAAATTCCAGGAATTGGATTACGGACACGACTTCTATGCCGCTCAGACTATGGAGAAAGACGGAAAGAGATACATAGTCGCGTGGTTCAACATGTGGGACGTAGTTCATCATGAGGCCGTTGACGGCTGGGCAGGAGCAATGACCCTTATCAGAGAACTGTCTCTGGCTGGAGACAGAGTTCTTCAGAAGCCGTTAGAGGGGATGGTATCTCTGCGACAGGAGAAGGTATTCAGTGGGAAGTTCAGCAGAAAACAGGAAATATATCTGGGCCAAGCTGCAGAGATCAATATTATTAGTTGCTTGAATAGAAAAATCGAGCTGCTTCTTGAAGGTCAAAACGGTGGAGGCCACGTGCTATTGAAATGGGACCCTAAAGTTGGTAAAGTTGTTGTAGACAGGGCCGGAGATGTCAGGCAGGTGGAGTGGTCTCCCATCGGATCTCACTCGTGGAGGCTGTTCTTAGACGCCAGCTCGTTGGAGCTGTTCGTCGGTGAAGGTGAGGTTGTCTTCAGCAGCAGGGTATTCCCAGACGGAGGATGGAAGATCACCAACCTGAGCCAACAACCCCTGAAAATAGATGCTTATAACCTAAAACGAAGTGTTCCTTTGTAAATTAATTCGTTCTGTAACGTCAATATGTTACGTTTAAATTATTATTAAGTTTATAGATAAATTATTAAATTATTTTCTGTAAATTGTTGAATTAAAGCAATGTTTTAATTAAGGGGTTACAATGTAACTGAATTTGATTTGCGAGTATATAGAAGAAATTTAATTTTAATAAAAAAAATATTGCGCAATCCAAAAATTTGTAGGTACCTACGTACAGCTCTGGAGTAGGTAATCGACTTACGATTTGACACCGTAGGTAAAAAAAACTACATAATCATTGAAGCTTAATAAAATAATCTGTTTAATTTTATCTAATTAATTCTTAATCTTATTACGAAAACGAAGATAAAACGGATTAGGTAGGTAGATGCATTTGTGAGTCATCACTTTGGAGTAAACAACAAAAAGATTCCAGATTTTTTTAAACTTTATTAGCGAAAAAACGGGACTCATTCGTTGAAATTCGGTACCAACGAGGCTAAGGATTTCCTAATCCCGTAAAAATCGGGACTGATGCTGATTTTTTTTCTCTAGTTTGGCAACACTAATAAAATAAATAGTAAACAGCTAATTCAACCATTCATCAAATTAAAAATTAGGAAGACTAACTTTCAATAGTCAGTTTATCAAAAGTGAACCGATTTTGAAAATCACTTTTGATATAAGAGATGTTTTATACAATTACTACCTTCAATTTATAAATTTATATAAGAAATTCATGAGTGTAAGGAGAATTTTACATTTAAAGATACCAAATCACGATTTCAAGGCTGAGTTGAGTCTAAGGTGAAGACGATAAACGTGGCGATAAAAAAATAGCAAACACGAAACAAAACAAAAACAAAAATTAGTTATGACAATTAAGGTAATAAATATAATTAGTAATCATTAATCACAGATAGGATATATAGGTAGGTATAAGGAAAATAATAATTTTAATTGCAATAATCACAGATTTAATTTTGTGCTTATCTAATCAGACTGATCTTTAAAACATGTAGGTACGGATATGCAGGCAGATAGGTACTAGTAATACAACAAAAACCTGTTATAAATTAAGTTAAGAATAACCACAACAAACAATCAAAATTACTTTCTAATCTAAATTTCTTAAATTTAATTTTACTCGACTGAGGGTTATGATTTTTGTAGATGCACCTAACCTACCTACGTGAGTTTCGGGATCGTTCAATCTTTATGTAATACTAGCCGCGCGCCGCGGCTTCACCCGCGTAAGTCCCGTTCCCGCGGGAATACCGGGATAAAATATAGCCTATAACCTTCCCAACAGTCCATTCTACACACCCGTGAAAGAATTTACCGGATAGCATATCCTGTTTTATGTAGGTTAGGCCGTGGTCAGATAGTAAAACTGATCATTTGATCATGGGGCCGGTCATTTCATGAAAGGGGCAGCAAGAATTGTTGATGATCATTTTCGTGTGATGATTGTAATCCACGTTAGGCCATATCATAAATCTAGGGTTACTATCATCGCTGGGGTTAGGTACATTACCGATATATTACCGACAGGACAGGTATATTACCGATTCATAAAATAACAAAACTAGGTATATTATAAAAGCTCAAAAGTGAAACACTGGATAATATGTTGAACAATCTATTCATTTCATCAATTTAAACTTAACACCATCTTCACTTCTTCATGATTACAACACGAATGGCGCCCGTACTTGGTGTACCCTCTTTTATACTGCCTTTTGACAACTCAAGAGTCAAACCAAGTACTGGCGGAACAGTAATAAACAATTGAGTACTAAAATAATATTCTAAATGTCTGTAAAAATACAAAATAATAATAATATGATTTCATTAATTATAAAACGAATTTACAAACTATTCACAAGTGATTTAATGAACTGACAGCAACTTCCGGTAAGGTTGAAGTACTGTCAGTTCATTACTTATTGTTTATCCACATTGTTTTATCGTGACAATAACTTTGTAAACAGTCAAAATATACTCAGCGTTAAATTAAAGCTAACAGATTCGGCCATCTGATAACAGCACCCGCCCTCGGGTGTAATGTTAAAATAGAAAGAGTCATACACCGTAGTTATTAAATGTTAATCATTATCATGTTTAAATAAACACTAACAGTAGGTACTTTACATTAAAAACATGAGTAATTACACCTGATCAGCTAATTTCAGCATCCTACAAGTAAAAATAATTTTACCAAACTTAAACTAAGGGTAATTTCACCCAACTTAAACTAAGGGTAATTTCACCCAACTTAAACTAAGGGTAATTTCACCCAACTTTAAACTAAGGGTAATTTCACCCAACTTAAACTAAGGGTAATTTCACCCAAATGAGCTAATTTCAGCCATATAACATTGGTAATTTCACCAAAGGGTAATTTCACCCAAATTAGCTAATTTCAGCCATATAACATTGGTAATTTCACCAAAGGGTAATTTCACCCAAAATAGCTAATTTCAGCCATATAACATTGGTAATTTCACCAAAGGGTAATTTCACCCAAATGAGCTAATTTCAGCCATATAACATTTAGTGGTAATTTCACCAAAGGGTAATTTCACCCAAATGAGCTAATTTCAGCCATATAACATTGGTAATTTCACCAAAAGGTAATTTCACCCAAATGAGCTAATTTCAGCCATATAACATTGGTAATTTCACCAAAGGGTAATTTCACCCAAATACACAGCGTACAGCGTGGTGACGGCGAATAAGCACCACTGCCTGCAGTGCTCCCACTGCGCGCTCGATCAACAGCGGAGGCTGACCTGCACCTCCGTCGCTTACTTAACAATGGTTTACCCATGTTATCTACAGTGTCTAAAATAAGAAAGTAAATGTATTATATAAATGTTTTATTGAAAAGCAACCTCTCTTATTTATATACTAGCATTATCAAGGTCTTTGATCAACTCACAAATCCTGTACACTGCAAACTATAAAAACGTAACCCCCTCTTTTTTTATCAGGGTTATAAAAGACTTCCCGGCACGTCCCGGCTTCGCACGGGTGCAAAATTGAAGCTACCGGGACAGAACATAGCCTACAATCACCCGGACAGTCCACTCCACACACTCGTGAAAGAACCTTTGAAATCGGTCCAGTAGTTTCGGAGATCACCTCCGTCAAACAAACAAATTTTACCTCTTTATAATATTATAAGGGTAGAAGTGTAGAAATGATAAATAAAAAAATATTTTTACTAAAATATGAGGGATCACAGATAATCCTTATGTACTTTAACTACACAAAACAGACTAATAATTTACTAAAATAACTTACCGGGGGTTTTCTTCTGTTTTGTTTACCTTACCTCCACTTTGACTATTTCTTACAAATGGCCTTTGTCAAAGGACAGCGTGTTACATCCCCTCTTCTGAACTAAAAGCTCAAAAGTGAAACACTGGATAATATGTTGAACAATCTATTCATTTCATCAATTTAAACTTAACACCATCTTCACTTCTTCATGATTACAACACGAATGGCGCCCGTACTTGGTGTACCCTCTTTTATACTGCCTTTTGACAACTCAAGAGTCAAACCAAGTACTGGCGGAACAGTAATAAACAATTGAGTACTAAAATAATATTCTAAATGTCTGTAAAAATACAAAATAATAATAATATGATTTCATTAATTATAAAACGAATTTACAAACTATTCACAAGTGATTTAATGAACTGACAGCAACTTCCGGTAAGGTTGAAGTACTGTCAGTTCATTACTTATTGTTTATCCACATTGTTTTATCGTGACAATAACTTTGTAAACAGTCAAAATATACTCAGCGTTAAATTAAAGCTAACAATTACTATTCTAGCTAGCCAACAGAAACCTTACACCTACACTGCGGCGAACGTTAAAGGGGAAGGGAGGCTCTTGCCCGCAGTGGGATCCAGTGGACTTATTAGGTTAGATATTTATTACAAAAGGGCTTCTCTTCTTCTTCTTCGGTGGCTGCCGCCGCAACACGTTCGGTCACCCCGCAAGTATGTTTCCACTAGCAAATTAAGACTTACCAAATAGTTTACACCAATGCAGATGTAATAATTATGATTATCTTTTGGACTAAAATCAGTAGGTTAAGTTACAAAGATAAAATAAAGATGTATTCATTTGTCAGACATTATTTAGTATCGACCTTGTACCTAGACTTCCTATAAACCAAACAAAACACTTCAGATTCTGAATGATCTGATAATCTAATCAGGCTCTCACACGACAGTATATAAATGTGCGGAAATGTTGATATTACGAGTACAAAATCTAATCATGGCTCCCTGGAGCCTCGTTATCTTACTCTGCGTCTTCGCAGCCGCTCTCTCCAAGGATCTGAAGCAGAGCATTCAGGCTAAGGAGGAGCTAGAGAAGTATATCGCCGATAAACGGACAGAGATCAACCCACGCTACAGACTGCACTACCATGTGGCCCCTCCTGTCGGCTGGATGAACGACCCCAACGGATTCTCTTTCTACAAAGGAGAATACCATCTCTTCTACCAGTTCTACCCGTACGACTCAGTCTGGGGTCCCATGCACTGGGGCCACTCCTCCAGCCCCGACTTGATCAACTGGAAGACGCTGCCCACAGCACTTCTGCCAGAACAAGAGCAGTGCTTCTCCGGTAGTGCTGTTGTCGACGGAGATACTATGGTTCTCATGTACACAGCGCACGAGATCACAGATACGGAACCCTACTACAATGAGACCCAGTTTTTAGCTTCCAGTGACGATGGAGTAGATTTTGACAAGTTTTCAGGGAACCCTGTATTGCCAGCAGCCCCTAACGGTTCCCCAGACTTCCGTGACCCGAAGGTTTGGAAACACGAGGAACATTGGTACGTAGTAATCGGCAGCAAAACTGATGATCAGAGAGGAAGAGTGTTACTGTATAGATCGCCAGATCTTGTCGAATGGGAGTTCCTACGAATCCTCGGAGAGTCAAGTGGAGATCTAGGCTACATGTGGGAATGTCCAGACTTCTTCGAATTAGACGGAAAACACGTACTGCTATGGTCACCGCAAGGAATGGAACCAGTTGGTGATAGGTACAAGAATCTTCACCAGACAGGCTACGTCATTGGCGACTTCAACTATTGCGACTTTGAATTTGTCCAAGAGACTACATTCCAAGAGTTGGATTATGGACACGACTTCTACGCCACTCAGACCTTGGAGAAAGACGGTAAGAGATACGTGGTTGCGTGGTTCAATATGTGGGAAGTTCCACATCCTGAGGAGGTTGACGGCTGGGCAGGAGCGATGACCATCATCAGGGAACTATCCCTGGTTGGAGACAGAGTTCTGCAGAAACCTTTAGAAGGAATGGTCTCTCTGCGACAAGAGCAGGTATTTAGTGGAAAATTAAGCAGAAAACAGGAGATCCATCTAGGCCAGGCTGCAGAGATTATTCTTACTGGTAACTTGCACAGGAAAATCGAGCTGCTTATTGAAGGTCAAAACGGTGGAGGCCACGTGCTGTTGAAATGGGACCCTAAAGTTGGTAAAGTAGTTGTAGACAGGGCCGGAGATGTCAGGCAGGTGGAGTGGTCACCCATTGGTTCTCACTCCTGGAGGCTGTTCCTTGACGCCAGTTCTTTAGAGCTGTTCTGCGGTGAAGGCGAGGTTGTCTTCAGCAGCAGGGTATACCCTGATGGAGAATGGAAGATCACCAACTTAAGCCTGCAAGCCCTGCGCCTGGAAGCGTATAATCTGAGACGAAGTGTTCCTTTGTAAATTAATGCGTTCCTCTTGTAATCAAACTTCTCATTTACTAGGTTTTATAATATTTATAATTAAGTTTATAATTGTGAAACAATCGTATAATTTTCATGTAAATGTTACATATTTTTTTATTAAAGTCATTCAATTCGTAAGATGGTGTTTTATTCCTATAGATACTTTCATTTATCAGCGTAGTTTTTTATTCGCGAAACTTTTGTTAAATAGTGTAACTGTTTTGATCTCTATAATCTATATAAGAAACTCACGTACCTATCTACAAAAAACATACTCTCTGTCGAGTAAAAAAAACTCTGATGATAAATTGTTCAATTCAAAATGTTAGCTACATTAGTATGCATAGAGTAGGTAGGTACACTTAGCAGACGGGTAAGAAACTAGCAGAATCTCAGCTGAATACTAAATAAATCTGAATATTGTGCTGCTGTAAGTATTCGCTCTTTCCTTCATACGAGCAAAAGTCAAAATATTTTATTCAATGAAATCCTAAAGAAGACCACTCTGACATGTCTTAAAACTAGGGGATTCTATTGCCTGTTCCAACGCGATTCCCTACACCAGGGAAAGAAGCATAGATAGCTAGTGGCCAAAGCTGGTGGTAGAGTTTTTGGTCCGCCTGAAGGACTCCGTCATGGCTGACCTAAATAGAAGGGACCGACAATCCCGGCCGAGACGGACCAAAAACTTTCCCGTCACTAGAGTTGGCCACTTGCTCCTAAAAACGAACGAACGAACGGAAGCACTATCGCAAGTTCAAGTTTAAATAAGTACCTACTTTATTGGAAACAACATAAGGTTACGTTATATTATGTAGTCAGTTTCAAGGGGCTTAACATGGCGTCTTATTAAACAATTCAGCCCCCTTTTTCTCCAAATAACCATGTCTTAACGCGGCACGTCTCGGCGTTCTTATTTTGAAAATTCTATGGATTTAAGAAAACAAAAGCTAGATAACGTGCAATCTCTTACCGCGTCATGGTTTAAATGTCGTTCAAGAATCTAGCTCCAGTTTAGGTTTTAACTGTCCAAACGTCAGCGCCTTAGCTTACGTCAAAAGCAGTTCGTAATGGGACCTAAACTGCCCCCTTATTCTCCAAATAACTATGCCTTAACGCGTCACGACTTGGCGTGGTTTTCAAAACGCGAAGTTTCCGTGACATTGCATGTTTTCTAAAATGGTATTCTCGAGACCACGGTTTTGAAACGTCATTCAAAACCTGTGTACAGTCAGCATCAGACAGAAGTAACTGACATGATTGAAAATCGAAAATTATTCGCAATTTTGTTTTCATAACAAGCTACAAACTTTAATTTCAAAAATAACTAATCGAAATATTATGCAGGTGCGCAAGTGCTCTAGGTAGGTCGCCGCTTATTCTTACTCTCTCAGTTATGTAATCAATCTAATGTAGGTAATTTCTACAACAAACATCAAAGTATGTGATACACAGGTTAAATAATTAAATAATTATCTATGTGCACATGAATGTTCAAGGGCTTCAAAATAATAAAATCGTTTTCAAAATCATAAGTTGATTTCGTCATATTTTGTTTTGATCATAAGTTTTCTTTCACTTCCCACAGTAACTATTGACTGTCCAATACCTAACTATTGACAGTTCCAATATACGAACGAAAAATATTTTTGATTTTAAATCATGTCACTTACTTCTGATGCTGACTGTACATCTAATCAACACTACGGCTGGTAGTCCCAGGAAGGGCTAGGTTAGTGGGTACATTTCTACCTGTGTTTCTGTTTCTGTCCTTGTGTTTCTGATTATTTCTTTTTTGTACTTAACCACTTACTTGCTCTGTCCGTCTAGTCCTTTTTATGTATTTCTTCCTAATTGTGTGTGTCTAAATAAATTATTTTCTTTCTTTCTTTCTTTCTTTCTAATGTTTTCAAAAAGAATTTAAATTGCCTGCCAGCATTCTTTCATGTCAAAAAGGTTTTATGGAAATCTATTTATCACCTCTATCATTCTATCAAACACAAAGAAGTTTAAATGCGGTTTAATCTATAAATAAATCCTTATTGTTATTGCACTAAGTAGGTTTATTACCCCTACTATTAAACCTACATAGTGAATTGTTTAATTTGTACCAAATAGACTTCAATTTCCAAGGAGTTTTTACTGACATATAAAAGGAGGAGGCACTACAATAAATATTTATTTTTATGTAAAACTAAAGGTAAAATAGAGATGATAACACCTCTATCATTCTATCAAACACAAAGAAGTTTAAATGCGGTTTAATCTATAAATAAATCCTTATTATTATTGCACTATGTAGGTTTATTACCCCTACTATTAAACCTACTTAGTGAATTGTTTAATTTGTACCAAAAAGACTTCAATTTCCAAGGAGTTTTTACTGACATAAAAAAGGAGGAGGCACTATAATAAATATTTATTTTTATGGAAAACTAAAGGTACTCGTAAAATAGAGGTGATAACACCTCATTATTCTATCAAACAAAAAAGTTTAAATGCGGTTTAATCTATAAATAAATCCTTATTATTATTCTAACATTGCACTAAGTAGGATTAATACCACTAGTATTAAACCTACTTTGTGAATTGTTTAATTTGTACTAGATAGACTTCAATTTCCAAGGAGTTTTTTACCGACTTAAAAAAGGAAGAGGCACTATAATAAATATTTATTTTTATGTACCTATGTGCGCTGATTTCTACGTAAATAGCTATTCGATTTTAAAATTATTTTTTGTTTGAAAGAAAACATTTACGCGGTAGGTCCAGACCCATATTTTTTTATGAGAAGATCTTCAGAGTTATGAAAAATCTTACTTGTAGGAAGGTACGTCTAATGCACAAATAGTGCGAAGCCAATAAAAAAAAAATACTCGCCTTCCATCACCAATGTCAAGTCAAACCCTGTCACGATTCTTGATTGCAAAAAGACCTCCAATGAGGCTGTAGTTGATGAGACCAAAAAGTCGTTTATCTTAGTTGCCGCCTAAAATCACCGATTTCATGATAGAATAATTTATTGTATAAATACTATAGAAAAGCCGTATTGGCCAAGTGGATTAGTAACTCGACTTTCGATTTGAATATCATGGGATCGAATCCGACCGTGCATCAATGAACTTTAAATATCATAGCTCATACCTATATTTAAAAAAAAAATAGGTAAGTATATGAGCTTAACACGAGCCCTAGGTAAACGGTGAAGGAAAACATCGCAATGAAACTAGTTAGCTTTCTAGCAGCGTCGATGGGCTTTCACGTACCTACCTATGGAAAGTTAACTTCTGTAAAATGTGGGCTTGTAGGTAGGTACCAAATATGTATTTGGACATACTTCTGACTAAGGGGGTCCTTAGACATCTTCAAAGGATCTAAAAGTTAAGGACCTACAAAAAGATCCGAGAATTCTACTACATATCTACTGGCATCATATTTCAATTATTTTCATTTTACAAGTATTCTGTTTCACAGTTAAATTGTTATATTAACACAATTCTCATTGGAAGATATGAAAAATTGTACCGAGTTTCAAACACGTTTTCAATAACAAGCTAAATGAAAGCGTGTTAATTTGACAAGTAATTACGCGTCTAGTCGCGCATGGTTTAAATAACAGCGTCTTAGGAAAATTAATAACGTACCATGTTATCTTCTCATTGGTCAATTTAAATCTAAACGAGCCCCAGTCGCGCGTGATATTGCACGTTTAGAAGAACGCGGTGGATTTCGGAAAAACAAAAGCTAGTTAACGTGCAATCTCTCACCGCGTTATGTTTTAAATGTGTTCAAGAATCGATCTCCTGAATTGCTTTTAACGGTCATAGTAAGCGTATATACCTACGGCTAAACACGGTTAAATAGCTCTCCTATTTCAAAAATATACCTATGAATACAAGACCACTTTCTTGCTGACTGTACCATAAAAAATTGCATTGTAATCATGATGCATAAGAAATTTTTCTTTTTATCTTATCTACTATCTACCTACTTACTTAATCATAATTAAAACAAAACTTATCTACGAATAAGCTCAAGCTTAAACCTACTTCACAGAAGGTGGAGATTCTATGTTCCACTGTAGGTATTATTATTTTGTAAAATAATGTTCACCGTTTATTTCGATAACTGTGTTAGTTAGTTTTTTACCATTTACCTATTATTAATAGAACGTTTTGCAACATATGAGCTCAGTTTTCCACAAAGCTATCCAGCGCTTTACATCAGTGTCTTCCACAGAACTAATGACACGATACTGCGAGCGTCGATTTCCACGTCCAACTAATGACATTGCGGGTTCCAATCCAGATTCGTTCTGTCGAAGGAAATTATACAGCGGCCACAATACCACTACACTTCAATTAAATTGAGTTCTGAGTTTCAACAGCAAATTGTGTTTACTAAATAAATACGAGAACATTAAGAGCTATAAGGGCTGTCACCACGAGCGAGAGAATCGCGGCGATATTATCGTCGTGCCACGTATTTCTATACACTCTCTATGGAGCCATCTCCACACGGCGATGTTATCGACGTGACGGACTCATACTACGGACTCGGACTCGTCGCGATTCTTTCGCTCGTGCAGACAGCCCCTTACACACTAAGTCCGCTACCCCACTGGCGTTGTAAGAGTGTTGGCGTCTCTCAAACGTCTGCGCAGAGTCAACACTGCGTAGACGCGACGTTGAAGTCGCGTAGAGTTCGCTGAAAGCGACGTTGACGCCGCGCCTAATGATAGGTACTATTCGACATGAAACGCAACGTTAACGTTGCAAGGCCTAAATGTGTATGTTGACAGTCAGACGTTGGAGAGACGCCAACGCTCGTAAAACGCCAGTGGTAGCGGCCTAAGCGTTTTGAAGCTCGCGCTTTGGCAATTTTTGTCTTTATCTTCAATGTCTATTGTAAATAACACATTAATAAGTGACAAATAACAATTAAATGCGGTTGAAGACTCCAGTTTTCCATTAGTTACTTATAGTGGGTACTAAGTCCCTAAACCTGGAAAGGTGACAGCAAGCACGAACTTAAAAGCTACGACACACTCACCTAATGTAACTTCAAGACTTTTCAAGTACTGGTAGTGCTCTCGAATGGATTAGTGTGTGCATTAAGGTATCTATATTATTTCAACCTGCTCGTCAATTTGAGATGCGCTTTTTAACCCGTATTATCCAAGTGTTCCATATTTCAAGCGGTTATTTCTTTTATATTTAAATTCGATTTTTTAAACGCATCTTTAAACCAAACATAAATAACGAGAGGCGTGGTAGACATTCTCTCTGTGCTTTGTTTCTCCATAAATTAGGTACCTATTTTTAAATATTTAAATAAATAGGATGTAGTTAATAATGTCTCACACTTCATCGTCAATGTACTTACTTAGGTACATTGATGAGGTATGTGCTTTTTTAATCTGTAAATTTAGAAAGCGTTTTCTTTCTGCCATCTTTCAGTAAGGTAAGGACCTTACCTGACTGAAAGTTTATTTATTTACCATAATGTTACCTAGTGTTTGTCCAATTTATCAAACAAACAACCAAAAACTTTAAAAGCGGGCTCTTATATTGGTAAACTTATAACTAAAACGGCAATTAAATCTCTTTTCATTGACATAAGAGTAACAAGAAAAAAACATTCTCAAAACCTTTTTAAATTCTATTTTTTTATGAATAACGGGGACAAACTACTTACTTATAATTTAGCTCAACGCGTTCTTGGCTTCAGCGCGTAAGACGCATACCACCCCTGATGCTACGTTATTAATTTCGGTCCAACCCGATGTTTAACCGCGTGATTTTCTGACAAATGACTTACTATTTCAAATATATCTTTTTTATTTGATAAATTAATGAGTAAGCCCCTTCTCTCACGACGCGACTCTGAAGCGATTTGTGTTTCGTACGCGTATCCTACGCGTCGCTTGTGAGTAGCCGCCATACATATTTAGCTAGTTTCGCACACGACGAGACGCGTCGACGACGCGTTTGATATCAGTCGCACGCGACCGTCTTGCTGGTCGCACGCTACCCGAGTCGAATACGCGTTGCATCAAAAAATGGCGGCGGAACAAATCTTTAATATTAATTTTGTTCAGGAGGTGGAAAATTATCCATGTTTGTATAATTATAAGCTGCCAGAGTACGTAAGAAAAGATATTACAGAAAAGGCGTGGATTGAGATTGGAAAAAAATTCAAATGCTCTACAATTGATATTTGTTTCGATGTACGGATGCACCCAGAATCTTCTTTTACATTTTCGTTTATTTTTGTAAATAAATAAAGAAGAACATTGTCTTCATCGCTAGAGTCACTAGACATCTTTGTACGAATGTTGTTCTTCAAATGGTAAAAAATAGTCTCATTTGCATAGCACCGTGTGCGGAAACGAGTAGCATACCAGTAGGCGACCATGGTTTGCATCGCAGTCGCGTAGCATTTGAATAGCGTCGTGAGAGAAGGGCCTAAGAGTCAGACGGCATAACTAGATGGATTTCATTTTATGTAGAGATCATTGACGAAGCTTG
This sequence comes from Xanthorhoe spadicearia, assembly GCA_947086425.1. Taxonomy (NCBI): domain Eukaryota; kingdom Metazoa; phylum Arthropoda; class Insecta; order Lepidoptera; family Geometridae; genus Xanthorhoe; species Xanthorhoe spadicearia. Next base: position 606,356 of record OX352206.1, read on the forward strand.
TATCACACAACCTACCCAGTTGAATACCATAATAAAACGATCCAAACAAAGCGAATATCAAATACCTATTAATCGTGACTGTAACCGCAGCTTACAGAATCGATAATATAAATCCCAGCTGTCATCACGCGCATGTTCACAATTTTAAAAAAGCCCAAGAGACATGTTGATATTCCACCGGCAATTTGCAACGTACTTTATAAACGCTTTGTTTTCTCGCCCAATGATTTCCCAATTGTGTCGTATAATTTCTGGTGATTCGACCCGTTTCTTGGCTCAAACGCAGAATAGGAAATTTACGGAGCCTTCAGGTAGAAATGAAACATTCTCTGGAGAAAGCCTTGACTTACAAACATGGTTGTCAATTTCAAAATGAAAATGTCTAGCTCTGAACAGCAGTAGGTAACAGTAAATTTTTAAGATGCTCGAGTAAAACCACGTTTTATTACCAATATCAATGTTTGTTTTGTTCGCCACGAGTTTGTCTATATCTATATATACTATATAGCCTATAGATACTAATATTTTAAAGTGGTTATGTTAATTTGTTTGTTGACGGGGATAATCTCCAAAACTACTCAACTGATTTCAAAAAGTATTTCAGCGATGTGTAGAATGGACTGTCGGGATGGTTATGGGCTAAATTTTATCCCGGTAGTTTCATTAGTACACCCGTGCAAAGTCGAGACGTACTGCTAAGTCTGATACAAACGCGTGGCAAACAAAATGTAAGCAGCAAGCTGTAATCGTGCTCACTATTATTGCGTTTGTGTAACCCCCGGTTCCTATAACAAACTAACGGATGTTCGTAGGTCCATCACCATAGCAACGTTGTTATTTCAACATAAAATGTATGAAACTTTTTGACAGATAACAACGTTGCTATGGAGAAAGTCCTACGGACATCCGTTAGTTTGTTATAGGAACCGGGGGTAAATTGATAAAATAATTTATTCTTTCAGACTACAGTTTCGTTTCTATAAAGACAGAAACAGAGTCCTATTTAATGGTTCAAACTTGGCTGGTTAAATGTGTCCCATGAATTATTAATTAGACAATTCCTTTAACCCATTAACATAATGAACCTTCGTTGACATGCTCTGACTATACCTATTATCTTTTCGTTCGTTCGTTCGTATGAGCAAGTGGCCAACTCTGTTATCTCTTGAAAGTACGGTTTTAGAAATTTTATTCTCATAAAAGAACTTACAATTCACTTATAGTGAGAACTTACAAACTACTTACACAACACTAAAATATTTAAATTCAAACATTGACTAAACAAACAATGACATCACCAATATCAAGGCTGAACAGATTATGATAGAGTTCGGGATGGATTGCAGAAATTCTATAATGATATTACCATTTATTACCAAGGACGAATTATGGTATTACCTAAGTACCTATCTATTATTCCAGACAGCTGTTTTCTACGATTTATAGTTACTTCTTCTCTGCCTCATTCATTTTTTATTCTAAAGCAAACTCAGTTAGACAAGTTTCATTCACTCTTGCTACTAAGACAGGTTATCATAGAACGAAGAAATAGCGATTCATTGTAGTAGCGATTGAGGGAGGCCTATACCCAGCAGTGGGTGAAGTCGGGCTGTGGATGATGATGATGATGATGTAGTAGCATCCAAACTGAATTGTTTAAATACGTCATGGTAAGCCTCCTGTACCTCTGAACTAATGAATTATTGAAAGAATTTTAGCTAAGTTGTAAATTGTCCGTGCCCAAATCATCCCCTCCATTGAATTTTAATCTAAGCTTGCGGTTTACGTTATTCATTCAGGCGAGACCGGTTTCCGTTTATCGTGCCCAGATTAGGCTAGTTTTCAAAGACTGCTGCTCGATTTTGTACTTTTCGGTTTTATAAGGATTCTCTTTAGCATCGTTTTTGGAAGAAAAACAGTAGGGAATCTTTGAGACCTTAATAGAAATAGATGTGCATCAATTGACTTTGCGTGTCGAAAAGTTTACATGCGCTTTAGCACGAGCTTTCAACGGTGAAGGAAAACATCGTGAGGAAACCCGTGGCTAGGCAGCCCCACAACAAGGAAATGGCCCGCTATGCTGAGAGGATGGTTTAGGTGCTGGGCAAGCCTAATCCATCTCAACAATGTCCCAAGCATTACAGTGTCACGTTTAGTGTAGGCAAAGATTGCCGCCGGACGCTTTATGCCCGAGTTTGTTTTAATACAAAACAAAGTGCAGTGTTATGAACTGAAACGCACCTCAAGAGTGCTCTTTTCCATTCCTAAGCTTGTTTTTAGACCTCATTGTGTAACTCAAAATCATCCTATCTGTTAGTGCCCTTAAATTTTTGGTTCGCGGCATCCATTCAGTTGGAAATGACTTCCGTTTCATTTAATCTTAAGTGTTTTCTAAGCGTTCCCGCCATTTGCTTACGCTAATGCTCATAGAAATAGTCAAGGTTCATCATCATCACTGTCTGCTGGATGTATGAGCCTTGCTGGACCAACGAGACAGCGAAGCAGCCTCAAAGTACTTACCTATCTACACTAATGTAATATATACTTATTAAATCCATCAAAATAAAAATAAAAATATATATTATGAGCGCTTCCGAGAGTAGGTAGAGAGGCTTCTTGCCTATTAGATCAACGGAGGCCCTATTATGGATCACCGAAAAAGTTCGTGTCAATCTGGCTCAACAGATGATGGTGGTCCTGTGGGTTCGTAATAGTTCACCAACCCATAAATTATCACAAAACTCAGGTTTGGTTAATCTCAGTCGATGTTTACATTAACAAATTATGAGCTCCACAGATTAACCGTGATAAACCAATTAATAGCGACGGTAATACCAAAATAGGTACAAATTACAATTTAACTGAGCATTTGGAAGGCGAACTGAAGCATGTTCAGAAGGTGCTAACACAAAACGGCTATCTTGTAAGAAAGAGGAGCTCAAAGGGTAAGCGCCGAAAAATACCAGATGTCAGCAGACAGCCCATCTTTTTGCCGTACATGAAAGGAGTGACGGATAAAATTGGTAATATTCTGAAGAAATTTTCAATAAAATCGGTTTTCACCCCTTTCTCGAAAGTATCCAAATTACTAAGAACGCCGAAAGATGTTATACCACTGCAGATGCCTGGTGTCTATAAAATTGACTGTAGTTGTGGCCGTGCTTATATTGGTCAAACTAAGCGGACCATAGCTGAACGCGTTAAAGAGCATATCTCTGCAGTCAAAAATCGGCAGGTGAACAAGTCAGCGGTAGCGGAGCATTTATTGGACTCAGGAACGAATCACTGGATTGAGTTACACGATCCTAAAGTACTCTCCAGTGAACGTCACTACTATAAACGGATGGTCCGAGAGGCTATAGAAATCAAGAAGTACCGAAATTTCAATCGGGAGGATGGTTTTCGTCTCTCGGCCTCGTGGAATCCCGTTTTTAGCAGTTGTGTGAAACGTTGTGATCCGGTAATTCCGCTGCACGAAGATGTTGTCAGTGTTGTGTGTCGCCGACTGTCCATTCCTGACTCTGAAGGCGAATTGAGGGTAGACGTGGATTCTACTCTCAACTAGCGGCGGTAGCTCCAGTTACATCAGTCTGCCCGTGACCACGAGCGCTGCAACGCACTCGAAACGTCGGGAAATATAAAATAATAAGGTAAATACGTGATAAAGTCCCGTTACTTTCATATAAATTATGTCTAAAGATCGCGAAAGTTTAAATTGTACTAAATTACAATTTGTAGATTAGGTACTTGTCAGGGTTACCTACGTAGCCTACATAATCTTATAACTATTATTGTATTGATTTCTGCAGTCTTATTACCTGTTTAAATAAATTCTATTCTTTTATAAATAAATTATTTTACTTCTTGCTTAGGTGTACCTACTTAATAAAACTAGCTGACTGTCCCGACTTCTCACGGTTCTTTCAGGTCAGAGGCCACGGTCGTTCATTCTCTAAGATATTAATTGATACAAAAGTAAACCTATGTGTTAAGTCAGGATATAAGCTACTCTGGTACCAAATTTCATTTAAATCCGTCCAGCCGTTTGAGCATGAAGGAGTAACAAATATCCACATTTACACACAAACTTTCGTGTGGGTAAGAATAGCGGTTATACGGACGTAGGTAGTGTTGCGGAAAGGAATATGATATAAGTGTGATGTACCTACCGTAGGTATATTTGTAGAGATAATGAATTTCTATAACAATATAGTCACCCTGATTGACGGTCCCCAATGGGTGTATGTAATGAGAGCCACCACAAATCCTGCTTCAAGGCAACATCTTAATTTAGCCTTCCTTATTAAAAGCTCCACGTCGAAGTGGATAGAGATGAGGCAGAATTGCACTTAGGATATAAAATTTAAGTTTATTTTGCTTTCATATTATCAAGTCGTACTTAGTTGAATAGATACCTCATAATATGATAATCCTTGGAAATAGATTAATCAGAATATTATAGGTAGGTAGGTTATACCTAGGTACTGAAGATCGTATTAAGTACTTATTTAATTATTATTTTATTACTAAACTATCTTAAATTTTACTTGTTTGCTTCGTATTTAATCCCCTACACCATTTTTAAGCTATTGCATAGCGGCTGAGCAAAAAAAGTGAACCAGCCATTTTTGTCCACAGTTCAAAACACATTTGGTTGTCCTCGTAAGTCGAAACTATAGCAGGTTTAGTTTCATCATATTTCATTTGATTTAAGTACCTATAATAGGTATTTTTTATCTGAGTCCGCCCCCTTTTATGTCACGAGCAAATATCCTTGGTGTTTGACAAATGACACATGACGTGGACACTCGGACAGCCACTATTCGTTATCCTGTATTATTTTTACCCGTAGCAGGATAAATGGAGAGATTTTGCTCATAACAACGAGACATAATACTTTTGCTACTTTATATAAGGTTAGTTTCCTACCACGATTTTGCTATTTTTGTACCAGGGTAAAAGTCAAATGCTCGAATACTCAAACAATAATTAAATATTTAATGCCGTATTAACCGTTAGGGAAGTTATTTTTTGACAGATTTGTATGAAGAAATGTTCTGAAAATGAATCAAATTATGTGAGATAAGCACTACTTACTTTAATTTTAGCGTTTCAGTATTCGGGCGATAGTTTATTAAAATAATAGACTTTCTCAGATTGTGCTACGAGATTCGTCGTAGCACTTTCGTAGGTGCTACGTCGTAGAGCGTTTTGGCGTTCAGGGAAGGAGGCTTATGCCCAGCAGTGGGTTCTACCAAGCTGAGAATGATGATGATGACGTCGTAGAGGATTGGAATTATAATTATGTTTATTGGCCTAAGGTTAGGACATTCTAGGAATAGGTCATAGTTAGTCATTTCCGATAACAGTATGTTTAGTATGAAAGTCCTGAGTGCTTGTTATACTACCTATCTCTTTCTTATCTTACCAAGAAACACTCAATGCATACCTAGCCTAGCAGATAAATAAAGTAGTAGGTACATAAGTCAGAAAGCATACTGCATTTGAAATTCGATTACTTAAATAAAATAAATATCCTTGACTTGAACACTCCACACTAATTAAATGAAAGAAAACAGATTGAGGTAAACAATATTATTAATTCAAAAGTACATCAAAACAAGACGAAAAGTAATACATTTAGTAATCAGCGGTCATAATGACCTCATGACCTTAAACTTAAATACTTAACTAAAAATACGTAAATGGGCTATCACAGTTATCAACGCGGATATTTTTACAAAAACAACTCAACCAAATCTTATGAAAAATCTATCTAAGAATGCCTTGTCCAGGCTTTTTAAAACTTCCCTGTTCAGAAGACGAGGCGCATCGATGGCCCACAGGTAATCTATATGATTGAAATTGGGATCAGGCACCATGTACATTTCACTCCCTGAGGGTAACTTCTCGTAAAGGGTTTTCACGTCTTTCTCACTGGATAACAAATCATTTTTCGCCCAAAACAGTTTTATAGGCAATGATATTTTGCTCAGGTCGTATTCTGGTGGCGTGTCTGTTCCGTACAGTTTATTGTTGTAATGAGTTCCGTAGTCAAACTTCTGGAACTTACCACCGGACTGGATCTCTTGTGCGAAGTGCACGACCGTCTTCCACGACGTTCCAGTTCCTAGATGAGAAAGGAATACTGGAAGTAGCGTTTTGTTGAACTGTTTCTCGTTGTACCCACAAAAGCTGAAGACAGCGTTCTTACACGCCTTCCCCTCTATATTGTCCATATGGCAAGAGCTCGCAACGCTTCCAATAGCAGAGTTCTTGGGTATAAACTCGTGGGATCCATACACCATTTCCATGTAGGCTACGTTACTGGCGATGGGTGCTAAGGATTTAATGGGACCTTTGATGTCAGACATGAAGGCTACAGGCGCGAGCGCGAAACCAGCCACCAATTTGTTGTTATAATCTGGTCTGGACGACAGCATAGCGAAGAGAATCGTGGTTCCCATAGAATGTCCGATATAGGCGATCTTAGAACCCGCTCCTTTCACTTTTATTATGTAGTCTATGATAGCAGGTAGGTCATGAATCGCTACGTCGTGCCAAGAGAAGTTCCAATACGCTTTGGTGTCCGATTTCAATGAGGTGTGCTCTCGTGAGTATTTGTTACCTCTCATATTGGGCATCCATACGTCGTAGCCAGCGTCAGAGAGAACGTAAGCCAAGGCTTTGTCCGGTCCGTTTAGGATCCAGTCAGCTGAGCTGGCGAACAGACCGTGGTGAAGAATGACGGCTTGCTTCATAGTGGCTCCGGTGTGTTTGGAGCGAGGTATACGATGGATATTGAGCACATACCCTTGAGACATGACTGTATGAGACTCGCAATCGTATCCGTTTCGTTGTGCGATGGCAGGGACTGATAGCACCACATCAGGATTATCAAGCTTTTCCTCTTCCGTTATCTGTCTACCCTCAGGCTCAAACGAAAACGTTTCTGTAAGCTTTTTCCCACTTTCCAATACATAGTTGTTGACTTCTTCCGCGATCGTCTTCTGTTGGTCTTCTACATACTCGTTGACCGAGTCTTTTATCTTCACTGCTCCGTTGTAGCTGTTAGTAAAGATTTCTTCGACTCTATTTTTCTGTTGTTGAAAGAACGAGTTCATGTTGTTGCCTTGATCATCGAGGAACCTTTGGATGCTCCAGGAGTCATCTTTCGGGGATCCCGCGGGTTGTTGAAGAGAGAGTTGTGTAGCTAAGAGAAGAATAGTGATATGCGCGAACATTGTAGCGAGTTAGGTCGCACTGAGCGATGCGACTTGTTCCCTCTACTACTATAGCAATGACCTCAGGGTTAGCTTTTGACGTCACTGATAAAGTATTGTCTGCGAATGTAAAATATTTTTTATGCCTGTTTGCACATGTTTTGCGTAAATTTTGTTAGTATCATGCGTAGTATCTTTTGTTAACCTTTTATCGACGCGGATGGTACCTAACTTACCGTTATCTCCATACAAATGGAATTATCCTAAGTTTTGTGAGAAAACATAAATTTCGTTCCTCGAATATGTAGGTACCTATACCTACCTATTTGAATTCTTATTTCTTAAGTAGGTAAAGTAGGTAGATAGGTATTTAATCCTATCGCTAATTCAGTAAGCAGCCGTGAGGCACAATTGCATGCTTAGATATCACTTAAATTAGTGCTCAAGACCTTTAATTAAGAGATCATTAAATCAATGTATTTAATCATTGCATAACTTTAATGGTGCAAAATTATTAATAAACATAAGAAACATGCCTTAAAGATCCGGTTCAATTGCATTGACAAGTAGGTAGGTAATTAAGTACTTAACCATGATTCATTAAACCGTGATAGTAATTTCCACGTTTTGAGCGATAATTACTAACACAACAAAACATTATTTTCAAGTACCTATCTAAATGTAATGTAGGGGCCTCCCTACATAGTTAGAAACATGATAAGTACTTGCATATTAGGTAGGTACTATTATGGTGCGTTTTTGAGTCATCAAACATCAAGTCTATTTTCCGAAACTAAAATGCGCCAAAGCCCGTGTCTATGTATCTCTCAAAAAAATTCAAGGAGAGCTACTTGACACAGAAAGCACATACCTAGGTACCGCTAACATACATTCTTTTTGGACGGGGGTTAAAAAGCTGTATCACATATCGCCATTTAGCATCGTTGTGCAATCCCCAATAGGAATTGGCTTTGTGTTTTCAACCATGTGAACAAATCCAGTGGGATATCACGACCCGAATCCAATCCAAGCTCACTTGGGAATTTAATCGGATTTGTTAGCATTTGACGCTTCAGATAATTGTACTGGAATATCATGATGTAGAATTATTATACGATTAGAAATATCAGTAAAAATGTATTGTACGACAGGTGTCAGTCTCTGTCTTCTGCAAAATATCTATACTTCATTTATTGAAGCGAGCTAATAGGAAGAAAAATAAACGCACGTGATTGGTCGTCGAAAATAATGTCTATTCTCGGATTGGCTATATTTGACAATTGTCAATTGATTTGACAATCTAGCCAATCACGAGATAGACAATTATTTTTGACAACCAATCACGTGAGTTTATTTTTTCTTCCTATTAGCTCGCTTCAAGAAATGAAGTATAGTTTATGAGTGCATGCTTCTTAGATGGTGTTGTTTCTTAGAAGATATGCAGTTTCAAAACCAAAAAGGATTTATATAAAACACTAAAGTTGAGGTTACATTAAGTATTTATTTGAACTAAGCTTAAAATAGTCATTGCACTTAGTACATGTTCATTATTATGAGAGGCCAGCATCAAAAATATTTATATACATTGCCTTTTACTCACAAATATTCTATCAAACAACATCTAATACTATCTGTATTGAGTTTGGGACCGAAACCACGGGCGAGTGTATACGACTTTACACGGTAAGGCGATTATCATAAGAATATGCTTGTCAATGTCACTCGTAGAACGTCACGGTAAAATCGCCGTGTGGAGTTTAAAGCCCCGTTTTCATGGTCAAACATGAGTAAGGGGCTTTAGTGTTTTGAAATAAGCACGACGATGATATGGCGATTCTCCCGCTCGTGGTGACGGTCCCTTAAATGTATTAATAATAAATTATACCCTCTGCGTAAAGTATCTTTTTTTCTCGACATTACAACCTTCAAACATTCGGTAATTACAAAATCTTTTTTTTTCACATTTTCTAGATCACTTTTACGAGGGCATCAACTGGGCACAGTATGGTTCAATGCTTAGCAGTAGGTACATGTATGGAATGTATTGACTCTCATACAATTTACAATTTAAATTTAACTTGACTATCCATACGTAGATACATCAGTAGGTACCAATATGTTTTAATTTCGCAGCTTTAGTGTCTTTGGAAATACAAGCTCACAAGGTTTTAATTGGACATATTTTTACGTGTCTTTTTTGCTTTTTACGATTGCACAGCGTTGAAACATACTGTATTTGAGCTACATTATCGGTTCACGAAGTTACGCGTTCTAAATTAGTATTTTATTTTCAACTTAAGTGACAAATTGTTTGTAACGAATTTGATATCCGATAATACAGCCCAAGAAAAATATAACAATCAACATTACACTTCGCGACAGCAAAACTGTACTGAAAGTTTTGTCAATTAGAAAAAAAGTTCCGTTTTTCTGTTCCGAAAATGTCTCGCCTTTCTCTAAAACTAAAATATTTTTGAAGCTGGCTATTCGCGTTTATGTACAATTGGAGGAAACAATGTCAATTTGAGTTTCGGAAACAGAATCCGATTTAAAGCTCGTGTACATAAAAAATAAAATAAATGAAATAAAATATTCGCTTAGCCGGCAGACGCATGCCTGAGCAATTTCACTAGAATTACACTTAAATATAAACTGCATTGCATATCATAGCATCAATACATCTGGACAGAGCTTCCGTAGACAATTGACTGCATACAATAAATAATAGAACACTATACTTCATTTCTTGAAGCTAATATGAAGAAAAAATAAACTCACGTGATTGGTTGTCGAAAATAATTGTCTTTCTCGTGATTGGCTAGATTGTCAATTGTCAAATCTAGCCAATCACGAGAAAGACAATATTTTCGACGACCAATCACGTGCGCTTATTTTTCTTCCTATTAGCTCGCTTCAAGAAGTATAGATTTAAGTTATTGCCATCTCTTTTTAATGACATGGAAGTGAGTGAGACAAAAAATGCCTCGATAACAACCACAGGAGTCAATTTCGTTGAGAATTTCGTGGTTCCTTTTTTAGTCGCCTACAGAATTTGCTACTAAATAAATATAAGTAGCTCTATTACTTTCTCGGAGAATAATGTATATTTTTGGTTAAATAAGCAATACAGTAAGTAAAGCAAATTAAATGTCCTTTATTATGATGACAACTCAATATTTTTTCCAGATTGTTCTAGAATAATTAAATTAAGTGTTGACCTTACAAGTTGATCATCATTACATCAATGATCTACGGATACTCCTAATATAATTCATCTAGTCTAGATGTATAGTCGACAAAGAAATAGGTTTACCACTCTAAGGCTGAATATCATTTGCACGTACAAAAAATCAACGGCTATTTTCGCTTGACAGATTGACCTGCTACATCAGAATCTGTCATTCAGTAATCCTTAGCGAATAATTGTTACTGGGAGATGTCATCAAAAGTGGTAAACCAATTTCTTTGTCGACTATACATAAAATTTCCAACTGCGAGTATAATATACTATTAAATCCAAATAACCTCTTCGGACTGCCCAAGCACAGTGAATTGAGATTTCTATAGGTACACTTCACTTTTTCTAGAAATCTTTAGCCGGCACAACATAATGAACTTAAAACGTTTTGTCACTCAAAACAACACTTTTATTCTTAGCACTGTAGGGTCTAATTTACACTGATAATTATGTCAATATACTAGTTAAACGCCGTCGCCGTCATTCGTAATCTATTATTGCTAACGTCCATGAGAGACCTTCGACCAATGGGGTGGAATTCGATATTTAAATGTATTATGATAATATACAAATTTTACTAAACTTTCAAAACTATAGTGATTTGTACACTCGCAGAAAAGGTTGACTAGTTTTGTAATCAATTCGTTTGACCCGTTGCAAGCACATATTACCTTTTTAAACTGCGTAAATGTCTACTCTGGACAGCGAAAAACTAAATTTCGTCATCAAATCGCAGGTCAGCTTAAGTTGGTGGAAACTGAATTCGGAAAATTAACCAACTTATGCTGACCTGCGAAAATTGACACGATGCATCATGTCGCTTTGCGTAGTAGAGGGGCAGATCAGAGTGTTAGTATCGAATGGTTACCAAACGAATACCGAGCAAGCAATAACAGATCTTAAAGTGGTCAACCTTTTCATACCGCGGCTGTACATTATAATAGCACACGGGAAATTACTCACTCAGTGTGAGACGCGAGGTGACCATACTAACCAGATAAAGATTTTCCGGATCGAAACATTGATTCGGAATGAGTGGCGTAATAGAGAGGAGGCCTATACCCAACAGTGGGTGGAAATGGGCTGAGATGATGATAATGACGAAACATTGTCGGTCTAAATCGACAATAATTTGTAGTGAGTAATTTTCCGTTTGTTAAACTTTATTAAATATAAATATTATGCGAGTACAGTAATCGCAATCAAAGTTATTGCTATGCTCAGAAATATTGTTATCTCTGTTTCACGTACTGGCGTTCTTGATAGATTGTCGAAGTTGAAGTTAAGCAACGTTCTGAGCGGTCATTACTTGGATGGGTGACCGCAGGAGGCATTAACAACATAAGTTACTGTATTGACATAAATAATTTAGTTTTCTACATTTTTTGTGTTATGGTTCATACAACTATGTATAAGCATGTGGTTACATTTTTATTTTTCGAGTAATAAATCTAGAACAAAAATTTGTATTTATGAAGTAAATAGTCAGTTAAACATACAGCCATAATAGAATAATCTAATTTGTGAAACAATTGGTGAAATTTATTTTTCCAAAAAGTACTGTGGTTCTGAACTACTTAATATTTATTTAAATTCACAAAAAATTAGTTAATTGAGGCTGAAGCGTAAGGGTAGCCCGTGAAATTGATTGATGAATCTAAGTTTTTATAAAAATACAAGTTACAAGTTTGATCATTATTTTGATCAAAATCTTAACCAATCTTGCACATGTCAAAAACTCTTAAAAATTTAAATTCCGCGGGCTACCTGTACGCTTCAACCTTATTCGATCAAGTTACAATTTAATAATGGTATATGAGAAACCATACCCAGCAGTGGGTGCAACTGGGCCGATATGATGATGATGATGATGATATGAGAAACAGATAAACCACAGAGATGATGATGATGATATGAAAAACAGATAAACCACAGAGAATTTTTGTTTAACATAGCAAGTTAACATTTAATTTAATTTAAATATTATCTACAGCCCAACTTAATTATTATATTTATTATCATTTTCTTGATCAAAACTATTTAAGAGACAAAAAAGCAACTTAAATTTGAGACAGCATAATAATTAACTTTACAGTCAACAGTCAAACGAAACATTTAGTTATTGTCTATAGATATGTATTAATGTATAAATATATTATATACAAGTTAGATTTACATTATATAATGTCATTGGTATATCAACCATCAGTCACTGTTGTAAATATCAATAAGATATTTTATTTTTACTCAATGGTACTTAAAACTCATTGAAATTTGAGTGTTTGTCTTTTCAATCCTAAATTCTAAGCTGAGTATTGTTTTACTCAATAATCTGAAAAAACTTTTAAACATAAAATAGTCTTAGTAATAAATATATTGTTAAGCAGCAAGCTTTTGATATTGCCCATCTATCTATACTAATATTATAAAGAGATAATGTTGGTTTGTTTGTTTGTTTGACGAAAGTAATCTCCGAAACTACTTACGACGATTTCAAAAATTCTATCACCTTTGTGTAGAATGGACTATCTGGATGGCTATAGGCTATATTTTATCCCGGTAGTTTCATTAGTACACCCGTGCGAAGCCTACTTACTATTGAACCCCTAGGGTTCCCCTATCCAAAATACGCGTGATATTTATACAGAGATAAAATTATTAAATTTTTCACGAGACAAAATATTTTCAAAATATTCTCCGAATGAATCGAAACTATTGGTAAATACGTATTTTAACGTAATTACCGTATATATTACACAATATTTATTTTACTATCTATTAGTATTTTGTAGTGAAGTCAAAGTGAACCATGATATGCATCTATAACCGTTTAGTCCTATCAGACGGAATTGTGGCAACCTAAAGTCACAGAAAGCCACAAAGAAGTGAAGTAAAGTCGTATCAGACAGAAATGTATGAAAACTTGTCACAGCGCCTCTAGCGGATATTTCAAGTACTAAATTGTACATAAAAATGCTTAGTTATGTCAAATCATGGTAGTCAGTTGGGTTGGGTACCTTACCTATACAAAAAGTTGTAAGAGTTTTATGTACTTTTTAAACTATCGCGACTTGGAAACATACGATGACATAACGAGTAGTCTACTCGTGACCACGGTGACTGTGTCATCGAAACGTCGAAGTAAATAATATGATTTAAATACGCGATCAAGTCCCGTTAATATTTATAAATAGAGTTTTATGTGTGAGAAATAATGAGCCTCATTGGTCGAAGGGTATCGCATTCATCAAGCGTCGGCGCGAGCGTGGGGCGAGTTTGACACGCGCCCGCGCTCCGTGACAGCTGTCATGTGTGACAGCTGTCGGGTGACAGCCGGCAGCTGTCAGGTGACAGTGACAGCTGACAGCACACGCTGCGGCTCGGCGGCGCGTCAATACGCGCGCCGGTCGTCCAACTCCATCTGCAATTTGTTATGGTTTTATGATTAGATTTTTTTTTTGTTATTTGTGAGTTTTTCAAGTGCATTAAGAGAAAGTTTGAGACCACCTCGGAAGTGTATTTTTTGTAACAAAAAGTAATTTTCAAAATCAAATTAACGGAATACCTAAATAATAAACCTAAACATACATAAAAAAATACATACCTACAGTGTACATAACCTCCTTCGTTTTGGTTTCAAGTTGGTTAAAAATAGAATAGATATCACAGATTACATTCGTACAGATACCTCATCTCGAACATTGAAATGACTCCTTTTTAGTGCAGCCCGAGAAATCTTCTCGTCGTCGACAAAATATCACCTCCTGCTCTAACATAGTACGTTAGAGCAGTTCGACATTATCGAGATATTTCATTTGTCTCGACGCGGTGCACATGTTAAGCCTACTGGAAAACAGAATAGTTATAATTCTATTTAAACTATCGCGACTTGGAAACATATTTATAAGTACTAACGGGACTTAATCGCGTATTGAAATCATATTATTTACCTTGACGTTTCGCAGTCTACTCGTGACCACGGTGACTGTAACGCCACCGAAACGTCGAGGTAAATAATATAAATGATAAATGATTTATTGCAACAGAAAGACAAGCAGACAAAACACTCATAAAAACTAAATTAGGAAGGTAATACACGCTATAAGTCTACTTAGCCTAGTGTTACAAGGGTCTGACTCAGCACTATGTTGCGTTTACAGACAAACGCAACGCTGATCTTCCGTCAGAACCTAGGTACACTATAAAATAAATCCAAAAATAAAGTAAAAAAAACACAACAATAGTACAATATGTCCGAAAGAGAACCAGAGTTACTAAAACACAGTTACATATACATACCCACATTATAAGAAAAAGTAAAAAATAAAACAAAACACAAACCTACACCAGTTAATAACAGGATGATGTACATCATACGATATAATATGATTTCAATACGCGATTAAGTCCCGTTAGTACTTATAAATAAGAACAGTTATAGTGTTGTGTTGGTTACATTGTTGGTCCGGGGTCGTTTGTGCGGCGGATCAGCAGGTGCTTCCTCGATAACCAGTTCACCGCCCACCGCGCCGCACGCCTCCTCACCCGCGCCGTACCCGCCGCTGTAACATACATACATTACATCATCATCATCATCATCATCATCTCCCTGCCCTTATCCCACTAGGTGGGGTCGGCACAACACGTTTCCCTCTTCCATTTCCCTCTATCGCTCGTCATCTCATATGTCCATATACATTATATACACATAATAAACAAAATTATCAATTAACAAATTCAAAAAGCAAATTAAACGTCATCTTTTAAACAAAGCTTATTATAAAATATCTCATTATTTAAATGACAAATTTAAATTATTTAAATCGGAGTTGGTGAGTGATGGAGATGAATGGAAGAAGAAAACATGTTGGGCCGACCCCACCTAGTGTGGGATAAGGGCAGGGAAATGATGATTATTTAAATGACAAAAATGCTTGGGACTGAACATGCTCCAACTCGTTATTAGACCACTGAAAAAAAAGCCGCGGCCCGCAATATCGAGTTTTAAAAATTCTTTCACCGATGTGTACAATCGACTGTCGGGATGGCTATAGGCTATAATTTATCACGGCAGTATCATTAAAACAACCGTACAAAGTCGGGACGTGTTGCTAGTCTACACTATCTACACTAATATTATAAAGAGGAAAACTTTGTTTGTTTGTTTGTTTGGTTGTAATGAATAGGCTCAAAAACTACTGGACCGATTTTAAAAATTCTTTCACCATTCGAAAGCTACATTATCCACGAGTAACATAGGCTACTTTTTATCCCGATATTCCCGCGGGAACGGGACTTACGCGGGTGAAACCGCGGGGAGCAGCTAGTTCTAAATAAACTCACGCGTAGTAGTTTTCGTGCTGATGCAACGGCTCGTCCTCACGAATGGACACCAAGTTACCAGCCGTGCTGGTACCCACCACGTATTTCTCTGTAAAACAACAAACGTATGCATAAAACTATCATGGCTCTGAACATTATACACCACTGGTACCTCATTTTGAACATTGATTTCACTCCATTTTTCTTCGGGCTATTTACTGGTGTTTGATTTTTGCGGCGTTTAGGTATCCGACTGCATGCTACTTAGCACTAGATGGAGTTACCTATTTTTGATTGCAGGCAAAACCTAAACGCCGCTCGGGGCGCCAAAAATCAAACACAAAAATAGCCCGAAGAAAAAAGAACAATGTTCGAGATGAGGTATCTGACTTAGGTAATCTGTGCTTCAAATATCACTAATTAATTAAAAGACGTGTGGCACTCGGGGACTGCCGCGGTAAAGCTATTGCATGCCACCTAGAGGCGAGTTCCTGAAATAAAGTGACAAGCGTTAGGTGTTTTCGTTACGGAATTTCTGCATTCGGTCTCCACGCTCAAGGCTATGCAATAGCTTAAAGTACGTTAATTTGTCGCTTCATTTGCCGAGAAAGACGGAGAAACAGACATACAGACACATATACTTTCCCATTTATTATTATTATTATATTATTATATTCAGCCGTTCGTGTCCCACTGCTGGGCAAAGGCCTCCCCCCATTCCTTCCAGACGTCGCGATCTTGTGCTAGAGTCTCCCAGTCGGCTGTAAAGTTGTCAAGTTCGTCCCGCCACCTTCTTTTAGGTCTGCCGCGTCGCCTTCGCGCCGGGTCAGGGCGCCACTGGGTGGCTACCTTAGCCCACAGCTCACTTGACATCCCATTTATAATATAAGTATTTTTACCTTCCCTCTCGCCGCCCGCTCCGTTTGTGACGACTGTGATCTGATGTCCCGCCATCACGTTGTACGTCAATCCGTGACCTGACACACAAATATACAATTGAAGCTTTACATCAAGACTTTTCTAGTGTTTACAACGAAAATATTTTGTGATATTTCAGTTTAACACGTTGGTTGCCCCGGACGCACTGGCTCGTCCTCTCCCTGGCTCGTCAGTTAGAGGACGAGCTCGGGACTTGGGCCTTGAATGTGTTATATTTATTTATTCACAATTTTTTCTGGTGTCTATTTTATTATTTTAGCGGTTAAAAAAACCGCCAGTCTCAATAACATATCTTTTTCTGCTTACTGCTGGTAAATATTTGTAATTTCTTCCATATGTACAAAATGTGTCAAATATCAACCGAAATTCTTGAAACAACGTTCTGAGCGGTCACAACATGGATGGGTGACCGAAAGTGGCATTATCAACTGAGCGGTTCCGCGGGCACGTTAAATTGTCGGTCCCGGCTTTCAAAGTCGTTTAGCCATGACGGAGGCCTTTAGGCGGCCAAAAACTCCGTCACCAGGGCTGGCCATTTCATACGAACGAATGAACCGACATTAAGCAAAATCAGCGATAGATGGGTTATTGAAATTGGGCGTAGTTTGTATGTTACCTGGCGAGCCGGGCGCTGATTGGCTGACGCCGCTGCGCTGTGGAAACAGATACTGCGGCGCGTTGTTGTTACCGGACAGCCTTTGATCGCGACCCTGCTGAATAAATACATTTACATAAAAAATTAAAATGATATATGATCACGACTGTATCCCAGGGAGCGGTAGACATTTCTTTCAGATCCAAAAGTAGTTCTTTAGATCCTCTAAAGATGTCTAATGGGGTAGTCAGAGATATATCCAAATACATATTTGATACATGCCCACATTTTGCAGAAGTTAACTTTCCAAACGTGACAGCTTGCAAGCCCATCGACGCTGCTAGAAAGCTAACTGGTTTAAGTAGTTGGCTTTCTAGCAGCGTCGATGGGCTTGCTTGCCTCGCGATGTTTTCCTTCACCGTTTAAAGCTCGTGTTTAGCTAGTTACCTGTTCGTGTTCCTCCCCAGTGAAGAGATCTGGCGTGGGCTCGCGAGACAGCTCCTCAGGCGTCACCAGACCAGACACGCCCACCTGCGACGGCGACGTCGGCGCACTCCTGTAATAAACCATGGCTATATCACCATACCGTAGGGAGTTGTTGAACCACGGGTACCACATCTCGAACATTGAATTCACTCCGAAAAATATGTTCATTTCTGTAGGACCTCAAGGATCACTTAAAAATGTACAGACTTATAAGTTAAGTGACTCTATTGCCTGTTACAACCACAGATTACCTACATAAGTCAGAGGCCTTATATCTCGAACGAGATATAAGGATCTACTACAAACCGAATAATCAAAGTACAACATGAAATAAGTTGATTTTCAAAAACTATCCATCAGTAAAGTACATGTACAACCACTAAATGTTTAAAATAAGTCTTAAGATTTACAAAACTTACTACTTGCTCGCATGGTGACTAGAAAGTCTCGGTTAAAAAAATTAAGATTTACATACTATTTAATTCTATCTATATTTTAAGATGAAATTGATGTCATCAAGTATAATATGAGACACCAACCAACCAGTACTTCCAAGTAACTTCAGTACATCGGGACTGATTCGTTCTACGGGCACTAAGCCCAAACCTTCGTTACCTGGAAGAAAGGCCCATTAGCACTGAGGACGTAGTAGACATTTCCTAAGATATACAGTAAGCCTTCTGCTTTTGACGTAATCTAAGGCGCTGACGTAAAATTTGGACAGTTAGAACCTAAACTGAATTGTTTAATAATATGAAGCCGGGGCAGGCCGAGGAAACGGTGGCGAGATGACCTCGACACCTTTCAAGAGGGTTAGTGGGACCTAGGAAAAGACCGAGAGAGATGGAAGCAATTGGGGGAGACCTTTGCCCAGCAGTGGGAAAGTATAGGTTGAAAAAAAATGTCATGGGAAGCCTCCTGAGCTGAACGAAGCTAGCCCAAACTGTCTCTAAACCTGCATGTCCCTATGATGCTTAGAATTACCTGGATGAGGCCGAAGAGCGCTTTACCTGTTCATTGATCCAAGTCCGAATGGTCGAAGAATCGAGGTCGAAATGGTCCCGAAGACCATAGGGCTGTAACTAGCGGAAATACAGCCCTATGGTCTTGGGGGCTGTATTTCCGCACCAAGCGAAAATACAGCCCCCAAGACCATAGGGGCCCTGTGGGCTTAGGGCCTAGAATTACCTGGATGAGAGTCCAAAGGGCGCCCGGAACTGGACGCCCCTAGGCCGCCGCGGTCTGAACGCGAGCTCGATGAGCTTCCACTCACTCTGGGTCGATGCGTTTACCGAGCCTCTAGCTACTAAAATACAAGTCTTATAACAATAACTCTTAGAGCTATTGTTAGATTGTGGGGTCTGAAAGTTACCTAGATGTTATCTACTTGCTTGGTCCCACCTAAAGAAATTGTAGCTCTCTAAAATGACATTCTCATGTAAGGAAATTGGGTCTTAAGTTGCTCGATAAGTTAACTAGTACAAAAAGACAGGAAGACCCAGAGATTTTCGCTCTCCTGCCCATCTAAAGGAAAGTGGCCTAGAATTACCTGGATGAGAGTCCAAAGGGCGCCCGGAACTGGACGCCCCTAGGCCGCCGCGGTCTGAACGCGAGCTCGATGAGCTTTCCCTCGCTCTGAGGGTCGATGCGCCAGAAGCTACCCTTCCCAGGCTCCTCCTGACTGCGCGGCACTTTTATGAAATATCTGAAATCACACCGTTTACTACTACAGTTTGAAACTAGCTTTCTACTACGGCAGGAGTGGAGAAGTGGAGTTTTTTTTTTTTTTTTTTTTGTTTATTGAGATAATAGGGAGATGTGTTTATTGAAGTTTATCTATCTATACTAATATTATAGAGGTAAAATTTGTTTGTTTGTTTGTTTGACGGAGGTAATCTCCGAAACTACTGGACCGATTTCAAAAATTCTTTCACGGGTGGGTAGAATGGACTGTCCGGGAGGGTATAGGCTATATTTTATCCCGGTAGCTCCATTAGTACACCCGTGCGATTCTGGGACGTGCTACTAGTCAAAAATTAAATAAAATTTTAAAGAAAAAATTTTGAGCGATTGAGCAAGCTAGAGGATTTGACGTATAGAGTACACGGGTAGTGTTTAGTGATGTAGCTGTATATCCCGCTGAGGGTCAGCTGTTTGTCCTGCGCTGAAGCTACAGCTTGGACTATCAGCTGATCGTAACTGTATGAGCATAGTCTTACCGATTGAGCGAGAGATTGTGACGTATAGAGTTCTGCCATCCCTTGTCCGCGGTGCGATAGTACGGGTAGTGTTTAGTGATGTAGCTGTATATCCCGCTGAGGGTCAGCTGTTTGTCCTGCGCTGAAGCCACAGCTTGGACAATCAGCTGAGCAACTGTATGAGCAATTGAGCATAGTCTTACCGATTGAGCGAGAGATTGTGACGTATCGAGTTCTGCCATCCCTTGTCCGCGGTGCGATAGTACGGGTAGTGTTTAGTGATGTAGCTGTATATCCCGCTGAGGGTCAGCTGTTTGTCCTGCGCTGAAGCCACAGCTTGGACAATCAGCTGAGCAACTGTATGAGCAATTGAGCATAGTCTTACCGATTGAGCGAGAGATTGTGACGTATCGAGTTCTGCCATCCCTTGTCCGCGGTGCGATAGTACGGGTAGTGTTTAGTGATGTAGCTGTATATCCCGCTGAGGGTCAGCTGTTTGTCCTGCGCTGAAGCCACAGCTTGTACTATCAGCTGTGCGTAGCTGTATGAACATAGTCTTACCGATTGAGCGAGAGATTGTGACGTATAGAGTTCTGCCATCCCTTGTCCGCGGTGCGATAGTACGGGTAGTGTTTAGTGATGTAGCTGTATATCCCGCTGAGGGTCAGCTGTTTGTCCTGCGCTGAAGCTACAGCTTGGACTATCAGCTGGGCGTAGCTGTATGGAGGTTTGGCGTCGTCGCGCGACTCGCGAGCGTCGCGGACGTCCCGTACGTCGCGCGAACTGCCGTAACTCGACTCGGAGTTTGAGAGGGATGCCTGGAAATTAAAGTTCTGATAAGTGGAAGTTTTTAAATCAAATCTAATCAAAACCATTTATTTGCTTTGAATATGGTAATTAACATACAGGTGTTAAATTTTTTTAATAGTTTATCCCGATATTCCCGCGTAAACGGGACTTACGCGGGAAACCGCGGGGCGCAGCTAGTCCCTTATAACAAGGTGAAATGCTTACCCCAGTGCCGTTGGAGCCTTGCCTCGGCTCCGCGAGCGCACTGTAGTGCGCCACTAGGCCGAGGTCCACATGCCGCCGGCCCGACGAGCCCGCCCCTCGCGGTGATGTTGGACAACTATTCGCCGCGCTTATTGTACCTGAAACGGAGAGGCAAAGCTTTGTGAATTTTTGACTGTTTCTTTAAGAAAAATTGGATAAAGAGCTTGAAGTGTAGGGAGTTGCGATGGAACAGTAGAGTCACCTCTTATAAGATCTTTAACACGTTGGGTGCCCCGGACGCACTACCTCGTAGAGGAGCTGCGCCGCCGCGGCGGCACAGCTCCTCTACGAGGACCAGCAGGTGGGCCTTGAATGAGTTAAGTGATCCATGAGGTCCTACAGAAATAAACACATTTTTCTTTATTTTTAAGCTATTGCATAGCTTCTATCGCGGGCCTTGGCGTGGAGACCGAATCTAGAAATTCCGAACGAAATCACCTGACCACTGTCACTTTAGTTCAGCAACTCGCCTCTAGGTGGCATGCAATAGCTTTACCGCGGCAGTCCCCGAGTACCACACATCTTTTCTTTTTTGTGAGGCATAGGCACGAAATCGAGTATATATAATGTCTTAGTTTTAAGGACTTGACGTTTAAAAGTGGTCCATAATATAATCTTATTATCGTAACTTATTAAATAAATAAATCTAGAGCTTGAGTTTAGACTATACTGATTTATATTCTATTGCTTTTAAAAGATAGCCCGCTCAATGTACTAAATATATTATAAATTCATTGATGTATAGTCGACAAAGAAATTGATTTACCACTCTAAGGCTGAATATCATTTGCACGTACAAAACATCACGGGCTATTTTTGCTTGACAGATTGACCTGCTACGTCAGAATCTGTCATTCAGTAATCCATAATTATGTTACTAGGAGATGTCATCAAAAGTAGTAAACCAATTTCTTTGTCGACTATACATCTGATACCAATCAAAACAGCCTAAATTGTCAGCCTAAGTTCCTAAATTGTCTAGTCATAACGAAACCATTTATTTGATAGGAAAACGAATCAGGCAGATTAGAAATACATTGTAGAAAGTCAATTATAGTTTTCATGTTGATATAACTTCGTTTTCCATTATGGTGGCATTATATTTGATGACAAGCTGACCCGGCGTACTTCGTAACGCTATAGTTTTTTTCATAGAGCAAAGACTAGTGGTCTCCTACCTGCTTCTATTCTGACCCTCTCCCTTTGCTCCTTCCTCTCTACCTCCCACCCCTTTAAGACACACCTCTTTACACTACAAAAGCCCTACCACCGGTTAACTGTAGTATTATATATATTATCCTCGGTACAGAGACCACAAAATGTATGAGAATCCAGCGCAGCGCCGCCGCGCCGCCCGGTAACTTGCATAAACTAATAATTTCATACATTTGAAATATTTGACCCGTTAGCGAGGATAGTTAACTATACAACTCGAAAACTGATGGTAGTGCTACAGGGCAAGGATAATAAGCTAGTAAGTCATATAATAAGTCTTACCCGTCGGTGAAGGCGCAGGGCTCCTGCCATCATTGTCTGTGGGTATGGTGATGCGGAGAGGCGGCATGGGGGCAGAACTGCCGCCAGCACCGCTCTCTTCAACCAGAGACTGAAACTCCAGCCGAATATTTGTGGAAGGAAAACGTAGTGTGCATCTGAAATGAAGAAAATAAATATTTCAGAAAATTTTATTTGTTATTCGAAATAGTAATAACTCATTTTGTTATAGAAAGACGTGTAATAAAAGTTTTCAGTCTTACATTTGTCACACATATTTTTTTTTTTACTTAACCTATACTGTCCCACTGCTGGGCAAAGGTCCCCCCTTTAGGCCCTTTGTGACAAATTGTCACACATACACACAATATTATAATAATTATTTTCAATGTTTAATTTGAATGTAGTTTCAAAGAGTAATCCAATTTTGTATAAAAACGAGTAAAACTTTTGAAAACCGTATGTTAATGCCAGTCAGCACTGCAATCCACTCTACATTTTACCATAATTTATGCCAGAGACTGAAATGTGAAAGCATTTTAGCTTTGAAATTATTTACGCTTACACTCTAGGCTAAGTAGACTAGAGTAGCTAGTTGTACGAATTAAATTATTTCAAAAGTCATCATATTTATTACATCACCAAGCTCCAAACAAACTATTGATCTGTTTTCAACCCGAAAAAAAATTTATTACATAAGTAGTTTTGTAATTCTACTTCAAGAATCTAAGCTTGCCGTCTAATGAACGTTAGTCGTAGAGCGTAATTACGAGTTCATTATTTTGCAAAAGTCTTTCATTATTTCTAAGAAGCTTTAGTTTTTAGTCAACGTTATTAAATACATATTCTTGTAAAATATGCATCTTTTAATTTTTATAATATAGCTAGAATTTGTTATTGGCGAAATGAATAAAACACGTGAGTGGCGCCAGCCTAATGTAGTACCGCGTTGGGCGCCACTTACGATCACACAACATAATAACTAAACAGGTCGTGATAAGGTCACTAAAGAAAATTACAAGGTTACAGACATAGTTTTTCGTACAAAAGAGCTTTCCTATAACACTTATTCAGTGTTTCATGAATAGCTAAACCCTGTACTGGCGCCCGCCGTGGTGCCAAATAAACACTCAACATTCGTTACAGATTTGCCTAAATGTATATATATATACATTATATATAGGAAGTTTGGATATAGGGGCAGTTCCCAGAACTATTACCCGGCAAAAATACCAATTAGAAATCCAATCAATTCACTGGGTGGTACTTAACTTAACGTCGGTACGATACACACTGGGTTGTTATTGGTATGTATATTTGGAAGTTTGTTCACTGAAAATGATGCGGTACATGAGCTAACTCAGACCCAGTTGTACATCAAGATATAAGCGCCTGTAGTGCTGCAATTCAATTAGCTCTTCAGATACTGGACGTGTCTGTGAAGCAGAAGTTGTTCATAATCTAGCATTGCCATAGCAACCGTCTTAGAGCCGAGCTGAATAGACGTCGGAGACAACGACAACGCGGTTTGAATAAGCTCCTTATTATGCTTTGAGCTGCTTCATGCGAGGCGAAGTTATGCATCAGTTATATATTTCTACATTCAATTTTCACATTGTGGGCTTCTATTACATAGTTTAAAAGATTTTTATCAAAGTTGATTGAAAATATTCTATTTACATAATAAGTTTATTCTATTCAAGGGGATACTAATAAATTTGACTGATATAATTATGTTGAAGATGACCTGTTAAAAGTAAAACTCTTCTTAATATGAGTTGCAAGTATCTTCATATTGCATAGATAACAATACCGTATAACTAGAAATAATTTAAAATCAAAATCAAATAATGATTTAAAAGTAAACAAAAAACGCTAAATAGACGATCACCAAAGTCATAAGTGCAAAATGTAATTGATTCTAGTGTTCAGTCAGTCTGTGCAATACTAAAAACAATTCAACGTTCAGGCCTTTATTTTGGAAAGCCTGACTGGTGCGGGACATCCATTAGAGTAAATGGTTTATTGGACCCTCAGTCAGTCCGATATTGGATCAGAGACAAGCGTTTTAATTCAGTACGGAATACATCAACCCCATTATTCATAAAAACATGACAATTTAATACAGGTTTTAAGAACGTTTTAGAACGTTTTTTTCTTGTCACTCATATGTCAACGAAAAGAGATAGCAACAGATTTAATATGCGTTTTAGCTAATACAGGTTTTAGGTCGAATATGCATAATGGGGCAAGTATTTAGTAAAAAGGTAAAATTAAATAATTTACATTCATTATGTCGTTTCAAAACTCCTTTCAGTTCATGACGGACTCGTGGTCACACCGTTTTGCTACACCAGTGTGACTACGAGTAATTTATTTTCCTCGTGGTTACACTACTCTGAAAAGGATCGCACTTGACTGAATAGTAGGTATGTAGTGAAGTGCCCGATAGATAAAATACTTATTCGTAAAATAACTAGTACCTTGAAACTCCTTGATAAATACTTCATGAATCATGAACTATTTAATAGTGACACCTAAATTGTCATTCTGATTTTTCAAATTATGGTTTAGGTTACACTTAAATAGCACGAATTTTACTGTTGGGTACATATACGTAAAATGGGTAAAAGAATCAAAAGAAAACGTGGTGAAGTGCTTTTAAGCGATGGATACCAATACCATAAACATAAAGTTTATGCGAACAAAAATATTATATATAATATTATAAAAAAATATTATAATATTATATATGGTTCTGTAGCCAACGGCGAAAGCATAAATGTACGGGGTCTGTCACTACCGCCAAGGTAAATAATTGAATACTTTCTCCGTGACTGCATAGGCATCCTTTGTTCATCATCATGAGCCTATATTTGTCCACTACTGGACGTAGGCCTCCCCTAATGAGCGCCATAGCATCCTTTGTTCTAATAAGATAAAATATCCACTTCGTCCACGTTCGTAAATGAAATGAAATGGTTATGCAACAGTGAAAAAAAATCTAGATACTAAGCAGTTATGAGTGGACGAAGGGGTTATATATTTTCCAACTGTTAGTCTTAACTTATTGTGTTTTTAGGATGATAAAATTATGAAACAAGTAAACCATACCGAGGAGTGTAAACAGAATCACGCCAAAAATGACTTAGCGATGTCGATAGTGAATATGAAGGAGGAGGCTGGTACTTCGGCGAATTCAATGCCTGCTATTTACAAAAATAATTTGAAACCTTTATATGATAAAGGTATTCACTTAGTCACTGAAGTACCGTCGTTTCGCAGCGTAAAGTGCAGCTTATATTCGGCAAGAAAACGTAAGCTGCAAATGGACAAAACTGTTTTTACAAAGCTGAGCGAAGTTGAGATTCCTGCACCATTTAAAAATTCTTTGGTGGCCGATTATCAGTACGAGGACTCCAGATTATTGGTGTTTTGTTTTGATGAAGCAAAACAGTTATTGGGTGAAGTAAAAGAATACTTTTGTGACGGAACCTTCAAAAGTACACCTAAACCATTTCATCAGTTGTTTATTATTTACGGTGATTTGGGAAGTTCATCCGGAACAACTAATGTGGTTCCACTTGTATTTGCCCTGATGAGTGACAAAAAAGAAAGCACGTATTCGGCTTTGTTTGACATATTGCAAGCCAAATTTCCCGAATGGAAACCAGATAAGTTCCATCTAGACTTTGAAGTTGCAACTTCTAATGCACTCAAATTAATTTTCCCAAATCTCGAAATAAAAAACTGCTACTACCATTTCACGCAGAGTTTGTGGCGAAAAGCTAAATCTATAGGCATAAAGACAAAGTTGTATCGCCGTTTAGTAGGTTTGTGCACTGCTCTTCCACTGTTACCCGAGAACCAAATTAAAGATGGTTGGGCGTATATACAATTGCAATGTGCTCATTTAAAAAACAATAAAATTAACGCTTTTATGGCGTACATGAAGAATACGTGGCTTAAAAATGATGCATGCATAAGAGATTGGTGTGTCAGCAACGAACGCCATCGAACTAATAATGTCGCTGAGAGTTATAATTCGGTGATTAATAAAAATATTAACAAGAACTATGTGACAATAAATAAATTATTAAATGTTCTATATAATGACATCAGAGTAGCAAATTTCAGCCCAAATGAACGGAGACAAACAGAAACGCAAAAAGACGATTTTATTTTAAATACTCAGATGCAGCTTATCCATAACCAAATAACTGTTGGCCATTTTTTGGAAATTTTACGCTAAATTATGAAGATGAGAAGTCTAAGAACTAATAAACGCACTCAAAACGACACACACGATCAAAAGCAATTGTAGATTGCCATAACGCTCTACAAGATCTTGCTCAACACAGCAAAGTCTGCATAGAATTAGAATTAGAAGATGAGAAGTCGCTCACTTCAATTAAATTTTATTTATTACAGTTTTTCACGGAGTCTATTTAATACTGAGTCTATTTTTTTGTTTGTGTAAAGCCTGTTTCATTTTAGTTTTTGTGTATGTACAATAGGGGTACAATATGTATAATGGTAGGTACAAGACATGCAATTACTATTTTTGTTTCGATAACTACATTAGTATTTTATTTTTGAGTAGCGTATTGATCGGTACGCTGTCACTTTCCCCACACTAGTAGTGTAACCACGAGTCTTATGTTTCACTAATTACTGTTGATCACACCGCACAGTGTAACCACGAGGAAAATAAATTACTCGTAGTCACACTGGTGTAGCAAAACGGTGTGACCACGAGTCCGTCATGTTTCAGTTTAAATATGTGATCCTCCACGTGTCTTCTCCAGTAAAACCATTTAACTGTACAAAGCAGACTATAAATGGAAATAAGCTTCCTTACAAATTCATAATTAATGATTCATTCGACTACAAAAGGCCGTTTTCATATTCTAGAAAGCAATTTTCCGATAAGTTCGTTTACCGGGCAGGCAATCAGTCGTTCCAGGAACGGAGTTCTAACTGTGTCACTCCAAATCGATTTGCAATGTAAAAATAAGTTAATCTACATTCCCTCTTGGGAATTTTGGCAAACATTGAGTGCGCCGATTCAAATAATGCATTCGATTCGAAAATATGACGTTTTATCGATCTTCAAATCGATTCCGAGTCTGAATCACCAACAGATTATGATAGCACGTATGACTTTGCATTGATCGATTTATTTCGTTTAATATAGCTATCGGTTACTACATCGCTCGCTCACATGCCGATTCATTCAGTCGTATTCGTAGTGAATAATATCTCAGTCGCAGGTACGTCAGTACTATGCCGGTGCAGCGAATACGATAAATCAATAAAGGTGGCACAGACGGTGAATTCTTGGAAGCTTCAATTTTACACGGAAAAGATAAGTCGAAGTAGGAAATGCGGGAATAAAACGTGTTACGTTGATCGTAAATCGAGTTATTGAACATTTTATTGTAGGGACAGAAGTAAACTTCAACATTTTGAAAGGACATCGACTATCAAAGGCAGAGCTTTCTGACGCAAAATATATAGGATTTAAAATACTTGCAGTTAAATTCTGTAAACGCAAATGAAATAGAAATAATTCTTCCTTTCTTTACAGCAAAAATCTAATAGGGTACTGTTGATTCCCATCAAGAATAAAATAGATACTTTGTAGTCAGAATAAAATGAAGACTCATATCAAAAACATTTCATAACTTTCCAAGCGCTGTCATAAAATATCTTCTCATCACTTCGAGCAACATACTCTAGAATTCAGCACAAACATTGAACTTTAGATTAACTGAAGCAAACTCGTTACATTGTTCAGTATCAGATGGAGCATGGAGTCTGTTCAATAACTTCTACAACAATGTACTGTTACATAACAAGTACAGAGCTGGGGTGAGTAAAGTTATACTTTCTTGTTGTGGTCTGCTTGCTATATGAACGAGCATCCTCTAACAGCCTGTCTCAATAACCTATATTTATCTTTGGTTTTACATTTATTCCATACAATAAATGTCAAATATCTAATCATGTAGAAATTGGTACCTATACAGTAACGATATGTGCTTAAGACGACGTGAACAATGCAATTAAAAAGATTGGTATATTTTAAAAAGGTAATATGGTTTTGACTAGCCTCAGAATACTATACCCAGTCGCATAACACAGTAGGTTCATAACACTTTGATGTAGCAACAGTGCTAAAGAACTTTGAAAAATTACAAAACTTCGAATCCTTATGACGAAAACCTTCAACATTTTAAATCTAAAAGTTTGCGATCGTATACTTATATTTAGTCCGCAGCTTAACAAAGATTGCTAGAGCTTATAAAAATGTACAAATACGTACATTTCTACAAGCAGTGTTTGTTTTGCACAAACAGGTAACTCGTTCTTGTAGAATGTCCTATAACTAACTCAACAAAGTAATGTATATGGTACTATTTTCTCAGCAAATCGAAATATATTGTACCTGGTTTGAAATAAAATACCAAACCTACGTGGTGCATTTTAGATAACCAATGGGGGAGCTTCGGACATGGCATGCTAAAGTTGGATTTGAAGTAACAACGATAAAATGGCTTTTATTTGTTTCTATACTATTTTTTTTGATTCGAGCTAATAGGAACAAAAATAAACACACGTAATTGGTCGTCGAAAATAATTGACTAGATTGTCAAATTAATTGTCAATTGTCAAATCTAGCTATAAGCTCGTTTCAAGAAATATAGTATAAGATAATAAAATCCGCCGTCGGATATTTGTAATTTGTGTCGTAAAATTACAAATATCCGAAAATGTCGTAATCATTATAATGATGAATATGCGTGTACTTTCAAAACAATTACAACATTAACGATAAGTACCATTCAACGAAACTAACAATTAAATGTTGAATCTAATAAAACCTAATGATGTATCTATACGACTATAGTCGTTCTGTATGACCGTAATCTCATCTGAACACTCACTTCTGTTTTATTCAGGTAAAAATGTCAGTAGTCACGAGCCAAAGCCCGTACTTTTACCTGGTATTTCACTATTCACATTCA
The DNA here is from genome assembly GCA_947086425.1 of Xanthorhoe spadicearia. Lineage (NCBI taxonomy): Eukaryota > Metazoa > Arthropoda > Insecta > Lepidoptera > Geometridae > Xanthorhoe > Xanthorhoe spadicearia. The sequence continues at coordinate 635,935 of OX352206.1, forward strand.
GAGCTTTAATTCATTAGCCAGTGCTCTAAAGCTGGTGTCGATCAATACCTGCAGGCGGGCTTCATCCCTGGCAGGCAGCTCTTGATAACTTTCCCGGGAACATTTCTACAATATTTTCGTTCAACATTTACAAGAAATATAAAATAACCTGTGTGTGAATGAAGCTCATTTACAAATATTTTGAAAAGTTTGATAATTTAAGCGAGGAACCTCATATTTAATCCTACTTACTTACTACATATATATAATATGTATTAAAATCACGACTCTTTCCCATAGGGGTACGAAGAGACCACGGATCTCCACTTGCTACGATCCTGACACCTCTTTCGCTCTCATTACATTCTTCATACATGCCCGCCGGTTTTCTACTTACTTTGTATAAAAAATCGGGTAATTGGGTCAAAAAACTGGTCAGAATCTACACATACTTTTATTTTATGGCAAAACTTGTGTTGAATGTACGACCCATATTGAGGTCCTATTTGTTTATGGGTCTCACAATTTAACGAACAAAACATGTCAATGTTTCAGACAGCAGACAATTTCTAATATTACAATGGAAATATAATCCTGCCAACGAACACCCAATGTCCGGAAAAGGATCATGCTACGCTATGAGATTGAAAAGATTTCTCAAGTAAAAGCCATTTCCATTCCATCCAGCTATCTTGCGCTGGTCGATATCTGGCAATAACAACCGGATTGAACGTTTGTAGTAGAAAACTGTGACATTTAAAGTCAAGCCGGAATTATTATTGTGTCGGAAACTCGGGACTTGGGTGTGTCGAGTTCTGATCAAGCCGAGTACGGATAGCGCGGTCATTGCGCGTACTGGGAATAGGCTGATGTCCATGCGTACATCTACGCTTCTATACTAATATGTATTTGTAATGCACCGCCATTACACCTTTTTGTGTTAACCAGACATAAGGCTTTTTATGATAGAAGTTTATGGCTCGTCATGTTAATCGTGTGCTTGGCCAGAGCAAACCAAGTTCTAAATTGACAGTGTTACACTGTTGAGAACTAAATATCCTTTAAGTGTATTTTACTAATGCTAGAATGTCGGAAGGTAAACGCCTTAGCGGATCTGATAAAAAAGGTAACAAGCAAGCTTGCGTATCAGTTGCTTATTCCGAACTGCAGCACCCAAATGTTATTGAACAGATAAAGGAAACACTGCGCAGTGTCATTCAAACAACCGATAAGAGCGGTCGTGTCGAGTGGAATACAAACAAACTTATCAATAAATCCACCGATTGCTAATAAAAATAGGCCCAGAACGCATTCACAGCGGCTGCACGCATTTGCGTCTTGTACGCTGAACGCGTTACACTTGAATGAGACGATCTTGGCATATTTCTTGTTTACATGGGTCGATATCAGTAATCCTTAATGGAAGGCCAAGCCATATTACTTACAATCTCTTTCGCCATAGAATCAGACAAAATGTAAAGGAAATAACTCAGGGAAATAATTTAAAGTCACGTGTTCAAAGTTGTAAAAATAAAAAGTAACTATAATAGTGAAAGATTCAATGCGAACCGATCGTAATATGGCTGCTGGCTCAGGACTGTTTATATAAGCACAAAATATAGCTGAACAAACAACACAGAAGCAGAGAAATGTTGAAAATAATTGATTAAAACGTACTAAGCCGGCAAAACAACAACAAAGGTACAGAATAGGCAATAGCAGTAGCCACAGTACAAATATATAGTACAGCATCACAGATTAAGTAACACACAGTATTCGGGTCACAACAAATCAATACTGCGCTTGTTTACGACGGAGTGGATGGTGTAATTTAATAACCTTACATTCTTCTCTACGAGATTTAAAGCTTAGAGTATGATGCTAAGGATGTTATTGCTTTGGCAAGGGTTTGCGATGCGTAATTGGTGGATTAGTACGCCTCTTGTTAGAACCTCCAGAGGGGATTTGATGGGCTGATGATAGATGGTCAAGCTGAATGAAGTTGTTAAGTAATGAAGTATGAAATAGAGTGGAAAAGCAATAGTTTACCGATTTCCAATAAACTGATAAAAAAGGCAAATCAGGATATTTCCGGTCAGCAACTATGGCCATTGAAATAAGACAGTAAATAGTTTAGCAGATGCAAAGAAATAAATTCACGCTTGTCACGTTGTCACAGAGGCAACGGTAGCGAAAAGTGAGGTTAAAAGGTCGGCATGATTGAAGATTAATGATTTACTATGGCTTTTGCGACAAGAAATCATTTATTGAGCCTGATAGATTACTGTCTCTATCCCTAATGGAAAATAGAAGACTCTATCATTCATCAAATGAAGTCATACCTTTTCAATCCTCGTGTGGGATTTTTATGTTTCCCTAATACTCATTCAGAATATTTCTGAACAGGGCATTCAAATAAGTTTCATTACGAAGACTGAAAACAACCTACAAGTTCTCATTTCCACGCGAACAAAAGCATTACGTTCAAAGGGAGCTTGATTACATGGACGGTTCTAGAATGTCGAAGTGGTTCGCCAATATTGCGCAGTCAAAGTTGTCACGTCATCGCAAGACTTGCGGAACATAAATAATAAGGGCACTGTTCAAAATTGGAGGCACTCACAGTCTAAACACGTAGACGACCAACAGGTCAACAAACTGGCCTGTATCATAAATGTGCTTTATACTGAGGGGTTAGGATTGGTGTTTGCATAGCAGCGGCACAGACGGCGTATCGATCGCTGATTTCCGAGCAGAAAACATGAGGCGTCCTTCACCTCGTGCCCTTTCGGTATAATCCGGCGAATTTCGGAAGTCTTAACTCCAAACGCAGTATACCTACTTGAAGTGCCTTTCAAGTTTAAGGATTTCGATTATGAGATTTCAAGGACTTTAATTTTCCTGTGTCGTTATATTATATTTAGTTTACTAATACGTAAACACCGTTGTTTTAGGACTGATTTAGTTAAATTATAATACTGTTTGGATACAGCTCAGTAGTGAGAGGTGGAACAAGGTTTTATGCAAAAATTTGATTCGTCATCATTACAAGTGAATACGTGATCTTTGAATTCTGTTAGTAAGAGAAATTGATGAGTCATCACTGTATTGTTCCGTTCAAATTCAATTTTGCGCAAACCTTTGCGCAAAAAATGTTTAATTATAAACTGGATACAGTGTTTTAAAACGCCATAAATTGAATTGAAGCGTGATGTTAGCGCAGGGACACTGTTGTCATGTCAGTCCAATCTATTAGGGGTCTATTCGCCCCCATTTCACTCAAAAGCACCCCTTTATTTTCACTGAGGGTGCTTTGAACATGCGAGTAGTATTTACCGACTTTTTTTGCAATATGAACTTTTTAACGACACGGTAATAAAAAGTAGCAATAAATTAACCCCATTATGCATATTCGACCTAAAACCTGTATTAGCTAAAACGTATATTAAATCTGTTGCTATCTCTTTTCGTTGACATTTGAGTGACAAGAAAAAAACGTTCCTAAAACCTGTATTAAATTGTCAAGTTTTTATGAATAAACCCCTTAAAGTGGAAGTAATATGGAATGTTTTGTTTTTATTATCCGTTCCGAGATAAAAAACATTTTTGCATGAAAAAGTAACAAACATACTTCCCTCTACAAATCCTTACAAATTTTTGGATTCATAATATTACTAGCAGCACGTCCCGGCTTTGGAAGGGTGTACTAATGAAACTACCGGGATAAAATATAGTCTATAAGACTATAACCAACCATCCTGAAAGTTTACTCTACACATCGGTGAAATAATTTTTGAAATCGGCTGAGTAGTTTCTGAGATTAACTCGGTCAAACAAACAAACAGTCCAACATTACCTATTAATAATATTAGTATAGATACAAGGATAGTGACCTATTATTTATGAGAATGTAAAATGCAAAATATTTAGTGAAATGTAAAACGTTTCCAGCTCAAATCATATATACTAGACTAGTTCAAACGATACAAGAATATTATAAGTATTCGACCTAAAACTAGTCTTCCATCATCGTGGAGTCGAGATAGAAATAACACAAATGGGTCAGAAGTTCATCGAATGTGTAAAATGAGAATAGAATTGATATGGATTATTAGATGCGCCGCTGACGGTGAGCGAACGTGCAGAATGAATGTATTTCTCAGCTCTTATACCCACTGTAGTACTGATTCTTTTATCAACTCTTTTAGTTGTTTAGTAAAAAAAAAAAAAAAACTACCTATTAAAAATACCTAGTTTTAAAAGTAATTTATTTAGTATTATCTACTACCTAACACTTGTATCCGTTTCATAAGTTGTTTCCTATCTGTGTAAAACTCATTTGGCCTTATTATTATGTATACTATTTTAAGCTCAGTATTTACTGTAACGCTGTTGTTTTACCTCAATAAAAATTAAAAATTAAAATTGCATAGATAATGTTTTCAGTATGAACTTTTGAGCAAAGATGATATGTGAGGTTCACACATCAACGTCCGAATGGTTTTTTTTTATTACATGAAAATTTACAACACTAGTTGGCGCAACTGGGCAATTAATCCATTCTGGCAAATTACCCTGTCCAAACACAAACAATACCTACTACATTTATTCATATATATGAGTAATTTTATCGTTTGGAACCAAACAAATAGTATTCTTAACTGTATTTTTACGTGAATTTCCTGTTGTGTGCGAGAAGTGCGCGAAGAAATGAGGTTTTATTATCTGTAACACTCCAAGCATTATATGTGATTTGAATGCTTATATGTATAATATGCAATTTGACAGATTCCTGGCCCTTACGACTCAGTGCTGCCATCTAGTGCATGTCAGTTCAAAAAACAATCAGCCATCATAGAGAAGAAATGAAGTGAAGTGATTGGGACACAAGAGAACGGCACTTATGATGACTGCTAACTGTTACACATCATCATCATCATCATCCACAGCCCGACTTTACCCACTGCTGGGCAACACATACTGTCACACATACAAAGTAATAATGGCACGAATGTTAAGAAGGATGGCTTATCTAATGATACAATAAATAACTATACGTTGTGTATCAATAAATAGAATACGCTCGCCTGACCCTAGTGGCATAGATAGTGGAATTTAATAATAGAGGGAGATAAATGTATTTTGTAGTGCAAATCGTGGAAACCAATAAATTAAAAATTCATCATTCCCCTGCCCTTGTCCCACACTAGGTGGGGTCGGCACAACATATTTTCTTCTTCCATTCATCTCTATCATTCGTCAATTCCGTATTCACTCCTCTCACATTCATATCCATAAAATAATAATAATAATATATTCATAAAATTAAAAATTATCTGCTGAAAACACTAAGGGTCTCATTCATAAAAACTTGACAATTTAATATAGGTTTAAAGAACGTTTTTTTCTTGTCACTCATATGTCAACGAAAAGAGATAGCAACAGATTTAATATGCGTTTTAGCTAAAACAGGTTTACTGGTCGAATATGCATAAGGGGGTAAATTTAAAGTTTGACCTGGATTGGCTACTTTTTATCCCGATATTCCCGCGGGAACGGGACTTACGCGGGTGAAACCGCGGGGCGCAGTTAGTGGTTCATATTGTTTTATTCATTTATTTCTAGCTCATATTGCCATATTGTCCCACTGCAGGGCAAAGGCCTCCCTTCCTTCTTTCCAGCTTTTTCTGTCCTTGGCCGCAATGGGCCAAACTGGAAATACATAGTTCATAGTCATAGAAAAAAACCTGCCTCGTAAACAATCAAATCAATTCTTTTATCAGCGAAATGAAATGTTACGTGTTCGATTCAGTCACTTTCTAGAATAGAAAGGAGGAAAATGGTACTATCATAGCGTATGCTTACTGCCAGAAACTTAGTCACGATTTCACGATCTTACCTGAAACAAAAACGAAATTCATGAATAAATAACCCAAATATCATTACCATAATAAGCAAAAATAGTATCTTTGTCGTAGGTGTCTGTTCAACACATTAAACACGTACAAAACCGGCTTTTTCATAAAATATTTGTTGTGGAAACTTATTCAGCTTCATATAGTAGCTTCATATAATTGTCAAACATAGGATAAAATATAACTTTATACCAGTTATTCATTGAAACTATGAAGTCTTTAGGTAGACATGCGAAGTCCACATCAGTTTGTCCTGTAGGGGTTGGCCTGGCAACTAACGTGGGGGATTCGGAGCAAGCTTTGGGGCTGTGACGTCATCGGTCGTCGGCCCTCCAAGGTCGCCCTCGCAAGACACGAGTTGTCTCTCACGCAAAGGTAATTCCGATTTCTAGTCTAAATAAAGAATGCGTCATGAATATTTCATCGCTCATCAATCCGGTCGGATATGTTTTTGTCATTGTTTGTAGGATTGTGGATTGCCTAGACGCGAATCATTAACTCTACGGATTCGTGAGCAAACTCATTATAGCACAGGGCAATGCGACAAAAGTTTGCAGGAAACAAACAAAAACCTTCAATTGCAAAGGAAACTTTTTCAGGTTAAAAGGGTCTCGACCATGAAAAGATCGCATCGAACTTGAACCAGAGAAACAACGCGAAAATATTTATCGGCACGCGTTTTCCTTCGAACGCGGAAAAACATTCTGGGGCAGAAATCAAAATAAACATCTTAAATGTGTGTAGTAAAAATAGTCGATGCGTGGAGCGTGTGGGAAACACTGCCGGAACAATTTAATGTTGGAATAGAAATAAAATGAATCGCAATATTTTATTCAAACGCGATGGATAATGATGATTTGGTTATTCTATCTTCAGAGCACGTATTGGTGTTTGCAACGAATTTTCTTGGCAACTGCACATTGTGAGACAATAACCTCAATTCACATCGTTCAGTAAGGCTTTAGAGAACCTTTTCTTATCACTCGCATGTCAATAAAAAGAAATAGCAATAGGTTTAGGATTATTAAGATGGTCCGGTCTCGGACAGGTAATGTAGGTTGGTTTGTTAAAAATACAAAACCGATTTAAAAAATCCTTTACCGATGTGTAGAATGGACTGTTTTATCCTGGTATTTTCATGAGTACACCCGTGCAAAGCCGAGACGTGCTGCGTTATAAAGGACTGGTTAAGAAATACGAGTCTCATGTCTCCAAGAAAAATAACACAGTGTAACTAGAACATTGCGACATAAGTCCTCAGCTATAAGTCAGACAAGGCAAGTGCCACTATCCACGACGGGGTTTGTTTGCCCCGGGCTGTTTACACATTTACGTAACATGTTTGTCCGTGGACAGACGGAAGGTAGTATAGAGATACTCATAGACGAGTACTGAGAAACAAGTTTCTTGTGATAGATCACAAGTTAAATGAGAATGGAAATAGGATTTCTCTACAGTGTAATTTGACTTTTGTAATTGACTTACCTATGTTGTGTTATATAACTATATGGTGAATAAATGAAATTGAAATTGCCTATCAATCTATAGTAAAGTAATAGTATAGATTACACGCGCTAATAGTAGACAGACTATGTATGAAATCTTATCGCACAGCGAAGAAGAATAATAGATAATGATTTCTACTCTACGCTTGTAGATTAGCAGTGCATGTGTAATTACGACACTATTGTATAATTCAGACTTTTTGAAAAGTAATAACACATCGTTAAATGCAAAGGACTGTGTCTGTGTAGTAAAATGAATTCTCAACTTTTGGTCTGTATGTTGTGTCTTCATATCCTCGCCGAGCATCAATCCTACAATCTCATTAAATATTAAATGTATAAAGATCTGAGAGAATGCTTACCCTGGGGATACCATAAGTCTGTTTCGTGACAAAAACTCGTATTTTCCCATATTTTTCCTTGTTTCCACGATAAAGCTTCACATTGACGCAAATAAAATAAATAGATACAGTCAATCTATGCGGTGACGTCAGAGCACAGACATGTATGACACAATAAGTAATATTTTGGCCATAGACTACCTACATAAGTTTATGTTGAGAACGGCCTAGACCTAGAGTTGAATTTTTTGAGTATTCTCACAGGTTTTTTTACGTAACTACAGTTTTTATAATTATTAATGAAAAAAAGTATTTATTCTTGGACATTAAAATTAATTACATAATTTGATTCATTGAATTTAGTAAGAATTTAGTGGAATTTAATAGCAGTTTTTTAAGGACTAAGGCCCGTAATCGGAGACTTTACTCAAACGTAAATCGTGTCTCAAGCGGTGATTCCCAAGTTCCCAACTCAGTTTCATAGAGAACTGTCAAAATTCGATGCTTTAACGTAGACTCAAGTTTGAGTGAAGTCTCTTAATAAGAGCCCAAAATTTAGTATTTTTAACACAGAAACTACTCGTTACTAACTTATTTCGTTACTTTAGTTTACTATTATTTTGTTTTACTGTTGGAATCAACACAAAACATCAAAGAAAATGTGTGCTATTCACTTAAGAGATCGATTATTTAAGACCCCAGAAAAACCATCTTCAAACATTTACAATGCAAACTCAACAAGACAACAAAATGCAACAACAAACAATTACCGTCATTGCATAACAAGCTATCGATAAAATTATACAATCGTCAGAATAATATGCAAACAGTTTCCACCACAGCGTCACATCTATTTCTGTAGCTGATGGTGCGTTGTTGACGTCACGGTTGAACCCACGTAATTTAGCTGACAGTGTAGATGTGAAACTTGTTGATACTAAACCAATAAAGACTGAAGTGTCATTATTGAATGATATTGACTTTGATTACTGTCACTTCATTTAATAATTGTAGATAAAAAAATTTTGAATACAAGGAATTTTATTTTGATAAAAAGAATTGCCTACAATGACCATGTTGTGAACCTAAAATAGTATGAAACATGAAATGAAAAGAGGCACAATGAAATATTGAGTATGCAACCATTGAATACGCATTCCGGCGCGACTAGTTTTTAAATAACTGCTCTAATATTGAACGGATATTGAACATTGATATTTTTGAGAGCAAGCAATTCATCAGACATCCAATTTGTAATGTCAGAAACATAATGATCTATCGACAACTTCGCCATTCAATCATGGCCTTGCCATGGTCCTAATTAGACCGTCAAATCAAAAGGGATTCACCCTCGAAGGTCTCGAATCACCTCTCCACTCGCCACAAACCCCTTACAAAACACGACGAGTCCCATTGATTCCATCCGACGATTGAATGATTTTGCCACGCAATAACAACTCCTATATGACTATGAAAATTTATTTACCCACCAAGATTTTTCAATCCACACAATGTAGCTGAAATTCCACAACAAAGATCAAAGCCAATTCTAAAGCGATCATGTAACAAAGAGTGACCTAAATTTGATGGTTGCGCCGTGGACATATTTTGAGGCGCGCGACATTTTTGCGGCACGTGTCAAGAGAAGCCGATATAGAAGAGGTGAAAAACAATATGGCCGACTTTGTTGTGCGACGAACGACGATGAAAACAGTTCGTATCAAAAGAACGAAGAACACAAAGTACATTCAAAACATGCTGACAGAAGCAAAGGCTCAGTCATTACAATACTGGCAGACCGCAGCCATTCCAGTTGAACGATGCTTATTTGCAAACAATATCTGCCACACAGAATCGACGCATGAATGGACGGAAGGCTGACCAAAAAAATACTATAAGAGTATTTCTACATCCTATTTTAATATGCATTACGTCATAGATAGGAGTGATTCATGTACCGACACGTGGGGAGAGGCTTATGTCCTGTCGCAAGGACCTTGGCGCATAATAGTGCGAAATTACTATGACTCATCGTTTAGAAACGCCGAAATTTTCCAGAACTTTACAACTACTTATCGTGATTGTTTTGATGTTACGAGTTTGAAAAGCGAGTATGAACTTCGATGTAAGTACTATAAATTTGGTATGAATAAACAAGGTAGTTCGATGAATAATTTGATAATCCTTATTTATGAGGACCATAAAGTTGACAAACCATTTCTTGAAAACCATAAAATTCGCAACTTTCACCATTTTGACGTCGGATGCACGCAAAATATCCCTAATATCACCAGTGCGGCCTATAAATTTGTCGTCAGACCACATGTTAATGCCATTAAAGGCACCGCAAAAATTCCAAATTCCTGCTTTAAGATTACAAGAGAACTCTGCTCAGGTTGCAGACAAAGATTGATAGCAACTTATGTTGCTACCCAAAACATTTCGTGCCAAATTAAACTTTACACCTTTAAGGTTCGCGCACATTATGCCGGGCCGCAGCGTGTCGGGGCGGAGCGCAATAATCCGCTCAAATCGCTTTAATACAATTTGTATGAATTATCGCACACTGTGCCGGGCCGCAGCGGCTCGCATTAATGCGAGGCGGATTCTCGTCCGTGCGATGCGGCCCGCCCCGCCCCGCTGCGGCCCGGCATAATGTGCTATCCATAACGTACAGTTGCATGCAAATTCTGGCAGTACACTGAACTCAAAATCCGTCAATGCACTGTGACCCGGCCCGTCACTAATGTGCTAGGTAAACATTTTGCGCTGCGCTGCGGCCCGCTCCGCCCCGCTGCGGCCCGGCATAATGTGCTCGAACCTTTAGAAGACAATGTTAAATCCTGTTGTCACGTATTATCACAAGAAACGAGACAGGTTTTGATGTCGAATGAAACTTCACTTAAAGATGGAGTAAGTAAGGTTGAAAAGGAAGATTGATGTCTGCTCCACTACGGAGACACGATTGAGCGAGCCACGAGGTGCGTTACAAACATCGTTAAATATTTGTGTAAATAAAACCAGACCGGCTATGATTAATTCACTACTTTCATGTTTTTGAGGCAACTCAAACGAAAGAACCGTTAAAAGACAACGCGGTCGGCAAACATTACGTGAATGAATGTCTAGAGGTAACTCCAGATGATTATTTACAAGACGAAATAGAACTAATAACAGATAAATAGCATACAATTAAACAAATACCATCTGCCAACATCTTTTTTATAGCAGAAATACTAGAATACAAATTCGCAGTCGACGTAGTTTTAATTATAGAAATACCATTCTTGTAGGCAAAATACGGTGGCAATAAAGACAAAACGTGGCGTCATATAGTCTCAAGGGGATCAGTGACCTCATCGTTCGCGAAAGCCATGGCTTAATGGAATGTAAGACGCTCTGTAACAGGTTATTAGGATGTAGGACATGCATAGTGGAATATTAAGAGGACATGATAATGCACTCTGATAATAGCTTAACAATGCACATCATGTAACGTAAATTAGGATGATAAAATTAATAGAGTGCTAGAAAGGCAACAGTACTGCGCTATTTTAATACAAGTATGTCAAAACATTGCAACACGAAAAATAGTTTTCTATTTATAAACTAGAACATTGTGTTTGATGATTCATCTGTAAATAAAGGTCATTAAGGTGACTGATTACGATTAGGCAATAAAAATAAACATAAAGTTAGCGTATCCTAATATTTTTTGTTCTGATAAATACAACCCCGTCTGAAGTATAAAAGGAACGGTTTATGTCATCATAAAAAATTTAAACAGCATCTAAGGCCACTTCTCATACAATTTCTGCGTTTATGTTTTGATACTTTAACCACCTCAGCCTATCAACAAAAACAAATACGTCATTAAAACAATCTATTTGATTATATTACTTCATATTGTGAAGAACTATCAAGTTGATTTGTATATAATAAACACTGTTCTGTTACTGTGTTAGTAATATGACAAGATGTATACTCTTTATAATAATGAAACAACTAGCGCAGACTCAGTATATTGTGCCACAAAGCAAAATGAAGAGAATCACAAAAGAGCCAAATAAACTGATAGAGAAAGACGATACAATGTAGTCGTCCACAAGCGTATCAAAGGGGATGTAAGCATTCCTTTGTCCAAGAACCCTTTGCAAACAGATCGAGCCGAGAATCAGAAATAGGTCGCGATGGCGCATATACATATACTTGGTACGCGACAGACGGACAGTATTTTTGGCAATGCACCGTTGCTAGTGACATGCGACCGGCTAAATGCAGTGAGCGTAAATAGACGTTGAAAATTTAAACTGTTGCTGTAATTTTTAATTTCAAATAGTCAGTCGAGTTGGAGATGTGTCGGAATTTAGAGCGTGTGGTAATTTGTGAGACTGAATCAAATTATCCGGCTATTGATTTAGTTTACTGTTTGAAAACATTCGTGTTATAGATACGGAGAAAATGTTACGAGCTAGAAACAGCTTGGCCACGTTGAAGATTAAGATTTTCATCCCATGTTCGTGATTAAATTCAGTACAGTAATGTGAGCATGTAAATTGTAAACTTATGAGAAAATGTCATCTAAAAAACAACTCGAAAGGTTTGTCCAAACACTTATAACTCGAGAACGGCAGGACCAATTTCATGGTTTTTGATTTGTTGGATTTGTCTCCCGTCCTGAATCGCTGAATACAACATTTTTATTGCATTTCAATCCTTCCCAATTTCGGAATAACGATATTTCCCGGGACAGCTTGTCTAAAGCAAGAAAAATCATTTATTTCAGTGTTATACCAGTTAAATAGTAGAGTGAGCCATGTCAGAGGATGCATCGATATGGGTATTATAAGCTCCTCTACTCAACAAACCGAAAAAGCTGCATCGTGCTAATAATCACAGGTCAGCTTACGTTGGTGGAAACTGAATTCGGTTGATAAAACCAAAATAAGATGTCCTGCGATGATTGTCACGATGGTCGGTTAGTAGAGTATGCATGCAGATACATCGAGCAATTGAAGCATGCTTACGACACCTTTAACATGGTACATCGATGTAAATGCGTTTTTCGTGCCAATGTTTGTGGAACGGACTCATTCGTGCTCGAAATTTACGGTTTGCAATTCCCGTATTCGACGCTCGATGGTTTGGATGGTACTACAGTTTATGGATGTTATACGATGTTATAACAATTCACGGTTGCAAAGTATTTGTTGGTTCGCTTGTTCTATTTATTTTTAGAGAAACGGACAAATTGTTTTTAGGTCGACTTTTTGGACGAGACCAACATGTTAGCATCTTCAGAAGCAAAAGTGCTAAGTGATAGACACAGTATTATATTAAGTGAGGGCGTTTCGTCGGCTCAGACTTAAAATATCTGTACGTCTAAAATAGCTAATTTAATTTTTGCCGTAATGTCTACTTTTCCGACTATTAGCTGATAAGTTGGCATAATGCAAAAGACATGCCGACATTATAGAAAAGCAGATATTTTAGGAAAATAGATATTTCAATGAAATATTTCATGCCTAAGCCGTTTTCTCATAAACTTCATAGATCTATTGTATATCTAGACTAGGCAATTTGCGATTTGCGGAAACGATTCAGAACATTTTATTAGGTAAACTATTACAATGTACAATTTATAGATAAAATACAGTTTAAATTGATCTGTAAACAAACTAAAATAATGACACCGCAGTTACTTGCTTGCACATGCAATAGCATCGAAACAAAGAGTAAATACTCAAATGAACAGAATGACGATTGTTCTAAAGCAAATGTGGAACGGACTTTAGTGCTCCCACACAAATCCGCGATGCGACGCGATGCGAGCTCGCATCGCAGAAATTCGCATCGCAAGTTTCTGCGATGCGACGCGATGCGACGTCGCGCGAATTTGTGCGACAAGCCGTTTAGTAGGGCGATGTAGGAATGTGCGATGCGAAGTAGATCGCAAATTCTTGCGATGCCATCGTGCGAATTCGCGCGATATCGCAGATTTTGACAATGCGACGCGACGTCGCGGTTTTGTGTGGGAGCCCTTAATTCGAGCATTGCGTTGGAACAGGCAATAGAATCCTAGCTAGCTTAAGACCTAATGTACCAACTTGAGACAATAAAGAATATGAATATGAATATGAATATGAATCACCACAAGGATCACTTAAAAATGATTCTGAAGTCCTACAGTAAAACACATTTTTCTTTCTCTCTTTCTTATTCAAAAACTGGATCATCAAGCTATGCGGCATCGCACGCATCACATAAAACGTATTTCGGAGTATTCTTGTACGATGTTTCTAAATGAGCCTGCAAAATTCGAAAGTCTTTTGTCCAATTTTCGGAAGAAGACGTACCTAGACCAAACCTACGCAGTACCACATTAAATATTTTAATACGTTGACACAACAAATCAAATGAAAAGCGTGGCACAAAGTTGATTGCACTGAAAGCTAACACGTGTTCGGTTGTCCTTGCGTTTCCACGTTCCGTACGGAGGGTCGTCGACCGGTGTCTGGTCTGTTGGGCCTCAAGATTTTATTCTTTGGCCGTAACGTAGTGTTTTGGCGGCCAGCGTCTCATTGTTCCATATCTGTTTGTATTGTCCTAATATTTAATGCGAAAGTTTGATGTACATATGGATACATTGTATGTTACTCTTGTTGTCTGTATGTATTGGGCTGAAACTTAAAATATTAGGTATACTTAGTTTTTGACCTAGAGGGTATAACCTAGGCCACTTTTAAAAACAAGGAATCTGATACTTGTTTTTGCTTTTTACTATCGAGGTATTCCTCATGGCGAAACAAAATACTAATATTATAAACAGTCATTAGGTGACTGTTTATTCGTGAGTAGCAGCACGTCCCGGCTTTGCACGGGTGTACTAATGAAACTACCGGGATAAAATATAGCCTATACCATCCCGACAGTCCATTCTACATGGGTGAAAGAATTTTTGAAATCGGCTGAGTAGTTTCGAAAATTACCTCCTTCAAACAATTAAACAAACTTTACCTTTGTAATATTAGTAGATATAGTTTCGCGACAATAGGCCTGCAGTAGTCTATTCTCGCAAACAGTCCCAAAATCTGCAGAGAACAGCAGATAAGGGAACAAGCAAACAAGCTGTTATCTACACAGGTAGATTACTAGCAGATCTGGGTCGTGATAACGTATTTTAGTGCACCGCGACACGCCATGCAAACAATGTGTTCATATCATAGTAACAGATAAAAACATCGTAGCGATATAGCGATAAGGTAAACGATAATATTTACAAGTCTAGTTGATTGCTTGAAGGAATTTGTTTAGGGTTTTTTACTACTGATATTGAAAACGATGTTCGTGTTTGTGGATTAGCTTTGAGAACAATTAACGATTAACGTATGTATCTCGCGAATCTTGAGAGTACTAGTAAATAAAAGTATGAGAGTTCGTATGAGCAAGCGGCCAGCTCTAGTGACGGATTTTGCGAAGATTACCTCCGTCAAACAAACCAACCCCTTTATATTATTAGTATAAATACAACCTTTAATTTTAGGAATATGTATAATAAATAAAATATGAATATGTAGTATTATTTTAGAAATGGTATTTGATTTGTAATGATAATGGAGCAAGATGCGACAGAATACCTTTTGTGTCTGCTGTGCGACTGCATTCTACGAGCGCAGTGCATCGCCCGCGACTGGACATTCGTACCCGTCGCTTTACATACCGGCTTTAGTGTGTTGGATTGGATGTATAGGTTAGGTTCTATTCATACGCGTTATTTAAAGTCTTAATAATCTAAATAGCATTGGTTTTGCTTAGGCACTGTGCTATATCCATCCATCTATACTACTACGAGTATTATGTGTGGAAAGTGTGTGTGTATGTCTGTCTGTTTATCCGTCTTTCGCGGCAAAACGGAGCGACGATTTGACATGATTTTTTTTGTGTGGTTATAGTGGCATGGCGAGTGACATAGGCTACTTTAATTACGCGGGTGAAACCGCGGGGCGCAGCTAGTTTGACATAATATTAAAATTCTAAAAAGAACAAACATCTAAACAGTAAACATCAAAAATATTGATAACATAGATATATATGAAAGTGCAGTAAACAAAACAATAAAAAGATGTGTGGCACTCGGGGACTGCCGCGGTAAAGCTATTGCATGCCACCTAGAGGTCTTTCTGAATTCGGTCTCCACGCTCAAGGCCCGCGATAGAAGCTATGCAATAGCTTAATACTTTTAGATCTTTAGGCATTTTTATATCCTTTGAAAATGTCTACTACCCTTTGATATGAACCTAGTAGTAGTCCCAATTTGGTATCTACCCACAAAAAGGTTATAGGCAATTTAAAATAGCAATACGATCTTAACAAGCCAACAAAACGAAAGATGTTGGGTGTAACCGTCGCGAGCTAATGCTATAGTCTATAGGAGTATACTGTAGCGTAGAGTAGTACTGCCCCCGATAGTTAAAAAGGCGCAAGTAACAACAAGTCAAAACGGAGAAAAAAATGTTTTAATTAAAGAAACGGGAAATTGTTTGCTGTCTTTGGATAAATTAATATAATTATTCTTTTTTAATGGGATTTAATGGCTACATTAATAGTCTTTGAATTCAACTATTAAAAATATGAATATTTTTTAATTATTAAACTAAAAATAACAAAAAACTGTTTCATCTTAGTATAAAAATTGGGGAAAAATACTACGTCTTAAATTGAATAGACGCAAATAGCCAGATGCGCCCTTTAAATCTAGAATGCTTATTGCTGGACTTTTATTCTAAGTATCTAGATAACCTTAGACTTAGGTTTCTAAAAAAAATAGGCGCATTTGGTTATATACGCCTTTTTGCATAAGTATTCAAAGCTATGTAGATAATCCTTGAATAAGATAAAAAGTATATTCAGATATCTAATTAATTCATTCTTCTCAGACTATAACCTAAAAATATGCAGTAACTGTGTTATACTGCTATTATGTAGGAAGGTAGGTACTCAAATTATATATCTTTATTAAAAGAACACACTATCGAAAGACTCAAGTATTTATTAAAAAAACTGCTTATCTATGGCACAAAATCAAAATAAATATCATATAAGTACCTAATAAGTTAAGCGCAAGTTCATTCTCAAGATTTTCCGACCCGCCGGCTTTGCCGCGCGTTCAACATGGAATCTTTTCCAGCTGAAGTAAATAACACTATTGAGTTTTTTGATGAAACCGAGCTGCTTGAGCAGGAAGAAATGGTTTTGGATAACTCCACAAGTTCTAAGAAAAGAAAAGATCGAGACGAAATAGGTAATTCCGAAGAGGAATGGTCTCAGGTGTCAAGAGGGAGAAAAGTCGTGAGGAAGGAAGGAGAAGTAGAAGAAGAAGACAATATACAAGTTTGTGTAACTAGTCCGACTGTTTTGCCAAAACAGTTTGCATTAGCAAGATTATTTGGAGAGCATGGCATCAGCAATATTCAGAGCAATCTTCAAATCTACAAAAGTCGCCGACATCCATACTCTTTACAGTAATATTACGATTTGTATCGGAGACGGCGCGATGAAAGTCTTCGAAGTCTCTTTTCTTTTTTTTAAGTGAGAGAGGAGCGTGGTCTTTAGCAGAAGGAACACTATTGTTACTGTCAGTTGTAGAGACTTGGGGGCAATTATATAGGTTTATTTCGTTACCGTAGCTTGCTTTGTCTGCGTGACTGTTGCCGTTATTTGCGTTGCATAGCAAAATGTTCTCTGTATTTTCTTCTATAGTGCTATTTGTACGTTGCGTGCTTGTAGAAGCTAATGCTTTGGCAATTAAGTCAAAACTTCGTCCTTTCTTCATGTTAGTTGTCTGTAATAAAATAAAACAGATCAATACATGAACATAATTCAATACAGTGTAATAAAAAAAAATAAGTAAATATAGGTAAATTTACATACTTAACATACACTACTATTATATCCATAGATATACATAGATAAACATAGATAAACAATATTAAACATATTAATACAAAAAAACATAAATAAACAATATTAGATCACTCTCTTTTCTTGACCAATTATTTCCTACCTTAATCGATCAAATTTATCCTAGACTTCGTCTTAAATGAAAACTAAAGATGACGATAAAACATAGTGTAGTAAAAACTGGATGCTTACCTTGTGATAAATCACGCAACGAAAAATTGCGCATACGCGGGACACGTCCCACTCCCACTGTTACTCGGGCGCAACTGACAGGAAATGTCCAGCCGCCGTACTAATCAAACCCCGCGCACCTCCCCGTAGGATTCACGATAATAAGTGAAAAGGACGTTTCTGCTCACTTGCGCCTTTTTAATTAGGTACCATCAGTTATATTTTTACGCAACATAAGGTATTAAGACGTATATGACAAATGCGCCAGGCTAAAACAAACTTTACGAAGTAGAAAGGGCGCAAATATGGTTACTTGCGCCTTATTAATTTCCACTTCGAAATAGAGTAAAATATGCGTCTTTTAAATTACCTAACTCAAATAAAATATGCAAGGCATGGGGGCATATCTACATAAATGCGACTCTTCAACTAAGTTTTAGCCAAATTCGCCTTTTTATCTTCAATTAAGGTAAAAGCACCAATGGCCGACACTTTAAGGACAAATATTACTTTAATCTTTAAAAAAATAATGTATTTTTCAAAATTAAACAATTACAACTATTTCTGCTGTTAGAGTAACTATTACATTTTAACTTTTTAATGTTAAAACTTTATTAACTATCATATAAATTATTTAAAAATGTTTTTTGTCAACCTTGTCAGAGGCACCAATGGATGACAGCACAAAAATCCACATTACCCAAAGGTAGACACAGGTTGGAACCAATAGTAGACACTCTAAAATATGTGATACATACAATAAAGCGTTTTTTTCTCGATGAATAAAATGTATGAGATATGAAATGTTTGAGATGTATGAGATGTTTGAGATGTATGAGATGTATGAGATGTATGAAATGTATGAAATGTATGAGATGTATGAAATGTTTAAAATGTATAAAATGTTTGAGATGTATGAGATGTATGAGATGTATGAAATGTATGAAATGTATGAAATGTATGAGATGTATGAGATGTTTGAAATGTATGAAATGTATGAAATGAAATGTTTGAAATGTATGAGATGTATGAAATGTTTAAAATGTATGAAATGTTTGAGATGTATGAGATGTATGAGATGTATGAGATGTATGAGATGTTTGAAATGTATGAAATGTATGAAATGTATGAGATGTATGAGATGTATGAAATGAATGAAATGTATGAAAAGTTTGAAATGTATGAAATGTTTGAGATGTATGAGATGTATGAGATGTATGAAATGTATGAAATGTATGAAATGTTTGAGATGTATGAGATGTATGAAATGTATGAAATGTTTGAAATGTATGAGATGTATGAAATGTTTGAGATGTATGAGATGTATGAGATGTATGAAATGTTTGAGATGTTTGAGATGTATGAGATGTATGAAATGTATGAAATGAAATGTTTGAGATGTATGAGATGTATGAAATGTATGAAATGTATGAAATGTATGAAATGTATGAAATGTATGAAATGTTTGAAATGTATGAGATGTATGAAATGAATGAAATGTATGAAAAGTTTGAAATGTATGAAATGTTTGAGATGTATGAGATGTTTGAGATGTATGAGATGTATGAAATGTATGAAATGTATGAGATGTTTGAAATGTATGAAATGTATGAGATGTATGAAATGTTTGAAATGTATGAAATGTTTAAAATGTATAAAATGTTTGAGATGTATGAGATGTATGAGATGTATGAAATGTATGAAATGTATGAAATGTATGAGATGTATGAGATGTTTGAAATGTATGAAATGTATGAAATGAAATGTTTGAAATGTATGAGATGTATGAAATGTTTAAAATGTATGAAATGTTTGAGATGTATGAGATGTATGAGATGTATGAGATGTATGAGATGTTTGAAATGTATGAAATGTATGAGATGTTTGAAATGTATGAAATGTATGAGATGTATGAAATGTTTGAAATGTATGAAATGTTTGAAATGTATGAAATGTTTGAGATGTATGAGATGTATGAAATGTTTGAAATGTATGAAATAAATTAAATACACAACGAACCCTTATAGTTTTGGTTTGTACGTCCGTCCGTCCATTCGACCATCTGTCCGTCAATTCGTCCGAGGCTTTTTTCTTGATTGACTAGCTGCGCCTCGCGGTTTCACCCGCGTAAGTTCCGTTCCCGCGGGAATATCGGGATAAAAAGCCCCCATGTCACTCGTCAAGCAAGTCGTCATTCCTTCAACTATCTCCACACGAAAAATCACGTCAATTATTCGCCCCGTTTTGCCGTGATAGACGGACAAACAGCCAGAAAGACAAACAGACACACTTTCCCCTTTATAATATTAGTATGGACGGATGGATATGGATGGATCCATCCATACGGATTATTACGGATTGAGCTAAAAAACTTAAGCTGAAAAAATATATTTGAGAAAACCCGAATAGAAAACACATGTGTCATCTTTTGGGTTTTCCTCAGTTTTTGGGACCAATGATAGACACCCCTTGAAATTGATATAAAAACTAGCCAAAATAATAAGGAAATGACCATAAGACGTCGATAATATCATACACGTATCAGATAAACACCAACAGTAACAATAATCAGTAATTTATAAAACAAAATCATAATCGTAAAAAAACAATGCCCTTAAGAAAATCATTAAGAATTTCCGCACTCATCACAATCTGCACACATTGATTTTTGTTTATTTAAGCCATTTTTAAATTTTCTTCTGAAAGTGTGTCTAAGTTTTTGTCAACGCATTATTAATAGACTAATGTGTCTTTTAATATAATAATAATAGGAAATAAATGTTTATTTTTCCTAATAGAAAGCTTTTTCTTCGAAAGTGTCATCCTTTGGTCCACTGTCGGAGATTGGTGCTTTTACCTTATATGTAAAAATAAGTGCAGGAGCTGCTTATTTTCTTGTGCTAAAATTGCAATGAAGCTTGGTAGAAAAGTATTAAAAATATAGGTAGATCCGCCTTTTTTTCCTGATTCTGGCAATATATATAAGTCAAATTCGGAAAAAATGTTAGATGCGCCTTTTTAACTATCGGGGGCAGAGTAGCTGTGTAAGAAGTCTATAGTACAGTAGAGTGTGAGGATCGTGTAATGACGCCCCAGGGCCGGCGGGTATCCGGTACGCGTCCCTTGTTCCTATGTAGGGCTACATAAGTAGGCACAGGCTGAGCAACTGAGATAATAGAATACTGTATTGAGAATCTAGATGTGTCGCGGTCTTATTTAATGTTTTTTTTTAACCCATTACCGCCCTCTGTACACACGCGAGTACACCTTTGCGATGCTTCATATCTTTTTTTTCAATGAAGGTGGAATGAAAACATTTTCCTTTTTGACATGTTAGTGACACTAGCCATCTACAAAAAAAAAAAATATGGCGATGGCGGCAAACCAACTGTCAAAACTTTTCTATTAAAAAACGGATTGCGAAATAAGTTACGAAGGTAAGATATAAAATATTATTTTATTATGAATAATAATTAAATAGTGTAGTATTTTTGACTAGTATGTTGCATTTGTCTTTTTTATAACATATAATATCATCAGAACAGCAGTTTACTTCAATAAACATACATTATTCATCGTTTTATTACATTGTACACGGCGGTGTACAATGGGCTAATAGGTACTATAATTTTCTATAATTTACAGGTATTTTACAATGGCACATCGTCGCGTCTTTACAAGCCATAATGGCTATTCAAGACTCGAAGAAGCGCTGGAATCAATAATGGCTGATGAAAATGATGAGTTGGAGTATGACGTCGTATTGTTGCCACCGGATCCAGCTGTAGTAAGCGATGAAGAAGAAGGTAATGACGATAATTTGGCCTCTTCAACCATTCCAAAAGAGGTGCCAGGAACTGTTGAGGTAATTCCACGACGCCCCGACCATGACGTATCGGACTGGGACGATAGTGATGACGAGCCGCTTTCGAATCACTCAAGGCCTGAAAAGCGACCAGTTTCAGCGTTTTGCTATACTTTTGATGTTTATTGTGTAAAGTCTACAGAAGTTTCAGCGGACCCACTAGGCTCTAGAGTCGTGAAATCTTTGCTAGCAAAAATGCCGATTGTGCCAAACGAGCATGTTGTGGCTACAGAGCAACAGGTACCGTGAGAGAAAACAGAACCAAGAAATGTCCTGTTACTGCCGTGAAAGTTATGAAGAAGCAATCAAGGGCTGAGTATGATTACCGTTTTGACACGAAGAACGAAATAATATTCGTACGCTGGAAGGACAACAATGTGGTCACAATGGGATCTAATTTTGATCACGTAGAGCCTTTAGGAAAGGTAAAAAGATGGTGTCATATTAGAAAACAAAAGGTCGATTTCAATATCCCTAAACTCTTTATAAACTATAACAGAGGAATGGGTGGGGTCGATCAAAAATGGACCAGTCGATCAGCCTCTATCGCGTAGCTATAAAAGGAAAGAAGTGGTGGTGGGTAATCTTCACCTTCCTTCTAGATATGGCTGTTTCTAATGCTTGGCGGCTACATGTTCTGCTTAGCAAAACTGAAGATGTGACATACATTGATCAGTTGTCTTTTAGACGAATGATTGCTCGAGCCTATCTTCGACCGACGAAAACGAAAAGCCGTCCAACATCTTCCACAGTTCAAGGATTATCTACCAAAAACTATGGTCACAACCCTGAACGTATTGAAAAATCACTGCGATGTGCCGTTTGCCACAGCCGCATACGTTGGCGATGTGAACTTTGCACCAAAACGCTGTGCGTTGAGCGACCTTGTTTTGGACAATATCACTCATAGATCCGCCCAGTGTACACAGCGGTGCACACCCCTATATTTTCAAAAATATATATTTTTTTTCAGATTTTTCTTCATGTACCTTTTATTTAGTCTCTAATTAAGTAATAAACAACATTTTAAAACAAATTTGATAAGTGGTTTTGTTTTGGGCGTTAATGGGTTAATTATTAGAGCATAATCATGTATTTAGTGTTAGAGAATAGTACCAGGTTTTTAACTATCTATATTCCAAATTTCATCGCAATCGGTTTCGTAGTGACGTGAAAGAGGAAAAAACATACATCCACACTCATTTTTTGTAATAAATTTTGTTTTCTGTAACTAAAAAGGAACGTGTTAGTGTTCCATTTTATACGTTGCGCTTTGAACAACCATTGAAATTTGAAAAGCGCTGAATCAACAATCAACATTCAACAAACGCGCTAAAATAAAACACGATAATAAAAAACCAGTTTGGCCTCCGAATAAAAAAATAAACATTATCAGAGTTCCATTCAAATGTAAAACTAATAACGACGGTTCCGTAACGGTTTATAATGCTCAAAATAATACTTTAAGTTTGTAAGTATGTATGTGTGCTGAAACTGTTGAACGAATGAAAAAAAAATTCAAATTGCTTAAAAAAAAAAATGCAACGAAAATTACCTATAAAACTTGGTAAAGATGCCAATTAGAACATAATAAGCTCTTCACTCCAAATCCAGCCTTCGTTCGTTCGTTCTTATGAGAAAGTAACCAACTCTGGTGACGGAGTTTTAAGGCCGCAGAAACATAAGGCAGTAGCCTTTTACCGTTAAAATTGTGGATAACTACATAACTAGTCTCTGCCACCAACTATTTCATAAAAATATTCATTGCGAGTAAAACAGCGTGGCGCAGCTAGTAAGCTCATATAAAACAGGGTCAGGTGGTATTGTCCGGTTAACAACAGCTTGCAAAATAAACAAACATTTACCTATACTAATTTTCCCTAAAGAGGGAAGTTCAGAGTCGAATTTTAGATGAGGTTGGACGTCCATTTGACAAGGGCCTGTTTCACAATATACTAATAAGTTTTGAATCCGCTATTTCTTGCGTATTTTTTTTTAATTAGGTACTTCATCTTAATAACAAGTAATATTACTTTAGTAAATAAAATGTAATAGCTGACCTTGGTCAAAAATAAATACTTAACTCTGATTTTTTACACGCCCTACAATATTCAGAAAAACATTGTGACTACGCCGTCCTGTATTAAACTATTGCTGAAGGAAAACCAACGTTATATTCCACAGAATAAGAATCTAACACTAGTCTATAGATGTAACCTTCAGGCATTTAAAGCGGCGTCAAAACAAATAAGTACATGAATGAATTAGCACAACAGACGAGCAAAACATTTTCTGTATTTTATATCATTATATTTAATATTTCGCTTATTAGTTTATTAGTTGTTAACATTATTCGAACATTTTGAGCTAGATTTATTCTCGAATTTAGCTTTGTCATGATGATAATTAAATAACTATTATTTTAGGCAAGAAAATTATGATTTTCAATGAGTAATTTGTCTATTAATTTTCTAATTTAGCCATCCTCACGTGCCTAAAGCCGATAGTAAATAAACTGCAGCAACATTCCAACTTTTAAAGTTATATTTTCGCTGTCACAACAAAATGTTGGGCCGCTTCCAAAACATGGGCTTTTCCGAATGGCTGCTGCTACTGCCTACACGTTTAAACGAGGCAATATAGATCAACAATCGTGTTCTGCAGCTGTGAAACTTAATTTAATAAATACTGGGGCATTATTATGGATGTACCCATGAAATATAAACTCGACAAACTAGTGTATAATTTTATTTCATGTGCAATGCAAAATCAAGCTAGCTAAACTCCACAATTTATTGCGGTTACAAATGTAAAATTTAATAAATATTTATTTATTTATTTATTCAGCCTGCTGGATCCCACTGCTGGGCAAAGGCCCCCTTCCCTTTTTCCATTCGCCGCGGTGTAGGGCTTGTGTCGGCCAGCTAGAGCCTCAATAAATATGTAGACAAAAAAACAAACATGACACAGAAATCTTTGGGGGTTTCGACGACCAAGCGACTTGACAATAAGTACTTAACGAGTGTACGATTTGTAGCAGCTTGTGGCATACTTTGAGCTTTAACATGTTTTACCATTTTTATGAAGCATGCAAAACCTAGCCTCAGAATTCTAAGATTCTCACGACAGTAAACAAGCTTGATTCAAGCTTCAAGTTTAATACAATCCGTGCTTGATTCAAGCAGAAATGTACATTGTCATCACGCCTGTACCGGCGCCACTACAAACCAGTCCAAAGCAAGAATGTCAGAGAGCACTTGTTTACCAATACATGTCATTGCGCAACGAGCGGCGAGCGTTGGCACTGCATCGGCGCGCATGCGTGGAAATATACGGCGCGGGAAACCGACAGACGACGCATTTTCTATAGTAATATTATAAAGAGGTAATGTTGGTTTGTTTGTTTGACGGAGGTAATGTCCGAAACTACTCAGCCGATTGTAAAAATGGTCGCCACTCAGTAAATGTTGTAGCAGTATATTCTTAGTCGTATTAGTTTGGTTCCCGTGGGATTCTTCCAATACGCCTCATTAAATTTGCCTATAAATATTATCACGACTGCAATCCAAAGATGCGTTAGACATGTCACAAACTATAAGATTTTTAGTTAATTTTAGATCCTAAAGGTAATCAAACGTAAGTCCAAAAGCATGAGGTGCATGCTCACATTCAGTTCACTCCATACGTCAGAGGTAGCAAGCCCATCGTCGCTATTGGCCTATAGTATCTTTAGTCAAATACAAAAAAAATGTATCTTTTATAAACAATGGTCGCCTTGCCTACCGGCATACATAATCATTAATTACGCAAATACTGATACAAATTCGTACAAAAACAACGTTATCGGTCCTCACGGTCACTGTTGCGATTTTAACCGGATCAATCCGGTTCTAAGTCCGTCGACTAACATTTAACGAATCATTTTGATATACGTCAACAAAAAACTGTTTTATTTAAATTACACTTATTCGTTCATTGATATTTTCAAATGATCTTGAATGTATGATATAAAACTAGAAAAAAATAGCATGTTTTGTTTTAACTTTGTAGTTTGGAAGACCTCCGTCAAACAAACAAACCAACATTACCTCTTTATATCAGTATAGATGTGCCTGTTGTGATAAAAATGATATCAATCTATCTATTAGCGTCCTTGAGACACTACTACCGACGCTTTTTCTTAGACGTTCCCATTCGCATATAAGAATTCCCAGAACATAATATTCTAATAGTCAACTATATCATAATTACAATTCACACAAAAAGTATGTGGCATCACACAACTCAATAGAACGATAGATCGTAGACTGCGCACGAGCCCGCAATCCTACACCGCGTGTCCCCAAGCATTAGTTACGTAACCGGCAGACGCACAAACAAACGATTCGTCACGGCGGCGACGATGTAAACACGTGCTGTGTGTAAACTTAGCATCGCTGTCATTGTTGGACTACTCACATCTGACCGTTTACCGCCAGCCTTAATAACTATTTTGCTTACTGCTGGTAGATTACATTACTTACTAACATACAAAATGTGTCATTTCCCTACCAACAGTACGCAAAACCAGAGATAGATCGGCTCGGAAGTTTCGGGACAAGGCCTTTTGAAAGAGTAGAATATTCTAAAGATGTAACTTCAACAATAGTGAGAAAAATACGATTGGAGATTTGTTTTTATACTTTATAGTCAGATATTAATTTAATTTAACCTGTTCAACTGCTACTCAAACAAAAGCTTGCTCATTTAGATTTGAAGAAAAGGTCGATAGTATGATAAGATTATAAAATACTCAAAAAATATAATAGTCATAGCAAAGATAGCAACCAAAATAGTTAGCGAAAAGTGAAAAAAATCAGATAACATTTAGCCCATATCCGAGAAAAACTAGATAAATTCCTTTAGATAAAAACAGTGGCGCCTATATCAATCTAGATTGTGTAGGTACCCTAGATAAGAGGGTATCTAGACTAGCTTCGGCTAGGTTTGTGGATAAGAAACGTTTAACCTTCCGATTACATCGAGATAATGTTTTACGTGTAAACAAGAGAGTAGGCCATGATTGTTTATTTATTATGGCTGAGTATGCGTGCACTGGACCCCTTAGCGAAATTTAGATGAAGCAATAGATTTAGACAATTTTAATGAACGCATATTCAAATAAAACTAAAAGTATTAGGATCAACTAAAACTGATACTTTTTTTGTAAATAATTATTTATTACTGTTATTTTTGAATCGCACCAATTTGATTCAAGTTAGACAATACCCGTACAGATACGACGTGCAATGTTTGTAAACAACTTCTCATAAAAGCGATTACGGCACCAGAAAAGAATCAGACAACTGGTTTCTAGCAGTCTTTTCAAACTGCTGCTTTATATCATGTCTAGAATCGTCTTTCTTAAGCTCTCGCGATCACAATTCATAATTTATATGAGGTTGTCATAAGGCACACGGTTGTTGTAACACAGCCGAAACGTCGGGAAATAATATTAAAAAGCTATATTACGCGATAAAATCCTGTTTTTAGTTTAAATTATGTATTAAGTTTAAATTATTATAGAATCTAAATTATAATACTGAGTTACACCCCAACAATCTTACCGCGACCGACACATGGTACACCACGCATGGGGTGATGTAGGTTTGAGGGTTTCACCCCGGTTTATGACACTATCACATCCTGAATCATGACACAACTGAGTGAGAGCCGAGTCATGATTCACAACACAACACTCTACTTTGACGTGAATAGTCTAAAGTTTAGTTTATGTCCTTACAGAACACATAGTCTGTTTTTAACAGATTTTAGAGAATCAGATTCCAGCCACTTAGACCAGAAAAAGTGGTCAAAGTGTTATTCCGCGTTTTGAACTATGATAGTTTAAGTTTCAGAAAATTCTGTTTACTAATAATCAAAAAAATGTACCTATCTAAGTAGTACTTATACCAGTCATCTGGTTACCAAACAACAAGCATTTAGTTGCTTAGCTTGGGACTAGATGACGCTGTGTGGAATGTCCAAGGGTTTTTATTTTTTATTAAATATTCGCGTGAACAAACATCCGTAAATCTTCATCCATTTATCATCAAAAACTTTAGCGTTTGTGATTAGCTGTTTGTGAATCATTAGTGTCTGCGTCACAAGACAGTCGCAGGCATGTTCGCAAGTAGGCTAGGCTAGTCAGAATGGAAGGTATTGGGGTCATGGGCCCAGACACGGCTGGGTGGCGATCATAACAGCATACAGCACTGATTTATTGCGATCGTTAAGGATATTGATTGGAATATATATATATATATCTAGGCCTATACAAAGCTTATATAGCTTATAATAAAATGCAATAGAAATACAAATCGTTTTTTGCTTATTTCAGTGTTGCGTATCGTTCTATCTTACTAATAATTATAACGCAAATGTTGTATGGATGTTTGTAACTCTTTCACGAGAAAGGAACTGTACAAATTTCTCTGTAACTTGGAATACATACATAATTTATGACCTGAATAACACAGAGGCTACTTTTTATTTGTAGGTGCCGCCCGAGCTAAGCCGCGGGCGAGGAAGCTAGTTATTATATTGTTAGCTTTCGGTAATTAGAAGTAATATGACCAACATACAATTAGGGACTTTATTCGACTCTGTAAGGGCCGACACATCCTGCTTAGAGCCCTTTATGGCCTTAATTTTTGAAGAACAATTCAACACTGCATTTTAGTTCGTAAACAATCAAATATTTAAAACCATTCAGCGGCATGTGACTGGAGCGAAGTCTATGGGCAGTTCCAGTTAATTTCCTGCTCAATTTGCTATCTGCAAACCATGGCACATGAAATAGCAAATTTAGCTCAGACATAGACAGAGTACTATACTACCCAGCACATGTAAGCTACAGGCAAGTGTCAAAAGTGCAGCCCTAAATAATGTATATTTGGCACAGCATCGTAGGAGTGAAACAGAGTGCAACTTACTGGGTAGTAACCTAGTAAGTACGCAAGGCCGTTCTAGCCACGACAAGGCATATGTAACACAAATGTCTCACAATCACTACAGAGAGTACCTAAGTAGAAGAGTAGAATACCTACTTTGAGAGTGATATACCTACACTAATGGTGTAATACATAAAGATTTGTCAATTTAATATGGGTTTAAAATATGTTTCCTTTCTTGAGGTATGTCATAACCAGGGCTTGCTACCGGTACCAATAATACCGGTACTTTTACGGTAGTAACGGTACTTTCATTTCGTTAAATTCGAGTATCGATACTTTTGAAGTACCGGTAATTTGCCTAAAAGTACCGGTATTCTAAGCGGTTCTCGCGACGTTGCCAGCTCTCCGGTCATAGCGTAGGTACCGACCGGGGGGCGGGCGCGCGTGCTTGCCAATTTGTGCATATTTCGCGCTCGGACGGAATATTTACAGAGCACAGTGTTTTAAGGCGCAGCCCTGCCTGACCCAACGTCAGTAGAAAGCTATTTTTACTTTCTAGAGAAATAAATATTACCTACACAAAATTAGTAGAGATTTTTTTTGTGACACTTGGCGACACAGGCCACGGTCTTGTCTTCTACTTATACCTACCTAGGTAGGTACTTCCAACTGTCCCATTTACCTGCACCTAACTTTCTGGTAGGTTTCTTTCTTTCTTTGAGATTGTGGTTTATTTTGAATACCTACAGTCAACAACAGATACCTATCTACCTTAACACATTCAATACCTATTGATTGATATTGTAATGGTAGGTACTTAGGTATAGTGTACCACAGAGTGTGCCTCACCTCACCTCGAACATTGAACAAGCACTTTCCTACCTACTTATCTAATTTATCATCAAAATCAACTGTTTTGGTACCTAGGTTTCTTTGTTTAAAGTACCTACTTACAATCCAGCATCCCCCGCACATTAAAGCAAGCTAAAAACCAATCCTTCTATGTGATGATATGCTACCTACTTTTTAACTATTTAAAAAGTAGGTACCTACACCTACCAATGCAGTCAAAAATAAGTACCTACCTAGGTACCTAAATTGCTTCTGTTCATACGTCATAATAGGTACCTAACCAAGTTTAACAAATTTATACGTTCATAATAGGCACATACCCACCTACCTACCTATTGATTGATATTTTTATTGTAGGTACTTAGGTAGGTAGACAAAAAACAGATGCTTTTTGAAGTAGGTACCTATGCACATTCTCAAAAAACTTTCTACCTGGGTACCTACCTACCCTTACTTGAGTGCCTATATAGTAGATTGAATTGTTTGTGTGTAGGTACCTAAGCAGCGGTGCCTCATTGAACATTGAAATCACTCCTTTTTTTCTTCGGGTTATTTTTTGGAGTTTGATTATTGCGGCTTGGCGCCAATACTTTCATTGTTGAAATACGTCACTCTACAAGCAAGTATACAATGACGGCTCACGCAGGCAGCAGTTTTGCATGGTTGCTTAGGGCGCAGCAATGTAATCAAGACAACGCAAACCACCGATAGTTGAATAGTAGTCACAGCGCACTCCACAAGCAAGTATACAATGACTACCGCTGCGCAGTCAGCCGGCTCGGCTGTCTTTTCTAATCAGCTTTCTCTCTCGCTTGCACAAAATAAATATGTTGAAAAGTACCGGTACTTTTCGTGCATAATTTCGGTAATTTTACCGATACTTATAGAAAATACCGATACTTAAGTACCGGTACCAATGAAAGTACCGATACCATACTAAGTCCAATTATACCGGTTCTCAAGAAGTACCGGTATAATTTGTATCGATACCAAAGAAGTACCGGTACCACGTCAAGGTCAGTCGAACCGGTATTTAGAAATACCGGTATTCCAAGCCCTGGTCATAACTCATCATACTTTATTTTAATATTCTTAAAAGAGACTACTTTGTGAGTTTATTTTTTAATTAAGTGCATTGAAGTGAAAAACAAACATATGACTTTTAAAAATCAAGTAAGTATGGTAAAATAGCGGAAAAATGATTGTAATAGTAGTCACAGACGATCGAACTTGGTGCGGAGCGCACCACGAACATGGTGTGCTCCGCACCAAATACGATCGTGTGGCGCACGGTCCGGCGGACATTATTATTATTAATATCGGTACGGCTGGTTCGGAGCGCTTGCACATCGAACGCGGTGCGTACCGCACCGATTCGATCGTGTGGACGGCGCACCGAACCACATGTCGGTTTAGTCGCTATTGTGCTATCGTACGCGCAACACTATATATGCGATTTCACAAGATCCAACAATTCAATAAATGCTTCGGAACTCATTCGAAGATATATACGAAAATCTTTATCATCGAGATCTTTGATGAGATTCATATGACTGTACCGTTGTCTGTTTCTGAGATAAAATTTTGCCCATTCTTTTCTTCTTTTTCGTTGGGTATATAACGGCGATGTAGTAACGATAGCTGCCGCAACTAAAGCAATTTTGGCTGGTTTTGATAGAATGGGCGGCATTTCGAGGAGACGTGTTCACGCAACGCTAGCACGATACGACTGGACGGTTCGAAGTCTGGTGCGATCGTCTGTTGTATAGATCGCACCGTGCGGTTCGTGGTGCGCTCCGCACCAAGTTCGATCGTCTGTGACTACTTTAAATAAGAAATGAATATAGTTTGTGATTGTCAAGTGTTGGATATTTCATTTCATAAACAAGTCCCAATTATTAAAAATGTTGGTTATTAATTTCAATATACAATTGTAAAATCAGGATGGATAAAATTCAAATCAACACCTATAAATTCTGAGAACCATTATCAATGTATCCTTTTTCCTTCCTTGAAGCCAACTGCTTTATCAATAGAACCACAACAAAGTCATATTTAGCACACCAAACTTATTTAAAACACAATACACCTAACAGACGGTACATACAAACACAGTCAGACACTCTAAATGTAAATGTGTTAAGAA
The DNA here is from genome assembly GCA_947086425.1 of Xanthorhoe spadicearia. NCBI lineage: Eukaryota > Metazoa > Arthropoda > Insecta > Lepidoptera > Geometridae > Xanthorhoe > Xanthorhoe spadicearia. The sequence goes on from OX352206.1 coordinate 667,604, forward strand.
ACAGTGCTTGTGGCAAAGCATGTTCAGACGATGAGACTTAACTTCATCAAAAATGGTCGTTAACATTAAGGAATGTTCAAAGCGGTCAATGCTTGGAACAGTGACCACAATAAGGAACAGGAGCATGTTATGTTTACGGCCATGTTGTCTTTCAAGTTGTTATGCAACAGTGGAGGCTTTAAGGCCCTAAATGTTTTTCACGAGAGTTGACTTACCTATGGGTAATATGAACTTACTTAAAATAAATATTTATAAGATGTTCCAATGTTAGAAATTTATCTAAATATCTCAGAGAGCACACAGCAGATTACTAATATGTTAATTTGTTTAATCGAGTCTATGTTCTCAAATAAACCATTAGAAGTATATTGCATATCTGCCTGAGATCTGGAAGAATAACATCTACCGCACCTTGAGGAAACAGTACACTTTTAATATCAATTTGAATGTAACATAATTATATATTTCATTGCATCATATCCAAACAATTACTTACTTTGGATATTGATTTGTATGGCAAAGGTGAACGTTGCATCATCCAATTGTATGACACTAATAAAACTCTGTTTACGTCAGTCTCATGGTTATTTCAATTCATACAGTTCATTGTTTGACTGCTATAAATAAATAGTATAAACAAAGAAACAAAGATAGTGATAACAGAAATCACGAAATACAAAATAAACTTATGAAATATAACCTAAGAATTTGTTTGTTTACAAATTCCGATAGCAAAAAATATTTTGGGGGTAGACATTATAACTTTTAACAATTTCAAGTGAACTTGCACTGAATTCATGTTGTTAAATTTGGAACAGACACTAAAATAACTAGGTATTTCATACCATATGTGTCAACAATAAAATCTATTGAAACAAAAATTACACAACAATCAAAATAACAGGTGGGTAGGACATAAACAAATAAGTTTGTTTACCAACAAAAGCTAATGAGTGTAAATAGTGAAATAGTTATCAATGGGGAGATAGGGGGTGGGTGACTCACCTCTTGGGCAGCAGCATGGCGGCCGAGCCCTTGCGCTGGAAGACGCCGTCCACGAGCACGCCGTTCTTGCTGTTGCACGTGAGGTAGAACTCGGGGTGGTCGTAGAAGACCTCGAGATGACGCCGCGAGATGAAGCTGGAGTGGCCCATGTTGACGTCCACCTGGCCGCGGCTAGAGTTGCGTCCGATGACGACGCGCTTCTGCCGGATGAGGTACTCGAAGTCGCGGCCGTCGAGCCTCGCGATGGCTTGCGGCGCCGGCTCCTGCGCCCACTGCACCTTGGACGGCGACGGCGGCGCCGACTTCAGCGAGAGCAGCGCCCATGCGTCGCTCTCAGAGCTCCGCGTGAACTGAGTCTGGGCCATGACAGGCACGCGAACAGATATCACCAACGCAGTCCGCACGCGAGCCGCTCGTCCGCACGGCGGAACATCACAGATCTAGAGGACCGTAGCCGCCGCCTCGCGACCCGGATATCCGGAACCAGCCGAACCCGTGCCTTCACGATTTGAGGTTACGGACGGGACGCACATGCGCAAACTTTCTGCTTGTGCGGTAAACAAGAATTATATAAACCACCACACCACCACGTGATAGAACTGTGTACATATACCTATTCCGGAACTGTCGATCGATACTGTTTCGTACTGCGTTAGTAACTATGGTTAGATTGTTAACGTTTATGTCGTTGCACAACAGAATTTTCGCAATTGAACCGAAATTAGACACTAAAGTAAACACGAGGCGAGAATAAAAATAACCAAAAACGTCAGTCAGTTCAGCATCGCAGTTTACAAGTTTGCAGCGCCATCTATCAACTTCGACACAACAAATAAAATAATGCTTACGTTCTATTCTACGCAGAACGTCAAAATAACAATATGCATCGGTTCAGATTAAAACAAGTAATTAAGGATAAGGATCCAATAGTATTTTACCGTTGATTTCAAAATCTTATTCTAGATTTTTAAATTCACTAAACCATACTTCCTAATCTAAAATGAAGAAATCAGATGGAAGCCAACTCAAAAATAGCACGGAACGATAATGAAACGTTAACTAGAGATTTCCATATCTGAACAATCGTTTTGAATCGATGGATCGAATGATTAGATGATTATTTACAAATTAAAAATTTACCCAAAACAAAATTGGTTTGTAAATAAGAACATGAACACACATTTTTTAATAATCAACTCAACTTATAAGTTTCCTTTGTAATATTTGTAAATGTAATTTTAAATTGTAATTTTATTCTACCTACAATTTTATTTAAAAGCTTTTTCATTGATATGGTCTTAAGATTTTTGCCTGTAAAAAACCATCACCATATTACTATGGTTTTTTAAAGGCATTCAACTTATTATCTCTTTAGTTTACCTATCCACTATTTGATTTTCTAGAAAACCTTTCGTAAACAACTAACGATGCATAGGTAGGTACACAAACTCATTGAATTCTGTGCATAGAGGTTTCTGTTTCTGTAGGTTTATAAATGGGTAGGAAGTTAGGTTATCTTCACGGCGCGCCATCTAAATTGGCATGAAAGGCAACTGCTTCATACATTAAATAATATTTTTTTCTAATATTAGCTTAGAGAATTAGAGTACTTTGGATTTAAACAAATATTTCGATGATGATGAGTGAATCGATTCTGGCATGAAATTAAATTTTACCATCACTTTGTAACGTACAACACTAGTCTTTGATTTGATTGATGTACTTTCTTTCGTTCATTTTCCGATTTTTCGTAAAAGATGATTACGCTCGTTTGTTTACTTCGCTCCTCGTTATTTATCATATAAACTAGATGTATTATTATCAAGTGAGTGATTATTTACAACACAGCTGATTCGGCTCTTTCTGGAATTTTTTACAAGGTACTTAAATGACATGCAAATCTACTAAAAAGCGCGAACTTTAAATTCTGTTTTCCATATTAATTATCAATGATTCGTATCAAACATTTCCCATGAACACTCCCTTATCTAATTATACAAATTCGATCTACCTAGTTTCTTCAACTGGAACCAATTTCGGCTACTGGAATGCTCGCTATAAGTAGTTGTTGTGTTGCATTTTTAATGAATGAAAGGTGGGTACTACTGACTATATTAGTAGGTGAGGTGAGTAGGTAGACCATTGAACTCAAACTCATAAAATATTGAACAGGTATTACAGCATTGTTAGCTGTTATTCACTGGTGCTAAGTATATTTTTAAAACAAATTAAAACACAAGTTCAGACTAAGTATACTTTATTATTGTTTTATTTAGTTCACATTGACTAGATCATGTTACAAAATATCACAGTAGAAACAGTCAAATAGTTAATAAGAAAATACATTCTTGAAAATTCTATAAAAGAAAAGGCATGAAATTAAAAAGAGTACCGCCTCCTTATATCAAATCTTTCTGCCCACTTTAAACTAGTCATCTAACTGAGTCAAACTAGCGACACCACGGTTGATCCAGTGCTTCTGCGGAATATCAGACGGCAGAGTGATGTACATAACAAAGTTACTGGAATGTCCAGTAGTGGCCAGCACACCCTTCCTCTCACTGGTCTTGTAAATAGGACAGAAGTAGCACGGTGGCGGATTAAAGTCGGCTATCATAGCAGGCTGGAACCAGATGATAGGAATGGTGTCAAATAAGATCTTTGGGTAGGACTCGTCCAGTTGCATCGTTTGCCGATTCCATCTTGCTCCCTCGAGGAAAATGCCCTGTGGAAATAAGTTTGATTAACTTAATAATCTTGTACAACTTCAATTGGTGTTTGTTTTGTTCTTGATTGGAATAAAGACATTCAAACTTTCTGTCAAGGCATATAATTGATATTGATTTAAAATAAACATAATGTAACTCTTAAAAATTTGCTTATTAAATAAATTAGTCATGCAGCAAAATTCAGGCTCAAGTCAAGTGCAATACTTCAAAAACTAAGTACACTTCATAAGCAAATTGAAAACAACATGTGAAACTTTCCACACTTAACTATGGCACTTCATCAACTTATTAACCAGATGTTCTAAAACAAAACAATGTTTTCATATTGATGATATTGTTATAAAATTTTGACCACTAGCAGCACGTCCCGGCTTTGCACGGGTGTACTAATGAAACTACCAGGATAAAATATAGCCTTGTTACTCCCTGATAGAGTAGCTTTCATTTGGTGAAAGAATTTTTGAAATCGGTACAGTGGTTTCGGAGCCTATTGATGACAAACAAACAAACAAACAAATTATACCTCTTTATAATATTAGTGTAGACAACATACTCATTAAGTAATATCCACAGAATCTACCAATATAATAATGTTCTTTTGTTTGCATGTTTGAGTTAAGGAAGCCCTATACTGTTGAAATCACAGGATGTAGCCAGTCAAATACTAATTTGTTCCGCTGGTTAATATTTTGATGAGTCCGAACATACCCATATGAACACACTGTGCTCATGTTCCTGTTTGTCCATCACTTGCGTTTGCTGCGTGTAAAGTTAACAAAAGACATGAAAACATTGACAGTCAATTAAATGACGACCTCTGTGGCGCAGTGGGCGAAGGCCCGCCTGAGACGCGGAGGTTGCGGGTTGGACCCCCGTAACGGAATAAATGTTTTTATGTTCTGCAGATATTTGTTCCGTGTCTGGGTGTTCTCTATCTATATTATGTATGTATTTACAAATAAAATGTTATTATTATATCAGTCATCCGGTTACCATTAACACAAGCATTAAATTGCTTAACGTGGGACTAGATGAAGCTATGTGGAATGTCCATCCAAGGATATTTATTTAATGAATCCATCAGTGCTGCTAGGGGTCGGAATTCAATTCAAAATATCTTTATTGTGGACACAGTTTCAATAATAATTCAATGCGAATGCGAATGCACTGAAAATGTTTAAGAAAAGTCCCACCTTACAATAAACCCCGATGCTAGGGGTATAATGCATCATGATCACTGAAAATGTTAAAGAAAATGTCCCACCTTACAATAAACCCCGAAGGTAGGTTCCTCCTCACATTCGGATTCGAAGCTGGTGATGACGAACTCGAACTGCACCTGGTCTATTGGTATCTTGTTGTGCCGCGAGTAGTTCTGCAGCACACCAGTTAGGAACGACTGCGTGAAGTAGAAGCCAGAGATCCAGAAAACAATGGGTGGGCCCTCGTCTATCCAGTCTTGCAGGAATTTCAGTCTGTAATAAAAGATTTATCAAAAGCCCAGGCAAAACGAATAAAAAATGTTATATGATGAGTTAACCACGGCTGTATTCCCAAAGTGCGGTAGACATCATTCAGATCTTTGAGCATTTTAGATGATTTAACGATGTCTAAGGGGGTAGTCAGAGGTATGTTCTAATACATTTTGGGACATCCTCAAATTTTGTTGAAGTTAAAATTGCATACTGGGCAGGTTGTAAGCTAGTGTAAACTAGCTTACAACCTGTCAAGTATATAATTAAGTGTATATGATGTTTTATAAAAGTGATTAAAAGAGAAAATTGGCCTGCACAGCCTGTTCTACTATAACTTGCCGTTTGTACAAGTTATTTCCGGAGCCCCAATCTAGAACGGCGATCAATATGATGGAAATAGAATTGCAAATAGGTAGCCTGAAAGCTTTTACACAATATGTGTTTAAAAAGAGCTATTTTAAACGAGATTTTTTTTTATTATACACTTCAAAGTTTTCATTAAATCTGGGTGTATTTTTATAAATGTATATTAACGTACCAGTAGGATAGGTTTACAGAAGTCTCAAACCATGTTGTATAGGCGAGGCGATCTAGTTGTCTAACTTGTAATAAGTTCTAGAATCTAAGTTATAAACGATTTATCTAGGCCCTAGATAAGTCGTACATACACAGCGGTTGTAATTAATAGTTCCCGAATATTTTTTAACTTAAACCTGTATTTTTCCTTCCAGAAAAATGACTGAACAAGTGCTATCCGAGGAGACCTGGCCTCAAGAAGCGGAGGCTGCCATCAACGACATCCGAAAGCACGTGAAATCAGCCAACATCTCCACAAAAATCAAGAGCAGCAACCAACGCGTCGTCATAAACCTAACCACGCTGGAGAACAAAGACTACTGCGTAGAAATGTCCGCATCAGGATTCAGAATCATCGGTAAGCGACATGATAATATGTCGCTGGCTAATGCCGACCACACTAACTACGAAACACCGTATGCATTACTGAACAATATCAGTCAGAAGTATAGGGAGTCTTTCGGCGGCGAGCTCATGAATAAGCTTCTGGATTTAGCAAAGAAGTCCGAGGGTTGATCAGCTTCTAAGCAAACGTCCATCCGAGTGGTACCATCGAAATGGAAATTGCTTTACACTTGACTAGCAGCACATCCCGGCTTCGCACGGGTGTACTAATGTAACTACCGGCATAAAATATAGCCTATAACATTCCCAACAGTCAATTCTACACATCAGTGAAAGAATTTTTGAAATCGGCCCAGTAGTTTCGGAGATTACCTCCGTCAAACAAACAAACAAATTTTACCTCTTTATAATATTAATATTAGTATAGATGACGTTTTTCTCAGAATAACTTCAGTCACTGCGTCTGGGATATCAGAACGCTGTAAACCACGCTGAGATTCTAACATTCTATACAGCATCATAGATTTAGCGCTATCGCAAAACACCATCACTCGGATGGACGTTTGTCTAAGCCATCTTGTTGCTCTGTGTTGTCAATTGTAGGTGAAAAGTTTAATCATTGGTTATTTGGTCGTTGCTGGATTAAAAATCTCCTGTGTTACTATTACAAATCTTTTAGCTGTGTTATGTATTGGTGTATTTATTTATAGTACAAAGAAATTTAGACATTATTAGAGTAATTAGTTTAGGTAGTAAAGGAGTTTATTAGGTTATTTTTCTTACAAAAATTGGCTGATTATCTTGAAGAATCCTCTTTATTTTAGGGCCTATTAAATTAAATTTAATATATCAATGTAGTAATATTATTCGTTTTAGAGATTATTTGCTTAGATAAAATATTTGTAGTAGATTATAGAGCATAAATAGCATTTATTTAGAAATATTTTAAAAGCACTTTGTTATATTCAATGAAGCAAATCGAGTTGTATCACTTTTGAAATTAACGTGGATTTGGAAACAGTTTTGATATGTCAATTAAATTAAACCAAGTTTCTATACTTACCGGTGTTGATAAGGGTTGACAAATTGAACGTCTATAAGTTTTACTGAGCCACAAAATCTATAATTTCTATTGCTTGGGTGCATCATATATGATATATGATGATATCATATATGATATATGATGATATCATATATGATATATGATGATATCATATATGATATATATATATATTACCTATGTTTTAGGATGTCAGTGTACTTTTCAAATTGCTTCATTTTATATCATTGCACGAGCGAAGCTTGCGTAGTAAGGTAGAGAACCCACCGTCAAGAGTTTGTCATTCAGTGCCAACCGGCTGCGCCAATTTCATCAGAAAAATGTAAAAATCTTAATAAAAGTTACGACCTCGACAGGATTCGAACCAGCGCCAGCGCAATGATACAAGCGATCGTCTTATACGCTGACTGTTACCAACCCGGCTAACGAAGCCTTGCCGAGATCGAAATTATATTATGTGTTGATAATAAAATTTTCCAAGCTTGCGCAGCGCGACATCGCTCTGCTCGTGTGTGCAAGGCATTTATAGAACATCACTTGCGCGTGCAATATTATATTTATTTATTACCATTTAAGGTATAATACCTTCAGATTCGGAGTAGGTAATGTGCAAGTAAAGAACCAAATTCTATGATGGTTGTGTTGACAATGAAACCGGGCAATGAAAATGTTCAATTGCATTTACAAAATAAAACAGTATTAAACCTCTTGCATATGTTATGTATAATTATTTTAAAAGCCTATGGTACACTGTAGTTGCGTTCAATAGCTTGCTCGTTGCTACTCAGATTTATCAGTAAAAGTATTAGACTGAGTGCATTATGTACCTCCCTTTGTAGCGGACACGGTTTATCGTATTAAAAGTGTGTTGTGATACTTTTATGTAATAAATATTGGTATTTAGGCTAATGAACTTTTTTATTTCAAATGTTAGACAACACCTAAATCAAAGCAAGTTTTGAATTAGGTATGATCACACTTTTATCACAGATTTGTCCTGACTAGCCTAGAATTGTAAGGTTTGACTGTGGCCACGTTGGGTCAATTTAGCGTCATCTTGAGAAGTCTACCGCTCCTGGGATACAGTCGTAATCATATTTCATTTCATTTGAGAAGCTTTTTAAGGAGGAATGTCTTATTATTTGAATGTCTTATTATTTGACACACATGCCCAGTGCCCACATTTTAAAGTACTTAAGCGTTCCATGCCGACATTACTATTAGCAACCTCACGATGTTTTCCTTCAGAGTTTGTACTCGTATTAAAGTGTCTTTTAAATTCATCGTCTGGTTACCTAGTAGCCTAAAGTGGTCTTAATTTCAAGGCACCACCACTCTGTCATCATAACTAATCGAAGAAAAGGCAAATTAAAACTTCAACAGCGTTACCTAGCCAAGAAGTACCTAGTACTTAAAAGGAGGCTTCGATCATTATTGTTTTTTGTACTTTAAGTTAAAACCAATAAAGAATTTGAATTGTATTGTATTGTTACCTAGACGTCGGATCACGGATAATGGAACTCAAGTGGAGTTGGGCAGGACACGTTGCAAGGAGAGGTGATGACAGGTGGACTTTGGCCATTACCGTATGGTGGCCGAGGATGGGTCAGAGAAGTGTCGGGCGTCCGGTGGCGAGGTGGGTCGACGACATAGTTCCCGTCGCGGGGCGACAATGGATGCGACTGGCGCAGGATCGTAGTGGATGGCACAAACTAAGGGAGGCCATGCCTAGCAGTGGGTAAAGTCGGGCTTTGGATGATGATGATGTTACCTAGACAAGAAGTCCGCCACATAAGACCCCAGAGGCTTCATAGACGGATAAGACTTGGACATCCATCCGGCCGGCACCGTGCCCTTGATAAAGGCGTTGTTGCACTGTTCCAGCTCCGCGCTCATGATGGCCAGACCCTGGGCCGCTAAGTGGACCCCGTGGAGGGTGCGAGATACCACGGCTAGGAGACGGTTGTAGCGGATTAACTCCTGGGGAATACAGTACAAACTTTTATAGTGTGCCATTAAAAATCCTCTGGTGCAGTTGCATCAGATTCTCTCGAAATGCAGTACAGTAATTAAGAGATATGTCTCTAGCTCCGCGTATGATGCTGTGCAATTTGTAGGATACCATGTCGCTAAATGCCATCGTGACGGCCGCGTTGCTTTGTAAACCCATCCTTAAAAAATGAGGATCTCTGTCCACATAATTTTCCACCCTATTTTCGTTACCTAGCTCATTCCTGTTAGGTGCCCAACCAATCTACAATTTCTTAAAACGTCTCAATCATTATTTCCCTGCCCTTATCCCACACTAGGTGGGGGTCGGCCCAACATGTTTTCCTCTTCCATTCATCTCTATCACTCGTCAACTTCTTAAAACGTCTCAAAACGTCTCAAATGAGGTATTTTAAAAGCCTCGATATCACTTACGACCCACTTCTCGACGCCTGTTGAGTTACCTGCTTGAGCACAGTGTTCATGCTGTTATAATACTGCACAGGATACCGCTGCGCGACATCTAACACGTCGTACTGCGGCGGCAGGCGCGCCATCATGTCGCGCGTCATCTCCACGACCCCCCCGCCCCCCTCCCCCTCCCCGCCGCCCCCGCCCGCGATCACTGACGTCTGGGTGAGCAGGCAGCCGTACAGCAGCTGAGGATAATGAATATTAACATAGGCCTGCATTAGGCGGCAGAAGATAATGAATAGGCCTGCATTAGGCGACAGCCAGGCGACTACAAGCTGCCGCAATTTTCATTATGCCTACTTTGTTTAAAGCACACCTGAAAAATTAACATAGGCCTGCATTAGGCGACAGCCAGGTGACTACAAGCTGCCGCAATTTGGGCATGTGCCAAATATGTATTAGGACATACCTCTGACTACCCCATCAGACATCTTCAAAGGATCTAAAGAATTCTATAAAGATCTGAAAGAAATGTCTACCGCTTCCTGGGATACAGTCGTGATCATATTTCATTTCATTTTTTTTTTAAAGATACAACATCGGCAGGATTCAAATCTGCGATGATACATGCGATCGTCCTATACGCGGACTGCCAGTTACCAATCCAGCTAACGAAGCCTTACTTGCCGAGGTCGAAAAAGACAAATATTTCCAAAATCTCAAACAGCAAGAACTTCCTGCGGCCCTCTCCGAATAAAGAAGCCGCTTCCACATTAAACGTGTAAAAGCTTCTTCTTCTTTCGTGTGAGCAAGTGGCCAACTCTGGTGACGGAGTTTTTAGGCCGCCTAAAGGCCTCCGTCCGTGAAGGTGTTATAATGATGACTCACAGCATTAGCCTCCTTATTGTCCTTCGTGATGTCCGCATTATCGTGGAGTCCGAAGACCTCCGGTCGCGCTATCATCGGCAGCGCGCGGATGTGTTCCAACACCGAGCTGTAGTCCATCGCTGAGGGCATGCGGTAGTCGCCGCTCGGGGAGAAAGAGTAGCTGGAGAGAATAATAAAATAGTATGATGACTACGCCAAACGTGGAATAAGAATAAGTACCTAAAAAAGAAATTATTTCTGTGCTTGAACGAACATTTTCTAAAGATAGAATACAGAGTTCAGGTCACCGGCCGCAGGTAGGGTGCCCAAAAGGCTGGCAGCGTTACCTCGTTGAATGGCTAAACTTATCCTTTGTCCGGGGTAAGCACCAGCCCTTTGGTCATTGGTTTCGTCTATGAGCCTTTTCGAAATTTCCCTGGAGTGATGGTAGATTAATAGACAGGGACATTTATAGACAGACTAGCTGCGCCCCGCGGTTTTACCCGCGTAAGTCCCGTTGCGGAATATCGGGATAAAAAGTAACTTAGGTCACTCTCCATCCCTTCAACTATTATCAGTTAAAAAATCACGTCAATTCGTCGCTCAGTTTTGCCGTGAAAATTGGACAAACAGACAGACACACACACTTTCGCATTAAAAATATTAGTATGGATGGATGGATGGATTTACAACATGTTCTATTCTTGCTATAGTTATAATATTTCCTTTTATGTGCTAAGTAAGTACCTATATAGTTGGGACACCCTGCATATTCTGCACCTATGAGCCGTAGAGGTATCTCTGTGAATGATCCTGCAAAAGTTATAAAGCACAACTCACTCTGGGTCACTAGTGACGTCCTCGTTGTAGAACAGAGATAGAAGAGAGAGGATCAGTCTCCTGTCCTTGTCATCCGTGACCCTCCCTCCGTAGTTGCATTCACCCGCGAGGTAGTTTAGGGCATCGAATGGCGTCTCCGAATACTCAGTTAGAAACATCTGGAAGTGAGTCTGTGTTGATAGCTAGTTGGGAACTACCTATACCAATGTCCGAATACCTACCGTTTTTTAAGCTATTGCATAGCTTCTATCGCGGGCCTTGAGCGTGGAGACCGAATCCAGAAATTCCGTAACGAAATCACCTAACGCTTGTCACTTTAGTTCAGCAACTCGCCTCTAGGTGGCATGCAATAGCTTTACCGCGGCAGTCCCCGAGTGCCACACGTCCTTTTTTTAACTAACCTATCATGTCCCACAGCTGGGCAAACGTCTAGGTACCAATTTTTAAATATTTGGGACCGCATTTACTATTTTATAGGTCCTTTCTTTACAGATTTGTGTATACCTTGATAGTAAAACGTTTAAAATTATATTTTTATTAATTTCAAGATCAAAAGTAGCCACATAGGTCCAACTATTATTGAGCGAGACAAACGAACAACGATTCATCAAGTATACATAACTAGTTGAGCTACCTATAGACCGTTTGCAACGGTCCTTAGATGGCTCAACTGGTTCTATTTGTATTTTGTACAGTTATGTATTAGTTTAGTTTTTTTATACATAACTTAATATTAATTGGCGTAAGTTTAAGTAAGATTGCTTAATAAAAGGCTATTGAAATTGAAATTGAACTTAATATAATTTGTGATTGTGATATGGGTCTATGGGTATTTTCTGCCTGAAATAAATCCATTTTATTTATAAGAGACGGACAAAAATATGAGAGCATCTTACCTGAAGCTGCATAATACAGATCCTCAGATCGCTCTCGTTGAACTCGTACTGTATGTTCCACCCCAGCGGGCCGAAGGTCTTCCTCTCCTGCACGATGGCGTGGAAGAAGCAGAGAGCGAACAGCAGCCGTCTCCAATCTTCTGTCCGAGGGCAAGAGATGAGACTTACCTGAAGCTGCATAATACAGATCCTCAGATCGCTCTCATTGAACTCGTACTGTATGTTCCACCCCAGCGGTCCGAAGGTCTTCCTCTCCTGCACGATGGCGTGGAAGAAGCAGAGAGCGAACAGCAGCCGTCTCCAATCCTCGGTGCGAGGGCAGGAGATGAGACTTACCTGAAGCTGCATAATACAGATCCTCAGATCGCTCTCATTGAACTCGTACTGTATGTTCCACCCCAGCGGGCCGAAGGTCTTCCTCTCCTGCACGATGGCGTGGAAGAAACAGAGAGCGAACAGCAGCCGCCTCCAATCTTCTGTCCGAGGGCAGGAGATGTAGAACTCGGGGTCGCAGATAGGGTCGGAGATGTACGAGCGGTAGATGTTGTTCTTGAGACCTTTGGGCGCTTCGTTCGTCATCTTTACACCTGGAAATGTTGGACTATAGAAATTTTCTATGTATTTAAGCGCACGGAAACCAGTTTCCAGTTAACGACACCGAATGCATTTTTGACCATCGATTAGTATTGTGTTAGGGAGCAACTGGACACACGTATGCGCAGGGATTGGATGGTTTCGAGAAAAAAGTGTGAACGTTTGCGTCCTGTTTAAAGAATCGAGCAAAGGTCCCTGCGGTACGCAACCAACAAAGCGTTGGCCAGATTAATATAACGCAAGGACACGCTTATGTTCCGCCAAATGTTTGACGATTTTTTTTTTGCAGTAATTATTATCAAGTCACCTCCCCAAGAATACGAACCATTCTGTAGTACTGTGACTGGGAAAGCTCGACTTGGATAGCTGGTTAGCCAACATCTGTGGAACAAAAATTACCTTTTAACACTCTACCGTCAGCAGTGATGATCAGATCATCATCAATTGTGTTTGTTTTATGAACGTGTTCAAGTGTTTAACTCGACAAGCCAGCAAAGTTGACTGCGTAAACTTACCTGAAGTTATGATGTGTGACTTGCGGCGAGATGACCTCGGCACAGATCCTCTCCAGCTCGCCCATCCAGGAGTCCATGACGTGGCAGTTCTGCAGCACCACCCACCCCCCGCTCTGGATGGCCTGGTTTATCATGCGCGCCGCTATCGGACCCTGAGATACACCAGTGGCTAAACATTAATGTTACCTATCTATAGATATCTGTATTCAACACAGCTTTTGGTTAACCAACACAGCTTTTGGTTAACCAACACAGCTTTTGGTTAACCAACACAGCTTTTGGTTAACCAACACAGCTTTTGGTTCACCAACACAGCTTTTGGTTCAAGGCAGGTTTATCATGAACGCCGCTATCGGACCCTGAGATACACCAGTGGCTTTACGATAATGTTACCTATAGCTATCTGTATTCTGTGCCAACACAGCTTTTAGTTCAAGGTAGGGTTTATCATGCGCGCTGCTATTGGACCCTATGATGTAAACAACTAATCCTGAATGTGTAAGGTCAGAATGCTCGTTTAATTGTTGTTAGTTCCAGTCTCACCAGAGAAGGATACATGCTCATACGAACGAACGAATGCGTAGATACAGCGTTTAAATTCAGTAAATTCAGTAAATTCATTTATTTTAACCATGGTGTTACATCTCATAACATTGGCAAGTCAAAAATTTACAATACATTCATAGAAATACATAGAAGTCAATTTATTATCAATAACAGTAATAATCATACAATAACATTATAACGAATAACAATAAATACTAAAGTGGTTACGATAGGGATAATAATACAATAAACTGAGTCAATAAATGGCAATGTCAGAAAAGGAGGAACATAGGTATTCATCAACGGTATAGTACGGATGTGATTCAAAAAAAGATTTTAATTTAATTTTAAATGTTTTAAGTGGTAGTCGTGTTATTTCTAGTGGCAGCTTGTTATAGAGACATAACTTAAGGCCCGTCCCCTGTCTATAAGTTTTCTTAATTCTACTTTTTGGTATAAATAGCTTTTCCCTATTTCTGGTATTGTAATTATGTATATTCATTTTCATTGGTAGTTTGTCTTTCATTTTGTGTATTTCTAAAAGGGAATTAAATATAAATAATGATATAACAGTAAGAATTTTTGTTTTTTTAAAATAAGCTCTTACTGATGTCAATCTAGGCAAACCATGTATTATACGTATTGATCTTTTTTGGCAGATGAGAACTTTTCTAACTTCCGAAGCACTTCCCCAGACTGTTATGGCGTAATTGATAATAGAATGACAATAAGCGTAATATACTGTTAAAAGTGTTTTTCTGTCTACTATTTGTTTTAGCTTGAAAAGGGCATAGTTAGCACTCGTTAACCTCTTACAAAGTTTCTCTATATGGCTTTCAAAAGATAATGTGGAATCTAGAGTGCACCCCAAAAAAGTGACTTCCCTATTTGTTTCTAATTTGCTATTTCTTTTGGTCGCGTAACTCAGAATAGTGCTTTTATCAGCGTTTAATATTATACCGTTAGCCTCAAACCACTGCTTTAGTTTTAATACAACCATATCAGTACGTAATTTAACTAATTCCTTCTTGCTTTCTTTTATCCCTACGTGTGTATCATCAGCAAAGAGCGTCATAAATGCCCAATCTGGTAGGCAATTTGCCAAGTCATTGACGTAAATTAAAAATAATAGAGGGCCTAATATTGAGCCTTGTGGCACACCTATGTCACTGTACTCCCTGTCTGATTTTTCATTACTAACACTGACAATCTGTACTCTGTCTTTTAGATAGGACTGTAAAATTTTCAGTTCAGTGCCTTCAAAACCGTAAAAACCAAGCTTGTGAAGCAATACGTCATGTCGCAGACAGTCAAACGCTTTGGATAAGTCACAAAAGACACTAGACACTTTTTGAGCCTTATCCATAGCTTCTAGTATAAAATTAACAGTCTTCTGAATTGCGTGTACCGTTGATCTATTTTTGCGAAATCCAAATTGACATTCTTGGAATAGTTTGTTTGATTCAAAGTAAAAAATCATTCTTGATTTGATAGCAGTTTCCAGTATTTTTGACAAAACGGGTAGGATACAAACAGGTCTGTAGTTTCCAACCTCTATGGATTCCCCTTTTTTGTATAATGGCACAATTTTACCTATTTTCAAGTTATCGGGAAAAATGCCCTGGCAAATACATTCATTAAATACTTTTAAAATCATTTTAAACATACTATCATTACATAAAATTAGTTCTTTTATTGTTTTTGTGTCCATATTATAAATGTCCTGAGATGTCTTGCTTTTAATACTAAATATTATTTTTTTAAGTTCAGAATGTGAAATCATAGGAAAATTTATTTTAGTCAGTGGTTTTTTTTGCAAGTATTTATCATATTGTTCCATTTGTACATTTAATTTCTTCGTCAAGTTACGTGCAATATTGTTAAAAAAGGTATTAAAGCTATTTGCAATACCTTTACAGTCTGTCACTATGTCACCATTTAAGTTACGAATTTTATTAATTTTATTTTTCAAATTACTGTATGTTTTATTTTGTTGTTCTTTAACAATTTTCCAGGTCATTTTTATTTTATTTTCTGCACTGTTTATTCTAGTTGAGTTGTTTAGTTTTTTGGCAGTCTCGAGTACTTTTCTAAAAGTTTTTCTGTAAGCCTTTATTTTCTTTTTTCTGTTTGGGCATGGATAAATATTCTGCAATAGGTCCAGCTTTTCAATGTTAGCTTTCGATGGTTTAAGATAGTAGATATTCTTTACAAAAACTCATGCACGTTAAGAGTAATTGAAGTTTAGAGACCTAAGGAATGTATTAATCAATTATTATCATTACTTAGTTAACAATTGGTGTGAAGTGAAGAAAATGTATACACAAATAATAGGAAAGGACCATGTTATTGGCATCGACAGAAAAGTGCTTTCATGTTATTTGTTTATCAACTTTTTCACATTCACTTTATCCTACACTTTTTACAGGTACCTAAAAGTACAGCAAATATATTTAGGTAAAAATCAGTCTCACCTGACCCTGCCCCAAAGAAATCGTCTCAAAGCTGACCACCTTCTTCTCCATGGAGAATTTAACCAGCCCCGACATGGGATCCGAACCCGCTGACAGAATGAAGATGAGCGGCGAACAGCAGTTACTGTCATTGTATGACTTCTCAAGGTCGAATGGAGGAGGCTCGATGTAGACGCGACCCATCTCTTCGACCACGTATTGCTGGACTAGAGGAATTAGCTTGTCTGGACGGATGCATCTGTAAGATATTAATGGGAAAATTAAGAGCTTTAGACATTTTAGAAAAACACCGGTTTAACTTTAGTTTTAAATATTGTAACACTTGATATTTACCATGATTTGTAGATTATGAGTTTCCCGATATTTCGGCACAGTTGCAAATCTACAAATCATAGTAAATATCCCGTCTCAAGTGTTTATAATGTTCAAAACCATGATAGGTACCTAGTTTGAAAAGTTTTATTTTTATAGAAACAATCAGTTATTATTCATTCAGGTTTAGGTTTAAAGATATTTATTCTCAAAAAAGACATTGGTCACTTACATGAGAATAGTTATTTAACTTATAGTAAAATATTTATAGGTAAGTAATAAAAGTTTCGTTCGGTCTGTAGGCATAAGTATAGGTAGATACCTACTATACAAGTAGGATAAGATTCGGTTTTCACAAATGCTAAGTTAATAAAAAGTAGGTAAGTAAATATTAGGTATGTAAGTAGGTAGGTACCTATCCACCTATAGAATTAGGAGATGGGCCAGTTTTCTTTTACAAAAATAGCGAGTTTAAATTTGAATGTACTATGTGAGTTAATATTTTTTAAAGTTTGGGGTAGTTTGTTGAAGAGTTGTGCTCCTTCAAAAGTGAACATTGTTTTGCCGTAGTTCGTTCTGACCTTGGGTACGACAAGATAACTAGCTCGGCGAGTGTTACGTTTTGTCACTTGCTTTGACTTCAAAAATGTTATGTTCGTATGAGTAGACTTTTTGGTTATTTTGCGAACTAGAATGCATGAGTTATAGATATACAGTTGATTTATATTCATTAGATTTGTTTCTTTGTAGATAGTTTTGGTAGGTGTTAGAAAATTATAGTTAAAAAGTTGTTTTAAAATTTTATTTTGTAGAACTTGCAGAACAGCTAGTTTAGTTTTACCGGCGTTACCCCAGACCTCTATTAGATAAAGCATCATTCAGACAATTATTTATTTATAATAGAATAACAATACAGAACTAAATACAGCAGAATGTCTTACCTTAGAATGATGAGTTTGGCAATACCCTTGATATTCTCATAAGGTGGAGGGAAGGTGTTCTCGTGGGGAGCTGAGAGGTCGTAGAACTCCTTCCAAGCTCTGATATTCTTTTCAAAGTTTTCTTTGAAACCACGCAGTCTGAAACATGGTTTTATTTCTAGCTTAAAACAGACTTAACTTACAACTCGGAAAATCTATGTATTAACCTGTGTTTTCGGTAAATAAATGAATTTGTATTTGTATTGTATTTGTAAACTATAGAATTAGCTATAGCGACATCTCGTGTCATTTGTACTGAATGCAACTTTGGTTAAAGAGCAGGTGTAATTCTAGTTTCATTTAGAATCACTGTAGATGGCGCTAATTCAAATCTTTCTAATCAAATCTTTTTATTATGGAACAAATTACATGGAATAGGTTACAATAAGGAACGTTGACTTCCACAAAAGTTAAATTGGTGCATAACACATTGAAGGCCCAGCTCCCCGCGGTCGCCTCCGTAGGAGGACCGCGGCCGCGCTGCTGGTACTAGAGGGAGTGCGTCCGCGGCACCCAACGAGTTAAACCGAGAAATCATCTCGGTTTAAGCACCAAGATGGAGCCTGGAATCGGGTGGTGTTGTGCACCCCGTTTTAAGTGTTTATATTGTTCATAACCATGATGGTATAAAAAGTGTTAGCTTGCAGACATTCTCAGTTCTTACCCGGCCATATTGCTGGAGCGTACAATCTCCGACCACGCCTTGTCGGACAGCCAGCTCGGCGCCGGGTTCTCGAAAGGATTGTCGAGCGCGACGCCGCCAGTCAACAAGAACGCTACCAGTTCATCGTCTATAACACCCTGGAAACAATAGTTTTTGAACGGTGTATCTAAATATTCATCTGGTTACCGTAACACAAGCAATAGGACTAGATAACACTGTGGGGAATGTCCAAGGATACCTATTTATTATTCATCATCATCATCATCTCAGCCCATTTCCACCCACTGTTGGGATAGGCCTCCTCTCTATTACGCCACTCATTCCGATCCCTCGCGAGTCTTATTATTTATTAGCTATCTAAATAAAAAAATAACTCCGCCGTTGTCGGTCCCAAGCCCGAATGTGAAAGGAGGAGGGTTGGTGTGGAGGAGACCTACCCATGCCGTAAAACAGTCAATGCCGAGTATCGGGCGGCAGTAACTAACCCGACACCCCTTTAGGACCTAGTGTCCACTGGGCGGTTACCAGTGACCGTGAGGATCTAAATCCCCTCTAAAAGTCTGACGCGGAAGGACGTGGGAACCCACCGCGGTCACTTTCCCATGAAAACCACCCTTTATGTTATCGGAAGCTATTGAAGATATTATGTCGTGCGACCCGACTAACCCTCGGCGCCATCCAGTACCCGGGCTGGATGGTGTGAAATTGGATACCGAAGCTTTCCCTGAGGTGAATCGGCAGGCCTTGGGGGAAGGAGATGCTACTGTCGTAGTAAATACAGAGAGGAGCAAGAAGACCTCAATACGAACCCCTCATCGTATCGGCGCTTGGAACGTACGAGGGCTGCTGATGGCTGGCAAGCTGACCATCGTTGAGAAGGAAATGGGTGCACATAACATCTCCATACTAGGCGTTAGTGAAACTCACATGCGTGATAGTGGCCACTTCACCACTGCAACTGGGAACACCATGTATTTCTCAGGTTGCGAAGACTCGAGTAGAAACGGAGTTGGAATCATACTGCCGCCGCACATGAATAGGTATGTTCTTGGTTACAACCCAGTATCTGACAGAATCCTCACAATGAAGCTGAATACCAAACCGTGTGTGCTGAACATTGTACAGGTCTACGCACCGACGGCTCTAGCTCAAGACGCTGTGATTGATGACTTCTATGGGAAACTGGAAGAAACTTTGAATTCAATCCCAGGACGGGAAATAAAACTTATTCTTGGTGACTGGAATGCTAAAGTTGGAAGTACACTTGCTGACGATCACATCAGAAACACAGTTGGAAAATTTGGACTTGGCACTAGGAACGAGCGAGGTGAAAAACTCATCGAATTCTGCATAGAAAGAAATCTCAGCATTATGAACACGCATTTCCAACATCATCCAAGACGTTTGTACACATGGAAATCTCCAGGCGATAGGCACAGAAATCAAATCGACTACATAATTCTTGATACCCGCTGGAGATCCTCAGTTTCCAACGTTAAGACCTTTCCCGGAGCTGAGTGCGGCTCAGACCACAATCTACTCGTAGCCAATTTTTCTTTGCGTTTAAAGGCGCTTAGACGACAGCCGCCAAAGCCCAGATGCTTAGAACCTACAGAGCAACTGGTTTTCCGTGAGACTCTAGAGGCAAACCTGAGGACCTGTCCAATGCCGGAAAATGCGAGTATTGACGCACAGTGGACACATTTAAGAGGACGAATCAGCGACGCGCTAGACCAAGTTTCTGAAAAACGTAAACCAGTAAGGAAGAAAAGCTGCTGGATCTCCGATTACTCATGGGAGCTTATTCAGCGCAGAAAAGATCTAAAAATTAAAAGTCTACAAGACCGTGCAGTAATGTCCGAATACTCTGAGCTTTGTAGAGCTATCCAAACTAGCTGCCGACATGACAGGAATAACTTCATCGAGGGCATTTGCAGCGACATTGAGAAACACTCGAACAAACTGCAAACTGCAGATCTTTTTAAGAAAGTTAGAATCCTCTCTAGGCAGTTCAAGGCTAAATCATGGTTGATAGAAGATGCCGATGGCACTCTGTTACACGAACTCGACCGTATTGCCGAAAGATGGCGTACCTACTGTGAGCAGCTGTATACGGACTCCCTTACAACAGCCGCAGCTAACTCGGAATGGAATAACCTAGAACTTGAACCTACAATTCTTCGCTCCGAAATTCTTACTGCTTTACAATCCCTCAAGATGAAGAAGGCCCCAGGAAGCGATCAGATAACAGCAGAGGTGCTTAAATCTATGGGCGACCTAGGTATTGAGTCACTTTATAAGATTTGCTCACACATCTGGCAAACCGGTGATTGGCCGCAAGACTGGTCAGAATCTGTGGTCCTACCACTTCATAAAAAAGGGTCAACCAAAAGCTGCGACAATTATCGGACCTTGTCACTTATCTCACATGCCAGTAAAATTCTGCTCCACATCATCAATAATCGCATCCGCTACTACCTGGACTGGCAGATCCCTCAGGAGCAAGCAGGGTTTGTTAAGGGCAAGGGCACTCGAGAGCAAATTCTCAACATCAGGCAGCTTATTGAAAAGGCGTACGAGTTTAATATCCCTGTGATTATGTGTTTCGTCGACTACAGTAAGGCTTTCGACTGTGTCAACTGGAGTCACTTATGGAGGGTCTTACAGGAGCTCGGTGTACCCGAACACCTCACCAGTTTACTTCGCACCCTGTATGACTCAAGCCATGGAGTCGTAAAAGTAGATAAGACGACCTCTAAACCCTTCAAATTCCACAAGGGAGTACGGCAGGGATGCATTTTGTCACCCATTCTGTTTAATGCCTATGGAGAACACATTATAAGACGAACCTGTGAGAACTGGGAGGGAGGCATCACAGTTGGCGGTATGAAAATCACGAACCTGCGCTATGCCGATGATACTACACTTCTTGCAGCGAGCGAGTCCGAAATGGTTGCACTCTTGGATCGAATGGAGCGAATCAGTGAAGAGTTGGGGCTTTCCATAAACAGATCCAAAACCAAAGTCATGGTGGTGGACCGATCTGGGACGTTGGATCTCACTGGAGCACTAAACTTAGAAGTAGTTGATAACTTTATCTACCTGGGATCTAGCGTTGCAAACGATGGTTCTTGTGAGAAGGAAGTACGTCGGAGGATTGGCATGGCTAAAAGTGCTATGTCTCAGCTTGGGAAAATATGGACAGACCGCAACATCTCAGTTAAAACCAAAACCAAACTGGTACGGACCCTGGTCTTCTCAGTATTTTCGTATGGCGCGGAGACTTGGACCTTGAAAGCTGCCGACCGCAAACGTATTGACGCCTTCGAGATGTGGTGCTGGCGAAAGTTGCTTCGTATTCCATGGACAGCGCATCGTACTAACGTATCCATATTACGACAACTTAAAATCACCACGCGTCTGTCGTCTGAATGCTTACGAAGAATCCTAGCATATTTTGGCCACATTGCTAGAAAAGACGGCAGCAATCTTGAAAGGCTCATTGTGACTGGAAAAGTGGATGGGAAAAGGCCTCGTGGGCGCAGTCCTATACGTTGGTCAGACCAGATCCGCACCGCTCTCGACACCTCCATGCACCACGCCCTCCACGCTGCCGAGGACCGAAATAGATGGAGGAACATCATCAGAAAGAAACTGATTCTGAAGGGTGGTCACGACCCTCAGCATTGAGGAGTACGACTCAAGGAGGATCTAAATAAATCATTAAAACGAGATATTAACCATGATTCTAAAACTCAAAAAATCATGGTAAACATTGCGTTTAATGTGTTTACCCTGCAGGTAATAAACTTATAGATCTTCATAGGATCCCAAATCGACAAAATAATCTTTGTTTCTGATTTCTTCGTAAACAATGAATAAAGAATATGAATATGAATAAACTAAGGACCGTGTTCAATTATTCTTTTATTTTTTAATAGTATTTTTTATGTCCCATAATCATTTGATCAAGATCTGACTGGGATCTTCGGAGCTTTGAACAGAAAGTGGGTACCTATGGGCTGTGGATGATGATGATGTGTAAGTTACCTTAGGCCTCAAGATCCCGAGAGTGAGAACGAGAGAGAAGATAAGCTTGTCCTTCTCAAAGAGACTTCTGCAGACGTTCTCGTAGATGCTCTTAGTGAAGTAAGCGTTCAGGCCTTCCAGTCTCTCATCTAGGTCGTCGCTTTTGGGAGAGTTTATGATCGCCTGGTTGTAGAGGTTGATGAACCTGAAAAAACAGTAGTAAGTAGGTACCTATTGGTGATACTGTGTGTAGGTAGGTACCTATTATAGGTACAGTAAGAAAAAACAGCAAAAAAACCGGTGTTTGTTTGACAGCCCCATTATCAGATAGGTACCTTCACCTGAAGAAGGACAGACAGACAGAGGAGTCTTAGTAGTCTCTCAGTCTCATCTGTCCGTCTTACGCCTGGTTCTATAACTAACGTACGGATGACCGTAGGTCCATCACCATAGGAACTTTGTTTTTACAACAAAAAACAAATTTGTTGAACAATTTTGTTTTTAAAATGTATGAAACCTTTTGAAAGATAACAACGTTGCTATGGCGAAAGTCTTACGGCCTTAAGTTATTTCTAGGAACCGGGCGTTGTTTAAAGGGTTACCTATTTATAATAGTTACGATTTTACCCTTTGGATACGGGAATTCAATACAAAACTTACCAGTTAAGCGAATACTGATACATCGGATCGATAGCAGCCAGATCTGATATGCAGAAGAACAGCACCGCGCTATGTTTCGACACCGGCACGTACAGTAGCCTGGCCTCATCTATCTCCACCTCGGTGACCGCGGCCGCCGCCTGCTTGGCTGTGATCTCGATCGAGAGGACCTTGGAGGACGAGAGGATCTGGTTGGCTGACTCGTCCTCGAGGATGTTGCCGGCGGATGATAACACCTATGTAAGATAAAACATCTCAGGCCTTTTCATCTTTACTAGATGATTTTACACAGCGTTTAGGAGGCAATTTTTGCCTACACTTAATGGTGCTCCCACACTGCTGTTACAAAATGTTTTTAAACATTTTTGAACACTAAAACATTTACTAACAAATGTTGTCAATTGTTACATTTTGTTAGGAACTGTTATATGTTATAAGTGCTCCTACACTGATGGAAAGTGTTTACTACTGTTTACTACCCCGCCGTCACCTGTATAAAATGTTTACAAACAAAATTTTGTTCAAAAATGTTAATTAACATTTACTAACATGAAAACATTTTTTAACTTTTGTGATTAAATGTTAGCTAACAAATGTTTACTAACGTTACTTAACATTATATAACAGCAGTGTGGGAGCACCATAAGAAACACAGTAGGGATATTGTTAAATTTGTTGAGGTGGAATAGGCTTGCCCAGCACCTAAACCATCCTCTCAGCATAGCCGGCAAAATCCACATGAAAGACAATGGTCAAATACGAGTGGCTGACTAGTCGCGGGTTTCTCACGATGTTTTCCTTCATTGTTTTAAAGCGCATGTAAACTTTTCGATACGAAAAGTCCATTGATGCACGACCGGATTCGATCCCACGACCTTCGGAATTAAAGTCTAGTATCAATCCACTGGGCTAACACGGCTTTTGTGTGTGTGTGTTTTAACACAATAACAGAGTTGGCCACTTGCTCATACGAAGGAAGGAAGGAAGGAACACAATAATAAAAATATAAAAACGAAGTGAGTAACCTCTAGTATCTGGTCTTCTATCTCCTTGAGGGTTCGCTTGTTGTTGGCTCCCTCCACAATGAGCTGGTTCTTCTTGAGCTCCAGCTCTGGTCTGTCCTGCGCCACCACGATACCGAGCAGTTGGTCCTGCAGACCTTGAGGGGTTATCATGAAGTTCAGCATCGTCACCTGGGAAACAAAGATTATTATTATTTATGTATGTACTTATCTCAAGGTTTCAACTCACGGGACTATGGAGTCTCGGTCCTTTGATGCATGCATGGGGCCGAAGTCAACATACAGAGGCCCTTTTGACAATTTTGATGTTAAAATGATGGAGACTCATTCCGTTGACTACCCTGGATAACACAAGATGATTACCTCCGGGTAACCTCCGAAAGTACTCAGCCGATTTCAAACAATTCACATGCAAAGCCGGAGCACGTGCTGCTGCAGTAATCAATAAATCATTATCTATCTATCTGAACACGAACAAATGAGCATTTGTTGGCTTAAATCCAATTTTAATGTTACTATTACAAGTGGCATTACCAACTGAGCGCTTCCTATCCGTGCTTTAGAGAGCACGTTAAATTGTCGGTCCCGGCTTTCCATGGTCTTTATTCTGTTTTTCTCTTACCTTGACAGCGATTTCGGGCAGGTAGTGAGGATTGCTCAGTCGAGTCGTGATGTAGAATCGGAAGCTGTGGTTGTACTCCAGGATATTATCTCCCAGTTTCAAGCAGTCTATGCCACCAGATCTGTGAATGACGAGGGTGATATTATGTTTTAAAGTAAATAAAATTGTAAGAGGCTTTTTTGCCAGGCCTCGTTTAAATGTACCAAAATGAAACAATAAATGAATATGAATAAATTGGTGGATAGCTATGGTTAGTAGCTCAATAGATCAGGATCAGGACACGGTACCTGAAGACATTCCTCAGCAGCACGGGCTCCAGCACCGCGTCCAGCTGTTCCCGGATGTTCTCCATGAGCACGGGGAAGCCCAGCTGGATGTATCCAGGACACGGTACCTGAAGACATTCCTCAGCAGCACGGGCTCCAGCACCGCGTCCAGCTGTTCCCGGATGTTCTCCATGAGCACGGGGAAGCCCAGCTGGATGTATCCAGGACACGGTACCTGAAGACATTCCTCAGCAGCACGGGCTCCAGCACCGCGTCCAGCTGTTCCCGGATGTTCTCCATGAGCACGGGGAAGCCCAGCTGGATGTATCCAGGACACGGTACCTGAAGACATTCCTCAGCAGCACGGGCTCCAGCACCGCGTCCAGCTGTTCCCGGATGTTCTCCATGAGCACGGGGAAGCCCAGCTGGATGTATCCAGGACACGGTACCTGAAGACATTCCTCAGCAGCACGGGCTCCAGCACCGCGTCCAGCTGTTCCCGGATGTTCTCCATGAGCACGGGGAAGCCCAGCTGGATGTATCCAGGACACGGTACCTGAAGACATTCCTCAGCAGCACGGGCTCCAGCACCGCGTCCAGCTGTTCCCGGATGTTCTCCATGAGCACGGGGAAGCCCAGCTGGATGTATCCAGGACACGGTACCTGAAGACATTCCTCAGCAGCACGGGCTCCAGCACCGCGTCCAGCTGTTCCCGGATGTTCTCCATGAGCACGGGGAAGCCCAGCTGGATGTATCCAGGACACGGTACCTGAAGACATTCCTCAGCAGCACGGGCTCCAGCACCGCGTCCAGCTGTTCCCGGATGTTCTCCATGAGCACGGGGAAGCCCAGCTGGATGTATCCAGGACACGGTACCTGAAGACATTCCTCAGCAGCACGGGCTCCAGCACCGCGTCCAGCTGTTCCCGGATGTTCTCCATGAGCACGGGGAAGCCCAGCTGGATGTATCCAGGACACGGTACCTGAAGACATTCCTCAGCAGCACGGGCTCCAGCACCGCGTCCAGCTGTTCCCGGATGTTCTCCATGAGCACGGGGAAGCCCAGCTGGATGTATCCAGGACACGGTACCTGAAGACATTCCTCAGCAGCACGGGCTCCAGCACCGCGTCCAGCTGTTCCCGGATGTTCTCCATGAGCACGGGGAAGCCCAGCTGGATGTATCCAGGACACGGTACCTGAAGACATTCCTCAGCAGCACGGGCTCCAGCACCGCGTCCAGCTGTTCCCGGATGTTCTCCATGAGCACGGGGAAGCCCAGCTGGATGTATCCAGGACACGGTACCTGAAGACATTCCTCAGCAGCACGGGCTCCAGCACCGCGTCCAGCTGTTCCCGGATGTTCTCCATGAGCACGGGGAAGCCCAGCTGGATGTATCCAGGACACGGTACCTGAAGACATTCCTCAGCAGCACGGGCTCCAGCACCGCGTCCAGCTGTTCCCGGATGTTCTCCATGAGCACGGGGAAGCCCAGCTGGATGTATCCAGGACACGGTACCTGAAGACATTCCTCAGCAGCACGGGCTCCAGCACCGCGTCCAGCTGTTCCCGGATGTTCTCCATGAGCACGGGGAAGCCCAGCTGGATGTATCCAGGACACGGTACCTGAAGACATTCCTCAGCAGCACGGGCTCCAGCACCGCGTCCAGCTGTTCCCGGATGTTCTCCATGAGCACGGGGAAGCCCAGCTGGATGTATCCAGGACACGGTACCTGAAGACATTCCTCAGCAGCACGGGCTCCAGCACCGCGTCCAGCTGTTCCCGGATGTTCTCCATGAGCACGGGGAAGCCCAGCTGGATGTATCCAGGACACGGTACCTGAAGACATTCCTCAGCAGCACGGGCTCCAGCACCGCGTCCAGCTGTTCCCGGATGTTCTCCATGAGCACGGGGAAGCCCAGCTGGATGTATCCAGGACACGGTACCTGAAGACATTCCTCAGCAGCACGGGCTCCAGCACCGCGTCCAGCTGTTCCCGGATGTTCTCCATGAGCACGGGGAAGCCCAGCTGGATGTATCCAGGACACGGTACCTGAAGACATTCCTCAGCAGCACGGGCTCCAGCACCGCGTCCAGCTGTTCCCGGATGTTCTCCATGAGCACGGGGAAGCCCAGCTGGATTGCATTCTCCAGGACACGCACGTAGTTGCCGTCTGTCAGCTTGATCACCTTGAGCTGGTTCTCTCGCTCCATGTTCTTCACCCATTTGTTGGCCTGCTCTGTTATGGAAACAAACAATTTAAAATATAAAAAGATGTCTCTGTAAGCAGAGGCCTTGTATTTAGTGGGCTCCCAACCAACAAATAAAATATCATTCATATAATGGTCTTCATGTTGTGCCCCTTAGATTATTATTTTGCAGAACAGGAGGCTTATCATGACGTATTATTAAACAATTTAGTTTAGGTTCTATCTAACTGTCATAACTTTATCTCAGCGTTTCAGCTTACGTCAAAGTAGTTCATTATAGGACCTAAATTCAGTTTATTAACGGTCATCTTTGACAGCTCGCTAACAGTCCTCAGACTGCTCGGTAGTTGTTAGATTAGGGCGTTGCAGAGTCGTGTAAATTGGATTATTCATTATGACCTTAGAGTACCAAAGTTTCCTAAACCAAAAAGATGAACCGAAATTAAGTTTCTCCAATTGCTTATACTCGTTGTTACCTTGCGGGTCGATCATTAGCGGCCACCGTCGTGACTTGGCGACGATGATGCCGTTCTCTATGGAGAATGCGTCCACAGGCAGGCCGGCGATGTTCCACGCGCGGATCACCACCGGCTCACCCAGTGTTGACACTAGGGAGTACGCTTCAGAACATGGGATGTCTGAGAAGAAGTACTTTCATTAGTTTTATTTCATTATCACAGTAGTATACGCCCCGGCCTAAATGTGTAAATTTTTAAGCAATTACTAGCCGCCTGTATTTTTCCACTGTGTTACAAAATTCTTTATAACCGAAACTGGCGAGATTAGTTTATTTAATGCGTTTACTACCAACTGCAGGGAACTTAACGCAAATAAAACATCAATGATACCACAGATAAAATAATAGTAGTGATAGATGATACTCAGAAACTTGTCAGTTTAGCATTCGATCAATCTATCAGTGCGATCAAATCAAACACACATCAACTAACAAATCTATCATAGTACAAGTAGTATATAGTTGTAGTCATTTAATCACACATTACAAACAGTTTACCCAAATTCTGCGTCTTCTCATTCCACATCTGTATGATCTCACGCCGGTAGTTGACGGTGTAGGGGCCGAGGTACGCTATAAAGCCGGCTGACAGAAGAACGTCACCTGAAAGATATTTTAAATATAAAATAACGACTTCACCATCATCATCGTGATGATGATTAACTTTGCAACTGTCTCGCCAATTCTGTCAAATTGATCTTCTCTTCTCTTAGTCTGACTCTACTGGTGTATCCTTTAACATAGTAATATACATAGTATACAAACCTTCATAGGGGTCTTATTCATAAAAACTTGACAGTTTAGTTAAGGTTCAAAGAATGTTTTTTTCTTGTAACTCTTATGGCAACGAAAAGAGATAGCAACAGATTTAATATATGCGTTTTAGCAATATAGGTTTACTGGTCGAATATGCATGACCCCCTCATGCATATTCGACCAGTAAACCTGATTAGAGTATACCAGTGTTATTGCAGAGTATCTCTTGCAGCTGTCTCACGAGCTACGTTTCTCTGGTTTTCGTTCTTTATGCCAAATATGTGCAACCGATATGTGCTAGAGCAGGAGAGAATATCACCGACGACGTGAAGGTTTGAGCTTCGTGAAACAGCTCTATTTCATCTTCCAGCTTAGACCAGTAATAACCAGATCATACCAATAATGTTAGAGAGGAGCTCTTGCAGCTGCCTCGCTAGCTCCGTCCACCTGGTCTTCTCCCCTCCCAGTCCTCCGATAAGCTGTTCTGCACGAGATAACTTCGTGGAACACAACTCTATCTCATCTTCTAGACCTTTCTTCTTGCGGGTCATTTCCGCGAACTCGTCGTTAAGAGCCTGATGGTGAAAGTGATATGATAAATTATGTTATCAAGGTATCACAGTTTTACAAAAAATGTCGCCTTCTTCATTAAGACTGCTTTATTATCACTATCACTTCTAGTCTGCAGAAGCTGGACATAGGCCAGAACACTGAATGATGTTCAAATATTTAAAAGATAATGTAAAAGAGACAATAATAATAAAAGTTTGTATCACCTTTGGGAATGTATAGCGAAGATGTATGAGCAGATTTATACATAAAACAAATGCAAAATAACGTAACACCTCTACCAACTTATAGAAGAATCATTCACTTTATCGAACCGGAAGCTAAAAAAAAGTCGTTAGTAATAGTTAATCGAGCCTGTAATTCATCATCGTGAGACCGATCCTATTTTGGGGGCACACCTGCGCAGGCGTAAGACGCTGTTTTCTTTTAGCCTGTAATATTGTTACTTCTTCATGTAACAATTACTTGTGTACTTCATTTATTGTGTTCGTCTGTGCTGTGTGTTTTCAAAATAAATACTTATTCTTCTATTCTTCTATCGTTATCATCAGCCCTTCTCATCCCACTGCTGGGCTTGTCTTCGCTTCCGCCACTCGCCCTGTCTCGCGCCTATAATTACTGACCTGTAATTTATCGAGGACTCCTTGCAACTGAGCTCGCTTCAAGTTGAGCGTGTTCATTTGCATCTGCAGCTCGCCTTCTGCCTCGGCTAAAGCTGCTTTCTTCGGCGCTACAACCTGGACAACAAATTAACCCCCTTATAACAGATCTTTATGAATAAGACCCTAAGCCTTAACATTGTGATAATTATGCAAGAACTTGGTCGATTGAAAGTGTTTTGATTTACGTAACAAATTCTTGTAGGGCAGGTTATAAATATAACAGTAGTAAGTAATTATTAAATAGATTAGTACATATTTTTCAACTAGCCCCAAGATAAGCAAAATAATGCTTATGTTATGGTGAGTAGGTAGTTAATTTGTTTTGAAAATATAAAACTAATATTTGCAGAAAATAAAAACATTTGTCCCGCAACAGGGATTGAACCCGCTACGTACCGCTGCGTCTCAGGTGGTCTTTCACCCACTACGCCACAGAAGTCTGTACCTTGATGACTCTATCGTAGACGTCCATAGCCCTGACCCAGCGGCAGAGACCCTCGCACGCTGAAGACACCTTCGCGATGACCGCCGGGTCGAACTCACGGTCCGGGATGTATCTAAAATTGAATAATTATTTATCGGAACGTGCTACAAATTAAAAGAGACAAAATGACTGCCATTGTTGTAAAGACTTATGACTGATTTCGAAATTGTTACTGTTTAGTCTTAAGTAAAGAACCAATAAAGAGTTATCAATCAATCAATCAATCAATCAACTGATACCATTTTACTCTGCTGCTAATCATCTTAGTCTTAGTGTGCTCTAACGTTAACGAAGACTTCATTAAGTTACATTCTGCACGATTAACTCTCTTAACTTAGCCGATTTATCAATAATTTAACAAACAAACACTTCGCTTATAGTTGTAAGGGACTCTAAAAATTTTTGTAGTTTATAAAACAAGATTGGCGCGAGACAGGGGCGAGTGGCGGAAGCGAATACCCAGCAGTGGGATGAGAAGGGGTGATGATGATGATGATGATTTATAAAAAAAACTAGCAGAAGTGAATCTCTCACTTGTCCCTGATCTTCTTCATCGTAGCGACGGGTATGTTGTCCTTATCGTAGTTCCGCAATCCGTCCAGAAACTTCATATCTCCCAGCATCTTCTGAGATGGGCCCCAGAAGTCTTCGAACGGTTTGCCTGAAACAAACATTAATATGAAGAATTTTCAGAAATTGAAAATTTAAATTAAATCAAATTACTCAAAAATTTCAAAATATCTCTGAAACTTAGCGGGGCGACAATGGATGCGACTGGCGCAGGATCGTAGTGGATGGCACAAACTAAGGGAGGCCTATGCCCAGCAGTAAGTAAAGTCGGGCTGTGGATGATGATGATGATGAGGAAACTTATTTGGTTAAGATTGAACGAAGGAGTCGTTTAATGCGTTATTTTGGTTGTCTCAACGCGTTGCACATGTTAGGCGTAGAGGTCTCTAGCATTAAAGGTCACAGCTCATTACAGCCACCTCGCACCGCCTCGTCGCACGGCGAGCTTGCGAGGGATACGATGCGGTGACGCTACGGAGTTGATGTAGTAAGCGCATACCCACACAAGTTCATATAAAGAACACTAAACGCACGAGGCGAGGTGGTGAAATCTGGAAGAAATCTCCATGAGCGATAAGACCGCCGATTGAAGGCCTGACTAATTGTAAGGCCTATATTATATTTGTATCAACTGTGTCCTAAATAAAGATATTTTGATTGATTGATTGATTGGTGCGGGGTGGGATGTAGTGAGCGCATACCCACACAAGTTCATAAAAAGAATACTAAACGCAGGAGGCGAGGTGGTGCGGAGTAGACGGGTGGCTCTAATGAGCTGTGACATCAAGTCTCACCGTTAGGATCCATCTTCCGATCCCCCTTGATCCCCTTCATGACGCAAACAGCCTCCATCACCAGCTTGACCCCCGCGGGCGGATTCTTCATGGACTTGACGAGTGTTATGTCAGCCGGCTTCAACGTGTTGAGCGCGTTCAGTGCCGCTTCCAACGCCGGCACTGCCTCAGCGAGGTCGCTCTCGCAGTCGTCCTTGATGGCCTGGGCTGCTGCCGCTGCCTCGTTGGCTAGGGCTTCGTCCGCGCCTACTATCTGTGGAAGTTGTTATCTTTGATCTTAACTATGAAAGAAAGCGAACGAATACACGTATCTTGGACAAATAATCTCCCCAAAAGACCTAACAAAGAAAGACATAAACAACAGAATCAAACTATCCTGGAAGAGGTACTGGTCTCTAAAAGAAAATATTAAAGAACCCAGAGATACCAGTTCATCCTAAGGTTGTCTGGAAGAAATCGCTCATAGCGATAAGACCGCCCATTGTACTTCACTTTAAATGTTCTGTGTGTCTGTAATTTGTTTTAATGTAAATGTGGTGTGCAATAAAGTGTTAATCTATCTATCTATACCTCATAAATATAAGCAAAAAGTATTCGACTCGTGCATCCCGCCTGTTATGACGTACGGATGTGTTACCTCCTTCTGTTTCTCGACAACAACAGTGTCCTGTTCTATCTTGATCATGAGTTTCTCCGTCTTGTCCGAGGTCTCCACCAGCAGCGGCTGCAGGTCGATCAGCTGCTGCTGCATCACGGCCACCTGGCCCGCCGCGAAGTCCAGCTGTTCCAGACCTGTCTCATATCTATGGACAAACATTTACTTATGCACTTTCAGTACAATCACTGGTACCTCATCTCGTACATTGAAATAACTCCACGGGCGCCGCAAAAATCAAACACCAAAAAAATAGCCCGAAGAAAAGGAGTGATTTTGATGTTCGAGATGAGGTATCTATACTTATGTACTCTGTGGTACAATTTAAACTTTCGCGATCTATAGATGTAATTTATATGAAATTACGGGACTTTATCACGTATGTACCTTATTATTTTATTTTCCGACGTTTCGAGTTACAGCTCTCGTGAATCAAGAAGTACCGAAATATAGGTATTTCATCAAAAAATTTAAAACACTTAAAATAAAAGACACTTAATATAAAAGTTACAATTCTGGCAGGATTCGAACCTGCGATGATACATTTCATTAAGTTTTTTAAATTTTTCTAAACTGACTTAACCCCCCTGGATCTAAGTGATATAGCTCACCGTATCCTGGAGTTGGTGATCTGGTCCACCTTCATGGCGTAGAGGGACTGGAACGCCTTGATCAGTTCCAGGTAGCTGGTCGGAGTCACGTACACCTTCCTGCGCTGGTCTGCGTAGAATCTACAACGATATTCATACAGTTTTAAAGAACGAACACAACATGACATGTTGTGTTACATTGTACCTACATTGTAGGTATAGTCGACAAAGAAATAGGTGTACCACTCTAAGGCTGAATATCATTTGCACGTACAAAACATCAAGGGCTATTTTCGCTTGACAGATTGACCTGCTACGTCAGAATCTGTCATTCAGTAATCCTTAGCGAATAATTATGTTACTGGGAGATGTCATCAAAAGTGGTAAACCAATTTCTTTGTCGACTATACCTACATTGTAGGTACTTAACATTAAATTACATAAAAAAGAGACGTGTGGCACTCGGGGACTGCCGCGGTAAAGCTATTGCATGCCACCTAGAGGCGAGTTGCTGAACTAAAGTGACAGCGTTAGGTGATTTCGTTACGGAATTTCTGGATTCGGTCTCCACGCCAAGGCCCGCGATAGAAGCTATGCAATAGTTTAATAAAATAAATAAATATTCTTGAATAGTATCAATACTACAGTATGCTGGTGACCCAGTCCCTACGGTTTTTAGGCCGGAATATTTGCAACTAGTATGTACTCTATCCGTATAGATATAGGGTCTTATTCATAAAAACTTGAAAATTTAATACAGGTTTTAGGAACGTTTTTTTCTTGTCACTCATATGTCAACGAAAAGAGATAGCAACAGATTTAATATACGTTTTAGCTAATACAGGTTTTAGGTCGAATATGCATAATGGGGATAGTGTGCACACTCGCCTGTCACTTAGAGCGACCACGCTCATATGAAACAGCTGGCACATTTCAACACAGGCGATGCGCAGCTCATCGCCGACGTTGGCCATCTTTGATATGAACATAGACGCGACGCGCTCTAACGCTTCGGGCGGCCACGCTGTGAACCTGGAAACAATGCAGATGCTAATATAATATAGACGACCTCTGCCGCGCAGTGGGGGAAGGCCCGGCTGAGACGCGGAGGTCGCGGGTTCGATCCCCGCTACGGGACAAATGTTTGTATGTACTGCAGATATTTGTTCCGTGTCTGGGCGTTGTTCATCTATACTATGTACAGTATTTACAAAAAAAGTTATTTAAGTATAATATCAGTCATCTGGTTACCATAACACAAGCATTAAATTGCTTAGCTTGGGTAGTCCCCAGCTAAGCAATTTAATGCGTGTGTCATCTAGTGATGACGCTATGTGGAATGTCCAAGAATATTTATTTAAAGTCATTAAAGTCATTAAAGTTTATTACCAGTCGATGGTACAGCAGTTGATGAGTGACGGGAACATGCGCAGTCGGTTGCGGAACGAGTCCCCGATGGGCGACATGGCCATCACTATGCGCAGGTTGGCCTTCACGCGTTCTACGTAGAAACCGAACATGGCCAGTGGAGTCGTCTCTATCTTCTTACCCTGGGAATGGATTATAGATTAAAAACACAGTTTGTTAGAAAGAAATAAACATTTATACTTCATTTATTAAAACGAGCTAATAGGAAGAAAAATAAACACACGCGATTGGTCGTCGAAAATATTTGTCTATTCTCGGATTGGCTCAAAATTGACACTTGATTTGACAATCTAGCCAATCACGAGATCGACAATTATTTTTGACAACCCACGTGAGTTTATTTTTTCTTTATGTTAGCTCGCTTCATGAAATGAAGTACCTTAGTTATTTATTTATTTCGGTAGAACCAAAGATTTATTTATGACTAGCTGCGCCCCGCGGTTTCACTCGCGTAAGTCCCGTTCGCGCGGGAATATCGGGATAAAAGTAGCATATGCCACTCTCCATCCCTTCAACTACCACCACACAAAAAATCACGTCAATTCGTCGCCCCGTTTTGCCGTGAAAGACGGACAAACAGACAGATAGACAGACACACACACACTTTCCCTTTTACAATATTGATATGGACGGATTCTCACCGCCTCCCTGACTGCGGCCTGCATCTTGTCCAGTATCTCGACCTTCTCGTCCATCCCGTACAAGTTGGGGATATCCCCCGTATTCAACAACATGTTGATGTCTTCCACCATACCCTCGTACATTATCTACAAACACATGTTTGTAATTGGCGGTGATTCGGTGTGGCACTGACTAATTAAAATAAAGACTTGGCACTCGGGGACTGCCGCGGTAAAGCTATTGCATGCCACCTAGAGGACAGTTGCTGAACTAAAGTGACAAGCGTTAGGTTTTTTCTGGATTCGGTCTCCACGATCAAGGCCCGCGACTTAAAAATTTCTAAATTCGAAAGCTCTTATTTCTTTATAAATAAAGTTCAAAACAAAATAGCAGTCGAGTGACAGTTCTAAAATTACCTAATTTTAGTCAAATTGAGGTAAACGTGTGTAGTTTTAATCAAGACAAATCAAGGCTACTGACTAAAATTACATACACTCACTTCGTATCATCATTTGTTATGTTCTCAAACACCAAGAGCTATTTTTATAACCAAGATGAGTTCACAGCTACCTGATTATCAGCAAATAGGAAGACGAGGGGTTTCCCGATGATGCCGGCCTTCATCAGCATGCGACGGATATCGTCCCGCCACTCCGTCTGACCGTACACGCGGGATATCTCGATCTGTAACAAATATAATAATATTTAAAAGTAGATATTAATTAAGCACACACACAAAGAAATAAAACAAGAAAAAGACAACAGTAGATTTAAATAAAAAACAAAATAAAAAACCTATAATTAAGATATAATGTATGACTGTTTATCATCCCAAATAAAAAAATAAAATAAAATAAATGAGAATTGCAAATTCTAATCGCTTTTTCGTCATTTTAATTTTTTGTTTTTTTTTACAAGCTCTGTTATAAATGGTTGAGTAAACACGTCAAAACGACGCATCGCAGCTACCAGACCGTGTACATCGTACCATTAAAATAATATAATATCTGCACCTGAATGACGTTCATCTCCAAGATGCTAGCGGCCAGTTTGACCGCACTGCTCCGTCCACTGCCGCCTACTCCCACGAGGAGAAGATTACCTGAACAGAGAAAAACTCTTGACACAATGTCCACTGCAACCCACGCTACACATTACTCCATTTCTTGAAACGAGCTAATAGGAAGAAAAAATAAACTCATGTTATCAGTTGTCAAAAATAATTGTCTATCTCGTGATTGACTAGATTGTCAAATCATTTGTCAATTGTCAAATCTAGCCAATCCGAGAATGGACAATTATTTTCGACGACCAATCACGTGCGTTTATTTTTCTTCCTATGAGCTCGCTTCAAGAAATGAAGTATAGTTGTAGAGCGCCGTGTGAATGTGCACAGCGTGTCAATCAATATACACGCACTAAGGTACTGTTATTTGATATCTAGATGTAAATCTTTAATACAGTGCCGTAGGGGATAGATGAAGGACATTACATACATTTTTCAACTACATGTAGTTTAGCTATCACTAGCTCAAACTAAACGACTAACGCTTGTAGTTTTGCTATTCATAACATGGATGATCAATACTAATCGTCCTTGGTCATAGTCATAGTAATGACACTCTGTTATGGACAAATTGATTTCCAATCCCTGTAACTGTTTGAATACCATTTTGGTGTGACAAACAGTCAATTCGTACCGTTATCTTGTAGCAGCACTCTAGTACATCTCGAGATATGATCGAGCGCGTATCGGAACATCACCAGCGACATGGGGGAAGAAGACACCACATTGTATTCCTCTAAGTAATACTCCATCTTGACTGCCATGTCGTCTAGGTCCGTAACCTAGAAAATATTTCATAGTTTTATGAATCTGAAGCTCAAACTAAACTAAAATTCAAACACAAAACTAAAATCATACAAAAAATCAAACGTCTTTCCCATGAGGGTAGGCTGAGATTATGTAACTCTACTTGCTACGATCCTGATACACTTCTTTCGCCTCACTAACTCTCATCACATTCTTCATGGGGCTTCAACGCAATTTTAAATGAAACACTTTAATTTACAAACGTTCCGGACCCCATGGACCCCCCCCATATACGCCCATTACTAATTACTAATGTTACTAATGATAAAGTCGTGATCATTGCTTTTTTTGTTATTTTTTGCTTTGCTTATATTATTATTATTTTTATACTTAACTTTATTCCCCCTTTGATTACTGATGTTTATTTGTGTACGATATTTTATTAGCTCTGGAAGATAATTTTCTGTAGTGTTAGACAAAAATTTGCCTGTAAATAAAATTATATTGTTTCGTGACCTGATCGTATATCTTGGGATCAGCATCCGGCTCCATATAGTTCCCGAAGAAGATGTTGGCCGCGTGTTTGTTGCTCAGCTTCTCCCCCTCCGGTATGTAGCCGAGCTCGTTCAGAACTTGGTCCATGTGAATTGTTTGTACCTGATCGTATATCTTAGGATCAGGATCTGGCTCCATATAGTTCCCGAAGAAGATGTTGGCCGCGTGTTTGTTGCTCAGCTTCTCCCCCTCCGGTATGTAGCCGAGCTCGTTCAGAACTTGGTCCATGTGAATTGTTTGTACCTGATCGTATATCTTAGGATCAGGATCTGGCTCCATATAGTTCCCGAAGAAGATGTTGGCCGCGTGTTTGTTGCTCAGCTTCTCCCCCTCCGGTATGTAGCCGAGCTCGTTCAGAACTTGGTCCATGTGAATTGTTTGTACCTGATCGTATATCTTAGGATCAGGATCTGGCTCCATATAGTTCCCGAAGAAGATGTTGGCCGCGTGTTTGTTGCTCAGCTTCTCCCCCTCCGGTATGTAGCCGAGCTCGTTCAGAACTTGGTCCATGTGAATTGTTTGTACCTGATCGTATATCTTAGGATCAGGATCTGGCTCCATATAGTTCCCGAAGAAGATGTTGGCCGCGTGTTTGTTGCTCAGCTTCTCCCCCTCCGGTATGTAGCCGAGCTCGTTCAGGACTTGGTCCATGTGAATTGTTTGTACCTGATCGTATATCTTAGGATCAGCATCCGGCTCCATATAGTTCCCGAAGAAGATGTTGGCCGCGTGTTTGTTGCTCAGCTTCTCCCCCTCCGGTATGTAGCCGAGCTCGTTCAAGACTTGGTCCATGTGAATTATTTGTACCTGATCGTATATCTTAGGATCAGCATCCGGCTCCATATAGTTCCCGAAGAAGATGTTGGCCGCGTGTTTGTTGCTCAGCTTCTCCCCCTCCGGTATGTAGCCGAGCTCGTTCAGGACTTGGTCCATGTGAATTGTTTGTACCTGATCGTATATCTTAGGATCAGCATCTGGCTCCATATAGTTCCCGAAGAAGATGTTGGCCGCGTGTTTGTTGCTCAGCTTCTCCCCCTCCGGTATGTAGCCGAGCTCGTTCAGAACTTGATCCATGTGAACGCGGAAGTTGCCGTACACTGCTTTGTATACTACGTCGTATAGTTTTAGTCTGGGTTGAGAATAAAATTGATAGTACAAAAATGGTACATGAACAAATATTGATAGATTTTTGGCGCCCAACGTGGTATTTTGGTACCACGTTGGGCGCCAATATTAATAAGTAATATTAATAACCTTTTGTTTGATACTGTATCTTGAACTTATTAGCCTGTTAGCCTGTTATATAAACTTATTGAAATTACAAACATGCATAACGGACGACTAACTAAGAGCGGCCGCCATAGCATCAATGTACCTACAGGGAGAATTTTAGTTAGTCTTCAATATTTCTATGTAGTTAGTCTAATTTCCATGTTGTATCTCTTTTTTGTAAGTAACTACTTACTATGTTCTTTTAGTCCCTCTTCCTCTGTATACCTATCTAATCTGTGTGAATAAAATATACTCTATCCTATTCTATTTTGAGAGCATATCAAATCAATTTACCGATCAGCATCATCGACCAGTCGATCGTAGAACACGCGGTACGTCTCATGCACCCACAGAATCACCAGCTTGTTGATCTCCTTCATATGAGTGGAAGGAACCAATAGGACTCCCTTGATGACTCTCGCGAAATCGCGCAAGTTAAACAGATAGTGGCACTTGCTCGGAGTGGGTAGAAATTGGACGGTGACCGTTTTGTACACCTCCATTGTTGCTGAAACTATCGTCTGGAAATAAGAAGATATCACGAGGTGAGACGGTGTTTTTTGATGAGCATTAGATTTTTTCCTAAACCAAGTGTTGTTGATTAGAATATGAAAAAAAAAATTCTCAAGGCCTTTACATCTTTTACTAGCTGATTTATACAGCGTAAGAAAACAATATTTGCCTACACTTAAAGAGACAAGACCTGTGTGTCTTAAGACTTTGTTGAGGTGGGAGTCTTATTAAGATTAACCACCTGGAAAATCAAGCCATAAATCCAGTACCTTGCTAGCCCTCATAAGCGTGTCATTGAACCCCTTAGCAAAGTGCCAGTCCATGATGGTGCAGAAGATCTTGTTGAGGGTGTTGTCTTCGAACGAGTCGAGGGTTATGAGCAGCATGTGACGTGTTAGACGGGAGGTGATGAGGTTAGAACCGCCGCCGGGAGGCAGCATCGCTGATACGAACAGCTGGTACAAGAAAATAGGCTTTTAAATTTCATTTATTCACAAAAGATTTCACAATATATTCAAAGTTATGTTTTGAACTAAATACTATAATTATCATTTTGGAGATTTATACAGCATTAGGAGGCAATCTATCAGTCATACATATGGTATAACTTTTTTGTTACTACTGCTACATACGGTACAGCAAGGTAATTTACTCAAAATACATAAACTAAAACAGAATAGCTAATACTACCATTATTAATATTTTGTATTACAATGTTAAAATCCACTTAGTTTCTGCTTCATCGTTAGGGGTTGCGTGGCCGAGTGGTTGTCAGCCTGGCTAAAGAGCGATCGTTTGTATGATCGCGAGTTCAAATCCAACTCTGTTATTATGAAACATACTTGTAACCCGAACCTTAATACTCGTATGATAGTGTAGATAGAGTATAATACAGACCACATCAACGACCTCCTGTTTGACCATC
This sequence comes from Xanthorhoe spadicearia, assembly GCA_947086425.1. Classification (NCBI taxonomy): domain Eukaryota; kingdom Metazoa; phylum Arthropoda; class Insecta; order Lepidoptera; family Geometridae; genus Xanthorhoe; species Xanthorhoe spadicearia. The sequence continues at coordinate 707,421 of OX352206.1, forward strand.
TCCTTGAGGTCGTACCAGTGTCCGTGGTCGATCCACTGCCGCAGCAACTCGAGCGGAGGCTGAGCGGCATACGTCTCCTTCTGTGGCATGCTAAGGTCGTCCACGAATAGGACGCACTGGTGATGAGAAAGAAGTGTCTGGAGTCAGTTAAGTGCTATTGCTTTAAAAGTCTGACCTAAGTTTTAGTGATCCCAATTCAAAGTTTTAAGTTTTTTAGAAACGAGTGGAAGGAAGGAAGGGAGGCTTTTGCCCTGCAGTGGGACGCTACAGGCTCGTAATAATAATAATAACTCAAAGTTTTGACGACTTCTGTGGCGTAGTGGGCTAAGGTCCGATTAAGACGAGGAGGTTCCGGTTCAAACATTTGTTGAGCTTTAGGAATCGAACCAGCAATATCTGCGTCTCAGGCGAGCTTTCGATTACTGCGCCATAGAGGTAGTCAAAAAAGCAGAACATAAATACACGATTACGTAAACACAATATGTTAATTTTTTACCCATACCTTTTTACCCATAGATGGACCGAAGACCCCCTTTCGTCTTTTGTCCACTTTAGACATTATGATGTCTTGTGTCTGAAATCAGATAGAAACATTAAGACCACAGGTTACTGATAACAATAGCATGAGAAAGAAAGAAGAATGAAAGAAAGAAAGAAAGAAAAATATGTTTATTTCGTAGGACTAATCACTCAAAATCGTACAGTCTTATAAGCTAGGTGACTCTATTGCCTGTTCTAAAACAACTACCTACAACAGGGAAAGAATCAGGCAAGAACCTGGTGGTTTCTATCTTTTTTTAAAGCGATTAACAATCTAAATAGTCAAGCTTCAGTGAGAATATTTATGTAACCTGGTTAGCAGTGGTCCTCGCGGAGAAGTTGATGGTATTAGTGATGTACCTCTCCTTGGGCAGGGAGAGGAAGAAGTTGAGGACCAATGAGGACTTGCCGGTGCCGGTGGGGCCCACCAGCAGGATGGGGATCTTGGACTTCACCATCTTGGAGACGAAGTAGCGGAGGCACGCGTTCTCGTTCGTTAGGATTATGAGGTCGTTCACCTGGACGTACTTACATTTTTAGAATAGAATATAATAGAAAAATATCATCTTACTGATAGTTTCGAGCTGCGACACTAGGGCTTCGTGGCCGAGTGGTAAGGCAGTCCGGCTTGAGGACGATCGCTTGTATCTCGATGGTTCGAAACCCGTCGAAGACCAAAACTTTTAGTTAGATGTTTTTATTTATAATTGAAATTGACATATAAATCCTATCCTACTTCCTACCTTCGTGGCCGAGTGGTAAGGCAGTCCGGCTTGAGGACGATCGCTTGTATCTCGATGGTTCGAAACCCGTCGAAGACCAAAACTTTTAGTTAGATGTTTTTATTTATAATTGAAATTGACATATAAATCCTATCCTACTTCCTACTATCCTACTATAATATTATAAATGTGAAAGTTTGTGAGAATGTATGTATGTATGTTTGTTATTCTTTCACGCAAAAACGGCTGGACCGATTTGGTTGAAACTTGGTATGTAGATAGGTGATACCCTGGATTAACACATAGGCTACTTTTTATCCCGATAATCCCGCGGGAACGGGACTTACGCGGGTAAAACCGCGGGGCGCAGCTAGTTATAAATAAGTGGCGGAAGCGAAGAGAGGCCTATACCCAGCAGTGGGATGAGAAGGGCTGATGATGATAATTGAAATACCTAAGTGTGGCTTAACACTAAGAAAACTAAAATATTTATTTTGACACTGAGACCCTGAATCGGTCTTTGAAAACAAATTAGTTAAAGACCTTTCAGATAAATTAAAACAATATAAAGCAACGCCTGAAAAACCCTAGCAGGAGCAAGACAAAAACGTAATATCAATTATCATTCCCCTGCCCTTGTCCCACACTAGGTGGGGTCGGCACAGCATGTCTTCTTCTTCCATTCATAAAAAAAAACAAAACAAATAATCATAATATCAATGTCTAAAAAATAAGTCTTACTTTCGCAGTAGCAGGCAGAGGGACCTCCTTCTCCAGATCGACCCAGGGTATCCAGGTGCCATTGTTCCTCTTATCGTAGACGAAGTCGAAGACGGTATCCTTGTCTTGGAAGAGCTGGTTCTTCGTGAGCTTGAAGGACTTGGGCTTCGGGTAATTTGCGTTGTTCCCTTCGAGAAGCTTCCGGAAGAACAAGTCGAAACTTTTACGACTGTCACCTGGAATTTCAAATACACTTGGAAGACTACGGTGAAATTCAAGCGTAGGCATACTAAGGCTCGTATTCAAAGACTTCACTTAAACTTGAGTCTACGTTTAAGCATCGATTTTTGACTGTTTTCTATGAAAACTGGCTTGCGACACGATTTACGCTTGAGTATAGTCTCTGTATACACGCCTAAAACAATGTGTGTTCACTGCAACTAAAGCTATTTAGCTATTTTATAAGCGTTTCAATTCAAGTGGCAAAATGAGAATGATAGTATAGTAGTAGTATAGTATGAGAGTATGATAGTTTACCAGTGAGCGTGGCACATAATCCCCACAGCAGCGCAAACACGAAGGTGCACTGCAGCCACACCGTGCTCACCTGCGTCTCGCCTTCCAGCAGGCAGGTCAGCAGGCGAGTGAACGACTGGATAACACAACATAATACATATTATCACATAGACGATCCTCTGTGGCGCAGCGGGCAAAGGCTCGGTTGCGGGTTCGATCCCCGCTACGGGACAAATGTTTGTATATTTGTTTCGTGTCTGGGTGTTTTATATCTATAAATATGTATGTATTTACAAAAAAAAATGTATCTAAGTGTTATATAGTCATCTGGTTGCCATAACACAAGCATTGGGTTGCTTAGCTTGGGACTAGATGATAGATAGATAGATAGATAGATAAACATTTAAAGATAGATGACGTTGTGTGGAATGTCCAAGGATATTTATTTAGGTACGTGTTGTATGATACTCACATAGAACTGGTGTATCTCCCCAACATAAGAGAAGTGGTGACACTTGACCAGCTGGAACTCGAAGATGGGCGGCACCAGCCACTCGATCAGCTCCTGGATCAGCTCGAACTGCTCCGGGATCAGCTTCTTGCTGAGGTGCGTGTTGTACGACTCAAGGAATGCGCGCCATCCTGGTGGGAAACATTTATTCCAGGGATGGGACAAATGTTTGCATGTTCTGCAGACATTTGATATGGTCTTGGAGTTTTTCTATCTATAACTAGCTGCGCCCCGCGGTTTCACTCGCGTAAGTCCCGTTCCCGCAGGAATATCGGGATAAATAGTAGCCTATGTCAATCAGTCGCCATCCCTTCCAGTATCACCACTCGAAAAATCACGTCAATTGGTCGCCCGTTATGCCATGAAAGACGGACAAACAGACAGACAGACACACTCTTTCCCTTTTATAATATTAAGTATGGATAGGTATCTAGAATCAGAGTGTATCCTCACCGAGTTGTTCGGGTTCCATGTAGATCATGCCGCAGCGGGAGACGGTGGCCGGAGACGCGAACTCCAGGTCCGCCGGCTCGAAGATCAAGTTCATCTTGTTCGTCATCTACACACAAATCTTTAAACTTAGTTTGTATAATTTTTATATAATATAAACACTTCATCATCATCATCATCCACAGCCTATAGGCACCCACTGCTGGGTATAGGCATCCTTCGTAAACGCCACAAAACTCAATCCCGTGCCATGCCAAGCCAGGAATTGCCCGCAACTTGTCTCAAGTCGTCAGCCCATCGCGCCAACAGGAATAAACACTTACAACAAGATATTTTAAAAATTATTATAAATAAATAAAGAAATGTTGAGTTGAAGTTATTAAATTTGACAATAAAGACAATATAACCTGTATAATCTCCCCACTCATGAGGCACAGCTTCTTGTTGTCATCGAGCACTGTGTTCATGTTCTCTATCCACACTGCGTCGACGGGACCGTCGAACAGAATCCACTTGCGATCGCGCGTTATAGACATGGCGTACTCGCGGAACGCTATGGCTAGCACACCGTCTGACCTGGGGTTAAAACATATTTACAGACACAAGAAACATGTCGCAGCTAGAAAATGGATTTGGAATTGAATAACAAAGAGCCTTTTATGCACGTCACGCATTTGGCCACAAAATATGCCAGTTCGCAGGCGGCGGCGCAGCATCTGCTAGAGGTAGTGCTTCCGGGGCACCCAACGTGTTAAAGACTCCATCACTAGAATTAGCCAACTAACTTACCACTCATGAGAAGCCGGGTCGAAGCATCCATACAACTGTCCCATAGTGATCGCCTTCGGGTTTATGATTCTATAGATGGCTCCGAACTCCTTGTGCCTCGGAGGCGGCTTCATCAGCTGCAGCGCTCGAAGGGAGTCCGCTAGAGACTGGTAGGCCTGCGTCTTGCCGCCCATCGGAGGACCCACCACCATGAAGCCGTGACGGACCAGCATCATCTCGTAAATCTAGAGATACCAGAATATATTGAGATTCAATAAAATAATGGTACTGGGTGACTCATGCATGACGCACAATCGTAATACCCAGTAGTACCCAATTCAAAAGAAGGTTTTTTTTGGGAGATTTGGCACTTTGAAATCGACTGTAGCGCCACATTGGCGTTGAATTCCGCAGATATGGGTGAACTAATTGATTTTGTAACAACTTTTTATGACCCGTGCGCAAACATACCTTCTCCTGTCAATAGAGTCACCTAGCTTATAAGACTGTACATTATTAAGTGATCCTGGATATCCTACAGGAATAAGGCTCTTTCTTTCATAATGATGTACCTGTATGATCTTCTCCAGATACCAGTCAGTGGGCTGGAGGTTTCTCTTGTCCATCTCCTTGTTGATGCAGCGCAGCAGCTCGGCGCGGTCCGGCTGAGGGACCTCCACGCCGGGGAACAGGTCAGAGTATATGCCCATGAAGAGGGGCACATCCTGGGGGGACATTGCTTTTGATACATTGCTTTGAGGGAGGCCTATACCCAACAGTGGGTGAATTCGGGCTATGAATGAATGAATGAATGAATGGTCGGAGTATTACTCCCATGGGCATATGCCCATGAAGAGGGGCACATCCTGGGGGACACATTGCTTTTGATACTTCATATTTGGACTATCATTTTGACGAATTCCGAGCGTAGGTGAACGTCTGCCTTAATTAGGACGCAAAGGTAGGCCATCATTTTGAGCTATAAGCGCAGGTAAACGCCCGCCTTAGGACGCGAAGGTGTTGGTGTAGGCCCTACTAGGGAGTTGCGTTGGGACAGGCAATGGAATCACCTAGCTTCTAGAGTATAAGACTGTGTCGATGTGATCCTTAAGGTACCTATTCCAGTCATCTACCATAACACAAACATTAAGTTGCGAGTTGTTGTTTTGCGGTTGCTAGAACCTGTGGAATGATTATGGTCAAAACATTGCTAAACGTTTGAATCATCTGAAGAAGTTAATATATTTTCGACTCAATTTTTAATTATCTACTTTGAATCTGCAAATAAACAGAAACTTGTTATCCTATTAATAAGCAAGTAGATTCAGTAGTTGCCTTACTCACCTGTGACAGAAACTTGGCCATATTAACATCAATAATGGCCCTCAACACCAGCTGTGCCTCGTCTTTATCGGGATAGTTCTTCTTGAGCGCACCAGCGGCTAGCAGCACCGACTTGACGGCGCGCATGCCGTAGTCGTAGTGATTCTGAGAGGATAGCTGCTCGGAGCACAGCTTGTAGGCTTGCACTATCTTGCGAGCTAAGCTATAAAAAGGATAGCATAGTGGTTGAGAATGTTTTCTAAATGATGAAACATAATACAAATACTAGATAAATTATACTTTCAGTAGGATTAAGATTTGTTAAAAGAAATTGGTTTAAATGTAGTGTTACAGAACATGTCTCAAACATGAATGGTTTATAGGTACGAGTAAAGTCTCGAATAGAGGTTTCTAGTAGCGTCGATGGGCTTGCAACCTGTCCTTGTGTTTCAAATAAAAACAGTATTAAAAAGATCATAACTTTTTAAATAACATAATGTAGAAAGTAATGTATTAAAACGAAGATGAACAAGTCAAGAACTAATAACATAATGTAAAAGAAAGTAGATATTTACGGTCCAGCGCATACGAAGCCGTTGGAGTAGAGCGTGATCTCGCCGATCATAGCGTAGTCCGGCACCATCATGGCCACCGTACGGAACAACACCTTCAGGTTGTCTGGCAGCTCTGTACGACCCGCGTACCTGGAATTATTAGAATAGAATAGAAATAAGTTTTATTTTCCATAAACACACATGAATTGACATAAATATTTACAATCGAGTGGCAGGAAAATAAGGCAACCCCTCAGCATGGTGCTTCAGCAGCACTATGGCTGATGAAGCGCTGGTTTTCAGTGCAAGACAATTATATAAAACTAGTAGCACGGTACGTCCCGGCTTCGCACGGGTGTACTAATTAAACTACCGGCATAAAGTATAGCCTATATATTGTTATATATAGTTTGTATAGAAGGTCATATTCAAGAGATACCCAGGATTCATGGTGATGAAGACTGAACATGTGGGGTTCAGACTGATCTCCGTGCCCTCGAAGACGAAGCGCTTCTCCCTGCGCAGGATCGCGAGCTGGATGGAGAGGATCTGCTGGGCCACCACCGAGAGCACCTCCAGCTCGATCCGGTTGAACTCGTCGAAGCACGCCCACGCGCCTGATTGGGCCAGGCCCTGTAGACGTTGAATAAAATAATAATATATCTTTGGATATAAATAAATAATAAATATCCTTCCATACAATATGTGTTATGGTAACCAGATGACTGATAATACTAAGATATATTTTTTTTTGTAAATACATACACATTATAGATAGAATACACCCAGACACGGAACAAATATCTGCAGAACATACAAACATTTGTCCCGTGACGGGCATCGAACCTGTAACCTTTGCATCTCAGGCGGGCCTTCGTGCTGCGCTAGAGGTCGCTAGAGGTCGTCGAATATGAAAAACATGAAACGTGGTCGGTAAATACCTAAGTAAGTGGAATGCCTCATTTAAACATAAACGAAGTAGTTTCAGATATAAATACATAATCATCTAAACTACATAATTATTGAATGAAATAAGGTACAGTCAGCGTCAAATTGAGTGTCTAGAGTAGTCAAAATGATCTGCAAAACATAGAACCATTGTGGTATACGCAGTTCGAATAATTATAATTATTGAATTGTTGTCAGCATCCAAGGTGTTCAAAATATATTTCTACTGATTGTTTCATATTTACCTATATATAAGCATGCAGCGTGTTCAGAGCATAACCATACTGCATAGCGTGGTTTTATTTTGACTACTCTAGACGCCCACATGAATTTGACGCTGACTGTACCTATAGTTGTACACTAAACATTCGATACTTAACTATTTAGTTTTATACAATTTAGTTTGTTTATTTTCCTTTTAGAACCATTTTAACATCCGCTGTGTCATGATGAGCCGATACTTTATCACACTTCAGAGTCTGTATAATCTCATAATCTTATCGGACTCTCACGTAACAATATATAAAACTCTACGGAGATATTACTGTCACAAATCTAATCATGGCTCCATGGAGCATCGCTATCTTGCTCTGCGTCTTCGCAGCCGCACTCTCCAAGGATCTGAAGACGAGCGACCAGGCTAAGGAGGAGCTAGAAAAGTACATCGCCGATAAACGGTCAGAGATCAATCCACGCTACAGGCTGCACTACCATGTAGCCCCTCCAGTCGGCTGGATGAACGACCCCAACGGATTCTCTTTCTACAAAGGAGAATACCATATCTTCTACCAGTTCTACCCGTACGACGCAGTCTGGGGTCCCATGCACTGGGGCCACTCCTCCAGCCCCGACTTGATCAACTGGAAGACGCTGCCCACAGCACTCCTGCCTGAACAAGAGATGTGCTTCTCCGGTAGTGCTGTTGTCGACGGAGATACTATGGTTCTCATGTACACAGCGCACGAGATCACAGATAGTGAACCTTACTTCAACGAGACTCAGTATTTAGCTTTCAGCGAAGATGGAGTAAATTTCAACAAGTATGAAGGGAACCCTGTATTACCGGCGGCTCCAAACTTCGCCCCAGACTTCCGGGACCCTAAAGTTTGGAAACACGGAGATCATTGGTACGTCGTTCTCGGCAGCATGACCGACGACAGGAGAGGAAGTGCGTTGCTGTACAGATCGCTGGATCTTATCGAGTGGGAGTTCTTGCGAGTCCTCGCTGAGTCGAGCGGAGATCTAGGCTTCGTGTGGGAGTGTCCAGACTTTTTTGAATTAGACGGAAAATATGTCCTACTTTGGTCGCCCGAGGGAATGGAACCAGTTGGCGAGAGGTACAAGAATCTTAAGCAGTTGGGCTACATCATTGGAAACTTCAACTATGAGAACTTTGAGTTTGTCCAAGAGACACCTTTTCAGGAGTTTGATTTCGGTCACAACTTATACGCTGCTCAGAGCATGGAGAAAGACGGCAAGAGGTATGTGGTCGCGTGGTTCAACATGTGGGACGATCCGTACCCTGAGCAGGTTGACGGCTGGTCGGGAGCGTTAACCATAGTCAGAGAATTGACCCTAGTTGGAGATAAAGTTCTGCAGAAACCTTTGGATGGAATGACTTCTTTGAGAGAACAAACGGTTTTTACTGGGCAGTTGGAACCAAAACAAGTCGTACAACTAGACCAGACTGGAGATATCATCATCAATGGTGACTTAAATAATAAAATCGAGCTACTTATTGAAGGCACCAGGGGTGGAGACCATGTGCTGCTGAAATGGGACCCTAATGTTCGTAAGGTGGTTATGGACAGATCCGGGGAAGTCAGGCAGGTGGAATGGTCACCCATCGGTTCTCACTCATGGAGGCTGTTCCTTGACGCGAGCTCGTTTGAGCTGTTCTGCGGTGAAGGCGAGGTTGTCTTCAGCAGCAGAGTATACCCTGATGGAGAATGGAAGCTGACGAACGGGGGTCAGCAACCTCTAAATGTGGAAGCCTACAAGCTGAGACGAAGTGTTCCTTTATAAAATAAAATGTATTTTCCTCAATCAAGAAAATCTCACTGTAGGTGCTTTGTTAAGCTATTTTTCATCTATAATTTTGTAAACATCATATCAAACTGCTACAGGAAGAAAATAACTGGCTTTAAAAACTGGAATGGATAATTTTATTTTTAAGTTACGAATAAACTAATCGCTGTAAAACAAAGTATTTTTTTCATCTGTAATCTAAAACAGTATTTATTCTGGAAAACACAGAGCACAGACGAACATCACAGCAGGAGGACAAAAAAAGGTAATACAATAGAAATACATTTCATAGAAATTAAGTTAAAAGGATTGCTTTACAGAGAAAACTCTTCTTCTTCTTCCTGCCCTTATCACATCTAAATAAAATAGTTTTGACTTATTTTGGAAATTACTGAACACAAACAGGAGGACAAATGAAGGTAATAATGAAGGCAATAGAAATTAAGTTATAAGGGTTCATTGACATAGAAAACTCATCAAAAAAATTCACAAACCTTAAAGAACTTCCCGAGCGCCTTATAGTCGAGTCCGTCAGAGCAGTTAAAGACGACGCACTTCTTAGCGACGGCCTTGGCTAAGTCCTTAGTGGTCTCCGTCTTACCGGTGCCGGCGGGACCCTCGGGCGCGCCGCCCAGGTTCAACTTCAGAGCACTCATGAGTGTCCTGTTTCATAAATGATAAGCTATATTTACAAAGAAGTATTTCAGAAAATCAACTGCGAACTGGACGCTTTATTAAGTAATGAAAAAATCGAGAGTCGGACTTGATCACGCAGAGTTCCGTACCATTCTGTGAATATTTTATATCAGTGAGCGGCGTACTAACAAGCCAGCCTATGTTCCCCAGGTATTCGAACCCGTGTCTTGCTTGAGACTGTGCATGGTAGGTACACTTCATTTGTAATCATGTACTAGATTATCATCTTGTTGTCCCGTTTTTACCCTTCGAAACCCTAAGCAAAAGCAGAAATCAGTAGATACGGAACCTTAAAAGCATACCTTATGCAGTAATATCAGTGGGTACGGAACCCTAAAACCATACCTTGTTGCGGGTTCGATCCCCGCTACGGGACAAATGTTTGTATGTTCTGCAGATATTTGTTCCGTGTCTGGGTGTTTTCTATCTATAACATGTATGTATTTACAAAAAAAAAAAGTATCTATGTATTATATCAGTCATCTGGTTACCATAACACAAGCATTAAGTTGCTTAGCTTGGGACTAGATGACGCTGTGTGAAATGTCCAAAGATATTTATTATTATTATTATTATTATTATACCTAAAGCACCGATCAGTGGGTACCTAACCCTTACAACATACCTATAGCAGCGGTACTGAACCCTAAAACCATAATATACCTAAAGCAGCGATCAGTAGATACGAAACTCTAAAACCATATCAGTAATATCAGTGGGTACACAACAGTAAATACGAACCTAAAGCATCGATCAGTGAGCGGCGTGGCAACAAGCCGTCCTATATTCCCGAGGTATTCGAACCCGTACTCGACCTCGGTAGTGATCATGGCGCACATCATGCGGTCGCCGCGCCAGTAGTAGCGCAGCTGGGAGATCCAGTTGAAGTCTGATGTGTCCAGGATGTTGCGGGATACCATCTCTTCCAGGATCGACCGGCCTGGAAAAAGAGATGAAGGTATAAATCGCCACAAGTAAAAATAACGAAAAAGCTGCGCAATAGGCGACTTTAAGGTCGGATTGGTGGAAGGGTGACGCGGCGCACTTCACACCATTGATTTAGCGCATGCTATTGGTTCGTGAGCGAGTGAGCTATGCGCAAAGATACCCCCTCCCGTTCCCCTCATCGTTCTTTTTACGTGGCGGTAGGTACACCAGCATGGTGATCTGCTCCGTGAAACGTACAACGGAAGATACCTCCTTCCGTTCTACGCTCCACGGAACAGATGAAAAGGATGACTGCTTCAACGAGCGCGGTAAATATCAGAGTTGTTTGTGCTCCACCATCCTTATAAATAAAGAAAGGACCAATCCAGCGCAGCATATGCCAATGCAGTTTGTGGTCTATCCTTCTATACTTCATGTCTTGGATCGAGCTAACAGGAACAAAAATAAACGCACGTGATTGGTCGTCGAAAATAATTATCTTTCTCGTCATTGGCTAGATTGTCAAATCAATTGTCAGTTGTCAAATCTAGCCATCACGAGAATAAACAATTATTTTCGACGACCAATCACGTGCGCTTATTTTCCTTCCTATTAGCTCGTTTCAAGAAATGAAGTATAGACATGTTGTGTTGTATACCGTGCACATCCAGCACTATAAGCGCCTCCACAGTGATCCTGTTCCCGGGCTCCAACTCTCCCTGCACCAGGTACACCAGGCCGGTGATCTGTTCCGTGGAGCGGAGCACCAGGTCGGGGAGAGAGAAGGTGGTGATGGCTTCCGTCGCCTGGGGAATAACATAGGAAGTTACAGTCTTACCGCCAGTCTCAATAACCTATCTATCTTTCATTTTGCTTACTGCTGGTAGATATTTGTCATTACTTTCACACAAAATGTGACAAATACCCAACGACAGTAAGCAAATCCAGAGATAGATAGGTTATTGAGACTGGACGTTATTATCCAATCGGACGTTATTATCCAATCTTATCTATTATTTGGGACGTTATTATCCAATCGGACGTTATTATCCAATCTTATCTATTATTTGCTTTTGCTTACTGACGGCTTGAGGACGATTGCTTGTATCTCGCGGGTTCGAATCCCGTCTAAGCCCAAAGTTTTAGTAAGATTTTTCACTATTAAATGGGTAGTTATTTGTCATTGAAGTATGGAAGTTGTATAAAATATCTGGCAGCAGTAAACTAAACAGTAATGAGTTTTCATCAGATACCTCAGTGGTATACTGCACACAGGAGCCAGCCTGCACAATCTGCCCGGGCCAGGCGAGAACCCACTCCTCGCGCACGCTCACCGGGTACGCGGTGATGGCCTCCGAAGCCACGTCGCGGAGGGAGACCATCATCTGGTGCTCCAGCTGCTGCAGCCAACGTTCTACCATGCCCTGTGGGATATAAATAATATAAGATGCATTTTGCGCATGAGAAACGAAAGCTGTTGTAGCGGACAGTGTATTTCGATGGTCACACTAATATTATTGAAGAAACTACATAATTATTATTATAAAGAAAAAAGTTTGTGTGAAACTGAAATAAAAACACAAAACAAAGTGTGAATGTTGTACTCCTTCACGCTCAAACGGCTGGACGGATTTAAATGAACTTTGGTACCAGGATAACTTATATCCTGACTTGAACACATAGGCTACTTGATCTAGGTATTTCCACGAGAACGGAAACTATTCATAATACCACGGCGCTAGTAATCAAGAAAATCGCTTTTGATGCCACAGCATCATTGAAGGAAATTTGACTCCACCTAAGTGGAGATTGGTGGAGAGCGGTGCTGAGCAAGAATTGACCAATCAATATGCGCTTCGATCTTACGTGTGACTTGCGATTGGTCAATTTTTGCGCCGCTTCTCGGTGGAGTGGGGCCAACCAATACTTATCATACCTTAGCATCAGCAGGCTGTATAGAACTGGATAGCTTGACAACTTCACCCTCGGATGAGATCATGCCGATGATTTCCTTATTCACGTTGAAGTCGAGCGTGTAGATGCCTTCGAAGCACTTCTTGAGGTGAGGCTGCACTCGCATCGGGTCCTTCGTCTCTGATAGGATCTCGAGCAACTCGTCGTTGGATAGGAAGAAGAATCTACGAGAAGGAAATAAAGAAATATCCTTGGACATTCCACACAGCGTCATCTAGTCCCAAGCTAAGCAACTGAATGCTTGTGTTATGGTAACTAGATGACTGATATAATACATAGACACAATATTTTTTTTGTAAATACATACATATTATAGATAGAAAACACCCAGACACGGAACAAATATCTGCAGAACATACAAACATTTGTCCCGTAGCGGGGATCGAACCCGCAACCTCGGCGTCTCAGCAGCAGCGTTCCCCCAACTGCGCTTTTATTATGAATAAAAAGGGTACATCGATTTTAATGTTGAATAAGTCGTTATGCTATGACTGTGGCCTTTGGACGGCTTATAAACCTCGTCACCAGAGTTAGCCACTTACTCATACGAACGAACGAATGTTGAATAACGGTTAGGAGTAAAACATACCTGAAGATAGTCTGTTTATGTAACACTAGCAGCACGTCCCAGCTTTGCACGGGTGTACTAATAAAACTACCGACATAAAATTTAGCCTATAACCTTCCCAACAGTCCATTCTACACATCAGTGAAAGAATTTTTAAAATCGGCTGTTTAGTTTCGGAGATTACCTCCGTCAAACAAACAAACTTTACCTCTTTATAATATTAGTATAGATACGAACCTCGGGAAGAACAGCCTCTTCTTCTCCAAGTAATCATTGAGCCCTCTCTGTATATCATCCAGCAGCGCATTACTATACTTCAACTTCTTCAGAAGTCCAGGGAAGTCTGTAGCCTTCAGCACCATGGGATCCTTCTGCGTGGCGGTCATTATGGTCTTCCATTCCTTATCGACGTCGCGGAAGTTGCGCGCTTCCGTAGGCATCTGACGCATTATGTCTTCAGAGGAGAATATAGGCTCGAGGTACATCCAGGTCGCTTGGCACTGCGAGGATGAAGTAAATTATTGTTAATTACAAAACAAAAACTCAGGTCTTTACATCTATACTATACTTCATTTATTGAAACGAGCTAATAGGTAGGAACAAAAATAAACACACGCGATTGGTCGTCGAAAATAATTATCTTTCTCGTGATTGGATAGATTGTCAAATCTATTGTCAATTGTCAAATCTAGCCAATCAAGAAAAAGAGGACGACCAATCACGTGCGTTTATTTATCTTCCTATTAGCTCGCTTCAAGAAATGAAGTATAGATTACCTATTTACACAGCGTCAGGAAGCAATCTTTGCCTTCACTTATACTTATTTATTTATTTTTTTATATCCACAGAAATTATAATGGTTAATAAGTGTAGGATTGACTAGCCGCGGGTTTCCTCAAGATGTTTTCCTTCGCCGTTTAGAGACCGTGGTAATGCGCATATTATTTTTTTGCAACGAAGACTCTATTGATACACGACCGGATTCGAACCCAGGACCTTCGGATCAAAAGTCATTGAGATCATTTACCTCTGTTCCTTCCTGTAGGGAGTTGTATTGGAACAGGCAATAGATAGAGTCACCTAGCTTATAAGACTGTACATTTTTAAGTGCTCCTTAAGGTCCTACGAAATAAACATAATTATTTTTCTTTCTTTCTTTCTTTACTATTTGTATTGACACTCACTATAAGCCACTGGTCCAGTATATCCTGCATGGAGATGAGTTTTTCCTCCCAAGCCACCATGTCTGCTTCAAACGCCTTCACATACGGCGAGCCTCTCATCGTCTGCGCCTTCAGAATGTGGTCGTCCAGCTGTTGTTGGACGTCATCCAGCCCTGTCAGGATTCCTACACCTGTATCCCTGGAGAACAGAATAACAATTTAAACCCCTCAGTTTGAATGATAAAATTGAGCCAACTGATGGACAATAGGCTATGGGCCTACTCATGATGATGAGTAGGTAAAAGAAAATTCTATGAAGTTTGGTGTTCTAGTCTAATATGATTTAATTACTTATTCCTATCTTGATAAGGTAGGTAGACAAGCAAGTATATTTAGGTACCTATATCCATCATAGACATGTTGATAAATTAAATCAATATCTATATTTAATTATTTATAAATTCTTATCAAGATTAAAAATAATAAACGTATAGGTTATTTAATATAACGTGGGATGAAGCTGGCGATCGCAATGCTTGGAAACTAATGGGGGAGACCTTTGCTCAGCAGTGGGACAGTATAGGTTAAGAAAAAAAAAAAAAAAAAAAATAGGTTATTTCACTTTAAAAACCATCGCGAGTTGTACTAGATATTATTATAATCACATGCGAAATTACATCGACGATACTGAATATCCATGTGATTATAATAATGTATAGGTTATTTTTAAACATGACATAGCAGACATAGTAAGAAAGTTTGCAGGTAACCAAATGATAAATGAGCTTACCTATAAGGCATAACCTCAAACTTGACTCCCACCCACTCCTCCTTCATCTTATTCAAGGCCTTCTCAAGAGAGTACTCCTTCGAAGCGTACTGTTCAATCTCCTCTAATTGAGTGGCGAAAACATGGACCCCCTGTTCCACCATGTCGGCTAACGACGTCTCTGGATCGTGGATCACTTCGGTACCTGTGAGCTCGCTGATTTTAGCCCAGTGACGATCACGCATACCCTTTGAGAAACAAAGACTAGAATTAAAATCATCATCAGCACGTGCAGCCCGTCTCATCCCACAGCTGGGCATATGTCTCTCTTCGCACAAGCGAAGAGAGCATAAGTTGGTACAAGCCAACCCTTTCTATAGTGTGCCAGTCTGACCCATATACGCCCTGCTGGGAAATTGTTGAGATGGAATAGGCTTGCCTATCACCTAATCATCTTAGCTTAGCCGGCCACATCCACAGAAAGATGATTAATACGTGTGAAGCTGACTGGCTACGGGTTAAATCATGATGTTTTCCTTCACCGATTAGAACTCGTGATAATGCGCATTTAAATAATTCACAGCGAAAAATCTATTATTGCACGCCTGGATTCGATTCCACGGCCTTCGGATCGGAAGTCGAAGTACCAATCCACTTGATAATAGAGTCTTTGCAATAGAGTCACCTAGCTTCTAAGACTGTACGTTTTTGAGCGATCCTTGAGGTCATACGAAATAAACATATTTTTCTTTCTTTCTTTCTTTCTTTCATGGCCAACACGGCACACAAGGATAGGTCAGCTACAATCAATAAAGTATTACTAAGAGCTCATACACACGAGCGGCACGATGTCGACGGCAGATGCAACTTCAGCCGTCGACACCCGTCAACGGCAGCCGCCGACGCGTCGACGGCAGCCGTCGACCAATAGCGTCGCTTGCAGTTGTTTGTGTTTGTAGCGTGCCGCGTCCGCCATTTTGTCAGTGGACTGCACATAGTCCAGGAGTGCGCACGCGTTAATTCGTAAAAGTGGATAAAGCGTAAAAAAATGTCCATCTTGTTCTCTATTCATTAATATTTCTAAAACCCACGCACGTGTTTTTGTTTTTCGTTTTTGTCGACGTTGACGGAGTAAAAGCAATAACAGTGTTTCTTCTTCGGAATTCATTTTGCAACTGGCTCCTGTACAAAGAGAGTCGACGTTGGCTGCCGCAGAGCTTCGATGTTGACAAGTCAACGGCAGCCGTCGACACGTCGACGGCTGCCGTCGACGCGTCGGCGGCTGCCGTTGACGGGTGTCGACGGCTGAAGTTGCATCTGCCGTCGACATCGTGCCGCTCGTGTGTATGAGCTCTTAGATCACTAATAAACTTAAATCACTTAATTGATACCAAATGATAATAATTATGCAAATAAACAATTATTGGAAGCTACTATTGATTTATAGATAAAAAACCGCTCAATTACAATTTATATCATAAATAAATATTGATAACAAAATTATCATCCGAGCAATTTGTTTTGCATTTAATGTTTGAACACGCAGATATCATAATACGTATTGTTTTCGGTAACTACATAAGACATTTTAAAGTTAAAAAAGAGGGACGACCTCTGTGGCACCATGTATAGTCCCATAATGAAAGGTTGACCAGTTTCTTATTCGATTTCCAATGCTAACTTTTTAAACTGCATTCCTACTAGACAAGAGTGTGTGTCTGTCAAATGATTAAACCTAGCAAGCAATAACAGATCTTATGGTGGTCAACCTTTTCATTCCGCGACTGTACTTGAACATCTGCTTGTTGAGCTTGTGCAAAATTTACGCCTTTACATCCTCAGAACCTATCCCTCTTAGAGCGAGGCCCCATTAGTGCGTTGCGCTGCGTTGCGTCGTAAAAAATATATGGAAACCGTCGCAGCGTCCGTCGTCGCTGCGACGGTTTCCATATATTTTTTACGACGCAACGCAGCGCAACGCACTAATGGGGCCTCGCTCTTACAGCTTGCAGTTTTTTAGTGCCACATGGAAGAAAAAGACATATTGGGACGACACCCTTACCGTGGGATAAGGGCAGAAGAATGATGTCAAAGTATCTTAATGTCGCCGTGTTTAGTGTTGCTAAAAAAAACTGCTGTGTGTGTGACTTGAGTATGCTTAAGCTGGAAGTTGGTACAATTCTCTAACTAAAGTGTTGCAAAACTCACCTTATTGCAAATAGCACAGAGCACAGGCAGCAAGACCTTGAACTTCTCCACTTTGTTTCGCACCATGTCTGCTATCCGCTTAGCGCCAGGATACTCAAACATCTGCTTCCCGAGCTTGTATAGCAGCTTCCACCATGCTTCCACGTCCTCGGAGATCTGTTCCGCGTCCAGGCCCAGGAAGGGACCGTGGTACCTGGTTATGAATGGTAGTCATTTTAGTGAGGAATAAAAGAGGTATCTGCCAAGCCACCACACATCACCAGTTTACTACAGGCATCGTAGATCAGCGCGGGAACAGAATGCCCAGTTTGACAAGTTAATTTCTTAAGCGGTGGACAGACAGAAAAGACCTAAAACACACAACAACAGACAGGTCCTCAAAATCATAAAGTCACGACGACACTCCGTCTGCACCTTTTCTTACGTCTTTTCTGTCTGTCGGCCTCTGAGTCTGCTGCTTCTTAGTCGAAATCCGAGAGGGACGATAAATCAATATATATCTTATGAAAGAGTGAGAAAGCGCGATTGACAAGTTAATTTTGTACTAACAAGCAAAGCAGCAGTTTTAAAAGCTAAAAATAACCTAAGCAATAAACCAATTCGTCTTAAATGACGTATAAAAGTAATTAGGTACGGTAAGTAAGTTATCATTGATAGCCAAAATGTAAACCTACCACTTCTCATATCCGTCGTAGAAGTCGAAGGCCGTATGCCACAACTTATGAAAGGGCTCCACACCGGCCAGCATGGTTTGAAGGCTGAAGTACACCGACACCTCCTGGTCTAATAACACCTCCTCGTTTATTATGTCTTCGGCCTCGTGTTTATCGTCCTGGGAGCAGATTATAATAACTTGGCTAGATGTGTTAGCGGATATGGCTTCGTATATACCTATATAACCCTAAAAATATTATATTTGGCGACGCCACTAATTGTCTTTTTTAAACTTAAGTGTTCAGAACACATTTTATAAACTATATCAAAGGTATTTAAACGTCGACACGTCGGGATAAATAGTTGGACGCCATAAATACCATATAGTTACAACAAAATGAACTCACCACCAGATTATTATTGATCTCATCGACCTTCCCCACCACCTCCTTCAGTAGATCCAGGTTCAGCAGCGGGGGGTCGAACCTGCGGAACAGCTCCAAGTCCTTCTCGTGCTTCTTCAGCTTCTCCTCGAAGATGGCCTTGCGCGAGCGCAGCTTGTCCTCGGCCATCGACTTCTTAGTCGTGAGGGTCTTGAGGGTGAGGTCGATCGTCTCCTCCATGTCGAGGGGCCAGAGGAACACGCGCGTGTTCAGGTTTATGTCCTCGACTGGATTGAGGAAGTCAGAATGACGACGTTGATGTTTTTTAAAAATGTCATTGTGGAAGTTGGAATGATGATGGTGACGTTTTTGAAAATGTATAGTAAACCATTGATAACTATTTATGCGAAGACGTATATATATAGTTCATTGAAATGTAATCTGTCTTTTTTTTAAGAATAAGTTTATTCCCAAAGTATCCCTTCGAAATTATGAAAAGAATGCACCTCGATCGTACAGGAAATTCCCTTACGAAATCGAAGTTAATTTTGCTTAAAAAATCTACAACTTCCTTACAGTGTGACGACCTCGGTGGCGCCGTGGACGAAAGCCCGGCTGAGACGCGGGGGTCGCGGGTTCGATACCATAACACAAGCATTAAGTTGCTTAGCTTGGGACTGGATGACGCTGTGTGGAATGTCCAAGGATATTTATTATTATTATTATTTTATTAGTGTATACTCACAGCTAAGATGCGCATGGTTCATGAGAAAGATGACGTATTCTGCTGTGGTTCTTGACTTCTCTTTGAGATCAAACATGGCGCAGTCGCGACACTCTGTTATATAGTTGATGAGGTCTACAAGTTGCGCTGTCGTCTCCGGACTTTCAGAGGAGCGGGCGGCCATCTCCTCGTACACGTTGCAGATGCTAGATGAAAGAGAAAATGAGAGAGAGAGAGAGAGAGAGATGGAAAGAAAGAAAGAAAAATAAGATAATTTACATTATATAGGTAAGACTTTAGGAATCACATTGAGTCTTACATACTAAGTGCTATGGCTTGTCCCCACGCAAATTTTTTTAAACTTTTTAAGATAGGAATCATTTATGGGATATACAGAAATAGATATAGGAATTTAGATGATGTTTCCGATAATTATAATGCACTCACGATCGGTTCCACTTGCGGTTGACGGCTATAAAATGATCGACAATGAACATCCTCAGTCCGTTGATGACGTCCCACATGGCGTCGTTGATAGGTCCGCAGTCCAGCATCACCATGTTGAGAGGAATGTCGCGGCGGAGGAACAGGATATCGTCACGCAACTCCTCGTACATGTAGATACGGGCTGAGTAGTCCTGTCAGGAGATCTTACGTTACAAACTGATAAAACAGAAAAATCCAGATGACAAGGGCTTCGGCAGTTCCTTGGTCTTGCCGAAGCATCATAATTTTTGACCAATTTTGTCATTTCATTTGTTTTGTTTTTATGTAAGGAGTTTTTATATATGCGACAAATTAAATATTGGTTTATCTCTTTTCTAAAATCAATTAATCTAAGAAAATACTTCTCAAAACTAAGTAGATAAAGAATTCCATTGCAAATAACTGTAATAGGACTATTGCCTAACTTGTCGGAAAATCGATCGCCATCACGACTAAAATCCCCTGCAGAACCGCATGTAGTTGTTAGTAGCACAGACAAAATAATACTAGTATTAGTAGTCAGGGAAGTTAGGAACATAAACCCTTACCTTCAGATAAGGCTTAGGTTCCTGTGCAAAGAACATCTGAAGGTCCCTCTCAGCTGTTCCATCCAGTATGTAGAAGTACTCCTGGTAGCTGGTTAGGAAGCTGACGGGCCCAGGTCGGTTGGCGCTGAGGTGGCGAGTGGATGTGTTGATGATATCCACCATGTAGCTCTCGTCGGGGTAAACCGTCATCAAATACGGCTTGGGCCGGGTTGCACCTGGATAAATATGGAGAAAGAAGTCCTTATACTCGTAGTTTGGACAGAAACATATCTCACTACGTCTAGAGTTGTACTATTTGCTCATACGAACGAACCCAGCCAGAATTAGAAATAAAAAAGAAAGAAAGAAAATACATTTATTTAGCCAAACACGTAACACATAATAAAAAATAAAAAATAAATCGAAAATAAAACAAAAGAAGTAGCACTAAAGCAATTAGGTAGGTTGTTTATAACAAACAACGTACGGATGTCCGTAATCCATCACCATAAAGCATCTTTGTTATTACAATATAAAATGTATGAAACTTTTTGACAGATAACAACGTTGCTATGGCTATCCATAAGTTGGTTATAGGAACGGCACCTGGCCACGGTGACCTTCATCTGGTCGGGCGGGGGGTCGAAGGTGATGTTGGTGGAATGCCTTACCAGGGTACATGATGGAGTCGACGCTAGGCAGCTGGTAGTTAACGTTGATGATGGAGTGAAACCACCTCGCCACGGTGACCTTCATCTGGTCGGGCGGGGGGTCGAAGGTGATGTTGGTGGAATGCCTTACCAGGGTACATGATGGAGTCGACGCTAGGCAGCTGGTAGTTAACGTTGATGATGGAGTGAAACCACCTCGCCACGGTGACCTTCATCTGGTCGGGCGGGGGGTCGAAGGTGATGTTGGTGGAATGCCTTACCAGGGTACATGATGGAGTCGACGCTAGGCAGCTGGTAGTTAACGTTGATGATGGAGTGAAACCACCTCGCCACGGTGACCTTCATCTGGTCGGGCGGGGGGTCGAAGGTGATTTTGGTGGAATGCCTTACCAGGGTACATGATGGAGTCGACGCTAGGCAGCTGGTAGTTAACGTTGATGATGGAGTGAAACCACCTCGCCACGGTGACCTTCATCTGGTCGGGCGGGGGGTCGAAGGTGATGTTGGTGGAATGCCTTACCAGGGTACATGATAGAGTCGACGCTAGGCAGCTGGTAGTTGACGTTGATGATGGAGTGGAACCACCTCGCCACGGTGACCTTCATCTGGTCGGGCGGGGGGTCGAAGGTGATGTTGGTGGAATATCTTAACAGGGTAAATGATGGAGTCGACGCTAGGCAGCTGGTAGTTGACGTTGATGATGGAGTGGAACCACCTGGCCACGGTGACCTTCATCTGGTCGGGCGGGGGGTCGAAGGTGATGTTTGTGGAATGTCTTACCAGGGTACATGATGGAGTCGACGCTAGGCAGCTGGTAGTTGACGTTGATGATGGAGTGGAACCACCTGGCCACGGTGACCTTCATCTGGTCGGGCGGGGGGTCGAAGGTGATGTTGGTGGAATGTCTTACCAGGGTACATGATGGAGTCGACGCTAGGCAGCTGGTAGTTGACGTTGATTATGGAGTGGAACCACCTGGCCACGGTGACCTTCATCTGGTCGGGCGGGGGGTCGAAGGTGATGTTGGTGGATCCAGGGTGGGCTACAACCTTGATGCGGATTAGCGGACGCTTTATGAACATGTAGTCGCGGTATGGGCCGGTGTAGCTGTTTCCTTCCTGTTACGATAAGTTATTGATTTTTGAGTGTAATAAACTATTGAATTTAGGAGAAAACCCATGGGAGATAGAAGACTTGACTTGCAGTATAACTAAAATAATAATAAAGCTAAAATTTTGAGATAATGGTAATTGACTAGTGGAGGATATCAAGCTTTTATTTGAGATAATGGTGAATACATTTGAGCTAGTATGTAGTAGAATATGCATGACGTAATGGTGGAATTCCTTTCCGTATGTTTGGCATTTTTTTTATAAAAGATGATTGTTTAGATAAAAGCGCAAAACTAAAACATGTATTCAGCTTAATTTCGCAACCAAACTTACATTATAATAAGCAAAGTATTCAGCGAAATGTTTGACGCTCCTCTCAACCAAGTCTCTCACTTGTTTTGACATCAAGCCGTGAATGCATCTGCAAATTATAATAAAAACTTTTTGTTCGTTAGTTATATTCGATGAAGACAGGACAAAGATGATCCAGAACATACTAGATCTATTTAAAAATGCTTTGACAGAAAGGAAACAAGTTTGGTCCACGTGTTCCAAGCATTTAAGAACCAAAAACATAACATTTATTTAGACCATGAGATTAAGCTGTGGAGAGTGAGTGCTGGAAAAACTTAATGACTGTTTGATAGGAAGACATGGAAGAGCAGAAAGGTAACGAAAAAGGCAATTCCGACCTCAAATTATATGTATAAGTTGCAGAAATATGAGGATGGTTAAATCCTAAGGGATTCAAAGAACTTACTTGAAGAATGTCTCCACAAGAAAAGTAGAATCCTTCTTCTTCTTCGCCACATATATGGACCAATGCTTCCTCATCTTGATCATGGTGTCTGCGACGTCTATCAGCCAGTTGTCCACGAGCTCGGCTCTCGTCTCGGCACAGAGCTTGTTCAGTCTCTCCGTGAACTCTGTCGGGTAGTGAGGGAAGGGAACATCGGCTTGCATCTTGTTCATGTCGCAGATGAACATGTTTTGATACCTGATGATAAATATAGGTACAGGTCGCGCCACGTAAGAAGAACGCTGAGGGGAAAAGCTGAGTTGGCGATTTTAAGAAATCTTAGGTGTGATTGGTGGAGAGGTGAAGCAGCGCACTTCACACCATTGATGTAGCGCGTGCTATTGGTTCGTGAGCGAGTGACCCGTACGCAAACATACCCCTACCGTTCCCCTCATCGTTATTATTACGTGGCGCGACTTATACACAATATCTTCAAAATTATCTGAAGTCTTAATGAACAATTCACGTGTGAAAACCTAACTTCGGAGACCTACGATAAAATATGAATTGTAAATGAAGATCTGCAAGGCTATATTAGAAAAAATGGAAAAAAGATACTGCCTAAGTACTTTTTATGTAATGAATTCAATTGAACTGGCCGCCGCGTGCAAGTACCGTAGTAAGCAAAAAAGGTACCACCTTTCAAAGGAGAATGCTTGTTCGTTCGTTCATACGAACATGCAAGTGGCCAACTCTGGTGACGGAGTATTTACGGCACCTCCATGACTTAACGACTTAAAAAGCCGGGACCGACAACTCAAAAGAGAATGTTCAGAAGATGGTCATACCTTTTAAGCATTCTCCTTCAAATTAGACACTTACTTATCGTGCCAGATTCGTCTCAATTCGATAAGCACGGGGTTCCCCTCGTAGTACCGGTAATGCATCGCGTGCCTGGCGCGCACGAGCGTCGTGTGCCACGGCATGGGAGCTCGGATCGTGTGCGACGGCCAGAGCGGCGGCAGGAAGGCGATCTTAAGACGTTGCCGTTCGTTGGGGTCTTCGAGGATGTATGAGACTATGCAACTGTGGAAAGAAAGAAAGAAAGAAAAATATGTTTATTTCGTAGGACCTCAAGGATCACTCAAAATCGTTAAAAATTTACAGTCTTATAAGCTAGGTGACTCTATTGCCTGTTCCAAAACAACTCCCTGCACCTGGAAGATGTAGTTATTCATTAATTAAGTATTGTATTATCATAACGAAATATTAAAAATGTAAAAGATGTCATTAGCGCTTATTTCTAGTTTCAGAAAACTTTTTGATCGTCAATTAGTATTTAGTGACAGCAACTGAACAGACGTGAATGATTTCATACTGCTTCTGTAGTACCTAATTATGTGACTTGTATTTCATCCGATAGAAAACAAAAGTGTACACGTTTGCGCCCTTATTCGACTATCAATTTATTAAAGCTTTGAAGACATCCATTTTGCATCTTAATAAATAATGAGGTAGATGAGCCATATGAAATCTCACCGTTTCATAGCCATAGTGAAGAACTCCTTTATATCTGTCTCGCACTGTCGCACGCACGCCTGGTACGTTAGAATGAGAAGGCGCTTCTTGATCGCCGCCGTCTGTTTGTCTACTTGCACTTTGGCGCGCTTGTACAAATTCATCGGGAAGTCTGGCATGTTGTTACCAGATATCGACTAAATGTAAACATAAAAGAGTTTTAATTAAGTATCATTAGGATTTTTTGGCGACTGGCGCAGGATCGTAGTGGATGGCACAAACTAAGGAAGGCCTATGCCCAGCAGTGGGTAAAGTCGGGCTGTGGATGATGATGATGATGAGGATTTTTTGAGTATCATAAACTAATAGGTAGGTACTGCGCTACCATAAGCAATACCTAAACTCGGAACAAAATATTAAAGAGCTCTTTTACGCGAGCCGTTTGCTATTGCAAATGGCTCCAGTCTCAATAACCAATCTCTGGTTTTGCTTATTGTGTGTAGATATTTGACACATTTTGTATGGAAGTAAGGTCAAATATCTACCCACAGTAAGCTAAACCAAATGATTTGTCATGATTTGTCCGTGATCGTGAACGGACCAATAAGCGCTCACTTTCCCGCTCCTGCACATCTCAATTAGTTGACAGACTTTCTTTTATTGTGAGTAAATAGGTAGCAAGTGGAGATCCGTGGTCTCTGCCTACCCCCATGGGAAAGAGGCGTGATTATATGTATGTATGTATGTAAATAGGTATAAGGAGTCTACTGGCTAATACGTCGATGGCTTACAGTAGACAAATAGTAGTTAATCCTCTCCAAGTCCTTTGGATGTATGTAGCGATAGTGCTCCTCCTCCGTGACCTTCAGCATCTCAACCTTCTGCTCGTCTGGATCTCGGGGTAACTCGAACGATAGCTTTTCTAAATGCCTATAGGTACAACATAATGTCAAAATTAAAGAAAACATTCTATAAACCTACTTATGTCAAATTCTTAAATCTTTATGAATAGACCCTTAGACATAACTGATCGTAGCACAACTTGCAGACGATGTGCCCTTAAAAAGTATTATATTAAGTAAGTAATTATATAAAGTAGGACCTCAAGGATCACTCAACAAAATCGTTAAAAATTTACAGTCTTATTAGCGTCACTCAGTGCCAGAAGGTAGGAGGCAGTTCAAGCGTTATTTTGGTCAAATCAGCGGGATTTTGTTACAGATCAACACTCTTATTTGTACTCTTCGTACTCTCTTGCCCAAACACTGGAAAGCCAATTAAAGTGAGTGGCTTACCTATGACATATTTTGACATTTGTAAATACAAATCAAAGAATAACTTCCTTAACAGTTAATATGGCCTTACATATTTAATTGACGTTCGAGTATTCGGGTATCTGCTAAGTAATACTTAATTTGAAGTAAACATATAATTAAGGTATTATTCCAGGTGAATAAGGCTCACTTTCTCAAAGCCTCTTTAGCCGCGATCTCAGCCGCAGCCTTCTCTTGCTTTCTCTTCTCGATCCTCCTCCGCTTGGCCTCCGCTTCCGCCGCCTTCCTCTTATCGTACGCTCCGGACACCAGGTCTTCGAGCAGCACTAAACCTGTTTACCAGTACCGGGATTGTCTAACTTGTGTCACATTGTTGAGAGTCAAAAGAAAAACTTTTTTTTTTCTTTTGCTTCTATTTTTATTTTATTTTTTAACCTATACTTTCCCACTTCTGGGCAAAGGTCTCCCTCAATTGTTTCCATCTCTCTCGGTCTTTTCCTCGGTCCCACCAAGGCTTAGGCTTCTAATTTATGAAACATTTTTTTTTTTCATTTCATAAATTAGAAGCAAAAGAAAAACTTTAAGTACAAACCCTTCTGCAGTTTATTCTTGCTCTTCTCCTTCTGGATAGCCTCCAGGCGTTCTTTCTCCCTCTCCGTCCAAGACTTGAGAGGAGGGAACTGTACTTCTCCGTTGGGGCCTATGGGGCCGTAGAGAATCGGCGGCGCGCGGCGCTTCGGGGGCATGTTGAGGGAACGCAGGGTCTTAGCCGCGGGGGTGTAGCAGTTACCTACGTTATTTTTCAAATATATAACCACGTTTTTATCTCGTTATTTACCTTAAGTCTCGTTTGAAATCATTTATAATATTTTTCACCAACTTCAAGTGCGTAAGAGAAAAAAATTGGTTCATTTCTGTGTTCGTAACTCCGAAGACCTTCCTAGAATGATCTAGACCTTTCGGGTGGAGTCTGTTAGTCATCTTCATCCATTCTTGTTTTGTTTTAAAAATGGACAACTTAAATAAGTGACATTTTAACATTCGAATAGACAACACCTATCTTTTTCGACGAAATTATTGTCTGCATAAACAATTAGTAAGTTTATCGCAGATTATTATAATGATAACTCATAATTCCATCACCGATCGATTTTAAGGACACCTCGCCCAGTGATCAATTTGATGATAAAGCAACGATTACCATCTTAATCGTTGTCAATCATAATAATTCTGCGAAATCGAGTACGCAAATAATTAAATAACTGCTTCGTAATTTACCTACGCCATAAAGTAGGTAAATCGCAAAAAAATAGGATCTTCAAAATTATGAACAAAATTACACCTCAAGAGTGCAGAATTGCACTCTTCTTCCGAAATTGAAGTCGGCTTACGCCCGAATTCTATAACAACGTACGGATGTCCGTAGGTCCATCACCACACCATAGCAACTTTTCACAACATAAAATGTATGAGACTTTTTGACAGATAACAAAGTAGCTATGGCGAAAGTCCTACGGCCATCCGTAAGTTGGTTTTAGCATAGACAAAGTAGAAGTTCTACTTAGTCTATGGTTATAGGAACCGGGAGTTAATATTTTTAAGCTATTGCATAGCTTCTATCGCGGGCCTTGGGCGTGGAGACCTAATCCAGAAATTCCGTAACGAAAAAACCTAACGCTTGTCACTTTAGTTCAGCAACTCGCCTCTGGGTGGCATGCAATAGCTTTATCGCGGCAGTCCCCGAGTGCCACACGTCTTTTTTTTTTATTTAACACTTGTATACGAAAGAAAGTAAGTACCAGTGGAGTCCAAAGGCTTTACATGGTTGTAGCTGTCCCGGTACGGTACACCTTTGGTCCAGGACTTGGCTTGCATCAATGGTGGAAACTCGCTGCAGCCGCCAACACTCTCACCTATCAGACGAAGAAAGAAATATTTATCTGATCTGTCTAATACTTTAAACTAGCAATTCTTGTAGATATTCATAAATGTAATCAAAATCTCGGAAACGCAGATTGTGCAATATATGGGTAGTATCTAGGTCCCGAATGTGTATTCGGACAAGCCTCTGACTACCCTTAATCTTCAAAACGAATTAAGTTAAATAAAGAATAAAGGAAAGGAATAAAGTTGTGATCTTTTCCTTCTCTTTAACGGCTTTAACGATTTTCATGAAATTTAGTATGCACAAGGTTTTGGGGGCAATAGATTTATCTAGGATTAGTTTGTAGAAAATTTAGTTTTATCCGTGTCTTCAGGCAATGTAATAAACTAACTTAAAATGTACAAATCGTCTTACCTTCAGGAAAGTAGTTCCTAGCAGCTCGAAGTAGTTTGCTGTCCTTATCCAGTTCATCATCGTAGCCTGCCCTGAGGAAGATTATAAGTAGGTATTTAGGTAATCATTATAATATATACTTACCTAATACCAGAGTCAATTAGCAATAGTGGCCGTGGACCGGCTGACGACTTAAAACAAGTTGCGGGCAATTCCTGGCTTGGTATAGCACATGATCGAGTATTGTGGCGTTTACGAAGGGAGGCCTATACCCAGCAGTGGGTACCTATGGGCTGTGGATGATGGCCTTACCTGGCCAAGTCCCGGGGTGGAGGCTGTGTTCTCGCCGGGGTCAGGAAGCGAGGGGGACACTTCTCTCCTTGCAGCTCCCGCTTAGGTGCCTGCTTTTTGTTCAAGGGACGCTTGCGGTCACCACTCGCCATTTTCCTTCACCTACGGGTAGGTAGGTAATATCAAAACTCAAAAACACGTGGGGCTGACTAAGCCATTGTCATTCCCGTTGAAATGGCCGGAAAAATTGTCTTCGGCGATGTAAAATTTCGTTTAATTTAACAAATTTCACTTTATATTAGAGATTTCAAAAAAGCTTATGCCTAAATACCTACACTTATCCAGGTTCCTGGCACAAGGCTAAATAGGTAGTCTAATGCACATAACAGCATAGTATGCTGAAAATATCACAAACAATTTATTGTAGTAGGTAGTACATGGTAGTACGTACCTACATGGTTTTGTTATTAATGGAAATTCTTCCGACACCGCGCTAACTAAAAATTCATTCATGGTATAGGATCTGACTTACCGATTTATAGAGTTTTATTAGTTCCAAACTCATTTAAATTGAATAAGCACCAAAAGAAACACGCGAAATGTTTTGAATGTTGACTTTGTACGTAGTGATTATATTCTCTTTGGACACAACATTGACAAACAACTAAACTATCTACGCGTAGCTATGGAAACAACAGCCATGTTTGTAAGGAAACTTTTTGAAAAGAAAGAGGATCGTAGCGTTAAAAAGGTTGCAGCAAAGAAAATCTTACCATGAAAAATTGTTTTCATATTTTTATTACCTACTGTATTTTACCAAATTAAAGAAAGAAAGAAGAAAACATGTTATTATCATCATCATTTTCCTCCTCCTTAAGGTTCACTTCGACTGACTGAGAGCAGGAGTAGTAGTGTTCTGTGCTGAGAGCCCACAAATTCTAATAATTCCAATCTGCGCTCGGGATTTCCCTTCTTCCTTAAAAAAACTCAGGCCATAGGATTCTTACTTACTCTTTAATACTTAGGCCTTTACATCTTTACTAGATGATTTATACAGCGTCAGGAATCTTTGCCTTGCCCTGCACCTAAACCATCCTCTCGGCTTCTTAATACTAGTTAGGTACCTAATTGTTTGTCAGTGATCACTGATCACTATCAAAACACTTGCGTCAATTATCAACTTCTATCTTTAAGATTCCTTATCATCATTGATCGATTCAGTATATAAAGGCTGGTCATAAGAAATGTGACCAAAGCAAGTTGAAGATGAAGGTGTTGATCGTATTAGCCGTCGTAGCGTGCGCTCGGGCGCTGCCGACCCCGGTGGACGAAGTGGCGCAGAACGTCACGCTCACCGCGGACGGCGAGCGAAGCATGGGCTTCGCAAGCTTCGGCAGCGGCACCAAGGGCGGCGCCGGCGGGGCCGTCTGGAACGTCCACGACCCCTGGGCACTCCGCGACGCCGTCTCCGGTAACTCCGCCAGAATCATCTACGTCCACGGCAAAATCGACCTCACTCAACTCTTCACCGCTTCCCCCGGTGTGGTCATCGACATAGGCTCCAAGAAAACCATCATTGGTGTGAAAGCCACGATCACCGGCGGAGGATTTAGAATCAAAAACGCCAACCAGGTCATCATCCAGCACATCAAGTTCCACAACGCTATCTCGTTCGGACCGGGCGAGAAGCCCAACGGCTCCGGAGGAATCTCTGGCCAGAAATCTGGTGCGTTCACGGAGGTGGACGCTATCCTCATGGAGACCGCTACGTACGTGTGGATCGACCACAACGAGTTCGCCGACGACCCGTGGATCTCGAACAACATCGCCAACGACAAGATGCGTCACGACGGCCTCGTCGACATCAAGCGCGCCTCCAACTACATCACCGTCTCCAACAACATCTTCAGGAACCACAACAAGTGCATGCTCGTCGGACACAGCGACTCGAACGGCTCTCAGGACAAAGGCAAGCTGAAGACTTCCATCGTGTTGAACTGGTTCCAGGGCACCAAGCAGCGTAACCCGAGGGTGCGTTACGCGGAGATGCACGTGCTGAACAACTTGTATACCGACATGGGTACTTACGGTATCGGTGTGGCCGCTGGCGCTTCCATCTACGCTGAAAGGAACGTGTTCATAAACTCGCGCGCGTGGCGCCACCCCGACGGCAAGCCCAACCCCATCGGCAACCTGCGTGACGTCACCAACCAGCTGAAGTCCGGCAGTCGCTTCGACGCCGTGCCCAACAACGTGTCGTGGAACCCCTCCAACTACTTCAAGTACCAGTCGTTGGCCATCGGCAACGTGGAAGCCCACGTGCGAAGCAACGCCGGAGTCAGGAACTAAACTATGATATATTTAGATGATACTAAACGGATTCGAGTTACAATAAACTTATTCACATAGCACAGTTTTTTACTACTTCATCAAGATAATCATCACGTGTAGTCCATGTCCTTTGCTGGGCATAGGCGTCTCTTTGCTTATGCCATTCAGCATTTCTGCATAAACAGACAGACCTAAATCTGACTCGGGTTTTGAATGAAATAGAGCAGATTTTTATGATATAGGTAGCATGCAAGTTATAGTAGGTGACCATTTTACTCATTATATTTTTAAACGTTTCGGATGACGTCAGTCACAGTAGTCTCGTATCTCGTGACATGGTAAGATTTTAATACCGATAATTTTATAACTTACACGTCAAATAAATAGATAATGCATGTTTTTAAGTTCCGATACTTTGAAATGACGTGTCATAGTAATATCATAGATAAAATAGTACCTACCATTAGGACTATTTTATAAACAAAAAAGTTATATTTTAGTCTATGGTAATATCTTATGAAATAATTTCATATAGGTGAGCTGGTAGGCAACCTCATATCAAAAACATCAGGAGATCATACAACAGAGCCAGCAATAAAGAAAACAAGTAATAAAATAAATTCATTTATTATAATTAAAAGAAATTTATTATTAATTGACATGGAAGCACAACATTCGTTTCTTTGGCACACACTATTTATCACATTAGCATATGTGTAAAGTTCTATCAAAATTACATTCACTTAAACTACAATTTCACTGCTTCATACAAGAATAATACTTCATTTTGAGATTTAATTTTTTGTATTTATACTGCCATTAATCTGTTTACATCTTTCATTCTATAATCTCAAGTCATTGTAATAACATTAAAAAAAAAAACAAGATTTTTTTAAGTATTGTGTATGATTTTATGTATTTATGTAAGTACGTATTATTATATAAGTCAGTAGATATACATTACATCCTACTAAGATAACAAACACGGAAGTTTATATATATATATAGATGTTTGTTAATCTTATAAAGATCTTTGCTCGGAATTTTATTCAGTTCATTTCATCCGAAAAATCGAAAAATTTATATGCGCTTTAACACGAGCTTTAAACGGTGAAGGAAACCAGTTAGCTTTCTAACAGCGTCGATGGGCTTGCAACCTGTCACGTATGGAAAGTTAACTTCTGCAAAAAGTGGGTATGTTACAAACATGTATTTGGACATACCTCTGACTACCCCATTAGACATTTCAAAGGATCTAAAGAATTCTATAAAGATCAGAAAGAAATGTCTACCGCTCCCTGGGATACAGTCGTGATCATATTTTATTTTTTTTTCTTTTTTTTTCATTTCATCCCTTTTTATTGGCATAGGAGTAACAGTGAAAAACATTCGCGTATACCTTCCAAATTAAATAATAGAACAAGTTCATATACACACTTCGCTGTAAATATAATTATTTATTGACCGGGCTAAATAGTCCATATTGTAAGTAGCCCATATTGTCCCACTGCAGGGCAAAGGCCTCCCTAAAGGGCTAAATAGTTAGATTTTTAAAACACAATTAATTAGCACTATCGAAAATAGACAGTCATAATTATCTAGGAAGATAATAACTTAATTAAATTATTTTAAAGCATTCGATATCTTAAGATTATCATTATCGCATCTTTTAAAATAGATTTTCAATGACATGATTATACGACACTTGTCTGCTAATTGATTCGATTATTATTAATTGATAATTATAGATACAAAAACAATCTTGAGCATTCATCAAAGACGTTTTGTTTTTGTGTTCACCGATTATGACGACCTCTGTGGCACATACATGTGGCATGTGTTATA
This sequence comes from Xanthorhoe spadicearia, assembly GCA_947086425.1. Lineage (NCBI taxonomy): Eukaryota > Metazoa > Arthropoda > Insecta > Lepidoptera > Geometridae > Xanthorhoe > Xanthorhoe spadicearia. The sequence continues at coordinate 739,639 of OX352206.1, forward strand.
GTTTATTTATACAATCTTATACAAGTTACATTCTCAGCTAGTGTTCACATCTTTGATTAATATTATGTTTCTATCAGTGAGAACCTGTAATTGGCTTTCTAGAGCTATAATTGATTCTAATATTGTCTACTGTAGCTGTTGGTTTTCCAAATAATAAATAAATAAATAAATAAATAAGTAAACATGAAACGCAGAGTTGCGGGTTCTCTTACTGTGTATTCTAACTTAAGTTAACTTCTTCAGCATGTACCAAATATATATGGACATACCTCTGACTACCCATAGACATCTTCAAAATGATCACAGAAAATACACAAACATCTAGAAGAAATGTCTACCGTTCCCTATACAGTCGTGATCATGTTTCACGTTTTTATACTATTCTCCTCTATAAATTAAACAACTGATTAAAAGTTTTGGCCTTCAACGGATTCGAACCCGCGAGATACAAGCGATATTCCTCAAGCCGGACTGCCATATCTCGCCACGAAGCCCTAGTGTCGTAGCCCGAAACTATCAGTAAGATGCCTAAGTGTGGTTTAACACTATTTTTTTCTCCAACCTATACTGTCCCACTGCTGGGTCGGTCTGCTAAGGACCTGCTGAGTCGAGACTTCAAGATCGTCTTCAAGCCGGACTGCCTTACCACTCGGCCACGAAGCCCTAATGTCGCCCGGAACTAACAGTAAGATGCCTAAGTCTGGTTTAAAATATAAAACTATTCTCCTCTAGACTCAACAGTACTCAAATCATTGCCACTGCCTTGCCAGCTGAAGCTACTATCCGTATCGCCATCGTTAGACTTAGGTCTCTCGTAATGCGAGCTAGGTCTCTCCGCGTAAGACCTGGGTCGGTCTGCGAAGGACCTGCTGAGTCGAGACGCGTCGAAGTGGAAACTAGAGTTGGATGGTTTGCGAACTTCGTTCAGATAACGCCATGTATGGCTGTCTTCACCTTCTTCCGTTTTTGGACTGTATAGCCATTCTGAAAAATAGAAATACAATTTATACAGAAAAAAAAAACACGAACAATTTTTTTTTAGTTTCCTAGAACCAAATCGTCCAAAAATAATCCAATCATTCAAAAATATGAAAAAACATAGCTACTTAATACTTTTGAGCACCCCTGCCATTCATATTTTCTCATTGTTCCATTTCATCCCAAGTTTGTCTGGAAGAGATCGCTTCTAAGTGATAAAACTGGCCTTATTTTTTTATATATTTTAAAATTTTAACCACGTGTTCAAATTTTTAAGTTGTCTCTTTTATTTTGTGTACAATAAAGTAATTTCATTCATTCATCATAATGTTTAAAGAATTTTAAGAACTTTTAGGTACATGATAATATAAGTCGCGCCACGTAAAAAGAACGCTGAGGGTAACGGGAGGAAGTATGTTTGCGCACGGATCACTCGCTCACGAACCAACAGCACGCGCTACATCAATGGTGTGAAGTGCGCCGCGTCACTCCACCAATCCCACCTAAGATTCCTTCAAATCGCCTACTGCGCAGCTTTTCCCTCAGCGTTATTTTCACGTCGCGCGAACTATACCTTATCGAATAGGCGGGTTCACACAGAGCGAGCAGCCTCGCGAAGCAGCTCGCGCTGTGTGGACGTAAATATTGCCGGCCGAGGCCGTTTGCCTCGGCCGAGGCACGTCCACACAGGGCGAGCTGCTTCGCGCGGAAATTGCCTAGCGAGGCTGCTCGGTCGGTGTGGACCCGCCTATTGAAGATAATATTTTGACTCTGGACTGAAGTCCAATAAAAATTGCTGATTCACAATGACAGTTATGTTGTCGGAAACAAAGGTTAATTACTGATTATCATTACGCGATTAATTACTGATATTATTTTAAAATGACGGCGAGACGACCTTTAATAGATGCATTTTTCAAATTGCCAAATTGGCAAACTGTTGACTTGGTGTAAGGAGTGGAAGTCAAAGGGGAGACCTTTCCCACCAGTGGGACAACATAGATTAAATAAAAAAAGACGTGTGCCACTCGGGGACTGCCGCGGTAAAGCTATTGCACGCCACCTAGAGGCGAGTTGCTGAACTAAAGCGACAGCGTTAGGTTTTTTCGTTGCGGAATTTTTGGAATCGGTCTCCACGCTCAAGGCCCGCGATAGAAGCTATGTAATAGCTTAGGAACTATTTACCTCCGTTAGAGACCTTGCTGATAGCAGTTAGCAGGAAGTCCTTGTCTTTAGCCTGCAACACGAGCATGCGACGCAGCAGGCGCGCGGTCGACGCCTGCGCTCGAGCTCGAGCGCGCGTGTAGTACACGACCACGCTGGAAGTACACAAACACTGTCACGTCCCGGCTTTGCACGGGTGTACTTCAAACTACCGGGATAAAATATATAACCATCCCGACAGTCCATTCTATAAGTTTTTATATATTTATTTTTGTGTTAAACTACACATAGGTATTTCATCAGAAAAAAATATTTAAAATCTTAGTAAAAGTTACGACTTCGGCAGGATTCGAACCTGCGATGATACAAGCGATCGTCCTTAACGCGGACTGCCAGTTGCCAACCCAGCCAACAAGTCCATTCTACACATCGGTGAAAGAATTTTTAAAATCGGCTCAGTAGTTTCGGAGATTACCTCCGTCAAACAAACAAACTTTAACTCTTTATAATATTACTAGCAGCACGACCCTGCTTCGCACGGGTGTACTAATGAAGCTACCGGGACAAAATATAGCCTACTAGCTGCGCCCCGCGGTTTCACCTGCGTAAGTCCCGTTCCCGCGGGAATATCGGGATAAAAAGTACCCTATGTTACTCTCCATCCCTTCAACTATCACCACACAAAAAATCACGTCAATCCGTCGCCCTGTTTTGCCGTGAAAGACGGACAAACAAACAGACACACACACACACACACACACACACACACACACACACACACACACTTTCGCTTTTATTATATTAGTATGGAAGTATGGATGGATGGATAACCATCCGGACAGTCCATCGGCTGAGTAGTTTCGGAGATAACTCCGGCAAACAAACTAACATTACCTCTTTATAATTATTAGTATCAAGGCGTGTATTATTTATTTCAATCTTTCTAGAGGTATTATCTTTTTTTTTTGTATTTGTGTATCTCTCCTTTTTACCTTATGTGTTATTTGAAAGCGTGCGCCCTTTTTAATTTAAAATTTTAAATACAAACATTTAAAAAGACAAAAATGATATTAAAATAAAAACTAACATAAAACAATGTTAGTTTTTATTTTAATATCATTTTTGTCTTTTTAAATGTTTAATTCTATGTTACTTCTATTGTACTGTGTACCTACTTCTGTTATTGTGTTCTCTGTGCTGTGTGTTTTCCAAAATAAATAATACTCTATTCTAATGTATTCTTTAGCTGTCTACTGGATATTATTCGTTGTCATACTAACCACAGTAACAGCATTAGGAAGCCGATAACAGCCGGCCGAGTGAACCATGACGCCGCTGTACTGAGGTAGTAGCGCTCTGATAAATGAAGGACGCCTTCACTCGCCACCTAACAAACATACATTTAACTTACTATACTTCATTTCTTGAAGCGAACTAATAGGAAGAAAAATAATCTCACGTGATTGGTCGTAGAAATTCATTGGATTGGCTAGATTTGACAATTGACAATTGATTTGACAATCTAGCAAATTACGAGAAATACAATTATTTTCGACGACCAATCACGTGCGTTTATTTTTGTTCCTATTAGCTCGATTCAAGAAATGAAGTATATATTTTTTAATTTTGCAGAAAGGCAGGTCAGAAGTACCCTAAACCGGCGAGCATGTATGAAGAATGTAATGAGAGTGAGTGAGGTGAAAGAGGTCAGGATCGTAGCAAGTGGAGATCCGTGCTCTCTGCCAACCCTAATGGGAAAGAGGCGTGATTATATGTATGTATGTATGTACTATATTTAAAAAAAAAGACGTGTGGCACTCGGGGACTGCCGCGGTAAAGCTATTGCATGCCACCTAGAGGTGAGTTGCTGAACTAAAGTGACAGCGTTAGGTGTTTTCGTTACGGAATTTCTGGATTCGGTCTCCACGCTCAAGGCCCACGATAGAAGCTATGCAATAGCTTAATATATAAATACAGGTTTTTATGGCATATTTACCTTATTTATTTCCCGACGCCAATAAAAACCTGTGTTTAGATATTTCTAAATATGAATTGTGATCGCGAAAGTTTAAGATAAATATTAATAAGTTAAAATTAAAATTATAAGTACCATGTACACGCGTTCGTAGCTACGGAACGGTCCACAATGAGTTGATGGCATTCTGTCAAACAAACAAATACATTCATTATTTTAATAACAAAACGATTATATTATAAATTGAGACTTGAGTAAGACTTAATTGAGTCAACAACATCTACTAATCCAAATATTTTCGGGTCAATAATAAAAGTCATCATCATCATCACGTGCAGCCCGTCTCATCCCACTGCTGGGCAAAGGCCTCTTTCCGCATGTGCCAACCCTCCATATTTTGTGCCAATCTGACGACCTATAATATAAGTATGATAATAATAGTTTACATTCGAATCATTAGTTAAAATACAATACAATACAAATTCATTTATTTTGGAAAAACACATACATATTTATAGATGAACATACCTAGATACAGAAATCAAAACAGTGGAAAGTACTAATAAACAAAACGAACATTATTTCCAAAAATGGCCCCAACTCAGCATGTGCTGGCCATATTATGGTTAGCGCTGGTCTTCCTGAAACTGGAACCTCGAAGTTAATAACTTGATACTTACTTGAGGAACAATGATCCGATGGCAAATAGCGTCGTGAAGAGCGACAGAGTGACCAACATGTAGAGGACAGTTTGCGTCTGCGCGGCGCGCCATACCTAACAAATTAAAAAGTTTTTTTTTCACTGTTTTATTTACATTTGTCTCCTGAACTATACAATTACCCCATTATGCATATTCGACCTAAAACCTGTATTAGCTAAAACGTATATTAAATCTGTTGCTATCTCTTTTCGTTGACATATGAGTGACAAGAAAAAAACGTTCTAAAACGTTCCTAAAACCTGTATTAAATTGTCAAGTTTTTATGAATAAACCCCTTAGTGCATAACATAATTACATTTATTTACAGTAACTAAACTAACTTAAACCACAGATAAAATAATACTAAACGAACCTTTTTTTTGTTACTTGGTTGGATATTTATTTATTTAAGTTACAAGTTACAACCCCGAAATTTCTTTCTTCTAACGATTTTGAAGGTTTTTTGTACGGTTTGTAAGGTGAACGGTTTAGTATATTTTTTTTATACTAAGCCACTCGTATGTATAAAAAACTAGCTGCGCCCCGCAGTTTCACCCGCGTAAGTCCCGTTCCCGCGGGAATATCGGGATAAAAAGTACCCTATGTCACTCTCCATCCCTTCAACTATCACCACACAAAAAATCACGTCAATCCGCCCCGTTTTGCCGTGAAAGACGGACAAACAAACAGACACACACACACACACACTTTCGCTTTTATTATATTAGTAAGTAAGTAAGTAAGTAAGTATGGAGTATGGAAGTATGGATGGATGCAGTTACGTTTTAAAAGCGTACCTTTCTAGCCGGCTGACAAGCGTGAAGCAGACACGCCCGTTTCACGTAAAACAGGAGTAGGAGTTTGATCGCTACGACCACTACTAATAGAGGCGAGAATAGCACGCCGAACCATAGCACACATTGGTTGTAGATGAGAGTGAGAGAGTTGTACGCGATATTGAACTCTGGCGCGTCGCCGGATGGTCGGATTCTGGGGAGCAGAAACACTGGTATTGAATTTACGATAGAAAGTAGGTTAAGTTAACTTTTTTGTTGATGATGACGTTAGACATTTTTTGAAGATGTCTCACGGGGTAATCAGAGGTATGTCCAAATAACATACCGAGACAAGTTGCAAGCCCATTGACGCTACTAAAAAGTTAACTGATTTGATAAAATATAATAACAAAAATTAAGACAAATAAACAAAAAAACCAAAACTCACTTAAAAAGTAAAGCTCTAAATATCTCGACAGCTGGCAACACTAACAAGGACACTACCGCGTCTAGCAACACCAGACGGTACGCTTCCTGACCGAAACGATTCTCCCAACACTGGAAATAAAATAAAATAAACAAAACATAATTTAACATAAACTAAAAACAAAGAACAACAAAACGGTATAGGTACCACAGATAAAATAATACTATGTACAGATGATCCATCTAAAACATTAATTTCACTCCTGTTTTGCTTCGGGCCATTTTTTGTGTTTGATTTTGCGGCGCCCCTAGCAGTGTTTAGGTCTTGCCTGCAATCAAGAATAAGTGTATTTACTTATTTTTGATTGCATCTAGATGGACCATCTGTACATAGTATTATTTTATCTGTGTAGTGTAGGTACACAATAAACTGACAAAAACTAAAAGATAGGTAGATACATAGTAATGCTCGATTTCTATAATCAATGTAAGGATATCCGTAGGTCCATCACCAAAGCAACTTTCGGTCTTTTTTTTGGTATTTGATTTGAGTGATTTCAATGTTCGAGATGAGGTATCTGTACTTATGAAATCTTCTATTACCAAATAGGTCAGTCTCAGCAGTTTAGCTACTTCCTTATAAGAAAGCAGCGCTGGTTTTCAGACTCAAAGATAAGTGATGAAACAGAGTAAGGCTATACTGACCACCGCATTAGATCTGGACCAGTATACGAAGAGTAGTGCCAATATCCCCATGTCCAGTAGCCAAGTGCGAGCCAGCGTCACGTAGAGGGAGGTACGGGGGTTATAGTACTCACATCTAGAACAATAACTCACATTACAACTGAGAAAGAAAGAAAGAAAGAAAAATGTGTTGGTAGTTCCACTTCAGTTCTAAAGATAAAGATGAAAAAAAAAAAAGAAAGACGTCACTCAAGGACTTCCGCGGTAAAGCTATTGCATGCCACCTAGAGGCGAATAAAACGTCAAACGTCTACCTCGTCAAACGCACGCAATTATGCTTCTTATATTAATGAGAAGAGGGTTCATATTCTTTAAACGGGACGCCGCGCCGCGCCGGTCAGAATTTTTCGTTACGGAATTTCTGGATTCGGTCTCCCCGCCAAGGCCCGCGATAGAAGCTATGCAATGAAATATGATCACGACTGTATCCCAGGAGCGGTAGACATTTTCTTTCAGATCTTTATTTAATTTAGATCCTTTGACGATGTCTAATGGGGTAGTCAAAGGTATGTCCAAATACATGTTTGTAACATATTTTTGCAGAAGTTAACTTTCCATACGTTGCAAGCCCATCGACTCAGCTAGAAAGCTAACAGGTTTCCTCACGATGTTTTCCTTCACCGTTTAAAGCTCGTGCTCTATATCATACAAAGTATTCAGAATAAAATTACCGCCCAACCAAATGAAACAGAGCGGGACAGACAGCGACAACAAGCGTGAGTAACAGAGATAGCTGCAGCTCCCACGCCTCCCGCGCCAACAGCAGCCACAGTCCGTACAGCAAGCCGCCGATGCACGCTAATACGAGGGCCGTAACGACTATATTCGCTAAGCACTGGCCGAGACGCGTGCAGAAAGTGAGGGATGTTTGTTTCTTGTCCTGCTCGTTAAGAAGCTCCTGGGAAGAAATTAAATATGTTTATGTTTGAACTTCACTACATAGTGTAAATCAAAGTCGCTTTTTCTGTCCAATTCAGTTCAATTCAATTCAATTCGTTTATTCATCCATAGACATATTACAATGCGCTTAGATAAGTCATAGGTACAGTTTTCAGAGATAGGTATAACATTTATAATTAAAATTAGGTACATGGTAATTCCTGTAAGTACAAGTTCATAAGAACAAAACAAAACACAACAACAAAATGTATGCTTGTTGCTAAATGTCCCTATGTATGCTTAAATCTTTTAAACTGCGCAACGGATTTTGATGCTGTTTTTTGAATAGATAGAGTGATTCAAAAGGTATGTTTACATGTATAATTTTTCTTTCAGCGATAAGGTCGCCCATTGTCACACTTGTTTGAATGTTCTCTTTATACTTTTTTTGTAATAAGCTATATTCTATTCTATTATTATTGGACTCATGCGAAGCCGGGGCGGGTCGCTAGTATACAAAATGGTTTTATTAGCCGAGAGGATTATTATCTCAACGGTTTTGAAAACGGCGTGTAAATCACGTCAATTCGTCGCTTCGTTTTGCCTTAAAAGACGGACAAACAGACAGACAGACACACATAATTTCGCATTTTAATATCAAAATATGGATTTATTATTTGCTACAAAAGGCCCAAAGCAGAAGTGTTTGGCGTTCGGGGAAGCAGGCTTATGCCCAGCAGTGGGTTTTAACTTGCAATGATGATGATGATACCTTGAACTCGTTGTAAATGGTCCTAGCGTGTAGCGCGGCGGCCGCGGGCGCCGTCACTCCGAAGTCCCACCCGCAGAACACTTTGCTGGCGAACACGTAGCTCAATGCACCCGACGTCTGGATGAAGTTGCGACGGTACGAGTCTTAGCTATGCAATAGCTTAATAATAATATAACCTTGAACTCGTTGTAAATGGTTCTAGCGTGTAGCGCGGCGGCCGCGGGCGCCGTCACTCCAAAGTCCCACCCGCAGAACACTTTGCTGGCGAACACGTGGCTCAATGCACCCGACGTCTGGATGAAGTTGCGACGGTACGACTCAGCTGTTCTGTGGATACAATAAACACAATGGTAGGTCGCGCCACATAAGAAGAACGCTGAGGAGAAAAGCTGCGATTATGAGGATTAAGTTGAATTGGTGGAGAGGTGACGCACTTCACACCATTGATGTAGCGCGTGCTGTTGGTTCGTGAGCGAGTGACGCATGCGCAAACATACCCCTCCCGTTAATCTCAGCGTTCTTTTTACGTGACGTACACTCGCTGACGAACCGATAGCACGCGCTACATCAATCAATAGTATGAAGTGCGCCGCGTTATTACACCAAGCGGACCTAAAATCCTCAAAAATCAATTGTATAGTCGACAAAGAAATTGGTTTACCACTTTTGATGACATCTCCCAGTAACATAATTATTCGCTAAGGATTACTCAATGACAGATTCTGACGTAGCAGGTCAATCTGTCAAGCGAAAATAGCCCTTGATGTTTTGTACGTGCAAATGATATTCAGCCTTAGAGTGGTAAACCTATTTCTTTGTCGACTATAGTTACGTTATAATAATGTACATCATTTGAAGGAATTTATTTACTCACTAATTTTAGCTCCACTTCATCCACTATCATCTTCAGAGAAAGAAATAAAAATCAGGTATTTCGGTATTCACAAGGCCTCGACTTCATCTTACATGGTGATTCTATTGCCTAAATCAAAGAAAATTATTACCTAAGCAGAATCTAACATACAGTTAGTCAGTAGATCAGTAAATACTGACCTATAACACAGTATCGCGAAGCAAGCCAGCAGAGAGCACAGCGCTGTGAAGAAGTAAGCGAACGCCATGTTGTATTTCCCGCTCGGCGATATCCAGCCGTAGTGGTAGTGACCGTAGAACATTACTGAGTTCTGCATACCACCCTGTAATATCACAATATTCATAAACATTTGAGAATTTAGTATGTTTTTTTCTTGTTACTCATATAGTAGTGAAAGAAACAGATTTAACAGCGTAATCATTATAAATAATGGATTACGCTGTGGAGGTGGGCGTTGGGACTGCATCACAGTTTTTTTTTTAACTTTCGCAGTCTCATCGTTTAAGATATTTATTGTGCACTCTGTATTTTTTGTACTAAATAAAAAAACTTTTATACTAATAATGGGTTAATTTAAAAGAAAACTGGATACGTCTGTCTGTATGTAATGCCATTGTCCAGGCGAGAGTAGACCTAAGTGTCAACAGGGGCGATTTTTATAAGTACAGTATAATCTCACTAATCCGGCACTTCGATAGATCGGCACGTCCAATAATCCGGCACCCTCAGCCCACGCCTCACTCATTCCTCTATACCTGTACGCTTCGGTCGCTGCGTCGTCGACTAGCAGTTTTACCTCAAAACTTATCACGTGCACGTGCTTACGTATTTGTTTTTTCAAGTGAGAATAGTTTATAGTTAAAAATGTTTAAAAAAATGCTTTATTTTATTAATGACCTATGACTTTTTCACTATAATCCAGTAATCCGAACATTCCAATAATCCGGCACCCTCCGGTTTTTAATAGTGCCGGATTAGTGAGATTACACTGTATTACTTTTAGAATAATGAAATGAATATAGATTGTTAGAAAATAATTTCTTATGTTTGGATGTCCAATGTACCTATTTATTTATGTTTGGGTTTTGGTATAATTTAGTTATTTTTCTCGCTAAACTATCGCACAACTGTCCAGTAAGCCTTTTATGACATACTCAGTGAGCCCATAAGACACATCTAACATCTAAGAAAATTACCTTCCCAGTAAGCCAGTCCAGAGCCCAATTGGATCCATTCGTTTGCGTGACGTCATAATGCAGCGCTTGAGGCACGACCACGAAGCCGAGCCACAGCGCTGCGAGCGCTGCATCCAGCGCAAACAGACGATGCACCATAAGACACATCTAATATCTAAGAAAATTACCTTTCCAGTAAGCCAGTCCAGAGCCCAATTGGATCCATTCGTTTGCGTGACGTCATAATGCAGCGCTTGAGGCACGACCACGAAGCCGAGCCACAGCGCTGCGAGCGCTGCATCCAGCGCGAACAGACGACGCACCATGCGGAAGTATGAACCCACTGCTGAACCGAACTGCCCTTCTATAGTACGGATCGCTTCGTACCATAGCTCGATAGAGAACATCGCGTCGCGGATTCGCTCTCTACTCTGCAAGTTGTAAAAACTGTGTTAAACTAATAGCTATAAGATTATCAGGAGAAATAGACTAGGAACTCGGGTCTTTGCATCTATACTAGACTAGCAGCATCCCGGCTTTGCATGGGATGGGTGTACTTGTGAAACTAATTGCCATCTGATGCTGTATAAATCATCTATACCAACTGTATCTATACTAATATTATAAAGAGGTAATGTTGGTTTGTTTGTTTGATGGAGGTCCATCCGAAACTACTAAGCCGATTTCAAAAATTACACACATCAACAAAGTCTAGGGATATCTTAGTACCACATTATTTTCGCTTTGAAATTTTAAAATCTTGTTTGTTTTCATTAAAAGTTTATATACCAATTGAAACCTCTTTTATTCTATTTTAATTTTTTTTAAATGGAAATTAAAAAAAAAAGAATTATTAATAGTACGGAGGCAAAATTGTTAGAGGTGTGTTTCGACGAGAAAAAATTAAATTGTTTTATTGAAATTAATTATTGAAAAAGGGATTGTATTGTTTTTATTTTATAATTTGTTGGGCCGTATGAGTTTAAAGAGCAATTTTACATCGTCATTTGAGTCGAGATGAAACCCGTGAGCCGTGGGCACGTTAGAAAATAGTGCTATTTAACGCGTTATTGCTGAGGCCATACACGCCAGCCAAGACGTGATAACAGGATTGTGATCACGTTATCTTAGTAATAGGGATGTAGTAAAACTGCCCAAGGTTAGATTCGGTGTTATTACGCAGAGACAGCATTGATTTTTCCAAATGACCGCTAGAAGACCACTGAATTTTACTGCGATGTAACTAGTAAAAAGGCTCTAGGGGGACCCCCAGCTGCTGATAAGCGTCCAAACCGTGCAAATGAGGTCGCATGAAGTTGGTCTTCATGTTCGAAGACCGTTGCATGTTACAGCGTTGCGACGTGGCAATCGCGGTCGGCTGCATTAGCGAGCTCGGGAGCATTTAACATCGAGTGACGAACATTGGTCTTTGGTACTGTTCATCGATGAGTTCCGGTTTAATTTTCATCCGGATTCAAGAAGAACATGCGTTTGCCAAACTCTAGGAAGAGTTAGTCGCCTGCAGCACCCTCAAGAGGTCCCCCCATACCAAGGCGGAACAAACACGCTTTGGGCAGAAATTCGTCTTGGCGCACGAACCCATCTCGTTTGGATCCAAGGCAACATAACTGCATAAAAATACCACGAGGAGGTACTAGAATCTATCGTTGTCCCTCACGGAATCCAAATGGGCTAAGAACTTTTACTCAAACACGATAATGCTAATGTCCATACCGCGCGGCCGCTCACCGACAACTCCGCAATAAGAAATTGGCAATTTAATTTTAAGTATCAACCAAAAATATCCATGTGTAATTAATGTAGGAGGTAGCAACACTAATAACTTAAAATTAAATTTTAAATTTAATAAAAAAAACAGTAAGAAATTATTATTTTTATCATACAAATTTTCTATGGAGTTAAAAAAATAATATTATTAATATTAAAAACAAAAGAATTACATAATGTTTTATTTTATTATTATAGACCTTGAAATTACCTACCATTTTTCCATTTACTGTTTTTAAAAATTCTTCACCGATTTTTAGATATTTGATGAAATGTACAATATCCCTAGACTTTGTTGATGTGTGTATTTCACCTATGTGTAGAACGAACTGGATGGTTATAGGCTATATTTTATCCCGGTAGTTTCATTATTACCCGTGCAAAGGGACGTGCTAATCGTTTACAAAGTCATTTACCCGTTTCCAAGCGAAACTGGCGCGGTACTTGAGTCTCTTGAACATAGAGATGGGCCGTCGCTTGGAGCGCAGACTGACGGACGCGGAGAGCTTGTCGCGGACGTTCCTCTTCATCGTCAGACCCTGGGGGAGGTCGCGGAGAGCCTCCCTACAATAATAAATATATCCTTGGATATTCCACAGAGAGTCATCTATACTTTATTTATTGAAACGAGCTAATAGAAAGAAAAATAAACACGTGATTGGTCGTCGAAAATAATTGTCATTCTCGTGATTGGCTGGATTGTCTGCCAAATCTAGCCAATCACGAGGAAGACAATTATTTTCCACGACCGTTTATTTTTTTTCCTATTAGCTCACTTATAGAAATGAAGTATAGTCACAAGTAATGCTTATGTTATGGATTGGTTATGGTACCCAGCCGTGTTGGCAAAGTAGATTGGTACTTTGACTTTCGTTCCGAAGATCGTGGGATCGAATCCGGCCGTGCATCAATGGACTTCCGTGTTGAAAAGTTTATATGCGCTTTAACACAAGCTCTAAACGGTGAAGGAAAACATCGTGAGGATACCCGCGGCTAGTCAGCCCCACACGTATTGGCCATGTCTATCCTGTGGACATGGCCGGATAAGCTGAAAGGGTGGTCGCGTCATCTAGTCACAAGCTATGCAATTTAATGCTTGTGTGGGTCGATTCTGATATCGCCAAAACGTAAACTAACTAACTAAAGATGTTGCCGTCCTTTTTATTTCGATCGTTATGAAAGGGACGGCAACATCTAGTTAGTTTAGTTTACGTCTTGGCGACGTCAGAATCGCCACTATTCATGTATTATGATTCTTTGATGCATAAAACTATCACCCACCTCCTCAACTCCTGAGAGACGGGGTCGTTCTCCATGAGAGCGTGGTGCTGTTCAAGCTCCCGCACGATGATGTCGGCCTGCGAACTCGCAGTGTCCGGAGAATCACCCGCCAGCTCGCCCAGCAACGCATTCTGCTCAGAGTTGTTACGACGCAGGCGAAGTGTGTCTGAAACATTGAATATAGTGTTAATTTATGTATGCTTGGACATTCACAGAGCGTCATCTAGTCCCAAGCTAAACAACTTAATGCTTGTGTTATGATATTCACTTGACTGATATAATACTTGGATAATTTTTTTTTGTAAATACATACATATTATAGATGGAAAACACCCAGACACGGATGAAATATCTGCAGAACATATTAATATTTGTCTCATAGCGGGGTTCGAACCCACAACCTCCTCAATATGAAAATTTCTTGTTTCCATAGGATACCTGAATCAAAGGTAGCACATGTATTAATCCAGAATACCGTTCTTGGTATTGAATTTCATCAAAATTCGTCTAGCCATTTGAGAGTGAAGAATTGATAAACATTCACATTTACACACAAATTTTATCATCCTTGGTAGTCTCTAACCTACCTAGAAGTCTAGAATACATGCTTAGACTATAAAACTAGCAAGCTTTACTGAAATGTTTTTTTAAAAAAGACAAAATAAACTTACTGATATCCTCCATCTCAAGCATAAAACCTTTATTACAAGCCATTCCACTTCACAACATAAGCCAATACTAAAAACTCTTCTAAGACTAACAAAATGATTTTATTCAATCTAATCTTGTGTTAGTTTTTGCAAAGAAAACTATTTACATCAAAGGTATTTTTATCCAACAAGGTAAACACAGTAACACATACTGAGAAGTGATTCATGGTGTTCATTAGATTGTGTTAGTAATTCAACTCGTTCTGATGACCTTAAGGAAACAGCTATAATAAAATTAATATGATCATCATAACTATACTTCATTTCTTGAAACGAGCTAATAGGAAGAAAAATAAACGTACATGATTGGTCGTCGAAAATAATTGTTTATTCTCGTGATTGGCTAGATTTGACAATTGATTTGACTAGCATAATGTTTGTTGTTTGTTCGTATGAGCAAGTGGCCAAATCTGGTGAGTTATAAGGTTATAATACTCACTGTGAGGCAGCTGCCGGGATGGCATGAAGTTGACGGCCACCTGCCTGGCATTGTTCAGGGAACGGCGGGGGTTTGTTAGCCTCTGATCCGCCTCTTCAGACTCTATAATATCCCCATCCATGGCTCAGCTTTCACTAACTCCACCCACTCTACACTACTTCACTGATATGTCGTCTGCCTGATATCTTACAAACAAAGAATAGATTTAATGGCGAATTAGAAATAACAATTCACTGATAAGATTATTTATAGTTAACCTACTATATAATTAATAGTTAACCTACGATGATTCAGAGTCGTTCAAACCTTGGTCCAAATTGGGCCATTGAATTCATTGTTTAGAAATAGTTCTTTAATGAAAATGATGCAGAAACAAACAGAGATATGGTAGAGTCAAAGAGAAGAATAAAAATTAACTTTTATTCGTGTAGATTATTATTACTAAGTTTGGCTTGTAAAGTTGTAAATAAATAAAACAAAACAAATGTACAGCAGTCAGCGAACGAAACAAACGTCAAACACCCAACACCAATCAATCAAAATAAAAGTAGTAGAATGTCAATGTCGCGTCTAGCATGATTTATCTGACAATGACAAGTTCACGTCACGTCACGCACGAATCAATCAATGTCGAATGGCTGGCGGGCGAGGCGAACTTACAGATATATAGATTATCTATGGGCGAACTTACAAAAATCAGTAAAATCACAGACAGAAAAAAACAGAAAGTACACAAGTACCAAGTACATTGCATAGATAATCTATATATCTGGTACATTGAAATTGCTTCTTCTTTTTGTAGTGTCCGCTTCGCTTCGCCTTGATTTGATGTATTGTATTGTAACTAATTACAGTTCCTTTCCTTTGTTTGTTTGGATCTCGGTTAGTAATGATGCACCGTGTTTTCTAGGAATTTGATTCATAAAATTCTGTGAAAAGCACCGGCGGCACGCCAATAATCAAGATTTGAGTGTTCCCCTTGTTGTAGCTTTAATAGATATTGTCATTCCTTACAGATATTCGGTCAAAGGCTATGTTAGGATCAGCGGTCAAGCGACGGTATTCGAAAGGTAAAGCTTCCTACATCCATTGAAATAGACTATGCCGTACAGTACAGTACAGTACAGCCAATAATAGTAATTTATTGGTAAACGCCTTTACATGTCAGATTGGTGCCCTGTACAACACAAACACAATAGTTATTCATTTTATATTCATATTCTTTATTCATTGTCTCAAGTTGGTACATTAGGTCTTAAGCTAGGTTTGGCCGCAACAAGAGCCCCGTTGGGACACCGCAATGTTAACATTAAAATATATCTACTTTTAGCATTATCTTAAAGCTAAATATG
The DNA here is from genome assembly GCA_947086425.1 of Xanthorhoe spadicearia. Lineage (NCBI taxonomy): Eukaryota > Metazoa > Arthropoda > Insecta > Lepidoptera > Geometridae > Xanthorhoe > Xanthorhoe spadicearia. The sequence continues at coordinate 755,673 of OX352206.1, forward strand.
TTTAATTAAATTATTTAATATCACAACATGCTTATTCTAATATGGCACTTATTGTAGTTACTTAAGTTTTTTTTGACCTACCTACTTATTATTACCTATTAGTCTTCCATAAATTCAGTTATAGAGTAAAAGCTGTTTTGGATCAAAAATTGTTTGAGTTTGTTTTTGAATGATGAGTTTTTAACTTCGTTTTTTTATTGATGTATTTTAGTGATGTACTAGTGATCTTTATGTAATAGTTTGATTATGTTTGTAATAATGGCTTCTTTAATTTAATATGACATGATCCAAATACTCAATATTATCACCAAAAAAAGGTAAAATTATTTTTAGGTTTTATTGAATGCATCCTTTTGAATTGACCTTGTTTGTCCTGTTCCTGTGTTAAAAATAATAAAGAGTTTCTTAGAAAGACCACCATGTTTATTATCTGTATTGCATGCACATACCTAAACGTATTTTATACATAACAAACCATTTCAGTTTAAGTGCCAATGGCTTCCCCGCTAAGAATAACAGTGGACCAGATGCGTCAGATCCTGGGAGAAGTGATGGACGCACTAGAGTCCCCCGACTATGCTTCCAAACTGGACGAGGCCAAGGAGGCTGCTGGCAACGAGATGCTCAAGATGATGCAGATTGTCTTTCCCATGGTTGTGCAGATTGAAATGGAAACTATTAAGCGTCATGGCTTCACCAACTCTAGAGAAGGTACCTTTCATTATTTTGATAAACAACTCTGATTTCAGTGAGCAATTGAAGAGTTACAATCCTTCAACATTTCACACAGCGTCACAAGCTAAGCAATTGAATGCTTGTGTTATGGTAACAAGATGGCCGATTATAGTGGTTAGATACATTTTTTTTATAGATATAAAACACCCGGAAAATGTAAAATTATAAAATGTTACAGGTATTGTGCAGTTCACCCAAATGGTTCGTGAGCTGGAGACGGTGGACAGCGAGGTGGCTCGTCTGCACACACAGATCCGCAGCCACTACCTGCCTCCCGTGTCCATCAGCTCCTCCGTGGACACTTCGCTGTGAGCCGGTGAGTCTAGAGACGGTGGACAGCGAGGTGGCTCGCCTGCACACACAGATCCGCAGCCACTACCTGCCTCCCGTGTCCATCAGCTCCTCCGTGGACACTTCGCTGTGAGCCGGTGAGTCTAGAGACGGTGGACAGCGAGGTGGCTCGTCTGCACACACAGATCCGCAGCCACTACCTGCCTCCCGTGTCCATCAGCTCCTCCGTGGACACTTCGCTGTGAGCCGGTGAGTCTAGAGACGGTGGACAGCGAGGTGGCTCGTCTGCACACACAGATCCGCAGCCACTACCTGCCTCCCGTGTCCATCAGCTCCTCCGTGGACACTTCGCTGTGAGCCGGTGAGTCTAGAGACGGTGGACAGCGAGGTGGCTCGTCTGCACACACAGATCCGCAGCCACTACCTGCCTCCCGTGTCCATCAGCTCCTCCGTGGACACTTCGCTGTGAGCCGGTGAGTCTAGAGACGGTGGACAGCGAGGTGGCTCGTCTGCACACACAGATCCGCAGCCACTACCTGCCTCCCGTGTCCATCAGCTCCTCCGTGGACACTTCGCTGTGAGCCGGTGAGTCTAGAGACGGTGGACAGCGAGGTGGCTCGTCTGCACACACAGATCCGCAGCCACTACCTGCCTCCCGTGTCCATCAGCTCCTCCGTGGACACTTCGCTGTGAGCCGGTGAGTCTAGAGACGATGGACAGCGAGGTGGCTCGCCTGCACACACAGATCCGCAGCCACTACCTGCCTCCCGTGTCCATCAGCTCCTCCGTGGACACTTCGCTGTGAGCCGGTGAGTCTAGAGACGGTGGACAGCGAGGTGGCTCGTCTGCACACACAGATCCGCAGCCACTACCTGCCTCCCGTGTCCATCAGCTCCTCCGTGGACACTTCGCTGTGAGCCGGTGAGTCTAGAGACGGTGGACAGCGAGGTGGCTCGTCTGCACACACAGATCCGCAGCCACTACCTGCCTCCCGTGTCCATCAGCTCCTCCGTGGACACTTCGCTGTGAGCCGGTGAGTCTAGAGACGGTGGACAGCGAGGTGGCTCGTCTGCACACACAGATCCGCAGCCACTACCTGCCTCCCGTGTCCATCAGCTCCTCCGTGGACACTTCGCTGTGAGCCGGTGAGTCTAGAGACGGTGGACAGCGAGGTGGCTCGTCTGCACACACAGATCCGCAGCCACTACCTGCCTCCCGTGTCCATCAGCTCCTCCGTGGACACTTCGCTGTGAGCCGGTGAGTCTAGAGACGGTGGACAGCGAGGTGGCTCGTCTGCACACACAGATCCGCAGCCACTACCTGCCTCCCGTGTCCATCAGCTCCTCCGTGGACACTTCGCTGTGAGCCGGTGAGTCTAGAGACGGTGGACAGCGAGGTGGCTCGCCTGCACACACAGATCCGCAGCCACTACCTGCCTCCCGTGTCCATCAGCTCCTCCGTGGACACTTCGCTGTGAGCCGGTGAGTCTAGAGACGGTGGACAGCGAGGTGGCTCGTCTGCACACACAGATCCGCAGCCACTACCTGCCTCCCGTGTCCATCAGCTCCTCCGTGGACACTTCGCTGTGAGCCGGTGAGTCTAGAGACGGTGGACAGCGAGGTGGCTCGTCTGCACACACAGATCCGCAGCCACTACCTGCCTCCCGTGTCCATCAGCTCCTCCGTGGACACTTCGCTGTGAGCCGGTGAGTCTAGAGACGGTGGACAGCGAGGTGGCTCGTCTGCACACACAGATCCGCAGCCACTACCTGCCTCCCGTGTCCATCAGCTCCTCCGTGGACACTTCGCTGTGAGCCGGTGAGTCTAGAGACGGTGGACAGCGAGGTGGCTCGTCTGCACACACAGATCCGCAGCCACTACCTGCCTCCCGTGTCCATCAGCTCCTCCGTGGACACTTCGCTGTGAGCCGGTGAGTCTAGAGACGGTGGACAGCGAGGTGGCTCGTCTGCACACACAGATCCGCAGCCACTACCTGCCTCCCGTGTCCATCAGCTCCTCCGTGGACACTTCGCTGTGAGCCGGTGAGTCTAGAGACGATGGACAGCGAGGTGGCTCGCCTGCACACACAGATCCGCAGCCACTACCTGCCTCCCGTGTCCATCAGCTCCTCCGTGGACACTTCGCTGTGAGCCGGTGAGTCTAGAGACGGTGGACAGCGAGGTGGCTCGTCTGCACACACAGATCCGCAGCCACTACCTGCCTCCCGTGTCCATCAGCTCCTCCGTGGACACTTCGCTGTGAGCCGGTGAGTCTAGAGACGGTGGACAGCGAGGTGGCTCGTCTGCACACACAGATCCGCAGCCACTACCTGCCTCCCGTGTCCATCAGCTCCTCCGTGGACACTTCGCTGTGAGCCGGTGAGTCTAGAGACGGTGGACAGCGAGGTGGCTCGTCTGCACACACAGATCCGCAGCCACTACCTGCCTCCCGTGTCCATCAGCTCCTCCGTGGACACTTCGCTGTGAGCCGGTGAGTCTAGAGACGGTGGACAGCGAGGTGGCTCGTCTGCACACACAGATCCGCAGCCACTACCTGCCTCCCGTGTCCATCAGCTCCTCCGTGGACACTTCGCTGTGAGCCGGTGAGTCTAGAGACGGTGGACAGCGAGGTGGCTCGTCTGCACACACAGATCCGCAGCCACTACCTGCCTCCCGTGTCCATCAGCTCCTCCGTGGACACTTCGCTGTGAGCCGGTGAGTCTAGAAACGGTGGACAGCGAGGTGGCTCGCCTGCACACACAGATCCGCAGCCACTACCTGCCTCCCGTGTCCATCAGCTCCTCCGTGGACACTTCGCTGTGAGCCGGTGAGTCTAGAGACGGTGGACAGCGAGGTGGCTCGCCTGCACACACAGATCCGCAGCCACTACCTGCCTCCCGTGTCCATCAGCTCCTCCGTGGACACTTCGCTGTGAGCCGGTGAGTCTAGAGACGGTGGACAGCGAGGTGGCTCGCCTGCACACACAGATCCGCAGCCACTACCTGCCTCCCGTGTCCATCAGCTCCTCCGTGGACACTTCGCTGTGAGCCGGTGAGTCTAGAGACGGTGGACAGCGAGGTGGCTCGCCTGCACACACAGATCCGCAGCCACTACCTGCCTCCCGTGTCCATCAGCTCCTCCGTGGACACTTCGCTGTGAGCCGGTGAGTCATATCACAGATTACTTAAGTATATTGAAATTACTCCATCGGTTTCCTTTTTTTTGTCTTTGAATTTTGCGGCGCCCCTAGCGGCGCTTAGGTCTTCCAAGCAATCAAAAATAACTCCATCTAGTGCTAAGTAGCATGCAGTGGGATGCCTAAAAGTCGCAAGGTGACGCCGCAAAAATCCAAACACCAAAAATAGCTGGAAGAAAAAAAGAAAGAGTCATTTCAATGTTCGAGATGAGGTACCAGTGGTCATAATCAGCTGTGATAAGAAGGTACTTATTTTTCATTGAACTAGCTATCTAATTAATTTAAATAAATATTATGTTAGTTGGTAGCAGTACACTGTTATTTTTGGTTAAAAATAGCATACTTATACACAGCATATTGCTAAAAAAATTCGCGCAAGTGGATCCCCCATGCAGTATAATTACCTACTGCAAAAATACAAGATGAAAAATGACCCAGATCATTATCTATTTTTAAACAAGTCTTTTCATTGCAGGTGTGAATTACATTAATGAGTCTCATACGAATCTCAACCAAAATGAGGCACAGAAACTACAAACTGTTCGTACTATTAATCATAGTGTTGTACACATTGTACTTCTTTCTGGGGATCGGTGATTATATTAATTCGAAGAGTTACGACGAGAGTTTTGACTACCCTCTCAACATCGACATCAGGCCGGTGGTCAAAGATGTCCTGGCTGGAAAGAAACCTACTGTGGCTGCTATCAACTTTTACCCGTACAGGTTCTTAACCAACTCAGGAAAATGCAGCACCGTTGAGAAACTGGATCTATTTATCGCTGTCAAATCAGCTCTTAACAACTTCGAGCATCGACAGACGATCCGTAAAACATATGGACAGGAGACTGTCATTCCCGGACGAATAGTAAAAGTTCTCTTTTTCCTCGGTGTCGGTACTAGCTCTGACACTCAAAGGAAGATTCAGGAAGAGATGGTGCAAAACAAAGATATTATACAGATGGATTTTCTCGACACATACTTTAATAATACTATAAAGACTATGATGTCTTTCCGGTGGTTATACGAGCATTGCTCTTCGGCTGACTACTACCTGTTCACTGACGACGATATGTATATATCAGTGCCAAACCTACTAGACTATGTCGAAGGTAGGAAGCTAGTAACGAATGCTGAAACCACAACACAGATTATAGAGGAAGATCTCTTTTACTCTGGATTTGTCTTCAAGTCTGGTCCTCATAGAGTGCATACGAGTAAGTGGAGGGTGTCTTTAGATGAGTATCCGTGGAATAAATGGCCTCCGTACGTCACAGCGGGCGCTTACGTCATTTCTAAGCGTACAATGAACGTTATGTACATAGCAAGTCTCTTTGTAAAGCACTTCAAGTTTGATGATATATACCTGGGAATTGTGGCGAAGAAAGCGGGTATAACTCCTATACATTGTGACAAGTTTTACTTCTACAAGAAGGCGTATGACAGAGACAGCTATAGAGATGTCATTGCGGCCCACGGCTTTGATGATCATGAAATGTTGATTACTGTGTGGAATGAACAAAATAATTTAAGCATTGAGCAGAAAAGTTAGCCTGAACTTTTTATAGCGTTTATTTGTAAATATTATTATCATTCATATTTATTATTTAGTAGCTGTACTAACAGAAAATGTCGAAGTATATTTAATTTACTATTTAAGAATCTGAATTATTCTTATAGGAGGATTTCTTTTGTTTTTTTCTTTTATATTTATTTAAAATAACATTAATGTAGCTTTAATTAAACTAATCTATACTTAGAAGTAATTGAACTCTTATTAGATAGATAATAGATGCTTGTTAAACAGTATGATATTGATATTTTGAACTTAAACTTGAATTCGTATAAAAAAGTAGATAGATTTAAGTGTGATTCGTTCATTGCTCATATTTTATTGGCCAAATTAAGATTAGTCCGTGATCATCTTAGATAGTGCATTATAAACATAATTTTAGTACATAACTATTATTTATTAAAATAAATAGTTAATTCACTTCGCTTCTTCTCGCATGAATAATTAAATTTAAAAAAAGATAAGAGGAGGCTCCCATGCGAAGGAGGTTACTCCAAAACTTGTTTTTTTTTGTTTGTAAATTGTTAAATCATTAGTGTATCTAACGGTACGGAACACTTCATACGCAAGTCAAGCAAAGTGCCAGTCACCTAATTTTGTAGTTAAGTATGTACTTACATAAAAAAATGTGTATTGATTTATTTATTAGCATTTTCTATATAGTTCACTAGCGTAGAATTAGGAAAGTTAATATGTAATTTTCTTGGGAAGAACCCATCCACAAATATTCATCACAGTAAGATAATTAGATTAGGATTTTTTGTATTAATGTACGTAACAGTAAAAAGTCTTTAATTGTAATTATTTGGGCAAAATCAACGCAGCAAAGAATTTAATAAGTAATTTATATAATAAGTAAACCTAAGCCACAAAAATGGCGATATTCTATACGACTAGTTAGTAGTTCATATTAGATTTACATCGGCGTAGATAGTATGACTTTGAAACATTTAAAAAATTCAAGTACTTAAATAGAACACATCACTTTCTGAATTAACTCCATAAGTCATATTGGATCAGTAAACCTATATTAGCTAATACTGGTATTAAATATGTTGCTATCTATCTCTTTTCTTTGCCATAGGAGTGACAAGAAAAAACATTCTTTAAACTTATATTCAGTTCAGAAATCTTTGTGCATAAGACTCGCTTTTACCCAATCACACTGCAGATTTCATAAAAAAACCTAAAATTCAAGTGATACCTAATCTAAAATATACATAGTAAAAGCTCAAAAGTGAAACACTGGATAATATGTTGAACAATCTATTCATTTCATCAATTTAAACTTAACACCATCTTCACTTCTTCATGATTACAACACGAATGGCGCCCGTATCAAAAGGCAGTATAAAAGAGGGTACACCATTTGTCTTGTAGTAGGTATTTATAGAATGAAGGAATGGTGTGCGTGCCGGGATTAAATTTAAGGAAATTAAAACACTCTAGTGAGAGATAAGTTATACATAAGTAAACTTAATTGCAATAAAACAGCTATGTTTTTATTTTGCGTCTGAGTGTGGAGTGGTCTGAGTTACTTCATACTTAGGTGTGACACTGATCTTAGACAAAATTATTTAAAACTTATTAAGTAAGTACATAGTTTTTAAAGTCTGTTTCATAAACCATATTATTAAGGTTTATATTTAATATTAAAATAAAACAACTATTATAATAATTTGTTTTACTATATTGTTAGCAATGTCCCTTGTTGATGACTAATCGACAGACGGCACCTACATAAAAGGCGAGCGTACGGCGGCGCTCGCTCACTTTGCTCTTGGCTTTCGAACGAGACAGATGTCTCGGCTTCCTAGGATTTCGTGTTTCGTTAGGTTGTTATGGTGTTTTCGTGGAGTTATGTAAACGTGTAGCCTATGTCAGTGCTTATTTTGGTTCAATGGTGTAAATTGGTGTTTCCTTTGATAACCTCAAATTGTTTGCTTATAAAGATAATTTTGTTTTGATGAGTTGACTAATTGTGTTAATAAATTTGTTCTTATTTTTTTTTAATGATTTTCACTTCTGGTTCCTAAAAATATAATATCTTTATATACAAATATGTATAACAAATGTCATTCTTAAACTATAAACATGTAAACTGTATATAAACTTTGTAAAACTTAAACTTTATATTTATCTAAGCTTATTTCAAATGCACTTAACAATTTGTAAAATTGGAGTAAATACATTTGTTTGTGCACTATACTGTGTCTTTTTTCTATATTCTTCCATCTCAAGAATCTCTATCATCTATCACCATGCTAACTTTGTCATTTGTCAAAAAGTGTCATACAATTTGCTGCCTTAAAAAGTTGCTATCAGCTGCTATTTGTGAATATTGAAACCGAGAATTATATTCAGTGTATTGCCCTGCATATTTATATAACTACAAAATATAATAAGAACCAGTTGAGTCACCTATGGAACACTTCATACCTACTATAATAAATGTATATATTCTAATTATTGCCCTGTACATACCATTAAAAGATTATTTCAGCGTACAATTAACTTCTCACGATTAACGTCTAGTGGGAATAGACGTAAATTACATGTTACATGGCTAGGTGTGTATAAGTCGCGCCACGTTAAAAGAACGCTGAGGGTAACGGGAGGGGGTATGTTTGCGCACGGATCCCTCACTCACGAACCAATAGCACGCGCTACATCAATGGTGTGAAGTGCGCCGCGTCACTCCACCAATCCCACCTAAGATGCCTTCAAATCGCCTACTGCGCAGCTTTTTCCCTCAGCGTTCTTTTTACGTGTGGCTTATTTTCCCCTCATCGTTCTTATTACATGACGCGACTTATACCCAGCTTCACATTTTGTCTATGCAGTTGCGTCCATTTCTTTAAAGACGTACGTGATTTTCATAATGGCTAGCCATAGTTCTTCGTCTCCTATTTCGCGATGCAGCACGAAGCGAATGGACTTTTCTTCCTGCCCGCATTCAAAAGCCTTCACTATTACGCCTTCGTCGTTTTCCGTCTTGCAATCACCCTACAAATAAAATATTGAATAAAACAAATATCGTTGAACATAGATAGTAGACAGCGTCTAGCTATATGTAGTAAAGTCAATTTTTATCTTGAACAACAATCCAACGGATTCACTTAATAAATTTTTTGACGGAAGTATGTACCTAATATACAAAACAACATAGCTGATTTTAAAAATTCTTTCACCGATGAGTAGAATGAACTGTCCGAGAGGTTATAGGCTATATTTTATCCTGGTAGCTTCATTAGTACAGCCGTGCAAAGCCGGGACATGCTGCTAGTGTTATATACAAACCTGCGTCTCAGCGCGGCTGACTTGCGCCAAGCGAGCGACGACGTCGCTCGCCGTCAGTTTACTGTCGGCGCTGATGCGGACAAACACCATGTTGGTGTGCTGCTTCTCCACCTCCACCGAGAAACTGCGAGTCAGCAGACCTTGGATCACTGGAATAACAGGTTACGAATGGGTAAATAAAAATTGCGATTATATAGATCATTAGCTGCAACCCGCCGTTTTACCCGCGTAAGTCCCGTTCCCGCGGGAATATCGGGATAAAAAGTAGCCTATGTGTTAATCCAGGGTATCACCTATCTACATACCCAACCAAATCGGTCTAGCCGTTTCAGCGTGAAAGAATAACAAACATACATATTACTTTCTCACAAACTTTCACATTTATAATATTAGTAGGAGTAGGAAGGATAGGAAGTAGGATTATGATACCTAGCGCCAGCCTCATGGCCCGCTTGTGGTCCAACCCCAGCAGTGGTCGCACCTCATCCAGCGCCACAAGCGCTGCGGCCGCCAGCACGCCGGCCTGACGCAGGCCACCGCCCAGCGCTTTACGCATGCGACGAGCCCTGGACAAAGATAAGATAGGACTTTATTGATAACATAACAGTACAAGTACAAAGAAAAGAGAAATAACAACAACAATCCTTTCAGCGTAAACCTTTTCCATCCAAAGGTTGCCTGGAAGAGATGGCTTTTAGCTATAAGGCCGCCCATTGTATGTTTTTAACTTTGTTGTAATTATTTGATTGTTATTTTTAATTTAAGGTGTGCAATAAAGAATTTTTCATTTATTCATTCTTTCATTCAATATATATTCATTTTCGTTAATTTTTCAAGGTGGTATTTAGGTCTTATGTATAGGTTTGACCGCAACAAGAGCCCTGTTGGGATACCATAATGTAAACATTAAATAAAGTCTAGGATATACAACTACAATAAGTACTTCATTTTTTGAAGCGAGCTAATAGGAAGAAAAAATAAACTCACGTGATTGGTTGTCAAAAATAATTGTTTATCTCGTGATTGGCCAGATTGTCAAATCAATTGTCAATTGTCAAATCTAGCCAATCCGAGAGTAGACAATTATTTTATGATATGATGATAATGGTAAGAAACACTTACTGCTGTATAAAATGATAGGAGCCGACGACAGTAGAACCGACGGGACAGCTCAGTCCCTTGCTGAAGCAGACGGCGACGCTATCACAGTCCCGCACCACTCGGCTCGGCGCCTCGTTCAGATAAGCACACGCGTTGAACAGTCGCGCGCCATCCATGTGGAGCGCTAGGGAGTGCTTCTTGCATAGAGCTCCGAGCTCGTCCAGGAACTTTAGAGGGATCACCTGGAAAATAGTAAGACCTTTACCAGTCTATGCATATTGCACCAGACTGGTACCACCAGTAAACTATATTGCGGTGAGCATGTACGAAGAATGTAATGAGAATTAATGAGGCGAAAGTTTTTTTAGGCGTTGCGCACAGACGCAAAAACTAAACTCTGGCTAAATGCCCGGACCGGCGGCAGCTTGCTAGATGGAAAACGGATTAAAAAAAAAAAAATGAGGCGAAAGAGGTGCGACAGGTATGTCAGCATCGTAGCAAGTGGAGATCGGTGGTCTCTGCCTACCCCTAAGGGAAAGAGGCGTGATTTTATGTGTGTATGTATGGTATGTATGTAAACGGTAAACCTATATTGGCTAATACTAATATTAAATCTGCTGCTATCTCTTTTCGTTGCCATATAAATAACAAGATAAATATATTTGAAACCTATATTAAATTGACAAATTGTTATGAATAATACCTATAAGAGTTATACCTATAAGGATATTTTGTTAAAAATAAGGATAGTTTAAAAAGTTTTAAATAGGTTAGCAAGAAGTAGCATAGTTGCTTAAAATATAAATTTTAAAAGCAATGGAACAAAGTCCTTCCTTCCACTCGACACCACCAAAACGACACCATCGGTGGTGTCGTATGGAATCACTAGTCCATACGACACCACCGACTAATAGTGAGGTTACCTACATACAAAGTTGTTGATATGAAAACTCCAATTATGTTCAAGCAGTTTCATTAATGAGGTATGTCATTTGATAAAGTTTAACAAACAATGGTCGGATCAATGTATGTGATGTTGTCTGATATTTATTTATTTATTTTAATGAACTGGGAGCTGTTAGTCAAAAACACGCGTTTCTGAACATCACTAGGGTGGTGTCGTATGGACTAGTGATTCCATACGACACCACGGATGGTGTCGTTTTGGTGGTGTCGAGTGGAAGGAAGGAACAAAGTCATATTAAAATGGTTTACCTTTCCACCACAAACATTATGTGTGTTCTCCACAGCAACCATGCTTGTGATTGGCTCATGGATATCTGAACCGCGTATTTTCTTCTCCAACTCTTTCAGATCAAACATGCCGTCCTTGTCATTCTGTACAGTTGAGAGCAGGACACTGGCTAATGCTGACGCGCCACCTGAAAGGAGAACAGTTTGTAGTAGGTTCATAAAATTTCAGAGGCTTATATCTAGGCCAAAAAAAAAAAGCTAGGCCCAGACCACCAGGTTCTTGTCTGATTCTTTCCCTGGTGTAGGGAGTTGTTTTGAAACAGGCAATAGAGTCACCTAGCTTATAAGACTGTACGTTTTTGAGTGATCCTTGAGGTCCTACGAAATAAACATATTTTCTTTATTTCCAATTAGTATCCTTCCCGAATAGGCAAGATGCTGAAATTACAAGATGCAAGGAAAATGCTTGGAAGATCTATTTATCTATACTAATATTATAAAGAGGTAACATTGTTTTTGCCCAGCAGTGGGACACGACAGGTTCATAAAAAAAAAAAAACATTGTTTGTTTGATAGCTGGAGGTAATCTCCGAAACTACTCAACGAATTTAAAAAAAACTTTTCATCAATGTGTAGAATGGACTGTTGGGATGGTTATAGGCTATTTTATCCCGGTGGTTTCGTCAGTACACTCGTGCACAGCAGGGATGTGCTGCTAGTAATAATAATTGTGTAATTATAAATCTAGTGATGTACCTTGTTCATATTTAAAGATATGTGATTGGTGACCCACTATAGCCTCAGCTCCCCTCTTGTTGCAATGCACCATGACTGTAATAAAAAAAGAAAGACGTCACTCGAGGACTGCCGCGGTAAAGCTATTGCATGCCACCTAGAGGCGAATAAAACGTCAAACGTCTACCTCGTCAAACACACGCAATTATGCTTCCTATGTTAATGAGAAGAGGGTTAATTATTCTTTAAACGGGACGCCACCGGTCGGAATTTTTTTCGTTACGGAATTTCTGGATTTGGTCTCCCAGCCAAGGCCCGCGATAAAAGCTATGCAATAGCTTAATAATATGATGTTAACAATAAATTTGAGAAGCGCTAGTAGCAAAGTTTGCTAAGATAGATTGCTGAAGTGGCATTACCAACTGCTTCCGTGCTTTGGAGGGCACATTAAATTGTCGGTTCTGGCTTCTAAAGTGGTTAGGCCGCCTTAGGCAGCAAAACAAACTCCATCACAAGAGTTTGTCACTTGTTCATACAAGAGAACAAATGAACAATTGCTTAGGTACCTATGTTCTTTATTCAATTCATACATAACACATGTATTAAGGCTGCATAATCAAATTCAAAGAAATAGATCGCGTGACGCAGAGCTGTCATTTTTGACGCAGAATTCTATGGAGGCGGCGGAAAAAAGTGATACGTCCTCTCGCTGGGAGGACCCGGGATCGACTAATTGGAAGACGATTGCGCGGCCGGATATATAGTGATTATAAAATAATCCTGTAAATTACTGGGTGCTCAAAATTGATTGAAAAAAAAACTGTACGTTAAGAAATACCTATATTTTCATAATATAAATAAAAATATTGTTTTTATTCAAATACTAGTAAAAATATGTGTTAAAGTGAAACGATTTTGTACTTTTTAAATATTGTTTTCATTACCTTTAGAGGCAATTTTTTCATTGTTTTGCGCTGTAGTGCATTATGAGAATATATTTTCAGGTCCACAAACGCTTAAAATAAAACATTTTCTCACATTACAATAGTGATATCCCTTCTGAAAGACAGCTCTGACGCTCATTTTCGTAAAACGCTATGACGGGATTGACTTCTCCTTCAAAAACTATAATCAAATATTATGTTTTCTCTCTGTAGTACACTATAATAAAGATTAATCTTTCTAAAACCGTAAAATTCTTTAAATAAACTGATCACATTATTGAGATATGACTCTCGAAATACAGCTCAATTAAGCTAATGACGACTACACGCTCTTAAGTTGCTTAGCTTGGGACTAGATGACGCTGTGTGGAATGTCCAAGGATATTTATTATATATTTATTTCAAACCACTTAAGATGTAAATGTAAGTATACAAGGACTACTTACTTACTTACTAAAGTTATCATACTTAAGTGCAAGCAAATGAAACAAAACTGGATATCATTGCATTTTGAGTTTTCCCAAAACATCCATGTGTGTGATCTTTCAGTAAAGACCCACATCTTTGAGCAAATGTTAAAGAAGTGATTTATTCTTAAAGTACAACAAGTCTTGGAAGGATGTAGCCAATCAAACTAGGATGATGTAATAAAACAACAAATTACAGAGCCGGTTGGCTAGTGACAACAGATGATGCCCATAGCTGAACTAAAATTGATGAAATAAGTACCTAATTATACTTACCGGCAATTAAATTGGCCATAGTACACGAAGGCACAAACAAAGCTGCCTGTTTGCCCAGAAGTGTGGCCACTTTACTTTCCAAAGCATTGACGGTAGGGTCCTCCCCGAAGACATCATCTCCCAACGCTGAGTTCGCGATGGCATGCTTCATGGCTTCGGTGGGCTTCGTCACCGTATCAGACCTCATATCCACTATAAAAGCCATTGCTGAAGCTACTAACTGAAAGATAAAAGTTAGGTTACCAAATGAACCGCTGCTACGAACCGTCCGAAGAGTAGGTAGGTAATAATCAGCTACGGGTGTTAGCAATAAGATAATTCCGTGAGACCAATTCCACAATAGGTTAATAAATTCAAGAAGCAATTTATCAGTCATAAAAATAATTAACCTTGATTTGCTATGCGCAAATTTTTGCCTCTACGAATAATTTTCCCTAAAAACAATTCAAAGTACTCTGTCTGTCTGTGCGAATAATAATACGATTTTTTTTTTAAGTATTATTATTTCGTTGAGTATAGTATTGTCATACTGCTGTCACTGTCATGTCAAAATCAATCATTGATTCAGTTGACATTAAAGTAATCGTTCATAAATAATTTCTGATGATACTCCTCCTATTTTACATTAATTATGATTTCATAATATTACTACCTATTTTTAATACTGAAATTCTTAAAATTACCTATAAGTCTGTCTATATAGTCGTGACATGAATGTTTGAGGAACTAAAATTATTCGTGTATCTGGCAGCACCAAACAAAGGTATAACAGCTGTCGTCAGCTGTCATCGAGTGAGTTCAAGAACATATTTTCCTCTATTTTTTGTTGTTTTCTTAGTTAAACTGCAATGAAATGAAACCGAACTACGCACAAAAGTATCACAAATAAGTAAAGTAAATGAGAGTGACACGCGGGAAGTGATTTTTAAAGTTTTCCAGCAATGTTTAGCGGAATACCAAGTTGAACATATTTTGTGGGATTTGGATGATTTAAATGGGCGAACAGCATCTATAACGGGTATGTAATCGTTTTATTGTTTGTTTCTAATCTGCCTGAAGTAACAAATTGACCTAAATTACGATTTGGAGACCAAAAAAGGCATTGTTTACATTGCACATTTTTACGTCAGATTGAACATCACAGTAAGTCATGTTGTAGGAGTACCATCTAATCTTGATACATTAAAATGGCACACAGTCTGGCTACGTTTTCTGCCTACCTAAGTATTTAAAATTTTAACTAATTGCTATAAGTTTAAAATGCTTTTGATTACTTTCAGTAATATTTTTTTTTTAATTTTCAGGTAAATCAGAAAGTACCTACGGTTAGGCGAATTCAAGAATGATGGGAAGTTTGAAACTCCTGTGAAACAGTAGAGTCGGCCAAGAAAGCAATGGACAATTTTAATATTTGTGCACTACGGCAAAAAATAAAATTCTTATAAAAATGACAATGAAATCCAATTTTGTTTCATTTGCCTTCACCTATGTATGTATGAACACTCAACAGTTTAACCTTTTAATCCAACATTATTACACAGTTAAGCACAAGATTTAAAAAATAAAACATGCCTTCTCAAATTCCCGCCAAAAAGCTGGTAGGAACTTTTACATGGAACGAACTGTAAGTATCAAAATCAGTAGTCACACTATAGGGTTGCTATATACATTTTAGCAGCGCCCTCATTTATTGTCACGACTTTATAGACAGACTACCAAATCATAGTCAAATTTAGAAACAAAACATATATTGTATAAGAATGTGAACGCATTGCGTGCGACTTCAACAAAAACGTTTTTGAACGCAACTAGTCTGTTTCTTGCTACCATCATGGTGACAGCTGTGTTCATAACGGCTTTCTCATTGGTGTTAAGGGTGGTTCATTGGTGAGAAGAAGAAAATAACCAATAGGCAAAGCGTAATTTATACAATCACGTTTGAAATAGTGTAAATGAAACCAAGCCTCAAAATCAAACGACAAGAAAGAAAGAAGAAGTGTCGGCGACTCGTCGTGGGTTTATTTTAGTTGTAATTCTTCAAATAAAGTGCTTATTCTTCGTTTACTTGCAATAGGAACATGCCATGTGTGTGAAAAATATTCCAACCTCTTCTGTTCTAACTTTAGAGTTCTTGTAATATAGTAAATTACGCACGAAATTCGGCAAAGTACAACGTGAATTCGGGCGTCGACCGGTCCACCCCTCCAACCCGTAACCGTCGGCGTTCCGTCAGTCGCTGTCGTCATTTTGTACGAGTCAGCGCCGTGCACGGTCACGAAGTCACGGCACACGCGTAACTAAAGAACATCGTCTGCGAGGTGTTGATAAAGCGTGTAGTGAGGTGCAGTGTCGGTCACCGCGACCGTTTAATGTGTTGTCCAGTGGCGGTGTCAAGTTTTAGCAGTTCAGGGCGCGCGGCGTGATCGGGCGGCGCGATGGTGGACATGGACAGGAACGACCCGGAGCTCCGGTACCTCTCGGTGGACCGGAACAGCTTCAACGACCCGGCGACGCAGGCGGAGTGGTCGCAGAAGCGCTTGGTGTGGGTTCCTCATGAGAACGTTGGCTTCGTGGCTGCCGGGATCAAGGGAGAGCGAGGCGATGAGGTGGAGGTTGAGATTGCCGAGTCGGGCAAGCGGATCCTGGTGCCCATAGATGATATCCAGAAGATGAATCCACCCAAGTTTGATAAAGTGGAGGACATGGCGGAGCTGACCTGTCTGAACGAAGCCTCCGTGCTGCACAACATTAAGGACAGATACTACTCGGGGCTCATTTATGTGAGTATTGTATTTCCTGATTTTATCAACTTTATTGTTGTAGATAAGAGGTCAGTGTATCCTTACATTCTGACTTATGCTTGTCATTGTCAATACTGTAGCTGGTGAGCAAATGATTAACACGTTGGGTGCCCCGGACGCACTACCTCGTAGAGGACCAGCAGGTGGGCCTTGAATGAGTTATACCTTGCTTACCTATTGTTCAACTTTTCAAAAACACAATCATTCAAAAAAAATATTCTAGGATCATTAAAATCTGTCTAAAGGGCAATTTCTCTCACTTTTCAGGAATACAATCTTATTTGTAGATTCTTTCTCTTTATTTAAAGTTTATTAGCTATTTAAACACACAAATTTAAGTAATTTGATGGCTGTTAGTCATAACAGAAGTAATTCAATTTCAGGAAATGGGTTGTTCATGCATAAAAGTTGAAATTTTGAAAAACCCATGTTTCTGCATCTGCATGCTTAACTTTACCTAAAGTAACTCAATGATTACTGGGGGTCTACTCTGCAAATCTTAAAATGTAATTTCAGATCAGCTTATTTTGGTTGAAACTGAATTTGTAAGAATAACCAATATATAGCTCACCACCATTTTCTTAAACTGTAGTTTATTTAGATAATAAAATGTGAACCAATTTTGTTAGACCATGGTTTTGTTGAAAGAGCAGGTTTAATCCAAGGATTACTGTAATGACATCAAATTAGTTTTTTTTTAATCAAAACATTTACTCTTCTATCAATAGGTTATTTATACTCTAGAATATATGTGTAAGGTAGACTCCTAATATGTCCAAGTTTATATGACAAGCTACATTAACCAGAGCGCTGCCTTTCAAAGCCGTCCCAATTTAAGGGGACATATATGGCTAGCAATGACTAGTTGCGTTGGACAGTTTGAGAACAATTGTACCAGTTATAGTTTAATTACTTGGTTTGTTATGTTACACATGTCAGATTTCATGGATATGTAAGTTGGCCTAGACTTCACTTCACTTCTTCACTATGGCTTTTTGTGACTTTAATGGCCTAGACTTGAAGAGTTTCTCAGAACGCAATTTTTCTGTCCATTTCTGGGAAGTTTGATATTTGAATCCTAAAATGGAGTTTTATTCAGGTCATATCCTATGTTATCTTGTTGAAGTTTAAGATACTATCATTATTTTAACAATACATTTATTTGTTACAGAAACGAATACATTAACATAACTGTACAAACACAATTAGAACTAGTTGAGCCACCTATGGACCAATGCAAACAATCTATACTCAGGGGTTTATTCATAAAAACTTGACAATTTAATACAGGTTTTAGGAACGTTTTAGAACGTTTTTTTCTTGTCACTCATATGTCAACGAAAAGAGATAGCAACAGATTTAATATGCGTTTTAGCTAATACAGATTTTAGGTCGAATACGCATAATGGGGTAAGACTATATTTGATACTGGGGCATATAATGTACACAGATTGTACAGTACAGTACAACCTTCTCTATGACATTAATTTTTCTTAACAATGTCTAATTAGTAAGTATGTAGTTGCAAGAAGTGATTATTTATCATAATTTCTTGGTAGATATGAAAACATAATTTATAACATAGTCACTTATAGTCAAGATCACAATTTTCAATGAAAATGCCAAATCTTATCTGATAAAATACTAAATTGGGGTTGATTTACATTATCTGTAATCAGATTTAGGTACTTAGTTTAATAAGTAATAATAATATTGTTTCCTACTGATGAAGCCATTAATATAAGCCTGCAAGTGCAGCTTCACTTTGTTACCAACCTAGATAAAAATATGACCTATGTGTTATTTTAGCTAGGTCATTAACTACGTAATTTGTTCCAAGTTTTATGTAGAACTTATTCGTACATTGTGAAACAGACCTTAATTTTTTCGACTAAAACAGCTTATTTAATTTGGGATATCCTTATTTCGAGCCGTATATTAAACTAACTGTTTTCTAATCTGCGTTCGCGTTTTCTATCCATTTGTTTTATTTTGGATGCTGACACAAATGACCTTGTCTCAGACCGTACCCGTCTAACTGGTTGGATAAAAGTTATGGTTTTCGAAAGGTAACATATTAAATTTATTTAATTCGTTGTGTGTAGTTTATGGTATGTTAGTTTCCGTTCGCGATCTCTGAGGATTTCGTATGAAAACTAGCCAAATTAATTAAATATTTTCTCACACTTAAGAAATAAACTACACTGTATTTAGCTTACATTTTGCTTACGCTAAGTTATTTAGCTATAAAAAATCCTTATCATAAATTATTCCTGATCTAAGTTTAATCTGAATAGGTCCCCCATACTTAACTAGTTAAGATTCAACTTAATATGCGTAAGTCAACTATTATTTTTAACCGTTTTGAGTAGTATAACGAACAAGCGAATAGGAAAAATAGTAATGACGCCTCTGTAACCAGCCTGAGCGAGCTTAGTTTGGCAACACCAAACGGCAATGTCTAACAATCGTGCTGGGTTACGGCGCTTGTACTGCCTTTGTCATGCAAATCTGAGGATTTCACGGACCATTAACGGCGACTACATTGATTAATGAGTGACACTACCTAAGGGATTACTTACTGGTATTGAACATATCGATAGTACTAATACCAAGCAAGATACATCATTATCATCGTCACCAGAAGAACAACGCAAACCAAAACGAAACGGATAATCTTTGTTTCATTTTCAAAATATTGTTTCAAAACATAAAATTATAGCATCAGCCAACTTTGTCAACAAAGTCATTGAGGTCAAACCATGACATTTTCCTCCAGGGTGTGGTTGGCATCACATGGTGGTCCGCACTGCAACGTTTTCCCCATATGAGTCACCTCAGGCCTTATGTTCAACAATGGATGTAAATACCACCTTTTGCGAATATCCCTGTATCCAATAATATATTATGGCTCTTAGATCAGTTGTTATCATTAATTTAGTCTATTGTTAGAAGCGCTTGTGGCGAAGCTTGCTAAGACGTCTTGCTCGATCGTCGAAGTTAAGCAACATGCTGAGCGGTCACTATGTTGGATGGGCATTAACAACAAGAATTGACGGTCCTAGCCTTTAAAGTCGTTAAGCCATGCCGGAGGCCTAGAAACTCCGTCCAGAGTGGCCACTTGCTCAATACGAACGAACGAACGAGTCTATTGTTTTGTTTAGGTCACATTACCTACGAAAGGTTAATATTTCATTCTTAAAAGCATGTAGGTAACAATACAGTTAATCATCGCGAAAGCATGTGACGCATGTGCGGATGAGGTAGGTTGCAAATGGGTAATTTCTATAACAAGAGATTGTTGACCTCTGGCGAGGGATTCGCGGCTCGACTTACACCACATCGAGTGGAATGTTATACATGATGTCTTCGGATATGTATAACGAGCTGGTATCATCTTTATATTAAAATCGAGACATCATTATGTTCATGTCCAGTCCATCTCATGCACTCAAAATAAGCTTCGTCTGATACCTAATAATCTAATCAAATCTATTTAATGAAAAACTGCCTTAATCAAGAATACATTTAGATTTCTTCATCTGAGCTAGCACAATCTACCAGGCGGCCATAAACCTCCAGCGGATTATCACGCATCGAAATAGTGCGAATTGCGAAGCGACCGTTTAGAGTGGGCGTTTGGTACCAACAAGGGTGAACCGTTTACTGGTGTTCGAAAGTTGTTCGGGTTAATTCAAACGTTTGTCTAAAGCGTTGTGCTCGAGATGAATGTCAAGGTGAGGCGCGCCGCCGGCCGAAACGGCCGCAGCAGTCGTTGACCCCACTCGGGGTGGGAGGGGGGCGGCCCACGCGAATATTGTACTCTGCGTTAACCTCCGCAGATGTTCTGATACCCTGGTACTTTGGCGAACTTTCCATGCGTTCGACGATGGTATTTAAATGTCTATCTACGGTTTCTATTTGAGCTTGAACATCATTTTCTTCTAACACCCTTCGAGACGTAATAAAAGCGTTTTCTGTTTACGTATCGTTGCCAAAACCAGAGGCTGTTTCCTCTTATTCTCGCTCTATAGTATCCATGCGAATATTTTAGTAAACAACACCGGCTTATACCCCACTTGAGAAATAACTGTTTTATAATGGTGAAGGATCGCAGAAATTAACATAGAAATGTAGCCTGTTTTGTTTATGATTGGTTTAAGGTCCCAGAAGCGTGAAATTCATAGCTCCTAACGATGTTATTTTTGTGGTCTGATATCTGTCAGTGATAGGTCATAGAGGTCATCTTGGTCACATAATAAATGGCTTCGGTTAGATCTCATCAGGACACTTCCACAAACATTATTATCCGTAGTTTTCAATACAGGATCTGAATTATTAGAATACCTTTCAGCAGTTGCTGCAAATCGTTTGGCACGGCCGCGTGGGTCACCTAAAATAGAACATCTGCGAACCAAGACTGTCCATTACGCTCGGCGACGCGTCCTCGATTGTTGGAGCGACAACAATGGCCGATATCTCGCTTATCTAAATAGTCTTATCGATAAACTGCGATAAGATGCTAGAATACTTTCAAATATAATAATAGGAATATATATAATAGGAATTTAAAGTATTTCATCGCCTTACACTATCATCATCATTCTTCTCTTGCCCTCAGCTAAGTTGAATCGGAGTATTTAAATGTTCTCTTCTTCCTCTTCCCTCTATCATTCGTCACATCTCGCGCCATTCTTTAGAAATAACACACAAGGATATTCAGAACATTTCTGAAATAAATTATTAAACTATCTGTCAGTAAGTTATTTCAGGCAACCCTTAATGAATTTCCTCTTGTAAATTCAACTGTATTACTCGATCAGGGGCAAATGCGACCTCCGCAGTCTCGCCGCACCCTCCAGACAACCCCTGGGGGAGATGGGAGGGTACGGCCGGGGTTATGAAACTTTCAGCAAAAGGGAAACATATGACTGTAATTTTTATTTTCACGATATGGCTGAAGGGGTTGTTGTGAATTTGAGATGGATACGGGAGGGTAGCGGGTAATACGTATCTTTAAATTAGTTTCGTCGTCTCGGCTCTGATTTCCCCTTTTAACTTCACAATTTTCTTTCCGTATTTTCTAAATCATTGTTTGGTCAGGTACTATTCACTATTAATTCTTCTTGTGCTGCCCATTTTGTCCCACCTTAGACCATTGACCTCTTTTCGTCCTTCGTCTTCTAACCACTTTAAATACGAGTTTTGATGTTAAGGGCAAAAAAGGATCACTAAAATACGTTTAGTTCAATAATCTTTAATTTAGTGTGGCCTCACAACGTCACAACTAACAAAGTATATTGTCGTATGAAAACATGTCGAGTTTGTTTTGGCAGTCGTCTGCCGGCGCTAATGTTCTGAAACTCGACACTGATGGGCGTCTTCTTTTATTGTTGCTTTAATGGTGTTTTTACTGAACCAATATTATTTACTGCATTATGTATGATACTGGAATTATTAATCTAGCAATGGAAGTATTTTTCCGTGTGGCTATAATCATGATTGTTTGGTAAAATAATCTCTGTTTTAAATACAATTTTTAGCTTGTGTCATGGCCAAATGAATTGTTGTTTTTTTTAAACTCACGCCACGGTGCGATTGCAGCATTCAGCTCGTTTAAATATGGATGTGTTGGTCAGCTGCACTGCGGATAGAAATTCTGCTGCAGGATTTGACGCATAGCCACACGTTTAAGCTCTGTGCTAGATATCTTTTATATCCTGAAAGTCTTCAGCAAAAGTCAAAAGTCAAAATATATTTATTCAATAAAGTCATATTAAAGACCACTTTGACACGTCACGTTCTTAAAACTAGGGGATTCTATTGCCTGTTCCTACGCGACTCCCTACACCAGGGAATGAAGCAGGCTTTACAATATGCAATGTGACTTAAAGCAATTGAGCTTTAGTTAGATCACAAGGACTCCCAAATGTAAATTAACATCAATCCTATAACATCAATCTCCAGTATTAGCTGTCACGCGCAATATATGTGTTTGCGATGGTCCAGGCTCGTTTATATTAAGACCAGATGATGTAACTATCGTTTTTACATCGGAAACATTTGCAAGACGTGCGCATGTTATATTCAAACATATCTATGAGTTATTGTTTGCTATTTCTATATATTAAGACCAACAGTTGCCAACGTTTTGTATGAATGAGTTACAATAGCGTAAAATTCTTAGAAAAGTTTTTAATGAATGTAAACATTTGTAGAGTTGTAATGACCACTCAAAATAGATCCGATGTTGTTTTTAGTGACATTGCTATTACTACATCCAATTTCTGTTATCTTTAGTTAATCTCGCCCACGCATAACCAGCTATAAACTCTATCAATGAGCTTAAATTAGGATTCAAATATCTTTGATGTCGTTGCTGTCATAATAAACAACTTTACAAGACTATTTAACGCATGTCTGTCTACTACTCGTATGCTTGTTTTGTTAGATTGTGGTCTTCTTGGAAACGTGATCCACGCCTTTGAATGCACGTGTGTGTAAATTATGGACACTCGCCCATGAATGAAACTGTTGTTCGATCGTGGAACATTTCTAGTTACGATATTGTAACATGGCATGGATTCGTTTGAAAACGTTCCGGTCACGTATATATACCTACGAACGTTTGTATTATTTATGTTCTCTTTTCAAGCAACGTTTAGTGGTCATGAGTATCAATATTCCCTTTTTATTTTGACTGTTGCCTTCGAAGCACGCAGTTATTATTTCAGTCCATTACAAGGTTTGAATGCATCAGTGATTATTAATGACGTACGGTGTGCACTCGTGCTTGAATAATTTTGGGCCTAAAATTACACCCTCTTCAACACCCAGCACGCATTTACAGTTTCCAATTCATTGTTCACTTAAAATATTTATCTTTATCATTACTTACGTGGTGCAACGCAGCGTAGCGTAGCAAATAGAATGTCCTATTCTATAGATCTCATAGGCATTCTCCCCCGACTACCAAGTTTTAAAGCCTACTTACAATTTAGTTGCGCTATGAGTAGCAGTTTCTGTTTTGTGTTGTCTAGACGGCAAGTCGTAAATCTGTATTATAGACACTAAAAGGGTCCGAGCCTAAGCTTATAAACCGCCAAGCTAAGGTTCTTAATTATTACCTTCGAAGTCAATTCCCCTTGCAATGTTGCGTCTACGAGTCTTGTGTCACTTTCAAAAGTATGCTCGATGAACGAGTATTACATTACAGGTTTATGTAAAGGCTTAACGAGATGCATTGCAATACCTTGTAGGTATTTAAGGTACGAGTAGGTACGGTGCATCTGCATACCACGCCAGAAATGTAGGTCAACAAAATTACTGACGCAGCTTGTGCAACATCGCTATGCGTTTTAATTCAGTTATTTAATCAATAAATCATGGCTGCAAATTAAATTGTTACCATATTCGTCAAGTTGTCATTGCTTGGTCTGTAATTTACGACTTCATAGGTCGCCGGACCAATATGCCATTTGAAATAATTGGATCTTTTGCGAAGGTTTCCCCGGTAATTGACGTGATCCTGATTGTGACTGTCTGATTGGTGCCCAATAACTTGTCAACGTATGATTGCTCTATCGTATCCATTGACCAATTAATTATTATATGATCGTTCTATTTTGACTGTTGCCTTCGAATCACGCAGTTACTATTTAAGTAAATATTCAATCAGTTATTGATTTAAGATTCTAAGAACTAAGTTGCAAAAATGCCGTCATATAGATATGTTAACTGTTTACAAAGCAAGTTGCAATGAAGTTTGCATATCGTATAGTTGTAAATTAATATTGCACAAGGATACAGATGACATGCAGGACCATTTCAATATAGCAAATGATGTGAAATGATGCGTCGAGGTGGGGGACACGGGGCTACAAGACAATGCACATGCTTATTCGAATCTTGACCTGTCCAGTGTCCACCCGACAAGGCATTAGTTCTCTTATTCTCGATAAAGAAGAGTCGTTTATTACTTGACAAACTTACAGAGACTTCATTATGCCTTTCAGGTTTTAGCGTAATCAATTTTGCCTTGAGTTTACCTAATTAAATAAACGTTTTATTGCTTGTGAGTTCTGTTGTCTATCTCACTCAACTGTTTAATTTTGAATTCCGTTGTTTCGTTTATAGGTTAGAGGTGTTCAATCACCACATTTAATTTGGCAATTTAATATGAATAAACTAAACTGGCAGCTGACGCCATATTGTACACGAAGCTATATTTCAAATTAGATATTCTAAGGCAACGTATTATAGCAGACAAGTCGTGCTGAGTCGATTTCATCAGAAGTATCTATCAGTTCGGCTTAGGCTATCGGTCCATATGTGCGCACCTTAAAAGGCGATGTTTTAACCGCCATATGCTATATTGTAGGACGTAGGTATCAACGTTAGGAAATTGAAGAGCTAGGAGCTACGAGTATAATATTAGCTTCGGAGATGTGATAGATGTGATTATTCAGGTGAATTAATCGATAAGTAATGAGTGTCGTATCGATACAATATCACTATACTACGATTTATCTCAAAACAGAGTTATGATTACTATTTTTTATTTCAAATTCTAAATTGTATGAAACTCAAGCTGTGGTCAGAAATCTCCTCGGGTTTCTTACTTCGCAGATGGTGTCGATTTGATTAACTATAAAGCGCATTCGGAGTACAATCAGAGCCTATTCATCCACTCGTTCATTTAAAAACATCTTTTTAGCTACCTCATTGATATGATACCACATCTTGCTTGATATTGACACCACTCAAAAAATTGTGTAGTGACATTCTTGAAACAGATACTTTTAAGGTTTAAAATATGCGCAATTAAACGGAAATCTAGACCATCTAGGCTTTGCATGTAGCTATGCCATATACATGCGCCTATTTGTTTGTACTCATTCTCGTCTAATTAGCAAATCTCTGTCGTCTCACAGATCTGATCTAATCAAGCTGCATTATCGATTCTTCTCGGAGACTTGATACATATTCATGTTCTTGGTCCATCCGCTTAAATGCATAAACATGATACTTAAATATCCACAACAGGCTGTCCCTATTTAACATTTAGTACACAATGTTGCCAGAATTTCCTCTCATTAATTTTATCTTAAAAATCGACCCCATGTTTTACACGACTAAGGGCAAGTCGTGATTGTGACATTCGCATAAATTTTATTTAAGACTAGCTGCGCCCCGCGGTTTCACCCGCGTAAGTCCCGTTCCCGCGGGAATATCGGGATAAAAAGTAGCCTATGTGTTAATCCAGGGTATCACCTATCTACATACCAAATTTCAACCAAATCGGTCCAGCCGTTTTTGCGTGAAAGAATAACAAACATACATACAGACATACATTCTCACAAACTTTCACATTTATAATATTAGTGGGATGACAGTTTTACAAAAACCCGCCCCAGATCTCTGACGAGATAAAAAATGCGCAATTTGGAACATTGTAGTATCGACGCAGAATCACTCGTGTTGCGTAACCCTGAAACTCCTTACATGGCTCACGCGGTCCGGTCGGGTGGACCTTCGATAAGTGGGTCGACTTTAATGCCATCTGGTCAGACAGGACCGGGTACGATGTAACTACTAGGTGCCATGCTGTAATCGTTCTGGCTATAACGGTACTCGAGAATGCCGGCTCAGTGTGAAAGAGGACCATTGTCCATCAATTAAAATTCTGTATTCTCCATCTCTGATCCTCGTTCGCTCATTAATTTCGTATCGACATTGCTCGGCACTTTGATTACTTACTGTTATAGTCACTATAGGACTCCAATAGCTTGATTGAGTCATAATATTCTCGATGTATTTATAATTTATCGAAGGTACAGTTCGTCCAATTAATGAGAAGCAATTAAAATTTTGCGTTCTGAATTCATCATAATTACAGCGCTATAGAGTATCTTTCGTAACCATGGTCATTTTCCTTTACCTTATTGTTGTTATTGTCTACAACTTCTTTATAATCAACCATACTGAATGCTTTATTGGCTTCTATATTCATAACTCAGGGTTATATTCATCACTATCATTCACGACCTTCTCCATGATCCGCTTCCTGTTTATAATTTCTATTGTCTCTGGTGAATGTGCGAAGACTGGCGTCTTTGCATGTGATAGTACTATAGTACTAGACGTGCTCGACTGTTTCCCAAGCATTGTCTGCGGCACGCGTGATACATCCTTATTGCATATTACTGCACTCTTATGAGCTGTCACTGTCTTTCGCATTTAGAGGAAATCCACGATTGTAAAAATTACTTCAAAGATGAATTAAAAAACTTATTTGTATTTAAAAGGAAACTACAATACTACAAAATTAAGTACTTAATATAAATTATTCAGCATCAATTGCTTATGCAATTATACTATTCTTAATTAAAAAGAAAACAACTAAATATTGAAGTATGTATCTTATATTGACCATTTTATAATAGTAAGTTGTAGAGGTACTTAAACTTTTATAACTCCTGGATGTACTCATGCTTTTATCTTATAAATTATAAAAAGTTCAACAATATTGTATCTTTACGACATTTTAATACCTTTAAACATACCGATTTATATATTTTTATCGGTGGAGAGTTCAATTGCGAGTGTCTCGGATCAGAACCGGTCTCTGTACCGTTGACCGTAGCATTTGGTATATGGGTCGCGGGTTTCACATCGGTAGCTGTGGTTTTTCTGTATTTTATAACCCATTATATTATTCCCGGAGGTGTTTCTAATTTCATATAATCATATCTCTCGATAATAAAATTATTGTTTTTATGGTTGGAATTTGAATAGATCGATTGTCCGACACTACGGATGTTTTTCTGCTTTATCTCTGTGATAAGATAAATATTATTACATAAGTCGCACAAACTTACAGACTAAAGGTAAAAATTATAACTCTCGGTTTGCTTCGTCGTAGTCGCGTCATTAAATAATTTGTCATTTTTTAGGTAAGTATATATGGATATTTAGGGATTTTAGGTGGCAAAACTGAAATGAGACAAAAATGAGTCGCTATTCTCATGGTGCATATGAAAATGAAATCTATGGTTCTTTTCGATATTGTAATACCTACTGATAAAAATAATGTAACTATAACTATACAACTGATTCCCTCCAAGCTCCAACCTCTTATATTGATTTCTTGTGCAATAATGATAAATATTCAGGTACTTAGTTGCATTGCATGCACAAGTTACGTAAAGCCAAGTTTTAACCTTTCAGAATTATGTCGCTCATTTAAACGGCATCTGTTGCTTATTAACTTTTATGCAATATTATTTTCTGGTGTTAAGTTTTCAGATAATTGTAGCTTTGAACTAATGATAATAACTATAATCTCTACTAATATTATTAAAGAGATTTAAGGTAAAAGCACCAATCTCCGACAGTGGACCAAAGGATGACACTTTCGAAGAAAAAGCTTTCTATTTGGAAAAATAAACATTTAATTCCCATTATTATTATTATTAAAAGACACATTAGTCTATTAATAATGCGTTGACAAAAACTAGACACACTTTCAGAAGAAAATTTAAAAATGGCTTAAATAAACAAAAATCAATGTGAGCAGATTGTGATGAGCGCGGAAATTCTTAATGATATTCTTAAGGGCATTGTTTTTTTAAGATTATGATTTTGTTTTATAAATTACTGATTATTGCTACTGTTGGTGTTTATCTGATACATGTATGATATTATCGACGTCTTATGGTCATTTCCTTATTATTTTGGCTAGTTTTTATATCAATTTCAAGGGGTGTCTATCATTGGTCCCAAAAACTGAGGAAAACCCAAAAGATGACACATGTGTTTTCTATTCGGGTTTTATCAAATATTTTTTTTCAGCTTAAGTTTTTTAGCTCAATCCGTAATAATCCGTATGGATGGATCCATCCATATCCATCCGTCCATACTAATATTATAAAGGGGAAAGTGTGTCTGTTTGTTTGTCTGTCTGTTTGTCCGTCTTTCACGGCAAAACGGGGCGAATAATTGACGTGATTTTTCGTGTGGTGATAGTTGAAGGAATGAGGACTTGACGAGTGACATGGGGGCTTTTTATCCCGATATTCCTGCGGGAACGGGACTTACGCGGGTGAAACCGCGAGGCGCAGCTAGTCAATCAATAGTCTCTGAAAAAAGCCTCGGACGAATTGACGGACAGACAAAAACTATAAGGGTTCTTTGTGTACCTATTTTATTTATTTCATACATTTCAAACATTTCATACATTTCATACATTACATACATTTCAAACAGTTCATCCATTTCAAACATTTCATACATTTCATACATTTCATACATCTCATACATCTCATACATCTTATACATCTTATACATCTCAAACATCTCATACATCTCATACATCTCAAACATTTCAAACATTTCATACATTTCATACATCTCAAACATCTCAAACATTTCATACATCTCATACATCTTAAACATTTCATACATCTCAAACATTTCATACATCTCATACATTTCATACATTTCAAACATTTCAAACAATTCATACATCTCAAACATTTCATACATTTCAAACATCTCATACATCTCAAACATTTCATACATTTCAAACATTTCATACATTTCATACATTTCATACAATTCATACATTTCATACATCTCATACATCTCAAACATTTCAAACATTTCATACATCTCAAACATCTCAAACATTTCATACATCTCATACATCTTAAACATTTCATACATCTCAAACATTTCATACATTTCATATACATCTCATACATTTCAAACATTTCATACATCTCAAACATTTCATACATTTCAAACATCTCATACATCTCATACATTTCATACATCTCAAACATTTCATACATTTCAAACATCTCATACATCTCATACATTTCAAACATTTCAAACAATTCATACATCTCAAACATTTCATACATTTCAAACATCTCATACATCTCAAACATTTCATACATTTCAAACATTTCATACATTTCATACATTTCATACAATTCATACATTTCATACATCTCATACATCTCAAACATTTCAAACATTTCATACATCTCAAACATCTCAAACATTTCATACATCTCATACATCTTAAACATTTCATACATCTCAAACATTTCATACATTTCATATACATCTCATACATTTCAAACATTTCATACATCTCAAACATTTCATACATTTTAAACATTTCATACATTTCAAACATTTCATACACTTCATACATTTCATACATTTCATACTCTCATACATCTCAAACATTTCATACATTTCATACATCTCAAACATTTCATACATTTCAAACATCTCAAACATTTCATACATTCCAAACATTTCATACATTTCATACATCTCAAACATTTCATACATCTCATACATTTTATACATCTCATACATTTTATACATCGAGAAAAAACGCTTTATTGTATCACATATTTTAGAGTGTCTACTATTGGTCCCAACCTGTGTCTACCTTTGGGTAATGTGGATTTTTGTGCTGTCATCTATTGGTGCCTCTGACAAGGTTGACAAAAAACTTTTTTAAATAATTTATATGATAGTTAATAAAGTTTTGACATTAAAAAGTTAAAACGTAAAAGTTACTTTATCAGCAGAAATAGTTGTAATTGTTTAATTTTGAAAAATACATTATTTTTTTAAAGAATAAAGTAATATTTGTCCTTAAAGTGTCGGCCATTGGTGCTTTTACCTTATATATAGTAGAATAATTTTGGTTTGATTGTACGGGGAGGTCATTCCGCGCCGCGCGTTTTCGTCAGCGCGATCTAGAAACGGGTCATTTTTACTAGCGCCATCTAGTAATAGTAATAAAGTTTAGTCTCTACTAATATTATTAAGAGAAAATGTTGGTTTGATTTGATGTACGGGGAGGTCATTCCGCGCCGCGCGTTTTCGTCAGCGCGATCTAGAAACGGGTCATTTTTACTAGCGCTACTAGTAATAGTAATAAAGTTTAGTCTGTATCATTTCGAATGATACCATAATCAACATTCATTTTCTTTTACAGGCTGGTCAAGTCTCAAATGTTGTAAACTATCACCATTCTTAAATATAATTAAGTAAATTACATTTACAAGGATAAATATTCAACAATTACTTTGTACTACTTGTATATAGTGTCTATTTATCTATGTATATTTAACTTATGTCTTTCTGCCAATGTAATTCATAAACAAATTACTAGCATAAGTGATGTACGAGTACATATTCGTTTTAAAGTTCACGTGTCCAATGTCCACTTGGTCGAAGGCTTTATCGTTTCCAAACGGACCGGGTCGGAGGTTGTCTCTTGTGTTCTCTTTACACTCATTGCTTTCTTTGTTTATCGTTTTTGTGGTTACGTCGTGGTTCTTACTGTTAACGCTGTTTGTAAGGCGGTTTTTGTATTTGGTTGATTGAAAGAAAGAAATAAAAATATGTTTATTTCGTAGGACCTCAAGGATCACTCGAAATCGTACAGTCTTATTAGCTGGGTGACTCGATCGATTGAGATTCTGTAAATAACTACTTACATATTTCACGTATTTGTTAAAACGATCATTCTATTTTAAGACTTATCGATACTTAAATTTTTAATCATGCGTAAAAATGATTCGGAATGTATCGAATTATTAGTTTTTGTACTACCCGTCAACTCTTTCAGGTGCAAATCATTCAGTCGTTTCGTCAAACAATCAATGTTATCGCAGCTGGTGTTCAAATACCATATTTTACAAGCGCTCCCACCCATTCTGAATACTATATCCACATTCTACGTTCGTTTACAATGAACCTTATGGAGTTAGGGATAAGGATCAAGAGACACGTTGGTCTAATCTAACTGGAATTGTAGCAAGGTGCGTCAAGGACATGCCTAACGTCTGGTTGTTTCAACTTTTTTTACTCAGTTCGTGGCTTGATTATAGGGCTGCTACTAATGTTGATATTCTTCTCTAACCATACAGAAAAGATTATTCTCAGAGATTTTTATCTAAGAGCATGTGTCAATATATCGTATGAATAAGTGAATGGGCTTCCGTGATGACCAAAGCTTGTGGAAGTTACGTTATATTCGTTTAACTATATCCTTGATAATTATGTTGTCTAGCTAAGGAATACAACAAAAATCGTTTGATTGTCTTCTTACTTTTAGGAAGAAAGTACATATTACGAGATTGTATATCAATGAGCAGAGCCAGCCCTAGAGACTCCTCAAAAGCCTCCTCTCCTCCCATTGGTCACAGTGTCCTCAGCGGGCGAAGGTCAGCGCACGCGCGTTCTTCGAATTTAGAATGACAATATGGCAGTTTTGGTACCGGATGTGGGACATGGCGCGAATAATTTAACTAATTTGATTTTGGAATGGCTAAGTGATTTGTCTTGTACGCTGTTGTTGGAGCATGTTAATAGTGTTTTATGGCCGTACAAAATGTTTGTATTCTCTTAAAACCAATTGCCTTGTTTTATTGAAAGACTATGTTCGTTTGACCGAGTGTTTATCTTAGGTGACAGAGTTTTTAGGCCGCCTGAAGGTCCCAGTCACCACATTCTCCATATTAACAGCTTTTACCGGAGACAAAATTTTCAACTCGAAAACACAATAATTCATTGAGCTCTTCGCTGACCTCTCGCGGTGATGTCATCTTTAGGAATTCCTTATCAAACGAGTATTGAATTGATAAATTGTAGACCCCACTTAGATAGGATACTCCAGGAAATAACATTGCTAAAATACTGAAAATAACATGACAACCAGTCAATAGAATATACACTTTAAGGAAACAATCTGTGGACTAATTACACTTAGGTCACCGACTGCAGTTTGTTCTGTTTATCAAAGTCTAATTAAAACTAATGTAGGAGAATTAATAATTAGATACAATTTGTTGTATTGCAACATTGATAGCTTATATTTGTTGTTGTTTCTAAATTATTTGTGTTCAATATTTTACCAACAAATAGATAATAAGTTGAGATTTATTTGAATAGCTTATCGAGCTAGAATGTACCTCTTCGTCTTAGCGTTAATTCACTCCGAGATTGAAGCGAAGCGAAGTTTCAGTGTCATGTGATTTTGAACTGAAAAATTCAAAAATTTTAATACAAGTAACGACTCCGGCAGAATTCGAACCAGCAATAATCGTCCTAAACGCGGACTGATATAGTGAGTTTTAGAAAGACTTCAATATTTTGTGATTAAATCTATGTGTAGTTTACTTAACTTATTAATATATATTTTTTTTGAAAAATTTAAATTTATTTATTTAGGTGTGCAATAAAGAATTTTCATTTCATTTCATTATTTATTTATTAGTTGCATCAACAAGGAGTACACTAGCACATGCTTAGAGTAAAATAACTTAAATTAAAATCTAGTGACACCTCAATTAGGCCCCGGTCTCGAATTCCGCGGGCAGCGGGGCGGGAGCGGGCGACGAGCGGGCAATGAGCGGGCAATGAGCGGGCGACGAGCGGGCGACGAGCGGGCGACCAGCGGGAGACGAGCGGGCACTGACAGTCCGCGCGTCATCATTGTGTAGTGTTGTGCGGATAGTTATACCAAATCTCATTTTCTATTCCTGGTTCGATATTTTTGATAAAGTACCTACCTAAGTACTTAGAAATGTAACTATTATTACTATTAAAAAGAGATAAATTAGAAAGAGATCGAAACTAAATCCATTTTAATTACAACAATTTTGATTTACGTTTTTCATTTGTATGTTTTTCGTGTGAACAATTTGTTTGGTTCATTAAGTATTCACGTACAGATGAACAATAACTCTCACATTTAAACAAAAAAAAAAAAAAAAAATTGTATGGATTCAATTCAGTCTCGCTCGATCCCCTGAACCATGAATAGGTACAACACTACACCGCGTAATCTGTCCGTCTTGCCAACTGTACCATCATCTTAGTAGCTACATCTTTTGCAAAAAGTTTCCAGATAACCATATCAATCATCATCATCATCATCACGTCTAGATTTGTTGCATAAGTAGGTACTTGTGGTCGGTTATAGGTATATTAGGTACTTATGTAAAAAGTGTTTATTTGTTTTTGCAGTTGACTTTAAACATGTTTTTTTTATGATTGTTTTGAAATTTTTTGACATGAATCTTTTAATAATAAATTAGGTACCTAATAGATACGTAGCTAAATTGATATAAAGTATTTTAACAATATGTTATTTGCATGTTATGAAATTATGACAAATAGGTACCTGAATATGTATTATGAACTATTTAATGAAATTTTAACACCTGTATGTAAATTACCATATTCAAAGCAAATAAATGATTTAGATTTAGATTTTGATTTAGAAATAGTTTAAATCAAAATACAAAAAATCATTGACGTCTTTTTTCAAAATAATTTGCTTGAATGGTTGATTTAGTGGAAAGTTGCTAGAAAAATTGATCAATCGTCTAGCTACAATTTTATTGAAATAGTTGCTGATGGGGGTATAAAAATTGCTAGAACTAGCTATGAAGTTTCATAGTTGGCAATGGTGACTGTCAGTGCCCGCTCCTTGCCCGCTCGTTACCCGCTCGTTACCCGCGCCGCCGCCGCCCCGCTGCCCGCAGAATTCGAGACCGGGCACTTACAGATGCAAACCTCAAAACAAAAATATAAAAACTACTTATATAAAAAAAATTTCAAACCAATACAAATATTTACTTTTGTCCAAATATTGTGGTTGGATAAGCAAATATCGGCTAATATCGAAGTCAGCACTCCGTGAGGTCGTCCATTTGGTTCAACGTCCTACACGAAATGTGCGAATGTCATTGTGTTGAGCGATTTGAATAGCAGGATAATTGCTGTGCTCATATGCGGTTATTATTGCTTTGTATAATTGTGGCAAAATTCAAAAAGTATGAAAACCGACTTCAGTTTCATATGAGAGCAATTTTCTGCACTTTCGAGTTTGTATAACTCCGAAGATCCTCATCAAGAATCGGGACCACCATCTTTCAAACAAAATAAGTAAAAGAATAAAAAAAATAACATTTGCGCGCTTCTACGCTTCGGAGAGTATGTTGTATGTATTGTAGGTCTCGACTTTAAAAACGTTAAGACGTAACGGACAAAGCGGCCAAAAAACTCCGGCACTTGAGTTGTCTACTTGCTCATACGACTTTGCGATTTCGCTACTGATACTATCGCGTAGTTTAATTGTCAAATAACATGAAACCAGTCATCGACATCATAATAAATTTACACCCTTAATAAGCGTTCGTTCCCGGAATATGTTAATTGCACATCGTCTCATTAAGGTTTTCAGTTCCACAGGTAGTTTCCCACGATCACAAACGTTACGTGACAATACTGGGTGTATGTCATGACTGTCACTTAGCTTTTTATCT
Organism: Xanthorhoe spadicearia; assembly: GCA_947086425.1. NCBI lineage: Eukaryota > Metazoa > Arthropoda > Insecta > Lepidoptera > Geometridae > Xanthorhoe > Xanthorhoe spadicearia. The sequence continues at coordinate 790,652 of OX352206.1, forward strand.
CACTCGACTCTTTACATTGTTCTACTTGCGTAATTGAGAGGAAGTGGAAATTAAAACATGGTTGCTAAGGGCGTCCGGTATGGATTTATCGAACGAAAACACTTGTTAAAAAGATATACAGATACTTTAAAGGAAATTCTAATATCTCATGAATATAGTAATGTAGACTTCTAGAGTTAAACTGTTCAGTGCCCATGACGCACATGCAGGTCTTGCGGGGAGTCTGTCACGGCGCCGGCGCTTCCCTACGCAGAGCACAGCGTTGGCATTGTTGCGAAGAGGTTATAGAGGGGATTTCTCAAGGACGAAAAGTGGAATAAACCATTTAAATATAGCCATTTGATTTCGTATCGTGCATGAGAGTGACATGAAATGATTCATAATATTCTGAATTTTATAAGAAAGTAATGCTTCATACTCAATCTTCAGCAGTTCTATTAGAATTTCCAAGTACTTAATTATGACTATTACTTTCCTATTTTCATTACCTTAGTAGTCTTTTAATAAATCCTTCACGTATCTGTGGTTTTTGTACTGTCCAAGTATTTGTTGTTAATGAGTGCTTTAAATTCCCAACAGTGCTTTCTTATTGATCACCAATAGGAACACAAGACAATAGCGATGCCGTGACCCCAATCCTTGTGGCCACGCGGTCGGCTAATTAGTACATAGTTACGACTCCTATTGTGGTCAGCCATGTTTTGTAATCTAGATGGAGATATGACCATATCTGTGACGTAGCTGGAAAAACAATGAAACTGCACCGGAAAACCCTTCATAGGACCAGTCATTCTACGCAGTATTTATGGTTTATTCTGATCCTTTTCAAGCTCCTTGACTGGAGGGAAACCAGAATAGAAAGAACTTATTGGGATTTGCTTTTTGGAAATATCTAGGCTAATCCCTGTTTATTTTGTATTTGTTTACTGAAGAAAGGTTTTTGATCAACGAAAGTCCTTTAAGTATATTTTTATCTTAAGAAATGATTTATTTTTCATGCGGACTGCGTGCTGAAGGTAGTTTTTTCATAGAAGTTTTAAGATTCTAAAAATATTATGTTTATCTAGTATCATTCTTGTCTCTTACTACCTCTAGCTAGAGTAAGTAGTAAATGTTTCTATCACGTAACAGTCGTAGGTGGAATTGTCTGACAGTCCTGGCAAGGTGCCTAATGTCTCCACAGCAATGCGTTGCATCAAAAATATTACCTATTTACTTGTCATAAACGCTAAAGTGGTTGTAAAATGGACGTAGTGTGTACGAATCTAGCATTTTGCTTTTAAAACTATAAAGTTTGTCCTTGCTAATGCAGATTCATCATATAGCTTGAATAAGTCTCAGACTGCTCTTAAAAACATCAACTCATGCATGAATCTCCCTGGCTAGTCAGATCTACCATTAGAGAATTTTGAAGGCGACCTTTGTCGAGTGGGGCACAATAGATTTAAAAATCCTAGTCTTAAAATGTAAGCACTTCGCTGTTTAGCGAAAGAGATTATTGCCAAGTAAGTACCAGTTAGCATTCTTCATTGCTTGTAACCTTTTATGTAAAAAATAAAATGTAGAGCACAAATATAATTCGGACGTGACTCTTGGGACAAGTCTTGATACTTATCAAATTTTGACTTGAATAATTGAATACAAAGTCCAACAATACATTATTTTTACACATAATAAGTAGCTCATGGAAACAAAAGAGTAACCTCAGCGTGAGTCACGGTAACGGTCGCTTCTATCTGTCCGGTTCTGCGCGACTCTAAACATGTGCTAAATGTCGCGGGATGAATCATTCTGATCGTTACATTTACAAAATCCAGTTAGTTTGCATATTTTGTTAAAATCTCACTGATTAGTTACGTAGTATTTAAATAATATAACCTAATAAGAAGCCTACTAAGCTCTTTAAGTTTTGATATTTTTATATAGATAGTTAGAGATCGATAGTTCTCGTAACCTTTCCTTCCCATTTGATTTGATATCATCATCATCAGCCTTTCTCATCCCACTGCTGGGTATAGGCCTCTCTCTCAAATCATAGGCCTCTCTTCACGAAGAGAGGCCTATGATTTGATATAGGTATACCTAACTGGTACCAGATAAATAGTAGTCGTCCTTTAAGTACTATTCAAAGTGTCCCAGAATGTGATGATAAACACAGCCAGTTGTGTTTATTTAGCTAGTTACTAGATATATAGGTATTGCAATAATAGATTCAATGTTTACGCTGAAAAGTATTTTTATTTAAAACATTGCGAAAATATATACAAACGGTTTTTAAAAATAAAACCATTTGGCTGTTTTTATCATCGGCATGTTAATTGCAACGAATGGTGTTAACAATAAGGTTCAATAAACTCGAGTTAGTAAAATATTCACATTCGTATACAATATACCATTGCATAAGGAAATTAACCTCTGAAACTGTAACCATGGCATTGTACCTATACTAAACTATATTTAGAAGACCACGGTGTTTGTACAAAGTGTTTAATACAGGTTATCGTAAATCCTTAGGTTACTACATGTTTCCTTATGCTACGATCCTAACAAGCCTCATTAATTCTCATCTATACTAATATTGTAAAGAGGTAAAATTTGTTTGTTTGTTTGTTTGACGGAGGTAATCTCCGAAACTACTGAACCGATTTCAAAAATTCTTTCACTGATGTGTAGAATGGACTGTCTGGATGGTTATACTTTATCCCGGTAGGTTCATTAGTACACCCGTACGAAGCCGGGACGTGCCACTAGTCGTTCATAAAAACTGTTTTCTATCCCTGTTACTTTACTTACTACCAAGCTTACTACAAGCAGTCATATGCGATGTTTTTACCCCTACTATGTATTTTTTTGTTGTTTTTGTTATTGCTACAACCAAAATAAGAAAACGAAGTATTTTTAGTGCAACATCTCAGCTGATTCACAAAATTAGACATCCTTGGCATCCTACCGAAGTGTCGACGTATACCGTCAGCAGAACTCGACAAATAGCAAATCACCGAAAGTGTTACTAAACGCCTCGTAAAGTGTTCATTTCATTGCTCTTGGCTCCTGTGTTCCGTAGGTCGAACGCAATGAACCCCGCTGGTCAACGGACTCGGGCTCAGCCAAAACAATGAGCTATTTACAACTTGTAGCAAGTTTCGCGCCAAATATAGCTTCAATTTTACTAATGGGCAAGAGTGAAGAGACCTCTTATAGATGAGGGCGATCAAAAGTCAAAAGTCAAATATATTTATTCAATAAAGTCATATTAGAGACCACTTTGACACGTCACGTTCTTAAAACTAGGGGATTCTATTGCCTGTTCCAACGCGACTCCCTACACCAGGGAAAGATGTGTATTACTTATGTAGAGTGATGCGATCCTCTACTGAAAGATTATCATCATTATCCATGCTTCATCATCAGAGACTTATTTGTCTGAGGTCGGCATAACAGGCTTTTCCACTCTGCTCTACCAATAGAGAAGAATTAGTTGTCATCTCAATATCAATTTTATTAAGTAGGTCATTAAATCAGGTCACTTTTGGCCGGAAAAACAGTCCAGTTGGTACTTTGAAAAGTTGGTTAACCTTCAGTAAAGGATTTTGCAATTAGCTTCCAGGCAGATGTCGGGTATAGCTCACGTCACGTACGCCTTTTAAATATAAACATTTAGTTGATGAGTAATTTGTTATTGAAATATTTTTAATGAACAATGACGAATCATTAGGCTGAACTTAGTTTGAAACTAGCATGACCCTTTTAATTGATAGCAACAGGTAAAATATAAAGGATTGTTAGAACTGAAACAAATAAGAAGTTCGCAAGTGTGTCGTAGTAATCGTTTAATTGTATTTTAATGATTCACGACTGATGTTCTATTAACTGTAACTACTGATAAAAAATATTCTGATAATCTGAAAAACCAAAACTTTTGAGTCAGGCTTTGCGATGACTCAAAGTAAAGGATCTTATGTTGACCCAAATGATATACGGATATCTGATAAGTGAATCACACAACTTTCTGAGTCGCACCTCGCTGATAATACTTCCGAACACGCAGAATTATGCAAACTTTCGTTATCATCAACACAGGCATTTGTATCTTCACAAAGTGATGTATACAGCGTCAGTCAGTAGGTAATCTTTGACTTAACGGGACACTGTTGTGCCTGGGGCATTGTTGAGATGGAATAGGCTTGTAGCACCTAAATCATCCTCTCAGCTTAGCCTGCCATTTAAAGACGATGGTCAATAGACGAAAGGTCCATTAATGCACGGCCTAATTCGATGCCACGATCTTCGGAACGAAAGTTTGGGTAACAATCTACTTGGCCAACATGGTTATATCACCAACCTATTCTAACAATATTGCTAGAAAATGCGTAGAAAGTATACCTGAAATAAATTTGCGATAAATCAGATTTCAATTCATTGTTTCGTCTGTGATGATGTTTTCCTTAAGACTGTTTTTATTCTGATGCCACGTCCTGTTGTTTTAAATTAACTTAAACTTTATTGTTGACTAGCAAAGCTCTCTAAATATTCAAATGCCACCAATGCGCTTCATTTTAACGATGAATCTAGAATAACAAGTTACTATGATACCAAATACGTGCAGCGACTGCTTAAAAGCATTTGAAACATGCATTTTTACACCATGTAATTATTCTAATGTCCACACTACGTGACTAAGATCGTAGCAACCTTCAATAGCAAGTGTGTCAATTTGCAACAAATCACAGATGCATTTATCTAGGCATTATTGGGTCATTTGCCGTTTGACATTGTTGCTAAAGCAACTGCGACTCACTGCATGTGTGGTCTTTTTTGGCTCTTCATTTTATCGTCGAATTTTATGCGTCGACCTTTGGAATTACATAAAGAATGCGTACGTAGCCCGTTGGCCCGGTGGCTATGATAGTGATGTCTATCGGTTTCCATTTAAACGGATTGTGGCATATTCATCACAAGTATACTAAGCTCTACTGCCTTTTCAAAGTCCATTCCATATATAATTTATGTTCCTTTAGGTACTATCTGAAAGGTTCACGTGGTAATTCGTAATTTTATCTAGATGAGTGTACTTTAGATGTCGAAATGAAGCCTAGGAGCTCTCTCCGGTTTCTAAATGAATCACGCAGGTGGTTGGTAAAGCTGTGTCAAGTGCGTGACGCATCCGACACGCCATGGTCGAACGATGGCTTCTATCGGAAACCGTTCTGTTTTCGGAGAAACAACTGTTGAAGGCGTGTGACGTAGGTGGCGGTTTTAGCCAGTAATCGGAATAAGGTTTGATGAAGTGCTCTAATTTAGATTTCTTGGTAATTTAGAGATGCAAACATTGTTGAACGCAGATGTTTAGGTATACAGTAATTTGCTACAAATTGTAGTTCATAATATGCCTTCAACTTCACATTGCAGCAAAATGAGACTGAGCTTTGTCAGTTTATTGTTCCAGCACGAGTATCTTTTAAAGCGAAAGTAAGACAACCTATCTTTTCTTGCGTCAACAATGAGCTTAGATCAATCATAAGCTCTTTGCATTGGAATCAGCTCGATAAAGCACCAGGGTTTGCAAGGGCACGCCTGCTAGACCGGTTCCGCGTCGGACCGGAAAATTGGCACGCGACAACTTGACGCCGACGGACGACACTGCACTATCTAATTGTGTTAGGCGCTAGTTGACGGGAACTCAACAAAAGAAATGTAGCCCAGAGTACATAATATTGGAATTGGAATTTCCTTCTTTGTTCGTTCGTATGGGCAATTGGTCTCAAACTCTGGTGACACTGGTGGTGGTGAGTTTTTAAGCCGCCTAAAGTACCTTTCCTTGTGTGCGCAAACTTTGAAGTTTTTCCCGGTCGTCTTTTGCTTAGTAACTCACATCAAACTATTTTTAGACAGGTGTGTACAACTGTGCAAAACCTGGTAGAGACAGACTAAACATTTAGTTAAAACTGCAATCTGCAATATTATACCTCCTACGTACGTTTTCCAATTTAATCTTATGCAATTTTCAACATTGAATGCGATAACGTTTTATGTGATTTTCCTACAACAATCGAATCGTTTCCTTCCGAGACAACAAAGTAGTTGTATTTCGACAGGTGGTCGGCAGGAGGTCATAATAACTGTTAGTGTAATCTGCGTGGCCGGTCCCCCTCCAGACAGGTGCAACGTCCCCCGAACCCGTCTGATTCGACTCTTATATCGACTTGTGAAAGCTTAGAAAAAACATAAACAAGTTTTTTGTATACTGTCCTTCGGCGCAGAAGTAATAGAACTTCGTACTATCGGCGTTGTTTATGGGCTTGTGGGCACTCCCAGTTTAAGTGACTAGTAATTTACCGATGAGCACATTGTAGGAAAGGTGGAGCGGTTACTTAATTGAGCAGAGTGCTTTGTATATTTGCTTAGGCACTAGTAAAAACAGCATCTATTTGAGAGTGTAATAAAGGATATCTGCTTTTTACTCGTTAAAAACATAACATGTTTCTCCAAAGTTTTGATTATCATGTTAATGTAAAATGTGGCAATCGCCACAAATCCCACGTCCAAGCTGGCCCTGCCTCAAGGTCCGTCATGTTTATTCGCCCTTATAAAAACATCGTCGTAAATCCACCAAGATTAGATACATCGTTAGATCATCGATGATGCAACCATTGTACAACTGTTGACGTCACTCGTACATGTTTTGATAATTGAACGTGAAATTATCAATTTACAAGAGTCGTGGTACGATTTCATCAAAACAGTCATCTACATTCTTGCTAAGTATAACTCTAGCTCTCAGGTCTAGCTGAGTCATGTCTTTCTTTTTTTAAGTTTATTTTTAACCGATAGGACTTGATTCATCTGAATCACGGGCAGGAGCAGCACAACAGAATGCAGTCGGTCGACTATCTCAGCGGATGCGATACGCGAAACGAGCCTACCACTATGTTGTGTCACTCAAATCGACTCCAACTAAAACCCGCTTAATTACTGAAAAAAAGCATATTCGACCAGTAAACTTATATTAGCTAAAACGTTGCCATTATGAGTAACAAGAATAAAACATTCTTTAAACCTATATTAAATTGACAAGTTTTTATAAAAGACCCTAACAGTTTTTTTTTAGAACTGTCTATTGACATCTATTGATTTGTATTATACGGCAACGGAGCAGATCAATGACTTAATTCAAATGGAGCTTACCATGATTGAGCTGTTTCGATTGATCAAATTCAAGGATACAGTTCAATCGAAGTGAATCTTCTGTGTGACAGTACTGTTATTTCACTCTACGCCTATATCCTGCACAGTTGAACGACCCCGCACAACGCAATGCTACATAGATAAAGAATTTATCAATTAAAAATGAAGGGAGCGCTTGTTTGCTTGATAAGCAGAAAAGCTAAGCGACATTGCACTTTGAACAGCTAGTGTGAATTGCTTTATCAATTTATGTAGCGCGCATAAAACTAAAATGCTGAGTTAGTCAACTTTGATGTGTAAACTCCATGATACACTAATTTTAAACTCGTTTATAATCAATTCACACTGTTTTATTTTATCAGACAGTGATGTTAATTTTCCATATCATACGACACAGTGAGATAGGAGCCTGTACTTACGAATTGATTTCTAAACCTAGCGACAGGCCACATGATTTGTAGGACTTTAAGTTGCCTATGATCATCATTATTTCAGAAATGATTTAAGTATTTCATTAGCACGTAAAGGTTTCCATACCTCCAACTTTATTATAAAAATCCAAATCTATAATGGTCCAAACTCTTTAAAATATTTATACCATCAGTTTATAAATCCAAAATGGTCTAAGAATCAACTTAGCGAACGTTGATGATTACTATATTCCTATGCATATAATTGGAAATATTTTAGACAGGCACAAGAACAATAGACTATTTGATGGTGTAAACAAATTATCCAGTGTGTATCCTCCATAGTATAGATAGATCATACTGAATCGGTCTGTTTGTTTTGCCAATTTGGTGTTTGCGTGGGCGAGAGCATTATTGTTCTAACTTCAGATGTACCATTGTGTACCTCTCAGTGCTGCATTACTGATGCCTTAAGATCTGTTACAGATAAAAATACCAGTTTTAGGATGGTGAATTTGTCAAATTTAACAACGACACTACACGACATTTCTAAATTATTTCGTTACACATTTATTATAGAACTTAGTAGTATTAGGCTGTTTTGGCGAGTGGAACCTCTCATCACTCGCCTCAATTTTTAATCTTATATAAAATGTATTCAAAGAGATTTCAGTAGTTGACACAAATATCAGATACGCTGAATTTGCTCAAAATACATTATAAAATAATAAAACACTGCAAGAATGTTAATGACCAAAATAATTTATAAGATATGCAAAGATAGCCTGCAATATCGCCGAATCAGATTTAAAAAATGCAATTTGATTAAACTCGATTTGGCTGGACTAAATTACACGAGAACCGCAACGTAGACCATAAGTATAACAAAACTGTTAAATTACCAAATATGGCCGCTGCTTACAAGTCACGTATGATCTTCCATACATGTTCGTATACCCGTAAACGTGTTTGTTGATTCTGACTCATACACGGCACATCACTCAAAACTCGCTGCGAAGAAATTCCAACTTTATTCTAACTTGGTTACGATTAAAATAAAGTTTGGAATGTAAAACACATTATGTGGGCGATAGATAAGGATTATCTGTTCAACCTCTGAATAAGTTCAGTATTAATTGGTGTTTTCTGTTTACCTTAACTTATAAGGTTGTACAAACTTGTGTAACGCAAGGATGTGAAAACGATACAAGTTTAGAATAATGTTGATCAATCAATAAGAGTTACAGAAATTCTTACTGTATAAAGATGAATACAAAGTTTCTAATTTGTATGAAGTTGGATAATAAAGATAGAAGCCATCGATGTTATAACTGTCTAACGAGGTTTTCTGTGGCCAATGCAACAATTACAAGGCGGCCTCGCGCGGCCTTGTCGTACGTTTGCACAGATGCTTGCTGCTATCGCTCGTGAGCTCGTGACTCATGCTCAAAGGAGTAACGTACAGCCTCGGTACTTACTAGAAGAATATTCATTAATATGATAATTATTATGTTACAGTTTCTGTAATGTATTTGAAAATTGCTAGTCGTAATTTACTCTAATGTTATCGTTTGTCAGGTCTTGAAATATACCGACGAAGATACCAAAGGGTGATCAATGTCAGTTTTATTGTGTGCTTTATGGACTTCAAGTGCTTAAAACTTTCAATGACAAGGAACCAGCACATTTCTATTAAGCGCTTATATTCTCTTACCCCAATATAGTTCTCAGTTTCGACACCGCGGCCCGAATTGCGGTCTTTATGACTGACCTCACGTTCATTAGCGTCGGTTCATCAATCTGCCATCTGTCATCATTTACTGCAACCTTCAGTATATTTGATGAACTCTAAAGTCTCTCAAATGTGTCAATGTTGCCCGGTGATAATTTGCATCGAGTTAAACATATGTACTATTGCTTTAACTATCATATTTTCACTTTGTAGTAAAAATTGTGACATAACGCATATCTGGAAGATCAGAAAGGGTCACAAACAGGGTAATAGACGACACGTTTTTGTCAAGATTAGATCTGCGTCGCAGTGCGGAATGCTATCCCTGTAACTAGGCTAGGCAAGCAGTGCGTCGAATGCAGAAATTCTGCGATTTTCAGAGAAGGCATGGCGCGTCAGTATGATTGATGTTTTATTGTGGTTAGGGGTTTATTCAGATGTTCGTCATCGCATCAGCGTGTTCGCAGAATTCACATTGCCCAAATAAAACACTTAAAACTCACAAAACAATTTTGAAGTCGAAATATCCGCTCCAAAACCAATTTTAACAGTTAATTACAAAGCTTCAGGCGCTTTCAAGTGGACATCTCTCAGTCGTTGTAAACCCTACGTCTTTGAAAATACGGCTGTGTCTAGACATCACTGGAGGAAAGGGGTATAATTGCAAATGTGTGAGTCATCCACACTATACTGCGAATGTTACGCCGACGTAACCCACCTTTCCATTGTAAGCGTACGTTGCATGCCGATGACACATCGAGAGTTTCGTTGGAGGTTGTTGACAAAGGAGGCCCGCATATGGACGTTACAATGAACTTACCGAATAAGGCAGAAAATATTAAGTGTCCGATCAGACAACCTTATGTATTGCAAGAAATGGCAATAGTTACACACCTTTCGTAAATCTGATGAAATAAAAACCTGACAGCTCATTTATAAAATAAATAAATCTCAACATGTCAACGGTTACGTTGAGATATGAAAAAGTTTATATATTTTTAAACGAAGCATTTGAACTGTAATGTATTAGTTGATTCCGTATATGGAGACGAATTGACGCGACCAAATAAGGGTGGCCGCTCGTGGAAACTGTGTCGCTGTAGTTTTTGTGCCTTTCACAACTGGGCATGTGGTCGCGACTCTTGCGACATGGAAACTATTCGCTAGACTTGTGTGGTTTTGGTCTTCACTGGACATGACAACTGTTGTAGAATATTATATTAACTGCAGCACCATCAATTTGTAGCGAACAACGCTATTACCGTAGCTTGCTAAGATGTTCTTAATTTTGTTCAAGTTAAGCAACGTTCTGAGCGGTCCCAATTTGGATGACCGCAAGTGGTATAAAGCGCTCACGCTTTCGTGCTTCGCGCATATACATGTACAGCAGAATAAGCAACTTATACGATACGAACTGAATGTTCAATGTCTACATACTTTTAAAACCAATATTTTTACAAAACTGTTGTGTTTTTTTAGAAAGTTTTAATGAAATGTATCGTACTCAACAACAATGCTGAATTATTTTTCCTATCGTCTTTCGAGAATTGCCAAAATTGTTTTTGCATACAAATGTCTTATTTCGAATGCGTATTTCGGTTTTGTTACATAAATTACTGTCGGTTTCCGCTTGTTATTTGTAGGCGTCTGCCTTTTCGACTAAGTACCAGTTAAATAGTCCTGTCTCCTTATATGGGCTTAACATGCAACATTTACAGATAAAATAGTTTTTAGTTTACTTTCGGAATCAGTTTTGAACATTGTCACATCTGTGTAATTTTACTTAGGTACCTATGTTATTTTACAACTCATTAAATTAACATAATAAGAGTTGTCTCGGGTAGTTCTCTTCTATAATGTCACAATTTACTATTACCTTATCCTTATGCCGATTAAAATGGAATCTTGTACATTCGTCTGTAAATCGGGTACGATATACAAAGTATACGGTAGTATATTCCTTCACAATACTAAATTACTATACCTTTCTCAAGAAATGCTCGATATTTGTAAGACAGATCGCCATTTTACATAGTTATCCGTTAGAGATCAGGTCAAATAATTAATTGATTCGCGTAATTGATCTCTGTATCAGCTATTTATTGCTCTGTTATCTGTCGCAGGCTTCTTTGAAGTTACCGAAACACGATAAGCTGTATAAGATTTATGAGAATACTTGCTACAAATCTGTCTTTAAATTGTAAATATTTGATGAAGTTACATGGAGATCCAATGTATGTTCATTGTTCATCTAATATATTCAATTGTTTGAATTGAACTTAGCCTTTTGACAACGGCTTTATCTAGCTAGATGAGCCTACATTTCCATTTCCATATTGATCAAGGTAATCAATGTTGTTAATAATTATGTAAGATCACTCATATATCTGAGTATGTTATGTATTCGGATCAGAATTTTACGGCGAGTACCAATTAGTTCCAAGTAATTAAATTCTCATACTAATTAGTTGTTTACGCCGATTTTATAGTCAGCCAGGGTTACTACTTGACCTGGTTTGTCAGCTTAACTTGCTTTACTCGCTTGACAGTTTCTAGTTGGATCAGAATTCCTGGAATGCCAGCGTAAGGCTCTATGACAAGAAACCATTTGGTATTTTAACTAAGCAACGTTTTATCACCGGTGTTGTATCATATTCCTGCAGATTATTGGTTTCAACCGCAAATTGTTAGTTTCAATCTTTATTAAAAGAATGATTATATTCATATTTATTATTCTGTTTTTGCACCACTGCAATGTGTCGTTGAACTCGTGTTTCCACTGGACGATTACGAAGATCAAGGTCTTCGCTAATAGGATTCCGCGGATCAGCTCATTAAATTCGGGCAAAGGCTTTACTTTTTTTTTAAAGACAAGAGAAACATTCAAATCAGATTAAGTATATCTCTTGATTTCTTATCTGTGGTTAAGGATATAAATCTCAAAAGTGTGTGAAATCATAGTGGCCCAGAATATTATTGAACAACTTACCACGTATTGCATACTTATGTGAAATTAATATTATTCGATTAAATTATGTTTCTCTATTTCTATGATAAGTCTTATCAGACTACTCTGTCTTCAATTTACGTCGCTATCCTTCTCTACAATAAAAACACACATATCACGATTATCCCGGAAAATCACTCCACTTTGTCTCACAACACAATTCCACAATACCCACAATGGGTTGCTATTGTTACCAAAAAAGCAAATCTTAACGAATATATTTTTCCAACAGACATACTCCGGCCTCTTCTGCGTGGTGGTGAACCCATACAAGAAGTTACCCATTTACACGGAGAAGATCATGGAGAGGTATAAAGGCATCAAACGGCACGAGGTACCTCCACACGTCTTCGCCATCACTGACACAGCATATCGTTCTATGTTACAAGGTTCGTATCTTTACAGAGCTGTATATCATTCTACTACATAGAATACCCGCCACCTTATTCTCCAAATAGTTTTTTAGAATAACGAAATGGATTTCAGAAAACAAAAGCTGGATAGCTTACCGCGTTATGTTTTGAAAGTCGTCAAGAATCGACATCCTGTTAAGGACTTGAAAACGCTTTTACTCCTGTTATTTCCAGTGATGCTTAGATGCGCCACTAGGAATACCTCTGGTACTAAGAGGCTTCCTAGAGCTCAGCTGCTAAATCTGAGGCTCTTATACTTCCATACTAAATTAACAAATTACTATGAATAGTGGACAAAGACTTTAATTCATCAAAACATAATTTTAACCACACGATATCGGCACAAGGTTCAACTGAAATTATTTCCTAAAATCTTTGTTGCACTCTACAATAATTGATAGTTAGCTTGTATTTATTAAAATAAAGATCTATTTTGAATGCAAATCATCAGAACGAACTAAGACATGCTCATTATAAAACACCTTGAAGTGACAATTAATATAGTGAAAGTTTTTCATTTAAAGTACGTTAAATGTAATCCACTTTCAGCGCATTATTTACATTTAACAGCTACAGAACCGGTTTTGTGTCTTAAAGTAAGGAAAAACATAATAAATGTGTAGTCTAAATTCTAAATAGATACTGCTCTTGATACCAATAGGGTACCGTTTATTAGTAAGCTGAAGCGAGTAAAACATGATATTGAAACTACTACTAATCTAAAGCAATCGTTGGCCCTGCAAGAAATCAATAATTTTTTATAAGTTATGTTCTTTTTATGACTTCAACTAGAGCTTTGAACTACTCGAATCTTACTGCAATAAATGTAATCTTTTGATTTTAAAAGTTAAAGCTTTGAATTATAGAGTTTTTAAAAATAAGATATTTCGTACATATATAGATATACTTGATTTCTTGAAGCGAGCTAATTGGAGGAAAAATAAACGCACGTGATTGGTCGTCGAAAGTTATCTTTCTCGTGATTGGCTAGATTGTCAAATCAATTGTCAATTGTAAAATCTAGCTAATCTGAGAACGACGACCAATCACGTGCGTTTATTTTTCCTCCTATTAGCTCGATTCCAGAAATCAAGTATAGACAGACAGTTATGTCTGGGCATGATCGAAATACACTATTTTAGTTTTCCGGAGTGTGTCTTACGCTTTACGGCGGTTCCGCTCTCGCGCCAGCTTCTAAACACAGTCCAACGAGAGTACAGAGAAAAAACTCGAAATGGAAGTGGATTACCACTACATAGTCGTGCCATAACTCATTCCCGTATCGGCCGGCGCGGCCATTAGTGAACAATTAGACAAACGACCCGTCCCTAAACTGGTCGCTTATCTACGCCATGCTAGTGCTGCTCCAGGATGTTTTTAGATAGAAGTAACAAGAGCGAACCTATAAAAGCTCCTTGTGTGATCCTTTGTTTTTGGAGAACTTGATTGCTATTAAATCGGTCCAAACTTTAAGTTTTTTGTTTAAAACATTTTAAGCCGACGTTTGAAATAAAGGTTATTTTCTTTATTGTTTTTTTTAAAGCGAAGTGATATTCACAAACTATTTCAGTCAAAGTATCTTGAAAGGAGCTGGATCTAAAGCTTTGTTTTAAACCAAAAATACTACACACGCATTTAGAATGATGATTGTTGGTATGATTGGAGTGCTAAAATTTGAATTCCAAACCTTACTTCCATTCCCAACACTAAAGAAGATAGCGCTCAGGCTAATGAGCAATGCATTCACCGCACAGGCCCACGACAAATGTTCGTACTTCGCGACATAGTAAACAAAGACAATGCTGGGGGAGTTATTACCAGCACAGATGATTGCTGCATGGTGTTAGGGGAAAGGAAATGTTGCGAAAAGATTTTTAGTTTAAAAATGTCACTTTTAATATGCTGAGTTCAAATGCAAAATGTTATGATAGTGAAGTAAATAATAAATTTGATTAGTAATTAACGCTGAAAATGGGGAAGAGTGGACACAAAAGACTCAATAAAATTACTAATAATGAATTCATCTACTTTGTAAATCGTTTTTTATGTGATACTTAAGATCCTACTAAAATAAATATTTATCGTTCTTTCTTTCAAATTAAAATGTAAGTCATTGAAATAAAGACGAGTATGAACGATATTGGTTATTGAAACCTAACCCCTTCTTTCATTCAAATTCAATTGTCGGTCCCGGCTTTTAAAAGTCGTTATGCCATGACGGAGGCCTTTAGGCGGCCTATAAACTCCGTTACCAGAGTTGGCCACTTGCTCATACGAAGGAAGGAAGGATTTAAATTACAAGAGTGTATCTTCTGTTTTCAGACAGAGAAGATCAGTCAATACTCTGCACGGGTGAATCAGGAGCCGGCAAAACAGAGAACACGAAAAAGGTCATTCAGTACTTGGCGTACGTCGCCGCTTCAAAACCTAAAGGCTCAGGAGCGGTAAGTTTCATAATCCAGTCAAAAATATTTCAAACAAACAGATATTAAGTATGCGTTTGATAATATGGATAAAGAAATTGACAGATGTTTTTAAATTAGTCGGAATGTATGGATTAGCGAAAGTTTCCATGAACGGATAGTGTTTGAATGTATGTTTGAAAAATCATCTTAAAACTAGCTGTATTTAGAAGAGTTACTGCAATGTTTATCAATATCCAATAGAATTTAGGTTTGATGCTCAATTCCAAATTTTAATAAATGCAAAAAGTTAAACGGCAGCCAACTCTGTCACGGTTGACTTTGTAAATCTATTAACTCCTTAGATAGAAGTATAATTTTAAATAGAATCACATTATTTCCAAACGCAGTGCAATTTTAATCGTTAGGCATCCAAAGTGATGGATTAAGTGTTATAATGTTATTTCACGTATCGTATTCCAAGTGAAATGACCATATACGATGCGTTGATGTGACTGGTCCGTGATTACTCACCAAGACCTTATTCCTTTTAAGGAATGAGTGACTCTAGTGTTGAAACAAAATTACGAGTATCGTCGAATAAGTAAATAAGTAATTTAAAGTCTTAGATAAACCGTGAGAAATAACTTGATTAGTTATGTTAAGGTGGGTACAGATTGGTGCAATGCAACTTGTAATGTAATATTCTGCCTTACATTGCATGTTCCCCGCTGCCTTGGACGTGTGGCGCGCGCGGTATGCGCATTGACTACGAATCATTCGAGAACATCTGTTCCCGCATTTCGTTACAAACACTAGCCCTGTTATTTTCAATACATTTCCGATTTCGTCCCACGCATCTTTCTTTAAATTTTGTTTCTAAAAGTTTTCATTTTGAGGGTTCCATAAAACTTCCCTTGTTCTGTATTCCTCTATCAATAAAAGTGACTCGTCATCACTCCACGCACCCTCTTTCACCGCCATGATCGTTGCGCATGCAAACGAAACGAACAACCGTCCACGGCTGATGCACGCGCACACTACGCGCCCCTTTGTGTTCGTACTAAAAACCGACAAATCTCGGATCGAGCCGCGCACGAGTTGTAACGCTCGGAGCGTGCGCGACCCAGGCGCAGTTCGTGCGCGCGAGGCGTCCACACTGTGGGAATTCTGTTACATTGCATGATACATTGCATCAATGTGGACGTCAAATTCTTGCATTGCATGTTGCATTACATGTTGCATTGCACCAATCTGTACCCACCATTAGGTTTTGTGAGTCACACTGAATTTCAATTATGTCGCCTGTGATTGGCGGGAATGTGTTGAGCAAATATTGTGATTCTCTATATTTGTTATAATTATTTCAATGTTAGCTTTATCTACCTATCTTAAAAATATCATTATAAAAATATTTGTAATAGTCTAATGATTATATACTTTTAGATTTCCAATGTTTATTGGTTCGACTATCGTTCTCGGGTAAGAATTGAATGACAAAAAACATCTTAAATCAAGCTAGATACTTCGAAGACGCAAAATGTCACCTTACCGCTAATATGAACCAAGTTTCATTTTACGTTATGTAAGCTAGTTTCAGACGTTTCAATGAAAGGACCTCTTCCTATATCCTTAAAAAGGAAGCTCATGGACATGTGCATTCTCCCCATCCTCACGTACGGTGCCCAAACTTGGTCACTCACAAACTGCCAGAAGTCTCGCCTCGGGGTATGCCAACGAGCTATGGAGCGCAGTATCCTGGGTGTCAAACTCACGGACCGCGTAAGAAACACGATACTGCGCTCAAAGACATTAATAGCTGATGTAGCTCACAAATCAGGCCAACTGAAGTGGGACTGGGCTGGACACGTGAGCCGCATGTGCCAGCAACAATGGGCAAAAACAACCACCGATTGGGTGCCCCAACAACGACGGCCACGTGGAAGACCCAGGCGGCGATGGCGAGATGAGCTGGACTCGTACGACAAAGAATGGCGCCAGAAAGCACAAAGCCGGGATCAGTGGAAAGAGGGAAGGGAGGCCTTTGCCCTGCAGTGGGAAACATCAGGCTTATAAATAAATAATAAAAATAAAGCTAGTTTCATACGTATTAGATGTAAAATGTAAGAAGATATGATTGAGTTGTTATTTTTTAAATTTCCCTGTGTAAATGGCTCTAAGCACCACTGCTTGCGGTGGCTTGTCTACTGTACAGCACATCCTACTTTTATTGCTAGAAATTATCTTCAGCAATAAATAACTACTATCCCTGCAGTTTCAATTTCACTAGTAGAATGTTGAGTTGTATTTATTTTATCTAGTAAATCTTCAATCTTATCTGGAAAAGATTGGTCTGTTATCTACGTTTGTTTTACCTAAACCTTTGTGTAATATATTTAATTTTTTCTCTTCTTTCACGAAACCTGCTACTCCGGACTCACAGGGGCCGATACCACAGTTGATAATAGTAAGTCTTATTACTGATACAATTTGTGTGGCTTTAACATATGGGGCTGTATATAATCGTCATTTTCTTTGTTTATTATTTATATTAATAGCTGTTACGCATGTTCGATTATATTAATACTAGTATCAGTTTAATCATCGCTGAATAAGTGATAACAATATTCTAATTACGCTAATCTTTCAAATAACTATAATTATGTGTCATTTTATTGTTTATCCAATAGTAAAAATAGATCATTACCGTTTCATAATTCATCATCATTGTTTAACATTTCATAGAATAACAATCATCATTCACTATGGATCCTTGCATAATCCTATGTTTTGTAAAATAACTTGTCCTCATCACCATCTAACACTCATTAATTTTACCTTTCATTTCACGCTGCTAATCTTCATCTCCGTAGTCGAACGGACCCACTTTTGAGGTAATGAGCTACTTTCATTGGTGTGCTACCTGACTCCTGTTTAGACTTTGTATACAGGTTTTCTACTTTAAAATTTGTTAAAATCCTTGTATTTTATTCTGATAATAATAACTGGAATGTTTTTGACAGCAGGTGTATAGAAAACATGTATACAAGTCTAAAATTGTGTTTATATGTTAACCTGAATACGTCCAAACTTATTTACTACGATCAAATAGGTTCATGCAACAAAGTAATGTATATTTATTTATTTATTTTATTTATATGTTTGGAAGTGTTCATGATAAATATTTCTTGATTGACAACTTATGTGTGCGACATAAAAATACGAGGCCAGAGTTATAGTAACATTCCTTATAGGGCGAATTGGAACAACAGCTGTTGCAGGCAAACCCCATTCTAGAAGCTTTTGGAAACGCAAAAACTGTCAAAAACGACAACTCGTCCAGATTCGTAAGTATTCTTCATTATGTGATTCTATTTTGTTATTAAACCTAAAGATTATTCAATGTGATATCTCTTCCAGGGTAAATTTATTAGGATAAACTTCGACGCGTCAGGTTACATTGCGGGCGCGAACATCGAAACGTACTTATTAGAAAAATCGAGAGCAATCAGACAAGCGAAAGACGAAAGGACATTCCACATCTTCTACCAGCTTCTGTCTGGTGCTACAGCGCAACAGAAGGCAGACTACATCCTAGAAGACCCCAAGAGTTACCCCTTCTTATCGAGTGGAGCTGTGCCCGTCCCTGGTATCGACGATGCCTTGGAATTCCAGGCGACGATCAAATCCATGCACATTATGGGAATGAACAATGAGGACTTCAAAACTATCTTCAGGATAGTGTCAGCGGTACTCCTGTTCGGTTCCATGCAGTTCAAGCAAGAACGGAACTCTGATCAGGCTACTCTGCCTGATAACACAGTGGCACAGAAAATTGCACATCTTCTTGGTAAGATCACAACATTACATTCAATACCTAACCCCATCAGATTTATGTTATTGTCTGTGATTGTAATGTTTTTTTTCTTTTCCAGGGTTATCTGTAACAGAAATGACAAAGGCATTCTTGAAACCCAGAATAAAAGTAGGTCGCGATTTCGTTACGAAAGCGCAGACGAAAGAACAAGTAGAATTCTCAGTGGAAGCCATCGGTAAAGCGTGTTACGAGCGTCTGTTCAGGTGGTTAGTCAACAGAATCAATAGGTCCCTAGACAGAACGAAACGGCAAGGAGCCTCTTTCATCGGTATCCTCGATATGGCTGGTTTTGAAATCTTCGACCTGAACTCCTTCGAACAGCTGTGTATAAACTACACGAATGAGAAGCTTCAGCAACTCTTCAACCACACCATGTTCATTCTCGAGCAGGAAGAGTACCAGCGGGAGGGTATCGAATGGAAGTTCATCGACTTCGGTCTCGACCTTCAGCCGACCATCGACCTCATCGACAAACCCATGGGTATCATGGCTTTGCTTGACGAGGAGTGTTGGTTCCCCAAGGCCACGGACAAAACCTTCGTCGAGAAACTCGTCTCGGCGCATTCCGTCCACCCTAAGTTCATGAAGACTGACTTCCGTGGAATCGCCGACTTCGCCATCATCCACTACGCCGGTAAAGTAGATTACTCAGCGGAGAAGTGGCTGATGAAGAATATGGACCCTCTGAACGAGAACGTGGTGTCTCTCCTCCAATCGTCTCAGGATCCGTTCGTGTGCCATATCTGGAAGGACGCAGAAATCGTCGGCATGGCTCAGCAAGCCATGACGGACACGCAGTTCGGAGCGAGAACCCGGAAGGGTATGTTCAGAACGGTATCTCAACTGTACAAGGAACAGCTGACGAAACTGATGGCCACACTCAAGAACACGAATCCTAACTTCGTGCGGTGTATCATCCCGAACCACGAGAAGAAAGCGGGCAAGATCGAGGCGCCTCTAGTCTTAGACCAGCTGCGGTGCAACGGTGTGCTTGAAGGTATTCGTATCTGCAGGCAGGGATTCCCCAACAGGATACCCTTCCAAGAGTTCAGACAGAGATACGAGCTGCTGACTCCAAACATAATCCCGAAAGGTTTCATGGACGGTAAGAAGGCTTGCGAGCAGATGATCAAAGCTTTGGAGCTGGACCATAACCTATACCGAGTTGGACAGTCGAAGATCTTCTTCCGCGCTGGTGTGTTGGCGCATTTGGAAGAGGAAAGGGACTACAAGATCACCGATCTAATCGTGAACTTCCAAGCCTTCTGCCGAGGATATCTGGCCAGAAGAAACTACCAGAAGAGGCTGCAGCAACTTAACGCCATCAGAATCATTCAAAGGAATTGCGCCGCGTACTTGAAGCTCAGAAACTGGCAATGGTGGCGACTCTACATAAAGGTGAGCAAATATTTTCAAAACAATTATTACAATACTATTCTCAAAGTTATGATATCAAACTAGGGCTCAGTTATTGAACACATGCGTACCCTATTGAAGAAATGAGCATGTTTACTTTTAGGATACGGAAAATAATAAGCCGAGTCAAGGTGCTGTTATGTAGTCTATCTATTTAATGTATTCACACGGAATTATTTGTCAAACATCCAGTATTTGATTAAGGCAAAACAGCATCAAAAGAATTGTTGATAAATTAAACTTCAATGCATCTGGCAACTCAATTTCATACTGTTAACTTTACTTAGACGGAACTAAAGTGAGTTTATGCTCTGTCGTATCATACCACTGGTTATATTTTTGTCAGTATAAGTCGCACCACGTAACAAGAACGATGAGAGGAACGGGAGTTGGATGTTTGCACATGGGTTCACAAACCAATAGCACGTGCTAAATCAAAGGTGTGAAGTGCGCCGCGTCACCCTTCCACCAATCGGATCTTAGATTCCATAGAATCGTCTACTGAGCAGCTTTTCCCCTCAGCGTTCTTCTTACGTGGCGCGACCTATAATGATTACTGATTACTCCAAAACTTTGTGATTTTTCCAGGTGAAACCACTTCTAGAAGTAACGAAGCAAGAAGAGAAGTTAACTCAGAAGGAGGACGAGCTGAAGCAGATCCGCGACCGTCTGGAGAACCAGATGAAGCGGTGCCAGGAGTTCGAGAACAAGTTCCAGCAGGCCAGCGCTGAGAAGACGCAGCTCGCTGAACAGTTGCAGGTGAGGTTACTTCATCATCATCAACAACCCACTGTATGCCGCCCTTCGTAAACGCAACAATACTCGGTCCTGTGCTATGTCAAGCCAGGAATTGAGGTTTCTACACCTTCATTGTTTGAGTCATAATCATCATTTTCATTTTCCGTTAATGCCCTCCTATTACGCTATTGAGTCGCGGTCACGTCTGAAGGTTATTTCTGCGGATATTGGTATACAGTTCTCTTGCTGTTAGTTTTAATAACCTATGTGTCGTTGGGTTTGCTTACTGCTGGTAGAAATTTGACATTACTTTCTACTAAGGATTGATAGGTTATGACTTGCCGTTATTGTACTTCAATCAAATAGCATACAATCCAAACAGCTGTTAAATTGTTTTTCCGTCGTTAGTAGTGTTTTATAAGCATTCGATAAGATTAGATTAACTCAATGTTTCCAGAATTTAATCCACAAATACTTATTTACGAGTACACTGTCACCAATATTATGTACTATATTTACTCGAATAAACATTATCACCAAGCACTATTTAATCGAAATCATCAATTTATAATTACCATTTACCAGTTTTTTAACATTTTTAGAACATAGCCAATAGCTCAGTTATATCAGCTAGAACATAGCTCATTATAACCATGTTACAGGCTGAGTTGGAGCTTTGCGCGGAAGCGGAGGAAAGTCGCGCGCGCGCGGCCGCCAGGAAGCAGGAGTTGGAGGAACTGCTGCACGACCTGGAGGGGAGGATCGAGGAGGAGGAGGAGAGGTGCAACGCGCTGCAGCAGGAGAAGAAACGACTGCAGCTTAATATACAGGTATGTACATATACAGTTATACACATATAAGTAGGGTAGCTGTGATGCAAGGAAGCAGGAGTTGGAGGAACTGCTGCATGACCTGGAGGGGAGGATCGAGGAGGAGGAGGAGAGGTGCAACGCGCTGCAGCAGGAGAAGAAACGACTGCAGCTGAATATACAGGTATGTACATATAAGAGTCAGGAAGGTGTAAGGTTAACGCTGAGTTTTACAGGACAAACCATCCATGGTGTTTGGAAACATCCATTTTGAGCCCCCTACTCCCTGATCACAAGTGAGACTCTCCCTTATTGTGTGACTTCCCTTATATTACAATTGTACATAATTTTTTTTTAGATTTTGTAATGTTATTACTAAACTTATAACACCTCTGTGTGTGACTTACTTATCCTCACGGGACGGACGTTCATCATAAAAAGGGGCTATTAATGTTTTTTATAATTTATCTAATCGTCATTCTGTCCGTAGGATCTAGAAGAGCAGCTCGAAGAAGAGGAGGGAGCGAGACAGAAGCTACAGTTAGAGCGAGTGCAGTGCGACTCCAAAATAAAGAAGTTGGAGGAAGAACTGGCTCTCAGCGAGGACACCAACCAGAAACTCTTCAAAGAGAAGAAGGTATGCTTCTATTGCGCTTTTGAAAGAGTTTTATTTTTATCACACCCTGTATTTGATAGTATTCTTCGTAGCTTTGTAGACGTAAATAAATTTAGTTAATAATTGTACCCACATTTTCCAATAAGAAAACTTCGTAATTTCTGGCTGTCAACATAATTAAAATCTTGCAACTTTGTTTTCTTTGTTTATGCTACAGGTTAGATAGATCTTAGGATGTTGTAGCACCCTCTTTTGTTTTCAGTAGTCGTTTTATTACACTCTGTATACATTACGGAAATGTTCGCTAGCCTTCGAAGTGGTGAAGTTTGTGAGCTATATTCCAAATCAATTTGGTTGATTGTAGAAATTTATATTTTCCAGTTATTGGAGGAGAGGGCCAACGACCTCTCCCAAGCATTGGCCGAGGAGGAAGAGAAGGCAAAGCATCTCGGCAAGCTGAAGGTCAAACAGGAATCCGCCATTGCAGAGCTAGAAGAAAAATTATTGAAGGTAAGTTAAATTAAAATCAGGGTGAGACGCGCCCGCGAGGAGTGACCATACTCATACCCAGATGAAGATTCTCCGGAAGAATCGAAACATTGTCCGTATCTAAATCGACAATATTTTTACGTGTGATGAGCTCGTGTTAAAGCGCATATAAACTTTTCAACACAAAAGTCCATTGATGCAGGGCCGGATTCGATCCCACGACCTGAACGAAAGTCGAAGTACCAATCCACTTGGCCATCACAGCAATGGAATTCCTTTCTTTCCCATGATATTCAGTACATGGTTATTCTCTTGTTGTTCCCAGGATCACCAAATGAGGCAGGAAGTGGACAGAGCGAAGCGAAAGCTGGAGACAGAACTGCAAGACGTGAAGGAACAGCTGGCTGAGAGGAAGGCGCAAGTCGAGGAGTTGCAGATTGTTCTTAGTGAGTTTATTTATTATCACTATACTCTACCCCTTGGGAATATTCAAAGGGTCTTAGGTATAGATTAACATACCAGACCACCTTTATTCCCGGTATTCTCATGGGAACGGGAACTATGATACTACAAAATGCTCAAGGGTTCTCAGTCAGTCATTTGACAGCTATTAGTCACGCACCTGATTTGACTTTAACTAGCAGCGAGTCCCGTCTTTGCACGGGTGTAACTACAAGGGCATAACAAAGTTTGCCGGGACAGCTTCTAATAAATGTATCTTCCACAGCGAAACGCGAAGAGGAACTAGCGACAGCAATAAGCCGCGCGGACGAAGAGGGCGCATTACGAACAGCTGCACAGAAGGCGGCGCGGGAGGCCGAGTCTGCGCTCGCTGATGCACACGAGGACCTGGAGGCAGAACGAGCTGCCAGGACCAAGGCGGAGAAACTCAAGAGGGATCTCAATGAGGAGTTGGAGGCGTTGAAGAGCGAACTGCTGGATTCTCTGGATACTACAGCTGGTGAGTAGCTTTTGAATGAGACGCCCGAAATTCTGACATGTTAGTGGTAATTGGTAACTATGAGCGAACTCCTGGATTCCCTCGATACTACAGCTGGTGAGTAGACCTGGATTTAGAGTGACTAGGTTTTTAATGAGACTTACACTGCTGAAACGTTACTTAATGTACATTGTATCTTAAGAGCGAACTGGACACTACAGCTGGTGAGTGGACCTGGATTTTTAAATAGGTAGGTACCTAACTTTTGGACGAAGTGGTTTAAGTAGGTACAATACATAAGGCAAAGAGTACACGATTCTAAATCGTAAAAAATAATTATGTACGAAAGCTCAGGCTAAAGCTAAGCGTGCCTAGCTGGCCTCAGTACCACCACAGATGCAGCGACCTAAGCTCAACCGGCAGCTTTCTTCATAAACTTTTTATTTTACTCCTGAGACACAGTTCATACTAGTTCGGGAGGCGGAGCAAGTTTGACACGAGTACCGTCGGCGCGTCATGAGCATAGCTACTGTTCCCACTTAGTTTTAAGCAGGCCGTCTGGAAGAAATCGCATAGTCGATAAGACGGCCTTTTGCAACAACAACTCTTGTACTCTTGTACACTAACATAGTTTTAAGTTACTCTGTGTACCTAATTATAAGTGTTGCAATAAATTTCTTATTATTATTATTATTATTCATCTTTCAGCACAACAAGAGCTCCGCTCGAAGCGTGAACAAGAAGTGGCAGTGCTAAAGCGGAACCTTGAAGAGGAAGCGGGCTCGCACGAGGCCACGCTCGCGGAACAACGACACAAGCACAGCCAGGAGCTGCAGCAGCTCAATGAACAGCACGAACAGCTGAAGAAGGCTAAGGCTGGTGAGTTACAAACAATTTCATCATCATCATCATCATCCTCCTGCCCTTATCCCACTATGTGGGGTCGGCACAACATGTATTCCTCCTTCACTTCCCTCTATCAGACGTCATCTCAGCACTCACACCTTTCTTACTTACAAGCAATTTCATCAATCAAAAATATTTTCTATACTATAATTATTATAAGCGTGGCAGAAGATCGCACAGGACCGAACTGAGTGGCGTCATAAAGAGGAGGCCTATACCCAGCAGTGGGTGCAACTGGGCTGATATGATGATGATGATGATACTATAATTCTTGAAACGAGCTTATAGGAAGAAAAATACGCGCACCTGATTGGTCGTCTAAAATAATTTTCTTTCTCGTGTTTGGCTAGATTTGACAATTGATTTGACATTCTAGCCAATCACGAGAACGACCAATTACGTGTGTCTATTTTTGTTCCTATTAGCTCGAATCAAAAAATTTTGTATAGTGAGATTGGTTCAGCCCGGTTTCACCCACACTATTGGGTATAGGGCCTACCTAGGATAGCATTATTTATTTATTTATATTTTATTTACTGATTGCCGACTACGTTCATATAAATAAATGAATAAAGCTTTAAATCGCGCGACAATCTTAGACTGCCTACCTCCTGCGTATGGATGGACTTGTAAAATCAAAGGGTCTTATTCATAAAAACTTGACAATTTAATACAGGTTTTAAGAACGTTTTTTTCTTGTCACCCATATGTCAACGAAAAGAGATAGCAACAGATTTAATATGCGTTTTAGCTAATACAGGTTTAATACAGGTTTTAGGTCGAATATGCATAATGGGGAAAGTCTACGATAGATCAATTATTAGAAACTACATACTTTAAAAACACTAAAAACTTCTTCAACTACACATTCAATATTCAAACAGCTGTCACCTCACACTGTCAATTTTAGACAAACATCAAAAACTTACACAAATATTTTGCGTTATTTACCACAATTTTATACTTATTTATTACAAAGTTATGTGAATTATCAAAATGGGTTCAATGAAAGAGCGTAGGCAGAAGAATGTAAAGTTCGGTCTATCTAAGGATGATAACTTCGAAGTGGAGGCTACATATGAGGAAGGCAATAACTTCAGTTCTGCCAGAGATTACTGGCAGACCATGTGCCAGAGTGGACACTCTGCTGAGAGGAGATGCGATGCTTCCTTGATAGGTTTGGGATTCAAAAACTTATGTAGTGGCAGAGGATCGACAGGACCAAACTGAGTGGTGTAATAGAGAGGAGGCCTATATAAAGCAGGGGGTGCAACCGGGCTGATATGATGATGATGTTATGTAGGGGAAAGGATGGAGTTCGCAAGCCCATTCCATCTCTATCACCTAATTTAATTTTCATCTCTGTGGTTGTTTCACATACACGTAGGCAAAATTATATCATTTACGTCCTGTTTATGTCGACAAATCCATACTAATATTATAAAAGGTAAAGTGTGTATGTCGTGTCTGTCTGTTTGTCCGTCTTTCACGGCAAAACGGGGCGATGAATTGACGTGATTTTTTGTGTGGTGATAGTTGAAGGGATGGAGAGTGACATAGGCTACTTTTTATCCCGATATTCCCGCGGGAACGGGACTTACGCGGGTGAAACCGCGAGACGCAGCTAGTATTCAATATTTGTTTCGAGTATTGAATACAAACGTTTGCTTAGCTTTTGACTACGACGCCGTCTAAAATCTCCAAGAAGCTTACGTATCTCTATTTCCATAGCACTGGAGAAGGCTAAGCAGTCTCTAGAAGCCGAGAACGCTGATCTAGCGACCGAGTTGAAGTCTGCCGGCGCCGCGCGCGCTGAGGGCGACCGCAGGCGCAAGCAGGCGGAACAACAGCTCGCTGAAATACAAGCCAAGTTACTGGAGGTGGATAGAGCCAGGTGAGAAACATAGCTTCCTAGCTTCAAGTTCGATGTAAGGTACTCAAGTGATGGGTGGAAGTAGGTGGAACAACGGCTTGCAGAAATACAAGCCAAGCTACTGGAGGTGGATAGAGCCAGGTGAGAAACATAGCTTCCTAGCTTCAAGTTCGATGTAAGGTACTCAAGTGATGGGTGGAAGTAGGTGGAACAACGGCTTGCAGAAATACAAGCCAAGCTACTGGAGGTGGATAGAGCCAGGTGAGAAACGTAGCTTCCTACCTTCAAGTTCGATGCAAGTACCTTAAGTAATGGGTGGAAGTAGGTAGAACAACGGCTTGCAGAAATACAAGCCAAGCTTCTAAAAGTAGATAGAGTCAGGTAAAAGTCGTGCCTCGTAAAAATATGGATGAGGGAAACGGGAGAGGGTATGTTTGCGCATGGGTCAAACGCTCACGAACCAATAGCACGCGCTACATCAATGGAGTGAAGTGCGCCGCGTTACCCCTCCACCAATCCCACCAAGATTCCTTCAAATCGCCTACTGCGCAGCTTTTGGCGCGACCTATACTATTCTATAACCCATCATCTTCCACAGAGCGGAAGCGCTAGAGAAGTGCGTTCGTCTTCAGAGCGAAGCAGAAGGCGCTGCGGCAGCATTGGAGGCTGCTGAGCTGAAGGCATCCGCGGCTGCCAAGCAGGCCGCCACGGCTTCCGCGCACCACACTGAGGCACAGGTAACACTCTAAACTTAATACATTTTACTATCCCCTAATCTTTCTTACTAGCAGCACGTCCCGGCTTCGCACGGGTGTACTAATGAAGCTACCGGGATAAAATATGGCCTATAACCACAAATAATTTTTGAAATCGGTTGAGTAGCTTCGGAGATTACCTCCGTCAATCAAACAAATTAACAAACAATTTTACCTCTTTATAATATTAGTATAGATAATAGTGCTTACTGCAGTTACTGCATTTAATCAATATTATCATTATATATTTGATTTTTATTGGACAAACATCAAACACACCTCAAATGTATCCTCACATGATCTAGTGATCATTAAGGTTTCGTCAGAATACCAGCGCCTCAACACTTCTCAGTTGTACGGCATAATGTTGAGTCGAGACCTCTTTGCTGCTGTTACACACAATAACAACTCTGTCATTCACTGTGTATTTTGTTTCTCTATAGTATTCTCTGTTAAAATACTATTTAAATTATCGCAACTTAAAAACATATTTATAAATATTAACGGGACGTCGAGGTAAATAATATGATTTCAATACGCGATTAAGTCCCTTTCATATTTATAAATTCTCTATTAGTTTAAAGGTTATTACACAATACAAATCGTATTGTGTAATAAAGTGTTCATTCATTAATTGAAAATTAACGACTGTTCCAGGCTCTGCTAGAAGAAGAGACGAAGCAGAAGCTAGCTCTTCAGACCAGGCTGCGTAATATCGAGCAGCAGTTGGAGCAGGCGAGGGACTCGCTCGAAGAGGAAGAAGAGGCCAAGAAGAACTTCGAGAAACAGGTCGGTTACACTGAAGTTGTTTGTTCAAGCCATGACGGAGGCCGTTAGGCGGCTTAAAGAACTACGTCACTAGAGACGGCCACTTGCTCATACTAACGCACGTACCCAGAAAAAATACAAATCTTAGTAAAAGTAGTGTAGTTAACCATCGACTTATTAGATAGTAGACTCTTAATACCTACATACTACAAAAAGTCTGTCTTACTGTCAGTAATCTGTTCGTTATTAGTCGAACGTAAGGGGGCGTGGATTGTTATAAGATCTATTTATGTGTGTATCTAATGTCTTTTCGGCGGATGACCCATATAAAATAAGTACATTTATTTATTTGCTCAACACTGCAACTTTTTCTTAACAAACTCACCAGGTCGCAGCGCTAACCTTACAAGTAGCTGACGCCAAGAAGAAGGCAGAAGAGGAAGCAGAGACGGCCGCCATCTTGGAAGAGCAGAGGAAGAAGCTCAGCAAGGATGTGGAGGCGCTGCATCGGCAGATCGACGAGCTGCAGCAGGCGAACGATAAACTGGACAAGAGTGAGTCTACCCTCGCATAATATAAATAGGTCGCAGCACTAACCCTACAAGAAGCAGAGACGGCCGCCATCTTGGAAGAGCAGAGGAAGAAGCTCAGCAAGGATGTGGAGGCGCTGCATCGGCAGATCGACGAGCTGCAGCAGGCGAACGATAAACTGGACAAGAGTGAGTCTACCCTCGCATATAATATAAATAGGTCGCAGCACTAACCCTACAAGAAGCAGAGGCGGCCGCCATCTTGGAAGAGCAGAGGAACAAGCTCAGCAAGGATGTGGAGCCGTAGTTACTGGCGATACGCCATATTTTAAAATGGCGGATGGTTAGCCTTTTGAGATCTTTGCTTGTTGATCCAAAAGTCTGCGTGTTTAGATAGATGTATAGATAAGGACTTTATTGGCACACACATACACACATTACAGCACAAATACAAAAATAGAAAGAAATAACATAACACAGAAAAGTGGGTAGATACCTACACAAGGGAAACATACAAAAAATATAAAAAGTAGGTACCAAGTGCTAACAGGCCAGTGCTGTGGTGGGCGAGTCAAAAGCTACTATCCCAGCTATTTGTTACTTTGCGCATTCGTCAGTAGCAAAGCAACACTGTTTTTCAGACTGTGCCTGGTACCTGTACTGGTATTAATATACAGTGATAAGTACTGGATCCGTGGTCAAAGTGTATAATAATTTCAGGCAAGAAGAAGGTCCAAGCCGAGCTAGATGACGCCAACATCGAGCTTGAAGCGCAGCGCTCCAAGGTCATGGAGCTAGAGAAGAAACAGAAGAGCTTTGATAAGGTAACGTTACCTAAAACCACTTTCTGTTTTAGTTATAAAATATCCAAGTTTTTCAAATAATGATTTCACTTTCAAAACTATCGTGAGTTGTACTAGATATTATTAATTTAAATGGACAATATTTTTACGTGAGTAATTTCCCGTGTGATTATAATAATGCATATAATGATGTTTTTTTCCAAATAATAATAATCTGTTGTAATTTCCAGGTGGTGTCAGAAGAACGCGCCGTGGCCGAGCGTTACGCGGCGGAGCGCGACCAAGCGGAGCGCGAGGCGAGGGAGAAGGAAACTAGGGTGCTCTCGCTCACACGCGAGCTGGATGATGCCGCTGAGAAGGTACTATATACTTTTCAAGCTATTGCATAGCTTCTATCGCGGGCCTTGAGCGTGGAGACCGAATCCAGAAATTCCGTAACGAAATCACCTAACGCTGTCACTTTAGTTCAGTAACTCGCCTCTAGGTGTCATGCAATAGCTTTACCGCGGCAGTCTCCGAGTGCCACACGTATTTTTTTTAATGCCAAAGTTTCATCAGTCGTAACTATCATCTAATAGATATGTGTGGTTAACTATCATGTTTCACTTGTGTTTTCTTAACCACAAAACAAACAACTACAGCATTATTACAATAAAACTATTCAACAAAATCCTTCCCAGTTACACCTGTAACCACAAGTCTATATCAAGTTGTTTATCGTCATATTTTTCTACTATGCTGACTTACATATTAGGTATACCCCTCAACACATTCCTCTTTGTCCTCACTTACATATTTCCACAGATCGAGGAACTAGAAAGAACGAAACGTCTCCTCCAATCGGAGCTCGACGAGCTAGCGAACACGCAAGGCACCGCCGACAAGAACGTGCATGAGCTAGAGAAAGCGAAGCGAGCGCTGGAATCGCAACTCGCTGAGCTCAAGGCTCAGAATGAGGAGATTGAGGACGATCTTCAGCTCACTGAGGACGCGAAGCTGAGGCTCGAAGTTAATATGCAGGCTATGCGCGCGCAGTTTGAACGGGATCTTCAGGTATGTAGACTTTATCTAGAAAATAGAGATAGTACGCTGCAAAGTGTATAAGATTTTTTTACTATTATTATTTTTTGTTCATAATTATTTATTTTATTTTTTAATGGGATAAGGGCAGGGAGATGATGATTATTTTTTGTTCACAAATCAATATTTAATCCATCAGACTAAATAAACTTACGTAAAAATTATGAACATTAATATAATGGGCCGGCCATGTCTGATGTCTGTGATGTCGGACGACTTGTGGGCTAAGACCACAACCGAATGGGAGCCTAAAAATACGCCACGGAGATGGCGGGACGAGTTGTATGTGCACCTTCCAGATTGATCCACTGCGGCCAAAGAAAACGCTGGAAGGAAGAAAGGGAGGCCTTTGCTGCAGTGGGACAATATGGGCTAAAAATAAAATATAAATAAATAAATAAATAAATATCCTTGGACATTCCACACAGCGTCATCTAGTCCCAAGCTAAGCAACTTAATGCTTGTGTTATGGTAACCGGATGACTGATATAATACTTAGATACATTTTTTTTTTTTGTAAATACATACATATTATAGATAGAAAACACCCAGACACAAATATGAATTTATATTACAGGCTAAAGAAGAAGCAGGTGAGGAGAAGCGTCGCGGTATAGTGAAGCAGCTGCGCGACGTGGAAGCAGAACTGGAGGAGGAACGCAAGCAGCGCACCGCCGCCCTCGCCACCAGGAAGAAGTTGGAGGCAGACTTGAAGGATGCTGAGCAAGCATTGCATCTAGCCAACAAGGTAAAGGAGAAGGGTTGAAGTGGTCTACGTGAACAAACGCACGTAGGGTGCGGCGCGACGCGGCGTGAACGCGATCAGTTGGCTTGATTTGGCCGTGGACGGTTCGCGCGCACGCAGGACAGAGTAGCTTCGTCGCTCCGCACCGCATTCATTTTATTAAGCTATTGCATAGCTTCAATCGCGGGCCTTGAGCGTGGAGACCGAATCTAGAAATTCCGTAACGAAATCACCTAACGCTAGTTTAACAACTCGCCACTAGGTGGCATGCAATAGCTTTACCGCGGCAGTCCCCGAGTGCCACACGTCTTTTTATTTTAATTATGTCCAAAGAAATTTTAAATTATGATATTCAGTTCCTCTGAAATTCGTTGAATCTGACCAACATATTCAATGAAGTATTATATCCAGGTGAAGGAAGATGCAACGAAGCAGGTGAAGAAGCTCCAGCAGCAGCTGAAGGAAGCGCTGCGGGAGGCGGAGGAGGCGCGCGCGGGGAGGGAGGAGGCCACCGCTAGTGCCAGGGAGACTGAGAGGAGGGTCAAGGTACATACACACTATACATGCACTGATGTATGTTATGAGGGACTAGCTGCGGGAGGCGGAGGAGGCGCGCGCGGGGAGGGAGGAGGCCACCGCTAGTGCCAGGGAGACTGAGAGGAGGGTCAAGGTACATACACACTATACATGCACTGATGGATGTTATGAGGGACTAGCTGCGGGAGGCGGAGGAGGCGCGCGCGGGGAGGGAGGAGGCCACCGCTAGTGCCAGGGAGACTGAGAGGAGGGTCAAGGTACATACACACTATACATGCACTGATGTATATTATGAGGGACTAGCTGCGGGAGGCGGAGGAGGCGCGCGCGGGGAGGGAGGAGGCCACCGCTAGTGCCAGGGAGACTGAGAGGAGGGTCAAGGTACATACACACTATACATGCACTGATGTATGTTATGAGGGACTAGCTGCGGGAGGCGGAGGAGGCGCGCGCGGGGAGGGAGGAGGCCACCGCTAGTGCCAGGGAGACTGAGAGGAGGGTCAAGGTACATACACACTATACATGCACTGATGTATGTTATGAGGGACTAGCTGCGGGAGGCGGAGGAGGCGCGCGCGGGGAGGGAGGAGGCCACCGCTAGTGCCAGGGAGACTGAGAGGAGGGTCAAGGTACATACACACTATACATGCACTGATGTATATTATGAGGGACTAGCTGCGGGAGGCGGAGGAGGCGCGCGCGGGGAGGGAGGAGGCCACCGCTAGTGCCAGGGAGACTGAGAGGAGGGTCAAGGTACATACACACTATACATGCACTGATGTATGTTATGAGGGACTAGCTGCGGGAGGCGGAGGAGGCGCGCGCGGGGAGGGAGGAGGCCACCGCTAGTGCCAGGGAGACTGAGAGGAGGGTCAAGGTACATACACACTATACATGCACTGATGGATGTTATGAGGGACTAGCTGCGGGAGGCGGAGGAGGCGCGCGCGGGGAGGGAGGAGGCCACCGCTAGTGCCAGGGAGACTGAGAGGAGGGTCAAGGTACATACACACTATACATGCACTGATGTATGTTATGAGGGACTAGCTGCGGGAGGCGGAGGAGGCGCGCGCGGGGAGGGAGGAGGCCACCGCTAGTGCCAGGGAGACTGAGAGGAGGGTCAAGGTATATACATAGTCATTGACGTCTTACCCAGTATCAGGAGGCAATCTATGCCTACACTTATACACTAAACACTAACTCGTTGGGTGCCGCGGACGCACTCCCTCTAGTACCAGCAGCGCGGCCGCGGTCCTCTCCTACGGAGACGACCGCGGGGAGCTGGGCCTTCAATGTGTTAACCGGACACTTTAGTGCCTGGGACATTGTTAAGATGGCTTACCCATCAAAACCACCCTCTTACCTTAGCCGTATCCATTGGTCAATACGTGTGGTTACGACTAGATGTTTATATTTGCCTAATAAACAAATAAATAAATAAAAATAAAAAGCCTTATATTTCCTTAACTTACAATGAATTAATTTAAATAACATGATTCTCAAATATCTTACTAACTATACATTAAGGCCCCTTTCGGATAAAGGCCTCCTCCATCTTTTTCTCATCATTTGCCTAATAGGTACATTGTAACGTCATCAGGTCCTGGAAGCAGAAGCACTGCAGCACGGCGAGGAGTTGGCAGGCGCGGAGAGAGCGAGACGGCAAGCCGAGGCAGAGAGGGACGACCTCATGGACGAACTCAACAATACATCCAGCAAGGTTAGTTTGTGTTACTGTTCGTATAGCTGTTTACTAAATTATGGTAATTACAATGGCTTTATCTGTTTAGAAAAATACCTGAATAATTTATAGGTCGCGCCACGTAAGAAACACGCTGAGGGGAACAGCTGCGCAGTAGGCCATTTTGAAGAATCTTAGGTGGGATTGGTGGAGGGGTGACGCGGCGCACTTCACACCATTGATGTAGCGCGTGCTATTGGTTCGTGAGCGAGTGACCCGTGCGCAAACATACTCCCTCCCGTTCCGCATCGTTCTTTTTACGTGGCGCGACTTATACTATATTCGATATCTTGATTTTTCATATTCATATTCACAGGAAAGATGGGCTGTGGGGCTGACTAAGCCACGGCTTTCCTTAAAAAAGTGAATAATTGTATTTATTATTTTATTTCCAGAGCACTCTCCTAGTGGACGAGAAGAAGCGTCTGGAGGCGCGGATAGCCGCGCTCGAGGAGGACCTGGATGAGGAGCAGTCCAACAACGAGATCCTCAACGACAGGCTCAGGAAAGCACAGGTAATGTACTCATCTAATCATCCTGATGTTATAAACGAGAACATGTAGAGGTGTTGCTCTTGCACGATTATTATTTTTAACTTGATTTTTTAAATTTATATAGTTTCAGAGAAAACACTTACATAGACATTATTTTAAATAAAAATAATAGATACTCTAAAAACCATCCATTGAATGAAACCATGTTACCGTCTCTTGCAGAACCAAATCGACCAGATCACGATGGAGCTAGGCACGGAGAAGTCCGGCTCGCAGAAACTAGAGAGCGGCAAGCTGGTGCTCGAGCGGCAGAACAAGGAGCTCAAGGCGAAACTAGCCGAGCTCGAGACGCAAGCTAGGACTAAGACAAAGGTATTTATATACTCCCGGCTGAATAGATTTTGTGTTTAGGGGGAGGTTTTGTCACTACAATTTGTCTGACTGTTGAAATATAACTTAGAAATAATATA
Organism: Xanthorhoe spadicearia; assembly: GCA_947086425.1. NCBI lineage: Eukaryota > Metazoa > Arthropoda > Insecta > Lepidoptera > Geometridae > Xanthorhoe > Xanthorhoe spadicearia. Next base: position 825,388 of record OX352206.1, read on the forward strand.
CTTAAAAATTAGACATGTAAAAATAAGTAAAATTCAGCTATTTTTAGTGCAGCTTTAAAGCGTTTAGTATCATTATGTGTTTGTTCTCTAAGATCTGTGGATTTTGTTACAAATAAATAAATAAATAAACACAAACTATAAGGAAGAGAAGGTGACCAAGTAGAGATCCTTGGGGTACACCACTAGATACGGGTATCTCTATCTATATTGCGACCTTCCAGGGCGTGATCACCTCTCTAGAGCTGAAGGTAGCCAACCTGGAGGAACAGATGGAAGCGGAGTCTCGCGAGCGACTCGCGCAGCAGAAGGCGTCGCGCAAGCTAGACAAGAAGATGAAGGAGCTGGCTCTACAGCTGGACGAGGAGCGCAGGCACGCGGACCAGTACAAGGAACAAATTGAGAAGGTAACTGTCCTAGGATCCAGGAGACTCGCGCAGCAGAAGGCGTCGCGCAAGCTAGACAAGAAGATGAAGGAGCTGGCTCTACAGCTGGACGAGGAGCGCAGGCACGCGGACCAGTACAAGGAACAAATTGAGAAGGTAACTGTCCTAGGATCCAGGAGACTCACGCAGCAGAAGGCGTCGCGCAAGCTAGACAAGAAGATGAAGGAGCTGGCTCTACAGCTGGACGAGGAGCGCAGGCACGCGGACCAGTACAAGGAACAAATTGAGAAGGTAACTGTCCTAGGATCCAGGAGACTCACGCAGCAGAAGGCGTCGCGCAAGCTAGACAAGAAGATGAAGGAGCTGGCTCTACAGCTGGACGAGGAGCGCAGGCACGCGGACCAGTACAAGGAACAAATTGAGAAGGTAACTGTCCTAGGATCCAGGAGACTCGCGCAGCAGAAGGCGTCGCGCAAGCTAGACAAGAAGATGAAGGAGCTGGCTCTACAGCTGGACGAGGAGCGCAGGCACGCGGACCAGTACAAGGAACAAATTGAGAAGGTAACTGTCCTAGGATCCAGGAGACTCACGCAGCAGAAGGCGTCGCGCAAGCTAGACAAGAAGATGAAGGAGCTGGCTCTACAGCTGGACGAGGAGCGCAGGCACGCGGACCAGTACAAGGAACAAATTGAGAAGGTAACTGTCCTAGGATCCAGGAGACTCACGCAGCAGAAGGCGTCGCGCAAGCTAGACAAGAAGATGAAGGAGCTGGCTCTACAGCTGGACGAGGAGCGCAGGCACGCGGACCAGTACAAGGAACAAATTGAGAAGGTAACTGTCCTAGGATCCAGGAGACTCACGCAGCAGAAGGCGTCGCGCAAGCTAGACAAGAAGATGAAGGAGCTGGCTCTACAGCTGGACGAGGAGCGCAGGCACGCGGACCAGTACAAGGAACAAATTGAGAAGGTAACTGTCCTAGGATCCAGGAGACTCACGCAGCAGAAGGCGTCGCGCAAGCTAGACAAGAAGATGAAGGAGCTGGCTCTACAGCTGGACGAGGAGCGCAGGCACGCGGACCAGTACAAGGAACAAATTGAGAAGGTAACTGTCCTAGGATCCAGGAGACTCACGCAGCAGAAGGCGTCGCGCAAGCTCGACAAGAAGATGAAGGAGCTGGCTCTACAGCTGGACGAGGAGCGCAGGCACGCGGACCAGTACAAGGAACAAATTGAGAAGGTAACTGTCCTAGGATCCAGGAGACTCACGCAGCAGAAGGCGTCGCGCAAGCTCGACAAGAAGATGAAGGAGCTGGCTCTACAGCTGGACGAGGAGCGCAGGCACGCGGACCAGTACAAGGAACAAATTGAGAAGGTAACTGTCCTAGGATCCAGGAGACTCACGCAGCAGAAGGCGTCGCGCAAGCTAGACAAGAAGATGAAGGAGCTGGCTCTACAGCTGGACGAGGAGCGCAGGCACGCGGACCAGTACAAGGAACAAATTGAGAAGGTAACTCACTCTCCTAGGATCCAGGAGACTCGCGCAGCTAAAACGAGACAAAACAAGTTTGGCAATAGCCTAACCTGCTAAACGAAATTGGTGATGGCGACAAGTTTCGATTTCGCGACAGGTTAGGCGAGAGTTATTTTCCCTCAAATTCCTATCATGTTTATTTGTACTGACTTGTAATTATGCACTCCAGATGAACGTCCGCGTGAAGACTCTGAAGCGTCAGCTGGACGAGGCAGAGGAAGAGGTGCAGAGGGAGAAGGTCGGCAAGCGCAAGGCGCAGAGAGAACTGGAGGACATGCTGGAGGCGCACGAGACACTCGCCAGGGAGTGCTCCAACCTGAGGAACAAACTCAGGTAACTGTCAGCTGGACGAGACGGAGGGAGAGGACAGAGGGAGAAGGTCGGCAAGCGCAAGGCGCAGAGAGAACTGGAGGACATGCTGGAGGCGCACGAGACACTCGCCAGGGAGTGCTCCAACCTGAGGAACAAACTCAGGTAACTGTCAGCTGGACGAGACGGAGGGAGAGGACAGAGGGAGAAGGTCGGCAAGCGCAAGGCGCAGAGAGAACTGGAGGACATGCTGGAGGCGCACGAGACACTCGCCAGGGAGTGCTCCAACCTGAGGAACAAACTCAGGTAACTGTCAGCTGGACGAGACGGAGGGAGAGGTGCAGAGGGAGAAGGTCGGCAAGCGCAAGGCGCAGAGAGAACTGGAGGACATGCTGGAGGCGCACGAGACACTCGCCAGGGAGTGCTCCAACCTGAGGAACAAACTCAGGTAACTGATCTCCTGTCTAATTTCATTACTGAGGAGCATTGGAACATCATCATTCTCCTACCCTTATCCCACGCTAGGTGGGGTCGGCCCAACATGTCTTCTTCTTCCATTCATCTCTATCATTCGTCAACTCATTCATTCCTCTCACATTCATATCCTCTTTCACACAGTCCATCCACTTCTTCCTCGGCCTTCCTCTACTGAGGAGCATTAGACTTGCTCTTCTAAAACTTGTGCAAGATTTGCAGATTGGATAACATCAAGTATTTTAAAAGTAGAAAACTCAGGTAAGGTACTAGGTCTTTACACAGCTCTTAGTTTTAAGTTAGCCTCTAAGGACAAGGTCAAGTAACAACAGTGCTGATTTTATTTATTACACTCAGATACAGTAAGCGCAAAATAACGCGACTGGACCGAACTTTAGCTCTCCGAGCGGTTACGCTTTATGAACGAAGTGAAACAGAGTGATATTTTCGACCAATCCGGTTAAATTAGATTGCGCTTACTGTACGACTAGTCGACTATGTCAGATTTCTTTCTTTCAGAGTATCATTTTAAATGTTCCCTAAACAATGTAATTCCTCAACAGTTCGGTAGAAAGTCGTCAGATTCGGCAAAGCATGTCTGTGACTAGAGCCGTCTCAGTCTCGATGTCTGAGGAAGACGGAGATAGCGAATAGTGGCAACACTGAGGTAACAGGAAGAGTGACGGCTTATTTGTGTTCTCTGGGCTAGGGAAGTCATCGGTGCTAGTGTCTTTTTCTACTTAAATCATTTCATTATTAGCCATTCTGGGAAGTAATATTATTCTATGAAAATTTAGTAAAAGTAAGAAATTATAATCAATAACGAGAGCTGGTCATCCAGTCTCGTTATAATTTACTTAATTATTTGAGTTTGAAAAAGTCGCTATCTACTGTGGATTAAAACAGGTCTTGTCATCGGTCTTGAAGTCTATATCATTGTGTCGTCTTCATCTTCATCAAGAGTTTGGCTGTGAACGAGTTTACATAAACTTCATCCAAAAATCATTGTTATGTTTTATGGAATTGATCTTCTAAATCAGATTGTGTTTTTTTGCAATCCTATCGATATAACTAAACCGCCTTGAAGTAAATTTAATTTGGCTGGACGATCCGCCCGGCTGCGCCAATTCGATACTTATTATATGCGATGGGCAAATGTAGCAAAGGAAAATAAAATAAAATGTTTTATATTTATTCTGAAATGAATAATATTTCCTAGTAAAATAGTTAAAGGCAGTCTTGTTATACCGATAGAAAGTTTCTGATTTTTATTTATATAATATTTCAATGAATACTGTTGGTCTGTACTGTACTTATACACATAAGTCTAGTATAACAAGGTGTCCGTCCTTTTCAGTGTTGTTTTACAGCATATTACCTAAATGCATGCTGGTTGGCTGATCATTAATTATTAATTTAGATGTTTCTCCTTCATAAAATGTCCGTCCGTATGGAATAGGGTTTCTGGTGTTAACTGGGAGTGTTGTAATCAAAATTGTTGGAGTACTTGAATGTTGTTTTATATTGGTGGATGTAACTGAATAAACCAGTTTCCAGTTATAGGTCGCGCCACGTAAAAAGAACGCTCCACACAAAAACTCTCATGGGATAATCACAAATGTATCTATACTTCATTTCTTGAAACGAGCTAATAGGAACGTAAATAAACTCACGTGATTGGTCGTCAAAAATAATTGTTTATCCTCGTATTAGCTAGATTTGAAAATTGACAATTGATTTGACAATCTAGCCAATCACGAGATAGAATATTTTTTTCAACGACCAATCACGTGAGTTTATTTTATCTTCCTATTAGCTCGTTTCAATAAATGAAGTATAGTAAAATATTTTTGCATTTTTTACCGTTTCTCGGATGATATAAATCCGAGAAAACACGATATGTATAACAGAAAGAACACTGATTTACGAAAATTTTCATCGATAAGTAGTTTCAAGTTTCAAGTTATTTATTTTGCCATAACTTTACCAACATAGCATAACATTGGCAAGTCAGGGTACATCATTTCTTAAAAGTTAGGCCTATAAGTTTAATATAAACAAGTAAAGAAAACAAAATTTCTAATCGAACGAACGAAATTTTTATGACTTACCTATAAATATATTTTACCATAAGTTAAATAAGTATTCTCATGTAAGTGACTACCTATGTCTTTTTTGAGAATAAATATCTTTAAACCTACCTCAATTTCTAATCCGAAGACAAGTCAGAAAATGAACAATTCATGTATTCATCAATATAGAGTAAAATGTTATCCCAATTTTAATACAATACCATTTCCAGACGACAAGGCGGTCCCATCGGTCTATCCGGCGCGTCCTCATCGTCCCGCATCAAGCGGTCTTCCCTCGCGCCCGGCGCCGGCTCCGGCGACGAGTCCTTCGACGACGTCAACGATACAACCAACAGCGTAGAATAGACACCACGCCGACATGTGTGGCTTGCACGTTCAATACCTACCTTACACGAATTATTACCACAGATTACCTACAGACAGATACCTAATCTCGAACATTGTTCATTTTTCTTCGGGCTATTTTTGTGTTTGATTTTGCGCCCCGAGCGTCGTTTAGGTCTTGTCTGCAATCAAAAATAAATTACTCCATCTTGCGCTAAGTATCATACAGTCGGATGCTTAAACGCCGCTACGTGACGCCGCAAAAATCAAACACTAAAAAAATAGCCCGAAGAAAAACGGAGTGAAATCAATGTTCGAGATGAGGTACCAGTGTGATTACTAAATAAATTATCATTTCAGACTGTATCCAATGCGATAATTAATTAGATCAAAAACTTAAAATTAACTAACAGGAACATTACTTACACAAGTTGGAATTTTGAATACATCGTTTTCTGTTACATTTCTGTATGAATTTAAAATAATGTACTTCTAACATTTATTTTATTAAATTTTCGAAGCAGACATTATTAAAGCTGTAATCTTCCGTGTAATGTAGACAATAGATACTGTGTTAAACTACATTCAATACATTTAAGAGCGTGTAGCTTTTTTCTACAAGATGAAAGGTGCAAAGTGTACTTTAAAAATGCGATTTAAAAAGCTTAATACAATCGCTTAAATATTAATTGATCATTATTCTATTGTCTACTTTAACCGGCTTAAGCAGAGCATTTTAAAATACATTCTTATTATTCAGTTATGTTAAAATGAATAGGTATTCAAGTGCAAGTCACACTTTGAACATTGACGCTTAAACATGATGGTATTTACTTATTCATTCGCTTATATATATAGAGCGCTTAATGACACCAAAATTGCATGTACTTAATTTAGAGTCATGTTTAAGCGCAGTGTTTAGACAGTATTGAGTTGAATCGCCTTACTGCAAGGCTATTGGTTAACTTGTCTCGAAAAAATTCGTCTCCATTCCATATTTAGTGCTCCCACACAAATCCGCGATGCGACGCGATGCGAGCTCGCATCGCAGAAATTCGCATCGCAAGTTTCTGCGATGCGACGTGATGCGACGTCGCGCGAATTTGTGCGACAAGCCGTATAGCGCCGTAGGGCGATGTAGGAATGTGCGATGCGAAGCAGATCGCAAATTCTTGCGATGCCATCGTGCGAATTCGCGCGATATCGCAGATTTTGACAATGCGACGCGACGTCGCGGTTTTGTGTGGGAGCCCTAAGACAGAAATCGCGAAAAATACTAACTTCACTGTCATTTTTGACAGTAGTCGTGATGGCTATTTTGATTTCGTGAAAAGTTAGACAACATCCGTGCAGAAAATAAGGTAGATTTTTGTATAAAAAACTCGAATGTGGGTGATTTTCAATGCGTCGTATGTTTTAACACTGGTTTTAAGTTTGTGGATAGTACTGTCATACAAACATGATTGGTGTTGAAGGATACGCACGTTTTCCCTAAAGCGATATTAGGGATCGTTGTTAGCATATCGCGGCTTGTGTACTGTGTACCCGCATGTTTCTTTATGTTTTGTATAAACTTATTGTTATTCCGGTGTAGTAGAAATGTAAACCTGTCAAGTTTTATACAAATGACGCTTACATTTTTAACCAGCGATGTTGCATACATATTTTCTACCGTCAACACAACTCAATTGCAACTTGGGTGCTCATTTTTCTAAAAGCTTGCATTTTTAATGAACAGTCTAGGAATCTCTGAGCATTTGATAAAATAGTGAATAAAATTTTATGAATTACACCTTTGATTCAGTATTAAATCGAAACATTCCTTTCAATCGAGATTTTCCTGAGCCCGAGCGGTCAAATTCTCAATTGGGTGATAATGAAATTTATATAAAAAGTATTATTAAAATGTGGCAAAAGTACGTAATTACTGATTTATTATGCATTTAGAAAGCGACTGAGTTTAAGACTGTTTTGCGACAATATTTTGACCCCAATATCTTTGTATACCCGTGTAGATTCAGCCGATTGAAGTGCTCAAGTCGATTCCATTCTCTTGGTGTAAATAGTCAGTGCAGTCACTGAGTGTGTTGCCATACAAATTTTATAGATAGTTGATAAGTGATCATGTGAGCTTGGTGGGACGGGCGGTGGCTCAAACCAAATCTAACAAAACCTTACTGCTTTTAAAAGCAGGCAAAGAAAACTTTGAATCATTGTGTTGAGTTGCCGTTTGAGCCGCCACTCTTTATTTTTAATCTGGTTACCCGATTTAATCTTCCGTCTCGAGAAATAACAACATAATGTAAATACAATATTCGGTGGAATAATGTAAATTGCTATCGGAAATGTATCATGTTTACGAAGGCGAGCGTTGGCGCACTGCTTGCTTTGTTATTAGACTAGCTGTTAGACTAGGCGATCTATTCCATGGGGCCTTGTTCCATAGAATGGTTGGCCTGTATTCTAGTTATTCAATAGACTCTAGTAATAAATTGTGGCCTTAGGTTTTTTATTATGGAGTTATACGTAATACGAAGTCTCGGCGCGGAGGCCTACCCCTGATTTGATAAAACTTTGTATTTTATACAAGCATTTTACGACATGTACCGAGTCTAAACGACATTTCTTTTTTATCAATATTATAGTTTTTTTCTAATTAATAATATAAAATTTAAATGTAAGTAAACCATTAAAGCATAAACATATTTACTTAAATATTATATTTAATTAACAACATTGATTTAATTGTAAAATTGGCCATAGGTTGTAACAAGTTGGTATGCCAATTACAATTTTTCATGATTTTTAACCATTTGTTTTATTTCAATTAATCAATAAACTACCTTAGGACAGTAGAATCTGTTTTGAATACTACTGTATTGTTTAATATTAGATTTATGAGTTGTGTGCGACTTCATAGATAACTCATATCCGCCATCGTTAGATAAGAGCCATATTATTGTATGTGAGTTCTGTTCTGACTCATATATAGACGTACGTCGTATTCATAACGTCAGTTATCTGACTGAATTCGTCCAGTAAACATCGTTAAAATTAATTGGATAAATAAAACGTAAAATGGGAGTATCGTGTCAAATTTTAGTAAACAAAAAGCACGGAAACTGCCACAAACCTGGCCAAGCCGTGACAGGCATCGTAAAATACGCCGTCGACAAGAAAACAGAATACAAAAGAATCACGCTCTCATTAATAGGTACAGGCAAATGTTCTTGGACTGTGAGAAGAAACAAACAATCTAAAACATACCGCGGCTCCGAGGATTATGTCACCATCTATACAGATCTGCTGAAGACACCAGAGACTTTCGAAGTAGGTGCTTATGAGTATCCTTTCGAGTTCTTCTTGCCAGAAAATTTGCCATCGTCTTACAAAGACAGCGTCTGCACCATAGCGTACAAAATCCAATTGAAGTTTGAAAAAGTGAATTTCTTCAGCTTCAAAAAAACTTTTAGCACAGAAATAACGGTTCAAGGATATATCGAACCAACAGAAGAAGGCCCTTTAGTATTTGGCTTGCAGAAAAATCTTATAAAGCTGTTCTCTAACAAGAAGCACGTGATAAACTTGAAGACTGAAATCGCGAAGACGTTTTTAATTCCAGGTGAGAATGTGTATCTAAAATCGATCGTGGCAAATGACACCAGTGTGGCGCCGGTAGTGAGAGCTGAACTTTTCTGCTTCACACAGTATACTGCTGATTGTGGGAAGACAAAAACTCGTAAAATTAAAGTCGAAGGTACCTGTTCTGATATTATCGAAATCCCGGCGCTTGGAGAAGCCAACATCTCTCAAACTGTCCCAACCGACCCCAGTCTGTACTCCATCACCTCCAGGGTTATGCTCAAGGAATACAGGGTAGGTGTGACCATCAGACTCCCGCTACCGCACGTTAATGCATTTGTAGAAATACCAGTGCTTGTTGGGGAAAGGAAAAGTATGACTTTGGAAGGGGAAAGAAAAAACGAGGCGTTGGAAGAATGTGCTGAAGCTTTAGAGAAAGAGCCGAGTTCAAGTTATGTGCCAACAGTGGAAGACGCGCCGCCTTCTTATTGGGAGGTCATGGCGGAAGATGATGAGATGAGCGACAAAACATGAGGAATACAGGACAGACATGACACATTTCACGAGACAATTTTTTTAAATAATATTCGTAATTTATGAAGATGCTTGGTGCATACTCATCAAACAAATATAAATCTCCAAAGTAATAGTCAATTGTGTTTTTGTTATTGAGAACAGTAAAACTTTAATATCTTGCATATAGATATATCTTCCATATAGATATATGCAATATATTGCATAGACATAGACATGTCAAGAGTAGGTACAGAAGGATCTCTTGCTTTATAGAAGTGTACGGTAGGTACCTACCTACCCGTAATCCAGATAAAGTCTGGTAATGTTCAATGAAAAGCAAATATTTTGAAATAAAATTAACTGTATTTCAACAAAATGTGTCACTTAGATATCTGCATAAATAGTGGTAACATAACAACAGTCAAATTGATCAATCAGAAAGCATTGAACAAAAACAGTAGGTATTGGAATAATAATAAACCAATCATTAATCTTAAATATTATGTTGAAATCTAGTATTATAATGGTAGGTTACAAATTATTAAACAGCCTTTTTCTAATCAATTATGAATTAGGGTGAATTTTAGACGAATGCTGCTTACAATTCGATAAACGTACAAATCTAAGATCACATTTACCGCATTTGTGCGGCTTATCACCAGTGTGTGATTTATAATGCTCTTTCAAGTTCCCTTTACGACTAAAGGTCTTATTACACTGGTCACAGACAAATGGTCGTTTATTTAAGTGGACACTATCTATATGCAGCCGTACATTACTACTTGACCCAAACATCTTATTGCAATGAGTACAAGGGTATGGCTTCTCTTTGGTATGACTTCTGATATGATGACGTAAATGATCGCCTCTTTTAAACACCTTATCACAAAAATCACAGGGATAATATCTCTTGTCTGTGTGAGCAATCTCACAATGTCTACGCAAGTTATTTTTTAATGTAAATGATTTTGAACATTCACTGCAGTCAAATTTTTTTGCGTTATGTTCAGCGGTGTGACGTCGTAAGTAACTTATTCTTTCGAATTTCTTGTTGCATATTTTACAGGAATAAGACTTGACAGTATCACTTGGAATCTGGGTGTTTTCTTCAATTTTATCGAGTTTTCTAGATTTTTTACGCTCCTTAATCAAATGTGTTGGAAAATCATAATTATTGTCTTTGGTGATGTCATCTGTTTCTTCAAAGCTGTCTTCATTAATCACATCTGTAGCAAAATAAATAATAAACATTACATTTACGATAAACAGATCACTTTTTAGTTGCAATTTTGTACCAAACAGCAGAAAATATGGATTCATAAAAATAACCTTTTGCGTTTAGAATGTAAATGGGAGATTACCTTGAAGAACTACATCACATTCCGTGTCTAATTCTATTGGTTCTAGTTTAACTTCTACTGGTTCATCTTTTGGTTCTTCTTTGATGATTACTTTCTGTATATTCTTATCTGTTCTAAGTTCTTGGCTAATGGTAGGTGCTATTTCTATGTGGTTTAGCGGCGTTATACGCAGGTCCACTATATTTCTTCTCTTTAGAAAAGAAATTGTATCATAGGTTATCTGAAACATTCAACTTATTAGATACTGACTACATATTTAGAAAGGCTGATTGCGAGTTTAAGCTGTGATGGCTATTTCATTAGCCCTGGTTAAATTTAATAATGGCAGTGGCTTGAAGGGCAAGTTATGCTTCTAACAAAGCTCTTCAGATATTTATTACACAGGATCCAACAAAGAAAACTAAATGTGCGATGGTAAATAATTATGACTACTAACTAATCGAACTAATGTCTTGCTATAAAACTGCTATGCAGAGGCCCTTTTCCCTTTCATCATCAGTGCAGGGCTTCTATTAGGCAGCAGGTGGAATAATTGTTGAGTTGGTATTTGTACCACCACTTCTGCTTGGGGCGATCATGAGGCAGATGACCCACAATACACAACCGCATTCACTACTCATGACACACCTGAGTACCCACTCAGCCCCACTTGGCCCGGAAATGACTTAATGTACTGTTGGACCTACTAAGAAAAAATAAAGAAGTACCTGTATGCCACTATTTGAAAGTTGGTCAAAAACATTTTCAGTCTTCCGAAACAAGCTCAAGATTCTACTGCACCTTCGTAACAGTGAGTAGCAGAGATAGCACATTATACCAGGTCTTTCCTTTTCTGGAAGCTGAACAATAAAATATTTTGTTTTAGAAATACAGAATGAAATTATTGAATTAGGAACTAATGGCAGAATATTATCAGAACATTACTTAATATTCATTTGCAGACATGAACAGAAGGATGAGGTATCAAAGTAAAGATTTTAAGTAGGTAGGTAAGTACCTATACCTTTTTACTTGTAAGCTTCTCAAATACTTCTAGCACCTCAGGATTGCTGATGTTGTGCATAGTGATATCAGTAGCTAAGCATAGTCTACACACAGTTATTCCGGACATTGTATGAAATTAACGATCACCTAAAAACCATGCATGACCATGATGAGGGATGAGGGAAGGGCAGAGGAGAAGAAGAGGGGTGCGTAATGATCGTTGCTAAATTACCGATACAATGGCTAATGTAATGGACACTACACAATCTTTTGTATGTTACGCATATCAAATAAAAAAAAATTAATAATGTTAAATAATTAAATAAAAACTTCCATAAAAAATTGAGACAGATCAACAAATATATTTCTATGTAATGATAGGTAGAAATCCTCATATTAATTAATTAATCATTGACTGGCACTGAGGCTGACGGACCGACATTGACGTACTTGTAACACGACCTCGCGTCGCGTGAGTTGACATTTGACACTGACAGACGGAAATATTTATCTGTTCGCCGTTCGTATCGTTCGTAGTCGACGTAGTCGTAGACCTTCTACTATAAGCGTACTACTATATTAAATTTCTGCTGTGCTGTGAGATTTAAATACTAATCCAACAGGTTTTGCGTAACTATTTATTTTATTATTGTCTTATAACTCCACTATAACTCGTACGCTCAATCAGATACCACCGAAAAAAGATGTGCGAAGCCGTAGACGAATACTTCGAAGTTGCATTAGCCCTTGTAAAAAAGGCCGGAAACCTTTTAACTGAGCATGTTGGCGGCTGTAAAACATTCGAACTAAAATCCTGCGACATTGACCTTGTAACTGAAGTGGATAAAAATGTAGAAGATACACTAATAAGTGGATTAAAGGCCAAGTTTCCTAGTCATAAGTTTATTGGAGAAGAGACCGTGTCCAGCGGTGGAAAATGCGAGCTGACCGGTGATCCGACGTGGATCATTGATCCTGTCGATGGCACCATGAATTTTGTCCACGGTTTCCCTCACAGCTGCATATCCCTCGGTCTGACGATCAACAAAGAAGCTGTTGCAGGTATTATCTACAATCCTTTGCTAAACCAACTATTCACAGCTAAGAAAGGCCAAGGTGCCTTCTACAACGATCGGCGGATTCATGTATCTCAGGTGAAGGAGCTCAGTAAAGCTTTACTGGCTTTTGAAGCAGGCACAAGCCGAGATGCAGAGAAACGTGAGGTTGTTCTATCAAACTTCCAAATGGTGATCGACAATGCTCATGGGATGAGAGCATTAGGTTCTGCTGCTCTTAATATGGCGATGGTAGCCTTAGGTGGCGCCGATGCTAACTTTGAGTTTGGTATTCATGCTTGGGACATCGCTGCGGGAGATATATTGGTGCGAGAGGCTGGTGGGGTATGCCTAGATCCCGCGGGAGGTAAATTGGACCTACTCTCTCGCCGAGTACTCTGCGCTTCGACTCCCGAACTGGCTCAGGAGTTGGTGGGCACTCTGACTCAACTTTACCCAGAACGTGATTAAAATTGAAACTCATAATTTATGGTTAATTAACTAAGGATATTGAGGCATTTCTGATTTTATTTATATGTAATGAATAGTTTTGACAAGTGATCTCACAGTCAAAAACACTGTATGCATATTTGACCAGTAAACCTATATTCGCTAAATCCGATTTGAAATCGGATGCTATCTCTTTTTGTTACCATAGGAGTAACAAGAAAAAAATATATTTGAAAGCTATAATCAATTGACAATCTTTATTGAATAAGACAATGTGTTTATTACATCATATTTTCTGTTGTTTGCTTATAGGTATATTACTATTAGGTACTTAAGTGTTATCTCAGTGATGATGTCCCCATGTTACTTTAGAAAATACACTATTTATAGCAAATGTTTTTAACCCTAGAAGCCCAATCATATTTTACTAGCTTTAAAGCCCAATCATACGTAAAAATTACGTGTAAAAATAAAACTTCATAGTTTTCCTATTTTTTTCTGTTATTGAACTATATTTTTGCATGAGTTATCATAATTGAAGTTTTAATTAATAAATAAAATACATTTTTAGTTAAAAATAATCTTTATTACAACAATTATGGCACTTTAATCAAATCTTAGAACAAAACATACAGAAAAATCAAGCCTCTAACACTATTTCTTAAAAGTAGGTAATTATAAAAAAAATCAACTAGTTTTAAATGTGTTCATAAAATTAAATCAACTTGTAATAATACTTTATATGTTTCTTGAAAAAAAACTGTATTTATATACAGTTTTGACAAACATCAATATTGTGTAATATTATGTTATCAATATTATTATTATTATTATCAATATGCTATCGGAGTCCTCTTGCTTGCTAGTAACTTCAACCTTATCACTCCAGACATCATTTTCAACTATACAATATTCTTCCTCGGAGTCCGAATACAGCAGAGTAACAATCATCATCATTTTCGAAAATTGTTGCTATTTCGTCCTGGTTTAGCCGTTGACGGGACTCCATTTTGTATTCAACCTTAAATTATTAATATTAAATGAAAAATCTAACGAAACAATACGATTAACGCAAATAAATCACAAAAATAAAAAAAATAAACAATTTCAAAAGTTACACAAAGCCCAATTATACGTCAAAATGACGTGCAACCTCTCTATTACAACAATATGGCAGCACTTACCGCGATGACGCAACTGTGTCCTGCGAGGTCTCAATGGCTACTGAGTTGGTTCAGAAGTTAGCGGCGATCCGACGGTAAACGTCAAAGAGGCAGAGATTTTTCGCCGCGGTATACGTCAAATTTACGTAGATTGGGCTTCTAGGGTTAATGTATGTAATCAAAATTTCATATAAAATAGGATCTTTGTTACCATATTGTAATTTTAACTTTGTTTACTAAAATATTATGTACTTACTTACATTAACTAATATTGTTGTACTTATTCATGTATATAAGAATTGTGTACAAAGTATTGTTACCAAAACTATCATTTTAAATGAAACCGAGTACTTTAACTTATGTTTATATTTTGAAAATTAAAACTAAATTGTATTTTTCAATCCCATTTATTATTCAACAGTGTATGTAAGGTTACATTATTTATTAAATAAATGTGTAAATGTTAAAATAATTTCATTACTATCATTACTTAGACATGTGTATTTATACATACTTAAGTACCTACTTATAAATTTCGGTAGTACAAGTACCTACATAACAATTTCAATAGGTTGAAATCTTTGTTTGATATTATAAATGGGTAAAGTAGTAAAATGTCTATCTTTTGTAGATAAATATTACCATTTTTATCATGTTTTAAGTACCTAAAGTTTAGTTGATCGTAGTCTTATTACTATACCTACCTAATATTATTTTTATTTTATTTTAATTTGTTGTTTGTAAACGGTTAGTCAATGTCAGTCATAATCATTATCTGAGATCTTGTTCATTTCTTTTGGTAAATTCTAAAAAAATCTAGTACTTACCTAGTAAGTGCCAAGAATATGGCATTGCTTGCTAGGTCATTTTTCTAAGTTTTCGGATGAAAAGAAAAATACCTATTTGCTATCAGCCATTTTTGTCAACTGTTAATTGTCAGTCACATTTTGTATTTCATCATCTATTTCATTAAGTCAGTAACAGTACAGTCTAGTAATAAGTTAAATGAAAAGAATTATTCAGGCATTTAGTCATACAATTTTAGTCACTTTAAGTTGGTCATGTCATGGCTTTGAGAAGGCTTCTCAAAGTGTCATGGTCATAAAATACCCAATGTTGCAGTTACTGTCAATGTATGGTTATGGTTACTGTAGGCACATAATCTCCGAAGTCAATTCTGTCTCGTCAGTGTCGACAGATTTCCTTGGTCGACAGTCAGTCGTAATAATAGTTGTCAGTCAATTTAATTATGTCGGCATTAAAGCGATCTACTAACGATTTAAGTGCCTTTAAAATAGTCGACTGGAACTTTAAAGTCAAATTTTATAAAGTTGTCTGAATACGTCATTTTGGTTTGTAGTAGTAAAGTTGGATAGGTACCTACTGTTATAAGTCGAGTTAAATGTTACAGTAAGTTATTGGTCAAGACAGAAGGTACCTTTATCAAGTCGGTTATGTCCTCGGTCAGTCAATTCATTGTCAGTCTCAGTCGTAGTCTAGTTAGCCCATGGCTTCGTGAGATCCATCTATTGAACTTAGTTTAATGTAGGTACTAACTAGGTACCTACAGTGTAAAACAGTTTGAGTCTTGGTTTGTCAGAGTCTAAGTCCAGTGTCATTGTGAATATCAAGTTGGAACTATGATAGTCAAGTCAATTAGTCATGTTTAGTCCTAGATTAATTTCGGACAGCTTATGAAGGTCAGAGTTCAATGTCTGGTCGTTCAGGTTGTTCTGTGATTTAGGTCTTGGTCAAAAATTGATATAACAGAGAATTTAATTCTGTCTACTTAGTCTAAACTAGTACTTAGTCATCATTGTCATAGTCCTGTGAAATGTTTGGTCAGGTTATAGGTCAGAGTTCAATGTCTGGTCGTTTAGGTTGTTCTGTGATTTAGGTCTTGGTCAAAAATTGATTCATAACAGAGAATCAATTCTGTCTACTCAGTCTGAACTAGTACTTAGTCATCATTGTCATAGTCCTGTGAAATTAGTTAAATGTAACTGTTCATAGTCAGTCTTAAACTTCAAAGTCACATCAGTGAATTTCGGTCTTCCTTTGTTATTGATTGCTCTGAGTTTGTTATGCTTAAAATTCCATTGTCAAAATCAAGTTATATTTTAGTCGGTCTGAATAATTAAAACGTTTATGTTAGGTAGTATCAGTCAGTTTTGTTCATGGCTTGTAGGTACCTACAGTCAGTCGAAGTACATACCTGTCGTTGGGTTAGTACCTACCTTTTGTTTGTTTTTTATATCCCCGCAAGTCTTCGTCGGTACGTCGTTAATTAGCAGTCTATAGTCGTCCGTTATAGTTGTAAAGTCCGAAACATTATTAACAATTTTATGAGTCATTGTTTTAGTATCTAAAGTGGCCAGTTTCAAGTATTTTGTTTTTATAAGTCTTCTCGTAAATACAGTCAAGGGTCTTGCTTGTCCAGTAGAGTAGGTACATAATAGAACTTGCGTCAATTGTCGTCTACAGAATTGCCTATTTCCTTAAACTATGTCAAAATGTCTCGTCAAAACAGTCCAGGTCGTCGTCGTCTCAGGCTGAGTAAGGATATAGGTCTGGGGATTTCTTTTAGTGCAGAAGGATCCGTCCTGATTGGCGGAGAGCGGTGTGGGAGCTGAGCAGAAAGATTGGAGTCTTCTTCGTAAACTGCCCAATGAGATACACTGAAAGAAAATGAAGACGTTTTAGTCACCAAAAACTTAACTTTAATAATCAACAAAGACAATGAAAAAAGCAAAGTTTTCATTGAAACTATAAAAGTCTTCGTGCTTCTAACAGCATGTACTAGTCAGAGCCACGAGCCAAGATCCGCTTAGCCAAGTATTTGAACCTCTGACAATCTGAGAAGTTGTCAACCATGGTCAATGGGATACAGTTGCAAGTTTTGTTTTGTGAGTCCTTATTTAGCAAGGTTTTTGAATGTTTAAAAACCTAGAAAAATCAATACAAATCTCTATTTCTTCTAAAACTTTACCTATAGAATCCATTTATAAGTGTTCAACTCACCTTATTTCACTCGGTATAACTTGGAAAGCCACAGAAGGCCCCTGAGCAGGTTTGAGCGGTGTCAGCTTAATCTTCAGTTTGTTAGCTGCTTTTGTCTCTGTGTTGTCCAAATCCGGCATATTATCTAAGGATAGGCGTTCTTCAGGACTTGCTACCGGTGTTCCAGGGCTATTGTAGTTCTCTTTTATAATGTCTTTATTCTTTTGTGCATTATCAGTAAAGGCAGGAGTCGGCGGTTCTTTATTGTCAGTCAAAATCAAGTCAGGGTCGGGGTACCTAGGCTTAGTTTTAGCGTTGAGTTGTATATCTTGATCGTCATTTCGTCTCGTAGATCTTTGTAAGTTTGATTTAGTTGAAGAGTCATAAGTGTAGAAAGTCGTTAGTTGTGGTTTATTAGTCTTGTCTCTGTCTGTTGTCACGAAATCTTTGCTTATGTCATGTTTAGCTTCTATATCCGTTTTAAGAGTTATCTTATCCATGTCACCTCTGTAACTACCTACGTAGCCGAAAGTTACAAGTTTATAAATGTTTTCAGTTGTTAATTCAGGTTTCCTGTCAGTCTTAGATTTGGTGCTCACAGAATGAGGTGTAGTTCTTTCTATTTTGTCATTAACTCTAGCCGATGTATGAATATCTGTTTCAGTAGTACGTGAAGCTGGTCTATTGTTTCTATAATTGTCGTATTCGGGTCTGTTGTAGTAAGGTCTATTCGGTCGTCTGTATGTGTCATCGTAAGTCTGATACGTCACTTTAACTATGTCTCTATCTCTATCTTTATTATATGATTTTCTAGTAGTCCTTCTATATGATTCAGTCGGTCGCGGAACGTAGTTTATCAAGTAAGTATATTTGTTTGTGTTTTCAGTGACAGTCAGAATAGGTCTTTTATTTTGATTTTGGTTTGGGTAATAGTATGGTCGTTTTGGCGGTCCTTGATTTACAACTACAGATTGTACGCTTTGCGTATCTTCGTCATCGTCGTCGTATTCATAGTCAGGGTACTGTTTACTTGGTTTACTTCTAGAGTCAGTGTCATCGAAGCGTTTGCTTTTGTTCTTAAAGTCAAGTTTATCGTCTATATGTAAAGTTTTGTTTACTTTGTCGTCTTTGTCAAGGTTGAAATTAAAATTTAATGTATCGTTACTGTCTTTAGCTGTTACGTTACTATCGTCAGTCAGTTCTTGGGTCACGTTCATAGTCTTCGCGTCGTCATGATGGTGTTTCTTGTTATTGCTACTGGAGATTTTGTCCATTTTAGTTGTCAACGGGGGTTTAGCAGTACTTGTTTTACGAGGTTTCTCCGTACTGCGGTCGGATTTTCTAATGTCATTGTCAGATTCAGAGTCAATTTCGACCCACGGGGATAGGTCAAAGTTATTTAGCAGTCCGTTTTGGCAGGATATTCTGTCGTTTTCAGGGTGGTCAGAGGAGAGGAAGGCGAAGGGTTGTATGTCGTCGATTGTGTCGAGAGTTCTGCAGAGGACCTGTGCGAAGGATATTCGCCGTATTTGCTGGAGCTGTGCTGGGGTGAATGATGATTCGAAGCCTCCGTTTTCGTACCTAAAATAACCACATCGTTTAAACTCCGTTGTTTTCCTATTATTTAAGGGTAGTACAATTTAAACTTTCGCGATCATTAGACATAATTTATATGAATATTACGGGACTTTACGTATCATGTACGTATTTACGTATCACGTATTTATGTAAATACGTGATACGTAAATACGTGATAAAGTCCCGTAATATTCATATAAATTATATTTAAGGGTAGTAGAGTAATTCCTACCAGAATCTGTCTCCTTTGCGTAGATTGGAGAACTGTTGGGCGATGATGCACGCGAATGTTGGGCCAACTAAGCCACCGATGACTGGTCGCTCTGCCATGCCTCCCGTGAATAAATCCACATCATCAACATGCCTGAAAACATAAGATACAACTATTTACCTATTTGACAAACGCTATTTAAAAATAAGACTGATTAGAATTTCCTCAATCATTAGATGCAGTTGTTATAGTTAGTAGGTAGTAACAAAAACAACCTTATGACGTCACGCACCGATACTGACGTTACTTATGATGTCTTTTGGGAAAAAGAGACCATTTCAAGTTATTCTTCACTTACTCGTATCATTAAAAAAATCAGAATCCGAAGGAAAGGAGAATATACTACCAACCTGTATAACACCTTCAGTTTCCGCACAGCTCTGGCCGGCATCACCTTGAACAGGTCTTCGAAGCTGGATATAATGCTGAGGCCGCACGGTTCCCGCCAGGATGTGTATGGAGACACTCCGTGGTCCCTTCCTCTCTGGAAATCAGGAGAGTGAAATGAACGCCTTAGATTAAAGGAATAGCAAATGAATGGTATGCGATTTTGCTGATTAGATCAGGCAAACGTTAAAAACTGTTATGTATCGTTTTGGTACGTTGATAACTGTTTTTTAATTGGGAATAGGTAAGTATGTAGGTAACAGCCGTGTTGAGTGGATTAGTAGACTACGGATTGTAGTACTTCGACTTGCGATCAGCCGCCTATTCTCCAAATAACCATGTCTTAACGCGGCACGTCTCGGCGTTCTTATTTTGAAAAAATCTATGGATTTCAGAAAACAGAAGCTAGCTAAGCTTTTGTTTTCTGAAATCCATCTGAGACGTGCCGCGTTAAGACATGGTTATTTGGAGAATAAGGCGGCAGATCTTACTATGACCAGATGTTACACTGATCAGTCATTGACCAGACGTTTCACTGACCTGTATATTAATAGCGGCCAGGTCCATCCCGAAGCCAGCGGCTGATGTCTGGAAGAGATGGTTGGTGAGCTCGTGCGTTATGAACTCGTCGCGGCGCTGCGCGGGCTGGTTGGCCATGCCGAGCAGCAGGCGGTCCACCGCGCCCACCGACCAGATGTTCGACGGGTTGGTCAGCTCCATATGGAGGGACACGTCTGGAAATAATAAATAAATATCCTTGGACATTCCACACAGCGTCATCTAGTCAACTTAATGCTTGTGTTATGGTCACCAGAAGATGATTGATATAATTCTTAGATACATTTTCATAGTAAATGCATAGGTAGGTACATATATAGATAGAAAACACCTAACCACGGAACAAATATCTGCAGAACATACAAATATTTAATTTTTCCCGTAGCGGGAATCGAACCCGCAACCTCCGCGTCTCAGCCGAGCCTTCGCCCACTGCGCCACAGTTAGAGCCTGTCCAGAAAGAGCGATTTACGCGCGTGTCAACTCGTTGACACGCGCGAAAATCGCTCTTTCTGGACAGGCTCTTAAGTCCTAGTCAAAAAGTGTCCTATGTACCTTACCTACCTATCTCGTAGAAGCAACTAGTGACAAGTAGGCCAATGAACTTACTGTTATGAATAGGGCGGTGGAACCGATCATATCTCATCATGGAGGGCTGCACCAGGCTGTGTCCGAAGCGGAAGGCAGCCGAGCCGAACGCGCTGGCGGGACTAGCATTCACCTTCGGGCTGTAACTCTTGGAGTAGCCCTTCTTCTGAGGCTCCAGCTCGAAGATCTCCATCACATCGGATCCTGGGAAAGAAGCGTTTGGATAAGCTGAGTTTTAAACGTTTAGCTGCCGTCCTTTTCTCCAAATAACCCTGTCATAAGGGCACGTCACGGCGTGGTTATTTAAGGTCGCGCTTTCATAAATTGCAGTACTTTTGCTTCAAACTGTGTGTAAACCAAACATGCCATCAACATAGACCTTCAAGAATATGGTTATTTGAAGTTTTTTTTAGTGCTATAAGACTCCAAAATCACAACCAAGTGAACTTTTCTTGATAAATTTGTTGTTTGAAGTAGGTACCTTTTTGAAATTTAATTTAAAATTTCTCAATAACTACTTGAGTTGAAGTTAAAATTAAATGTTCATAGAATGGATAAACACTTTATCTAACGATTCAGTGACTCAAAATTGTCTTAGACCGCCTATTTTTCTCATAATTAAATAAAGTTTGGATTTTAGGTGTACTACAGTTCTGTACCTAAATGAATGAAGTCAAACGTTTTATTCAAAATTGAACCTTATTTAGACGAACCTTCAAATTAAACGACAATGTCAATCATTCGTTCATGTTACTCTTTGATTCGTCCGCCGGACGCCGTCGAAGGAGGACCTTGCGCAAAATCGCTCCCGAATTGACATAAATTATTACGAAAATATTTAATTTCTTCATACAAAAAAGATTGTGACGGAAGAATGTCATTTGAAACAATAAATTAATGGAGTCCGGTTTTTAGCTAATTATTTTATTTCACATACTACTTTTGCCCGCGACTTCGTTCGACTTCCCTGATGGTGGATGGGAAGGTATGTTTTTTTTGCAGATTCGTAAACAAGTAACTCTGATGAGTCTAGGAAAAATCTGACTTTGCCCATTTTTTGCCGCCATCTTGCCGACCCCTGTCGTATCTCGGAAACTAGAGGACCCGTAATTTTTGTTTTTTGTGGATTCGTATAGAGGAGGTCCTGGGAAGTAAAATTCACTAATTTTTTTTGCCCCTCTTTTGCCCACCTTTTGCCCAATCAGTGAATCTCGGAAACTACGTAACATTTTTGATCGTTTTAAACGGATTTGTATAGAAGAGGTTCTGGGAAGTAAAACTCATTTTTTTGTTTTGCCCCTGTTTTGCCCCTCTTTTGCCCCATTGATGGATCTCGAAAACTAAAAGAGATTTTGCATTTTTGAAAACGGATTTGTATAGAGAAGATTTTGGAAAGTAAAAAAAAGTTTTCAGATTTGCCCCCATTTGCCTCCCTCATTTTGCCGCCACGCGTATCTCGGAAACTGCAAGACTTGGAAAATTTTAATTTTCAGATTCAGAGAGGGCATTACAAAGTTGATAAAACGTGGTATTTTTTCTTTCTTAATTTTGACCTATTTTTTTTCTCCATATATTTTGTATGAAATTTCAAAACTTTTTAGGGGTAATTTTTTTTAACTATAACCTTTTATTATGACGACATCTGTGGCGCAGTTGGGTGAACGCCCGGCTGAGACGCCGAGGTTGCAGCTTTCGATCCCCCCTACGGGACAAATGTTTGCATGATCTGCAGACATTTGTTCCTGGGTGTTTTCTAACTACGTAGTTCGCCTCGAACGAGATCTAGCTCGACGGTGGTTGTGTAAGTATATTCTTTTTATCTGTGTTTGAAATAATTTACTTCAGAGGTCTACTAAAAAAAATTGAGCCGATTATTATTCCTTTAATTAACAGTAAAGCGATTTTGAGTGTGCATTATTTACAATACAGGTTTTGATTAAAAACTCCATGAATATGAATTTAGAGTCAAACCTTAGGCTCTAAACCTACATATTTTATATTTAGTATGTCATGTTGGTTTGATCCTGTCATGGCACTACTTTCGATGACAAATATGTTGCCCGCGGTTATTTCAAACATTGTCAAAAATCATTTTGCATTTATTTACTTATATTTCTATAAAAACTACTTGATGGTATTTGTAAGAGCATAAGTTTTTACGAGGTTTTTCGACTTATAACATTTTGGTATTTTGTTCGTTGTGAAGTGGCAGTGACATTGGTTCAAGAAAACTATTTAGTAAGTTGAATCCTTTTTTCATTAAAAAGTCGTTAGGTTGTCAAAAAGAGTTATGAGTTAGAAACACCAACCAAAATAATAAAGAAGAAGAAGAACAATTTTCTGAGCTGCGATTTCACCAAAACTTATAGAAATGGGAGCTCAGGTTATAACAGTCATGATTTTTTTATATTTATCGAAGTTATTCAAAAACTTTACAACTTAGAATAAAAAGTAAATCCATTTTGGAATGTAAAAACAAAGCCCTTTCATATGACACCCCACTCAATGTATTTGCACAACTTTTTTTTTTTCATCTCCTTCGGAACCAAATAATATCTTTACAACCCCTTGACTGATTCAGCTCATTAGGTTACCAGATAAACCACTTACCATTACCTATATTATACCTATCAAGTTTCATGAAGATTGGATTAATTGTTCGACAGTTATGCCGGAACATACATACAAACATATGAACACAACAAACAAAGCAAAATCACCCCACTTGCCACTAAGATCTTCGTTCGCTTCGCTCACTCGATCGAATATATTGTATGTATTTACAAAAAAAAATTTTCTATGTATTATACTAATAGCACGTCCCGGCTTCGCACGGGTGTACTAATGAAGCTAAATAAAAATCAAAATTAAATAAAAATAGCCTTTATTCTATTACATTACAAATTACATACAATATTTTATAAAATTATTATTACTTATGACGTTAATAGATTTTAGATTAGAAAGATAAATTTTTTTAGGATTAGTATTTTAAAAATTAAAAGTCATGCATTATTGGTCTAATGTAAAAGTCGCCTCTCGTGCGTAGGCCTTCCCATGTGTCTCCAATCCTCTCTATTCCGTGCCTGTCTCATCCAGTCTGTTCCACATTTTTTTAAGAAAATATCGTCCCAATTAAAGTAAGAATATAACTTACCTACCTAACCGGAAATAATAATACTTACGTAATCTAAAATCCGTACTCAGGATGCTCAACTTAATTTAAAGTCATTTATAATAGGTATGTATTTGTTTATATTAACTAAAGTATACATTATATTATTATTATTATTTTTATTTACAGTTATTTAATTATTTACATGTATTTTAAGTAAGTTTACTATATTATTGTGTATGTAATCTAAAGAAGATATTTATTATTATTAATTCTTATTATACGTTTTAGTTTATGTATTAGTAGTAGGTATGTAGGTATGTTTAAGTAGGTTAGGTTTTTGTTCGTTTTCTTTTTTTTTCCTTACTTAAATATTTTATGTATGCCAGTTAACTCTATCCTGTCCATCCAAAGGTTACCTGGAAGAGATCGCTTTCAGCGATAAGGTCGCCCATTGATACACTTGTTCTGTTTGTTAATTTTAAGTTTGTTTTGTCCTTTTGTGGTGTACAATAAAGATATATTCATTCATACTCCGAGAACTCGGCATCAAACAGCGTCTATCCTCTATAGTCCAAGCTCGAATTATCACCTTCTTCGGGCATGTTTCTCGGCGTGGAGGCGAATCCATAGAGCGTCTGGTGGTACAAGGAAGAGTTGAGGGTACACGAGCGCGAGGCAGATCGCCCATGAGATGGACGGACCAGATAAGGGCAGTAATGGACGAACCCTTACATGAGTGTGCAAGGAGGGCAGCTGTCAGAGAGGAGTGGAAGCGCTGTGAAACGTATCACAAGGGGAGAACTACACTGATGACCACGACCACTCTGTCAAGAGTGTACCGAGCAAGATGATGATGATGAATCAAAAATAATTTAAAAAAATAACTTCGAAAAGGCATAATTATTATAAATCACCAAAAAATCACCTGAATAATTTAAGAAATAATGTGAAAAAGAAGTCTCCATCGGATATCGCGAATCGTTAGATTGTCAGATAGAGTGTCATTTGAGCTAACATCTCAGAAATTATATTGATGCCTGCCTGCTCTTAAATAAATTCTATGGATTTCAGAAAACAAAAGTTTTGAATGTCGTCAAGAATCGAGCAGCTGGTTAGGTATAAACTTGAAATGGTTGTGGTGGTGTCCTATTTACAGGATGCAATATACGTAGGTACTTGCCATGTTGTAGGTAGAGGTACATTCAATTTACTTCCATGTCCAATCTATTTTTTTCTTACCTAACACAACTGGCAGGAACTCTCTGTACGTGATGTGTTGTACCATAGCGCCTACAATCTTGCGAGTCTCTTGGTAGATCTTCTCGTCGCTCCAGTGAGGGTTAAGGTGGGCCAGCTCTTGTGCCATTCTGGGAAACAGACATTCTTGGTCATTTCACTAACAAAACCAAGAATTTGGGAAAAGATCGTTCGGAAACAATGATGTTTTGATATTTCACAGGTCAGTTTATATTGGTTAATCTTTCGAATTAAGTTTCCACCAACTTATACATATAAGCTGACTTACGAATTGATGTCGAAATTTCGGTTTTCGATTTTACCTAGACACCAAAGTTCTTTCCATAATTTTATCTGTTATGCTACCTCTTCCACCGGTCAGACTATGACCGATTGGAAACCGTGCTGTGTGGAAATATGGATATTTACCGGTTATGTTGCCTCAGCCACACGATATGCGCAGCCACCAACCCAGGGTGCTCGTTGACTCGTGCGTCGCCCGACTTGAAGCAGTCGGTGGAGACTGCGCCCCCGCGACACAGCTCGTCGCGCCGCTCCGTCGGGAGGATCGGACGACGCTGCTGCACGCGACCGTATTGAAGCATGCCTGGGACCATGGACAGTTCAATTGAAAGGAGATTTGGGAAGAAAGAAAGAAAAAAAAATATGCTTATTTCGTAGGACCTCAAGGATCACTCAAAATTGTACAGTCTTAAAAGCTAGGTGACTCTATTGCCTGTTTCAAAACAACTCCCAACACCAGGGAAAAAATGAGTACCTATGAGTATAGAGCCAAAAAAATAATGTGGGCTCATTTCAAATACTTAGGTACTAAATAAAAATTATAAATTAGTAGTCAATTTTGTGGGGGTATTTGACCATATTGAGAAGTTTATCAAGTTTTGCTTCCACATGCATATTTACAAGAGGGCCACGGGATAGTGCGACGAGCCGTTTGTATATTGTGGTGCCGGTCATGGGCACTGGAAGTGGTGTTTGAAAGTTTAAGTAGATTTAACTTAATTTTTGTTCCCTACAATTTCAATGGTCAAATTTTGACGAACCATGCAGGTGTGTGTTATTAACATGATTGTCCATGGAGTTACTAGAACCATTGCACCTGTAAGGGGTTTCACATAAACTTACCATTCCTGAACAGCCTCAGCTTATCAGACTGTCTCGCTGAGCTGGCGTATAACGGCGAGCCATCAATATAGGCCGACACCTGGTTGAGCTGTTCCCTCCAACCGAGCGCGCAGTCGTCGCGAGGGGCGGGGGATGAACGCACGAAGTCCAGACAACGGACACCTTTGGGGCCGTAGAACGGGTCTGATGGGGGCACCGCGATGGGGAAGCATTCTGGGTGCTGGGGATGATGAGAATGGTGGTGAAGGGAATAGAACAAACGACAATGTGACTGGTAGGTTAGTAGTTTTTAAAAGTCCTGTGAGCATAGGTGGTGCCCGGAGTTTAAAGTTGGGATAGTTCTCAGAAGTAGGTAGGTAGGTACCTACCTATACCAGTTGTAAACATACTGATGTTGATGATGACTACTGAGTCATCTACATCAGTTTCTCAACTTTGATTAATTGATTCAGGTTCAAAAACAAATAGGGCTAGGTAGGTACCTACTCCAACTATCGAATTAGAATTTGATGATAAAAAAGATGTACTCGACAGTAGGTACATTACATACGATTAGCTTCAACTCCATAAGGCAGATCAGAAAAACCTCATTAGCTTTTTATGGATGTCACCTAGTATGGAAAATGTAGTCTACATACAAAAAACTCACCATGAACTCCTTAGGAACGAAATCCTTGCCGCCATCTTTGCAGCACCTCGGCACGGATCCATTGAACCCCCTGGACTGCGATGATGACGTCACATCATGGTCTAGAAACTGTCCCCACTGCATCAGCAGATGCGTGATCCCAGGACTCTCAACATTCTTGCTCTCATGAACCAACGCGCTGATCTCTCTCGCTGAGGGAAGGGTTTGGCCGAAGGTGGATCTTCGGGGGGCTTGGAGGTTGTCGGAGTAGGAGGGGCGGAGGAAGCGTTGCACGGGGGTCATGGTCGACCCCCAGCGGGGGCGGTGCAGGTTGTTACACGTGCCGTCGTGGGTCCGGTATCTGTAATTTGGACGTGACGTTGTGTGGAATGTCTAAGGATATTTGTATGATTTATTTGTTTATTTTCAAAATGAGACAGCTGTTTTAGATACAAAAAAACTAGGTAAGAATATCAATAGATACGTTTTAATGTTTAGTGGTAAAAATGTACCTTGCCAATTACCAGTCTGTGGCTTAGATGTAACTAGATGGTAGTCACCAAACTACGGGAAAAGTTCGAAAACTCAGTCGCTATTGGGGATGAGTCAATCTAAGGAAACTAGTAAAGTTCTGTGACTTACCGTTTCGAGGCGGGAGGGCACTTGGGCGCCCCTCTAAGCGGGCAGTGCTGCATGAGGGAGGACTGGCGAAGCGCGCTGGCCGTCGGGAACTGGCCCTCGTCGGAGCGGCTCTCCAGGCCATCGGTGCCACTGGAACAAAAACATTGTGGTTATTGAAATACCCTGTAGACATAGACATAGATATAGACAGACATAGACATAGACATGGATTGTGTGAAAGAGGATATGAATGTAAGAGAAGTGAGTACGGAATTGACGAGTGATAGAGATGAATGAAAGAAGAAGACATGTTGTGCCGACCCCACCTAGTGTGGGACAAGGGCAGGGGAATGATGATGATAAACAAAGACAAAAATACGCGTCACGTAAAAATAACACTGATGGAAAGTGGCTACCTATATTTGCGCATATATGTACCTACACTCGCTGACGAACAAATAGCACCGTGCTTAATCAATGGTACCTACCTACCTCACCTACCCATAACGTGAGTTTCATATTACTCCTCCATTAATAGAGCCGAAAATCAAAATTAACTACTGCGCAGTAATTACTATTAAGCTAAGTATTAATTATAGCCATCAGCTTCTACAGTATGTGAGTATTTAAAGCCAATCAAATACGTTTTTAAACACACCTCTGACACTACCCAAGATGTCTTAAAGGATCTAAAATGACTAAAAAGATCCGAAATAGACACCTACGTACAGTCATGATGTTATTTTTTAATTATCGTGTCATTAAAGTAGTTAGCATTTTATTTGATCTAAGTATGTAATTAAAACAAACATTCACCTAATTAGCATAGCAAATGACCTTTGATAGGATCCTTATCCAGTCGAAATGGGAACGTCTCGAGTCAGAATGTCACGACCGGCGTCCGACCTTGGCTTTTTGTTACTTAACTAACATAATTCGATTAAAGTTTAATTTATTTCAGCGAATACTCAAGGATTATGTATAATTAGATAGGTTTGATTATGATCAATATAAGACCACCCCGAATTAATTATGTTACTCTACTCTATCTATACTTCATTTATTGAAACGAGCTAATAGGAAGAGAAATAAACACACGTGATTGGTCGTCGAAAATAATTATCTTTCTCGTGATTGGCTAGATTGTCAAATCAATTTTCAATTGTCAAATCTAGCCAATCCAATTATTTTCGACGACCAATCACGTGTGTTTATTTCTCTTCCTATTAGCTCGTTTCAATAAATGAAGTATAGGTACATTCATTATTTATATTATCATTTTAATAGAATGTACCTAGGTAGAGTTATTACTTTCTAGTACTTAACACACACTTACAAAGCGGTTTATTAGTCGAGGCGAATTTTTATTGGTAGTCAGAGGCACGTCCAAATAACCTAGACTTAACTAGTACTTACCTTAGGACCTGTTCATAAAATTGATTACTTTATTAACATTTTGTCATGACGCTAAGCTATCATAGCTGGAGGAAGGAGGTCTTTTGATGGCCCCAAATCCCACCAATAATATAGGTAGTATAGATATAAGTAGATACCACCTACAGTCTACACCATTATAGTTTTGAAAAGAACTGAACCTACTACCTATAGGCGTGCCAACTGAGCCTGTTTTCGATAATTCTCATAAGTCTAAATAAAAAGTGAAAATTATTCAAAATTGTTAAAATCGTTTCGAAAGCGAACCCGCACTTATTCGATGTCACCTACGTAACAGTGAAAGTTATTATATTTTATGTTTATTTATACGAAACTACTTAAATAAAGCTTTTAATTAGCTTCGAAGAAATTGTCGCTATAGAAATAAAAGCAACGTAGGTAATTAAAAGAAATGAAATGAAAGAGATTGCAATGATAGAGACATAATACAAACTTCTCATACAAAAGACTTCAACGCGCTGTTTTCTCGTTTATAATACCTACATGCGATAAACATTATAATGGATAATAAAATATAACAAAATGGAAATTAAATTATAGAAATCTTGTGTTTTATTATGGTTATGAATTGAAATTAATTTACAAAAATACAATTGGTAGGTAGCAAGTAGGTATAATTAAGTTAGAATGACGAAGAATTCGAATGATCGATCTTAAATTAAGCACAATTTCCCATTGGGTCAGTCTTTTTTTTTTTAAATATTTTATTTAGAGGGCTTGGAGTCACAGTCTTTTAGACATCGTATTTTTCTCATACTTTCTCGTTTGCCAGTGTTTTTTATTTTTACAAAAACGATAAAATACCTACTTACTTATGTCAGTTGAAAAGAGTTTTGCTAGTGGAAAATAGAGTCAATAACTTATTATTTTGCAAAAAATGTTTTTTGGGCGAACGGTAGGTTTAAAATTTTCTTTAAAATAAGACCGAAGATTGTCCTACAACAAAACATTCTTACAAAAGAAAACTTCACCTTTTAGGACCCTAAGTTTTGTACCACCTCTAAAAAAAGACTTAATTCTCTATTAGATGCATTACTTTTTTCGCGTTGATAGAAACAAAATAATGATGAGAAATTTATTGCAACAATTGTACAATGAGTAACTAAATACTATCTTAAACTAGGTGTACAAAAAGTTGTTGTAAAGGGCCGTCTGATCGACTATGCGATTTCTTCCAGACGAAATCAAAAGTAAATCAAAAGTACAAAAAGTAAAAAGTGAACGGTCTTCATTATCCAAGGAATCTCTCTACTCTACCATTAAATAATATTGACATTTCACCCGTAACGTCATGTAATAATTGCCTGACCCCTAGAAAGTGATGCTTTCACCAACGCATCACTTTTCGCGCCATTCTTTGTTTGATGTTACGTAGTGTTGGGACATCGTTATGCGTTTTGTCGATGATATGAATAATAAGTGTCATAATTCGAAATTGTGCAAGACATCTTTATGTAGGGGGGAACTTGGGTACTTAATTATTATTTAGTTTCATTACTGAACTTGATATTAGTTGATTAATAAACTATTTTAATCTAATTTGTAGCTAGCAAATTGAGTTAAATTTGAAATGATTTACCTGGGTACTTATAATTTTATTTATTTTAAATAATTAGGTATAAACGACTCTTACTCATTTAAGTACTTATAGATATTAATATAAATTATTTTACTTGGCTTAATTGTTAACAAAGTAAGTATCATTTATTTATGAATGTTAAGTCAATCTAAAATTCTGAAAACAATTAAAAATATCTAAGAAAAAAATCAATAGTTTAAAAAAAAACTTATTTTAAATATTCACCTGCATCTCCCGTTCTCGTACAGTCAAAATCATGTCAAAGTCAATCCAAGTCATGTCAAGTCACAAAGTCACAAGTCACAGTCACATGTCAGTTTGGCGCCAATTTCAGTCTTTTATGACTAGAATATTGAATTTGGAACGTGCGTTCGCCGCCATAGCGACCACGCGGTACTGAAGCCACGGGAAAGAGGCGCGCCTACAAATACTACCACTTCTTCGGCGACATGTCGTAATTAAAAGTTGAAAAGGTGTGTGTTGACAAACGCCACGGAAGGTTGCGCACGATTAGCTCTGGAACCGATCGATTGTACTATCGGATTGAGTTCTCTATGGGTTGAGATGATAATAAATTGCGTCAAGTTACAGAGTTTGTTGTGATTAAAATAAACGTAATTAAAGACTGCTTTTATTTGAAATTATAACGGTAACGAAGAGTAAAGCGATGGATTTGTAATTCAATTATTTTAAATTTCAGTAATATGAAAAAAAAACAAAATTATTCATTTTGTTGAAACCAACGTGCTTCTACCTTACCATTTGGTTCTTGGTAATTTTACAGTACAGAGGTAAATCCATGTGATGACAATACCTAAATCTAAACTCATCTTATTATAATTTTAGATTAAATTTTTATAAAGACTAAGTAGGTACCTAATAAATTTTTTTTAAAGATT
This sequence comes from Xanthorhoe spadicearia, assembly GCA_947086425.1. NCBI lineage: Eukaryota > Metazoa > Arthropoda > Insecta > Lepidoptera > Geometridae > Xanthorhoe > Xanthorhoe spadicearia. The sequence goes on from OX352206.1 coordinate 856,676, forward strand.
TATTTACCTACGCATTATAACACCACTAGGATTTCGATTTTTATTTCAAGTAGGTAGTTAGGTATAGGTACCTAAATACTAAAGTAAGATCGTGCCGAACCGAGGCATAACAAAACCAATTTGTTTGTCACACTAACATTTTATCTCAGCTTGGTTACAAAAAAAGCCGAATCAATTGACCTGAATACAATGAAATATCGGCGCGAATTTTGCAGAATTAGGACGTCCATTTTGTTGATTGGTGATGACGAAAATTTACGTTCGCTCACTCATCCGTTGAGCTATCGAAAGAAACTTATGATTCGCATTGACAAACCATTCATTGTAGATTTATTCTCGTTTTTATTGCGAAAGTATTATAGAAGACAAAAAATAGACACTTAAATCTTGTTCGTGTAATTTCATACTGAATTGTAGGTCCCTAATTTCATGTTTTAAACTTAAGCCTTTTGTTCATTCAAAATATTATTTATGATATAGGTATATATATGATATATAATATTTTTTATGACAGGTAAATACCGAGACGAACATTGTAGGTATGAGTTTTTTGAACTCTAAAACTTTTTTGTCGTAGGTATTTTCATGTTGAAAAGTCATTTCCGTTTCGATTACTTCGTTCGAAATTCAAATCCTCATTATGCGGTCTCTTACCGCCATTTCTGTAATCTGTAGGCATAATTTAAAAAAGTAAAATGTCATTGCGCATAATGTTTTATCCAATACCCGACCGTGGTATTTGTTTTGTCTGAGGCAAAGTCGTTATCATCGAAAGATTATAAAACGCGATGGTGCAAGCCGTAAGTTGTTTCATGGCGCTATAGCCACGCAAATTAAAAAAAATATATATAAGTAGGTATTGCAATACAGGTTTTATTGACGTTATCAAAAAAAGTGACGTCTACATTGTAGGTGTACTAAAACGTAAATTATATTTATCAAACAGTATCATGACTTAATCCTACGGATTAACATATTTTTTAAATAATAAAATAATAGTTTAGTTTCTGTAAATAAAGTTTTATCCCAAAAAAAAAAAAAAAATAGTTTTCATAACAATATCATTATCCTAAATTCAACTTGAAAGATTTTTTTTGCAGAACGAATTGCCTATGTAAATATTAATACTGGCTAGTTGGTGGCTCGGTATAGCATTGATATTACAGTTAAATAATGTATTGTGCTTTGATTTTGTGTAAATACATGTAAAATAATAATATGGAATTGAATATCTCAATGTTATTGGTATTATGCATTAACAAATACCAAGTCCGCTTCTATATCCTTGTTCTAGATACGTCGCTGAATCTTTACGATTTATTCGACAAGGAAGTAAAGAATCATTTAAATTCCCGCCATTATTATTCAAGAATCATCTTCATTTTGGATAATTTATTATCTGGATTGTTAATTTGCAAAGTAGCTGAGGGTTAAACAACTTTTCAATTGAAACATTAATTTAAAACATAAAATAGCATTTATAATGCATCCGGCGATGCAATGGTCAGGACAAATTATGTACGCGGTGTAAAAGTTTACTCCCGAAAACTGAAAAAGTTAGTTACGGAGTTACCCGTTATCAAATGACTAGTAAACTTACGCTTGCGTTGATTGAATCTATTATATCTATTCCTATTTTTGTCATTGGCATAAGAGTACCTAACAAGAAAACCCTTTAGTTTAGTAAGAGCCTTAAACATTGACATAATATTTATAAGAAAGAAAGAAAGAAAAATATGTTTGTTTCATAGGACCTCAAGGATCGCTCAAAAACGTACAGTCTTAAAAGCTAGGTGACTCTATTGCCTGTTCCATTATTATGAATAGCGAGCCTACTCCTAAACGTAACATACCTACTGTTTTCCAGAAGTAGTCTTATGACACCCAGCATGTGTGGGACTTTAAAGATGTATGCAAATTAATGACTACCTTTCAAACGAGTTTCATTATGCACGGTACTTTGCATCTATTTGTTTCTCGTTTGAAAGTTACAAGGCGTGTCATAACTAGCCACATTTTTTAACGGCCAATCTCAATAATTTATGTAGATCTCTGATTTTGCTTACTGTCGGTAGACATTTGACGCATTGTATGGAAGTAATTCCAATTATCTACCCACAAGTATAACCAAAGATAGATAGGTTATTGAGACTGGCAGTAAGTCAACTTAAAATAACTTTACTCTTTAATTTCAAGTGAAATATAAATGTATTTCACACTTTCCCCTAAGATGATAGCTTATATACGAGTACCTATATACGATATATTTTCTTAGAGTTATTCGGTGTTGTTACAATTTGAAATGGTCGTCTTGAAATATCAAGGGAAGTTTTAGTACACCCAGTATTTTCCTACATAAATGTTTAGAAAAGTAGTAATGTACCTACTTATTAAGAAGAAAAATAGATCTCTTAAATTACCAATTTAAGCGCATTAGTAAGATTTTAATGCTGAGTAATAACTGCGTATTAAAATCTTACTAATGTGCCTAAATTGGTAATTTAATTTTAATTATTACGATATTTTACAACTTCACATTAACTTGAAAAGTAGAAATTATGGTTTACTAGCTGCGCCCCGCGGTTTCACCCGCGTTACTCCCGTTCCCGCGGGAATATCGGGATAAAAAGTACCCTATGTCACTCTCCATCCTTTCAACTATCACCACACAAAAAATCAAGTCAATTCGTCGTCCCGTTTTGCCGTGAAAGAGGGACAAACAAACAGACACACACACTTTCCCTTTTATTATATTAAGTAGATATATAAATTACATTATAATCTATTCAATAAAGATTATAGCTATTAGGTATCCAAGTCGTGTGTTTTGAAAGAATAAGTTGAATGAGGTGATCCTAAATGGATACCTATCTGTAAAAATTGTGAATTATAATCTGTAAAAGTTAAGTGAATAAAATTAATTGTCATAGGTTTATAACTTTATAGACTTAGGTACCTTACACATTCGAATTCCGAATGTGTTGGTTACCTAAGTCATCAAAAATATGCCATCAACTCGAACTAGTCTAGATTATCCCAGAATTACTAAGACACTGTTAGAAAAATATCAAAATCAGCAGATTTTTAAGAATAATGTCGACACAAGGACGTAATTTTTTACATGAAAATATTATCTATTTGGCATTCATAAGTAGATAGGTACATATTTAAAATAAAAATAGCACCTAAGTATTTATTTACTAAATTAATAATTTATGTAAGTGGCATATCGTGCTTAATGTCGCGTGCGGGCGCCTCTTCCTCGTGTGATATATTATTTCTTATCGGATTTCAATTACAGTTGCTTCTGGTTTCGAGAAAACAATGGCACTTAAATGTAGGTACCCACTTAGTGAGAGACACTATATTTTAAGATTTATTCTTTTAGTCGTGTAAGATTTATTCTTTTAGTCGTGGACCTTGTAGGTACTCGTCGTTCTTTCATCGATGTGTAGAGTGGACTGTCAGGATGGTTATAGGCTATATTTTATCCCGGTAGTTTCATTAGTACACCCGTGCAAAGCCGGGATTTCACTATTTACCAGTAAGCTAAATTGAACAGTTCTTATAACGATAAAAATACGTTTTTGTGAGAAAATTCTGTAAAACCTTAAAACTTTGCTACAGTAATCAAACCTTTTCTTTGGACTATTGATTTTTTATCTGGTAACCCTGCAAGAGGATGCGAATAACAGAAAAATTGAAAATCTTAATAAAAGTTATTATTACACCGGCAGGATTCGAACCTGCGTCGATACACAAGCGATCTCCCTAAACGCGGGATGCCTCAACACTCGGCCACGGGGTCTTGTCCTACCGGGGTCGAAACTTTCATTAAGATGTTTATAACTTTAACAAAAATATAAAATCTAGGATGCGAATATCTTGTGATTGTCTATGACAGTGTAACCGGACATCGAAAATAAATGCCATAATGAAGTGGCAGCTCACACGCCACGCGCCAGTGAAAGTAGTCAATATTCGAGAAAGCGAAGTTCGATGACCAGAGATAAAAATAATTCACATACTTACTTACGTAACGAATTTGTTATAAAAGACATGTGCAGAAAGTATTATATTGAGTTAAGTATAAGATAATTATAATGCTAATAAATTGAGAACCATTTTATAATTTAAAATATAAGTTAAGTACATTTGATATTTTTAAATATAAGTAAATGGTATGGAAATGGTATTTTTTATTATTGTACAAACTTAGATTTAAAGAAATGATTTATAGATCTGAAAGAAAATGTCCACCGCTCCCTTGGATACAGTCGTGATCATATTTTATTTAATTTTCAAAAACATCAAATTATATTATACCTTTTTAGAGTTTTCACATTCCGCTGTTTATGTAAATTCAGGTCCAATTTGGCCAAAACCATTTTATGTTGTCCATAAAAAAATGTAACAAAATATACTCGTAAGCATGTAGGTTTAAAATGAGTAGGTACTACTCGTTAACTTTTATGGGTGCGTTACCAGCCTGTACTTGTTTGGCAAAACTTGGAGAAAACCTACTTGGAAAGTTACCGTGAAAGCCCTTGCATGGCTTGTTATTCATCACACTTGTTTATTAACGTACACTCGGCAGCAGAAACTTGTAGCACCAGAATTTGTAAATTAAGAACTCTTTTAACATAGATACAGGTGGAGAGACTTTTTGGCCCCCTCGGTGGCCACTTTTTTTTCAGGAACTTTCTGTTTTACATTATAGAAAAAATGGCATTTTTTGATTTGTTAAAAATTTTGCTCAAACACCGCAAGATGTCAGACAAAAATAAGTTGATCTTTATCGACTCTATTTTCCACCGAACACTTTCCCTAAAGTAACTTACCAAATCAAATCGTAAGAGTTTTCAATAAAATAAAAGATCATTTTCATTCATTTTATGGAAAAACGAGTTTTCCCGTTAGATAATCATAAAGATTTGCTAACAAAATTAGTAAGAGTTTTTTTTCTTCTCACTCCGAATTTTCAATGCAAAGACAACAGATTTTAGTTCAATTTAGTGAGACTAATATAAAAAGACCAGTTTGTAATATTCAGTCTTGTTTAATTCGGATATAAGTACATTTCAAAGAAATAAGTATAAAAAAGAAAATATAAAATACTCATACTCGTATACGATATGCAACGAAATTTCCATCATCTACGAGTATGATGATTTTATGATGACAGTGCCACTTGGTGCAACAAACAAAACCATCAGTCGGAGTGGGGTAACCTTACTAATGCTTACATCGCTTGTCTAGAAAGTTTCCTTACCTAGCTAGTCTTACATTATATTGTGACTGCATGTAGGTGATAAAGGCTATAACGAGTTTATAAACGAAAAAAAAATCTTAATAAAAGTTTTGGGCTTCGGCGGGATTCGAACCCACGAGAAACAAGCAATCGACCTTAAATCGGACTGCCTTACCTCGGCCACGAAGCCCTATTATCGTAAGCTGACATAAGCCATGGTTAATATTGGCGCTGTCAAGGTCCAATAGCCATCAAAATGGTGGGCATCAGAGAAAGTAGAGGCACTTAAAAATCGCTTCATTATAAGTGGAAACCTGGTTGTTATGTAATGAAAGTCAAGGTTAAGTTCAAAATAAGGTTTATAAGCATTGGTAGGATGACAAAATTTAATCCACCCTTAATATTTTAAATGGGAATGTGTGTGTCTGTTTGTCCATCTTTTACGGCAAAATGGAGCGACGAATTGACGTTATTTTGTGTGAAATTTTAAGTGGTGATAGTTGAAGGGATTAAAATATATAGGTAGGTTAGTATCTTAGATGTTCCCGCGGGAACGGTAGTTATGCGGGTGAAACCGGGGCGGAGCTAGTTTTTTATAAAACTGACTTTTATTTCGTAAGAAGAGAGCGATTATCTAAAAGTGCAAGGTCATTGGAAGTGATTTTTAATTTATGTAGTCATTATTTTAAATTAAAAATCACTCAATTGATCACTTTTTCACTCTCTGGTAGATTTCGTTTTGAAATTTATTAAAATTATATCGTGAAACGAAAACATTGTAACAAGCGGTCATCTTTTGTATGAAAGTAATGTTTTTATATAATATTTATTATTGTGTTAAACCAAATAGGTAGGTATGTCATCAGAAAAATTGAAAAATCTTAATAAAGATTACGACTTCGGCAGGATTCGAACCTGCGATGATACAAGCGATCGTCCTAAACGCGGACTGCCTTAGACCACTCAGCCACACACAGGTTCGAATTCTGCCGGGGTCGTAACTTTTGTTAAGATTTTTCAATTTTTCTAATATAAGTAATGTTTACTACCCCACAGGTTCAAATCCTGCCGGAGTCGTATATATTCTTTTAATTTTTCTGATAAAAGTAATGTTTACTAGCAGTAATAAAAATAAGAAAGATTGGCACTTAAAGTCAAGCTAGTCACCAAGCAGGTGACCGTTAAGTCAGTGACGCGATCCATTAAGTACTTAAATCTACGTTCAGTTCCGTGGCGACACGTAAGTGTTACGTAAATTACGTTATGACGGATTGATCACGCTTCCGATTGGAACCACTTGCACCAACTTTGAATTTGTTGATAAAATCTTAACCAGCAAATTTTTACCCATAGATGAAATCTACTCTGGCCTTTGCATCTTCACTAGATGGTTTATACAGCGTCAGGAGGCAATCTTTGCCTACACTTAACGGACACTGTAGTGCCTGAGACATTGTTGAGATGGAATAGGCTTGCCAAGCACCTGCTCGGGATGTGGCGCGAGCGGCTCGATGAGCCGCGGTGTGCGCGCCAACGCGTCGTCGGCGCAATAGCGCCAAACTTCGAAGCCTGGCTGGGAAGGGAATATGGGTACGTCACCTTTCGACTTACCCAGGTGCTCACCGGGCATGGTTGCTTCGGTGAGTACCTGAGTAGGATTGGACGCGAACCGACACCACAATGTCACCACTGTGGGTGGGACTCGGATTCCGCGCAGCACACGCTGGAGCAGTGCTCGGCGTGGAGCGCGGAGCGCGGAATTCTGGTCAACAGGATCGGGCAGGATCTCAGTCTGCCTAGCGTAGTGGCAGCTATGCTGGCAGACGATGCGGCCTGGAGAGCCGCTGCCTCTTTCTGCGAGACCGTCATGGTCCAGAAAGAGGCTGCCGAGCGGGATCGCGAGAGGGCCGATCCCGCTCGGAGGAGGAGGCGGAGGCGGGACGCTAACGGTCGTCCCGCACCGCCTGCCCCATGAGGGGGCGTAGTGGTACCCCCTGCCAAGCAGGGGGCTTTTCGGGTCCGCGGGCGGTTGGAGTGAGGGCTCTGACTGCCCATCGTGTGGATTCCGGGAGGGCGATGTCACTCAGTGGCGAGTGACGTCGTAAGCACCGCGAGGGTGCCGGGCGTGGCTATGGGTGCCATTCCCGGGACAGTGCTTTAGGCAAAATGCGAGAGGGGTACCGGTGCGTTCCGTATGGAGATCCCGGAACCCCTTGACATGCATCGAGGCCGGCCACCGGGTTGGTTTTTAGTGGGTCGTCAAGTTCGACAACCCCACACTCCCCAGCTACGCTCCCTCAGCGTAGTTGGATAGTCTGATAGCAGATTTTCCAACCCGTACCAAAAAAAAAAAAAAAAAAAAAAAAAAAGGCTTGCCAAGCACCTAAACCATCCTCTCAGCTTAGCCGGCCACATCCACAGGAAAGACGTCTAACCGTGTGGGGCTGACTAGCAGCGGGTTTCCTCACGATGCTTTCTAAAAATAAATTCGAAGAAAAATATAAGATAAATCTAAAAAGATTAGCAATTATGAGAAATTGTTAATCTTTTTTGATTTATGATAGCAATCGAGATAACTAATCTACGATAATCTTGGTGCAAGTGTATCCGAGAAATGGAGTGTGAAGCTGTTAAACATTACCTGTGTATGTCTTTTAACGTAAAGTCATATAACTCTAAGAGCAAATACACACTCGTTCGTATGAGCAAGTGGCCAACTCTGGTGACGGATTTTTTAGGCCGCCTAAAGGATATGGCTTAACGACTTTAGAAGCCGGGACAGACAATATAACGCCTAACGTGTAACCGGTGAACAATAGTAGATTGAAATACTATACAAGGTGGAAAAGGCAAATTAACCGACAGTTTAACGTGCCCTCCGAAGCACGGAAGCGCTCAGTTGATGATGCCACTTGCGGTCACCCATCCAAGTTGTGACCCCTCAGAACGTTGCTTAACTTCGACGATCTATCAAGAACGTCTAAGCAAGCTTCGCCACGAGCGTTTTAAACGCGTGCTATGGTAACGCGCGCTTCAAAACGCTCATTGTGTACTCGTTCTAACTGTGGTAGAGCCGAGTGAATGGCAGAACGACATAAGCCCGTGGTAAAAAAAAACAGCCATATTGAGTAGGACTTGCGCACGAAGTATTTCGTTCCATTATCTATCAATATAAGACACTAGAATACAAGTAAAAGAATCACATTATGGGCCAACCTTATTTTTTTCTGTACTACTTATTGGGCACATTATGTAGTATTTATTACTTTATACATTACCTACTTTATTCTAATATTAGGTATATGGACGTGTAAATAAAGTCACAGATAAGTTATTTCTCAATCATTTTTTTTATGTTGTTTAGGAAAAACTAGGGTTCGAGAAACTTGAAAACGACACAAAAACTATCTAGAGATAGCGTTACCTATCCACGCAGCCTTTCATATTTCTCTACAAATCAATCGTGAGTATTTAAAACAATCGATGCTTTCTAAGCGTGGTTTCCACTATTGTGATGGAAAACTTGCTTTTTGTATGTCTGTGAACGAATTATTTTTGTACAGTCTGGCTAAAAATTTGGTCTGCCACACGGTTGAGTTCTTTATTTAGATGAATTAGATGAGATCTAATTTATCTAAATAAAAAGCTGTATGTTCATTTTGGTTTCTGGGTGTTCCGATAGTAGCCCAAAATATATGAACTTTTGACAAATCTGTTCACTTTCTTGGCCGACTGTACATAGTTTTCGAATAGCGAAAGTATAACATTTGTATGCTATTGTTTGAAATTCCTTATTGTTTTAAAGATTCGTTTTTTTCGTGAAAACTGAATCTCCAAAAGTGATAGTGAACTAAATACCTGTATTTCTACTTGGTGGTACTTTTGGTAGACGAATAGATAGGTACAAATACCTAGATCTTTTTTAAAAGGCGTTATAAATTCCGTATTCTAACGCCTGAATACTGATTAAAGTAAATGTTGCTTAATTTATGTCATAATTTTGACATTTGTCCATACAAATCTGTCAAAAAATAATTTCTACGGTTTAGACGGCCTTAAATATTGAATAAGCGTTTAAGTGTACGGGCATAAAACCGGAAAAAATAGAATAGCTCAAACTATTTTTTTAATAGGATTTCAAATTGTCTCACTCATTAGCTACTCGCACAGATTTATTAGTTAATTTAAAAGCTTTTTTGTGTCTACCTAATTCTTGTCGTTATTTGGTGTTTTATCACAAAAATCATGGGAACAATGTTTCAATCAGACAATGTCAACATCTCTTAAGAAACCGTTGCTCGATGCAACTAATCGATTACCTATTTCGCAACCATCAAATTAATTGTTTTATGAAGTTTGACAAATGTTTTTGAATATTATTGGCATTATATCTTTATACGTAGAGATTAGTTCGTAATTAGTGTAGGATTATGAGATAAAACGCTTTATCTTTTCAAGTTTAGGTAGGCCTTGATGAACAAAACAAACTGATTATACATTATCACAAATTTTTATCATTAAGTACCTACAATTTTTTTTACGTGGAATATTCGTAACAATAATTCATTTATAAGTCAACATATTTAAGAAAAAAGAACTGCAGATAGGTATGAAACAGTATTTTATTTGGATAAACCCATAAGGAACCATTTTTGAGGTTTTAAGTCCAGTTATGGTGTAGAACCGCTGTTTACCGGGGACCAGCGTTATTCCTGACGTAGTTTTCGACGTTCGCGGCGGCCATGGGGCTGTATCCATAGTAACTGTTAGGTCGGAAGTTCACGTTGCTGGGGATGCCGGAGTCGAAGGAGCTGCTGTCCAACAAGTTGTTATCGTTCACCAAGTTGCCCATAGGGTTGGGAGTGCCCGAGGGGAAGCCCCACGATCGGCGGGTGTTCCTAAACACGTTCCTCTCCACGTACACATGAGAGCCAGCCCCGGCGCCGATGCCGTAGTCAATCACGTCGGTGTACAAGTTGTTCAAAATATGCACTTGTCCATACCTGACCCTGGGGTTGCGTTGCGTCGTCCCGCGGAACCAGTTCAGTAAGTACGTCACTCTCAAGCGGCCCGAGTCTTGCGAAGCATTCGCATCGCTGTGACCGATCAGACTCACAAGGTTGTGGTTCCTGAAGATACTGTTAGATATTGTGATCCAACTGGCCCCTTGTTTCATGTCGACCAGACCGTCGTGTCTTCTCTGGCTTTCGGGAATATTAGCGGAGTTCCACGGGTCATCGGAGAACTCGCAGTGGTTGATCCAGATCCTCTCGCTGCCGTCGAGGTCGATGGCGTCGATGACGGAGTAGGCTCCGGGTACCTGGCCGGTGATGCCGCCGCTGCCGTTGGGCCGCTCGTTGGGGGCGTACGACACAGCATTGGTGAACTTTACGTTCTCAATGATGACATGCACTTGTTTGGTAAGTCTGAGACCTCCACCGTATATTTCAGCGTTGCGGTTGGTTCCGATGATGGTTTTGTAAGGTCCGCAATGCAAGACGACTCCGGGAGAGCTGGTGAACATCTGTGTAAGGTCAATGCGCCCTACTATGTGGATGACCCTGGGGGCAACGGTGTTTATGGCACTTTGAAACGCCCATGGGTCCGAGACGGTCCAGACCGCGCCACCTTGGCCTCCGATGGTGCCAACGCCGAAACCAGGTGCGTTTCTTGAGTTAAAGAAGGTCGCATTATATGTTTCGCTGTTAATAACATAGGACTCTTCTTCTGCGTCGTTGACAAACTCTGTTGGCAGGGCAGAGGCCGCGAGCAGCACGGCAGACACGACAATTAAGAACCTCATGGTGAAATTAATTTAGTCACAACGAAACCAATTATTTGTTTATATACATGTCGCTTAATCTATTATACCTGATTATAGCATTTTATGCGATAAAGAATCAACGTCATCGTTATTTCAATTATACAGTGTGTCCCAAACAAATGTCACCTTAATGGTAGGTACGTCAAAGGAACCACGTAGGCATCTTTACTAGATACGGGACTTTATCGCGTAATTACCTTATTTTATTTACCTATATCCCGACGTTTCGAAAGCGTTATGTCAGGAGGAAATCTTTGCCTACACTTAAAGGGACAAACTGGGATATTGTTGAGATGGAATAGGCTTGCCCAGCACTTGAACCACCCTCTCAGCTTAGCCGGCCATATCCACAGGAAAGACAATGGTCAATATGTGTGGGGCTGACTAGCCGCGGGTTTCCTCACGATGTTTTCCTTCACCGTTTAAAGCATAGGTATGGATGTTTATTTACATATTGCATAGTTAGACAGTCATCAATCATAAAAATCAATTTAGATTTAGATATGTTGTCAGATTATCAAACTTAATTTATAGTGCCATCAACTTATCTGTTTAAATATCGAATTGAAAATATTATGGTGTACGTACAATATTTCAAAATAGTTATACCAGGGGTGCCTCACCTCGAACATTGAAATCACTCCTATTTTTCTTCGGGCTATGTTTTGGTAAGTATATGAATAAAAAAATAGGAAAAATATGTACTTACTTATGGAATTTGTGGCTATACATACATTTTGTGTTGTACAAACAAAATTGCTTTGGAGATTTATTCGTTAGTCATACATATCTACGTTATAGGATGTCTACGTTTCTTACGCCCGAACACTGAAACCCCAATCAAAGTAAGTGGTGCTTATCTATGTCTTAATTTGACATTTGTCCATATAAATCTGTCAAAAAACAACTTACTTAACAGTTAATACGGCCATAAATACATATTTAGTTATTTTTATTTTTTTATGCAATCAGCACGAATTAGTGACGTCAACTGAACAGATCGACTGGTGTTGTTACAGATAATTATTGTTTATCAAAACAGAAAGAGATAGAAAGAGAAAGAGAAAGAGATAATAAAAATGAAAAATCATCGTTACAAAGACAAAATATGCAGACATACAATAATTTAATAATAACTTAATTTGGAATTCCCAAGTAGGTTTGTGATAAGGATTGATTTCGCACTGATATTTTGTTAAACTATTTTAATAACTATCTGTGCCCGGCGGTTTCCTCGTCTTAACCTTGCTCAAGATTCAAGAACTAAAGTGATTAAACATAGGTAGGTAGTACATTTTTATTCTATTTTTTCAAATAAATCTTAATGTTTTCTGAATGTTTACCTATTTCTTACGTTAATTGGTGAACACGTCATATTGGTTAAGTGTTGTCGGATTAGAACTTCCAGTAGATATTTTATTTACTTACATAAACTAAACTTTATGTAAGTACCTATATATTTTTTATTCACGTAAAAGAAAAAAATCATATTTAGGCTTAATTTAGTGCCTAATAACCTTAATTTACCTTTCTTTTTACCTATGCTAAATTGGGGATCGTTTTACTGACCATCTCATTAGATGAACTCTGTGGCGCAATGAGCGAAGGCTCTCCTGGGACAAGAATATTTATTTATTTATTTAATCTAGGTATACTTAGATTAAATAAATAAATAAATATTCTTGTCAGTGAAGGAAAAACAAACATTGCAGTACTATAGTACTGCAATGTTTGTTTTTCCTTCACTGATGTATTCTTGATTCAGTAACTATACCTACATTACAGGCAAATATGAATATTCTTGGTCATTTCACACAGATAATGCTTCCAACTACAGACGCAAGTGCAATAAATAAATCGGATGATAAATGTAGAAACCAGCGAAATCGCGAAAGCCGTAGAAAGCTCAGTGGTGAACCGGTTACAATTTGCAAAAACTTGTGTTTCTATCTATAATATGCTTGTGAGAATGTTGTTTTCCCGTTGCTGACTTTGTACTTGATATTAAATTAAATTAAATTAAATTTATTTATTCATTCAGATAACTTAAGATCCATAGATTACACAGTTAGTAGTAGAAATACAAGTCACAAAGAAATTACAAGTCCAAAAAATACAAGTCACAAAGAGATTATATTACTGTATGTGGAATAAAGATGGGCGTTGTTGGTATTTTTCGCCAACGTTTGCACATCGTTGTTTCGATGTCAACATGCGTTGTCAACAACGGTGTTAAACATTCAGTTGACGATACATTCGTTGTTCGGCTGTAGTTCGTTCCTGTTCGTTTTTCATCGAGTCCAATCGTGTCATCCATCGTCAACCGACTACGACCGAATCGACCGACATTAATGATATCGGACGGGAACGGTCGGCATTATTTGGGTAATATTGCCTCTGCTGATTGTTGTTGTTCACATCCGTTGTTCAACATTTTGGCAACCAACTTAAACTAACATCGTTGTTCACCAACGTTTTTTTCAACGTTATCAACGTCTCAACGTTATAAAACGACCCTCTACCCGCTCAGCTGGTTTCTTGAACGCAGAGCATCTAACCAAATAGATAATCACGGAATCTGACTATTACACAAATTGTATGAGTTAGTTGAACTAACTGTGAGCGCCTAAAAATTTCTTCAAACTTTCTTCTCTCGATCTAACTAAAAACTGTCATCGGAAATTTTAGTCACACAATCATTTTATGTATGAATAATGCACAAACATCGGCTGTTTTGATGCTATCAATCTATATAAAATCATTATTATGGAATCAATCTTCATTATGTCATTAAGATAGTCAAAAGGATGTGACGACTAACATGGTATTCTGTTTATGACATTTTTCTTTCGTTTATGTGCAGGTGGTTAGATAATAAATATTTAAGTAATAATACATAATCTAAAGGTCAGGTAATCCCTAGCTTCTATTAATCGTACGATAACAATAAATAATAAGCAGAAGCAAAACACAAAAGTATATTTTAGTAACCGCAAAATGCTGTGTAAAAAGTACCTAATACCACCAATACCTATTATTATGAAGTACAAAAATAGGATAGCGCTTTTGGTAACTACCTAGAAAATAAACAATGATTACGTATCTAAAAGAAAATACTATTTAAGTAATTAGATTCAATTTAAATTATCTAAAAAAAATACTAATACTACTTTCCGTAGCTTAGTTTCTTCGCTCAGAACATTGCTTAACTTCCACGATATCAAGAACGTCTTTAATTTTGCAGTGTGATATCTAATGTGCTGGCATAAACGCGAGTCAACAAGAAATCAAGTCAGTTTACATACATGTCTCTATTCTTTGCAAGAAGATGATTGCTCTGAGATTCTTTGTATGGAAGTAGTGATGCAACGTCATGTTGGAATCAGGCCGGAATCAATCCGGAAGCAAACCGGAGTCATTTGTCTTTGCAGGAAGTGATGCGCCAATGACTCTACTCACTAGTTCCTTGTAATTTTATGTAACAAAGAAGATTTTAGGATGAATGCTTACTTACATGGTACAATGTTGATAGTACAAAAGAATTTTTAGAATTGATATTTTAGTTTGTGTTTGTTTAAGCTTTTTAATTCTTCTGTAATACGACCTCTGTGGCGCAGTGGGCAAAGGACCGCTTGAGACGCAGGTTTGATCACCGCTACGGGACAAATGTTTGTATGATAAGTATGCAAATGTTTGTCTTGTCTGGAATTTTTTTTATGTATAAATGTAAGTAAAGTATATAGATATATATGTTATAGTATATTTAATACCTCTATATTATGCTAATATTTTTCACCTAGGGCAAGCTAACGCTCCGTGGAATGTCCAGGATATTAAGTTTAGTCCTGGATACTAATCCACCAGGTTTTTGTCTGATTCTTTCCCTGGTGTAGGAAGTAGCAATAGTGTGGCAATAGAATCACCTAGATTATAGTTATCCTTGAGGTCCTACAGAAATAAACACATTTTTCTTTCTCTCCTTCCAAGTATAACAACAGCTTCTAGTCATCACATAGACGGCTAGACCAGCCACGAATGTGCTTCTCAGAGCAATAACCTCAATTATATTATACAATGCACTATACCTTTCGCTTTCATGACCAAGGTCCGACTTTCTCCGTATGCGCCGGCGCACTTTCCATTTCACCTTGATGGAGCAAATCATATGAATTATGTGCCTGCACTGATTGTACCTTCACTCAAATTATATGAAGCACAGTCTAGAACTGATGGTGCATTAATGGACCCTCTTCTGTTTTAAAAATATAATCTTTTTTTCTGTCTTAGACTAGCAGCATGGCTTTGCACGGGTGTACCTACTCTATTTTAGAATAATACGCTAAACAATTTATCGTTTGTTCGTTCGTTCGTATGAGCATGAGGCAACTCTGGTGACGGAGTTTTTAGGCCGCCTAACTATAACAACTACATATAATTATAGATAACTCATCAAAAAATAAAGGATTATTTATTTCTCCTTATCAGATTATCATTTATATATAAAAAGAAGCTAGAGTTTATTGATTATTACTCAAATGAAATTATTACACAATGAAATACTTTATTTTTATGTCTGCCGTGATCGTCGCGGCATCAGCGCTGCCCACTGAAATTGGCAACCAGGCGGGCAATGAGAGCTTCTACTCTCGCAACGCGGGCTTGGCTGGCTTCGGGGCGGGGACCGTCGGCGGCGCAGGCGGCGCCGTCTGGACCGTGTGGGATGCCTGGGCACTCCGCGACGCTATAACTGGCGACACACCTCGGATCGTAAACGTCAGAGGCCGCATCGACCTAACACCGCTCTTCACTGGCTCCCCCGGCGTTCTCCTGCAAGTCGGCAGTTTCAAATCCATCATAGGAGGTGACAGCAATGCAGAAATTCACGGAGGAGGACTAGGCCTATCCGGCCGGCGTCACATCATCGTACAGAATATCAAATTAAATAACCCACTGTCATACGCTCCCGGCGAGCAACCTAATGGCAACGGGGGAATTATCAACCAGCAGCCCGGACCCTGGTCCTTCGTCGACGCACTCGACGTCAGTGGCAGTGAGATGGTGTGGATCGATCACTGCGAGTTCTCTGATGACCCGTGGAATGTTGATAATACACCTGAATCAATCAGAAGACATGACGGTTTGATAGATATCACGAGGGGCTCCAGTTTCGTCACAGTCTCCAACAACATCTTCAGGAACCACAATATGGTTACTTTGGTTGGAAACTCGGATGTTGGGACTGATACAGGCGACATTGGAAGATTGAAGGTCTCATTCTACCTCAATTGGTACACCGGGGTGGTTCAACGCACCCCTCTGATCAGATTTGGAGAGGTGCACGTTCTCAATAACTTGTTCACTGATGTCAAGGACTACTGCATTGGAGTCGGCACGTCTTCACAGGTCTACGCTGAGAGAAACGTCTTTATCAACATCCGACGCGCCTGGGGTCTTGCATTGGTTCATCCCCACCCTGCCGGTGCTTTCTTCAACGACAACAATCTGCTTGTGAACAGTGTCCATGACAACGATGTGTCTTCCAATGTCAACTGGCGTCCTAGCCAGTACTACGGATACAATCCGATGAACCCTGCTGACGTGGAAGCTCATGTGAGGAGATACGCTGGTACCTGGTAGACAGTTTTAGCATTGATTATTGCAAAGTTATTTACTGAATCATGTGTTAAAATAAATAAATACCTACCTACAAATCACAAATTATATACCTTTGTTGAAACAACTAGACTAATATTTGCGACAAAATTAGGTTCAAATTCTTATGCCATAGCGAGGAACCCTCAACTTTCTGGTCTCGGGCGGGTCTTAAACCAACTACGCCTCAGTGGTCGTCATTTGTCATAACTATTTTACTCACCAAAGTCTAGGTAAACTATTGGCAGTTGCAAGCCTGCATTTATCTAATGCATTTATCAGGTTACCAAGACATGTATTTAATAAGTTTTTGACACCCAAGCGCATATCGTTATCATTATCTAACAGATTAACGTTTCTATATAAATTACAAATCAGGTTTATCAATTCTATTTATAAAAAATCTTCATTATGAAGTACACGTACTTCATAATTGTGTCTGCCGTGATCGTCGCGGCATCAGCGCTGCCCACTGAGATTGGCAACCAGGCGGGCAATGAGAGCTTCTACTCTCGCAACGCGGGCTTGGCTGGCTTCGGGGCGGGGACCATCGGCGGCGCAGGCGGCGCCGTCTGGACCGTGTGGGATGCCTGGGCATTCCAAGACGCTATAAGTGGTGACTCACCTAGGATCATCTACATCAGAGGTCGCATTGACTTCACCCCACTATTTACTGGCTCCCCCGGTGTCCTTCTACGTGTCGGCGCTCACAAAACAATTATCGGCGGTGACAATAATGCAGAACTACATGGAATGGGCCTAAGATTTTCCCGCGTATCTCACATCATCGTCCAGAATGTCAAGTTCTCCAACTGCCTATCGTACGCTCCCGGCGAGTTGCCTGACGGTAACGGTGGGATCATCAACCAGCAGCCGGGTGAATATTCTTTACTCGACTGCATCGACGTCAATGACAGTGAGATGGTATGGATCGACCACTGCGAGTTTTCTGATGACCCATGGGACGGCGTGAACATCCCTACCTCACAAAGAAGACATGACGGTTTGATAGACATCAGAAGTGGCTCCAGCTTAATATCGATCTCCAACAACATCTTCAGAAATCACAATCTAGTAACTTTGGTTGGAAACTCAGATAACACCGGGGCGGAAGATAGAGGGAGGCTAAAGGTAACTTTCTACCTTAACTGGTATCAGGGAGTAGTTCAGCGCAACCCAAGAGTCAGGTTTGGAGAGGTGCACATTCTCAACAACTTATACTCTGACGTCACGGCCTACGGCGTTGGGATCGGGGTGGCTGCGCAGGTCTACCTTGAGAAGAACGTCTTCGTCAACACTTGGCGCGGGTGGGGTTATGCTGCAGGCACGCCCAACCCTCCCGGCTTCCTCCTCGCTGATAATAATCGGCTGGTGAACAGTGGTCACGACAACAATATTCCTTCTAACATCAGCTGGCGAC
Source organism: Xanthorhoe spadicearia (assembly GCA_947086425.1). Classification (NCBI taxonomy): domain Eukaryota; kingdom Metazoa; phylum Arthropoda; class Insecta; order Lepidoptera; family Geometridae; genus Xanthorhoe; species Xanthorhoe spadicearia. Next base: position 874,823 of record OX352206.1, read on the forward strand.
CTAGCCAGTACTACGCATACAGCCCGATGGACCCCGCTAATGTGGAAGCTCATGTCAGGAGGTACGCTGGTACCTGGTAATTGAATAACAAGTTTTGCGATAACTTTAATTGAAATTAAAAATAAACCAACAAAATTGAAATGCCAAAACCTGCTATTCTTTTCTTTACCGTGTTCACTTTAGTTTTCCCAAGATCATAGGCACCATAGTTACCTACCTAAGAAAAACTGATGATGTTTTAATAAAAAATCAAGAATTTAAAAGATAAACAAGTTTTGTACAAAAACGACCCAATTTGTGGGTGCAACCTAATTGTAATCGGTACATTTTAATCTGTTTATCTTCAGTCAGTTTATGTACCTAAATAATCACTAGAATTCAGAATTAATTAAGTGCCTATCTACTAGATTAGGTATTACAATAGGTATTTGCATGTAAAATGACCGAAAACATTGTGTTCGTGTCCTAATCGTACTTAGTTGATATTTATTTATCTATCTAAACCTTAAAATTAGCAATTGTTGTATAAAAAACTATCTACATAATATGAATTTCGAAAATGGCTCCAACGATTTTGATGAAATTTTGTATGCATGGGGGAAAATGACCAACCCTGTATGTTGCATTCAAACTAGGCATCTACGAGTATGAGAAAAACTTAGAGCATCGATTGCACGGCAATTATTTCAAAATGGTGGTATTTACAGCTTTATTATCTGTTTCGTCACGAGCCGCAGGAAGTGAGCCATCACACGACCTGTTTGGACTTCGTTTCTTAAGAAGCAACTGCATTTAAGGTCCGGCTGTAAAGTATCGTTCTTGTTATACTTATTTAGCAAAACGGTCTCTCCATATCTATCAATTTTTAAACGACTCAAAAAAGTTTCTATGTTTCACTACCTATACTTCATTTCTTAAATATATAATAAATAAACGCACGTGATTGGTCGTCAAAAATAATTATTTTTCTCGTGATTGGCTAGATTGTCAAATCAATTGTCAATTGTCAAATCTAGCCAATCCAATTATTTTCGACGACCAATCACTTGTGTTTATTTCTCTTCCTATTAGCTCTTATTCAAGAAATTAAGTATAGGTATATTTTTTATATTTAAGTTTTCATTCATCGATCATCAGTTTTATAAGTACCTAATATAACAAACTACTACAAATTATTATCAAAAACTTATCACATTCGTATCGAATTAAGTCAATTAAGCTCTGATTAACTTGCTCGACATGGCATCAACATTCTTGGAAAGTAGTTTCTTCTGCAAAATATTTTGATGAGGTTAGGTTTTGTAATACAGGATGTCAGCCATCATTTAGACTTAAACCTTTTCTCGGCCTGAGTCATTAAAGTCCTACATATACATATAGTTTTAGTCATATAAAGTTTCGTGAACTCATTCATTTAAATAAAGCCGAAACTTCGTAGTCTGCTGTTTTAAGAAACGGTGGTTAGCGGTGGTGGTAGTACCACAGAATAGAGATGGAACATAAGGCTCACTTCACGAACTAAATTAAAAAACCAACGACACTTGCAGTGACGCAACAAAGTTCAATACGGCTTGCGTACCTAATCTTCAAACGTCCTTGAGATACCCTAAACATAGCCTAACGCTTCTTGCGTATAGCGCTGTCACTGTCTAGGGCTGGAGTTAAGGGCGGTGGTACACTGACCTGATCAACTCCTTGAGCTTTGCAGCAGCTTGCAGCGATGCGTAGCCGTATCGGGAGTATCTAGCTGAGTCTTCAGAAGGTGCATTGAAGGCGGCCACGTAGCGAGCAGGGTTATTGTTGTCCAGCCAGAAACCTGACGAAGAGTTGTAAGAGATTGAAAATAGAAATGATCACAACTGTATTCCAAGGAGTAATAGACTTTTCTTTCAAATAATAAATGGGCTTTACCAGAGACCAGTTTATATCAACTTGATATAAACTGGTCTCTGGCTTTACTATCCTATCGTTAAATTGTCGGTCCCGGTTTTAAAGTGGTTAAGCCATGACGGAGGCCTTCAGGCGGATTAAAATCTCCGTCACCAGAGTTGGCCACTTGCTCATACGAACTAACTAACTAGCCTAAGGAGCAGTAGACTTTTCTTTCCGATAATAAATGCACTTCACTTACCCATGGCATACAATTTAGGTTCTAAAACACTGTATAGCTCATGCATCTTCCTCATCCCATATTCGGCTGCTTCTAGAACCTCCCTTTTATCTCCTTCTGACACTTCCGGTTCCTCTTCATCATCTTCATCAGTATCTTCTCCATAATAATCATAATCATCATCTGAATCAGCTGTTTTAACAGACTCTGTTGTGGTCTTAGAGCTTGTAGAGTTGTCTTTATCGCAATAAGTAACAATTATTGTCGACACGTTTTTAGTAGTAAAGTACGAATGATTTCTGTTTATATTCTTCTCAATAATTGTTATATTGTGAAGCTTTTTAGTTACTGTAGTGTTGAACATGGGCATTAGATGTTTGAGAACTTCAATTATATTAGCGGAAGTTACATTTGCATTTACATTTTTGCGAGTGTTATTTGGTTCTATGGTCAGAATTTCAACGTAAGTACCTCTTTCTGTTGTACTCTGTTCATTTTTGTTATTATGATGTTTTATGCTGTTTTTGTTTAAGATATCTATTTTGTCTTCGATGCCGCTTTTGATTTGTGTTACTACTTTATTAATCTCTTCGAAATCTTTGCTTTCTGGACTCAATATGATAGCTTCGTTCAGTTTGGATTCACTACTGCTTTCTGCAGTCATATTGTTTTTTATTCTGTTTATAGCAGCTATTATATCATCAACTAGCTTCTCTTGGCTTACATTATCATTCTTACTTGTTATATTAGCTATAGAATGTAAGAAAAGTTTAGCTCTTTCACTGTTATTTACAGAGTTTCCATGGTTCTTGTTAACTTTGAAAATATCTTCAATTATCTTGGAAAATGGGCATGTTTTATCTGATGTTTTGTGAAGTTCTTTGCCACCAATAGTTGTCGTCATAAGTGCTAATACTATAAAGATGTATTTATATCTGAAAAAAATAATTTAATTATAATCATTTTGTTTATACCTACTTTTTTTTATGAGCTTCTTCGGAGTTGTGAGCAGAAATGAACCTTGGGAGTGCAAAAACTCTTTTTACGAAAATTAAATGTTAATTGGTAGGTTTTTAAAAAAAAACTTTTGAAACCTGTGCAAGTAAACAAGGCCCATTATCAGATACGGTGTCATCATTTCGTTGTATGGATTTCGTATTTTCAAAGCTTTCACAAGCTACTTACCAATCGGCAGTTTAAACATTATTGTGATTTCAAAATAACGATTATATTAATGAGTTTAGAGTTGTATTGGCCAATGGGATAGTGTCTTTGCTTTTTACTTAATGTATGTGTGTTTATATTTGTGTGTGCTTGCATCACGGTATGTTTTGCATCAGATTATGTGCCTATTATCGAAAGACGAGCTCTAAACGGTGAAGGAAAACATCGTGAGAAAACCCTAACTAGTCAGCATCACACGGCTTAGCTGAGACGATGGTTTAGGTGCTGGGCAAGCCTTTCCATCTCAACCATATCCCAGAAGCTACAGTGCTAGGATTTGGAGCTGGGCAAGCCAACAATATCCCAGGGACTAGGTGTCCCGTTGAGTGTAGGTAAAATTGCTTCCTGATAGGGATGATACTATGATTATATAGGTTAAATAATTGTGCAGAATTTATATTAAGTTGTGTTAAGTTGCGTTGGTTCCGTAAAGAGTGGTCTAAAATAAGAACTTATTTAAAACTTATTAAGAACCAGTAAGACCGGCAAAATTGCACTCTGTTTATCCCAAGATGCAAATGCTATTGCCAAAGCACCTTGACCTTTCAGTCTTGTTAAATAGAGTATAAGTTACAAATGAGCTGGTTTATGTAAGACTAGAGAAGTAATCTGAATTGGTCTCTTGAGTTATTAAAGGCCATCATCACCATCATCATCATCTCAGCCCGGTTGCACCCAATGCTGGGTAAAGGCCTCCTCTCTAATAAAAGGCATAATTTGCTGAAACATAAACATGATAAAAAGAGATGAAGAAAATAAGGTTCATAGACTTCACAAGGGTATTTGGTTATTTTGACCGAAATAGAAAATAAAGTTCTTTGCCTTGAAATCTTAAACCAGAGTGATTTGAAGATTCATGGGTTCAAATCTCAACCATGCATCAATAGAGTTTTAGTTTTTTAAAATGTGTGATGCGTATTATTGCCGTTATACAGAGAAGTAGGTACTTAAATCATCGTTTATCATTATTATGTAGGCTGCAATAATAGGTAGGTGTCACATCTAGTTAAGTACCTATTACTTATCTTTGTTTTAATGTATTGTTTGTCAGTCAGTAAGTCAAAACTTTAAAAGTATGCATAGCTTAATTAATGCATTTAGAAAAGGTTATTATGTCTTCTTGAGTTGTAGTCAATCAATAATTGAATTATTTATAGAACTAGAACAGAAAACGGTGAATAGAAATATTTTAAGAAAATAGAAACCAGTTACCGAATGACAGACTAGCAGTTTGCTATTTTAATATACATAAAATTTTTGTAGGTATTATTAACTATTTTGTAAAAAATAACAAATGAATGGCGTTTTATTTTTATAATTATTGACAATGCTTAGAATTCAGAGCACTTGTATAGCATTTCTTTAAACTTTCATGATATAACTAACCTGAGTACTTCCATTTTTATCAAAACACCATTCCCTAGGCAAAATATTACAGAACAAATCCACAGATTATAAAATCATTCACGCACTTGAATTAAGAACGGGTTTGAAAAGTAACGGTACTTGATTGTTCTAAATTTGAAACGGTAGGATTCGCGCGTTATTTTCCCGCGCAGGGTCGTTCCCGCGTCGTGGTATGCTGACATTCAACATAGGACTAGCAGTTACATAATGTCTGGAGGCTGTGGTGATTAAAGTACTGTTATGAGACCCCACGGAGCCTTTGCCTCTTTAGATTTCTTCTCATTTCAATATAAACTGTACCACGATTTGTTTGAGTTCAAAATTGTGTGGATACGAGCTTATAATCTTAAAAGCTTGACCACCATCAGCGTAGATTGTCTAGTTCCGATAATAGCAATATGAGTTTTAGATTCCAGAGTTTAGAGGTTGTTATTGCTTGTGTATAAATGTGAGCTACTGTTGTTACTGTGGTTTCTTCGAGCGATGATCTCGGCTGTTTTGTAGCAAAACGAGATTTTTTGGCTTCATTGAATGTTCGAAAAAGTATTTGCAAATGTTTTTTGCCTTTTTAATTGGCCCGTTATTCGATTAAAGTTGTCGGTAACACTGATAGTTTATTGTTTGGTAGTTTTTTCGTTTCTTGTTTTTCGATTTCTTGGTGTCTTTGTCCTTTTGCTGAAATGACTTTAAGCTCAAGTTTTTCGACTTTTATGCGTTTACGTTGTTAACTGTTGGGTTTATAGTACTTACCTTAGTATGTACTTAAAGTTTTTAGAAAATTCACTGGTATTTTCATGATTATGTTAACTTATTTTGTTTTTTTTATTTGCGTGTTTGTGGTAAGTGATGTGCGCAATGGTACAGATGGGTGTTTAGGAAAGAGGAATAAGGAAATGTCTAGTAGTAATTACCTACTTTCAGGTAAATAGCATCTCGACGCTAGATTTTACAAAAAAAAACAACAAAAACAAAAACTCTCAATCAATCTTAAAATTTCATTAAAATATTATTCTACATTAAGAATTTTATTTCCATCTATTTTTCCTTAACATTTAATAAGATACCAATTTAATTACATACAAATCTGCAAATTATTCACGCACGTAGAATGTTGTCGTAACTTTTTCTGCTCTCGGTGGCCAGGTGGTCCAATATAATAAACAATTTGCCCGATAAAATAGATTCATTAATTTTTTTGATCTTTTTCGGTGTATGTGAAGATTGATAATTACATGTCTAGCCGCCAGTTCTTATAATCTATCTATCCTTGATTTTGTTACTGCGGGTAGATATTTGACATGACTTCCATACACAATGTGTCAACAACAGTAAGCGAGACCAGAGATAGGTTATTGAGACTGTAACTGCAGACTTTCAATTAGATTGTTGTGGTTTTATTTATGTTAGTAATTTTAGAATTATTAAGACCGAAATAAAACTTTTTAATAAAACGATTAAGTAATAAACTAATAGCTAATATCTTAGTCAGCCCCACACGTATTGACCATTGTCTTTCCTGTGGATATAGCCGGCTAAGCTGAGAAAATGGTTTAGGCGCTGGGCAAGCCTATACCATTTCAAAAATTTTCGAGGCACTACAATGACCTGCGTGTACACAAAAATTGACTTCTGATACTGTCTGTAGGTACTTACCTCAAAATCTAAAATCATCTGTAAATCATGGTGATTGTAAAGGTCGACCGTACTTATCTATGTAACTTCATAGATACATGTGTAGAATTTAATTGGAAATTCCACGTCATAAGTGAATTAGGTGACGGTCACCAAACTCTCAGGGCCCCCGCAGACGGCCGACTTTTTGTAGGTGGAAAAATCGGTCGAAAAATAGAACGTACTGACAACAATAGTGCAACGCACACGACCTACAAAAAGTAGGTGAGAAAAAAGTAGGTGGCATTCCGACCGACCCGACACCGACTCCGAATGTGTAGGTCGTTTAGTGATGCGCTTTTCGGAATAAGTGATAGAGCTTACTCCGCAAGTGGACTATTTACTCCGAATTTTATTTGCTTAGGTACACTTCTGGTAGATAAGTAGGTTCAATCATTCATAATTATAATTTATTGTTATTGGATTAATAATAATAATATTACAAGTAGGTACTTACCTAACCATGTAATTTATTAAGTACTTATTGTAATTTAAAGTAATTTCAACGAATTCCGCGGGAATATCAGGATAAAAGTAGCCTATGTATAATACCATATAATACCATGTCATTAGCTACCTATATCCCAAAGTAGGTATACAATAGGTTTTGTAGTTTTTTCGTGAAAGAGAAATAACCATACATCCATACTCACAAACTTTCGATAAGTAAATTATAGTAGGAATTTTCGTAGGATTAGTAGAAAGGATTATAACCGAAGTATATTTCGGCTGCATTATAAGAAAAGAAAGCTAGGTAGTCTTATCTTCTACTATATTATCTACTTAATTATCTTCCTTTGCAAATCCACCGTTCTAGTATTTTTCGATGTTGTCCCCTCACTAGCCACCTACAAAGTGACGGTCGTGTGCGTTGGAGTCGGTGACAAAGTAGGTGACAAAATCGGTCGAAAAAGCGACCTACTTTTCCACCTACAAAAAGTCGGCCGTCTGCGGGGGCCCTTACCCTTGTCACGTAGACAATAATGCATTTCACAACGCGCCTTGGGCTATCATTATGAGACTTGCATACCAAAGGTTTTGTAAAATTTTTACTATTAACAAAAACAAAGAGTAGATCACTATTCGTATTTAGAAACACATGGGCACTATCTACACACAGGGTTTTCGCATTATTTAGCGTAGTCTTTGTAGACATAACCTGCAAAATCTCAAAGAGATTATTAGGGTCGGTACATATCTGACGGAAGATGCGTCGAGCGTATCATCGATACACAGACACTGTACGCTCGACGCACTAACGCATCATCGGTTAGGTGTGAAAGGATGGATGTTTTATTATATATTTGTTTGTTTTGGCGTTTCGCGACCGATGATACGTGACGCATCTTCCGTCAGATGTGTACCGACCCTTAGACCACTCGGATAAGACGGCACTCTTTGTTTTCATTTATAAATACACTAGCTGTACCCCGCGGTTTCACCCGCGTAAGTCCCGTTCCCGCGGGAATACCGGAACAAAATATGTATATATATAACAACAGTCCATTCTACACATTGGTGAAAGAATTTTTGAAATCGGTTGAGTAGTTTCGGAGATTACCTCCGTCATACAAACAAACAAATTTTACCTATTTATAATATTAGTAGTATAGAAGTATAGATTTAACTTCAAGATGGTTTCAAGCAAAATACACAATGTAATTAGAACAGTTTTATTACAAAAATATTAATTGATATAAAATTCAATACTTTATAGGTACTTATTGTACCAAAATTGTTACAAGGTGTCACAAAAACCATTTTTTTTTAATTAAAAACCTAATTTTAGTATTTTATTCATAAATGTTGTCACAACAGGAATCAACAACAATATATTTTAAGTGTTATATCTTTTAATATATTTCACACATTTTCCCCAACTTTAAGGTCTAAGTTGGTTTTAATAAAATCTCTTAAGACTAACTAAAACAATTGTATAAAATCTATAATCAGAATATAACTATAGTAACTACAGACTATGTTTATGGACATAACACTCATTTTTCCGAGATCATACCGTAGCTTCCATATTCTTTTCTATCACTCGTTCTCAACCTGAAAACATATTATTTAAATTAAATTAAGTAAGTACCTACCACTAATACTAATTTATAGTGCATTTAGCGTCGATATGTTGCACTGGTTTTTATATATTTTTATTTCTAGGCAGAAAACCGATAATTTGATCATATGATCAAATTGAAACTAATATTAGTTTCGACCTCGGTAAGTAGGTAAGGCTTCGTTAGCTGGGTCGGTAACTAGCAGTCCGCGTATAGGACGATCGCTTAGTATCATCGCAGGTTCGAATCCTGTCTAGGTCGTAACTTGTATTAAGATTTTTATTCTTTTCTGATGTTGCACTGGATTTTTTGTACTAAACTACGGTTGTGCTAATGAAACCGGGATAAAATATAGCCATCTATACCATCCCGTCAGTTCTTGGAAAAAACTTTGAAATCGGCTAAATTGTTTCGGAGATTACCTCCGTCAAAGAAACAAATAAACAAACCAACTTTTCCCTTTAGATTATTAGTATAGATGATCTACTACGGTAAACTTGGTGGTGGTAACCCCAGGCTCAATAAATACATTTTCAAGAATACTGCCATCTTTCGTTTACTACTAGGACCACTTTGCAAAGCACGCCAATACATGAAATGCTTGTAAAACGCCATCTATGCACTATTAATAAAACTACAAACTCACCAGCTCGCCGCTAGATGGCACTAGTGCGTCCGCCGCGCCTCGCGCTCGACTTTGTCCTGCCTCTTGAGGTCATTGATCGATGTGACGCTGCCGAATAGAACTTTCGCCGTCACTTGCTGCAACAGACGTTGATGGGTCGTTAGTTGATGAATAGTCGGTAGATTGGCAATAGCTTGCGCATCAATGCCATCAATGCCTAGTAGACTGTGTTTTTCATCATAACTTTGTAGGTATAGAAGCGCTGCCATTTTAAAATTCTATTTTACTGAATTTGAAGTAAGTATGAAACCTAAACTTAACGTTTTTTTTGAAGATAGGTACCGCGTGTTATGTAAATTGAGTTGGTTTATAATTCATAGATATTAAAAATACAAAAAAAAAGAATTTCATTAGATATTCAATCATCGTTTAAAACCAAACAATAAACTTCAAAATTTATTTCTAGAGTTCGTGATTATATTAACATTAAAATCAATTGATTTTGCTTCATTTAGCTGCAGCAATATTCTATGTAACATAGATATCTACAGACCAAAATGTAAGATCAAAAAGACGTAGGTAGGTATACTTTCAATAAATGAAGTATAGGTACCTAACTATCATTTTTCAATTTCGAGTTTTATACAAAGTCAGCGTAATTAAATAAGGCACGTTTTTTTTTACTAATCAATCATCATCACCATCATCACGTGCAGCCCGTCATCCCACTGCTGGGCATAGGCCTCTCTTCGCTTGTGCCACCTTGTGCTAACTTTCCGTATCTAGCCAGTCTGACACCCCTCACCCATGTTACCTATTAATTTATTATTAATCAGTACCTATTTGTATTTGTCAATTGCGGCTTTTTTCATAACAGAATACTGCATATTTCATTGCCATTTTAGCTATTGAAATGGTTTCTTTGATAAGCAGGTCGTACCCACGTCAAACACGCAATTCAGACTGGTTGTAAATGCGTCTATTTTCATCAGCAATAATTAATCAAAAACACCAGCGCCAGTGTTGAATTTATTATGCGTCAGTATTTTCTTACTGGGCGTTATATAGCTATTTAAATTCATCACTTTTACAATCGTTATTGTCAACAGAAAATATTTATTTTTGCATGGTAATTTTATAATTTTTGAGTGTCTACACAAACCTGGAGTTAAAGTTTTTGGTACACTATTATATGTCAAATAATTATGATATAAAACAGATTTACTTTGTTTGTCCACTCCCATATTCACTTGGTCGAATATCATTATAAAAATAGAATTTTTGACTTAAAATGCCAATCTATAAAAAATGATTTACGGGTAACCGGGTTTGATTTTTTGTTCTGAGTGTTTTGTTTTCCATTAGAATTTTTGGTAGTAGTAATATTCACCCTATAGTAAGTTTTTTCATGCATATTTCAATAACCAAGGTTTTTCGAGATTTATGAAAAAAAGGACTCTCATTTGGGTACGAGGATCCCTTTTCTATAAATCTTTTATTTTGCGTCTTCACTTAATATTTTGAGAGGAAATTCTGATGTCATAGGTTTGTCCTTTCATAGTTTTGCTGTTATTTTGGTAGAATCGAGAAGTGAAAATAAATCGATGATTTTAGCTGTGGAATATCCAAAGATATTTATTTATTTATTTAATTTATTTATAGGTACTCGTAATTAATATTAAAAATAGGTAGGTAATGTTTTTTTGTTTGAAGGGGGCAGGTAATCTCCGAAACTACTCACCATATTTAAAAATAATCAAATATAGAATGGACTTTCAATGAAAATAGGCTATTTTTTAACCCGGTAAAATCCCGGTCTTCATTACTACATCCGTTCAAAAATTCTAAAGTTCTAGCTGTATAAAATGAACCTGGTTTTAAATTACATTTTCTTAATTTTAATAAGTGTTCATCATTTTTTGGCGCAAGAACCCATCGTAATTACATTAAAAAGTAAACACGAAGATTGCAAAACCCACAATAATCCGAAGTTGGGTAACTGTCCGTTATATTGGTTGTTCTGTCGAAATTAACGAGATGCCCCAATTAGGACCATTATCGTTTTTGGAGAAAGGCTCTTAAGGTGCAAAATGTAGAGCATTACAACCATTTATTTTTATAAACGTAAATTGGCCCGCGACAATGATGGGGATACAATTTCAGAACTGTTTTCTTTATAGAAATTGGCTTCTAATAGTTACAGTGAAATACAGAACCTCCTCCTTTTTGAAGTTGGTTAAATGATAAGATTTCAATAAAAAAAGTCTTTTTTGTTATTATTTGTTGATATGGCCGGTTAAGATGAGAGGATTGTTTAGGCGCTGGGCACATATTACATCTTAACAATGTCCCAGGCACTACAGTGTCCCGTTAAGTGTAGGCAAAGATTGTCTCCTGACGCTGTATAAATCATTTTGTAAAAGATGCAAAGGCCTATGAGTTTGATCTTCTAATTACAAAACAGCCGTCTTATTCTCCAAATAACCATGTCTTAACGCGGCACGTCACGGCGTGGTTATTATGAAAAATTCTATGGATTTCAGAAAACAAAAGCTAGATAACGTGCAATCTCTTAACGCGTCATGTTTTGAATGTCGTCAAGAATCGAGCAGCTGAACAGATAATCAAAACCTGCACCTGTTCATCTTACGCAACATTTTGCATATTCAAATTCAATCCGCCCCTTAACAGTTATTTTATATTATATATGTATGTTTATGGTGCCGATCGGTGCTCTACATTTTATAATTATAATCTCCGCACTGACGGAATGGAGGCAGAACTCACCGGACGACTTAAGTAAGGTCGCTTTTTGACAGGGATGGACTGAGACAATGAAATCATTTTTATAAATAAATAAATAAATATCCTTGGACATTTCACACAGCGTCATCTAGCCCCAAGCTAAGCAACTTAATGCTTGTGTTATGGTAACCAGATGACTGATATAATACTTAGATACATTTTTTTTTGTAAATACATACATATTATAGATAGAAAACACCCAGACACGGAACAAATATCTGCAGAAAAACATTTGTATTTTTATATTTTATAAATTTCGGACTTATTTGTTACCTGGTCTTTGGGACCTTTGTAACTTCACCGGACTTTGGTGAGAGTAAAAGGCTCTACACCGGAAAAAATAATTTTAGCGGCAAGCATGCTCAAGGGCACCACTTAGGTACGGACCTCGGCTTGGGGTGTTGCCATGGAAGACTGATCGAATTACGGCCTGCTTTGAGGGGGCTTTAAAAACTGTCATTTTAAAACATTCGCTGTCATCTACTGTCATTTTGCACATTAACTGCAGTTTTTGCCAGTTTCAGTAATTTTTGACGTTGTGTCAATTCTGACATAAACAGTCATTTTAAATTCAAATTACCTACATAATATTTTCGCGAATTGAACCCGCTACCTTTTATATTCTAGAGCGCCTCCACTGAGCCAAAGGTCCCTATACTGGCTCAAAACTTTCATTTAAGAAATCAATGAAAGCTTCTATTCACGACCCTGTATCAGTGAATGCCTTATTAAAATTAGATTTCGAGGACTCTCCCTGTATGATTTTAAGGTCGAGATTCGTTTAGCAAGGAATCCTTTTTTGGTCTGATTCATTTCCTCGTATTTACGGAAATTAACTTCTATTTTAGGTTTTGTCATTGATTTTGTGTCTTTTATTGTACTTCTGTGTGCAAAACGAACAAAACTAAGATATTTACTTATATATAGATGGTTTAAAAAAAACTCATGCCTTTACATCTTTTCTAGATGATTTATACAGCGTCAGGAGACAATCTTTGCCTACACTCAACGGGACACTGCAGTGCCTGGAACATTGTTGAGATGAAATAAGCTTGCCTAGCACCTAAACCATCCTCTCAGCTTAGCCAGCCTCAGGAAAGACAATACCAAACGTTGGCCAATACGTGGGGCTGACTAGCCGCGGGTTTCCTCACGATGTTTTTTGTTATGCTCTTGTTAAAGCGCATATAACCATTTTGATGCGAAAAGTCTATTGATGCACGGCCGGATTCGATCCCTCGATCTTCGGATTATCAGTCGAAAAAAAAAGTCGAAGTATCAGTCCACTTATAGCTGGTCTCAACTTAGATATCTGTCTCCGGTTTTGCTTACTGTCGGTAGATATTTGACACAATTTGATATGGAAGGAATGACAAATATCTACCCACAGTAAGCTAAATCAAAGATAGATAGGTTACTACGTTAGCCAACAAGGTCTATAGGCACCAAGTACCTATATCGTCAACGTCAAGCCATATATATAATTTTGCAACATGTCCGTCTGTCTGCATCCAGTTTTAGCGGATAGCTCGCCGCTCCACTTATTCTGGTATTTGATTAGATGCGAGTACTTTCTTGGTATACAGGTTGTTTTGAAATATTGAATTTAGTTTCTCATTGGATTAGACTTTAAAATTTAATATTCAATAAGATTTGTCATTTTTTTGGTTTTTGTCAATTTTGGTTTAAAGAATGTTGGTTTTTAATGTTAAGTAGGTACTTAACATTAAAAAAAACATTAATTAAACCAAAAATTATCAAAAACTCTAATATTAATTCAAATACTATAAAGAAATGTTGGTTTGTTTGTTTGACGGAGGTAATCTCCGAAACTACTCAGCTGTTTTCAAAAATTCTTTCACCAATGTAAAGTATGGACTGTCGGGATGGTTATAGGCTATATTTTATCCCGGTAGTTTCATTAGTACTCCCATGCAAAGCCGGGACGTGCTGCTAGTCATTATTGAGAATGCTTCTGATATTACCTGGTAGTTTCCGTTGCTAGTAACCCCTGAAGGCGGATACCTCCCCCCGTACCCCTGAGTAGGACTCCCATGATACAGGGTGTTGTTATTAGCATCTCGTGTCGTGGCCGCCGTATACGTAGACTTGCAGTTTTGAGACATCCTGTATCTGGAACAGTAGAAAAACTAATAAGATTTTATAATTAGACCGACTGGTTTCGAAGTTATGTTTACGATGTTTGGATTATAATTTATGTGTCTCAATTGGTTTTGCTGTTTTGGAAATAACATGATATTAGAATGAGTTTTTGTTAATCGTTAATCAGATATTTCATTAATTATGAGATAAGTTTAATGACAGTAAGTTTGTATGAGCTAGAGACGAACTAAAGCTTGTGGGCCTCCTAAAGGCCGTTAAACACTATAGAAGCCGGGACCTAAGGTAGTATATAATAGGAGTAGTTACAAGATATAGGTAGAAATTTCTGTCATTTGGTTACCATCAAGCAAGCTTAGGACTAGCGCTGTATTAAATGTCCAAGGATATTTATTTATTTTTATACGTGTACGGACTATCGGGACGGTTATAGGCTATATTTTATGCCTTTAGTTTCATTAGAACACCCGTGCAAAGCCGGGACGTGCTGCTAGTATGTGTATTAAATGACACCGTATGTTCTATGTATACCCAGAAGGCATTTGACCCAGACTACATCATTCATCATATGGTGGTAACGGTGTCTGACCACTTCCGGGTTCACGGAACACATTTAGAACAACGGGGAATCCCCAATTATGATGTAAGTACTAGACGAATTCGGTACCTCAAACTGTAAATCTCAGTTTCGCTCGTGGCTCCGTGTATGCCCAGTTTTAATATTTTACTGATAAGTGAAACAAGAAAGAAAGAAAGAAAATATGTTTATTTCTGTAGGACCTCAAGTATCACTTAAAAAGGTACAGTCTTAAAGCTAGGTGACGAGACGAATAAGGGCAGCAAAATGATTAGATAAATGAAGTGGCAATTTGTTTTTTTTTAAAAGACTTCAAAGAAGACAGTGAACTCCTGTGCTCTCGAAGTTCCTTCAGTCCTAGTGCGAAGCTTGCTGGCGTTCTTGATAGACCGTTGAAGTTAAGCAACGTTCTGACGTTCTGATAGGTCACTTCTCGAATGGGTTACTGCAAGTGACATTAACATCTGAACGCTTCCGTGCTTTCGGAGGTCACGTAAAATTGTCGGTCCTGGCTTTTAAAGTAGTTATAGCCACGACTCGCGTCGGAAGCCTTTAGGCGGCCTAAAATCTCCGTCACCAAAGTTGGCCATTTACTCATACGAACGAACGAATGCATAACTCCGAAGATCCTCATGTGATCCCCAATTTTTATGGGACCTCCTCTGTGCAAAATGGCATCTCAAATCTTACCATATCAAAATATATAGCGTTAGAGAATGTTTTGATAAGATGATATTTGGCTATGTTTAATAAAATCTTAACATTAAATGTAATTACTAGGAAATATGCGGGCAAAGCCGGAGGCGGAGTCTAGTGGATAACGGCCATTCGATGACCCATTGCTCTGGATTCCAACCGGTTCACTCTCTTCTTTGTTTATCTACACCGCCTTTACTTCGAAATTGTATTCATTACTTACTAGTTGCGCCCCGCGCTGCAGTGAATATTTCCCGTTTCCGTGTGAATTCCGGGATCCAAAGTAGCCTATTTGTTAAGTTAGGATTTAAGCTACCTTGGTACTAAATTTCGTTAAAATCCGTCCAGCGGTTTGAGCGTGAAAGACGAACGAACACACATCTATCTATAGTCATAAACTTTGTTGATCTAGAGATGATAATGCAAGGACCTAAGGTATACAATGAACTGAATGATTGAATCCATTTATCATCGTATAATTAATGTATTAAATCGGTAGGTCCTTTTCACATCGAAAATTTGCATAAATATTTTAGAATCCGGCCAAGATTTCACAGATAACCGTCACTATAAGGGTATTTGCACACGTAGCACAACCATACAACGCAGCGAAAAGTGGTTACGTGTAAAAAATGCTGCAACAGCTAATTTCAGATGCGTTGTGGTAACCAAAAAATGTCTAATATGTCTTTGTACTGAACGTGCTACAACTCAGTTTACTACTAGCAGCACGCCCCGGCTTCGCACGGGTGTACTAATGAAGCTACCGGGATAAAATATAGCCTATAACCTCCCGGACACACCCGTGAAAGAATTGAAATCGGTTGAGTAGTTTCGGAGATTACCTCCGTCAAACGGAATTTAAAAACCTAACGCTTGTCACTTTAGTTCAGCAACTTGCCTCTAGGTGGCATGCAATAGCTTTACCGCGGCAGTCCCAGAGTGCCACACGTCTTTTTTTTCTTGTCTATGGTCCCGCGCTGTTGTATTGTGATTTAAACCACCGCTAAACTAGGGGTCGCCTAGGTTTAGCGTTAGACCGTTGTTAGGCCAGTAAAGATACACTTTTGAAATAACAATAATTCCCGGAAAGCTGAATTTTGGTAGAGAGCTTGGTATTACCATTACAAATAAAGTGTTAAAAGTCCCCATCGATCCCATGTGTGCGTCACGAGTTATTCGGGATCAAAGGTCCAAATTTAAGGTTTCTTAGTTTTTTTTCGAAAACGGTAAGTTTTATCAAAACAAGTTTCAGCCCAAAGTTGTAGATCTTAAAATTGTCTACAATAATGGTCCCGATAATATTTTTCCTAAGAGTTACCATTCGTGAGTTATCGCGGTGATAGCGAGCGAACCACGCGGCCTACTAGGATGGAGAAAGACCGCGATTTGCTTGCAGCGAGTGCACCACGCTTTTATTCCATACTGAATTAGGGGCTCGTACGGAATCTCGCACTGCACAAGGGGCTCTGAAACGTTTTCATAATACATTAAGACTCATTATCATGGATTTTCAAAATGAATAAAGATCGGATTTTCCAACTCTTTTATGGTTAACTGGATTCTAGCATAATTTTAGGAGAGAGAGAATTAGAGAGAGAAACCATAAAACCTAGAGAATCCATTGGAAAAGAGTTGGAAAATCCAATCTTTATTCATTTTGAAAATCCATGATATGAGTCTTAATGTATTATGAAAACGTTTCAGAGCCCCTTGTGCAGTGCGAGATTCCGTACGAGCCCCTAATTCAGTATGGAAAAAAAGCGTGGTGCACTCGCTGCAAGGAAATCGCGGTCTTTCTCCATCCTAGTAGGCCGCGTGGTGATCTCGCTTCCACCGCGATAACTCACGAATGGTAACTCTTAGGAAAAATATTATCGGGACCATTATTGTAGACAATTTTAAGATCTACAACTTTGGGCTGAAACTTGTTTTGATAAAACTTACCGTTTTCGAAAAAAAACTAAGAAACCTTAAATTTGGACCTTTGATCCCGAATAACTCGTGACGCACACATGGGATCGATGGGGACTTTTAACACTTTATTTGTAATGGTAATACCAAGCTCTCTACCAAAATTCAGCTTTCCGGGAATTATTGTTATTTGACCACTATTTTTCTGTTTAACTTGACCGGTGTATAAGCCATAACACAAACATTAAGTTGCTTTTGAGTAGATGACGACGCCGTGTAAAATGTCCTAGTTATTATTTAAGCTTTATGGTGAGTCGACATTATTTTAAGTTGAAAGCATTATAAATCAGGTTAAGCACTGGTTTGGGGCAACTTTGCTACAATTTCACATGTTTTTTTACAAAAAAATCGCTACCGGTTTTTTTCTTAACCGCCTTGAAAGGGTTCTGCGATACAAATCTGGAACAATTACATAAGTGCACACGATTTACACCTTTGTTGTCTTAAATATACAGGTTATATTGAACCCTGGTAAATTGGAGCAGTCGCGATGGAATTTACCACATACCTACTTGATTTTAATTTAATTAATACTTAATATTTACACTAGTGAAGTGACTTGGGTTCGGTTATTGTTTCCTACATATTATATCAGATTTTATAGACTAGCAGCACGTCGCGGCTTTGCACGTATGTACTAGTGAAAGTACCGAGATACAATAGCCTACAACCTACAACCATCCCGACAGTCCATTCCACACATCACTGAAATATTTTTTGAAATCGGATGAGTAGAAGACATCATGAACTTCACGTGGCATAATAAATATATTTTTCTTTCTTTTTTCTTTCTTTCTACATCGGTAAGATCATCTATACTTCATTTCTTGAATCGAGCTAATAGGAACAAAAATAAGCGCACGTGATTGGTAGTCTAAAATAATTGTATTTCTCGTAATTGGCTAGATTGTCAAATCAATTGTCAATTGTCGAATCTAGCCAATCCAATGAATTTCGACGACCAATCACGTGAGATTATTTTTCTTCCTATTAGTTCGCTTCAAGAAATGAAGTATAGTAAAGAGCCTGAGAGTTGATGTACAAAACGCAGGCCTTTACAAGATGTAAAGGCCTGAGTTTTGTAAATCAAATTAATGTTGTAATTTTAATATGACTTTTAAAATTCCTTTTCACGATTACCTTCCGCAAAGTACAATAGACGCTAAGAGCTCTTAAATAGATGTTCCTCCAAAGAGATTATACAATTTCTTTTGTTGACAGTACGGTCTTAGGCGTTGGTAAATTTTTGGTCTTTTAAAAGACAAAGCCTTTTTTTGGAAATTTTGTTCTGACATGCCTTACTTTATTTGTCTGGCTTCTCACTGAAGCCTATATTGATTGTTATGGGATCGCTTTAAAAAAAGTTAGGTCCAGAACACCAGGTTCTTGCCTGATTCTTTCCCTGGTGTAGGGAGTTGTGTTGGAACAGGCAATTAGAGTCACCTAGCTTATTACACTGTACAGTTTTAAGTGATCCTTGAGGTCCTACAGAAATAAACTCACTTTTCTGTCTTTCTTTTCTATACCGTGTCACGTGAATAGGTTGTCGATTGTATCTTTAGGTACAGTAGACATTTACACCAAAATTAAGTTCGTATGCAAGTTACCAAATCTGTTTGAGGAGTATTAAACAGGCTAAAGCCCTCCGTCACGGCTTAACGACATCCCTCCATCATGGCTTAAAGGCCTGGACCGACTACTCAATTTTAAAACTCAGTGAATGAGTTTTAAAATTGAGTTGTCGGTCCACTTATGAATGTACATCCCACGTTCATTCAAAAAACGCTGGAGTGTCCAAGAAAGCGGTTCAAACCGCTTTTTACGTTCCAAATCTGGATCAGTCATTATCTCTGTACAAAGCGATAAAAAAGTTATCGCCGACGAGGTAATTAAAAAAAAACTCGTACATCCGAATCTGGTTGATACAGTTAGTAACAGTACCTATAGAATAACGTCAGTGACGCAGGGGCAAAGGCCCGCCTGAGACGCGGAGGTTGCGGGTTCGATCCCCGCTACGGGACAAATGTTTGTATCTATGTTCTGCAGATATTTGTTCCGTGTCTGGGTGTTTTCTATTATATATAAGAAGCATGTATTTACAAAAAAAATGTATATCAGTATTTTATCAGCCATCATAGCACAAGCATGAAGTTGCTTCGCTTGGAATTAGGTGACGCTGTGTGGTATGTGCAAGGATATTTATTTATTTCATTTTATTTATAGGTACATATTTTCTGTTGCATATAATTGAAGCGATATTGGACGTCTATTTAATTAAATATTATTTATTAAATAATATTAATATTATTTAATAAATAAATAATAGCTTAGACTATACCGGTCTTATTAAAAAAACCTGTTTATTTCAAAACCATGGTCTAAATTTCGATAGAATCCAATTCAATTACGACAGATCCAATTTTTTTCTTGTCTTATCATCCCGCGTAGTTGTATTGCATGGTTAAAATGATGATTATTAGAGCTACTTAATTAGGGCGACATAAATTTTCTTATAACATGGCAACACAGCCTTAAATTGGCCGTAACTCACTCAGTCGGTGTTTTTCATTAATTTTCAAGTGTTATGACGTCACAAGAAAACCATTAATATTATTTAGGTTTCCGTAGAAAAAATGCAATTTCATGTTCTAGAGAAGTTTCAGTACACAGAAATCGATGGAATAGGCTTAATCCAGCAACAGTAGTTCAACTGATCCAAACCACTGCCATACGAAAGTGCATAAGACACTTGCAGCATTGCCGCGTTGAATGGCAATGGTGATCCTTTGAGCCAAATTGATACGAAATTGTCCTAGATTGTCCTAGATACCTAGTTATTCACTAGCAGACTAGCGGATCTAGATTGTTGGTCCGTTGTATATTTATTTATGGAAACCACATTTTCCTTTTATCAAGGCTTTCCCGGTATTTTATTTTTAATTGAATGACGCATTCGGCTCGCTTTCATTAGTTTTGAAAAATTGAATTTTTCATTCCATTTTCGAAACTATTGGATTTTATAATTCCATTAGCTCCAATCATTGTACCAATAAGTTTAATTGAGAATGGTTGGTTTTTACAGATTTTTATGAGTTATTCACAACCGTGGTAGCCAAAACGCACGGTTTTGTGAATTTAGTTCAGTTTCAATTAATTTTAGTAGGTATTTAAATTTAAGAGACATCAAATACAAATATTAAAATACATTAAATAGATTATATTAATATTAATAAAATACTACAAAGATATACATAAATAGATTATTGAGCACGAAAAAGAACTTTTCTACTACGGTAAATTGTTCACATAAAAATATTGTCTATTTACATATTAACCATAATATTTTACATGATTAATTTCCCGTTGTCCCTAATTTGTTAATATAATAATGTTTATAACAATTCACAATAGTTTTAAAAGTGAAATTGTAAGAGTTTTTCTAGGATAAAGTTTCAGACAGCTTTTATATATTTCAGCCTTATTATTGGCTCTCTGTGGTCAATCGATAAGTGCCAATCGATACGCACCTAAAGATTTCGTTTACGATAAAGCGATCCTATTTTATAACGTGGAGTGGGAATGAGAGCGATAAGCGACTTTACCGATACTTTTTAAACCATCGCGACTTGAAAACGCTATCTATAAATTCTACTCGTGACTACGGTGACTGTGACGTCGAAACGTCGAGGTTAATAAAATGATTTCAATACGCGATTAAATCCCGATAATATTTATAAATATAATAAGTATGTATTTACAAAAAAAAAATGTATCTAAGTATTATATCAGTCATCTGGTTACCATAACACAAGCATTAAGTTGCTTAGCTTGGGACTAGATGACGCTGTGTGGAATGTCCAAGGATATTTATTTATTTATTTATTAAATAGGCTCATCGATGCTTTTATTATTTTCTAACAAGTTTACGTCTACGTCTTTACTCGCCTGGTAAGAACCCTTGCAATTTTGACAATTATCCAAAGAGGTAAATAGGCACAAGCCTCTTTGAATTTCACTTCAATAACACTGGCCGCTATTGCACAAAAAACTGCAGACGCCATTTTTAAAAACAAATTAAGGAATTGTAAAGATGAGTCTAGATAGTACGGAAAATATCGAATGCTTTTATCATAGAACACATTGTAAGCTGAATTAAAAAAAAAATTGATAGTTATTATTATTATGATTGAATTAGGTATTAGTAGGTAGGTTTTATCCACATTTTTCTTCATATTGAATCGGAAATATTATTCAAATTAACTATAACAAAAACAATACAAAACTCCAAAATGTTTTTCGTCCTTGTAACCTCAGCTTTAGAATACTTTGTTTTGTTTTTTTTGTAAAATTATTTTCATCCTGTGCTATGAACTGTCAAATTAGAATAAAAACGTTTTGATATAAAGACTAAGATAGGTAAGTACTTACGAATTTGAACATTTGAAAAAGGGGTTTTCGATATGCATTTTTAAAAATAAAAATCTTAAAAAGTAAAAGTTACACGACGTCAGGATTCAAACCTGCGAACAAGCGATCTCTAAACACTCGGCCATGGAGTGTTACCAAGCGTCACTACAAGAGCTTCAGAATGTGAATAGGCATGATGACAGTAATTAAAAATCGCTAAAATACTATATTTACTGAATAAAACTTGAAGCTATAATATAAAGACTTTTCTCGCTCTCACTGTGACGTCACAACCCTATCACGTACAAAACTAATAGATAAGGCTTAGGGCTATAATGACACAGCCCTGATAGCTTATTTAGTAGAACATCTTCGAAATTGTAAAATGCTGACACGAAATAACTGAAATGCTAGTTAAAGTAAGTGGTGCTTGTCTATGACATAAGTTGACATTCTTCCATAACATTCTTATTGGTTAACACGGCCTTAAATTTAATTGGCATTACGCAAATTCGGGCTTAAGAGTCCAAAAATCAGATTTATGTTTCTTTTGTTGATAAATACTTACTTAAAATAAATAAATAATTTTATTATATTACGAAAAAAACACAAAACGTTACAAATATTTGCATACAAACATTTATGGTGAAGGAAAACATTGTTACAGTGAAAATAGGGTCTTTTTTAGGTTTCAAAATTTAGCTAATTATCTACACTAATATTATAAAGAGGAAAACTTTGTTTGTTTGTTTGTTTGTTTGTTTGGTTGTAATGAATAGGCTCAAAAACTACTGGACCGATTTTAAAAATTCTTTCACTATTCGAAAGCTACATTATCCACGAGTAACATAGGCTACTTTTTATCCCAATATTCCCGCGGGAACGGGACTTACGCGGGTGAAACCGCGGGGAGCAGCTAGTAGTAAATAAAGAAATGAAACGCCCAATGGCTATGCAATTTATTCAAAAACTTTTTTTTAAATGGTTAAAGTACTTTAATATAATCCGATATCAATGTTAAAGTCTGTGAGGTTGTTTGTACGTTGTGAGCAAGCCTAATTTAATGTTCATAATAAATTAAAACACTGGACATGTTCATTTTATTTCAGGATTTTTAAATTATAATTGTTAGATAGTTTAGTTATTTTATAATTATTTTTTTTTCACAAAATCCACAGATCTAAGAGTATAAATAATGGTTCTTAATAGATACTACGGTCTTCACTATTTAACTACATATCGTGTAAGTAAGTATTCGGCCATTAAAATGTTAATATGTAATACAAATTAATTGAGGGTTTTTTTGGTTTTAAGGAGCTTAATCGGAAAAGCTTTACGGATATTACGAATGTAGTCACGGGAGGAAGCCATTCTTAATAATTCAGTAAGTTTTTCAGTTATAATGGAAATCTTTGGAAATAA
Organism: Xanthorhoe spadicearia; assembly: GCA_947086425.1. Taxonomy (NCBI): domain Eukaryota; kingdom Metazoa; phylum Arthropoda; class Insecta; order Lepidoptera; family Geometridae; genus Xanthorhoe; species Xanthorhoe spadicearia. The sequence continues at coordinate 897,925 of OX352206.1, forward strand.
TGATTGGGTAAGTTGGAAATACTTTTCCGCATTCCCTATTTATGAGGAGAGTGATTAGTGGGGCAACTTTGAGACAGATGTTTCCAAGTTACGAGTATATTATACTAGCCGCCCCCGCGGCGTTACCCGTGCAAAGTTCTTGTTACCGTCGGAAAACTGGGATCAAAAGTAGGCTATGTGATAATCCAGATTATAAGCTATCCTGGGTACCAAATGTCATTCAAATACATTCTACAGTTTTCGCGTAAAAGAGTTACAAACATCCACATAATTAATATGTGGATGTTTATAACTCTTTCACGGGAAAGCTAGAAGAACGTTACTCTTTCTTGTTCTTCTTTCATTATGATATTATCATAATGAAATGATAGGGATACCTAGGTAATGAAAATGTTTGTCAAGAGTGTGTGTTTTTCCTTTTTATTACAAGTAACTATGTACTATAAAAAATATAAATCTACCAGTAAAAGTAGTACCTACCTATCTAGAACCATTTTTTTATTTAAAAGTACCTATACGTATTGCCTACTAATTTTCTTAGCTTTGGACAAGATGACTCGGTGAAAAAAGTCTGAACGTCACGAGAATCGAAATTACACTTTTGCCCACCACTAAATAACTAAAATGACGTAGTTTTCAATTAATTTAGCAAAAAACGGCATTAATAATTGTATCATTTCATGAGTAATCAATGAATGTGGTTTTAACCTTCGTGACAAAGAAAGTGTGGATTAGTCATGGATACCTTGAAATTTGGCTGCGGTTAAAAGCAATTTATTAAGAATTGCCTTACATTAAATAATATAGACGCGGATGTTTGTAGCCTGTACATTTGTATTTACGACCTCTGTGACGCAGTGGGTGAAGGCCCGCCTGAGACGCGGAGGTTGCGGGTTCTTGTCTGGGATATCTTCAATTAAATAAATAAAAAACCAATTTTGTAAAAGCTTATGCTGAGATAGGCTTTTGCATCTTTACTAGATGATTTATACAGCGTCGGGAGGCAATCTTTGCCTACACTTAACGGGACACTGTAGTGCTTGGGACATTGTTGAGATAGAATAGGCTTGACTAGCACCTAAACCTGTCAGCTTAGCCAGCCATATCTACAGGAAAGACAATGGCCAATACGTGTGGGGCTGACTAGCCGCGGGTTATCTCACGATGTTTTCCTGAGGTAGGTACTGCTCTAATTAAAAGAGCATGTTTACCGCGCCTTGGTATCTGATGATATTTCATTGTTCACTCAAAGTTAGCAGCTAAATTGCACATTCACAGAAATAAGATCAATTCATAAGTAATTAAACGACACAATCTTTATGCACGCGAAATAAAACATTACCCTATTTGTCGGGTAAAAAGTGTCATCGGGTATCACGCAAGTGTATTTTAAATGATGATAATTAGACAATTTCATCGGTTTAAGTCCTCGTGCCACGATTAAGTATAGAATAATGGTTTTAATCGTTAAATTGATAATTCGATTCAGAATGTTCATGTAAAAAGGGTTTATTCGTTTTGCACGAGCTTGTTTTTTTTCTGGTTTTTTTTATGTTATATAATAACAGGGGATAATACTTAGATCTTTAAATAAATACCTATAAGTACCTTTATATGTACCTAAACGATTGTTTTTTAACTCCTTCGAGTAAGATCTAGATTAACATCCAGTCTCAATAACCTAATTATGCCTATATCTTTATGCTCTTGCTGTGTGTAGATTTTTGACATTACTTCCATACAAAATTTGTCAAAAATCTACCTTTTATTTTTTGCCCCTACCTGTCTAGTAGAACATAATTATAACCTGCTTTTTTTAAAGTCGGTTAAAATAACATGTAGCACGCTTCGAAAGTAGGTTCTCACAACTTTCTTAGATCAAACACCTAGACTTTCCCTAGGTCCCACACTAGCGTCTATAGATAATCTAGACTCGTAAACATTCCACAGTATTGACTGGCTCAGTTAATAGACATAGAAAAATGTACAGTCTTATAAGCTAGGTGATTCTATTGCCTGCTCCAAAGCAAATCCTTACACCAGGGAAAAAAAATAAATGGGCCTAGCTTTTTTAAAAGCGACAAGCATTGTACATTGTGCTCATAATTATCTCTATGCCCTTTACGCCTTCAAAACCAGCGTGACTAGTAAATTGTCAATGTTTTCAGAAATGTCAAATACTTTACACAGGTCCGAATATATCTGAACACTCAAGGCTGGCTACTTCTTGAAAATAATGTGTGAAGGCACTTTCGAATACTTGTGCACAATGCCATATAAAAATAGTATTTGTTAAGTTATGTAGATAGATAGACAGATTAACACTTTATTGCACACCACATTTACATTAAAACAAATTACAGACACACAGAACATTTGATGTGAAGTACAATGGGCGGTCTTATCGCTATGAGCGATTTCTTCCAGACAACCTTAGGATGAACTGGATTATGTACCTAGATAATAAGTATCTTTATCTATCACCTAGGTTCAAAAAAACTGTAATAGTTTACGCTCTAGGTTACGCCATAACCTGTGTAGGTATGTAGACTATTTATGTACGTACCTACTCATGGTTTCTACGCGCGATGATTTTGGTTCTTGCATTTTCAAGGTGCATTTCTGTTGATACCTAACTGCGAAGATTCTAGATCATTAAAATTTTTACAGCCTAGGTATACCTACTTTCAAACAAAAAAAGAATTTTCAAAATCGGTTTGGTATTGACGGAGTATTTGGATATGTACTTACATAGATTACATTTTACAAACAATTGTACCAATTGTACATTTTAGTTTTACTTTGTGTGCAATAAAGAATTTATAAATAAATAAATAGATAGGTACTTACAAGTTCAACAAACTACCACCCTTAAAAAAAAAGAAAATAGGTTTTTGAAAGAAAATACATGAAAGTTAAGTAAAGATGATCTCAAAGACTGTTGCAGAACTTAGATAGGCAAGTGATTGGCTAACTTGTCGCAAGTTCGATTTGTAAATCTGACAGAGAACGAAGTTTCTTGTCAATCAGGGGTCAATTCAGGTTCAGTTTACATTGGTGTATACTGAATGGGGTCTGGGGTCATTGTAATTATAGATATCGTTCATCATCATCATCATCATCATCAGCCTTTCTCATCCCACTGCTGGGTATAGGCCTATCTGGGTATAGGCCTCTCTATATATATCGTTAGATACCTGTTATTTTATTAGGTTATTGTTGACTATTATTGACATTTTTAGATTATTATTGTCATTTTTTTGCAATGATATTGGTTTAGTTGTTACTCAAGTTAAATAGATGATGTGAATGTATGTTAACTTGCCTATGTTATGTAATGTAACTTTATGGTGAATAAATTGAAATTGAAATTGAAATTGAATTCGTTACAGTTCACCAACTGAACCTGAAAATTGTAATGAAACTTCGTTTTCAGTGAATCCAAATAGGGCCGGTAGCGGTACTACCTGAATAATAAGTAACTCCATGTAGTGCTAATATTTTTGATTGCAGGCAAGACCTAAACACTGCTAGGGGAGCCGCAAAATCAAACACAAAAAAATAGCCCGAAGAAAAACAGTAGTGAAATTAATGTTCTAGATGGACCATCTGTACATAGTATTATTTTATCTGTGTACCTACTAATATTATAAAGATTTGTTTGTTTGTTTGACGGAGGTAATTTCCGAAACTACTCAGCCAATTACAGATTTTTTTGTTACTTAAGGCCCGTTTCCATAACCTATCTTTCTATATTTTTGCTTACTGTCGGTAGATATTTGATAGGTTGGTACTTCCATACAAAAATGACAAATAAGTATCTAAGTAGGTGAGCATTATGGTGTAGTGTAATAATGCCACAGTAGGTAAGCATTTTAGAGATACTTACCAACTTATTTAGGTATAGATACCTAGTTTTAAACCACACATAAATAAGTATTTAAACAGAATACCAACGATACGGCTAAATATAGGCATATACGAATAAGTAATTCTTTAACAAATAAAAGGTAAGTACCTACTTACCTAATATTTTGTTTTACTTAATTTATATAAAAGTAACTAGCGACACAAGAGCTTTTAATTACTAATCTGAAGAATTGAGTCAATTAGATGACACTTACCTACTTAGTTAGGCGTGCTTACAATTCGTATGTTCCTTTCTTATGTTTAAGTAAATTAAAAACTACAAATAAAAGTTTTAATACCTACTTTTAGTTAAAAAAATAAAAGGTAGATAGAATATGTTTCATTTCAACTGCGTACAATAGATTCTATTGTACAAAAGCAAATTAATCCATTGTATTTATTTACTGGCCAATCATAAAAAAATTCTATACAACTCACCTTTTATCCAGCCCGGAAAAAAACAGCAAATCAACCTTCATGCATTCACAGAACGCAAAAAAACAAACAAAACACTGGCCGAAAAAATACGCAATCGGAAAATAGCGCGGGAAACTGACAGCTTGTCAAAATGACAAGGAAAATTCGGGCCGCGATTTGGCGCAGTTAGAAAAATAAATAAATTTCAAATTTGGAACGGCTAGTGTCGTACCGAGTGCATCTGTTGCGATGCCGTAGTAATGAATGGTCTGTAGGTAGTGAGGTGCTCGGTCGAACGGCTTTGTCGGTAAATGTGTGCCTTCAAATTGTAGAGGGACGTATGCGCTGAGATACTTTTAATCGGGATCGTGCAGACCGAGAGTGTAGACCAGTCGAGTAACGTTTATATGATAAACTTTTCTTCTGATTTATTATCTTTTAAATATTTTTTTAAATGATATGGCATCGTATTCAACTAGATACTTACATCGAAAGAAATCACACGAAATTTTGAATGGTTGGTAAATCACCTATCACCTGTTGGGTTTTAATTCATGAGCATTTCATATTTAATGGCACCTACCCGTTAATATGTATTTGGACATACACCTCTGACTACCACCTTATATATCTTAAAATAAGATCTAAAGTCACATAAAAAGATCTGTAAGAAATGTCTCTCCTTGGAATACAATCGTGCGTAATCATATATAATTTTCAGAAATATTGACGTTTCTTTCTCATAAGGATGCCTTTTTTTAAGCATTAAGAAAAAATCATAACTAAGATGAACTTTTAATTTTTTTTTATTAATCATTCATCTAATTAGTCGCAAGTATCAAGAATATGAGTCTCAGTAGTGTATAGCGGTTCATAGTAGATTTGCACCGCATCGACCTGGCATTTCGGCTGACAAAATGCTCGCGACGCTCAATTGTATGGAATAGGCTTCTGCGTTGCATTAACAATAGAACTAGTTACTTTAAAAAAGTTTTTTTTACCGCTGGCGTTAATTATACTAGTGAGGTCTGTCTAAGCCCTAGACAGACCTCACTAGTATAATTAATGCCCTAGACTCTAGGGCAATATTTAAATATGATTTTGGTTGCAATTTTTGTTTGAAAAGTGTTTATTTATTATTGAGACTGTTCTCAATAATGTTTCAAGAATATCTGCTTAGCCGTTTGTAGTAAATAAAAAAACGTAAGTAGGCACCTACTTACTTAAACAACTTCCATACATGTTAAATTCGAAGTCCATAATTATTACTAAATATAAAATGAGTCTTCAATAAATTGTTTAATCAATTTATACCTACAGCAAATCTGTTAGTCAAATCAAAATCACCAGTCGATATTTGCATTAGGTATTTCAAGATTTATTTATATCAGAAACACAGAAACAAAACAGAGTTTATAATTTTAAGATTTATAATTTATACATGCATAATTAATTTCATTTTACCGTTTATAGCTCAATATTGCTCTAATAAACTTGAAATACTATTAAAACATTTGAGTGTCATAACCTTGGCTTATCGGATAATACGCATCTATTGATTTTACTAAAAAATATGTAAAACTTATGAATAAAATGGAACAAATCATTTTATAGATATCATTAATCAGAATGTTGACCTTTTTAAATTAATTCGTTTTTATATAGAAACCAGATAGTTTAATAATTTATTGTGAGTTCAATCAAATGTGACGTTTTGTATAGTTTTCAGTACTTATTATGAATTATGTAATTATTAATTAATTGGTCGATGGGCTTGCAACCTGTCACGTATGGTAAAATTACTTCTGCAAAAAGTGGGCATGTCTCAAATAAAAAGCTAGGCCCACACCGGGCCTAGCTTTTTTAAATCAATCACATAACAATCCAAATAGTCAAGCTTTAGTTGCAGGCCAATCAAACGAATTAAGTACTGTCAAAGCAAAGCTTATAAAAGCCGTTTCCATACTGTCGAATAAAGCTCTGCGCTAGTCTATAGTCTATAGCACCATAGGTAAAGCCGCGTTGACACGATCAGAGCCAGCTCGGACCAAGATCGGACCGAGTGGACTCGTAGGAGTAGCTTCATAAGAGTGTACTAGGATAGCTGTTGAAATTATCATAGTTCACTCGGATCATTTTCGTCATTATTCCAATTATTTTTATCAGTCAACATCGAAAAACGACGGATTTAGTGCGAAGTGGCATCGGAATTGTCGCAGACTTGCTGATAGAGGAGCTAAGACGGGAAAGAGAAGGCATCTCGCAAAAGGAAAAGAATTTGGACTCGCTCGTGGATTCTACGCCGGTTGTTGTTATTAGCCGCCATTTTGTTTTCCAACTCGTATACGAGCTAGCTGGGATGAGTAGAACACGGTCCGAGTCTACTTAGATCGGAAGCCGTCGTCCGAGTGGGCTCGGATTAGAGGTTGCTACATTCCGAGTTGCGTCCGAGTAGATATCCGAGTTCACTCGGTCCGAGCTGGCTCTGATCGTGTCAACGCGGCTTAAGCTTCCCACGGCAGATCGCACCAGCTCTGATGCAATTGCAGTGTCTAATGTCAGAGGTGTAGGTTTTTTACACCGTTAGGCCCCGCGCGAGTGTGGTACAAGTTATAAGCGGAGGCGATTTATTCGAGACTAGCACGGGAGTACAAATAAAACTACCGGGATAAAAATTAAATATAGTCTACAACAATCCCGAAAGTCCATTCTACACATCGGTGAAAGAATTTTTGAAATCGGCAAACTAATCAACATTACCTCTTTATCATATTAGTTTATATTTAGGTGTCTTTTAAATTGAGCTAATGACCCGAACACGGTATCCCACGGGTCCTACATATAAACCTACCTCTTGAATCACTCTGTCTATTAAAAAAACCGCATCAAAATCCGTTGCGTATTTTTAAAAATTTTAGCATATAGGGACATCGCTTTCTCTGTCCTTCCTTATATATAAGGAACTCAGAGCAATTATCTTCCTTATAAGGAAGGACAGAGAAAGCGAATTTGTTTTATACTATGTAGTGTACTATGTAGTATAACGCGATGATATTTCTAATCCTATATTTGTCAATAGGCCGTATAGGCTGCGGCCTGGGGGCGGCAGATTTTAGCGAACGCTACGAATATAGAAGGAAAGGTATGATTCGGCTGCAATGAAGTAGCCTACACTCATAAACAATATATTTCCAGTAATTACTATAATATATTAACAAAAACCAACCGTAAACCAACGAGGTACCTATACCTACACAAGCTTTTCGTCCTCGCGCTTGTCGAAATCGTGACCATCGATCTAGAGTTTTTCGAGCCAGAGTTATTGAAACTACCTCATTCGCATCAGCGGTTTTCGAACCGGCGTTTTTCGAATCGACATTCACTATTGTTACTCATATGAAACGAAAAGAGATAGCAACAGATTAAAAATCAGCTTTGGCTAATATAGGTTTGATGGTCCAATAAGGGGGTAAGTATGCAGGGGGATTCGGAGGTGATATGACACAATATAAGGTAATTCTAATCTTATGACTTGCACCATACTCCCAGCGAAGCTTGGAAGAGATCGCATTGATAAGTCCTTTGTTTTCAGGACAAAGGTCGCGAGGATGGGCCGTGCGATTCCGACTCTTTAACGAAATCTATCAGACACGCTAAATGCTGATGTTCTTACTATCATCATCATCATCATCTTAGCCGTAGGACGTCCACTCCTAGACATAATCCTACCTCGTTGATCTCCACTTGTTTTGATTGGAAGTGGCCTTTACTTTACGAGGCTTAAGCTGCTGAGGAAAGGTTTTTGAATTCTTGTATGTCAGAGAAAAAGGGTGTCATTAAAATATTTTAATCGAAATTCTCGTTAGAATAAAAAAAACCATCGTCAACTCGTGGCACCTCTTCCACCGTCTCGTAATTTGCCAAGTCAAACTTATCAGCCAAGAATGTGTCGGGCGCGTATGTAGTAGCTTTCTCTGTAGAAAAAAATCCACCCATCATTTTCTCTGTAGTTGTTTTTTCCGTAGTCGACTTTTCTGTAGTTGGCTTTTTTGTAGTCGACTTTTTTGTAGTCGCTTTAACTATAGATGTTTCCGATGACTCTTCAGAGGACTTTGATTGGTCTGTTTCAGGTTCTGGTCTACAGAATCCTCCCCAGAAGAACCAGCCGTGAGGACAGATGAAGATCTGAGGGTGCAATGACCCTTTTTTCATCAGGCACACGTAGTAGTGGTTGAGTGAGGATCTTACTGCTCCGGAATCTCCGACCTTATTGCAGGAGGGTACAGGGGTGGTTTTGCATTGTCCGTGGGGGAGTTTCACCTAGAATACATTTTGGTCATGTTATTTTTGCAAGATTATACTCGTAGCTGTGTTGGCCAATTGGATTAGTACCTCCGCTTTTGATCCGAAAGTCTTGGGTTCGAATCCTACCGTGCCTGAATGGATTTTTCGTTTCGTAAACATGTTATGCGCATTAACACAAGCTCTAAACGGCGTAAGAAAACATCGTGAGGAAACCCGCTACTAAGCTACCTCACACACACCACACTTTTGACCATTGTCGGTCTACCTATATGGCCGGTTAAGCTGAGAAGTTCAGGTTAGCCTGTTCCAGTTTCGGATATTACCTCCGTCAAACAAACAAACTTTACCTCTTTAGGATCGCTCGTATGAGCCAACTCTGGTGACGAAAAACTCCATCATCAGGCCTCCTAGAAGCCTCCATCATGGCTTAACGACTTATTAGTGATAGCAAAGTGATGTAGTTTTACCGAGCACTGTGCAGTCTGTGGATTGTATCCATAGTTCCTGGGACAGAGCGCCACTCCGTGGCTTGCTGGTCTTCCATCCGGCATACCCTGGAGAGGAGAGCACAGGTGGAACCGCCTGCAGTCGTGGGCATCGGGGAAGATTCCCACCTAAAGAATATAAATAAATAAATATCCTTAGACATTTTACACAACGTCATCTAGTTCCAAGCTAAGCAACTTATGCTTGTGTTATGATGAGATGACATTACTCGTATAATAGGTACTTTTATTTTGTAAATACAAACATATATTATAGATGGAAAACACCAAGACCGGTAACAATATCTGCAGAACATACAAACATTTGTCCCGTGGCGGGGATCGAACCCGCAAGCTCCGCGTCTCAGGTGGGGCTTCGCCCACTGCGTCACTCAATTGTAGTAAGAAGCGAAATGAGCCTCGCTTATCGAATGGTAAATACAAGTTCAATTTCGCATTGCATTTGTGATAGGGCTAGCCCATCACCACCGTTTTTGAAAAACTAAACAACTTTTTGCATCTTGCTTTCTTCATAATCATTTGGAATTTAATTTGATTCAATTGCCTTATCGTCTTCAAACTATTTTTTTATCAAAAGTAGGCCAGCCAGGAAGGGCAGATATTAAAACAGCGGTTTTATTAGTTGGCAGGTTGCCTTGACCTTTGTTTTTGAGATTATCTCAACACGGATTGTGTTTGTGCATTGCTTTGTTAAGAACAGCTTGATTTTCACTGGTTATTTATATTTCACTTTAAAAGCGCTTCTTTCAAAATTAAACTAACTAAAGATAATGCCGTCCTTTTTATTTCGATCTTTATAAAAGGGAAGGCATCATCTTTAGTTATAATGTCTGACTATGTGATCCTTGAGGTCCTACAAAATGATTTAAAATATTCTTTTCTTTTAAAGGTCTGACTGACCTGTTCACACTTGTGCTTATACTCCTTGTTCAGTTCACATTCAGGGACGGGCGTACTGGAGCATCCGCCTCGGTGGGCATTGCATGTCTGTTTCTCAGCACACTCTTCTAAAGGCACCTGAAAGAAAAAACCATGCAAAATTAATTTTTTTACTAAAATTACTACAATACCTCCGTCAAACAAACAAACAAATTTTACCCATTCTAAGATGAGATAGATCAGATAAATTTAATGCAACATGGCTAGATGAGTACCTATAGGTCGCGCAACGTACAAAAGAACGCTGAGGGGAAAAGCTGCGCAGTAGGCGATTTGAGTTCTTTTTACGTGGCGCGTCTTATTATATCCTGCTATTACCTTAAGCCAGCCGACTGGAAGAGGAATGCAAGTGATGGCCAAGCTGCAGTTCTGGCATGCCATGCCAGACTGGCTGCAGACTCCTTCTACGTCCAGCTCACCGGCTCCCAGTGAGGCACCGAGTGGAACACCGGCCATGCGGTCGCCATGGATCACTCCGCTTAGGTCGAAGGATGTCGTGAGCTGGTGGCATCAACAAGAAACAAAAAATAACCAACCTCAATTTTGTAGGAGAAAAATTTTCAGCACTTCTGAGGTACATCTCTTTTCATAACTTCGAAGAAAATCAATTCTCAACAGAATCCTCAGACTTTTATATGGAAACCTTTGGAATATTTGCTTTCAAAAAAAATATACGTTAAATTAAAAACTTCTCCTTTGAAGTCGTTTAAAAACGATATTTTTGTTATAATATTTAAAGAATTTAGAAAAGGAGGTTTTACCTACCTATGTAGGTATTTTGTTTCACTGTAGGTACTTTTATTTTGAGGTTGAGGTAATGTCTTTTTACTTATATTTCGAGAGGGCCCTTGCACATGGGAACACTAATAGTGGGTACACACGTACGTTCTTGCTCGATAAACTTGCTCGATCTCGAGCAAGTACGAACGTGTGTACCATGCAAGTCTCAAGACAAATGCTCGAAGCCAACCAAAATGTTCGATTCGAACAAGATTCAAACGTCCATAATTCTTGCTCGATGTTCGATGAAAAAATGTTTGTACGTGTAGCCGCGACGTCGAGCATGTTAGTCGGAAATATCAATCACGACTCGTGATTGATATTTCTGTGAAGAGGGTGCGAGTGCGCTGTTAAGATGTCGGACTTTCGGTCATATTCTCGGGATTTTGTGGAACAATTTATAAATATGTATCAGTAATATGTTTTCCCCGACAGTAAATGTAGCAGGCGATGCCCACCAAACACATCAACGAATCGTCCATTGCTCGAAGAGTTTCAACGCGCACTAAACATGTTCTTCGAGCAAGCTTTTACGTGTAGACGCAGGGTCGAGAATGTTTGTAGATAGTCATGCTCGAATGAAACATGCTTATCGAGCAAGTACGTACGTGTGTACCCACCATAAGGTTCAATACTTAGTATTTTAAGTAATAAGGAAGATATTTATAAGCTACTAACTGCGCCGCGGTTTCACGCGCGCAAGTCTCGTTTCCGCGGGAATATCGGGATAAAAAGTAGCCTATTTTTTTTTTCAAAGAACTGAAAAACTTAACTCACCGAACTAGTGAATCCAAAAATGGATAACAATAAAAATTTGCACCACATGTTTGTTTTCAATTCCATTGCAGACTGTTTTGAAGTAGTTAGATATTCGGTAATTGCTCCTTGACCTATCTATCTTGCATGATAGTTTGAAGGGTTCCGTGGCCAAAAAATAATAAATAAACCTCTCCGGCGAAAATGCTAACTAATGCTCTTCTGAAAAATTGTCGCGAAAAATATGATGTTGGAGATCTTGTCATTGCAGTCAAAATATACCCTGTTGTGGTTTTAGCCACAAGTAGTCCGACATGCAGCAGGTCGGCTCATCTACCATGAGATTAAATTTTTAATTTCCGAATGAATTTAGTGTGGAAAAATAACTAGACGTAATTTTGTAACTAAAAAATTGTTGTACGGAATAACGGAACACAAGTGTTTTCAACACAAGCTTGAATTAAGATGGGTTATCTCTAGTTTTGCGTGTTTATTCTCTTTTAGAATGCTCCACAAAATAGTGAGATTACACTAATATAAGGATGTAAAGAAACATTTTAGTACTTTAGCTGTACAATACACCTATTTACCAACCAGGAGATCGATTCTTGAACACATTTAAAACATGACCCGGTAATAGATTGCACGTTATCTAGCTTTTGTTTTCTGAAATCTATAGAATTTTTCAAAATAAGAACGCCGAGACGTGCCGCGTTAAGACATGGTTATTTGGAGAATAAGGGGGCAGTACCACTTATGCCATGCCACCTAAGGATCAAAATCAAATCAAAATCAAAATACATTTAGTTGGAACAAAAAAAAAACATTGGTAATATATATAAGCCCCGCAAGTTGATATATACCACTGGTACTTACCTCATCTCGAACATATAATTCACTCTGTTTTTTTCGGGCTATTTTTTGGAGTTTGATTTTTGCGGCGCCGGCGCCGGCGGCGTCACGTAGTGGCGTTTTCACCATTACAAACAATCTAGGTAGCTCAACATAAATCTAGGATAAAAGCTAACCTACCTCATCCAAATCCGTCCAGCCGTTTGAGCGAGAAAGAGAAACAAAGATTGACCTAAGTACATTCATCTATAGTTACAAACTTTCGCATTAATTATTAGTAAATATTTAAGTAGGTATTAACTGGTAGGTAAACCTTCATAACCTAATAAACTTGTTGCTTCCAAAAACAGCTAACAATTGTATAAAGACGCCTTTTTCAGTTATCATAGCAATCTTACATGAGAAATTTGAAAGTTGCTATGAACAGTACAGGATTACTTTTTCTTACTAAAACTGCATCATAAAAATCAGTTAAACGTACCATCATTTAATAATGGGAGGGAAGTACGAGTAGGTATAAAAAATTAAAATAGATTTGCGTGCGTTATAAGTTTAATTAATACATTTTTAACGAATAGGTAATTATGGTACGGTTCTATGTACCCGGGAAAAAGTTCTTAAAATTTTCAACTTATTTATTAATAATGATTTTGTTAAACTGTTGTTCCTAAAATAAATAAACAATGACCAAACAGACCACTGTCATTGTCTTGAAAGTGTATTTTATTATTTTAATAATTGTTATTTGTAAGTGAGGTGATCACCTAGCGAAGGTAATCTTCATAGTATCAAACGTGTTAATTAATGTCCTCATCAGGGTCTTCCAAGCTGTCCGGTTGTTTCTCACATATAAATGGTAAGTGCCAAGAGCAAGGCGCGTCTGCAAGCATAGCCTTGGTTCTGTCAATGCAGCCGCAGAACTCCCCCAAGGGCTGCGTCTCATTTGCCGGCTGTCCAGGATGCCATTTATCAAACCCTGCTTCTGTCGGGGTCTCACCTGAACAAAGAAATTGTCGTTAATCGAGTATATTTTAGTAACTATGGTGAGTTGATCACCGATTTATGCAGATGATAATTTACGGGAAACGTTCTGAAAACTGTTGAGTTTTGTTATCATTTTTGGAGGTCGACTCGTTAAGTTATTTTGTACTTTTGAGAAACAAAGTGAACTATAGTTGTATTTTATTTTAGAGGCTATAAAAAAACCTTTCAAATGACCACGCTCAAACTGTTTCATCGCAGGTTCGAATCTTGCCGAAGTCGTAACTTTTATTAAGATGTTTCAGTAAATTTTTCTGATCTTTTACATAACTTGCAATTGGTTAACTTTCTAGGGTTAATACAACGAGAGTTGAAGCGTTCGGCTACAGGCTCTAGGTCAGAGAACAGCTAATCACAAAACAGTCCTTTGACACTTACCGTGAATTGTCATAAAATGGCCACCGTCTCCAGAATCGAATATCCCAATATGGGCGTTATCAGGATATTTTGCGAAGATGACATTGTTGGGATACTTGGCGTAGAGTTCTCTCAGAATCTGTGACTCCACGTCGCTGTTTATGACGACCAGCTGACTTCCTTCGGCCATGCAGGTCCTATGCGCCTGCTCCCACATCAAGCCACGCCGGTGGAACTTGTAGCAGCTTCCTGTTCTCTTGTCAAGGTTGTATTCTGTAAAATCATAGAATGTGATGAGCTTGGGTAGATACATCGGTAGTAGGTAGTCGGTCTCTTCACTAAACAGCGCCGTTCAACTATAATCTTGAATGATAATTATTCAGCCATAGTGTTGGTAATACATTTTGTACCAGACTAGTTTGGACCGTAAGACAGGGTGAACAGAACATGAACCATATTGATTGAACGGCTAAATAAACTAATTGGGACATATAAACGACTGCCAATTCTGTCCTTACCTGAATCGTGGGTTCCACATCCAGTTACAACAAGACTCTGAGTTCTCTTCTTATAACAGACAAATGGGTAGACGTCGCTGCACTTAACATCTTTCATGGTACCGTTGGTATAAATCTGCATTGCGAGGCAGCTCTCGGTGTTGTTCAGGTTGTCTGGCTCACCTGGAGCCCAGCTGATGTCCATTCTTGTTAACGGTACTCCTAAAATCCAAAAATCTATACAGCTTAGACCAAATTAACGACTTCTTAGGAGAATCAGTTCACTTGTTCCAGTGTCACATTTTTGTCAAATCTTTCAGAAGAAATAAATCTTACCTTGAATGGAAGCATACAATCCCTTGGAAAAAGTGGTGTGTACGCCAGTGAAAATCGTTCGTACTTTTTGATATTTTGATATCTCTAGCATCGCGACGTGCAGTGACGTCGTTGTAGGAGATGCAAGCTCTCCTCCTGAAATTATTTAGGAACAATTAAATGGAAATCCATATGTATATTTTTATGAGGTTGATAAAGTCGCAGAAAGACAAAACGATCGGGCTAGCGCAGGATCGTGGCAGATAGGACAAGCTAGAGCTGGCCTATTTCTAGTCCCATGTCTAGTTTATAAGTAAGTTACAAATAAACCTTTTGATTTGATTTGATTTGATTTGATCTCTCATTTTTCCTTGCACTATCACGGAGATGGAACGGGATTACAAAGTCATCGATTGAGAAATTCGTTATTTTAGTAGGTAGCTTTGTCTTTGTAAGCTACTGAAATCTTAATATTTAATGGACGAAGCGAGGCTTAGGGGATTATTGTTCCGAATATTTGGGATCAGAATACACAACACAAGGTTTCATCATCATCATCATTGTCAGCTTGGTAGAACCCACTGCTGGGCATAAGCCTCCTTCCCTGAACGCCAAACACTTCTGCTTTGGGCCTTTTGCATCCAGGTCTTACCCTGTACAGCAACTATGTCGTCCATCCATCTGGCAGGTGGTCTGCCAAGAGGTCTAGTAAATCCCCGGGGCCACCATTCAGTTAAGGCCTTACTCCACCTACCATCACCAAATCTTGCCAAGTGCCCTGCCCAACTCCATTTTAGGTTTATAATACGGTCTCCAACATCTACCACTTTGGTACGACGTCGGATTTCCGTATTACGAACTCGATCGAGTAAAGTGATACCAAGCATGGTACAAGATACACAAGGTTTAGAAGGCCGAATCTCTAGGAGAAAGAGATGGGATGTATTTTAAAATATTGACATGTAACTTATATGAGTTATAGATATTATATGAGTCCTTCGTTCGTTCGTCTGTATTAGAAGTGGCTTAACAACTTTAAAAGCCGGGACCGACAATTTAACGTGCCCCCGAAGCATGTAGAAGCAAGCAGGCTTAGATGATAATACCACTTGTATATCCAAGTTGTGATCGCTCCCAACGTTGCTTTACTTCGACGATCTATCAATGACATCGTAGGTAAGCTTCGCCACTAGCGCTTCATATGGGTGTATGGAAGTTACCTTCAGCATGACAAATAAGTCGCGCGTCGCTCCATGTCGCCGGAACCCGGTGCAGCTTCAGCCAACCCTCAGCAGGCTTGTTGTATGTGTAGTCGAATCTGAACTTGGCACCTGTGGAAATACAGTTTGATAATGTTCAAGTGCTAAAATCCATTGAAAAGTAAAATGGGGTTGGTTAGTGTAGTAGGTAGGTACTTTTATTCTATAGTTGTTATCAAATCTCGAGAAATAGTTACGTTTTCTATAAAAATAAAAATAAAAATAAATATCTTTGGACATTCCACACAGCGTCATCTAGTCCCAAGCTAAGCAATTAATGCTTGTGTTATGGTAACCGGATGACTGATATAATACTTAGATACTTATTTTTTTTTGTAAAAACATACATATTATAGATAGAAAACACCCAGACACGGATCAAATATCTGCAGAACATACAAACATTTGTCCCGTAGCGGGGATCGAACCCGCGACCTCCGCATCTCAGCCGGGCGTTCACCCAACTGCGCCACAGTGGTCGTCAATCTATCATTATTAACACAAAATTTTTAAAAATGTACGATATACTTTACCTTTTTTGTTTAAAAATTGAGAGTAATTTTAAAAAATAAAAGTCGACTTACCGTAGATATTCGAAAAAGTGAAGAAAAACAGCAAAAATATCAATTTGAAAATCATTTTGCTGTTAAACAACACCGCAGTTAAGTATTGAAACGGGACTGATATGCCAAAATTAGAACCTCCGCTTTTATAGTTGACAATGGTTGCTACAATGATGCTTAGGATGGTATCAGCGGTCGCCCACGGGTTTGCATTTCGTTGAATTACTAGAACTTTAGGCTAGCTTTAGATAGGAGATCCGCCCCCCAATTTTATAAATTGTATTAAAATTGTGTCGAATCGAAATTCACTGTACCTATTCCGCAAAAACAACTGTGAAATTTGATTCACCATCCCACTTGTTCAATACGGTCTTAAGATCAAATATTTTGTGCAGTACCTAGTTGTAATTATAAATAATATACTTTATTTACAGAAACTAAACTAATACATAACTGTACAAAATACAAATAGAACCAGTTGAGCCATCTAAGGACCGTTGCAAACGGTCTATAGGTAGCTCAACTGATCCAAACCACTGCCAGACGGAAGCGTGCCCAAGACACTGGCCGCATTGCCACGCTGAATAGCAATGCTGATTCGTTGAGCCAAATAAGAGCCAGCCCTCGGATCACGCGTCGCTTCGACCAGACGCCCTGAAAGAATTTTGAAAACGCGATGGGCCCCGGTACCCCACGGACCCAGGGTCTCCACCCCAAATGGCTCAAATATGTAAACCCTATCCAGATTCACATACTTGCGCCTTTTGAGATTTTCAGCCGAATTTTGTGCAGTTGTATAGCTGTTTAATTTATTCAATTAAGCTAGAACAGTAGGTTGTCTAACTGCCAATTTCAATAACTTTTCTATCTCCGACTTTGCTTACTGCGGATAGATATTTGACATTACTTCCATACAAAATGTATCAAATATCTACCGACAGTAGGCAAAATCGGAGATAGAAAGGTTATTGAAATTGGCAGTAAGTTAGACACTGTTAAAAGAATCCACCTAATTAGTAAAAGATTACCTACTAGAGTAGGTAGGCCTAAAGTTCTGCATGCAAACCCGTGGGCGACCGCTGATATCATTCGAGGCATCCCTGCAGCAGCCGTTATCAACTATAAAAGCGGGGATATAAAATTTTGCCATATCAGTTACGTTTCTCTTTTTAATTGTTGAGTTGTTTCAACAAAATGAGTTTTAAGTTTATATTTTTGTTATTTTTCTTCACATATTCGAGCTATGGTAAGTTAAATTTTATTTTTCTATATTTCTCTCCAATATCCTATTCTATTGATATTGTAACAGAGAAAGTTTGTAACTATGATTGGATGGACGGATGGATAGATGTGTCTTTGTTACTCATTCACGCTCAAACCACTGGATTCTAATGATTTTGTTACCAGGGTAACTTAATTTCCTGGATTAACTCAAACTTAGTTTTATTTTATTTTGATTTCGGTAGTTCTACCGGAGCTGGAAACGTTTACCTATGTTGTCGATCCACCTCGCCACCGGTCGCTCGACAGTTTGTTGACTTTATTATCCTCGGCCACCATTCAGTCATAGTCTTGGTCCACCTGTCATCACATCGCCTTGCAACGTGTTCCAACTCCACTTGAGTTCCATTACCCTATATCCGACATTTTTGACTTACGTCCGTTGTCAGATATCGACATTTGAAACTCGGACTATAAGTTTAATACCGAGCTCTCTGGTTGTTTCTGCCAGGACATTGTAAGTTGTATTTCCACAGGTGCTAAGTTCAGATTCGACTATACATACAACAAGCCCGCTGAGGGTTGGTTGAAGCTGCACCGGGTTCCGGCGACATGGAGCGACGCGCGTCTTATATGTCACGCTGAAGGTAACTTCCATACACCCATATCTTATTCCTTACTTTTGGCTTCGGCTATCCACAATTTATTTCCATGCTTATAAAATTGCATCCCATCTAATTCTAGGAGAGCGCTTCATCCAGCCATTGTGCTGGTGAGGCACATGCTGAGGGGTTGCCTTATTTTCCACTCGATTGTAAATGTTTCCAATCCTTATTATGTAAATTTGTGTTTTTGGAAAATAAAACTTTTTTCTATTTCTATTTCTATAATGCTCGTTATCGCGTGGAGTCTTACAGTTAAGCCGGACGTGGTTTAGCTATCAGTTCTGGTTTCCGTCCAGGCCTTGATTATCGCCTGGAAATGCACATATCCATGACCTTCAACATCTACTCATAAATAGATAAAAAGTACCAGTCTATGAGTTACTGAGCGTACCCAAAATTTTATTTTATACGTCTATGTAGATAAAAGCTAAGCAACTTAATTCCTGTACCTGTTCTCATAATAAGGTCTCTCTCATCCACAGATTCATGCACTGCTGGTCAAGCTCTAGCTATCTGCCTTGATTCTGCGCTAGCCCAATCCATTTTCTGTTTCCAACTTTATCAACGTCATTTGAACATATTTCCATTGCTTTCAGGAGGAGTGATTGCATCTCCTACAACGGCGTCCCTGCGCGTCGCTATGCTAGAGATATCAGAATATGAAGATGTTGAAACAATTTTCACTGGCGTACACACCACCTTTTCCAAGGGATCTTATGCTTCCATTGAAGGTTAATTTTTGCTAGCAATCTTTCTGAAATTTTGTATTGACACAACAATTTGTGATCATCTCTTCTGAAAAATCGCTGATTGGGCCTAAATTGTTTGCCTTTTGGTTTTTAGGAGTACCGCTAGCAAGAATGGACATCAACTGGGCTCCAGGGGAGCCAGATAACCTGAAAAACTCCGAGAGCTGCCTCGCAATGCAGATTTCTACTTCCAGCACCATGAAAGATGTTAGGTGCGACGAAGTCTACCCATTTGTCTGTTACAAGAAAAAAAATACTCTTGTTCTGACTGGATGTGGAACCCACGATATAGGTAAGCACACTTCTAGAACAGGTAAGTTTACACGCACATCAAAGTATTGACAGATTTAGACTGCCTTTCCACCAGAGGTTTGTTAGGCTACGTTGCTATGGATGCGCTGATATCCACCAACTGTGGGTGCTTTTCCACCCGAGATGTGCCATGTAACATGATATCAGACGCATCCATAGCAACGTTGCGATTGTTGCGAACCACCTCTCTGGTGGCAAGGCACCCTTACCATTCAACGTACCTAATACATACTTACATGAAGCTATAGGTTATTTTCATTTTTTCCCTATATTAACTCAATGACGTCTAAGTGATGCTATGTAGTAACTAATTTTACCGACGTTATCTAATCAAGCTGTTGCTGTTGTTGTTAACATTCTATAATTTTCCAGAATACAACCTCGATAAGAGAACAGGAAGCTGCTACAAGTTCCACCGGCGTGGCTTGACATGGGAGCAGGCGCATAGGACCTGCATGGCCGAAGGAAGTCAGCTGGTCGTTATAAACAGCGACCAGGAGTCAGTGGTTCTGAGGGAACTCTACGCCAAGTATCCCAACAATGTCATCTTCACTAAATTTCCTGACTATGCTTATATTGGGTTGTTCGATTCTGGAGACGGTGGACATTTTATGACAATTTACGGTGAGTGTCAAACGACTTTTGTAATTAGGTGTTGTTTATCGTAAGGAAGTTGTGTTTGTTTATCGTAAGGAAGTTGTGTTAAGCATTGCCAAATAATATAAATTTACTATTGTGTTTGATGATATTTTGTTTCTCTTTTAATATTTTGCTACATATTATGTTTCTTTGTATTTCATGATGTATTACCTACCTACTATTATGTTGGTTATATTTATGTTTAAAAACACATCTGTTATGTTTTGGGTGGGTAACACATTGATTTCGTTTATTTAGTTAAATTTAGTTTAGTTTCGTTATTACACACCTCTGTTCTCTTTTTATATGCGCTACATAATGGCGGAAACTTAATTGGTTTTTGTGTAACTTAATTTCATTAACTATAAGATCTACTGCACTGTTTGTTTCCCTAAAAAAACAAATAAAAAAAAAATGACTTACAAAATGATAAGATAGGCATTTCTGGTTATATACACCAGTATTTACGTGTGGTGCTTCTCCGCAAACCATGTCGGAACTTAGATAGGAGAGTATATAGAAAAAATTGTTTTTAAATTGTACTAAATTGTAGTGCATTTAAAAAAAATTGTACCTTCATGCTATAGTTTCTGAGTTATCAACACACGATTTGGTTCTGCCAGAACGGAATCCCAAAAAAAAAAAAATTCTCGTTTAAATTGACAAATTCCTTTCAGGTGAGACCCCGACAGAAGCAGGGTACGACAAATGGCATCCTGGACAGCCGGGAAATGAGACGCAGCCTTTGGGGGAGTTCTGTGGCATCACCGACAGAACCAGGACTTTGCTTCATGACGCGTCTTGCAACTTGCACATACCGTTTATATGTGAGAAAGAACCCCAGAGCTTGGAAGACCTTGAGGAAATAGACGGTGACGCAACCTGGCAAGGAAGATTTAGAAATAACCCGCGTTTTAAAATTGACCAAAGATAAAGCCTTGGTGTGCGTGCCATTGCAAAACTACCCTAGTGGTAGGTTTTACATACTTACGATATTCTAGCCATATATTATGTATTTGGATAAGCATGTTTTTAACTTAACCTTATTTGGCATCAGCACGTACCTTGTAATTCTTCATGCTGTTCTGTTATACGGACAGCACATAATATAATTTAAAGTAGGTAATTTTTACAATGACCTTTTGCAAGCCTAACTAAAATTAGGTCAAATTTTGTTAGGTTAGTATATACTTACCTAGCACTCAAAATTTTATGTATGTTATGTTTGTTTGTTTTTAACCTAATTAAATAATTTTGAGCAATATTTTGTTGTTTTTCATACACCTACGAAAAAAAGAAACGTAACTAACTTCCTACTAGGTAAGTTACTAGGTAGTTAATTAACGTCCAAACAAATAAATAAATAAATATCCTTTTACATTCCACACAGCGACATCTAGTCCCAAGTTAGGCAACTTGATGCTTGTGTTAATACACTAGGGGACAAATGGAGCAACATGTTGCGGAACATGTTCCTCAAAAACTACGTGGAACATGCGAAAGTGAATGTCGCGGAACATTGTGTTGACCACACTAGTCAGTGTTTATAGAAATGTCTAGAGCCGGGAGCAAGCAACATGCCCCGCATCACGTACAATATCGCGGGACATGCTGCCGGACAACATGCAACGTTGCAGCGTCACGTATATTGAGTGTTGCGCGGCGTGTCCTGTCTTTATGGTAACCATCCCCCGATTGCCTAACTTGTATCAAAATGTAGCGAATCAAAACTAACAGTATTCCGCGAAAACATTAGTCAGGTTTTACGCTAAACGCTCATAATTATTGCACAGTTGTTTTCGCTGATAACTGTTTTGATTCGCAATTTGATACAAGTCAGATAATCCCCGTACTGACTCATGTAATAGGTACTTTGGTAGATAATTATTTCTTATTTAGTTAATACATAGGTACTTACACTGTATTCTATCTATTATGTCTAAGTTACACATAATAGATTGAAGACACAGACAAATATTTGCAGAACATTCAAACATTTGTCTCAGGCGGGTCTTCGCCCACTGCACCGCAGAGGTCGTCAGCAATCGTAAATATTCGTTATGTACTTAGATAAATTCAAGTCACGTTACTTGATAATCTAAAGAGCCACGATTTTTAATGAAATTTTCGTAGATAGATAGATAAATAACTCTTTATTGTTACACCAAATACAGAACTTAAGTTAATAAACGTAGACTAATTTTAAAATTAGTTAACCTTACCATCATCTCATAATTAAGTACGAGTAGGTGATGAAAATAAAAATAAATTTGCATGCGATATAAGTTTAATAAAAAAATAAAATAAAACGATGTAAATTTAATTCGAACCAACTTTCTAAACAAATAGTAATGTTATAGTTGTATTAATTAGGTAAGTATATTTGGTTCTCAAAACAATTCACTTTGCAACAAATTTTTTAATATTTATAATAATAGGCATTAACATAATAATTAAAAAAAAACTAAGTTAAAGTTATCAGAAACTGTTAAAATAATAAATCAAGTTCGTAGTTATCAATATTTCCTATCAAGTAAACTATCTTTTCATCGGGTGTGTAATTTTCATAAATAGGCTCGATTTCTTTAATCAGCGTACGGTTGTCCGTAGGTCTATCGCCATAGCAACTTTGTTTTTACACCACAAAATGTATAAAACTTTTAGACAGATAACAACGTTGCTATGGCGAAAGTCCTACGGCCATCCGTAAGTTGGTTATAGGAACCGGGGGATAGTCAAACGAGTTAGTTAATGTCCTCATCAGGGTCTTCCAAGCTGTCCGGTTGTTTCTCACATATAAATGGTAAGTGCCAAGTGCAAGGCGCGTCTGCAAGCATAGTCTTGGTTCTTTCAATGCAGCCGCAGAACTCTCCCAAAGGCTGAGTGTCATTCCCGGGCTGTCCAGGATGCCATTTGTCGTACCCTGCTTCTGTCGGGGTCTCACCTGAACAAAGAAATTGTCGTTAATCGAGTATATTTTAGTAACTATGGTGAGTTGATCACCGATTTATGCAGATGATAATTTACGGGAAACGTTCTGAAGTCGTAACTTTTATTAACATTTTTCAGTATTTTTTTCTGATCTTTTACATATTTTGCAATTGGTTAACTTTCTAGTGTTAATACAACGAGAGTTGAAGCGTTCGGCTACAGGCTCCAGGTCAGAGAACAGCTAATCACAAAACAGTCCTTTGACACTTACCGTGAATTGTCATAAAATAGCCACCGTCTCCAGAATCGAACATCCCAATATGGGCGTTATCAGGATATTTAGCGAAGATGACATTGTTGGGATATTTGGCGTAGAGCTCTCTCAGAACCTGTGACTCCACGTCGCTGTTTATAACGACCAGCTGACTTCCTTCGGCCATGCAGGTCCTATGCGCCTGCTCCCATGTCAAGCCACGCCGGTGGAACTTGTAGCAGCTTCCTGTTCTCTTGTCGAGGTTGTATTCTGGAGAACCATAGAGTGTGATGAGCTAGGGCATATTTCAATAACCCTAATTACCAAATAGTATCAGTTAAAAATATTATTACCTGATTAATTTAATGAACTGAGTAAATATGATAAACCTTTTAATGATCTGCCTGTCAATTCTTAGGTAATAAAGCCACGTTGTCACTAGGGAACATGTCGTGACAACAAATCACCCCTCAACTTTTGCTGAAACATGAATGTTACATCCTAGTTTCCCCTAGTGAAAACATGGCTTTATTGTTCTTTAAATTTTCTTACCTGAATCATGGGTTCCACACTCAGTCACAACAAGACTCTGAGTTCTCTTCTTATAACAGACAAATGGGTAGACGTCGCTGCACCTAACATCTTTCATTGTACCGTTGGTATAAATCTGCATTGCGAGGCAGCTCTCGGTGTTGTCCAGGTTGTCTGGCTCCCCTGGAGCCCAGCTGATGTCCATTCTTGACAACGGTACTCCTTAAGCCGCCAAAATGTAAACAGTTTAGACACAATTAACGGCTTTTAGGAGTTTAGGCTCTAACTGTTCTAACTTTACGTCAGCGCCTTAGCAAAAGCAGTTCATTAAAGGACCTTAACTGAATCGCTTTTAACAATCATAGTAAGCCCTTCACTTATTCCTGTGTCATGGCATGACGTTTCTATTGACAACAAGTAGATACGTATTTGTAAACACTTCAGAAAGATTTTAAGCAAAATAAATCTTACCTTGAATCGAAGCATACGATCCCTTGGAAAAAGTGCTGTGTACGCCAGTAAAAATGGTTCGTATATTTTGATATTTTGATGTTTCTAGCATCGCGACGTGCAGCGATGCCGTTGTAGGAGATGCAAGCTCTGCTCCTGAAATTACAAATCAATGGAAATGTGCTCAGATGATGTTGATAATGTTGCAGGCAGGCAGTGGATAGGGCAGATAGAACTTTTCCTAGCAGGTAGGTAAGTGTACAAATCTGTGGATGCCTTACATTTTATTTCTCATGTTTAGGTATTGTACACGAGAAAGTAAAATAAATTATTGAACTATAGTTACCTTCAGCGTGACATATAAGTCGCGCGTCGCTCCATGTCGCCGGAACCCGGTGCAGCTTCAGCCAACCCTCAGCAGGCTTGTTGTATGTGTAGTCGAATCTGAACTTAGCACCTGTGGAAATACAACTAATAATGTTCTGGCACAAACATCCATTGAAAAGTGTTATGAGATTGATCAACATACTAACTCCCTATATAGAAATGAGACATAAATATTTTAGTAATCTTAACACAACATAATTTTCCGCGCTATAATAACATGCTATGTTAAAGAATTTTGTTTATGGGAATATTGAAAAGAAAAATTAACTTACCGTAAATATTGGAAAACGTAAAGAAAAACAGCAAAAGTATTAATTTAAAAGACATGTTGCTGTACAAACAACACAGCAATTAAAAAGAGAAGCAAAAGTGATATGCCAAAATTAAAACTCCCGCTTTTATAGTTGATAACGGCTGTTGCAGGGATGATTCGAATGGTATCAGCGGTCGCCCACGGGTTGGATGTGGTTGGTAGGCTGTTAGCATGAGTTCAGTGAGATAAGATAAGGACTAAAAAATATGCCTAGCAAAAACTAAATGAGTGAACTGAAAATAGACCTTTAAAAGGATAAGTCCAAAAATCCCCTGCCTAGAGTTAGGATAGAAGTAAGTGAATCTTAAGCCATACGCTTACTTTCATTCCATGCTGACTTACTGCATCATATCATGGGTAAACTAATGAACAGTCCTTCAGGCGTTCTACGTGATTCTACCGACTAGTTACGTATTCGATATTTCGCCTAGATAAGTAGACGCGGTACATAAAAGGCCAGTGGAGCAAGAGTTATTGCATCCACATTCACTCTACTGTAACTTACGATAGACTTACAAATATCTAAAAGTGGCGAATGAATTTCTAGCTATTTGACAAGCTATTTTGTATAAACGTTTTTAAAGATCAGACACAGTATTTCTGTTCATTATTATAATTACACGGGAAATAAACTACGTAAAACATCGACGTACAAAAAGCACAAAAAAAAAGAGTGAGATTAGTGAGACTGCGTACAATTATTTGACGAGTTGACGAATGAAGAAATTTTAATAGTACTAGGAACAACTCTCTCTTTTAGTCAATAAAATAATGAGACCACAAAAAACGAGGAAAATTACAGCGTAGTGAACACACGATATTGATAGTTATGCCCGCTCTAAAAATATCTAACTCTGCAAGGGTAGCGATCGATGACCAGCAGACCGCAAGCGGAAATACGGCCGAGCCTTTGATGCGCCACTCGGGGTAGTTGTGACTTTGTGGGAGCCGAACCCGGACATGAGAACTTTCAGTTTTTCAGGGCTCTGTGGCTTGGTTGAAGGCAGTCCGCGTTTAGGACGATCGCTTGTAGGTATCATTGCAGGTTCGAATCCTGCCGGAGTTTTACTACTACTTTTTTTAAGATTTGAATAGTATGACAACTAGCATCTAACTAGACTACACACTTAATGAACGGTGGTGTAAATTTACTCCTAAGCATGGGCTAGGGTACACCTCGTTCCCCCCCGGTGGATTCCGATCTTGTCGCGATGGGGGGGCTCAGTAACCGTGGTTTGGCCCTGGCCACGGTGAAGCCAACAGGAATCCGAGGAGGGGACGCTCCGAGCGGACCTAGAGGCGGGCCTACTTTGGATGCGTCCAAGGGTGCGGGGGACGGTGTTCTGTTCCCCGCACCCAGGAGGGGGTCGCGGGAGGAGAGGCGTGTCGGTGTGTCGTTGCCGCTCGCCCTATCTTCCGCGACCAAACGGGGACGCACCGTTGTTTGATGCGTTGTGGTGGTGTGGGGGCCGGTCTTGACGTCTCCGGGTATGGGACCGTAGGTGTTGGGACCGACCTCCATAAGACGGGGGCGCACCGTTAGTTGCGTTGGCGGTGGGGACGCAGGGGAAGAGGAGTGTCGGTGTTACGTTGCCGTTCTCCCTATCCTCTGCGACCGTTAAGGCGGTCAAGGGCCGTAGTGGTGGTTGTGGGTGCCGGTCTCGGCTTCCCCGGGTATGGGACCGTGGATGTTGGGACCGACCCCCATAAGACAGGCCTTGACGGAAGCACCGGGGGGTGCTTCTGTCGCGGAAGAGGCCTAGAGGTGGCGCGCGCGCGGGTGTTTCCGCGCGCCACTCTTGAGAGGGGGCTCCAACGAGCCAGCGCCGTCGGGGCCGTGGAAGAATGCTAACGCGTGCCCATAGCCCCGGCACTATGGCGCCAAGATGAAACCCCGTCGAGTTTTAGTGGGTTCGAGTCCCACATAACCCTTTCGCTGCCCCCGCGGCGGAAGGGTATGCGCGGGCATTTCTCGAAGTTAAAAAAAAAAAAAAAAAAAAAAGAGTACACCTCGTTGATGCAACTTATAAATAAAAAATAAATAATTCTTCCAAATTCAGTTTCCACCAATATAAGCTGACCTGCGTTTTGATGCCGAAATTAATTTTGGACATGGAGAGTTATCTCAGGAAACTCACGGTCAAATCGGACGTCGGTAATCAGCTGCCGTCCAGCCAGATTTGGTTATCGTCTGGCTAACATCCTTGCATTTTCATTGTCAGGTCGCGGGCAAAACTGTTTTTAACCGATTTAAAAAACGGAGGTTTTATGTTTCACTGTATCTATTTTTTTATTGTATGTTCCCCGATCATTGCGGACCGATTTTGAAAATTCTTTTAAGCTATTGCAAAGCTTCTATCGCGGGCCTCGAGCGTGGAGACCGAATCCAGAAATGCTGTAACGAGAATAACCCCTTGCTTCTCGCCTCTAGGTGGCATGCGATAGCTTTACCGCGGCAGTTCCCGAGCGCCACACGTCTTTTTTTGTAAGAATATACTCACCAAGTGTCCCGTTAAGTTTAGTCTAAAAAAAACCTGTCTACCTATACTTTTCTGGCAGAAACACACTTTGAAACCAGAGTTAAAATGCGTTAAATTAGCCCAGTTTTGTAGTGCCACTTTTAAACGCTAATAACCCATCTACATCTTTTCTGATGTTATAATCTTTGTATCTGCAGCAAGAGGCATTACTTTTGCTTCGTATGCGAACTAAAGTTTTAGCCACAACCGGTCCACGTTGGCATCGTCGATGCAGTCGCTGCCAAAACTGATTCCAAGCTCTGACTATATGTCCACTAAACCATTCACTTTTTGCTATGTTTGACCATGTTACTATCAACAGCTGTCTCTCAAGCACAAGCTCAAACTCAAGATTTTTTTTAATGATACAAAAGAAGAAAAATGATCAGGACTGTACCTATCCCAGAGAGTAATAGGTATAGTCCTAAACTTTTTAAACTATCACAACATGGAAACATAATATTTATACAGATTTACGAAACTTTATAAACTTAATCGTGTATTGAAATCATTAATTTATATTAATTAAGTATAATTTAAGTACCCCAAAGTTTCGATGACGAATTATTTAAATACGCAATTAAGTCCCGATAAAATTTATAAAAAGGTATGGCTGTTCTATAAATACAAACGAGTGCGGTATAGTGTGGCCTGACATTGCATTCTGGATTTCGGCAGTGCTATAAAATGTGCGGTTTACACTCTTTTGCGAGCTTTGAAATTTCCGTGTCACTTTGTATGCCTTTTCTCGAAATAGAAAGGTAGGTATTTTTGTTTTAAATAAGATTTTTAAACACAATTTGATTTAAATAAAAAAAATTAAAATGAATGAAATAATTAAGTACTTACGTACGTACGTGTGGTTTAACACAACAATAAAAATATAAGAAGTTTAATTGATTTATACATTTACAAAATCATGATAAGTATACCTACTTTTGTTTTGTCAAACCTGTTTTGGAAATACATATTTTAATTTTAATTTTACTATTACCTATTTTAAATGTAACTAAACATGTGCTATAAACTGGAGTATACATTCTAGGAATAAGTAACCTATTGGCATCGATGTTACTTATGTATCACACACATCGGATACATACAATGCATATTAGATGGCGGATGCAGATGCCAAAACCGCGGTCGCGGTATGCGGACTGCGGAGTTATGGCGCCATTTCTCTGTTCATACCGTTCATACCGTATTAGTCAGCCTGCTCACATGCACTATCGTTTAATTTTGTGTGTATTTTTTCATACTCTCTGTACACCCCCCCCGCACATTCCTACTATCCCATCGATTTCTTTCCATCCTAAGGTTCTCTGGAAGAAATCGTTTCTTAGCAATAAGACCGCCCATTGTTCAATTATTTTAAGGATTTGTAGTTAATAAGTTCCTTTCTGTGTCCAATAAAGTATTTTCATTTATTCATTCATTCATCATTTAAGTAGATTCCTTATTCAATCTTCATTAACTTAGAGAATTTAGCCATTCTAAAGAATGGAATGAAATAAATAAATAAATATCCTTGTGCATTCCACACAGTCGTCTAGCTAAGTAACTTAATGCTTGTGTTATGGTAACCAGATGACTAGTATAATACTTAGATATTTTTTTTTGTAAATACTACTACATATTTTTATTGTTAAGGGATCACTTTTAAAAATAGGTAGGCCAGCACCACCAGTTTTGCTTGATTCTTTCCCTGGTGTAGGGAGTTGCGTTGGAACAGTCAATAGAGTCATTATAAGACTGTAGGTAAATTTTTTAATGGTTATCTCAAGGCCCTACATATATTTTACACATTTTTCTTCTTCTTCTTTCCACATGCTACACGGCTAAGAGTGCCCTGCAAAGATCATTTTCTACAGAGACCGTGTGTATGTTAAAAGGGATTAAGCTTGAGATGATATAGCCGCAGTCTAACGCTGTTATCCAACCAAAACAAATCCATTGTGAAGATGTGACTCAAACTATTTTTGGAATTTTCTAAATTCACGTTGGTTTTTGTAGACGGCTTTTGATATTTCTGATTATTATAATACTGTTTGAATCAATGGTGTTAGGTATATTAGAAAAATAAAAAAATAAAAAAAGGGAGTAGGTAGTTGGTTATTAAAAAGTGACACCATAAAACTAGGCTATTTAATTCTGCTCCAGAGCGGAGAAGAGCAAGTATTACAATTTTTTTTTAGCAGCAAGCAGGAGGATCGAACCCGCAACCTCTTACATCGCGGGCGGGCGTTCACCCACTTCGCTATAGAGGTCGTCACCTTAAAAATATCCAAGTTCAATCTAATCGGTCTTTTGTGCCTTGATCTTTTCTGCTGAGCTTTTTTCCTTGCATTATTCCCCACTTCCTAAAGTTTGGTCTTTTAAAACTCTGACTCAGACAAATGACGTTAAATTTATATGTTTTTAGGTGTTAATATTACAGAAATGTTGCCCCTTTTTGTGCTAAAGCTAGATATTAAAGTGTTTTATTTAGCCTAAATACTTTAATCCATTTAGTTTTTATATGAACCATTTTTTGAGTTAGTCATGTTACGAAGTGTGTGAGCTGAGGTTTAAGTCTTTTACGGTTATAATAGGTTACCGTTTTCAAGAAAACCCCGTTATCAGATCTCTCTCATTTTTCATCTTCCAATAACAGCCCGGTTTTTGTTACATATGCCTTTGAAGATCATAATTCATACAAAACCCTTTCAAAGGCGTTGTGGGCGATAATTTAGTTTTTTGAGTGGGTTCTTACTTATTGTCCAATTTACATTTTGAACTGTTATTATGATAACTAACTTTTTTGACTATGTTTATTTCATAACCTACTGGCAAATTCGGATTACTTTAGCTAGTGACCTAACTTGTTCACTGAACTACTAGACTAGTTTTTTTTACCACTTTTCAAAACGCTTGAGTACTATGCATTATATTTATATTCATTAATTTCACCTTCAAAACATTCGTGAGTTGGTACTAGACGTTACATATAAATCGACCATATTTTTACGTGAGTAATTTCCCGTTGTAGGTATTAATTTAATATTCATTAAGTTTAAAATCACAACACACTGAAACTTCGCTTCGCTTCCATCCCATATTTTTTGGAAGGACTAACTTGTTAAGTGGTCTTTAGGGACCTTTATAACTTCACAGGACTTTATACACAGTTCTAAGACTGACAGTTCGATAAACATATTTTAGCGACACATTTTGCGTTGAGCGAGCTCTTAATCAAGCGTTACAATAGTGCTTAACCTATCTACTAATTACTTCTTAATGAGGGTTTGCAACATCAATCGCCTTCATGCCGTGAAACCAGAGTTACTAATGGTCTTACTAAACACGCACTAAACGTTCGTTCATATGATCAAGTGGATCGACTATCTGACGTGCCCTCCAAGGCACGGAAGCGCTAGATAATAATACCACTTGCACCCATCCAAGTAAGTGACCGCTCAGATCGTTGCTTAACAAACCATGCTTCAAATTATTAAAGTTCCATTGTGCCTAAAATATAAAAGGTCCAATAATGTGTAAACACATCGACAATCATCGACTAAACAATGTTTAGACGATTTTAATTATAATGAAAGAATAATTATATGCAACAGGCAAGCAAATGGCATCATCTAAATGGTACTTAAGGCTGAATTAAGTGAATGCTTTCACTACGCAGCGGGAGTCCGCATAAACACTATTTACACAATCCACTTTGACGACATCGTAATGGATTCAATAATGGGTAATGGAATGGAAATGGAATTGGATTGTGATGTCCGTTTTGCGTTTATGGATGAGCTTATAAAATGTGTTAGCACTTACTTACTTACTATAAATGTACCTATGTATTTACCTATTCTTTGACAAGCTGTCTGTGAGTCTTTTTGCTAAGACGCGGGTGCGGGTTCGATTCCTGACGTGGTACAAAATATTTAGATGAAATTTGGTAACAGGATAGCTTATATCCTATATTAACACTTTAGCTACTTTTGATCTCGGTATTCCCACGGAAATAAGAACTTTTTATTACCGCGAGTAACACAACAGTAGGTTAGTCATGTACACCAAGTATGAAGGAAATTATACTCTCTTACATAATTAAGTACCTACTAAGTTTTTTAAAACAGAATTTGAAAACGTTCATCTTGTTACACTGTAACAGACTTCGATTTGTAATCGCTGTTAATTTTGTTACTTTTTTTATGACCCGTAGTAAATGCAACAATAAAAAACAAACTAAGTAGAAAACAGTCTTTGGATTCACTCTTTCGGAACTTTTTAACCTTTTTCGACCTAAACCCACTGGGAAAGTAAATACTGTATAGGGGTCGAAAGGACCGCCTTATTCATAATTATAGATAACAGACTAAACATGTTTAGGAAATAATTAAAGTTAAGCTCGTTAAATCAGATTTCTCGGATAGTCTTAACATTTATGAAACAGGTAGAAAAAAAATTAAAAAAGTATTTATTATAGTGTTAAGAATGTAGGTACTGCATATAAGTACCTTTACTCTACTCCTTTCAAACACACGCTGAAGAAATTAATAAGATTAACAAAGTTAAAAAAAAGCTTTTAAAATATCGATCTCTATCGATCGATGTCAAAAACTCTATTATTTTGTGTGTGTTACTTAATTACACTGTATTACTATGATAAAAAAGAAAGTAAAGATTTTATTTCTGTAGGATCACTTAAAAAAATTATGATGGTCTTACTTTATGCATATTGGACCAGTAAATCCATATTAGCTAAAATCGATATTAAATCTGTTGCTATCCTTTTTCGTTGCCATGAGTAACAAGAAAAAGACATTATTTTATTTGACATTGTTTTTCAAGAAACTTATCAATAAGTTCATAAGAATTTGCTTACTAAAAGCTTGCTAAAGTGTTATGAGTCAGGCGGGTAGTGACAGGGGATGGTAACGACCCCTACGATTTACGACCCAATCGAACACGGAATTAAAACGATTTTCCTTCTTGATTTACAGCATTACAGCTAATGCAGGGTAGAAGTTTCCCCCCCGCTGGATTCCTATCTTGTCGCGATGGGGGGGCTCAGTAGCCGTGATGAGGGCACGGCGAAGCTAAAAGGAATCCAAAGAGGGGACGCTCCGAGCGGGCCCAAGCGAGGTGGGCCTGCTCTGGATGCGTCCAGGGAGGGTGCGGGGGACGGGGTTTTTCTGTTCCCCGCAGCCAGGAGGGGTCGCGGAAGGAGAGGCGTGCCGGTGTGTCGTTGCCGCTCGCCCTATCTTCCGCGACACAACGGGGGCGCACCGTGTGATGCGTTGGCGGTGGGGCCGCAGGGGAAGAGGAGTGTCGGTGTGTCGTTGCCGCTCTCCCTGTCCTCTGCGGCCGTTTCGTGGTTTTGCGGCGGAGCCAAGGAACGATCCGCCGCGGAGAGCGGGGCGCCGGAGGGGGAAATTCCTCCAACATCTCCGGCCCCCATGGCACAGGCCGTGACGGTAGCACCGGGGGATGCTACCGCCCCTCAAAGGCGGCCTGGAGGTGGCGCGCGTGGGTGTTCCGCGCGCCTCTCTCTCTCCGAGAGAAGGAGGTGGGGGGCATTTAAGCCCCACCAGAGGAGGAGCCCTTTTCAGGGCTGACGTCGTCGGGGCCGCGGATGAGTGCTTATGCGTGCCCGTAGCCCCGGCAAATGGCGTTGAGGAAGGACCCCTTCGAGTTTTAGTGGGTGCGAGTCCCACATATCCCTCTCGCCGCCCCCGCGGTAGGAGGGAATGCATAAGGCATTTCTCGAAGAAAAAAAAAAAAAAAAAAAAAAAAAAAAAAAGGGTAGAAGTTTAGGGGATGGACAAAATTTGTTTATTTGGATTAATCGTTGGGACTTTTTTTCAGTTATTTATCGTTTTAATATCCATTATCAGTTTAAGTAAAGCTTTTTAAAACTTTTTATACAAAATTAGATAAAAAATATCCATTTGGGTATTTTCAAAGAAAACCCAAAATATCGCAATAACATTTTATAAAATACTTGCAGCACGTTCCGGCTTTGCACGGGTGTAATGAAACTACCGGGATGAAATACAGCCTATAACCACCCGGACAGTCCATTCTACACATCGGTGAAATAATTTTTGAAATCGGCTGAGTAGTTTCGGAGTTTACCTACGCTAAACAAACAAACAAACTTAGTGTACCTCATTATAATATTAGTATAGATTACTACATGAGAACTAGTTACGCTTTATTATCCAAGTTCTGATTGCTTCCGCACCAATCCTACTAATCCTACTCCTACTAATATTATAAATGTGAAAGTTTGTGAGAATGTTTGTTATTCTTTCACGCAAAAACGGCTGGACCGATTTGGTTGAAATTTGGTATGTAGATAGGTGATACTCTGGATTAACACATAGGCTACTTTTTATCACGATATTCCCGCGGGAACAGGACTTACGCGGGTGAAACCGAGGGGCGCAGCTAGTTATTTATATTATGATTAAGATATGGTTTGGTACTCACACGACTCGTTTAACAAATTATATGAGTGATATAAGTGAATGGAACTAAAATTACCTAAAGGGTGTCACAGAGAAAAACTAATGACTTAAATCGGTTTAATAAATTATTTAATCTTTGATTTAAACATTATCGCTCGACAAACAATCAAAGTATTTATAATAATACTTCTAAACTTTCATATTATCAGACTTGAATCTATAAATAAATATACTTCTCAATTTTCATATTATCAGACTTGAATCTTCTCTCAAGTTTTTGACAGTTTTCTATGGAAGCTGACTTTTTTTTGAAGTTTTTTTTATACTAGAGACAAGTTTTCTGTTGTAGAAATACAAGTTTTCTGTTTTTTTTATACTAGAGAAATAAAAGTTTGTATCATTTTTACTACCAGTTGAACTTACGTTTTAAAGTCGAGTAAATTAACTTGTATTTTTTGTAGTAGTAATAGAGATACAAATCTGTGTCATTCGTGCTACCAGTTGTACTTCTTAGTAGTACTACTGATACGGAGGCGAGGCACAAAGGTGTGTCATTTGTACTATCAGCTGTACTTCTTATTAGTACTACTGAAGTGAAATCGAGTGAATTAACTTGTATTGTTTATAGTAGTACTAGAGATACAACGGTGTGTCATTTGTACTACCAGTTGTACTTCTTAGTAGTACTACTGATACGGAGGCCTACTTCACGCTTGAGTTTAGACTCTGAATGCGAGCTTTAGTTCAACACAATTAAATACCTTTCCAGCAATGCTTCAGACTTGTGACGCCCCTGCTGAAACAGCTAGATCACTCTGGTCAGTATTTTACTTACTGGATGTATAGATAATTTTTGTTAGAGGTATTCTTTAATAACAATATAATCGTATTAAGCTATTGCACAGCTTCTATTGCGGGCCTTGGCGTGGAGACCGAATCCAGAAATTCCGTAACGAAATCACCTAACGCTGTCACTTTAGTTCAGCAACTCGCCTCTAGGTGGCATGCAATAGCTTTACCGCGGCAGTCCCCGACTGCCACACGTCTTTTCTTAATTTTTATTTTAATTGTTTTGTTTAGATTTTTTTGTATTTTAATTGTTTTGTCATCATTTTCTGTAATATTTATTAACTATGCGTGATATATTATAAGCTTCTACTTAAAATACTCCTTCCTACCTAATCCATCTTAAGTTGAAGTGAATCAGCTGTTCACACCCAATGACCTCGAGCCCAGATCGTCTGTTCAAAGATTTACGAGTGTTCGCGGACACGGTTTATTACTTAGTAAAAACCTTGGTTTTCCGAAAAGCGAAGAACATAGTTTTTGTATTTGTTTATAGTGTTTAACCCCACTTATAAACACTGAAATGGTAAGTAATTAAAGTAAGTGGTGCTTTTCTTTGTCATAATTTATCATTTTTCGATACAGATCTGTTAAAATTAAATTTAATTAGGCCTTAAATATTTACTTAAGTTAGATGATACATAAGTTCAGTGTGGAAAACGACTGACGGACAAATTTCGTTCGTATTGTCCTACGTCCAGTTTTCTTTGCCAAGTATTTATTCCATCGCTTAAACCGGACCGTTCATAAAAGTCCCATTTACATGCAAAACAGAGCCCTAGAATGTATCTACTGAAATCAGTAACGATGCTGGATCCATTTTTCACTTTTGGGGAGGGCCACCTTATTTGGAAAGAAGCTGTGTCAAAAATCACTATTATTTTAATTTTAAAATAACGCAGAACTTACAAACATATTTTGTCCCGTAGCGGGGATCGAACTAAAGAAAGAAAGAAAGAAAAATCTCTAGGAACATTTTGAATTTGTCATGCTAGGTGAGCTTCGAGAATTTAGCCAAAATTATCTAAGGTATATAAAGCTATATACATACATATGAGTGTGGATGGACATACAAGTAGAGGAAGGCCGAGGAAGAAGTGGATGGATTGTGTGAAAGAGGACATGAGTGTGAGAGGAGTGAATTCGGAGTTGGCGAGTGATAGAGATGAATGGAAGAAGAAAACATGTTGGGCCGACCCCACCTAGTGTGGGATAAGGGCAGAGAAATGATGATACATACATATAGCCTCTAAAGCGATTCCCAATACACGAGTCGGTCTAACATGTGCAACACGAGAAATTATCTCGTCTTCGACATAATATTTCCTACTATTATTATGTATTTGGTGGTGTAAATGAATCTTACTCTCTATTTAATTTTTTGATGTATCGCTACATTGGCTTCTTATTAAATAAAGGGACCAAACTGCGGACAGAAAGGACAGGTGTGGCTTTGTAATAAGCGACTTTTAAAAGAAATAAGGACTTACATAAGCAAAAACTTATTTAGTGTGAATTTTCAAAAAGCTTTGTCATAAATAAAATACCAAACAACCTACTATGTATCTCGGTTTTGTCGCATCTCGGCTTTAATAAATCAGTTAAAAGTAATTTTGATTGATTTTCTAGCGGTTGAAATTAGTTTTGACTTAAAACGTCAGTTAAAACAACTTTAAACCGCGCAGCAATAGCACGTAACTACTTTTGACTAAACTGCTCACTCAAAAGTACTTTTTCCTGTTATTTTCAGTTCGTTCGTTCGTGTGGCCAACTCACTGACGGAGTTTTTAGGCCGCCTAAAGGCCTCCGTCATGACTTAAAAATTTTAAAGGCTAAAAGTATTTTTACCGTGTTATGACTGCATCATTATAAATTAGAAATATCGTTAGCTTTTGGTAACTAGGCATTAGTAAAATATTTCACTTTCAAAACTATCGTGAGTTGTACTAGACACTATATTAATACAACGGGACATTACTCACGCAAATTACTGTCGATTTAGATACCGACAATGTTTCGATTCTTCCGGAGAATCTTCATCTGGGTATGAGTGTGGTCACTCCTCGCGGGCACGTCGCACACGTGTGAGTAATGTCCCGTTGTATTAATATAATGATTAGTAAAATATTTAAACAGAATTAAGTAATAAATCTATAATTTGTTTTTTGTAAATCGCGATTTGCGTAGCCTTCCGCTGGATGATCATAATATATGTGATGGCTTTGCTTACCTCCCGGGATTATAGTCTTGGCATTCTATTAGAGGTTGTACATGTCAAGCTTTGAATAACTTGCTAACTATATCATACTTTGGCGTCTTTGAAATTATCTTGTTACTTTGTAGTTTGGAAGATTCCGCAGTTTGTCACGCGAACTGTATAGGACCGCGAACTTTATAGGACACGAGAGTACTTGATATGAATGTGGATGGTCTAGAGGTAGACCCAAGAAAAGATGGATGGATTGTGTGAAGGATGACATGAGTAAGAAAGGTGTGAGTGCTGAGATGACGTCTGATAGAGGGGAGTGGAAGAAGAATACATGTTGTGCCGACCCCAGATAGTGGGATAAGGGCAGGGAGATGATGATGAGTGCAGCGACTGTACAAATACAAAAGTCCAGGGTAGAATAGAACCTATTAGTCCACTCTTTTTTTGTTCTGTGCTTCTACTTATACATTCTACTCAGTGTGATAGCATCATTGGAGACATGATGTGATTTCCCTTGTGACTTGAGGGGTCTATAATTCTATTACATAACTAGCCATAGTTATTGACGGAGACAGAAAAATACAAGATTTCCTTGTGGTTAAAAGATCTTGCTGTCTATAGATGTAGATTTATTTTCGTGTAATATCACAGAAAAAAAATAATACTACATATATAGGTAAGTATTTTGTAAAGCTGGGTACTCACCTAACCGTGTAGCATGTAATGTAACTGATACTGTATCAAGTGAGTACTTAAATGTGGACGGGTCGTATCCGGCGAGCCTTACGTTACGTGCTACACTGCTAAGTGAGTACCCAGCTTAATAATAACAAAATAGAAATAGATAGTACCTACGTCAAGAACTATCCAAGGCGTACGTATATTCGTGCTGCGCAACCAGTCTAACTTAGTTGCAGTGCGCTAATTAGCCTAGTTTTGTGGTGCCACTTTTTAGTCGCCAATAACCCATAAAATAATAAGTAAATAATTCGGTATAAATACCGGGTTTGTAAATTATCATGTTTTACAATGTTTTCTGATCTCGGAAGTTTAAAAAAGCTAACAGTGAATGAAAATGTAGTTACAATACATTGTGAAATCGTCTTTAACTTGGGCTTCTGAATAGAACTTATCAGATTCACATCGCACGAAACAAAGGGTCACCTTCAAGACCTTGCCTTCACAAATCTTACACTATTGTCCTTAGTTACAATATTCCGATCTCGTTTTCTTTCCTTTCCGATTTCCTGAGAAATACTCACTGTTTTATTTAAATCAACTCTCAAAGTAAAAATATTCTGTAGATAATTGTTATAATGTACTCAATTATGTAGGTACATTTATACATTTTAATTTGGTTTATAAATCAGTAAATAAATGAAGTAAAAATTTAGCATATTTTAATATTTTCTTGTTTCATCACCCTCATACATTTTTTCTTTATAAAAAATAAATACAAATAAAACTATGAGATAAGTAAAAAAATCTTAAAAAACATAACATTTTTCAAAGTTTCTTAACGCAACGCGACGGCGCTAGTCTGACGCATATACAATCCACTGTGTACTGTTCATTCATCTCTTGCCACTAGTCTTTTTAACCTCACCCATAGCTTCCCAATAAGATGGCGGTGCACTTCTTTCAGGTGCCATTGAACTGGCACCTGTCTCCTTTGAAGTTCCAGCATATACGAGAGGCATGCCTTTTCTGTTTCCTATAAGCACTGGCATTTCTACCGTTGCATCCGCATATGGACCTGGGAAACTGATGGTCACTCTCAATCTGTATTCTTTCAAAACTACTCTGGCAATGACGGAGTATAGACTAGAAGTTGTTGGTACGACTTGAGATATCGTAGTTTCTGCATTAGCTGCTACTTCGGTGCTATCCGAACCGCATTCTTTGACTATTTCGTTTGATTTCTTGGTTTCTGAACTATTGGATTTGTATTTTGTAAAGCAATATAGTTCTGATTTGACTGTGGGCGTCATTTTTGTATTATTTTTCACCGTTGTCTTCAGATACAAGCTCTCACCAGGGACGACACAACTTTTCGCAACTTCAGCCTTTAAAGTTATGTTTTCTTTCTCAGAAAACATGTGTGAGAATGTTTTCTCTAAGCCAAATACAACAGGTCCTTCTTCTTTCGGCTCGACGTATCCTTGAACTTGTATTAATGTTCTAAAACGTTTGTTGATGGTGAAGAATTCAGGTTTTTCAAATACCATTTCTATTTTGTAAGCTATCCTGCTAATGTCATCTTTGTAAGAGGATTGTAGATTTTCTGGTAAGTCAAATTTGAAAGGGTACTCGTAAACACCAGCTTTGAGAGTCATTGTTGTTTCTAGCAGAATTATTTGAATGGCAAGATAGTGTTCGTTGCCATAGAAGAATCTGGTCCGGAACCCATAATATGCAGTCCACGCACATTTGCCAGTACCGAGCAATGAAAGCGTCACTTTCCTGTACTCCGTGTCCTTGTCGATAGTGTACCTCACTATGCCTGTCACGGATTGGCCAGGTCTGTAGCTGCCTTCAGGCGTTTTATTCATCAAAATCTGACAAGTAACTCCCATTTTAACTTCAATTTCACGATTTTTGCAATGCGCATTGCGCTGTAGTTGTGCGATTACTGATCTACTACCTATATATGACGTTGTTTTAGGATATTATCGATATTTTCCATTGCATGGTATTTTGTACAAACGAAAGAGACAGGTATAATTAAACTCGTCATGAAAGTATTGAGTCATAACTAGTTGTGATAACTTAGTTGATAAGATATAGATTGGTGTTTTCAGAGATAATACTATACTGCGGATAATTATATAAAATAAGAATTTATTTACTTACTTTTATAGAAACTTAACTAATACATACTTATATAAACTTAACTAATACATACGTATATAAAAAACGATCTTAAAACCTGTATTAAATTGTCAAGTTTTTATGAATAACACCCTATGATCACAACCAGCAAATGCAATAGATACCTACCTAAATAGAAATATGTAACTATAAAATTGTAGTTTGCAAATTCTTTTAAATATTATAAGTATAGTTTAAATAGATTATTGTAAAGATTGCACTTGTATTGGTAGTAAATATTACAAAATTTTGTTAACAGTTAAAAACATTAGCCACTAATATTTTCTTTTTGTATTTCGAGTTAAATTAAGGACCACAGGAAAGAGGGGACTCTTATAATACAAGTTTATAACAGAGCTCCCAACACTATGTATTATATGTTAAACTCGTGTACCAATAAAAACATTTTGATTTTGATTTGATTTTGATAGTATATACAAATACATAAATCACCAACCAACTGCCCGTGAGGTCTCGTTCGAAGTGAGCCTCTAGTTTAAACTCATACTAGCTGCGCCCCGCGTTGTCACCCGCGTAAGTCCCGTTCAAGCGGAAATATGAGGATAAAAAGTAAAGTAAAGCCTATGTCACTCGCCATCCCTTCAACTATCACAATACAAAAAATCACGTCAATTTGTCGCCCCGTTTTGCCGTGAAAGACGGACAAACAGACAGACAGACAGACAGACAGACACACACTCTATCGCTTTTATAATATTAGTATGGATTTATTGATATTATTTTAGCTTTATAGCTCTTATCTAATAATGGACATAAAAAAGATACGGAGTCAAGTAAAAAATGCGTCATCTCTTCAAAAACATTCGATTTGGAATACGATTTGGCATATATTTGTCCCGGTAGAGTGAATCGAACCCAACCTTTGCATCTGAGACCGGCTTTCGTTCACTGCGCCACAGAGGTCGTCAGTTTGGTTAGGTTCAAAGGGACAACGAATTCAACGAATCAAAACGAAAGTGGTTAATCAAAGCAACTAATAGTATTCCCTCTTTCTCTTTGAAACTGTTCAATGTCCAATTCGATGCTTATGAAAACTTTATAGAACTGGTGCCAGTGCACCTGTTTATACAGGGTGTACCTAATTGAAAAATATCACCAGTATTTAAATTTCTTTTTTTCTTTGTTTACCGTTTTCACCGAAAGGTAGAATGACTCAAATTGATCCGTTTTACCATATTTTGGTGTATATTTATTAATGTTAATTATTTGGAAGTGAATATTCTACGAGACAGACATAGGATGTCGATTCTCGCCCCCTCTCTCGATTTAGCTTTTGTTTTCTGAAATCCATTGCAATATTCAAAATAACCACGCCGTGTCGTGCCACGTCGTAAAATGGTTTTGGCGGCAGGTGATAACACTGGACATCCTGTAGAAGCAAGGGCATAACGTCACTTTGACATTTCATTTAGTTCAAAGTGAAATGCAAATTTAAATTGCTATTATTTGTATCTGTACAGGGATCTACAACGAGCAGAATGTATTATTTTTGCAAAAACTAGGAAACCTACGTTAATTTTTAATGATTTATTTGGAACCTACTAGCGGTGAATGCTAACAGGACAAATGTTTGTATGATCTGCAAATATTTGTCTCGTGTCTGGGTGTTTTCTATGTATGTATATTACCTATGTATGAATTTAACGAAATATCTATGTAACATATCAGTATGTATATACCTATCTAGCACAACACAACGACGAGTGCGAACTACGAGTATAAGTAACAAACGAATAAGATTTGTCTATCCGATTGTACCAAATTGGTTATAAAAATAATTTTCTAACAAGCCCGTCATTATACGTTTTGGGATAGTAAAATGTGGTCCCTACTTGTTTTAATATACCCTGTTGCAGTTTCAGGGTTGCAAGATACAATTCTGTTGGCAACAGATTATTTTATAGAGAGAAGAGTACCTTTTGTTTGTGTGGTGAACTGCGAAAATGACTTGTATTGTAAGTATACATAAATACTACTTTACTTTACTAGTGTTTTACGAGTATGAGAAATAAAATATGATCAGGACTATATTCCCAAAGTGCAGTAGACATTCAGATATTTGGGCATTTTTAGATTCATAAAAAGTCTAAGGGGGTAGTTAGAGAAATGTTTAATTAATACAATTTGGTACATGCCAAAAATTTTGAAACTCTTTTTTTTGTAAAAATTATAACATTTTTGTCAGGAAATCAATGTCCGAGGTGTATTTCTGTTCCATCTCCGTAGATGCTTACTTGCCAATTCCTTAACATTTTTAAGGACCACTTCTTATGTACCTACCTACCCCTTCTTAATACTCTAATAGAGAAAAAAAAAATACTAGGTACCTTTGAACCAATTGGACCTAAAAATCATACAGTAAAACATCGTAACTACAGTTTTTTAGTCGAAAAAAGGTATCAAGGTCTGTACGAAAGCTTATTTTTTTAGGGAATATAGAGTTTACCAAGATATTATCAAACGACTCGATAGCTGTATCCAGTTTCACACCCAATCAAGGTTTTCACCAGAAAATGGAGCGATGCCTTCACCAGACTAACACATTCGTAGGAGTTGTGATGAAGACCAATTGCGAGAATATCGAAGAAGTGTTATTAACTGTAAGTCAAGTACCATTTACAATATGTCATTGTCTTACCTGTTGAAATGAAATGAAACAAAAATGAAATATGATCACTGTATCCCGGGAGCGGTAGACATTTCTTTCGGATCTTATTGTAACTTTTAGATCATTTAAAGATGTCCAATTCAGAAGTATGTCCAAATACATATTTGGTACATACGCACATTTTTCAGAAGTTAGCTTTCCAAACGTGACAGGTTGCAAGCCCATCGATGATGCTAGAAAGCTAACCGGTTCCTCCAGATGGTTTCTTCGTTCCGTTTCAAGCTCTTGCATATACCTTTTTCGATACGAAAAGTTTATTATGCACTTAGCCAACACGGCTTTCTACATACAATTACTTCGCTTCACTTCTTCATAATGGCTACTGTGACTAGTGTGGTCACAACTCTCTGCCTTTCTTTCATGCTAGTTTTTTTTTTTTTTTTTTTTTTTTTAAGACTTGGAATTTATGTCTATTTTTTATACATATGCTAGTTTTATACATATTGGTAGGATAGTAAGATAAGAATATGGCCGCATGCATACAACGTTGCGAGGTCGCAAGGCGAATGCTTGCCACTGGACACTCGCGACGTTAACGTCTCGTGTATGTTGGAGAGACGCTAACGTCCGTAAAAAGCTAATGGGACAGCGGCATATGCTACTAAGGTACCCACCAACATAAGTTGACCCCGAAATTTTCACGGAACCACAGTTTCGTTGATCCCAAGTACGGATCCTTCAACATCATATTTGGACCTTAATCCTACAAAAGTCCCTATTTCCGCAGGCTTCTGAAAACGCGTGGTTCGATTCTGAGCACGTTTGGTTACTAATACAAGAACATTTATATAATGAAACGTTTCTTTACAATAATCTAACGGATTTTGATATGAATGATGGAAAAGTTATGGAGACTATGGAACTCCTCAATATAAGTGTTGACGCGGATATTAAGCTGGCAGTGCGGACAGGTATGGTTCCACTACTTGGTTACTGAGTTGCTATTCATTAATAACATTCTCATTGTTTGTTTTGATTGCTGAAGGGCTATTCGTTAATTACATTATCATTATCCTTTTAAGTAAGAAAAAGAAGACTTATTATGGCCCTCCTCCCACTAAGTTATATACTTATAATATAGATCGTTCACTACGCAAATGGCTCTAATCAACTCAAATTGTATTTCTGTAAATACTGGAATTCGTTTGCGGCTTTGATTGCTACTTAACTACCCTGATAATAAGTAGCATTTTATACTATTCCGGGTCGTTAACTATATACATATATTGTACACCAAGTATTAGCCTAAACTGATTTTGAGATCATTTAAATTATGTTTGTAGTTTTATTCCAAAGCGAATTTAAGCAGCTCACGAAAAAAACCATAAAAATCGTTCCAGGCGCCTTATAAAATATATTTTTGTTATCAGAAAAGGTTTTATTAGGTATTCTTAATTGCAGATCAAAACTACAATATTTTGGATATCTTTAACTTTGGCAAAGTGCAAGGTGGTACACTGCAGGTGATGGATTCAGGAACTTGGAGCGTATCCTCAGGGTTCAGTGCTGATCTAAATGAGTATAAATACTATAAACGGTGGGACTTTCATCAGTTTCCTATGAGACTGGTTTCAGTAGTAAGTACTTATCTTTTTAAATTTGAAAATTTTAAATTAGCAGCTGAACTTTTTTTATAAAAACTAC
Organism: Xanthorhoe spadicearia; assembly: GCA_947086425.1. NCBI lineage: Eukaryota > Metazoa > Arthropoda > Insecta > Lepidoptera > Geometridae > Xanthorhoe > Xanthorhoe spadicearia. Next base: position 942,114 of record OX352206.1, read on the forward strand.
TAGGTTTTAAACGAATTCAAGTTTCTCTATTCGACTGTATATTTTTTTGTGTCTGCGGATAACTTCGTCGTTTATGGACCAATTTTAATGTTTTTTTTTTGTTGGAAAGCAAAGATTCAATTTAATTTTTCATTCTTATTCAATTGAATAAGAATGAAAAATTAAGTAAGTATTGCATATAAAAAAGTTGAGTCTGATGAAGATCTCCGCAGTTATGAATAGAAATGCACATAGAGTGCAGGGAGGTTAAAAAGGCCGTTCGAGCATTTCTGCTAGCAATTCATAACTTGCATTTATTTGATGAAATGTTTAGCATTTTTACCAAAATATGATAGAATGGCTCAAATTTATCCGTTTTACCAAATTTTGGTGAATGCTCAACAATCCATGAAATTAATGCACTTTATGAATTGCTAGCAGAAATACTCGAAACGACCTTTTTAACCCCCCAGGAAATTGCTCTCTTCTCACGAAATTAAAGTAGTTTAAATCCCTATTTTATTTAATTTTACTATCTTATTTTGAAAAGACTGGTTTTTTTAAGTCGTTATAATATTTTTTTTATTTTGCCTTGTCATCATACAGAGAAAGAAAAGCGTTTAATTTTTCCATGTATACCAGGCTACTGTTCCACCAGATGTCTTCGACCCGGCTATCTTAACCAGTGTGGTGCCGGTTCCCGGCGTCTCCACCATCACCAGAACAAGTTCTATCATCATAAAGATTGTTGCTGAACTACATAATATTAAGTAAGTAATAAAGCGCAGGTTCGAATCCCGTCGGAGCCTTTAAGATGTGGTATAATTTCATTCATATTATCTAAGTCTGTTTGAAAAAAAAAAATATTAAAAATATTTGTAAGTAACTTTACAGGTAGGTCCTTAACCTAAGACATAACCCCCATTATGCATATTCGACCTAAAACCTGTATTAAACCTGTATTAGCTAAAACGCATATTAAATCTGTTGCTATCTCTTTTCGTTGACTTAAATGGGTGACAAGAAAAAAACGTTCTTAAAACCTATATTAAATTGTCAAGTTTTTATGAATAAGACCCTACTAACTTTACTTAAATCTATTCAAATTCGTATTTACAGAAAAACAATATATACCTACATCACGTCATGACATGTATACAATACATCATTATGCTTCTTGATGTACTTACTCGTATGTCTTTGTTTCCAGATTCGTCCACACGCTTGCAGATCGTTGGATCAGTGCTTTTGAACGAAACAACACAAGGGTTAGAACAAAACTATTAAAAATATTTTTTGAGGACATCATAATTTTATCACTGACATACTGCAACTTTCTTGCCTGTTGTATAACTTGCATCGTTTAAATGGTACTTTTGTTTTCTTTAGCCTGCAGCAAACTCATTATATTCTGGAGATCAAGACCTTACTTCTATTTTACGGATGGTAACACCTCTCACTTACAAGGTTGGCTTCCTGGTTCCAGCTATGACTTCGCTTGAGTAAGTTTCTACCTAACTGAAAAATATTTATGTGAACCTAGATCATAATACTGTCTTAGTATAAAATTATTTGCGACTCAAACCACTTGTTTTAGTTTGGAATATTACAAAGAGGTAAAGTTTGTAGGATTGTTTGTTTGTTTGTATTTAAAAAACTAAGAAATATTTAACGACTTCAAAAAACGGAGAATATTTTATGTTTTTCCAATGTTTTTTATAAATATTGTGTGTATCATTAGCCTTGTTCGGTTACTTTTTTGGTGCGAATCTGTAGCTTCATAACAATTTGATGATGATCTCTCTCCAATAATTCTAACAATCCTTATCCTTCCCTTAGGTTATCTGGAAGAGATCGCTTTCAACGATAAGGTCGTCCATTGATACACTTGTTCTGTTTGTTAATTTTAAGTTTGTTTTGTTCTGTGTTCCTTTTATGGTGTACAATAAAGATATTCTATTCTATTCTATTCTACCCAGTCCTAAAATTTTTTTTTTCTCTTCATTTCTTTCAGGACACGTTATTACTACCGCATCCCAACCACAGGCCCTGGGAAGTATGAGAATCAGTTCCTTAGACCCCTAAGCATCGGAGCTTGGAAAAGCACTGTTGGCATAGCAGTACTGTGCATGATAATCCTTATAGCGGCAGCGAGGCTGGAACGGCGACCATCGTCGGTCCAGTACGCACTGTTTTCTGTGATGGCCAATATTTGTCAGCAATGTATGTTGAATTCAAGTGAAGCTCTTGTTTTTTATAGAAATACTCATATTATTTGTTTGACTCCATTCATAGTAAAATTAGGGTTAAAATATTTTTTGTTTGCAGTTTTTGAAGATGATTCCCAGATAAGCAGATCATCAGCAGGTAAGAGTGAAAATCAAAGATGGAAAAAGAGATTGTAGTGAAAGAACAAAGCTTACAAAGATTTGATTTCTACATAGATATCCTAGAATAATTTCCAGAAAAATAAATAGAAGCTAGTTATTGCAGAATAGCACATTTTGCAGAATGCAACTTCTTATTGCATTTTGTCAGAAATCAGTGGTGACTCGCGAAAGATCGGAGAGAGTGGCGTAATAAAGAGGCCTATGCACAACAGTGGGTGGAAAAGGGCTGAGATGATGTAGATGAACATTCCATACGTGACAGTAATAGTATAAAATAATGATTTAATTCCTCCAGCTAGAAAACTGACAGTATTCATAACGGGCATCTCATGTGTGCTGATCTACAACTACTACACAAGTAGCGTGGTCAGCTGGCTGTTGAACGGTCCGCCTCCTTCCATCACCAGCCTCGAGGAACTATTGGATAGCCCTCTGGAACTGATCTATCAGGATGTCGGATATACAAGGTCTTGGCTTGCGGTAAGTGTTCGTATTAACTAGTGGTCAATTCTGATTAGATTCCTGGTTTAAAGCCACTACAATATCGCTGACGTTGCTCTTAAAGTCTATCAAAAACGTCTAAGCAATTTATATATTACTCTCATGTCCCGGCACGTCCCGGATTTGCAAGGGTGTATTGATGAAACTACCGGGATAAAATATAGCCTACTAGCTGTAACTGGTGTTGTCATGATGCATTGTCATTGCATGATTCAATACTGCTGCTCGATTCGTGATATAAGGAGTTTTTAGTTATTCAATGGTTTTCCAGAGCCCTGGCAGCTACTACTACAATAGGAGACACATGGAAGTCGAAGATAAAATCCGTCGTAAGATCAAAACTAGGACGAAGGACAGTCTTCTGAAACCCCTGGAAGAAGGCATCGCTATGGTCAAAGCTGGAGGTAGCTCCTGTAAAAATGCAGTAAAGAGTCTCATTGTCAAAATGTAGTAAACTATTTAGCACAAGATGTTATTATGGAAAGTTGATAAAACATTATCCTAATTTGATCCAAATCCAAAATCGTGAAAATACGGTCTGGAGTAGTCGTAGCACTATTTATTTTTATTATTTTAAAATGTGTGTTTTTTTGCAAGGAACACACACACATAAACCTACGGCGCTACGGAAGACCAGCGCTCCGACAGATTCCTTGGTTTCTGCCGCAGCAATACGCCGAGTAGCGACCATTTTTGTCATTTCTGTTGTACAATTTATTTTTATGTGTCTTTTTATTGTACTTGTAGTGACATCTATTTTCTATTTCTAATCAAATTGATTTTCAGGATACGCCTACCATACAGAAACAGACAGTGCAGACGAGCTCATTTCAAAAACGTTTACTCAAAGTGAACTATGTGAGTTAGGCTCTTTGAAATCCATGGATCCAACGCTACTATACCCTGGAGTCCAGAAAGACAGTCCGTATAAGGAGTTTCTTTCCTGGAGGTATTTAGATTTGGTTTGATATTTTAACATGAGTTTTTCCTGCCGTGCTAATCATGTGGAGCTTAGACTTTTAACACAAAGGAAGTAAACTACTTCGTATAAAATTTTTGTATTAACACTGAACTTTTAACGGTCAAGAAAAAAATCATAGCGTTTCCAATTAGCTTTCTAGTATCATGGGCTTGTCCCACGGCTGGACAAAGGTCTTCTGCATAATCTCATCAACTACATTTTCGTTCACTGAAGATTCTGTTGGACAGTCTTTGTTTTGTCATGTATTTTTTCATTGAATTCTATATGTTTGTTCTAATCAAATAAATCAAGGTATTTTAACAGTCTGACTGGTCTTTTGGAGCGTGGGTTCGTCTCCTGCATTCAGCAGCGTACCGCTGCCCACCCGGTGGCTTGCGAAGGAAGCTCTCCAAGAGCCCTGGCCCTGGGCGGCGCAGCGCCTGCCTTCATCGTGCTGGCTCTGGGATACCTTATCAGCACTGCTGTTATGCTTGCCGAAAGGTAACAATCCACTGGAGGTGGACTACCCAAAAACAACGTAGGCGTGCCTTTCCACCAAATAAGCTACGCTACGCTAAGTAGCTATGAATGCAAACAATGCAATGTTGCATAGCACACCTCTGGTGAAAAGATATCTTGAACGTGATTGGTGGATATCAGCGCATCCATAGCAACGTAGCGAAGCACATCTGGTGGAAGGCACCCTTAAAGTGGCAAAATTTTTGAAATTACTTCCTAAAAATAACAAATATGCAAAACCACATAGGATATTGAGACTGGCAATAAAACGTCACTGAGCTTGTACGTGATCACATAGAATAATATCTTGCTTTATCAATAGCCGGTTTTTTTTTTCAGATATTATTATTTCCACAAAAAGAAAAACAAAAAACAAAACCTGTCCCGAAAAAAATTCATCAAAATCTGAACAAAGGTTGACCGGTTTCCAACTCAATTCGATTGATGCGTTGCAAGCACATGTTACCTTTTTAAACTGCGTACCTACAAGACAAGAATGTTGTATCAAATGGCCATCAAACCTAGCAAGCAATAGCAGATCTTAAGGTGGTCACCCTATCATTCCGCGATATATTATGGAGTTGGATGGATGTGAGTTTTCAAAAATTAAAATAAATTAACTGTACCACCTAATTTATTTTTTTATTACATCAAGTCAACAACTCCTAATTATATTTAATCTATTATAGTTTTTGTATCTATGTAAATATAAAAAAAAATATCAACATAACCACTTTTACTTCCAACATAATTCATAAAAATCAAAACAAACAATTCTTCGACCATGTAGATAAACAGAACCTATCGTCCCCATTTCTTCTTCTTCTTTTTCCTCCATCGCCTCGTGGTTGTCGTGCTTGTAGTAGTCGTGGTTGTAGTCGTGGACGTGGTAGTCGAAAACTTAATATTAAGATTATGTCTATACAAAAGCAAGTCCGTAAAAACCAGTATACTTTCATTGCCCTTGTTCAACTCAAACGCGCCGAGTCCCATTAGCTGGTCATGATTGAAGAGTCCCGCACCATTCTGGATCCCGATGTAGTTGTCTTCGTTTCTTAAACAGATGAAGTGGCCCCATGGCCTCGGTATCCATTCATCACAGTCCTCCAAAGGTCTTTCGTAGGGGTAATATTTGGCTGCTAGTCGTATGCTCTCACTTACGTGAGTTTTGTCCAAAAATGCAAACGCAGCCCACTTCCATCCCATGGGATCGTATAACCTGTAGTTCTTTTTTATAGTATATCCATGTAAGTAATTCGGGTACCATGCATGACGAGAGCCTAATATACCAGCTCCCACTTTTTTAAGGGTTATAATAAAGATGTCGAAAATCGTCGTGTGTCTGCTGTCCTCCCCTACTTTCACCCACTTTGAGTTCCGTTGCATCTGGTTGCCTGTTACCAGGTCTACGTAGAGGCGTCTTGTTTTGTTCCACGCACCATTTATAGCATAGACCTGACGAAGAAAAAATACTATTCTATTCTTTTCTATTCTATTCTAGTCCCAAACTAAACAACTTAATGCTTCTGTTATGATAACCAGATTTATGACTGATAAATAATAATACCACATAGGTACATTTTTTTGTAAATACATACACATTATAGATAGAAAACACCCAGACACGGAACAAATATCTGCAGAGCATACAAACATTTTGTACCGTAGCGAGGATCGAACCCGCAACCTCCGCGTCTCAGCCGAGCCTTTGCCCACTGCGCCACAGAGGTCGTCACTGAGAAAACTTGAGGGTTTAAGGTTGAAAATCATATAAATCTCACCTCAAGCTCAGCGTCAGGTTTATTCCCATTAAATGTAGTCCACCCTTTCTGATGCAAAGGCGTGGCGCTTGATATAATAATCCGCACACCTATAAAAACACCCATTCCTACTGGTTTCCCAGCGATGTCGATGCCGACAATAGAGTCGAAAAATTCGTCGTCCTCAATCCACGTGTACCTTTAAATATTATTACTTTATATACCTTGATGAACGTATTCTATTTTTTTAGTTAAGATTGGGATAGAATCCAGAGTTTATTTTTATTTCGTTATTAAGTAGTGTAGGTCTTTTTTTATTGTTCCTTAGTAGCAGCACGTCCCAGCTTTGTAATGGTGTAGGTACTAATGAAACTACCGGGATAAATTGACAGATAACCATCCTGACAGTTCATTTACTTATCGGTGAAATAATTTTTAAAATCAGCTGAATAGTTTCAGAGATTACCTTCGTCAAAAAAACAAACAAACCAACATTACCTCTATAGATTAATATTTGTATAAATACAACGTGTAAGGAAACCACTAGGTATATAAGAAAACTTTACATTTATGGCAATGTGAACTCGCCTTAGGCCCGTTTTCGACGCCAGCCAACTCTACCAACAAATAATATAATAATGAATTCAACGGGAATTACTCACGTAAAAATATTGTCGATTTATATAGATACCTAGCCCGCAGTGTGAAACGCGCCCGCGAGGAGTGAGCATACTCATACCCAGATGAAGATTCTCCGGAAGAATCGAAACATTGTCGGTATCTAAATCGACAATATTTTTACGTGAGTAATTCCCGTTGAATTCATTATAATGTCTAGTACAACTCCGGTAGTTTTGAAAGTGAAATCTACACTTATGTATAATATAATATTTTAAAGAGGAAAACTTTGTTTGTTTGTTTGTTTGGTTGTAATGAATAGGCTCAAAAACTACTGGACCGATTTTAAAAATTCTTTCACCATTCGAAAGCTACATTATCCACGAGTAACATAGGCTACTTTTTATCCCGATATTCCCGCGGGAACGGGACTTACGCGGGTGAAACCGCGGGGAGCAGCTAGTAATATAATATTGTTATACATACTGAGATCTTGGATATTGTAGCGGTTCCTGTGGAGGAGCAATGTAATCATTTAGCACAATTATCTCCGACATGCAAAATGAAATAATAAAGAAGTGTGGCACACAACTGTAAATAAAATGATTAATTGTTACTTTAGAACATTTCTCGACTAAGCCGTTTTGGTTTTAGTGTTGTTTACATACCTTATAAAAAACATTTTCAATTAAATAAAGAATAAAAATGTGATAAGTAATAAAAACTTATAATTTTTTTAATCTGTTTTTCAAAATATTTCGATTAAAATGACAACTGTCAAATCGATTGGTCATCACATTATTTATTTATTCTTATTTGTAATACTATTGTTGTTTTTGTAGAGCCTCAAGGATCACTTAAAAATGTACAGTTTGCTAGGTGACGTATCTATTGCCTGTTCCAACGCAACTGCCCACCACCAGGGAAAATGATCCCATATTTAACTGGTGGTGGTCTTGTTCGTAAATCCGTTCATAATATTCTGATAAATAATTGAATTTAAACAGTTGATATTATTTCAATTTGTTTGATAATAACATTATGTTTACGATATTTCAGTTGATGACAAACCGATAACATTAGGTATATATACCGATAGCTTGTTATTATTAAAGATTTCAGATTTCAGATTTTTATTTATTCACCATAACTATAACATTGGAAGTTATACAAGGCAAGTCATTAATGATACAATTTGAGAATAATATAAAAATAATATTTATAAAAACTAGTATACTCTTTATTATAAGTTAGTATTAAAGTCACAGTCTAGAAGCGTCCTCTACGCCATAAACTAAAGATCAAGTCGACGTGACGTCATCATTTAGGTTCTAGGATGACAACTGGCGGGGGTCCAATGTACATTGTCATATCGGGTGCATTCCTAGTTGAGGCGGGCTGCGGCTACTTTTCAAAAAATTCTAAAAAAAACAATAATCAGTAGGATCTTACCAGAGTTGTGATGACGCTTTGTTTTACCAATGACAATGACAATGCAAATTCGATGATTTTATTGTCATAGAAAATTGTCACAAAATCAATTAGTTAACCCAACATCCGCGAAATACAACGCCAATGTAGCGCTACAGTCGATTTCAAGTCAAAAATGGCAAATCACAAAAAAACGATTGAGATTTAATTAGATATTTCAATTGTGGAGCTAGGTGACTCTATTGCCTGTTCCAACGCAACTCCCTTCAACAGGGAAAGAATCAGGCTGTGTTGAAAGAAAGAAAGAAAGTAAACGTGTGGCACTCGGGGACTGCCGCGGTAAAGCTATTGCATGCCACCTAGAGGCGAGTTGCTGAACTAAAGAGACAAGCGTTAGGTTATTTTCGTTATGGAATTTCTGGATTCGGTCTCCATGCTCAAGGTCCGCGATAGAAGCTCTGCAATAGCTTAAAAATCGCTACAACAATGGCAGAACACACGAATGCCCCATTTATCTTTTTGGGGACAACTTTAAAATCACCTGAGAATTGGTCTGCAGTTACTATCCTCAAGTGAGGGTATAAATCAACCTCTCGTTGGAACTGGTTATCCGGTGCTGACGTGAAACCTGGAGGTTTCGGGAAAATTATCTTAAGTCTTGTAAAGGTTTATTACTATGTAACTTTAAGTTACTTAAACGTAAGACACTTAAGTAAAGTACGCCCAGGGGCTTATGTTTTGGTTTTACTCAAAGAAATTATTTAAAAATATTTAAAAATTTATAAAATTTGGCTTTCCAGGAGTCGAACCGCTTAGTTTCGAAATAACAACAACTTGCGTGGCATCTATGTCCGTTAACCTTATCGGGAAAACAGTCCCTATAATGAGATTAGATTACGTTGTTTTTACCATACCATATTCCTGTTTTAGTGTAATAAAGAGTTTATATCTTAGTGAAACCAGGGGTGCTGCAAACATCAAACACAAAAAAATAGCCCGAAGAAAAAACGGAGTGAGTTCAATGTTCAAGATCTGTACTTATGTAATCTGTGGCGAAACTCAATGTGTACTTGAAGCATTTTTGGAAATATTTACAGATATTCTGTTACAAAATATGATTATTTTTGTTTTGGCAAGACGTATTTGCATCAAGTCATAAATAATCCACTTTCCGATATTAGATGAAACAAAGGTCGTCTTTCGCAAAGCATTAGATTTATCGTTTTCCCAACTGCTTAGTTTCGTACCCGCAAAGACTTGTTGTACACTACAAACTATAATATGTATATTACAAAAGATATCCTTCCTACTTCCTATCCTAATATCCTACTTCCTACTCTACTTCCTATCCTACTTCCTTCCTTCCTACTAATATTATAATGTGAAAGTTTGTAAGAATGTATGGATGTATGTTATTCTTTCACGCAAAAAAGGTTCGACCGATTTGGTAGACATTTGATACGTAGATAGGTGATACCATGGATTAACACATAGCCTAATTTTTAGCCCGATATTACCGGAAACTAGACTTACGCAGGTGAAACCGCGGGGCGCAGCTAGTATACAATAAATTAAAGAACATTATATTAATACAACGGGAAAATTAAGTAAAATCGAAGAATCACGAAGAATCGAAACATTGTCGGTATCTAAATCGACAATATTTTACGTGAGTAATTTTCCCGTTGTATCAATATAATGTCTAGTACAACTCACGATAGTTTTGAAAGTGAAATTAAAGAACGTCTGAAGATATATCTGACATGATAAAGGAATATAAATCCATCGCTTTCACTGGACGCCAAGGATAGCAGACAGCACTAGCTGCAATACGACGCTTGGCTGGGAGCCACTCGATCCGTCCTGTACAGATTAGAATGTTAATGCCGCTGTTTGTCATGACGCTTTGTTTTGCAGAGATTGAATATACTGTAAATACTGATTTATACTGTATCCATACTAATATTATAAATAGGTGTGTGTGAGACTGTCTAAAGTACATATGTGTGAGACTGCTTGTTTGTCCGTATTTCACTTTAGTATTCAATATGAAAAATCAAAATAGAGTTGCGGGTTCGATCCCGCTGAACCGTGAAACCTTTCTATTAACAATAATCAAGTATTAGACTATCAATTTAAAAAAAATAACTATTAAGTTAGGCCACCGCAAACTGGGCGACTTATCACCGCATCTAGTCGTGACTTTTGTTTTAGAAGTTTGACAAAATCCTTCTACTTCATTCATCTTGTTGCATTTCTGCTCTCATTTTTTTTGCAGGGTTCAAGATATTACAGTCAAGATGTTCATTCTCAATGAGAAGCCTGTAAAAGGCAGCCGAGAACTAAACCATGTTTATAGCACGCTTCGTCATGTCACACCTTGAATATTGTTCAAGGAAAACCTTAAAGTACCTACCTATTACCTAATCAAATTTTAGCGCGTTGATGTCTGTGCATTATTAGGGCAACAGAAACAAAAACAACATTATTTTTTAACGCCCTGTTAGCATGAAACGCCCTGTTCAAGCATTAGCATAAGCATTTTAAATGAACAGAATTAAGAGGCTCCTGGGTCTGTACTGAATCCTCATTTTTCTTTAGCGTATGCCTTTCAGTCGTGGCAAATCGTATGCTTTAAATATTTTTACGAGACTTGTGAAGTTGTGACGTGCTTTTTATGTAGTCTGACCGTCACAGATACCTGCGTGGTCCAAGTTTTAATTTTACGAAGTGCGATGAATAAACATAACGTAGAATATTGTTAAAAATAGATATATAAAAACAATCACATACGTATGTCAATAACAAAAATAATTGTACATTGTAATTCAGTCAACCTTAAAATAGTACAGTTAATTAAAAAATATTTCCAAAGCCCTTAGTAAAAGACACCTTAAAATAAACAATTGATTTTTATTAGTGTTACACTGTATGAAATAGGTCTTGCTAATATGTCAGCCCCACCACGTATCTATAGACCTTTTGTTGTCTTTCCTATAGATGATGGCCGGCTAAGCGGAGAGGATGGTTTAAGGCTCGAGCAGACCGGATGCGTATGCGTCTACGCTTACGTCACGCTTACGTCTACGCATACGCATCCGGTCTGCTCGAGCCTTTAGTTGCTGGGCAAGCCTATTCCATCTCAACAATGTCTCAGGCACTACAGTGTCCCGTTAGGTGTAGGCAAAGATTGCTACCTGACACTGTAGAAATCATCTAGAAAAGATCTCAAGGCCTGAGTTTTTTTCATGTTTTGCAATCTGAGTTGTGTTGAAAAAAAAATACCAAAAGTGGAATGTAGAAAATGTTTGTTATGCTTTGTTTGCTTTTTAATGTTTGCAAAAGAAACAAGTTCGCTTCCTGTGACGGTAAAAATGTTTGCATAATAATGTTTGTTCCGATTTCGGGTACATAGCACTCGGAATTTCGATTACAGTAGCCCCATTATGCATATTCGACCTAAAACCTGTATTAGCTAAAACGCATATTAAATCTGTTGCTATCTCTTTTCGTTGACATATGGGTGACAAGAAAAAAACGTTCTTAAAACCTGTATTAAATTGTCAAGTTTTTATGAATAAACCCCTAGAATTATTATTATAACAGGAATGGAATGCACTTGCTTTCAAGTGGCAGAAGGAATTGCAAAGAAGAATTTAAATTTTCTTATAATTAACTTAATGGTAAACCAAACTTGGTGTTTCATCAACAAAATGTTCGTTATCATTTTCAAACGACTTCAATAAGGCGAAGGTTCTTTCAATATGAGTAAGTAACAAGAAAAAAACCGTTTTAAACCCCTTATTAATTCAAAAACTCTTTATGAATAAAAAGCGAAACTCAAAAAGAAATCCCAAAACAAATGATTGTATATAAGTTCAAGTTACAGAGATAAATATTTTAGTATTTTGTATTTGTATTATAAGTTTTTAAATAATCCGCGTAGGCTTACAAGCCACACCATACAGCGACTGCGGCACACAACGCCACTATTGAAGCTAGACAGGACAAGAGACGCCTGTCTGAGGGGACGCGTCCTTTTAATAGCACCTGCAGTATGTACCTATATTAGACGCATGTACAGTTGTACACTCTAAAGCTAGGCCCAGACCACCAGGTTCTTGCCTGATTCTTTCCCTGGTGTAGGGAGTTGTTTTGGAACAGGCAATAGAGTCACCTAGCTTATAAGACTGTACATACCAAGTGATCCTATGTCCTATGAAATTAACATATTTTTCTTTATTTCTTTAAAAATATACCTAAGTACTATTTTTAATTGAGAAAAAAAATTCAAGTTACGTTAATCAAAGGTTTCTGTGTAAGTTTGTGTGAAAATTCCTTCACGTTCAAAACCGCTGAATGGAAATGAATAAATTTTAGTACCAGGATAGCTTATATTCTAACTCAAAGCATAGGCTACTTTTGATTCCGGTATTCTTAATGGAACGGTAACCATGATGGTAACACCGCGGTCCGCAGTTAGCTTTCATATTCTGAATTAAATCATAGGCTACTTTTGATTCCGGTATTCCCAAGAGGACGGAAACCATGGTGGTAACACCGCGGTGCGCAGGTAGTTTAAAATATTTGTCAGTGTTAAATCTAGGTAATGCTGTTTTGGAAATTTTGATAACAGTTTCATCTAAGTATCTATTTATTTATTTCAACCCAAAGTATTCTGTGCTTAAAGTAAGCGGAGTTTGTTACTTGAATTACATGTCTCGTTTACGTAAGTATGTAGAAAACACACAGATACAGTAAAACTTATAAATAAATTACAAAAGTTACAACATTTGTCTATGTTTATAAATAACGTAACATTGGAGGCTTTTACGCTAATGAGAGCCGGCAGTGGTCTGAAATTCAGGCTCTTGCAAACGAGATGCTTAGAGAAATGTTTGTTTTATAGGTCACTTCTTATTAATAAAGGTTTTCCAATAAATCTATAAATCTTAATTTTGAGGTACTATTTGGTACCATTATTATTTACATTTTATCGCGGCACAATTAACCACCCACCTACACCTAGACTCTACTTACAACTGATTCATAAAAATTCTTTATTGCACACACAAAGTAACAATAAAATATTAACAACAACAAAGTAAGAAGTTTAACTACTTATAGATACTAGTTTACAGATCTGTATATTGTGTTATGAGAGAGTGACATCACCAATATCACTGACATGGAACGAAAGGCAATGTGAAATGTATATTGCAGACAGTTTTGTAAAAGGGGTTTGATATTTTTTTATGGTTAGTAGTCCTTCGTAGCTCCTTTCGTAGCACGCGTAGCTACGCACGTAGCTTCGTAGCTCGTTGTCTACGCCCTACTCATATTTCACGAGCGACGCGATACAAATTACAGTGACAAAATTGTGGAGTATCAATCATTCCGTCAGGCATTGTGTACAATTCTACGTAGATAATATTGTGTGAGCAAATATCGTAATTCCCTGTCGGAATAGTGATTGAATGGTGTTCTTAACCATATAAAATGAAGCTGGTTGTTGAAATAAATTTTCTAGGTTTTTTTTTTAATAACTGCTACTACTAAGAAAATAATAATTTTCTTAGTAGTAGCAGTTTATTTGCTAACTGAAAAGTGGACTGAGTTGACTTAATGATGCGCTCGTAGCAAGGCTTTCTAAGATGTTCTTGATACGTCGAAGGTAAGCAACATTCTGAGGGGGCACAACTTGGATGGTTGACCGCAAGTGGTATTTTTACAACTAAGCGCTTCCGTGCTTCGTGCACGTTAAATTGTCGGTCACGTTACGCTATGATGGAGGCCTTTAGGTGGCCTAAAAACTCCATCACCAGAGTTGGCCACTTGCTCTTAGTAACAAACTTCTTAATCTTAAAAACATAAGCCGGTATTTGAACCCACAGCTAAGTTTAGCTTCTCTAATCCAACACAGCTTCATTCATCTCCGAATCCTAACAAACTCGGCACTTGACATCTATGTCACAGATCCTTAGCTTTGTCTGAAAGACAATAGAATTCACGAATAAAATATCAGGTTCTGTTGAAAAGATAAACGAGTGCTTTGTCTAGTAGTCGGCCGAGCTACTCGCCTTTGTTTAGGTATTTTGGACTTCAGAAGATCTTTTGTAAAGTCCAGTAAAGAATACCTTGTTTTTTGTATTGTCTTTGTTAAATTGAGCTTTCTACCATTTTAACCTTATTTTAAACTGATGTTTGTTTGAAAGAAGCTTCTGCCGATGTCTTAGATCGAGTGTTCTGATCACGATAGTTAAAAAAACACAAATATTTGTTGTATGTTATAAACAATATTATTCTATATCCCAAAACAGTTTCTTACATCCGTCAACGCATTATAAAGTTGAATTCATTCAAAAATGCTGAAAACACGTTTTCAACAAAACCCTTACATCCGAAAGGGTCAGAATTTCTCGCAAAAAACCCTTTTATTATGTCAAAGTTGAGTTTATTATCGGGTTGCGCAGGAATTCTGGAGGATTTGACCCTTCCCGTGTGGAAATTAGTGTGCACATTTTGGTTTATCTACCTTTTAGGTCAATGTGCTCGAAAGATTTTTACTTGCGTAATAGCTTGTGTTTCCTGTGTGAATGTGACTGTTGATTGTTATTATTTAGTTACTCACATTGACTTGTTACAGTATAGATAGAGATAGAAGGAAGAACCAGTTATAATTTATAAATTCAGATACAATTAATAGAATTGAGGACCATTCCTACTATCTTACCTTAGGCTCTTTAAATTTAAAGTTGATGAAAATAACCAGATAAAATCTAGAATTCAAACAGAAAAATCTAGGCATTGAAAGGCTGATTCTGTAACAGCTCACCTAGTGTTGGCGAGCGCCCAACATCGTGTCTGCCAGCAACATCGCCAGCGCTGTACTGAGGCCCTACCACCAGTTTATTGTACCAAACTATCCTCGATACCGAGGAGGCAAGAATCACAAAATGTATGAGAATCGGAGTGCCGTCCCAACTTGCATGAACTAATGATTTCATACGAGGATGTTAACAATAACTTTAGGACTTTGCATCTTGTTAAAGGGCATAAAGGTAAACTTACCGACGCGAAAAGTCCATTGACGCACGGCCGGATTCGATCCCAAGACCTTCGGAACGAAAGTCGAAGTACTAATCCACTTGGCCAGCATGACTATACAACTCGAAAATTGATGGTAGGGCTACTACGATGCGGCAAAGGTTGCGAATGCGGAGATAGAATACATTTGATTCAAACGCATGTGCATTTCATTTTGAAAATAAAAGGACAATGGGTAGTAGGTAAGTAACTCCATCTAGTGCTAATATTTTTGATTGCAGGCAAGACCTAAACACTGCTAGGGGCGCCGCAAAATCAAACACAAAAAAATAGCCCGAAGAAAAACAGGAGTGAAATTAATGTTCTAGATGGACCATCTGTACATAGTATTATCTTATCTGTGGTCATGGTAAGCTCCCGGTCTCTTGATCAAAAATATCAAGCTAAAAGTGGTCTTTTAAACATCAGAAGAATAATCGAGCCCAGACTGTCACTTGGCCGCTTCCAAGCATGCTAAGCATTTCAACCACTTTCATTCCGATCCCTCGGACGTTCAATGCATTCCAAGTAAAATACTTTTCAGTGAAATAGTTTTTTCGCTTTTGAAATTCTTTATCGTTAAATACGTGCGTTTCTGGTTTGTATTTTTTGTGTTTTATTTTATTTGATACTAGCTGAAAGAATAACAAACATACAATATACATTCTCACAAACTTTCACATTTATAATATTAGTAGGAAGTAGGAAAGGACTTGTAGGATAGTAGGAAGTAGGATAGGATTACTAGAAAGTAGGATAGTAGGATAAACAAGATTTCATTTAGATACCTCCATAATAATATGTTATTAAAATGATTTTTTTAATAATGGTTTCTTTACCTATTAACGGGACCGACATGAAATGTTATTCAGTTCATCATCATCATCATCCACAGCCCGACTTTACCCACTGCTGGGCATAGGCCTCCCTTAGTTTGTGCCATCCACTACGATCCTGCGCCAGTCGCATCCATTGTCGCCCCGCGACGCGAACTATGACGTCGTCGTTTTCAGTTCAGCTCATACAAAACTATGTTTAATCAAGTCTGAGATTGGTATCGATACAGACTGATCGCTGAGCCGTGGCCGCTGATAGAGCCTTTGCGGATTAACAAGTGACCCGAAAGGAGATGTTATCCCAAGATTGAGTGTTCTGACGTCATACACTAAATTTATATCTATTTACCTGTACTGCTCATTGCCTTTACAGCTTAATAAGATGATTTAATACATTTTCAGGAGGCAATCTTTGCCTACACTTAACAGGATACTGTAGTGCCTGAGACATTATTGAGATGGAATAGGCTTGCTCAGCACAAACATAATTAAATATAACATTTTTTCCTCATGTACCTAATAATGGAGAGAGCATAAATGTTTCATTTTTTTACCAATGAAAACTACGTGCTATTACTACCTAGAGGAAACTTACGGATACTACGTGATGTTTTCTTTCACTGCTTATCTATTTTAGCGATACATTTATTTACCTACATAATCTTGAAGCACCTATTCTAAAACAATAACTTTCATCAGATCCGAAATCCTTGATCTCCTGATTAGAAGTCGACAATACGGCTTTAAACAATCAAATGTTGTGTTTTTATACAAGTATTGAATGGCAATTTATGTAATTAAAAAGTAAATTAATAAAAAGTCGCGAGATTTAAACGATCGCTATATAGCCGGGCTGCCATTAATAATCATCATCTTACTGATAATTTCGACTTTGACGTCATAAGCTTCGTTTCCGAGAGGTTATGGCACCCTGACTTAAGAGCAATCGCTGGTATCTTGCGGGTAATTTAATTTATAATGAAATATGTGTGTTTTATAAAAAAATACCCGGAAGTAGCCGTATAAAGGACATCATTCACGCTCTATACATTTTTGGACCAAAAATCAAAAGTGCCGGCCAATAAAAAAAAATGATATTTCTAGGTAGAGCATGTCAAAACTAACATTTTTTATTATGTAAGCAAACCTGTACACCTAACGGTTTAGTTTTTATTTACTATAAAAAAAGTATATTTTGACCGTTTCAAAATGCAATAACACTACTAATACTTAGGTGAGTTGCGCTATTATGGCACCTGTATTACTGAAAAAAGGCGATTGGGTGTTGCTCATCATCATCATCATCTCCCTGCCCTTATCCCACTAAGCGCCGTCGGCACAACACGTTTCTTTCTTCAATTTTCCTCTATCTTTACTTAGGCCTACCTCTTCCAGTGTATCCATCCACATTCATATTCATCGCGACCATACCACGCCAACATTGCACTCCTCAACTTATCAATTCCCCTGTTATACTCGTATTCATTCCTTCCTTATCTTAACTATTATCGTCACTCCATATATCCATCTCTACATCCGCATCTCATTCACATGCACTCTACATCCAATGCTAAGCAACCCAATGCTAGTGTTATGGCAACCAGATGACTGATACATTTTTCTTGTAAATACATAGGTAAATATTATAAATAGAAAACACCCACCACAGGAAACAAATATCTACATAACATACAAACATTTGTCCCGAAGCGGGGATCGAACCCAACAGAAATAACAATAACAGTTAGATACTTGATTTTTATCAGCCAGTTGAGCAAGCTGGGTTTAGGAGTTGTAACACCATGCACCACTTACTCGCTATGAGAATCGTCATCGAAAAGGCTACAGAATATCAACTACCGTTATGGCTCGCATTTATTGACTATAAGAAAGCCTTTGATAGTGTTGATACCTGGGTAGTTATTCAGTCTTTGCTGAATGCCAGAGTATATCATCGCTATTTAAACTAGATAAATAACATATATTAAAATGCTCGTCTTACACTACATAATATACCTTCAGAAACAAATCCAGTAAAAATAGGAAGAGGAGTAAGGCAGGGTGATAAGCTGTCACCAAAACTATTTGCACTAGTACACGAACTAGTACTGGACGACATTTTTAATAACTTAGACTGGAAAAACCGTGATCTTAATATAGCGGGAACTAGACTGAGTAACCTGAGATTCGCCGACGATATCTTTTAATTCTTGGACAACCCTTACGACCTTGCTTGAGGCCTGTATCATAGGAACTTAGTGAAGCCTCTGGACGTTTAGAAAAGAACTTGGCTGGTCACGTCGCCAGGAAACAAGACTCGTGGTGCAAAACACTAGCCGAATGGAGACTATGGGATGAAACTCGCCCAAGAAAGGCAGGCCGGAAAAGCGTTGGGATGATGACAAAAGAACAGCTGGAGTGAAATGGATGGAAACTTCACAAATCGAAAAGAATGGCATATTATGAAGGAGGCCTACACCCATAGGGTTGAATGTGGCTAGGAAAAAGAAGAAGAGAACAATAACAGATTGACTTGAGCATGGCTGTAAAACATTTTTATTACTAAACTGTCAATATTTTACAACTAAACTGTCAATACCAAGAATCATTTTAGAACAAATTATTATTTTTGTAATAGATATTACGACTCAACTACTATTTGTACGGGTTAGGTGTCATAGTATAAAATCTCAGGAATAATATGCTCTAACAGGAAACCACATTTTTTTTTTCTGGCCGGCACTTTAGTTTTTTGGTCCAACTTGAATGATCTCCTTTATCAGTCTATGGGGTAAAAAAAGTTTGGGTTGTAGGCCACCATTAGTCACATTAGTTAATGACGTGGGTTAGAAAAGTTTTGACTATTCGAGTTCTGGGGCGCTAACGATGTTACTTTTGAACTTAAAACAAAATTAAATGATTAATTTTAAAAGGTTTCGAACCTTCACCACAGAATTTCACTTCAATTATGAACAATTATTCATTTTACCTAATTTAATCAAAGCACCTACATAATAATACTTACATTATAAATATTGTTCAGAAAAACTTCTTTATCAAGTTTACCTATTCCATTTTTTCATTTTAATTTCTATCGTTGTTTGTAACATTATGTAGAAAGATCTAGTCACTAAAATAAATTCTCCATTGCCTTGGTATTACCACAGTCGTGATCAGCTCTAAGGTGTAGGTAGGTACATCAAAGTAAATTAGACAGAGTAATTAGTACATTGGGATCAGAACAAAGAAAAACAAAGAGCAAGGGTTTTTCATTTATTTCAGTGATTACTGATTACATAATTAATATAACATACGATACCTTACAACTATTGATTCTAAAAAAATCATTTCCAATATCACCCTTATCTATTTAATAAATTTTGGATTAATCCATGAAAAAATTACTGTTACATGTTACTTATCATACATGGGCAATCATAATAACATGGCCAGTGCAAAAAGGCTTTATATGCCTATTATGAGTCCATATAAATAATATGATAATCGAGGACAAGATTCTTTGGTTTAAAATTAAACTTAACATAACAAAAGAATAAATTATGTTGACAATAACTTATAATAATAAAGCTGACAATCATTCGCCTTGAAAATACAAAACAAACGAGTTAAAGACTAGTGCAGCCTTGCCAACGCTACCATCCTTACTTATTTAAACTAAATCGTTTATTTAACTGTTAAAGTTATCATTTTAATTCTAAGATTAATAATCTGAATTGCATTTTTATCATATCGATTAATTAACAAACAACTTTTGATTCTTGTTTCATAATTACACTAACACTACAAGTACTCGCTAAATTTCTATATTAGACTATTTTTATCTTAAGAAGGGATAGTATGAAAAACATGAAAGACCAAACGAAGCTGAAGAAATGAAAGTAGCAGATGAAATCTAGAATTTAGAAGAGATGACACAGGTTAGTGTTGACGTCATACACCGTGTCAATGAAGTAGGATTTGATGATGATGATAAAGTACTAGCTGCAATACGAAGAGTGAATGAATTATTGTCGGTATTCGCAAAGATATACAAAAAGTTTAATTCCCTAGGGATGTGAGAAGCATCTAAAGAAACTGAAGCGTCACAGCCAGAATGATTTTTCATACTTCATGTATAAGATATGATAAAGGGAAGGTAGATTAAATTTAATAGTTTTTTTTAAGTAATTTATTTAAGTTTTTTATTTTATGCTATAATTTATCTACAGTGCGTAAGTTAAATTTCTCTATTTATTCAAAAATAGGATTTATTTAATCCTTTTAATGGAATGTTAGGTTAGCGCTACTCGGGTTCCATAATATTGAATACTCCTCAAGACAATCAAACTTCAAGCGTTTAAGAATAATGTCTGCGAAGTATTCAATATTCTATACATCCCGGGAATCTTAGATTAGATTTTAGAAGAAACTTTATTTTGGAAACTACACTAGATGGTAGAATAGGCTGTCGAAAGGTAGATTTTCAATTTTGATTTATACTAAGCTAATAAGTAACTAGATTTTAGTCAATTTTTATTTAGGTATGTTTTAAATCGTTGTGAAATAATAGATTCGATCAAAACAGATATGGCTAAAGAAGTAGATGAAGCTAGGGACAGAGTCGCATAGATTAAAACAAACAATGATTTCGAAACTGGATTAGAGAAGAGAACGCTAACAGCTAATTGTATAAGCATTACGAGATAATGGCACTGCGGAATGTACCCAAGTTTATAAAAAAGTATCCTAAATCAGCTTATCATTATTTTGTCTCAAACGTGATTAATTTGCATTTACTCCTTATTTTACGAATTTCCTACTTTACCTTCGATATTTTATCCTTCGACTAAGATTTTATTGCCAATATCTTTACACTCTCGCGCTTATTAGTGATTCAACAAACACATGCTAAGTTGTGACGTGCGATTTAACCCTATAATTTAATTTATCGTTTTAAATACGGACATTCGTGAGCTCAAAGAATTCGAATACCCATATTTATGTTTAATGTCTAAAGACGAGGACAAGGCTGACTGGTCTGTCCGTGAGTCCGCTCAAAGTGGGAGCTTTGATTGGATCAGGGAAGAATCCGTAACAGTCCAAACAAATAGACGAAAGAGGAAGTTGCTTTTTTGTATGTAACTGTACGGATTCTTTAAAAAAATAATAAAGAAGAGACTCTCAAGGCGTCGACCGCAGTAAATGAACACTAAAAAACAAAATTCGGTTGTTACCGTTGAGATACTTTTTTACATTCCATACCATCTCCGCCATTTCTCAATCCATGTCAAACATTTCTAATACTAGAAATACAAAATTTAACGTATTTACAACCATTTTTAAAAATTCCCCTTTTAAATTAATATTCATAAGTACATTCTTGCAGTCGCAGTCAGAAATGTACATTCCTTATTTTAAGGACTAGAATTATTTGGGAACGAAACGCTACGACAAAAATAATTGTAACTTCTACATCAGTTGTTACTACATTATGCTTTGCCAGGCAGTAAGATCTCTTGAGCTTCTTCGGCAGCTTACCAGACACGCCGTGGCCATTGAACTGATGATTTGGTGATTTTTGGGTAAAATATAGTTACATGATGATGCATTTCCCCTTTTCGGCCCAGGGGTTGTTTTTCTTGTCTGGAGCGTGTATGAGAGGATCGTTTTTCTCATTCTCCTCCACGTAGTCTCGCATTCTGAAAAGAAAATTCAATTCTACATTAATATCTTCATCCTTTTTAGAATATTTTTTTCAGAACTAACAGAACTATAACAGAATACCTAATAATACAGGAAAGAAAGAAAGAAAATGAGTTTATTTCTCTAGGACCTCACGAATCACTTAAAATTGTACAGTATTATAAGCGAGCAGACTCTATTGCCCGTTATATAATATTTGTTATATTTTTTTTACCCCCTGGTATATTTACTTCATTATTATTTCAGCAAGACTCAATTGAAATTGTAATGTTTTATTTCGAATATATTTCAATTTGTTACTTTATTATTCGCGAAGGATCAAACATTCTCTAAGAAAATTTAAATTATGATGTTTCATTCAGAATAATTAAACTTCGTATTACTTATTATAAAAGCGCAAAGTTTTATAATAACTTTAGCTGCAACTTTGCGCACTTTAACTTGCAACGATTTCATTTAAAACTTTCTTTAATACGAATCTCTTGATTTATAGATTTTAGTTTGTAACTTAGTGGAGATTTCAATTATAGTTTGTTTGACTTAGTTTTCTTCTGTACGAGTATGTGTGAATATAGCATATTTTAAAAAGAGTAGGTACATTTTGCCCAAAATGAACGACAGTACTTAATAAAAATATAGATACATTATTGTATGTTTTCTATTTTGTTTCCAATTAAATAAAATGTTATGCTCTGGACCTCAAGCAATAGTCCAGATAGATTAGGTAAGTAAATAAAACTTCTCATTAAATAAAATAATTTTATCTAATTAGATAGTTTTGAGTAAAATGTTTTAAAGTACAAGTAAAATTTTGTGTCATTCATAAATCAGTAATTATGAAAATTTTTAATTGTAATGTAAAACATTATAGACTAAGAAATAAATTTTCAATCATGATAATTAGCTTTAAATGAAGCGTACCTAGTCGAAACGCCTCCATTATATTTTTAACGATCATTAAAACCAGAATCGTTAACTTTTATGGTCAAAGTCGTTAAAATGAACGGCAGTACTGAATAAAAATGTACCTACATTATTGTTTGTTTTACCGTCCGTCTTCTTTCTTTGTAAAATTACGAGTCCTAAGTACTAGAAGGTTCTGTGTGCAATGTCAAAAAATAAAACAGGCAATAGAAACTACTTAGCATGTTAGACATTTTCTAGTTTATGCTACTGAAATATTGTCTCATTCTTTTTTTTTTAATACGACTATGGTTTATTTACCCATACCTAGTAAAATACGGAATTGCATACCGCATACGAATCTTGATGCCCTTCCAGGTCGATTTCGGCCTAAGCGATTTAACTTTTAACTAAACCTACAGAACTTTGTTAATTTGCTCCGGGATCTGACGAAAGTGGAATCTGACGGATGTGTTCTAAATCCTTTTGACGCACAATCGCAATATCAATTCAAATATCAATCGTTTTTTTGTGATTAGGCACTCTAAAACCCTCCCGACGCCGACGACGACGCCGACGGCCCGATTCTACACATCGGTGAAAGAATTTTTGAAATCGGCTGAGTAGTTTTAGAGATCACCTCCGTCAAACAAACAACCAACATTAGATACCTCTCTATAGTATTAGTATAGAAGTATATAATGTGTATTATGATAAAAATGTTTGAAGTCCATCTGCCGACTTACCATGACGTATTATTAAAGAATTTAGTTTAGGTTCTAGCTGTCATAACTTTACGCCAGCGCCTTAGCTTACGTCAAAAGCAGTTCATAATAAGACCGAAACTGAATCGCCTTTAACGGTTATAGTAAGCTTTTTAATTTCAATTTCAATTTCAATCTTACTGTCAAATTCACACTTTCTGTTTTCGAACCTACGAACCATCAATCAATAACCGCCTACTCAATAAAACAATTAAGGTGGCCAAACACGATTCCTGAAGCCTTACCGTCAACAATATGGGTTCCCATTAAAGGCCCTGAATTTTTAATCAGTGCCTGATTGGGCCATATGATTGGTTGCGGCCAATTTATCAGCTTCATTTATAGCTTCCGATACGATTATTAATAAAATTATTTTAATTAAAATTAAGCCGCGCTTGCCGAGTAGAGCTTTAGCTAAAGCCAAAGATTTTTTTTTTTATACGCGGAATAATAAATAAATAATAAATAAATATCCTTGGACATTCCACACAGCGTCATCCAGTCTAAGCAACTTAATGCTTGTGTTATGGTAACCAAATGACTGATATAATACTTAAATACACTTTTTTTTTGTAAATACATACATATTATAGATAGAAAACACCCAGACACGGAACAAATATCTGCAGAACATACAAACATTTGTCCCGTAGCGGGGATCGAACCCGCGACCCCCGCGTCTCAGCCGGGCGTTCACCCAACTGCGCCACACAGGTCGTCAAAAAATGAATTGCGGATCTTTCAAAGTACTTTTCATTTCCAAAAAAATCTATTTACTTCGACACAAAGTTAAAAGTAAATCTTGCTATATCTATCTCAAAATAAACACAGAGCATACACCTAGCATATTACGGTCTTAATAATTTTGGTTTAGTAAACTTACTATAACTATAAGCTTACTATAGCTATTAAATCTGTTAATGTCTTTTCATTTTCATAAAACTAACGAGAAAAAAACATTCATTAAACCTTCATTAAATTGACAAAATTAAATCTTTATAAATAACGGGGTTCGTTTATTTAATTTCAATCATCACAAATCCATTGTTTTGCCACTTCTACCAATTTCTAAAATAGACATGATATATGGACCAACCGGCGTTTTTTATGATACCTTTGATATTTCGCGCATCGTCGCTACCGGTTCGCACTCTGATCAAGACATTGAACCTATCTATCATTGTATTGTAGTATAGCTAGGGGTACATGTACTACAGCTTATCGTTAAGTTAGATTGCCTCCTAACGCTGTACAATTCATCAAGTAATTACGCTGTAAAGACCTACATTTTAAGAGCCGTGCTAAATTGTCAGCAATCACTCCTTTTATGAATCAAACTAAAATTGTACAGGAAAATGGGAAAAAGTATGAAACTTTGACAAAACCAAAAGAAACTAGTAAATGCTAATTAGATGACGCTTATTTTTTATTATTTAATTTTTAATAAATCTTGCAGGAGTTTTGAGAAGCTCTATATTTTCTTGTTTGTTTTTAATATTTCATAGAACAATTCTGCATCTAGTTGTAAAATTACTGTAACAATTGACTGATTTATAGTCTACAGTCTATCCTATCTTTTACTTAAAACAGAGAAAATGTATAGAGTATTGGCATTTAATAATTAATGACCAAACCTGCTAAAAAAACATTGCCTATGTCGAAGTAGGTTAAGAGAAAAAAAAAATTTGGATACACGGCCACAATTCACAATCATTGGATCCCCAGCTGAGGACTCACACAAGTATTCGATTCGACACATCATCATCATTTCCCTGCCCTTATCCCACACTAGGTGGGGTCGGCCCAACATGTCTTCTTCTTCCATTCATCTCTTTCACTCGTCAACTCAGAATTCACTCCTCTCACATTCATGTCCTCTTTCACACAATCCATCTACTTCTTCCTCGATTCGACACAGCAAATATTTATTAAAATCTGTAGATGTAAATGGATCGTATCGGAAATTGTGTACAGTCTATTTCACCGGCCAATATCGGATGGATGGATTAATTTGTTCCCGGTCTTGATAATAAATCTTTCAGTCCGATATTGAAGTTAAATTACTCTGCGTGAGCACAAAATTGAATTTTATTTTGTTAGGCATAGAGTGGATTACCGAACGGTTTTTTTTGGATGAGTGTGGAAAATATTTGGGGTAAAAATACGCTTTGTTTTTTACTCCATTTTAGATTTCTTTGTTGACAGCGGTTTTAAAATGGCTGCTCAATTTGTTATCAACTCTGTTTATTAACAGAATGAGTAACCAGGAAAAACATTATATTACACGATGATTTGTAGCCTAGGAACAAATATACTTAGTAACCATCATTTTCAAAATTTAGAGGCAATCAAATTCACAATCATTAAGCAAGCACATTTTTTTTGTTCATATAAACATACCTCTGACATCCTCATTAGACATCTTCAAACAATTGCTCTGAGTCTTCAAAGGATCTAAAGAATTATAAAGGCGCGGGCCCATTGCGGTGCACGGAGAGGCTACGCACGTGTATTATGCTTCGCTTTGTAAGAAAATGTATGTGGTTGTGTCCACTGCAACCCACGGAGAGGCTACGCATGAATTGACGTCATTGATACACGCGTGGCTTGCTCGAATAGGCGGTTACATAGCTCAACGCTGTCAACGTGGGTCTACGTTTCCACTGGAGTACACGAATAAGACCCACGACTATGTACAGCTCGGTTATCGCAGAGCAGTTTTCAGTGGCATGTGTGTAGCCTCTCCGTGCGCCGTGCCACGCTAAACATAGTCGTGGGTCTTCGTGTAGGTACTCCAGTGGAAACGTAGACCCACGTTGTCAAACAAATGAATACACGCAGCTAAAATGCGCCGCGTGCCCGTGCACAGCATGCACCGCGGTGGGGCCGCGCCTTTAAAAGTCAAACGAATTGATTTCAAACATAGTCAACCTTTACGTTCTGCGAGTGTACTTTGTCAACATAAATTGTGTAACATTTGCTGCGATTGTATTAATCTTTATAATTTAATAAGCCATTTTATCTATTAAATAATCCTGTAGCCGATTTCCAAATCCCCAGCTTATTATATCGTAGGTACTTGTACGTTGACCTAATAGATAATCCCTATACTTCATTTATTGAAACGAGCAAATAGGAAGAGAAATAAACACACGTGATTGGTCGTCCAAAATAATTATCTTTCTCGTGATTGGCTAGATTGTCAAATCAATTGTCAATTGTCAAATCTAGCTAATCCAATTATTTTCGACGACCAATCACGTGTGTTTATTTCTCTTCCTATTTGCTCGTTTCAATAAATGAAGTATAGAGAGATAATGCTTTAGTTCGATATCAGATAATGTGAACTTAGCTATTTAGATTGTTTAGGTATACACATTGACAGGACTCTACTATGTATTTTTATATTATTACTCGTATTATAATTTGCCCGTTGTGTCCCACTGCTGGGCAAAGGAATCCCCTTGTTCTCTCCAATTATCGCGTTCCTCCTTACTTTAAAAAAATAATAGTTTCTGTGTTCCACTGCAGTTATATTGTATGTTATCTAATTGTTCTATCAATATATTAAAAAAGTATTTATAGGTTTAATAGAAAGGTGAGGTGGTTTGTTTTAACGATTAATTAATCTATACTAATATTATAAAGAGGTAAAATTTGTTTGTTTGTTTGACGAAGGTAATCTTCGAAACTCCTCAGCTGATTTTGAAAGTTCTTTCACCGATGTGTAGAATGGATCGGGATGGTTATAGGCTATATTTTATCCCGGTAGTTTCATTAGTACACCCGTGCGACGCCGGGACGTGCTGCTAGTATATTACATCATCATCGCTCGAGGTTATATAGATTTACTGATGATTTTTTAATTATAAAATTCCAACAAGCGCCATCTATTATTATATTTCCTTCGATAAAAACCTCATAAAATTGATTTTCAATATCGCGATGTTACAAACGATCTAAAATAGGTCATAACGCATTGTTGTAGGTACTAGTTTTGTGTATATTTAGACCGGTACTTACAGCTTTAGCTATAAAGTCTGTAACTAGGGCATTTAGGTTAGCATTTCTGGGGTATTGGTAAAGTAATGGATAGTAAATATATAATTCTTGATATATTACAAGGCAACGAACCGATAAAGAAGCGTAGATTTAAATTCACGATTCTTTTGTATGTATTTACAAAAAAAAAAATCTAAGTATTATATCAGTCATCTGGTTACCATAACACAAGCATTAAGTTGCTTAGCTTGGGACTAGATGACGCTGTGTGGAATGTCCAAGGATATTTATTTATTTATTTATTTTGGCAGAAGATTTGCATAATTCAGGCATCTTTTAATTTTTGTAATAAGTGTCTTAAAATAAGTCTAATATTAGCACGCCTATACTTTCTCCTACTTGTGATATTGGTTAGCAGGTAGAAAATGCCTTCGGCATTATGCTCGCCAATTGTACATCTAGTTTTATTTTGTGTGCAATAAAGAATTTATAAAAAAAAAACTTTTGGCTCTGTCTACATTAGCAGTTAGGTACACTCGCAGAACGAAAAGGTTGAGCAGTTTTTAATCAATTCGTTTCATGCGATATGCATTCTACGTTTTTCATTCAGAAACATTCAGAAAGTTAAGAAGGAACTCCAACCGAAAAATGATTATTTGACCTGCACCAATCACATTCAGTTCACACACTTCTATACAATTTTATTCATCTTTTCTACGTTCTAAAAAACTGCTAGTTTTGTCTTCTTTAATTTCTAGTACGTGAGATAATAATTGGTCTTAATTGGCCTAATTTAGACCACACTGATTAGAACTTGTCTAAGACTAGGTGAAATAATACTACTGTCAAAATTCAAACGGTTATTTCATTTAAACGAAATGGTAGAATAACTTAATTGGGTCAAAAAAAACCCACCAAGATTTAACAAAGAATGGTTTAAAATATATAAATTATCTAACATCTAAAACCAAACCAAACTTTTGAATGTTTGTACTCGTATACACCCAGAACAGAAATTATTCTAAATCATTCTATTTTATTGTGAACGAACATAAGCATTTTTTTGTATCGGAATAAATTATACTACGAGTATAGTAGAATATTAATGTATGAACTTGTAGTTTTTAAGAATAAATATTGTATTATTATAAATAAATATTCTAGATGACAAACTAACGTGGAAGCCACACATCAAAACAATCAAAACCAAACTAACATGTTTATCTGGATCACTTCGCCGCATAGTTCGCTGTCTCCCGTTAAACGTACGATATAATATATATAACTCGCTGGTGAAACCGCACATAGACTATTTAATTGAACTTTGGGGCTCGGCAGCTAAATCTAATCTTAAAACATTACAAACATCACAAAACAAGTTAATCAAAACATTATTTCATTATGACTACCTAACACCTACTTTAAAACTATACAACGAAACAAAACTAATGGACATAAACAAAACATACAAATATTATACATGCATCCTTATACGCAAAATTATTTCAAAAGATATACACACAAACATTACTTTTAAAACCAAAAGTCAACATAATCAGCTGCGACGATTAAGGAACTCAGGTCATATTATATTGCGTAAACCTAGAACTAACTATGGCAAGAATAATATTACTTTTGAAAGTGCTAATATTTACAACAAACTACCGACTATTATAAAACAAACAAAAACACTAAAAACATTCAAAATCCTGCTAAAAAAACACATAATAAAACAAAATTAATTCTTGACGCTTTAACTAATACTTTGCCACATCTAGTTATCGTCGATCCGTGTAAAATGCAAACTTGCTCATTACGTTTCGCTACGAAATATTGCGGGTGGGTAGATCGAAGTGGTTGTGTTAGCTTTGCTAGGGAATGATGGAAAAATACCTCCAAATAATAATCTATTACAACTAAGTTTCGAATGTGCATTGTACCTATATAGATGGTCACAAATTGTTG
The DNA here is from genome assembly GCA_947086425.1 of Xanthorhoe spadicearia. Classification (NCBI taxonomy): domain Eukaryota; kingdom Metazoa; phylum Arthropoda; class Insecta; order Lepidoptera; family Geometridae; genus Xanthorhoe; species Xanthorhoe spadicearia. The sequence goes on from OX352206.1 coordinate 971,532, forward strand.
TTGTGTGATAATTACATAAAATCCTATTACCTACGCTACGCAAACAATCCATCAGATGTTTATTTATAAGTATTTCTAAGTTCTCATTATAAGTGAATTTGTAATTCTTTATGAGAATAAAGTTTCTTAAACCGTAATATTGTACATCATTATCAGTCATTTTTAACCCACTGCTGGGCATAGGCCTCCCTTCGTGATTGCCATTCGCCTCGATCTGATCGCCTGATCGAGGCGAAATGTTGTACACCCAGTATCAAATCTCTCTTCCTAACAATTGTCAGAGCTTCAACAATGTGAGAAATTAAAAAAAAACGAGTTCATATTATCGTCTAATCACTGATTGCAATTATAGTAAATCATGTAATTATTATATTACACGAACTAAAACATTGAATTATAAATATAATTTTCTGGTTCTGGCGTCTGTGCGTCATCCCTTCCCGTTTGACATTTATTATATGAGTAATATTATTTACAAGTAGGATAATATTCTAAGAAATTGGATATTATAGCCAGAGGCAGGACATTTTGATTTATTTTATGCCCAAGGACGTAAGTACAATTATCTTGTATACGCAGTATTAAGTGAAGAATTGCCGGTCACAGTATAGCACACTATACAGTAGTGTCAATGTACTGAGTTAGGTAAAACACTAACGGCCTCTCTCAATGACCTATCTATCTCTGGTTTCCGCTTACTGTTGGATACTTAAAACATTTTGTATGGAAGTAATATCAAATATCTACCCGCAGTTAACTAAACCAAAGATAGATAGGTTAAGAATTGTTGCAAAGTAAGTCAATTTGGTAATTTGGGCGTGTAGGTTTGTTCGATAATATTGGCTAACCTTAACTGACACCGCTTTAGTGCTCGAAAAACCAGCCCAAATAATAAAAAAAACAAATTCGCCGCTTTAGCGCTCGAAAAACCAACCCATCAAATACTACTTCAGTAGCTATGTTACTCAATAATAAAACCTTTCATAACTTCCATACTGTTTACTGTTTACTGTGTCAAGGGGATGAGTTACCAAATCTTCCCCACTTGTCACTTGCCAAGACAGGGAGTGGGGGTTGTTTTTAGGTCAGTGTTCACTAAGTGGCCCGCATGTTTAGTATAATGCAGAGAGATGTCATTTTTGGGGAGGGTTGGGTTGAAAACATTTTTGGAAACACTCAGTTTTGAAATGGATATGTGCCAAACATGTTACAGAACAAATTTATGTTCAATTGTTCATGTTTATAAGACAGATCCATGTCGCATGAAACCGAAATGCGGTATCGCAGAAGACAGCTTACGGTTATTATCAACTGGGCTAAAAAGGCAAGTCAAAGAAAGAAAGAATGATAGAAAGAAAAATGTGTTTATTTCTGTAGGACCTCAAGAATCACTAAAAAATGTTCAGTGCTATAAGCTTGACACTATTGCCTGTTCCAACGCAATTCCCTACACCATAAAAAGAATCAGGCAAGAACCTGGTGGTGTGGGCCTAGCTTTTTATCTAAATAGCTTCAGAGGCCCTACCATCAGTTTACTGTAGTATTGATACTATCCTCGATACCGAGTCAAGTATCGCAAAATATATGAGAATCCAGAGCAGCGCCGCCCCCGGTAACTTGCATGAACTAATAATTTCATACATTTGAAATACTTGACTCGTTAGCGAGGATAGTTAACTATACAACTCGAAAACTCATGGTAGGGCTACAGTAAGAAGCCAGTCAAACAAAGTAAGGCATGTCTTAAACTAATAGCAGCCAAAGACATGCTTCAGAACCCCAAAACCCATAGCTAAACACATCATTTCACCTACCCATACTTCCTTCCTTCCTTCGTATGAGCAAGTGGCCAACTCTGATGACGGAGTGTTTAGGCCGCCTAAGGCCTCCGTCATGGCTTAACGACTTTTAAAAGCCGGGACCGACAATTTAACGTGCCCTCCGAAGCACAGAAGCGCTCAGATAATGTTGCCATTTGCGGTCACCCATCCAAGAAGTGACCGCGCAGAGCGTTGCTTATCTTTGACGATCTATCAAGAACGCCTTAAGCAAGCTTCGCCACGAGCGCTTCATTCTACCCATACTAAAACAAGCATACAACTTAGAAATAAAACGGTTTAGTCTTGTTAGGTACTCACAGTCGTGAAAGACTTTAATTAAAAAAGAGTTTATTGCAAAACTTGAGTCTATAGAGATTTTCTGTGTCGTGTCAAGGATATATGAGTACTTATACAAATCATTGAAGAACTTTAACGACAATACATGTTAATACTAAATCAAACAAGGATAATAAATGTCGAAAACATTGAATGTTTATAAATTAATATATTTAGAATAGCAAATATTTATCAAGTCACAAACACATATAATAAAACATTGTTTTATAGTTTTAAAATAAATACAGCTTGAGGACGATCGCTTGTATATCGGTTCGAATCCCGTCGAAGCCCAAAACTTTTAGCAGAATTTTTCATTTTTAAATGCGCATATTTTCAAAAGCGAATAATATTTCATAACGAAAGCTAGAAGTTATTGTTTTTTGTACAAAAATAGATCGAAGTGGCGAGAGACGTATGGCCATGTGTTGAGTTTCGTGAATTTTATTTCATAATCTAAAATTATTTTTAGATTTACTGGCCCATTTGCTCTTTGGCGATGGAATGATAAAGCGATATAAATAGACGTGAGTTTATGAATAGTGTGTACTGTCTTTAAAAATGCAATATTTCGGTAGTTAATAGCGCAGTAAAAAATTGCATTAATTGGACTTAGACTTTTTCTTAACTCTACATGCTTTTAATGCATTCAGTGCCAATGACACAGGGGGCCATGTTTTTGAATGGGACCCCGAGAGTATACTCTAAAGGGAATAAATAAGGTAATTAACGCGATAAAAACCTGTGTTTACATATTTCAAAAAGTAGTTCATAGAAACTCCTCCTTTTTGAAAAAGTATGAAACTATTATATAAGAAACCACTCTTGGAAATACCTATCTCTTTTCCAATTTAAAAGCAGTTCTATTGATGAGCTGTGACCCATGAACACTGTCCTCGCATTAAGAAAACCGTAGTGTGCCTCATTTCCTTACCGATGTTGAAATGTCGAAGAGAGTTAGTTTTAATTAAACAAACTGTCGTGACAGACAGACATTAATGTATAATCAACGGTAATGTATGCAAGCGTCCCCTAGAGACGTAGGGACATTTTGCTATTGATTTTTCGCCAGTACTTGTCACCCTAGTCACGTGCTAAGCCACAATTACGAAGTTTTGACACACAAGTCTTTAAATAACATTTTTGAATGGAAGTTTTGATAGGCTCACGACTGAATCCTTAAGATTAGGTTAATTTAAACTTGTCTACGTTACAAACAAGTACAAAGGTAAGTTGGCAAATAAATGTTTTTTAATTTTCCATGTCAAGGTGCCCCGAATGTGGAACTATGGGTTCTCAACATCAATATTATATAACTTCATAAAGTGGAACCACACTTGGACGTATGAAGTTGTCAAATCATTGGGGATTTGTATGGGGATTGTATGGGGACAGGGAACGTGTTGAAGTGTTTTCCAATTTTTAACTCGTATTTGACATATTTCAAGATAGTCACCGAACTATTATTTATTTATTTTATGTTTTTGTTAAGTAAGCATTTACAGTTTTTTTATTTTGCAAATATTATTGGGATCTAAACGGAAAATTTGTTAATTCAGGGCTTGGGTTTTGAACGTACTATCCTAGAAACACTACCCAATTACCCATATCCTATCTAGAAAGCTTACATCGCAATAAAATAAAATCGTTTTAAAGTTAATATTGTATTGTCCTAGAATCCTAGAATCCTTTCAAAGTCACAACATTAAAACCTATCATTTAAATAAATTACTCTTATTTAACCTTTACGTAGTAAAAGTGCAGTAAAATAGTTCCCGTGCTAGAGACAATGCAATCAAAACAGTTATAGTCAGAGGCCTAACTCGCCTATCGCGTAAAACAGAAATTTTGTGACAATCTCGCGTTCAGCTTATGCTGGTGGATCCTGATTCGTTACAATTCACCAATATAAGTTGACTCTAAATGTCACGAACTTTCTTTTCCTCGATAGCAAGTCAGGCCTCTGGTCTCAATAACAGTCAAAACTGTTATTTTTTACTAACCTAATATTGACATGAAAAGCAATTTTTAACATTATTTTCTGATAACAAGACTCAAGTTTAATAATACTTCAAAGTTTGTATGAGTGGATGTTTGTTATTCTTTCACGAAAAAAATGCTGAACGAGTTTGCCAAAAACTTGGATTAGACAAATATCGTTTATTAGAAAAGTAAGTATCGCGAGCGATGCCATCGGCACATTCTAGTCTGTAACAAATCAATACGAGTACTTGCATGCGAATCATTAAATTACCTGACTTATAGAGAATGAAGTAATTGTTTCATTACAAGCCAAGGGTTTGCATGTTTAGAATAGGTACTGACTCACCTACTAAATATTATTGTGTCAATAGAAAATGAACCGTATGAAATTACTGCATTACGTTCTATTGTTTTGTTATGAAATATGCGAGGATAAAATGAGTTATCCACACTGCAATTTTAATTAACTTCAAACATGATAAATCAATTTAAGATTGAAGTGAATAAGTGACGCGATTTTCAACCCTAAATCAAAGAAAAACGTTCTTAACACCCACGTAATAAGACGTTCGCAAACTCATGAGTAATTCTGAGCATTACCACACAATAGTCTTTGTACTGTTCTACGAATAACCAGATTCAATAATGCGGATATTATCCGAGAAACACACGAGGAATTGAGCAAAGCATCGTACAACAGAAAAGTAAATGAAAATACGTAGTGGACACAACCGAGAACGCAGTAAATCAATAAAAGCAGGCGTACGAAAGAATGGTGTGAATTTGTGAGTTCAACTTAGGCGTAACATTTCAAAATTAGAAAAACCGTATATCCTTAAATCGAACGCACCCAAGCAATACTACACCCAGCCGCGTTACAAAAAAGCACCATTCCCCACAACCACTTACACTTCACATGACGTCACTGTGTTTTTTTTAATAAATAATATGATTACTCACGCTGCAATGCTTTTAGACAGTGGCCAGCGTTCCATAGACGCTTGGTACTTCATGTTTTCGATCTGCTTCTTCAATGCTTCCTTGTCCATGGCTGCGAGTATACTGGGGTCCATGGCGCAGAATCTGTGGAACGAAGCACGCACACATATAAGTGTAATGAGCATCGTTGTACGTATCAGGGACACGCCGCGTACAGGCGCGAGGTAAAGTGTTATGCACGGCGTATATTGGTCAAGTGTTTAGTAATGTGGTAAGTGTTATTGACGTATACACTGTGTTTTAATATAGCATGATTGTAGTGTCCTAGTACGTAGTCATTTTAAGAGAAAACAAGTTTACCTACTAGGCATAGAACATTTGAGTCTACCTACGTAATTGTTGTGGTGTAATTATTAATACGGGAAATAATGCGGAAAAGTCAATTGTTTTAGCATGTTAATTTATTAATACAATTCAGTAAATTTTTATTAAACTTTAGCGTTACATCGTTATCTATTAGTCAAAAATAATAATAAAAATAAATTTTATACTGAATTTACTTCGCTAAAGACTATACCAGTGTAAATAATGTTCGGACGATCGAATTCGGTTTGTGGTTGAGGGTAAGTTTCGAGCCACGTTTTGTGGTTGGACTCAATTTAAGTACTAAAGGGTCTGACTTAACTGATGACACTAATATTTGGCTTTTCAGCAGAATTGCACAGTCTTTTGAATACTTAAATAATTATCTATTTCATTTAGTTTTTGGAAATGGGATTCTAGATTTACATTGCATAGATTTTTCCCACTTAGAAGTCTTTAACAAATACGTAGGAAATAAATAACTGTATCTAAAATACATAATTAAAAATTACTGAATTGTACAAGGTATGAAATTACTCTAACCGTAATTAATTTATTGTTATGTCGGCATATAAACGGGGGCCGTTTATATGCCGACATAACAATAAATTCCGAAATTAAAAATTCAAAATCTTCTAAAACGTTTTAAAAATTGGTGTTCTGTTCTACTCTACTATTGGTGTTATGTCATTATCCAAATTTTAACTACATTAAATTCCAAATCTAATACTTTTGTCATTCACTGTACTACAATACCCATCTAACTCACACATAGACACTACACCAGTGTATGTGTGCTCTGCACTAGTGTGGCCGATGCGCGCGCAGTTCCACAGTTTCTATGACAACCCCTTTAGGTACACTGAAGTTAGGTAGCGCCAAGTAAGTTAAGACCACCCGTATTCTCATCTGTATTCCGTGTGTGTAAAGTTGATTTTTGAAGATATTTGTAGAATTAATGAATTAAAGCGTAATTTAGTTCTTTTGTTGGAGACAGAGAGGGCGTTGGTGGAGTGCAGTTTAAGGTATCGATGGGATACCATAGATAAAGGCGATGTTACGTGACGCATTGAATCAGAGCCACGGCACGCCCTGGGGCTGCGTCGAACTCATTAGACACGAGTTTAATGCTCAATTGACTTTGACATTTGACATTTAGATCGAAGTTTACGCATGATTTTTCAATTGGTTCTAGCAGCTTTATCCTAATAATTTTATACTCGTAGATGCGCATTTTAGTATACATAAATGGATGGATGGATGGATGGTTGGATGGATGTGTATTTGGGACGATTTCACGCTCAAACCGATGAACGGATAAAATGAAATTCGGTACATATATAGCTTATCCTCTATCTTTTTAATTGAAAAATCGCTCTAATCAGAAGCAATATTATCAAATGTTCCACTCCCGATAAAGTCTTAAAATTTTAATTTCAATGGTATTTCTAGATATGAAGAGCAATAAATTAGACATTATTAATAGACATTATTTTAAAGTGAAATAGCAATAAATTAATCAATGTACCAGCGCTGAGACATTAAAACGTTACGGGACAATTGGCGGGAATCGACATTGCACTGAAAACGACTGAAGCTGAAATCGCAGGTCAGCTTATGTTGGTGGAAACTGAGAGAGAGATGTATAAAAGCGACTTCAATTGGAAGTTTTTCTTCTCTTCGGAGGAAAAGAAAAGGTGCTTTGAATGATGGAGGAGAAGTCTCCTACAGCTCCTCCAGCTTTCAAATAAAAATTAAAATCAGTTCACCCAATCGAAAGTTCTGAGGTAACAAACATAATAAAAACAGTCGAATTAAGAACCTCCTATCTGTCTTTTTTTTTAAAATACTAAAAGTTTTGGACTTCGACAGGATTCGAACCCGCGATATACAAGCGATAGTCCACAAGCCGGACTCCCGTCGTAGCCCAAAACTTTTATTAAGATTTTTCATTTTTCAATTAAAAAAATACCTAGATATTCTGGCTTTAAATATTATTTAAAGCCAGAATATCTAGGTATCAAAAGTAAATGCTTCATTAATAAGATCCAAGGGTATACAAATCAGTGAGTTTGCAACTGTGCCCGAGTTCGTAACAAGGCCCAGGGCGCAAATTGGCGTGGGGCAATCGAGTTACATCTTCATCAGGACCTTGTTTGAAATATAGCCAGTAATAGTAATACCTTGATCACGGACCGAGTAAAGTGGCGAGACAGTGCTCTCGGACGAGCGCTCGGTATTTGTGAACACATAGGCCGAGCGCTCGGCCGAGCACCAGGCCGAGAGAGTCACTCGGACCCTGCTTTATTTACTAGGCCGAGTACCCTGCCCCCCGCTACTCCGCTCTGTCTCGCTCGCTCACTCGGTGGGTCTGAACACGAGCATGACGCGCACTCGGCGTCCACTCGGTGCCTGTCTCTACGGGCGAGTATATCGCGACGATTCCGTCGTCCTTCCATCGGGTAATTTAAGTGGTAAGGCGATTGTCATAAGAATTAAATTTACTTGTCAACGTCACTCGTATCGTCGCAATAATATCGCCATGTGGAGACGTCTCCATAGAGTGTATAGAAATACGAGGCACGACGCTAATATAGCCGCGATTCTCTCGCTTGTGGAGACAGCCCCTTATTTACTACAAACAAACGGATAATTAAGAAATATGATGGCAGCTAAGTTACATAAATACTTAGGTACTAACTTACATAATGAACAAAATGTGACCGATGTTTTTGGGGATTACCTACTGTTTTTTTTTATTTGCATCAATACAAAAAAAAAACCGTTCGAAAAAACAGAACGAATAATGGTACTTTAGTATGAAAAGAATGATTTATGTGGTAAAATTGTGATTGAAGGTACCTACAGTTTTGAAAAGTAGTAAAGGATGTTAAAAATACTTACTTTTAGATCCCTTTTCCTAAGCCCTTAATTCCTTTTCAGGTATTGAACCTTGAGACGTTCTGAAACAAAAAATAAATCAGTTAAAATGACAAAGATTTCAAATAATCCTACTGATGTTTCTAGGTTTGTATCGATATAGATAAATAGGAATTGGTCCTATAAATAAATAAATATACTATTGTATTCAAAAGCATTTGTTCACTGTTATATACTTCCTATTTTGTTTTTAATGCTTAGAAGAAAAGAGATCCTGATTTAAAGTGGTTTTTGTGATTCACAGCTTTTCAGAATGCATAGGGAACGAAGATTTTCTTGGAATATTTTATTTTTTTGTGAAAAAACGTTAAATAATCTTCGAATTGAATGATTTTGAGAAGTTCGTATTGAACTACTGATCTGATAATGTTTTATTTAAGAAGGTACTTACCTACCTAAGTAATTGTATTATTATTCACGTTATAATAAAATTGTTCAGTAGATAATGTAATAACTTACAATTTTTCCTTTTAAAAAAAGTGTAGGTATTTTGCTACAACCAGTGGCGATTATGACGTCGCCAAAACTTAAAGTTCAGTAACTACCTAAATATTATGTTTCCGTCCCTTTCTTTACGACCGAAATAAAAAGGATGGCATCATCTATAATTAGTAACTTTTAAGTTTTGAAAACAACAAAATCAAAATTGGTACCTAATCTAATAATATGAAACTGACATCAGTTTGACATTTAGTTCCAAATTCAAATAAAATAGTGTTGTTACTACACAAACAGGAATATTACCGGATAACCAAATCATCAAAGTTGTCCTCAATTTAACGGATAATTTATCTACTTTCCTGTAACTTTACCTTGATAGCGTTATATTAAAATGTCCTTAATTGAGTAGGTACCTACTGTTTATACCTAACAACCATTTAGGTTTGAATTATAATAACGCTTTTGTTTTAAACTTGCCAGTTGTCCTGACTTTGCTTTGTCTATCACAGGTGACGTGCTTTTAAAATTGTAAAATAAAGACTTAAATAAGTTTAGTGTTTCCAGAAATACCTAACCCTCCGCGTATTAATAAAATGTTTAATTTACTTACTAATATTAATAAAACCATATCATTGAAATGCGAACGTGTTTAACACCTAAATCTGAAACCTAAACCTGTGTACCTACTTACTACGATTTGGATAAGCTGGTTGTATTTTGAGAATTTAAAAATTACTTAAATTTAGTAAGTCTTATGATAACAAAATTTTCAGGCTACATGATAGGCCTCTGTCATGGCTTAGCTCTTGCCAGGCCCTTCTACCATGTTCATATCCCAAGGAACGCATCAAGGCCGACTACTTGCATGTGTGCCACGTGTGTCATGAGCACTGAACGCGTTAATTAATTCTTTCAATAAAATTCGTGATTACAATACCTACAATAATACACCTACAAAATTACAAATAGATTTCGCAATTTTGAAGCCGGCCATTAATCAAATTCAAGTGCCCGTGCAATAAAATAGTATTAGATAAACATTATCACATACTTTCAGCTTTATTATCAACAGTTACGGTTGACTTTGGCACGCAGTGTATTATCGTTGCAAGTTACTGCCTTTAATAAAATTAACCTCGTCTTATTAGAGACTAAGCGTTAATTATCTGATCGATAGACTTTGTCGGGGCGTATCGATTATAAATGTCACGTTTAAAAACAAATAATATATCTTTTCTGTAAGGGTTGAGAGCACCTATTACTTCCTCTGTAAAGATACATGATTGATTCTAAAATGATAAAGTCAAAGTTTGTAGTCTCTTTATCAAAATAACATGTTAGAAATGACCTTATTTTATGATATTTTGATTTCAATTAGTATTGTTATGAAATTATATTAGAAGATTGCAACAACGCATACTTTACCTATAGTACTTGGAAGAATTACTTAAATAATTAATGATTGTTTATCAATTTAAACTACATTTCTTGCTTTATCGGAAGTTTAGAAACCTTGAACACACAGCTTATCACTTTTCACCTCCTTGAACTAGAACTCTACAAGTCTTTGAATAATAAATTATTTCCTTTCAAAATCTATCGATACAGTCCAATCACTCAAATATAAAGCAAACACTACATAAAGTACACACTGTCCTCAAAAATTAAACCTACATTCCTTGCGTGACAGGCCGCAGCTCGGGTCGCAACAAAACTAATTTAATTAGTCCTAATTCGATTACAGCATAATCCCTCACAAGCACACATGTAACCACTCATGTCTCACACACCCGCGAATAAATGAGGTTACATTCGCTGATTCTAATTTCGAGTGTAGATTTTTCCGTAACTCGATTACCCAATTTAATTTCCCCCGCACTAGTCACGCATCTGTCACACGCGGAAATTCGAATTCAGAGTTCGCGCGCTAATTTTCAAATTTCGAATTTTGTTTTTTTTATCGTACCGTTTGGACAGGTTGGCTAATGAAAAAGCAACCGACTATCTTGAGTGCCAGTGTTATAATACGAGTTGTATGGGTTCGCTGCCGCTCTACGCTCTAATTGAGTAGAATGTATCATGCAACAGTAGATTAATTTGTTAAAAAAATAGGTCTTAATACCGTTTGTTTGCGTGTGGGAAGCTGGATAAAGTAAGCATAGAAAGTGTGCTAAAATAAGTGAAATTTGCGTGTCTGTTTAAACCGTAAACCCACGGAGTTTACGGTTTATGCACAGAGTACAAAATGTAATATCCTCTTTAAAGCTGCTCTTTGCGGTGTTTAAGACAGATTGAATTTCCGAGGTAGTCAAAGACAGATAATACTTTGGACATACTGAGGCTCCCTTGAAATCCTGTAAAATTGGACTTCCTGATATGAAAAACTCATAAGGATGGATACATAACTGTGCTCATGTTTGTAAATATTTAGGCGGCCTAAAAACTCCGTCATCAGAGCTGGCCATTTGCTCATACAAACGAACGAACGAACGAGTGTTTGTCTAATAAAAAATGTATCATACAAAATTATAATGTGATCTCTGGGATATAAGTATCTACTCAATATTTAATTTTAACTTTTAACGTAGAGTGGTTTCGCACTACGTCTGATCCGTATCCGATTAGAATCCGAACTTGTTAAAATACGGTGTACTTAGTTGTAGAACTATGTCAATGGTAAAAAGTTACGTCCTCGTAGGCTCGTATTCTGAGACTTCACTCAAACTTGAGTCTACGTTTAAGCATCGATTTTTGACAGTTCTCTATGAAAACTGAGTTATAATTTACCGCTTGAGACACGATCTACGCTTAAGTATAGTCTATGAATACGGGCTGTAGACTTCATGTACTGATAGTCTTTCTTTTGTTCACATTTACAGTATTTTTATAATAATTAAAAGATTGCATAAATGATGACATGCGGTGTTGCCTCGACCATTCTGTAGACAAGCACACAACGACACACACACACACATGTCGACTCTCGCGATGCATATTGACCGTTTAATACTACATATGAGTTAGGTAGATGGTGCGCGGTTCCGTTGTGTCGCGAATTTCTGTAAATACAGACACTGATTCTAATATTTACGTCAATGTTTCAGAGAATTCCGCTACTTAATTATTAAGCTATTGCATAGCTTCTATCGCGGGCCTTGGCGTGGAGACCGAATCCAGAAATTCCGTAACGAAATCACCTAACGCTGTCACTTTAGTTCAGCAACTCGCCTCAAGATGGCATGCAATAGCTTTACCGCGGCAGTCCCCGAGTGCCACACGTCTTTTTTTATTTGCTTTGTTAACTGTTGATACATTTTATATATTAAGTAGGTATCTACTTATCAAAAAATATGTAGAAGATAGTTATTTATTCATCAATGTAATTTTCCTATAATTTTACTATCCGGCAGTCCGTTTTTTTACGGTCCGATATAACACATAACCTACTTTCCTAAAAAGAAATTATTTTCTTATAGATGCAAAATAAAAATATCCTTGAACTACACACAGCGTCATCTAGTCCCAAGCTAAGCAACTTAATGCTTGTGTTATGGTAACCAGATGACTGATATAATACAAATATTACATTTAAAAAATCAAACTGCCGGACAGTAAAGTTGCTTGTCGTGCACAATCGCCCTTATTAGTTTGGACTGAAAGAAAGAAATAAAAAAATGTTTATTTCGTAGGACCTCAAGGATCGCTCAAAATAGTACAGTCTTAAAAGCTAGGTGACTCTATTGCCTGTTCCAAAACAACTCCCTACACCAGGGAAAGAATCAGGCAGACTCCTGCCTCATTCGATCATTTAATATGAATACCTACTAATCGCGAATGTTTAAAATGAACTATTAATCTAGAACGTAACGTTTTATTCCGCAAGAGTACATTGGAAACAAGCACAATCTATGGCGGCGAGCAAACAACAGATGTACAAGTATGAGCTGCACCGGACCTACGGAGGTGGTCACCCGTGATTGATGTGGATTCACACCGTTTGCAATACCTTTTTTAATAATACTTTTTATTTATGACGTATTAAAAGTATTCGACCGCAATTTCCAATTGGTAAAATGCGGATTAAAAGTACTTATCCTATGTGTTGCCTGTCGCCCAAACATTCACAAAGGACGACCTCTGTGGCGTTGGGTGAACGCCCGGCTGAGACGCCGAGGTTGCGGGTTCGATCCCCGCTACGGGACAAATGTTTGTATGTTCTGCAGATATTTGTTCTGTGTCTGGATGTTTTTATGTATGTATTTACAAAAAAAAATGTAACTATGTATTATATGTCATCTGGTTACCATAACACAAGCATTAAGTTGCTTAGCTTGGGACTAGATGATGCTGTGTGGAATGTCCAAGGATATTTATATTTATATTTTTTTATATTCTTTTTGAAAGGGGTCTTTCACACTGCGAGGCGAATCGCCCACATTCTCTTTTTGAAAGAGGTTTTTCGCAACGCGGGGCGAATCGCCCAAGATTTATTAGCCGTCCCATCCATTACTTGTTTCTGATTATGCCCATAACTTCAGTAATACCATCTAAATAATCTAGAATCCAAGTTTGTTCCAGAAATAGAACATTGTACACTTGAGAATGTAGAACATAGACTGGCGGCTCAATACCCAATAGCACAATACAAGTGGGAACAAAGCCGCAAACTGGAGGAAAGTTAGCAATATGTTCGGAGCGTTGTATTAGAGTAAATGAATACGTTTATAGGGCTGTTCGTAGTAATAATGAAAAATATGAAACAAAACCAAAAGCCGTGTTTGCCTTTGGAACGAAAATCGAGGTATTTTCGTTTAAAAAGTCGTGGGTTCGAATCGGAACGTGCATCATTTTTTTTTTCGTTTAGATTTCATAATTTAACTCATGCAGCGTGTAACGTATGCAATGTTGACTTCTAAAAATTTTGTGCATGTGCAAATAAAATTGTATTTGGCCACACCTTTGACTACCCTAAAAATCTGATAAAAGATCTGAAAGAATAATGTATCCAGCATATTTTACCAGTCGTAATCATATTTAATTATTTTCATTAGTTTTTAAACTGCATAAAAAACAATGTCTCACTAAGTAAAAACAAACAAACATACTGGTAGGTTTTCAGTAAATTCTTAATAGTATAAAGCAAAACAATTAACAGTTCCTGGATTCAAACCCACAACTGTCAACACTCCACGCCAACAGCGCCAGTAAACAAAGATGAAATCACCGTTCACCTGTCAGCCCTGCTCGAACAATCGTCCTGACAGTGATTGTTGAAGCGACAAGGGTCCCCAGTAGCTCCACACAAAGGCTCGCGAGCTACATAGAACCTTGTCACTCTATTGATTTACTGGCTAGTATACCTAATTATGCTATTGTTTGGACACAAGTTGAAATGTTGTATAAATTAACATTGATAGTGGACCATAGACTAACTAAGTTGTCTGTGGACTTACGGTTGAATACTGAAACTCGATAATAATATAATTATTGTCCATTAAGGAAGTTTTTTTCTGCCATGATAGAGGCCTTTAGGTGGTCTAAAAACTCTGTCACCAGAGTTGGCCCCATGCTCATACGAACGAACGAATGATCGAGTTTTTTTGACAGATTCGTATGGACAAACGTCAAATTATGTAAAGTATAGATAAGTACTATTTACGGCAATTAGCATTTTAGGGTCATATTCATATGCTGTGCCGAAATTTTGGGAAACTCATAAATCTACGAATCATGGTAAATATCCCGTTTTAATGTTTATAACTGTCTTAAATATTTAAGAAGCGTTTCAGTCCGGGCGTAAGTCAACACAAGAAAGTGTTAACTCTACATAAGTATGCAGATGGTGTCGTAGAGACCATTACGTTCAACGCCTGACTAAAACAGGTGGTATGTTGTGTGGGATTAGGTTACGATTGCCAGCTCATTATAACAGACCACCCTAGACTACATTGTATATGGAGTTATAAAAAACTAGCAGCACATCCCGGCTTTGCTCGGTTTTACTAATGGAAGTAGGGGGATAAAATATAGCCTTAGGTAATCATCCCGACATGTTCATTCGAACAAACTGTTTTTTGGAATTGGATGAGTAGTTTTAAAGATTACCTCCGTCAAACAAAGAAACCAACATTACCTCTAATATTAGTATAGATATAGATCTCAGTTTTATAAAGGTGATTGATAGGTCAGTATTAAGCAGTTTATCTATAAGTTGGAGAGAAATTAAAAACGGAAGTTATTGATTTATTATCTTGTACTTATTTAAATACTTTAAATATTCATCAATTTTCGAAGCAAACCATAATATAATTATTGTGAGTAACATAATAGCAATTATAATTACATTTATGCTTTGATCAACGTTAGAGAAACACAGGGTTAAATAATCTCAGTAGGCTTTTCGGAAAAACCCCTGGAGCGTGTACTTTGATATTTGATACCTACACAAATTATATAATTCTAAAATCATTATAAATACCTCAGACCTTTACATCTTTACTACATAGATGATCTATACAGCGTCAGGAGGCAATCTTTGCCTACACTTAACGGGACACTGTAGTACATGGGACATTGTTGACATGAAATAGGCTTGCCCAGCACCTAAACCATCCTTACCCTAACCATCCCTAAAAACAATGGTCAATAATGTAGGGGTTTCCTCACGATGTTTTCGAAGCTTGTGTTGATGCACGGCCGGATTCGATCCCACGACCTTCGGATAGAATGTCGAAGTACCAATCAACTTGGCCAGCACGGCTTTTTTAGCACACTCACTGGTACAGTAAGAATACTCGCCACGAATCGATCACCTCAAATCGAGATAAAATATAAAGGTGTTACGCACTTGAGATCGTAAACATAAAACGTTTCACATTGAATGGAGATCGCGCCCTATGATTGGAATTTTGCAATTCGATTGGCTGTTACGAATTTAAGGGGGCGATGAGCGGCCTAATAAGACTCTTACATTTACATTACATTTATTTTCGTGGCTATTATTGAGGTATTTCACCATTTTTCCTTAAAATACACACGTCTCGTCTTTACACGGGTGCACTAATAAAAGTGACGGGATCAAAAATAGCCTATAACCATCCCGACAGTCCCTTTTACACATCGCTGAAAGAATTTTGAATTTAGCTGAGTAGTATCGGAGATTACCTCTGTCAAACATGTCATTGGGAAAAATAAAGGTAAAGTAATTTTATTGTTCTCTAAATAAAGATTTTTAAAAACAATACGTTTTCTCTAACTCTACATAATTGTAATATTTAAAAATAAATTAAACAAACTTTTACTTAAGCAGCATCGATGCCCTTAAAAAGCCTTTTCAGTAAATTTCAGCATTAAGTGACGCCTATTCAACTTGTAACAATTCACAGCCTCTTAACGTAAATGTATACCTATAGTAACTTTACGTTTACGTTTAACAATTTTCTATGGGTGTTCGTTGTAAAGCTATTGTAGAAAGTAAGAACATGAGCCTTTATTGTTCGATAATTTCAATTGCAGAGGCAGCCTATCATATCAATGCTGTTCTGCCTTAGACATTGTTTGAAATGGAGTAGACTTTAGTAAAAGTCAAAATATCTTTATTCAATAAGATCTTATTACAGACCACTTCAAATAGCCACGTTCATTAAACTAGCTGTTCAAAAATATTTTTTACTATACCTTGAATACCTCGAAATACAGTCGTGATCATTATATTTTTTAATATCCATGTGTTCACTATCTTAATTTATACATCTCCCTGCCATTGCAGATCTCAATATGACTCATCATTGATTCATCCCATAATATGACATCCCTCAGAGAATATTAAATGAGAATATCCTCGTTATAAACCCTAATCCTAAAGGATTAGATGCAAGGGTATAGTGCTTGTATTCGTATACAATACAGATTGACTTAAAGTAAAGGTTGCGTCGATGTATTGTCATAAATGTGTCTGAAAATAAATAAAAGTGAATACATTAAATTAAATACTTGCTTATTAGGCTATTGCATAGCTTCTATCGCAGGCCTTGAGCGTGGAGACCGAATCCAGAAATTCCGTAACGAAAATAACCTAACGCTTGTCTCTTTAGTTCAGCAACTCGCCTCTAGGTGGCATGCAAAAGCTTTACCGCGGCAGTCCCCGGAGTGCCACCCTTCTTTTTTTTTTGACGGGTACGTTGAATTGATGAACGGATGATTTGGGCACCGCTGGTTCACAGTGGATGCAGACAACTTCCAACCCAAACAACTGAAAATCCATAAGGGAGGCTTATGTCCAGCTGTGGACATGGAGTAGATGTCTAGTAATACCTCACGATAGTTCAATAAGTGACTAGCAGCACGTCGCGGCTTTACGTGGATAAATAATGAAACTGCCGGAATAAAATATAACCTTTTAACCATTCCGACTGAAAGAATTTTTAAAATTGGCTATGTAGTTTCGGAGATTACTTCCGTCAAACAAACAAACTTAATAATATTAGTATAGAATAAGGAAATGTCGATGATACTGCGACATTGTGTAAACAGTATGTAACAGAATGCAAGGGGTGAAATCAATTAAGCTGGTTCTCAGCGGGCGAGGTTCATTAAAACAGTACATGCTGCATGATGCAGGCTCTCACTATGCCATAGAGACTGAAATATAGAGTGGATGTTCCTTCTCAGTCACACCAAACAAGAAATTTGGGCAAAGTTCTTGCGAAAAGTAGAGTTAATGCATAAAAGGCTTCTCACTCGCCCGTGGATTGTGCTCGAAGCTAAATAAGTGTGAATTTTTGACTTGTGTAAGGACTATAATTGTATAACTTTGATCGCGTGCCGTTATTCCTTGATCGATTGGTGATCAACTAAAATTACAAGTAAAATCAATCATAAACGGTGAAGTTAAACACAGATAAAAATACTTATAATAATTTGAAATCCCATTCAGAAACTCCTTTTTTGAAGTGACCGAACTGTCCAACACGTCTTGACTCACGTACCAAAAACAAGTTCCATAACTGTATCGACTTGAACACCTAAAACTAAATAAGTCGAATTTCTCACGGACGTGACCGGCACCACGTGGACTGTTATCTTGTTTTACACGTGATTCTGCTTTTAATCAAGTGCCCAACAGGATACCAAGTGCAACTTCACATTTTATTATTTTAAATGGCAGCTAAAACATGGCGACAGAGACAGCGACACTGTTGGGCATCCTTCCTAAGAACAATTCAATTTAAACGTTACAACTTCGGCAAGATTCGAACCAGCGATGATACTATACATCCTCCCTAAGTTTGTGACATGGGGGTTTAAAATGGCCGTTCAAGCATTAAATGCTAAACAATCCATGAAATTAATGCACTTTATGAATTGCTAGCAGAAATGCTCGAAGCGGCCTTTTTAACCAATGAGGGTTAAAAAGTGGTTAAATAGCCAACAAGACCCCATGGTCTTGTTGGCTTTCAACAAGACCATGGGGTCTTGTTGGCTTAATGCTCTAAGGTCCTGGGTGGTTAATGCTATAATTTTAATTTTGTGACAATCTAATACAATCCTATCAAAATTAGAGCAAAATAATTATTGTTGGCCTCAGAGCCCACGACTTTAAAACCGAAAGGCCTCACACAGCCAACACGGCTTAAACCGCAGACATCCTCTAAACCCGCCAATAGGAAATCTCACGTAAATTGACAGTTCCTTCCAATCCGCAGACATAATTCCCGACAGGCTTTTCCTCGCTGTGCTGAAACATTGTCTGTAATGAGTGGCGAATGATGGGGTCTGTCTGTGGCTTGAGATATGGAAGTTAGCGGGAAAGTTCTTAAAGCTTTATTGGATTACTCGAAAGCGAAGTTTAGTGATAGATACGAATTCAGTATATATCAAACTAAGCTAAATAAATAAATGAAATGAGCTAAATGACACAAATGAAGGAAAGGAATGAATGAAGTAAGTAAATGATTTATTTTTGTTTATTTTGATCATTCATTCTTTTCATTCCTTAGAGACTCTAAGATTTAATCCTATTTAATCCCTTCATTTGATCCGTGCTTTTCATTCATTTACCACTCATATTATGTAGGATTTCAGTGTTTTGTAAAATTAATTATGAGAACAAAATCGCTTCAGCTTGTAACGTACACCTCACCCATTAGCAGACGCCCATCAAAGTCCACTTAGCGTATTCCCCGAGACCGAGCCAAAGTGTTTTATAAACTAAGTATTCACTTTTCACTTAAATACTATTCACTTTTCATTTATTTATGTGGACATTTTGATTTCTTGAACTCGGTGGCATTGTAAGATTTACAATAAGAATTTCCTGTTATTCCCATAAAAAAGTAAGGATCTGACCGATGTTATTATTTATTAACCACCAAGCTATTGCATAGCTTCTATCGCGGGCCTTGAGCGTGGAGACCGAATCCAGAAATTCCGTAACGAAAACACCTAACGCTGTCACTTTAGTTCAGCAACTCGCCTCTAGGTGGCATGCAATAGCTTTACCGCGGCAGTCCCCGAGTGCCACACGTCTTTTTTTATTTACATTTTAATTTTGCAAATTGTCATTAACGCCACTCACTGTTAATCACCCTATACCCCAATCACAAACAATTAGACAGATAACAAGCTATTTCTTAATATTGCTGAACATTCCACTCAATTCGATTACCAATAGACAGAGTACTTCACGCGCCAGAAATACAATATTCCTAAAATGATTACATCGATACATAAGTATAACTGAGATGAACATGATAGAGCTAAAATCCAATAACACCAGTGAGCCGTAGCTAGTCCGTTAACATAGATTATGGAATAGATATGCCATGAAAAAATTTAAAAATCTTAATAAGTTACGGCTCCGGCAATCTGTTTTGACAAGCGATCGTCCAACGTAGACTCTGCTTCACCGCTTAGCTACAGAGCTTTCATGAAATTTTGTGATGTTTTCGTTCTAGTTGTTTGTGATACCCCATTTTTATTTATGGAACTTTAAGTTCTTTAAGCAATTTAGCAATCATAACATAGTTTTAGTTCACTGCCTTATTAACTACCTGAATGTAAGTGAAAGTATCTAAACCGATGCATACATGGTCAAGTGTGAGTCACTGCGACAACGAGTATCGCCCCCCCCCCCCCCAGGCCCCAAGGGAAACAAAAAAAATAAAAAAAAATCTTGAGGGGACCACGAGTCCGGAGAGAAAATACCTAAATGTGGTTTAACACTATTATAAAAATATCAAAACTATAAGTTCCAGTTTCAAAGTTCTGGAGGATCATGAATTTCTGCCCCTTCTGTCCGGTTACCAAGTAACTCAATGATGCAGCCGTGAACCAATACCGAGTTATTGCAGCGTGGCTGCAGGCTAGAAGTATTGGCGATAGACGCTCTGCATTTATTGCTTTCGGGGTTATTTATGTTACTTTACATTAGTTACTGTTATCACTGGAGAAGTTTAAAGTACCTAATATTGCTTTGCCAGTTGAATTTTATCAATAGAAAGTAGTCGATAAGGGCTTTCAAACAATTATAAATGATCATCTAATTTTATAAATACAGAATCATAACTTTTTTCTCTTTCAATATATTATACCTCCCTCAAACAAACAAACCAACATTACCTCTTTCCAATATTAGTTTATACAACAAAACGTAGATTAGATCCGGTAAAACAATATAAATAGAAAGAAGAAAGAAAGAAAGAAAGAAAGAAAGAAAGAAAGCATTTATTGATGACACAAGTCAATACACAAAAAACATCTTAATGAATACTGGTAAGTACATATTGTGTCACAAATAGGCGTCCGACTCAGCATGTGTTGGTTTGCCTAAGACAAGACAACGCTGATCTTCCGTGGAAGCCTTTTGCGTAATAAATAAATGATAAGAACATTTCCACAATACTACGCTGCCGGGAGGTCGCCAAGTATTTCCTCCAAAGAACCCATTTCTGTCCCAATATTGAAATTACTCTTATTCAGACCTTTCCCGACAGTAGTGAATTATGGTCGCCTATAAAGATACCTTCAGACAACATTTTCACTTTGGAAAATTAGATGAAACTTTTATGCAGTAAAAGGCAAAGTCTGTTGCAGTTTCAGTTTTTACAGCATTTTTATGAAAAAAAGTGATAAAACCACGACTGTATTCCAATTCCAATAAAACCACGACTGTATTCCAATTCCAAAATTATGTAAGTGGTGAGTATTTTTTAAAGGTAGTCAGAGGTATGTCCAAATATTATTTAGTACGTACGTACCTACATTATGCAAAAAATATCTGTATTTTAGTAATGTAATAACAACAACCAGTTTCAATGTCTACGAAATGTTTATAAACTCAAACAGAACTTAAAGTGCATCTTTTCTTAAAACAAAAACATTCTTACTTATTTCTCTACTTCTTCGTCTTCAAGTCTTGCTTCTTCTTCGAAGCTGACATAGTTCGGTTGAGCGTCTCACGCGCGATAGCGTCGTCTCTTTCTTCCAGCACTGAAGCCAATTCTGGACACCATTGAGAATCTGAGAGAAAGGTCAAGAAAGAAGTTTTGTTTTTAACACAAACAGCAGACAAACTAACTACTGCTAGAAAACTGCTGCTTTTCAGCAGTTGAGAGTGTTTTTCCCCAAAACAAATTAAGCAGAAATTAATACCATGCCTTTGCTTCTACAAGATCTAAAAAAAAAATTACTACAACGGTGTACCTAACTCAAACAACTTGCGAACTGTAGGCTTACTTTGACCGTTAAAAGCGATTCAGTTTAGGTCCTATAATTAACTGCTTTTGACGTAAGCTAAGGCGCTGACGTAATCTTGATAGTTAGAACCTAAACTGAATTATTTAATAATACGTCATGGTAATCCTCCTTTGCTTCCGCAACTAGACGACCTAGTATGAAAGGACACCCCATATTACTGTTTGAATAAAAGCTTTAGGAAACTGAAAGATAGCTTATAAATTAGTAGGTACCTCTATCATTGTCCAGCAGTACAAAAATCGTAGTACAAACAACACTGGACAAAGATCAGGTAGTAGTACTGATCTTTGTCCAGGAGTAAAGATAACTTACCAACAAACAGTCCCTCCAACAGTTGACAGCGATGCTTCTGCCGCCCGAGCACGAAGAGTTCATTGTACTGTTGGAGTTCACGCATGCGCTCTATAGCTGCTTCTATGCGCGCATGCCGGTCTTGCTTCGCTGCTTCTGCCATGTCTGCTGTGATTAGAACACTGGGGAAAAGTATAAGGGAATTACTGTTTACTTTGTTTTTTTTTTCTAACGACTACACCAGGAATTATTATTTATCAGAGCCGTATGATATATTTACGAAGAATCCAAAATGCACTGAAGCTTTAGCAGTACCAAGGCTTGAAATTCTATCTATGGTTATTACCTATCTTCTTCGTTCATCTCTTTCATGCAGAACGGCAAAAAATAAAGTGGTATGAACTTGTCCTTAAGCAGTTCCGGCATCGTCAGGTATTTTGCTTCCTCTTCACTTTCCACTGACATCTCCAGCACTTAAATAAAGAAGTAAGTAAGTATAATTATGTAGTTTTTGGAATAAAGTTAGTAGAATACAAATGTTAGTTTAAAATTGTTGAAATAGAAAGATTTACTTAAATGAATTAAGAATTGAAACACTCATAATTATCGTAGATTCACTTATTCGTTCTGAAAGGTCAAAACTTTGGATGACTGTAAAATTGTGACCAGTTAGACTTACAGGCTCAGGCCGTCTAGCACTTTTGTGTTTTGGAAGACACATAGTCAGTCCCGGCACATTTGTATTTGAGCAAAAAGGACTTAATAAATAAATAAATATCTTAGGACACTCCACACACTAGTAGAAAACATGAAAAAACTCTTACTTTCACTTTCAGAAGCTGGAGTAGGTCCTTGTTGGATTGGTGGTTGGTCTTCTGAATAAATAAAACAACAATGACAAAGAGCTGTAACATAGGACGTCAAAAACCTTAAAGTGGCAAAAAATAAAAATAAAACTTACTCCTTTCTTCTTCACCTTCAAATTCTTCTCCATAAGATTCCTAAAGCAAGTTAAATTCATATAAATACATTAAAAACCCAACGGTGGATGAAGTCTTTAAGTTTTAAACAATTACCTCGGCTAAGACAGGCGCACTTTCGGAAGGTGGAGGAGGTAGTGCTACCAAAAACTCAGCACGGAACTCTTTCCTGTAAAAAATACGAGTGCAATAGAGTTCATTTATAAATGAAGTTTGTTAACAAATTTATTGTTCAGTGACCTCTAATCTCGAATAATATTGCAGTGATTTATTACACAGTATATTGATTTAAAAACTCTTATGAGTCACAATCAAAGTCATGGTCAAAAAAGAGAAAAAAGAGAAAGCAAGCAGCACCAGCTAATGACGTCAACTAGTAAAGTTTCTTTCTCCAAGTTCTTACCTGATCTGAGCACCTCTAAGATTCCTCCCGGGTTCCTTCGCGTCCCAAGCCCTTCTGGCTGCAGCAAACTCCAAATCCCTCTCATCATCACGACGAGCGTATGCTCCACCATTCGTGGCGAGAGAGCATTCCAGCTCTATATAAGCGTCGTCTGGTAATGGTTGGAACGCTGGTGTTTGTGCTGGAACCTTGTCTTTGTCTTTAGCTGATGTTGGCTGGAACCAATGATGTAGATCATCTTATTTGGTATTTTTGTCTGTCAACTTGTCTGAATCTTTTTATGGATAAGATCACGGAACCCTTCAATGTTGTAATTTGTTTTTTTTTTTTTTTTTTTTTTTCTAACCTATACTGTCCCACTGCTGGGCAAAGGTCTCCCCCAATTTTCTCCAACCATCTCTGTCCTTTGAGACTTCGTACCAGTCTCTCTCAAAAGAGTCGAGATCGTCTCTCCAGCGCTTCCTCGGCCGACCTTGTTTTATGGATTAATAAATAAATATAGCTACAAACAGATTTTAGACCAAAGTGAAAAATATCTCATCACGTAATATGGTACAAGTATTAGTCTTGCCAGTCTTACCTACCACTCACATGTTGTACCCTTCTTAATGTTTACATTTAGAATTAGTTTAGTATAGGCGCAGTTTTTATAAACATAGGTAAGCATATTGTTTTGTTTAGCTCTTTTGTATTTTGTTTTTACTCTGTGTTGTCAATAAACTTTTTCTTTCTTTCTTTCTTTCTTTCTTTACAAGAACAAGTCTCTTTTGATATTATTCAATCAGTTTTAAACTCAGCTAACCTTTTCCTTTGAAGGCTTCTTAGCAGAAGTTTCAACCTTGATAAACTCCTGTGAGTTTCGTACTTCGTCAACTCTCTTCCATTGCATCAATGTTAGTGGCCAGCCGGAGGGAGCAGTCACTCTAACAATGAAGAGGATACTTTTAAACCAATATTCTTTGAATACAAATTCTCTTCTAAATTGTACATTTTAGATGTAAAAGCTAAGTCTAACTAACGGACTCGTCAAATTCATCAGCACATAAACCGTTTCAAGAGAGACAAAATTGGAATAAAAAAATTCTAATTCAATTTGTGATTATGTACTTAATGAAACGTTTTTGATACTATTGTTGGTCAAAATTGTACCTAACTAAATTATGGGTTGAAAATTTAAAATAATTGATTGTTCTTAATGAGACTTACTCAATAGAATACTGTTTTGGTTCAACTGGAACGGGTCTGTCTCTTAACTGAAATACAAATATTGTATCAATAGGTACCTGATGCTTTTCTAGTCCTAGGCTTGTATTCACAGTCTACTCAAGTGTGATCATGTCTCAAGCAGTGATTCATCACACAGTTTCCTTAAAGAATGTCAAAAAACGATACTTGAGGAAAGAATCTGAGTGCAGACTCAGAACAAGCCTAAGAACCATAGCAAATAATTTTACCTTCGTCATAGATCTATTCTTCCCCGCACTGGTTGGTTTAGCAGTTTTTGAGATTTTTAAGGAACGTGTGCTGGTCATACCAGATTCTCTTGCATTCTAAAAATAATTACAAAAAATGAATAAATAATCTACTACGAGAAAGCAAAATACTAAAGATGTAAGAAGTAAAGACGAATAATGTAGCAAAGTAGTTGTTGTAAAATTTAAATCATTAATTTGCACAAATCTATCCAATGAACAGTCATTTTTCGAACAAAAGTTTTTTGGTTGTGCACGATAATAATAACATACACAACTTTTTCTCACCAAGTTTGCATGTGACAAAGACTTCTTCTTCGCTGTGAACATGTCTGGTGGGGGAGACGGCTTCAGTCTGATATAAGGCCAGTAGATCTCTCCTTTTCCAGAGCAACGAGCCAGCTCCTCTATTTGGTTAGAGTTGTTCGTCGAGCGGAGGGTTGCGACCATCTCCAGCTGTCAAGTTTTAAAGAGAAGAGGTTCATTTTTTTAAGGAGCAAAGCAAATACGGTACTTACGTGGTCTTTTGATACTAGGTACTCTAGTTATTGATGTTAGGTCAAAGCCGCCAATAAGTAATAAATATCAGGTTTTAAGAATGCTTTTAAGCTATTGCATAGCTTCTATCGCGGGCCTTGAGCGTGTCCAGAATCCAGAAATTCATCATATTTAGGTAACGTAAGTTTACTAGCCCTTTACAAAAACGGGGTCAATAATTATAAAATCATTGTCATAATTTTCTATGAAAGCCCATTTTAAGATACCAGTACTTACATCTGGAGAAGTAGCAGCAGCTCTAAAGCTGATCGCTTCGTGTTTAGTCACGGACACCAGGATCCCTCCCAAGATATTCCTCCGATTAGGCAGAAAGATCTCATCCAAATGCAGTTTATATGATGGCTGTAGAACCTGTTCCTTGCAACCTTCGAAGTCGTTGTCACAGATGTGGAAGACGCCGTCGATGGAAGAAAGAACAGTGAGCTGCCAATGTGCCTCCATATTGATTCCAGCTGGCTGGTTCAGTGTCCCATGTGCCATGACTGTGTAGCTGATAATTAGGGAATTATTACACAAAAAGTAAATTATCATAAAAAGCCGTGATAGGCTAAGTAAATAGTTACTTCGACTTTTGATCCGAAGGTCGTGGTATCGAATCCGGTCGTGCCATGACTGGGCCATTTTAGCACAGCAAAGGGAATGGAAAGAGTGGAGGGGAGGTCTTTGCCCAGCAGTGGGACATTGAGGGCTAATAATAATAATAGTGTAGGATGAAGGCTGGCTATAATATCTCAAAATTTTATTCTCACCCATGGCCATTCGTGACAAAATCGAAGGTAAGATGAGCATTGTACGTCTGCGGCATCTGCTCCCCATTATCATTGTTGTAGACCGTTACAGTGCTGTGTTGAAGACTGCTCTGGATATCAAAATGAACCTTCACTGGTCGGTGGCAGTAGAAGACCACTTGGAAGTACGGGATCCACTTGCATTTAGGTGTGACGGCGGTTGTTCCGTGGTTCTGGGTTAGGCCGTACACTCCGCTCAAGGCTGATGCTACGGAGTACGCTTGCTTGGCTCCAGGGTACATGCCAAAGAACTCGTTCATGAGGGCGGAGAGTGATTCCAGGTTGCCGAAGACATTTTCCATTACCTGGATAAAGTTTTGTTAAGTTACTTTTATCTTTTGTAGATAATTAAGTGATGGTCGAATACTGAAACGCTAATAAGTAGATAAGTGTAAGTAAGTGTAAGTAAATGGGACTTGTCTGTGTCATAATTTGATATTAGTCCATACAAATCTGTCACAAAATAACTCCCTTATATAGTTTTGAAAGTGAATTTCAAAACTATCGCGAGTTGGTACTAGACATTATATTAATACAACGGGAAATTACTCACGCAAAAGTATATCGATTTAGTTACCGACAATGTTTCGATTAAAAGACGGGTAAAATTCAGTTGTAACTTTAAAACTCGATGTATTTAGGTACTGCTACTGTTGTTAAAGCAGTAAATACAGTTCAAAACTAACTATGAAGCCAGTACTAACCGCAGTTAACCGCACAAACAATACCTACACGTGAATAGTTCGACAATTACAACGCATACTGTTATAGTTTCAGAGGCCCTACCACCAGTTTACTGTAGTATTGATAGTTTGATACTATCATCGATACCGAGTTTCATAAAATATTTGAGAATCGAATGCAGCGCCGTCTCCAGTAACTTCAATTTTGTGTGTTTATTAATTTTATTTTCTCAAAAGAAGAACTTCTATTTTAATACAACAAACAGACATTTCAATTCATTTTATGTGTACTCAGCGGCACAATTAACCGCCCACCTGTTTTAGGCAGCATGTTTTGATTTTATCGCAATTGTAAGTTAGGAACATAAATTAGTCAAGTGTGAAATATATTTCGGTACAAAAACATTAAAAACTATCCAAATAACTTTTTTTTTTGTATGCAAT
The DNA here is from genome assembly GCA_947086425.1 of Xanthorhoe spadicearia. Lineage (NCBI taxonomy): Eukaryota > Metazoa > Arthropoda > Insecta > Lepidoptera > Geometridae > Xanthorhoe > Xanthorhoe spadicearia. The sequence continues at coordinate 998,729 of OX352206.1, forward strand.
CAGTTGTAAGTAGGTTAAACTTCAAGCTAGAAACTATTAAGCTAAGGCCAAACCTGCGCGACCAAAGCGACTGCGAAGCGGGAGCGTCTACCGCGCGACGGATTAACCATATAACCCGTCCCGCGATGCGGTCGCGTAGGTATGCAAAGCGCCATAGATGTATATGGGTAGCGTCCGCCGCGCGGTAGACGCTCCCGCTTCGCAGTCGCTTTGGTCGCGCAGGTTTGGCCTTAGCTTAAGAATCAAGGTGGGCGGTAAATTGTGTCGTTCAATATGTATAAAGATTATTAGATATTGTATGTATATCAAGACTGTGGTTTGATCCATTGAATGTAATTAGCCAGCTATGTGTTACCGCAGAATTTCTTGTTACAAATTAATAGTCGCTGAATTGGAACTGCATTCGTAATGGCGAGAGCTAACAGTGAATTCACTAGGAATGGTTATTTAACAGCTGAACAAAATGTTAATGCAGCTAAAGTAGGAACTTAGTTTACAGGAAAACTGTAAACAGCTGGTTCACTCAAGTCGCATTTTATTATTCTGGCCATGTAGAGTACAAAACTTGAAAGAGATTTAGCTTAGCAATTTTAGCGGTGATTTAAATCACACTACAAAAGTAAATTGGATATGTCAACGTAATTGAGTTGGATTAGGGAAATTTTGACCATTTTTTTGAGGAGTGACCACACTCATACCCAGATGAAGATTCTCCGGAAGATTTGAAACATTGTCGGTATCTAAATCGACAGTATTTTTACGTGAGTAGTATCCCATGTAATTATAATAATTTTGACCATGGTTTTGATAAATCAGTTTTTTGTGTAGTTTATTATAATAAGACCGCCTGAGTTCACCAGCTGCCCTTCTTTTGCCTAGAGGCACCCACTTATGATTCTGCAGTGAGTGTAAGCTAGAATTGCTAATTTTGATTAAAACTTCAGTTCAGTGTAAAATCAGTAAAGTTCTTATATGCAAAATACGCCGTATGAGGACAGTCAAGTCTGCTGCGGAGTCTTAGGTGTTAAATCTGACAGTCAAAGTCTGCTGCGGAGTCTTAAGGTCGACGGAGAGCTTTTAGGGGTGGATATAACTGACACGCATTGTGCGTTAAGTAAGGATGTGATCAGCTGCTAGATTCTTGACGACACTCAAAACATGACGCGGTAAGAGATTGCACGTTATCTAGCTTTCGTTTTCTGAAATTCATAGAATTTTTCAAAATAACTACGCCGTGACGTGCCGCGTTAAGACATGGTTATTTGGAGGATAAGGCGGCAGGTGTTGATATTATCCATAAAGATGTCCATGATAAAATACCTTTATTTTTGTTACTACTACATCAAATCCGATATAACTCTCGTCAGACTATCCAGTGACATTTTGAGTTTTGCTCGAATACTTAAACGTTTATCTATTTTATGACATTTCTCTTTAAAAATCATACACGTAACACTTTCTTAAATGGTTAATACCTAACCTACACACCCAAATATTTAAGTTTCAGTATACAAAAATTTTTGGAATTTAGGTAAAAGGTATGAAAAAATATCATGAATAATTTGTTTTTTTATTTGCCACCATCTTCATTGCATCACAGAGGCGCTTTCATCCACTACGCCACAAGGGTCGTCAATCTACGCCAATGTGTTCTGTCTGTTATATTAAGCTTATAAAGTTTTGATAACTTCACTTTATGCGTGGGCTATATGTAAAACTTCACTTTGAAGCTTAGTTGTTAGAGTCTAGAGATAAGCTTACCAACCCTGTTTGTCAGCCTAAGCTTTACATACGAATATAATTATGAATGAAGGCTTAACTTAGCCCTGGCTTAAACCAAGTTAAAATTTCATAGTCATTGACAAAATTCGGTTTTTGACAAAATTGACAAGTCGCGGGGCAATGGATGCGACTGGCGCAGGATCGTAGTGGATGGCACAAACTAAGGGAGGCCTATGCCCAGCAGTGGGTAAAATCGGGCTGTGGATGATGATGATGATGACAAAATTAAATATAATGTTGTTCCACTACAGTAGGTGCCTACTTATATTATTAATTTCTGAATGTTTATAAATTCATAGGTTAATTCTGTGATTAAGTTAGTCCATATGGACATGTTTCTGCGTGTTGCACAGGCTACAATATTAATAAATATTATATTATATTATCTTTTATTAAAACATACTGCAGTGAAAATAGGCGTCTTTTGAATCGTCTAAAAACAAATTATATTCATGGAAGGTTTAAAAAAAAACAGAAATGCGAACAAGGACAACTTTTGTCATAGATCTTACGTCCAGTTTCAATAATCTATCTCTAGTTTTGTTACTGTAACATTTTGGAGCCGGTCTCAATAACCTATCTATCTTTCGTTTTGCTTGATACTTGACATTACTTCCATGCACCCTCTAATATCCCGACAGTAAGCAAACAAGTGATAGATCGGTAATTTGAGACTGGTTGTTTTGTTAGTCATTTACTTACAGATTTCAGCGAATCAGGTGTGAAGATGATGTGCTCATTGAGACACTTTCTGGCCCAAGTGCCCCTCCACTGTGCTTGGAGGAAGGTCGCTGCTTCATGTTGTCTGATGACCTTCTCCCTTTCCTCCTTCAGGACTCCACAGGGTAACTCCTCAGTGGCCAACTCGCAGATTTGGGAGGTGATTGGTGCAGTGGGAGGGGTGAGGAGCTGGGCCATGGTAGCGGGATCCACTAGGGGCTTCTCTTCGGCAACATTCTATCAGAAAGATAATTTTCAAAACTGAATAAGAAAAAAATGAATTACTCTTACTGCCCACAATGGACCACACTAGCTCATAGTAAGGATGAATGGAGAAATGGAAAGAACGCCTTTGCCCTGCAGTGGGACAGTGCAGGCTTATAAAAATAAAAAAAAGCACATCAAACATTTTATCAAGGTGGGAAACATATTTGAGATTGTTTTTTTGAGAGAAATACATTTTCGGCTAGCTTGCCACGAAATCCAAGTCATCACGACTAAACATGACTAAGTTTAGACAATAACAGAGCAATCATCTAAAAAAATCAATAGTTCATCAATAATACTTTAATAACAAGGTAAGTAAAGTACCGAAAGTTTGTGCAAAAATTTCTTACAGTTACCATTAGTGTTAAATTACGATGAGGAAATTAAACTACCTGTTCCTCCATCTGTTCTTCAACCATCTCCGTCTCCTCAACCTCAGGCATGACACAGTCACAGGGATCCAAATCGATAATCTCTCTCAAAGACCTGGTCGGTGAAGGCTTAGGAGGCAGTCCAAAGTCAGGGTCACAGAAGTAATGCCTTAGAACGGCGCAGACAGATTTATACTCTATGGTTGGAAGTCGCTTGTAGAGTAACGACTGCAGGGCTTGACGGAACATCCAGTGTAGAAGTGCTTGGTTGTAGCCCACCACTTCTGGATCCCAGTATAGATCTGGGTGGTATGATCTTAAATAGTTAAAGCTAGATTATTATAATGATACGTAAAATCATAGCACGGCTTATGACAAAACTTGAAACTCAAATTATATAAAAAAATATAGAACGTACACGTCACGGCTTTATAAACAGTCAGCAAAATGGATTTGAATACGATGTGATTTATTAAAATCTAACCTGAAAAACTCTCTATCAACAGTCAGTATAGCAGGATTGGATCTATTCACACGGATCCAGTTGGTAAAGGAAGTCCCCAGGTGGTTGAGGAACCTGGCAGCCCAGGGACACTCCCGGACCGCCGCTGACTCAATCAAGTCCCGGGAGCCGAGGAGTAGAGTGGATTCACTCAGGAGCATGACATGCCAGTTCATGCGAGAGTGGACCCAGAGCCTGTTGAGAAGAGAGAAGTTGTCTTAGCTTTGTGTGTAATTTGTAGTAAATGTCCCATAATATTATTTTTATCAATAAATATATTTGTAAGTATTGTATTTGTTGTAAAGTACAAACCGACAAAAGTGTCTCCCAGGAAGAAAGTCCACTTCCGCAGAATCATACCCCCTCGTCTGCACAAAGACCTTGGCCAGTGGCACCTCACAATCTCCGAACCAGTCGAACCTCTCCAGTATCAAATACGCTGGTTCAATATGATCCACTATAGGTATCCCGCTGTTGATCATCACTCGTGGATGGAGCATGGCCAAAGATATTCTGAGTTTGTTATCTTCTGGTCCATCTATTTGGAGGTAGAGTGGGGCGCTTTTCGGGGCAATAATATCTATTGCTCGGTTTGGGGCAGACTTGGTGATGCGGATGGGGGGAGAGCTAGCGGCTGATGTGAACTCAAACATGGAGGGGTAGAAAATCACGCTGATTTCTTTTACCAATTCTTGAAGCTGTGAAAATAGCATTTTGAAATTCTTTAAAGTAAAACACCAATTGCCTAAGGTCAAAAGATTCTAACTACAAAAAAAGGTAAAGCTACAAGTTGCGCCACGTAAGAAGAACGGCGACAGGAACCGGAGGGGGTAAGTTATGATTTATGATTTAGAACATGGGTCACTTTCTCACAAACCAATAGCACGCGCTAAACCAATGGTGTGAAATGCGCCGTGTCACCCCTCCACCAATCCCACCTAAGATTCCATAAGATCGTCTACTGCAAAGCTTTTCCCCTCAGCGTTCTTCTTACGTGGCGCGACCTATACCTGATTGTCTTAACTTTTACTCAAGTAGTTACTCAAGGCCCTTTCTTTTATGTACTTACCGGATCATACTGTATCCACTCTTTCAGCTCGTCTTTGACCTGTTGGTTTATCGCGGAGGTTCCCGTCTGCGACTTATTTAAGTCCTTTGCACCTTTTTTTAACTAGAACATAAGATTACGCAAATTCCAATTACTGTTTGAACTTTTCCTGCTCACTATTCTGTGAACTATAAATGAAAAACACAATTAAATTAAATAAATTATGATCACGACTGTATCCCAGCGAGTGATAGACATTTCTTTCAGATCTTTACGTAATTCTTTAGATCATTTGAATATGTCTGATGAGGTAGTCAGAGCTACGTCTAAATACATCATTAATTAATAAGAATAAAATCCGAATTCAAAGAAACTCTTACCGGTGGAGGATGAGTCTTGTCCTGTTCTTCCCTAAACCCAAAAGTAATCTGAAACAATTGAAAACTTAGTATTATTTCATGACAAATTATAAAAAAACTCAAGTGTACATCTACGACAGCATTGTAAGCAGCATGAATCCAGGTAGAAAGAGATAAATGCTGTCATTTTCTAAGTGAGAGAGAGAGAGAGAGAGAAACTTACAGATTCAGTGCTCTGTACATCAAGCAAATGAGGAGCATAGGACAGCTTCATCAGGCCATTGACCTTCAGGAACCTCGTCTTAGGGCAATCGTACGCTTCATATAAACCATGACGTCTTGCCCAGTCCACCCAACGGTAATACTTCCAAAGTGCTACCTCTAGAAGAATGTAGAAATTAAATTGCAGTTACTTTTAAAATGTGTGGTTGTCTTTGCTGTGGAGGCCGGCTAAGATAAGAGAAAATTGAGAGTATCTTGATTAGTTGTTAATAATATCATCCATTTCAGTCCAAATTATAATGAATACTTGAATGAATGAATGAATGAAAAATTCTTTATTGCACACCTTAAATTAAAAATAACAATAAAATAATAACAACAAAGATAGAATGTACAATGGGCGGCCTTATCGCTAAAAGCGATCTCTTCCAGGTAACCTTTGGATGGAAAAGAACACTTTGGAATACTTTTATTTGTTGTACCAATTACGGCCTTATTTGAGGGGCTAACCAGGTTCAGGAAGTGGTTTCTTCAATGGCAGATCTCGTGCCATTGTGACGAGGAGGCTCATCTCGTGGCCTGGGGTGATACCTGGCAGAGAGAAAGGCTGATGGCTCTTGGTGTCTTCTATCAGAAGAATGGCCATTGAACAACGCTGTGAAGGTGGAAGGGAAATTTTAGATTGTTTTGAATAAAAATGTAGACAGTTAATACAATCAAATAAAATGTGTTGTGTAAGAGATTATTTAATACAATTATATAAAAGACAGTAAATACGTTAGTTTTAAACCAGACTTTTTAAAACGATAAGACACAAGAAAGAAAAATTAAACCTTTTCGCTTAACCGAAATAAAATTTATTTCATGGTAGTAGGTATATTTTGATACATCGACCAATTTGCTAACTTAAATATTTGGTAAACTGTGTTATATAACATAACCGACAACATTATAACATCAAACAATAAAATAACAATATAATTAACTGAAGAAACAAAGAAAATAATTATTTAATTTAGACATAAACTTTCTAAAAGTTATGTTTTTTAATAATATCAAATAAAGAAGATAATTTAAAAAGCTTTACGAGTAAATTCAAGTGGAGCTTAAGTGCTGGTAGTTGTGTGTACTGCCCCAATAAAAAAATTAATATGTAGGTATGATTAAAAAACGTCAATTGAATGAATGAGCAGATGATGAAGTGAATGAATGATTGATGTTAGTAAGAACTAGTGAAAGGATAGAAGTCTTTATTTTCTTCTTACTCTAGCCACAACGGTTTCCTTAGCCGCTGGCTTCTTAGTGCTCCTAGATTTGACTGTACTGGCCAGGGTGTCGTCATCATCGTCCCAGGAGAAGACGGGTATCTCATTCGTCACCCGCTGCCAAAGCTCTTCAGGATCTGTTGCAATGCAAATTGTGAATTATCTGGAACAGACTGCGCCCGCGCCATGTAAAAAGAACACTGAGGGGAAAAGCTGCGCAGTAGGCGATTTTAAGGAATTGGTTCGAGAGCGAATGACCCGTGCGCAAGCATACCCCCTCCCATGCCCATCATCGTTCTTGTTGCCTGGCGTGACTTATTATACCGAATTTTATTCAGATCCATTCAATAGTTTTCGCGTGAAAAAGAAACAAGCACACATCCATCCATAGTCACAAACTTTCGCATTTAATAATAAAAGCTGCGCCCCGCGGTTTCACCCGCGTAAGTCCCGTTTCCGCGGAAATATCGAAATAAAAAGTAGCCTATGTGATATTCCAGGTCTTTAGCTAACCTATATTACAAATTTCATCGCCATCGGTTTTGTAGTTTTTTCGGGAAGAGTAATAAACACACATCCATACACAAAAAACTTTTGCTTTTATAATATTAGTAAGATATAAGTAAGCTGATGTCCCACCTCGAACCCTGTATGTCAGGTTCATAGATCCAGTCAGTGCGTGCATAACATTAAACTCGGACAGGGGTTCGTCTTCCACGCTGTCCGTCTCCTCATCCGAGCTCATGTCTGGTGCCGCCAGTTTCAGAAGCGCCTGTTACGTTAAGATTAGCTATAAGGCTGCGTTTCCGCTAGTATTGAGCCATCTTCGTTTGTTACTGGTAGAAACGCAGCCCTAGTGATGGGCTCAGAAGTCACTGCAATCAAGCTAAACCGTAAATAGCTGAGATGTCTTGTCAAACTGTTTCTTTCAGAGGTTTTTGGTTTCGTAAATTAATAAAAAATACGAATAATTATATTCAGAAACTATAAACAAACACAGCAAAATAACATAATCAGATTACCTCCGAAGCATTACATATTTAAAATAGGTAGGTTATCTTAGTTTTATTAAAGTTTACTCTATTTCAGAATATTTGTTGATTTAAATTCAAAATTGTTGTTAAAATAATGGGTAAAAGTAATATAGGTACTTGGCACAGCGCCTGCTTTTAACATAAAAGCAAAGACAGTAGTGTATTGCTCATAAAGTTGTAGTTTTCAGACGACGTTGGCTTCAAGGATGGAACAGGTTCCATTTAGTTGTATACTTATTTTAAGAATTGTAAATTCTTAGCTTAGTTTAGTGTTTAGTTTTTTTAAGTATTATTTTTAGTAAGAAATTTCCGTAATAATTCCGTAGAACATTTAAACAGTTAGATAACTATTCCTAATTATCAGGAGATCGAATACAGGTAAACACTTTTAACAATACCACATAATCACTCCTCTTTTCCATTAGACAGAGAACATAATAAAACGGTTACTTAATACTGTAGAAAGTACTATTGACTGTAAATTAATCAAATCATAGATTCTAAAATCCACAACCAAATACCTTTACAATTGCATTTTAGAAAGGAAATGACAATAATAATGTCTATTGCGTTGTAAGTTGAGGATTTATTGTTTTATCGCCGCAAAATGCACGTTAATTGGCGTTTCCGTTGAATAAACATCAGTAATAAGGTTATGAAGTTTCACTCAATACAGATACTATCTTTTAGCAGAAATAATATCCGACCCTTCGATTAAGTGTTAAAATAAGCGGAAAATAAGTTAGCATTATAATAATAGTAGTATGAATTCAGCCAAATCTATACTGTGTCAATCTTTTGTAGCGAAAGCGCCAATATCTTTAAAATATAATGCGATTTTATGATTTGATAAACAAGATTTTGTGTTTTCACTCATATACATACCTACAGGGCGTCTCAGAGCCATGCCACATGGAGAGGAAGTAAATGTAGATCAGATAGAACATTTTACTGAAAGAAGACTTTAGTTTAGGTATAGGTATTGTTTTTAAAAACAATTTAAACTGCATTCAAAGACTTTTGAAAAATCTCCTCTTTTAATCCAGGAATCGAACCCGCAAAATAAAAAACAAGTTTACAATTATACTGATCGAAAGACGCAATCGTAGGAATTATTTTTCGCAAAGTAACTTAAAATAAGTAACTTAAAACGAAAAAAAACATGAAAATTTTAATTTATTAAAAATACAGGTAGCTATTAATAAAATACACACCCACATTAATATTCACATCATAGTGTAATCCATAACAAATAAACAGAGTGATATAAGCTTGTAAAGGCTGTGGTTGGCAGGAATTCGTAATGAGAAAGTGCTTTGTTGAAGCAATCCCTAATGTCTGCTATTGGCATAAGTACCTGAATCTAGTAAATGTTTATGTTTTCCTCGTTATGTAAGTATTGTATATCTACCAAAATATGTCTTTGTCACTAATTTAATTGTTATCTTAGTAGCGTACGTAACACACAGAGAAAAAATATAATATTATTATTATTATTATTTTTTTATGTATTGTATGTCGTATATTATGAGACACTTTTCCGTAAATAAATAAGTTTGTTTGTATTAAGCTTGCTAGCTCGTACGAACTAGCTAGCTCTCTATCGAGTTTTTAACGACTTTAAAAACCGGGACAGATTTTTCCTACACCATGGCAGAACACACCAAGCGAGTGTATGACAGCATACATAGAACCACTAGGAGTAAGATAAAAATCTGTCTGGGAAACGCATCACTCACCTTACACAAGAGCAAAGGCCATAGGTACACCACATTAGCAGTGACAGTGGTTGGCGCCTGGCCTTTCCCAGGCTTGACAGGGGGCGCGTGGCTGAGGAGTGGGGAGAAGGGAAGGAGGGGGGAGTCAGTCGCATCCACCGGGACCTGGTCACTGACCCACACGCAGCGCCAGGCGCCGAGGTAGAAGAGACGGACTAGGTAGCATCCTTGGAACGCAGAAGACTTACCCCATTATGCATATTCGACCTAAAACCTGTATTAGCTAAAACGTATATTAAATCTGTTGCTATCTCTTTTCGTTGACATATGAGTGACAAGAAAAAAACGTTCTAAAACGTTCCTAAAACCTGTATTAAATTGTCAAGTTTTTATGAATAAACCCCTTAGATTTTAGTAATTCAGCCCATCACGTCAGGCACTCGTAAAGTATAAAAGAGTTGTCAGTTTTTTGTAGCAATGCTGAGCTTTTGAACTTGCTGATTGGGATCAGTTGCTTTTGAGACAAAAAAAGACTTAATTTTTTTTCCAACTGCTTTAACAGTTTCTGAGGGCCCCCCTTGTATGATAAGATACTCCTAAACATTATAGGAATTATGTTCGTTCATTTCGCGTCGTGTGTTTGCGTGTGCGTAGCTGTTTTTAAAAAAGTTAGTGTCACTCCATAAAATAAACTGTTTATTTTAATGCTGTATCTATCTTCATATAAATAGATACATACAGTGTCAAGCCCCTAACTAAGCCAAACCGGTGACCCTCTTTTTCTCAGTCTAAAAAGAAGTAGAAGAAGATTATAACATCTTCTTTTACCGCTCAAACAGTAAACTAACCATTCTTGGACAGTCCTGGCCGGTGCTGCGGTCCACCACCTGCCTTCAATCCTGGCGAGTAGATGTGGTACCTGGCCCTCCATCCCTCAGGCAGCATGCTGAACACAAAGTTCTCCCATTGGTGTTCCACCTAAACAAAACTACATTTTATTTTAACCTTAGTGGTTCATTCAGAAAGAGATTCAGAAATTAAATGATATATGTGATCAGGACTATCATGTGTATCACATACACATGATAGTCCTGATCACATATCACACAGTTCATTTCTTTTGGATCTTTATGTAATTTTTAGATACTTTTGATAATGTAATAATAATGTCTAACGAAGTCCTTAGTCAGTATGTCCAAATACATTTTGGTACATGCCCATGAAAGACTTATTTTGTTTCGGAGTTATTTATGCATTTATTCAGTCAAGTTTATTTTTTTTATTGCCGACAGAAATGTGTGTCAGTATGTGCGATGAACCTACCATTTCGCAGTATCAAGGATATATCGTCCCTTTCTTATTACTCACTACTTCTACGTAAAGCTAAGAGAATAAAACAATAAGCTTTTATTACCCCGTGAGGTTTTCCTTGCAAGATGGCAAATAACACCTGAATATTAGTCACCTGTCTCCTAATAAACCTTCAGCAAACCACTTGAACAAACAGACCGACGCCAGTAAATAGTTACTGTAATCTATTTTGTTGTTCTATTTATATTGTTGATTATGAGCACCTGGGAAATTGTTGAGATTGTTGAGATGGAATAGACTTTTTGAGAGATGAGCTGACTAACCGCAGGTTTCCTTGTTTAGACGATTTGTCGCTTTGTTTGTTTGTTCGTATGAGCAAGTGGCTAACTCTGGTGACGGAGTTTTTAGGCCGCCTAATAGGCTTCCGTCTTGGCTTAACGACTTTAAAAGCCGGGACCGACAATTTAACGTGTCCTCCGAAGCACGGAAGCGCTCAGTTTGTCGCTGAAGTTAGGCAACGTTCTCAGCGGTCACAATTTGAAGGGTGACCGTAAGTAACAGCTGAGTGCTTCCGTGTTGCGGAGGGCACGTCAAATTGTCGATTTCGGCTTTTAAAGTCGTAAAATCTTAATAATAGAATCTCATCGGAAGCATCACCAGAATTAGCCCTAGCTCCTAAAAACTTACTAACTCATACGGTCTTACTAGCTCATACGATCTTACTAGCTCATACGAACTTACTAGTTCATACGAACTTAATAGCTTATACGATCTTTAGCAGCTAAAATGTATTCTTGTCTGCCTCACCACCAAGCCATCAACTCGTTCCAGGATAAAGCATGCTGACAGCACTTTTCTGCAGAAAGCGGATCGCAGTAGCACTTGCGCGTGGCTCAGCTGCATGTCCATTACCGACATCTTGCCTCCGTTGTTCTCCTGGTAGAAGATGAAAAGTAATGATTATCATGTAATAAGATTTTATAATATTATTTTATGTCATAGAGAGGAGGCCTATACCCAGCAGTGGGTGCAACCGGGCTGATATGATGATGATGATGAAGATTTTATAATGATTATCATGTAATATGAACAGTAAAAAAAGTCACCTAGCTTATAAGACTGTACGATTTTGAGTGATCCTTGAGGTCCTACGAAATAAATATATTTTTCTTTTTTTCTAAACCAAGTTACCGATAGTTGACAGTTCCCACTGCCAACGGCGTGGCTAATGATTTATGGTTTTCGTTAGTTCCGTATAACTTGATTGGTTTTTAATTGGTTTACGGTCAAATACATTGTTTTTATACTATTAAAGAACTACCTGTTAATAGGTATATGAATAGTTTGGCGCATACAACCACCTTTAAGATTAGTAAAAGTAAACCCTACGTAATCTCGGTAAAGTTTTAAGAAACCAGAAACTTGTCCAATAAAACTAAACTTAAACATGACTGTAATCGTCTGAAACTTACCATGTTTATTAAAGTTTCAGAGCAAACTTTTTAGTAAATTAAAGTAGGATTAGGTTGTGAGCTCATTTCGTGAAATTACGAACGTGAAATGTGGTATGTTTTTCTAACGTTTTAGTTATACCTAGTTTTTTCCTGTAACAACATACATATTTCTGTACTTAATAAATAAATAAATATTAAACTTACATAATAAAACACCCAGACTGGAATCATCATCATCATCATCATGTGCAGCCCGTCTCATCCCACTGCTGGGCATAGGCTTCTCTTCGTTTGTGCCAACCCTATCTGTGCATACTGGAATCAAATTAAATAAAATGTGTACTTACCTCAAATATAACGACCTCGGCCTCCCACCGGGTTTCAGCAAGATCCTCAGCCCTGATCCATCCATGCAAGTACTGCCTGACAGACCTTGGTAACGGCTGGGTCTGGTCATCCACCCAAACAAAGTCTGCGGGCGGCTTGGGAGCTGTTTTATTCATGAGGATAGCAGCTCTGCAAGCTGCTGGACCCTGAGGATTCAAATAAATATAAATAAATAAATAAATATCCTTGGACTTGGGTCAACTAGTCTGTTATGGTAACCAGATATGACTATAATAAATAGATACTTAAATACTTACATTTTTCCAGACACGAAACAAATATCTGTAGAACTTACAGACACAAGCATTAAGTTGCTTAAGCAAGTAAGTAGCAACATAGCTCGAGACTAGATGACGCTGTGTAAAATGTCTCAAAGATAATAAAATTATTTATTCATTTTTATTAGGTATCTTAATGAAAACAACTGTCAAATCAATTGGTTTTATTCATTCCACATTTTGGCGTAACGAAGTTTGCCGGAACAGCTATAATGAAAATAATGGTGACTAAGTTGGGATAAAATTAACTATGTTGTGGTTCGGAGCAGAAAATAACGAGTTTCTAATTTATTTTGATATTAAAACCTGTTGCGTACTGCGTTTTGACAAAATAGCAATCATTATGACCACTTTAAAGCTAGCTCTAGATCACTGAGAAACGAAAACTTGTTAAAACAAGTTACCATTTTTACCTTAATAAGAATGATTTTTAAATAGATTTGCTTGCACCATTGCGAAGTTTTTAGAAAAATTAGGTAAGTATATAATACTTACACAGAAAAAAGAAACATTTAAATAATTTAACAGAATCACATTATGAGATCAAGAAATACCTCTCTTATGAAAAGGTAGGCTTAATAAAAAAAATTGTTCCTACTTTTCAGTAATCCATTAGCTTAAATCTTAATAATCATAGATGTAAGAACTTCTTACCAGGCCCCAGAACTCCGTAGCTAGTTCATTGTCTCTGAACTCTCTGAAGGGACACTCTGTAGGGTCCACTTCGAACACCAACGTGCTTTTTGCAGCCTCAATGTTTTTCTTTGACATTTTTATAAATTAAATCCAGTGTTTCAGACCACTATATTAATTTCTGGTGGTGTTAGTAACGGTGTCTCTTTGCTAGGGTCATTTATCCTGGTTTTATTTTATACTCTGCTAGAAGAAAAAAGTTTTATCTGAAAAAAGAAGTTTCTAAAAAAATTGTGAGGTTATAAAGTCAAAGCTTTGCATTTTTTTTTTCAATGCAGTGTATTTAGAATGTTTTACGTAGGTACAGTCTTATGATCTATAAAAATAGCTAGGTATATATAAGGGTATCGCAATATTTTCTTCGGCCATATAAAGTTTTACTTAAAAGTAAATTGAAATTTTTGAATGGTGTCTAGATTATTTCCTAGACTTATGAACAAAACTGGTTCTTAAATATTTAGCACAAACTTTTGATTACTATTTCCTTCCTTTATGAAACTAATTATTACCATAATATTTTTCCCACTTTTTTCAATATTTTCGAAGTAAAATGACGTGTTTGTCACACGAACAAACCACGTGATTCATAGACAATGCTGTTTATGGAAACTAGACCTTACAAATGAGGGCGTATAAAACCTCATTTGTAGACAAGGAGGTTGTAATTTATTGCAATCATCAAAGAGTCTTTATTTTAAATAATCATCGTAGTTTTATTGGTCTCAGTGATTTTGCTAAATATCTAATAAATGACAATATTCTTTTAGGAAAAGTAAGTTTAGATTATAATGTAAATAATTAAAATACTTATTTAAAAAGTTTTTACATGTTTTTACATTCAAGACAGTTAATTGCAAGCGCGATACGTAACCCCTGTTTTGAATACTTACTTACTAATTTCATTACACGTAATGGTTATTTATTATGATTTCAAATTACTTTTTTTTAAATAGATATAACGAATAAGGTAATACCTGTCATGTTATAACTATAACATATAACTATGAGAAGATAAATAAATAATCTTAATGATGATTTTTTTTGTGTCTACTAGCCAACTGCAAGTTGAAGAAAAGACAATTTCTGAAGAACTCCTGAATGAGCTACTTTTAACAATGCTAAGAGGTTACTGCGTTTATACTAATATTTACATTCTAACACGGTCACCCATCCTAATATTAAAGCATTAATGTATATCGGAAGCGTTGGCCTCCCACATAAGGTTAAAACTAGCCAAGGTGTATAAATAAAGTAATACAAACGAAAGGTGCCTAATACCGGTCTAACGTAGGCGGATATGGGTAGACATTTGATGCAGGAAGTACCACAAGTTTACCGTAAAAGCCTTCGAGAACATTAAAAGTGGCCGACCAATTACGACCCATGTTGTAGCTGTTAAACTGTAACAACATGGAAACGTAATGTAGAGAGGTTGTTGCAGTGGTGATACTATTCCTACTTTACTAATCACAATTAATATTGAAAAGGTGTTACGCCCTTATGCATATTAGACCAGTAAACCTATTCTAGCTACAACGCATATTAAATCTGTTGCTAGAGAGGAGTGACAGGAAAAAGTCATTCTTTAAACCTATGTTAAATTTACAATTCTTTTTACATAAGACCCTAAAGATGTTTGTGTGTAGGTAAGTGAAAATGTTTATTACTGCTTCACGCCCAAAAAATTGATGGATTTGACTGAAATTCGGTACCAGGATAGCTAATCATTCATTAATGAACCTTTCTTTGTGATTCAATAATGACTCATGCTAATAGATATTTACATTTGCAATAACTTTGCTTTCTAATAAGCTGAGGAATCTTCAAGTACAATAGACATTCAATCATTTGACTCCTAATAAGTATATTTATCAACTAGTAGACGAATAGCAAAATTAATACCTTCTTGCCATAATTGACACTTAACCATTAACTGAGGTTTCCGAATATAAGCCGGTCAAGCCTTAGAACATTTACTCTGCCAAAGAGGAAGTTGTCAAAGAGTCAGTAAAGATCAAAATATTATCCGAGTTACTGCTTAAGTCACTATTTATTCACGCATAAATTTTCTCCATACGAACTTAAGTAGCACATTATTAACTTCCAAAGAGGAAGTTGTCAAAAGGTCAGAAAAGATCAAGAACTGATCCCCATCTGCCCCTTTCCTGGTCACTACATAATACTATAATGCTCATTGCAACTTTAATTGTCCCAATGCACCTATTTGCAACAACTTTATATTAAGGTCAATTGCAAAACGGTGTAGTGAAAGTAGTTCTTTACGACCAGCAATGCTGACCTTCCCCACCGCTCTGGCTTGTAACTTCTTTGTTCTGTGGCGGGGTGATTGTGTAGTTAGGTGGAGGTCTAGGTGTTTTGGTGTTGGTGTCCACTATGTACGAATGGCTTTGTGTCAAAGACTTGTTAGGGGTTTCTAAGAAGTATATTCTCAATTTGTAATGGATAGTACCAATTTGTAATAGACGGTACTTATTGTAACGTGAACCTTAGACTGTTCTAAAAAATAACTAATTTCAAAGGTTAATTTTTTTTAACCTTAACCATTTTTAATTTTTATAATTATATTACCGTGTTATTCAAAAATATTTTGTCTATTTAATACGATATTTGTATGATATTTGATAATTATACTCTTAAGTCAATAACAACAGATAATAACTAATTTTGTTAAAAATAAAAAATAAAATAAAATAACGGATTCAATAGCCGCTTTTGTTAAAATAAGTTTACCAGACCAATATGAATCACCCATTTAGTTTTGGAAAATCTTTTCATTCATCGGTCATCTTCGGCCACATCGCCCTTAGGCACCATCTCCTTATTACTGTAACAAAAGAAGTACCAATGTTTGTTATGAATTACTTTCTTTTGTCTCGGAAACTTTCTACCAGCTTGCTGTTCCGTATTCATAGCCGAGCAAACAATTTGCTATCCTAAATTAGCGCAAACAAAAGTATACTTGCCATTATACAATTTAATATTGTGTACAACTTATAATACTTTTTTTTTTTTTTAACCTATACTTTCCCACTGCTGGGCAAAGGTCTCCCCCAATTTTTTCCATCTCTCTCGATCTTTTCCTTGTTCCCACCTTATAATACTTATAATACTTACAAATTATAATTAAGTACACTTTTTAAACTATAGCGACTTGAAAACATACAAAATATTATAGGTAAAAAAAAGGAGTTCAATACGCGACTAAGTCCCGATAATATTTAATAAGTAAATAAAAATTAAGTAGGTAAAAAAGTAACCCCATTATGCATATTCGACCTAAAACCTGTATTAAACCTGTATTAGCTAAAACGCATATTAAATCTGTTGCTATCTCTTTTCGTTGACATATGGGTGACAAGAAAAAACCGTTCTTAAAACCTGTATTAAATTATCAAGTTTTTATGAATAAGACCCTAAGTAAGTACCTCCTATAAATCCTGTATAAATAATCTAGTGAGATGTAAAGGTTTGTTAGTTGTACTGTAGACTGGAATTTTCGCTTCCATATTTGGGGACTGGACTGACGGAAGTACTTTCGCTTTTCAACGACGTGTGGATTGATTTTGCAATTATGTTCGAATGCTCAACGTAATTCGTTAATGACGTCATTACCAGTCATAGTTTTTTTTTTACTGAATGGAAAATTGAAATAAAAAAAATTGATGAATGAATAAAAAATTACGTTATTGTTTTACAAAAGAAACGTCAGAAAATGTAAGCCTTGAGAATAAAGATTGTATTTGCTTATCACTAAAAATCGATCTCTTCCAGACGATCTTTGCATGAAATGAAATAAAAAGAGATGTTTTGACTGGCTGGGGTAAACTTTTTTTAAATTAATTTTTAATTTGAGTTTGAGGCAGGTATTCCTTGTGGAGCACCTTTTTTGAGTAGCTTAATTGAGCACCTTAGATATTCCGCAAAGCGCTCCTGATTAGGTGCTCTTCATTCAGTATGTTGATTCCTCAATTTCCAAAGTCTTATTTTTATTTATTCCAAATATAAATAATATTACAAAAGACAGAATAAAAAACCAAAAGAGCGTGCAAACGTAGCCTCATAGAGCAAGAGCAGCTTTCAAAATCCAAAATAAATTTCCAAAATCTAGTTCTATTTTCTTGGGTCAAAATAACGTACACAAGTAAACAGCATTTCTCCAAAACTCGAACAATGCAAATCGTTTTTATAATTAAGTGAACTCAACTAATGAGCTATTGTGCATTTCAATGCATTCTTACATCCCACTCGAGACGAACCACAGGTTATTTTAAACAGCTGGTACATTGTATTATAGTTGTACGACCTTTGTGTCCTGAGTGGTTTTCAGATAAATAAATAAATAATGAAATATCCTTTGACATTCTACACAACGTCATCTAGTTCCACTTTAAGCAATTTCGTGCTTGTGTTATGGTAACCTGATGACTGGATATAATATTTTATCCTTACATTTTTTTGTTGTAAATAAATACATTATTATAGATAGAAACACCCAGACACGGAACAAATATCTGCAGAACAAAGGTACTTACAAATATTTGTCCCGTAGCAGTGATCAAATCCGCAATCTCCGCGTCTCAGGCGGGCCTTCGCCCATTGCGCCACAGAGGCCGTCTTTAGAAACACTCAGACTTAAGACAAATATTTGCAGATCATGAAAACATTTATCCCGTAGCGGGAAAAAAAGTCTGTTGATGATTTTCATATGAAAGATCTGCTAGTAATAAAAAGTAAGTCTCCATATTTTTTTTTATCAAATGTGTTAGGGTAATTTAAAATCATTACTTCAGTTCAACGTCATAAAATTGAAAAAGTGACGCTGCTCTTTTGTTTTTACCTTATATACAAAATGCACTAGAATGATGTAGCTGTTTATTTTCTGCTGTACCAGCGCATACGTCAGGGGTGAAAGGAACGGTACAGATTTTTACTTTGACAAAAACATATGTAATTTGCGGTACAACTGGTTTTGATACTTGATTTTTTTTATGTGGGTAAGTTTTATATCGGATATTAAGGTGTTAATTAATTTCAAACTTTTACAATTTTTAAAATTGTGTTTGATTATACTTCAGCGTTTTTAAAGTCAATTGTGTTGATGTAAAGAACAACGGATGTAAAAATTCAAAATATTATTTTTTGAAACTGGTTTCTGGTTTCAAAATTAGTAGTTAAATTTAGTAATAACTCTGAGTATGTGGGTGACCCTCAAAATCCATATTTTATAATACTAAAACAAAACTAAGCATAATGCTTATAAATGAAATGACCTCTTTGCATAATAAATTCATAGCACCACGATACAAACTTAAAAGCACTCTCAATTTCAAATCAAAATTCAAGCACAAACTTCAAGACAGTTAGATCCGCATATCGCCGCAGGCGCACCACCAGAATTGTTAACAGCCTTGCTTGTCAGTCCACGACTGTCTTCCAAACCGGACAGGCGACGGGCAGCATGTTTTTTTGAATAAACCAACGACTTTTCTTCAAAAATCGAACATAGTTTTGTGAGTGTCAGAATTTACATTCGAAAATTGTGGAATTTCTGTGGCTAATAACTCAAGTGAAGTTTAGTGGTACGAGAATATTTTTGAAAGTTACATTGTGCCTGCTCAAGGATATCTGATAAAATGGTAAGTATTATAATACTAAGTACTATACCTACTATTGAATTTTATTTCAAAAATTCACAAGCATTTGAAAATTTGCCTAAAAATTATATCTAACAGTTTTCCAAAAAAAAACTGTGTAGGTAATTTGATACAAATAAATCTGTAATGTACTTAATAATACTGGACTTTAATACGAAATTAAAACAACTTCATATTCCAAAAACCCAAATATTAGATAAATTATTAGAAACTTGATTCCGAGTGCCAAAAATGGGAGAACATTTTGCACTTTTTAATTTTTTATTAACACTAGCATTTTTTTAAAAGGTTCTAAACTAGGTGTACAAATTCTATAGTGCGTAAAATTATTTATTTTTCGGTGTATTTAAATAGTAACTAGAGCAAGACGGTGGTTCTGATAGTCATGGTCCATTGTTTAGCTCTTTTTGCTACTCGGAGGAATTCTCTATTCATAAAATAAAGCAACCTAGATGTAAGTAGGTTATACTTCCCTACGGAAATGATTAATTTTAATAACTTTGGAAATAACTTAATTAGTCTTTTTTCCGCAATTAAATATCTAACTATATATTTCTGCATTTTAGACATTACCTCCTGATAACACTTTGATTGGTTTCCAATGGTTTGAAATTTAAGCTTGGAAAAAAATACAGTAAGTAAACTGACTTATAACTTTTACATTGTAATGTTGAATCGATTCTCGCGCGAATATTATTTGGCACGACTCTAAATCTGCTAAGCAGTTGAAAATTATTCCAAGCATGCAAATTCTTCGAATGTTAATTTGTCTGCATGAAAAGCATCAAGATTATTCTATCTGGTTTCGACCGCTGCTGGTTCGATATTCAAATTATTTAAAAATAAACTGATGTTCAAACCTCTTAAAAGTTATGCCAAAAAGTTTGCTAGTCAATTATTACTTAAAGCTAAAATTCTTTATTCAAAATTTGAATCCTAAAAATAGTGCTATTTTACCTCTTTTGAAAGTGAGATTAGTTTGTACTCAGAGCAATCATCTTTCCTCATTGAGTTTGTAATTCGAACATGATTCGAAAGTTTGTAGGTAGATAAAACATCCGCAGTTACATTTTATTAAAAGCTTATGACCTGCCACATAAATTAAAAACAAAATAAGTAAGTAGTAGTGGCGATTCTGTAGCGCCAAAACGAAAACTAGGTAGGTACCTACTGAAACTAAATAAATATGTTTCATAACAATCAAAATAAAAATGTTGGCATCATCTTTAGTTCGTTTAGTTTCGACTCAATCGCCACTATTTTGTACTTAAGCCTAAATTAACTATTCGTACACGCTCAAGATCCGCAAACACAGCCGCTACAAAAACTCATTTTCTCTGAGTGAAAGTGGCGAACAATCGTCTGGTAGAAATCGGTCCGTGTTCACACAACGTGTAGCCACAATGTGGCATGGCTAAATATTTATGTGCAGCGGAAAAGAAACAAATCGAATTAAATTATGATACAGGAATAAGGAATAGTTTTTGTCCTTTTGTTCATAGGCATAGATAGACGCTATAATGTAGGTAGTCTTCAAAGAAAAAACAGTCTCTATGTATTTTATTATTTAAAAAAAATAAAAACACACCATCAAAATAAAGTATGTATTCCAAGAATTTTATCTTTGGCAAAAAGTAAACGAAAATATTTCAAAACAAAGAATAAATAAAGTTTAGATTTTATAGCACCTTATTCAAAGGTCGAACGCAAGACAGAATGTCCTTCGTTTTGTTTTTAGATTGTCCGTAGTCTAGATTGATCTAATACTAACTTTTAAAATTGTATCTTGTTTCTAAAATATATACCTTCGACCTAATAAAGCTAACGACGAAATGTAGAATACATTTATGTTAAATACAGTCAAAGATAGAACATCTTCCGTTATAGTCTTAAGTAAGTAATCAATAAAGAGTTATCTATCTATCTTCCCATTTTAAAGTCGGATAAAACATACGCCCCGTATGTTTTGTACAAGCTTTCGCCCTAGTTTACAACGGTACCTTGTTAAAAAGTAGCCTGATATAAATAATAATCATCATTCATTCTCCTGCCCTTATCCCACGCTAGGTGGGGTCGGCCCAACATGTATTGTCTTCTTCATCCATTCTTCTGTCATTCATCAACTCTGAATTCACTCCTTTCACATTCATATCCTCTTTCACACTCTTTCCTGATAAATATTAATAAAAAGAAAAAAAAATAGGTTATTGTTGTTTATTATTGACTGTTTACTTTTAATCATAACACGTCGAATTTGGCTGAATTAAATGTCTGAAGCTTTCTACTTTTACTTAGGGAAACTGAAAGAAAGTCACATTATAATGCCATCATTACCAAGGCAATCTCCAACGCCTTCTTACAAACTGCTGTGTTGTTTATTAAAATATCTTCAATTAAGTATCTATAATTATAGTACTTATCCGTTTTGGTCGAGCGGGGTAGCATAAGATCCAATGGTGACTGAGTCAAACCCCAGCGTTTTAAAATAAATAAATAAATTTTGTAATTATTTTCGTAAATAAACGTAATCAAATTGCTGATTTTATATATTTTTGTATAAAACGGGAATTACAAAGAAGTTCAAAGATAATTTCTAAAAGATTTTTCTACTAAAATATACGAGTACCTACCTAATGAAAATAGAATATCAAAACATTAAGATAATTTTGAAGAAATACCATGTCTGCTTTTTACAGAATAAAATTAAGTTAATTGTATGATTTAGCATTTATTAATTAAAAAAGTAGGTCAAGAGCAAACTTTCTTTGCAACGCTTCGTGATTTGTTACATCTGTTATCAGATTCTGTCACGAATTGAACATTTTAGTTATTATTTTATTGTGTTTCCTATTTTTCAAGTTTAGGTACTACAATACCACTGTTTACAGTACAGTTACTTACCTTTTGTAACTGTTTATATTTATTTATTTATTTTACGGCTCAAACAGTTCAAACAGACAATAGAGTCCTAGCTTAAAAGACTAAATCCCTACATTTTTAAGTAATCCTTGAGGTCCTACAGAAATTAACACATTTTTCTTCCTTTCTTTTGAACCCGCGAGACTCAAGTGAATATACTAATTTAAACACTTTTGAATTTTGATTACTAAAAAAAAATACAATAATAATTATCATAGCCGTCCTTAGTTCTGTATTAAAAAACAATTTTTTGCTTATTATTATTTTATTATTAATCACAGATTTTAAACTTGACACGTGAATGACGATTCCTGATATATATCCACATTTTTTGTTTTTCTTATTCTTTCTTTTCTTTTTCATTATTTATTCTTAGCTAGCAATGCTTGTAATCCTTTTCCCGATTGCATCTTCACGTCTTCAAGTAGCAGTAAAGTCTTTATCCTGAACACACTCAGCTGTTCATCAGTCAACCCTCGTACTTCTGGCAACAAGCTGAGTAGAAACATCTTTCTATGATCTAGCTTTCTAGGCTTTTTGCTTTGCAGCCACGTCACTAGAGCTTTGTCAACGTCAATAGCTTTCTTTTTTGCCTTTGGTTTTCTTTGAACTGAACTCACTTCTATTTCTATTTCTTCTTCTTTCTCTTCTGTGTCTGATTGTTCTTCTTCAACAGTTTTGGTTATTCTCTTGTCGATTTGGATGTTGGTGGCTGGGTTTATGTATGGTATGATGAATTGTATTACTTCACTGAGGTAGTAAGGTTTTTTCGTTACGCCATTTGGACTTGGCTTTAAGCTTCTGACGTACCCGTTTCTTATGTTTTTCCATTTATCTTTGCATTCTGTAACTGCAACAAGCAAAAATAATTATTGATATTAAATTAGATCAGCTCAAGGCTTTGTTCTTCGTTCATTTTTGGTAACAATAGGTACGTGCTATGTTTGCAAACAAATTGTCAAAGTTTAACCTAAAATAACCTTTATTTCAGTTAAATTTTAAATAACTAAGGTAATTCTAAATTAAGTAGGTACTTAATAATATTTAGAGTTACCTAGGAATTTATGACCACTCCCTTCAATGTAAATTACAAAAAATAAAAAAAACAAAGGAATTGAGAACCTTTATTTAATAAGTGACAGTTTGTTCACAAACATATTCACGAAACAGTTTGTTCACAAACATATTCACGAAACATAAATAACACTTACCAGTCCAATCCAATTCATTGGCAACTTCTTGCCACGCTTTCTCAGTCATGTCCTTTCTCGCATAATCTGGAATCTCATTATTATATAGACACGGATATCTTTCCACAAGTTGTATAAACTCTACTAACTCAGACATAATAAAATGAATTAAATAAAAATGCGCGACGCACGAGTGACGATCCAGTGATTGTGGCGATTGCGTGCAGCAAGAATGGCGCGGCGTTGCCGCTCTGAAGGCAGTTTTGAAACAAGATCAGCAACTTCAGTTTTGTTACGAGTGTTGCCAGGTCTGGCTGGATACCTGATTTTCACATTTGATGCTGGAATCATAGCAAAGTTATATAGGTAGAGTAGGTACATTAAAGAGCAATATTTTAAACATTTATGCTTTAGTTTTTAAAGTTAAAAACCTATTCAACGAAAATTAATTTTGTTATTTTAAAATTTTCAATAGGTATTTTTGATCCTTTTATTGATTGTAAGTTAAGTAAGAAATCAATAAATTGCACTTAAGTTAAAGATGACCTTTTTATCTAAGTCCCAAAATTTATATCTGAATGTAGGAACTAAATTCATTAATTATTGTAAAATAAAAATATCCTAACAACAATTTTCTGCCAGCCAACCTTTGAGGATAGGAAAAGCAGTACAGTTGGTGGGTACCTAAGGGCATTGCCCTTAGTAAATACATAAAATGATTCATCGGCCCCTAAAAGTAGGGAAGTATCCCTTCGCCTGGCAACACTGGTCAAAGACAGATGCACTGTAGCGTAGATTGGGTGAAGAGAGAATGAAGCGACGTTGCCGCTCTACGGCAACTTCCGAGCGTACGCAAAGCGATGCCGCCGCCCCGACAAGATGCGAATGCGATACTGGGTTGGCTTGTAAACAAAAAATGCGTAAAAAAAATCTGTAAGTAAGTAAATAAGTATTTTATTAGGACTGTTGGATTCTTAAGATGCGGTAGACATATTTTTTAGATTGGGTCTAGTCTAAGGGACGGGACGGGAGTAGTCAATGGTGTGTACCTACCTAGATACCTACAAGTAATATATTGGTAGGTACCTACCTACATGTCTGTAAAATTAGCCACATTAACATAGCGTAATAAGGGTAAGTACCTACCATAGTCAAAAGTATTTATTGCTAACCTCTGTTGCGCAGTGGACCTGAGATTTCAATTTCTGAATTTAGTTTGAAAAAAAGTAAGTAGGTATTTTAATATTGTCTTAAAATGCTTCAAATAATAATATTTACGTAACCAAATAGCTATGACCTAAGCTAGGTATTGCATCAAAACCTGAACATCGTGTTTTCAAATCGTGGGTCGGAGCATGAGAAAGGTTCTTTGGCATCAGCACGATAGACAAAGTTGAAAGTTGTAAGATTAATAACAATTATTATTGTTGATAACTTACTCAACACGTTGGTTAATTTGCGACCAGTTTAATAATCCATCTTTGGTTTTGCTTACTTCTAGTTATTACTTCGATATTTGACTATAACTTTAAAAATAATCCTTTATTATAAACCGACAGGAAGCAAAACCAACGATAGATAGGTTATTGAGACTGGACGTTAGTCTTCTAGTCGGCACATGTTGTATAATCCACGATATTGTGAGCTATTTCGGCTTGAATAGAAAATGTTGTTCAAAAACAACGACATAAATAATGTCAATAAGTACTTACCTATTTTATACCTTTGTAAAACAATTCTACTACTTATAAACAATCAAAAATCCCAAAGGACTAATTAATAAACTAACCAATGAGATAAACATCCAACAGCCATGTTGATTGATGTTAAAACATGTTGATGGATGTTGAAAAATGTTGATTTATGTTAAATGCATCAAACCACATTACAGACTGGTTATTGGTTTAATACAAACCAATGATACTGAAACAGCATTTCATTGAACTATGATATACACAGGCTGGAGCAAAATTTTTGAGTTTTTTGGTAGCAAGAGACCCTTGCCTTGTAATTTAGCCACACCCTGTATAATACCACGCAGTAAACATCCAAAGGTTGCCTGGAAGAGATAGCTTTTAGCTATAAGGCCGCCCATTGTACTTTTATTTCTTAGTTGTAATGTCTGTAATGTGTTTTCTTTTGTGTAAAATGAAGTGTTTATCTATCTATCTAAACTTGATTATAGTTTACTTACTTTAAAGTAAGTAATATTGTTCTGTAAATTCTTCTAATTAGATCAGTATTGCTACAACGCAACATGTACCTTGAACACTGGTTTCTCACGTTATGTGGTTGATAGTGATAGCGAGAAACCAAAATATTCAATCTTTAAAGCAGAATAGATAATATTACCTTTGGATTAGGTACCTAAGTATCTTTTTTTTTATTTTGCAATGGTAAAAAAAGAAAAACATATTTTTTTTCAAACCAGTGCTTATTACACGTATGGAAGCCAGTGGTTAGCCGTTTTCACTACATTCACGGTTCGTCAGTCAGTCCGGCGAAGCGTTGGCTTGCAACACGTGCTATTAGACAGTAGAGATAGCAGAACAAATACTATGAAACAATGGTATGTGGTACTAATTGACTGTCACTTTGATAAAACACTTTATAAACTAACGCGACTTGGAAACATTATAATACTAGCTGCGCCCCGCGGTTTCACCCGCGTTAGTTCCGTTCACGCAGGAATATCGGGATAAAAAGTAGCCTATGTCACTCGCCATCCCTTACTATCACCACACAAAAGTTCACGTCAATTTGTCGCCCCGTTTTGCTGTGATAGACGGACAAACAGACAGACAGACACACACACTTTCCCTTTTATAATATTATTTATTTTTTTATTTATTTATACTTTGCACATAAAATAACAGAAACTTAACAAAATAGACATATAAAAGTATTCGCACAGGCGAACTTAACCCTAAAAAGAGTTCTCTTCCAGTTAACCAGTAATTGGGAGAGAGAGATGGAATTTACAGATGGGTGTACGCGCAAACATAAGAAAATAAAATAAAAAAGCAAAAAAAAACAAATATTAGTATGGATGGATTATCGAGGTAGACAGGAGACCGGTATTTTTTTCAGGTCTTTATTATAATTTTCAGATCCTTTTTAGCAAACGTCAAAGAGTCTAGTTTAAGGCATGTCTAAATACCTACATGCTTCCAGAAATTAACTTCAATATTAAAAACTTTGCCACTTGTAAAAAATATAGTTTTTGCCACAGGTTTTTTCATAAGTCAAATAACTTCTAATTCCAATAACTTGACGGCAAAAAATTTGCATATTTTATTCACAAGTAGGTACCTTGTAATGTCAATTCGGGTTCTAACTTCCGCGTAAGAAACATAAACCGCAGACACGCCCAAATATATTATACTCGTAAGTTTAAAAAATAAAAAATATCTTTGGACATTACACACAGCGTCATTTCGTCCCAGGCTAAGCAATTAAGTAAGTAGCATAGACGAAGGTTCTACATCGTTCTTTGTAGTAGTTAAAAAAAACAAACAATCAGGTCATTATAAATAAAAAAAATAACAAAAAGTTTCGATTTTGGCAGAATTCAAACGTGCAAATACGAGCGATCGTCTTTAAGCCGGAATGCCTTGTCACTAGGCCACGAAACCCCTATACGGGTTAAAATATCTTAAATCGACAACTGAGTAGGAAGGTCCTTTAATTGAACAAAGATTTAAAAAATATATTTTTCTTATTACACCTAATTAAATCAATGAAAATGTATACATTGGAGATCTTTTTGGTTTCGTCGATTAAAAATAAACACTATTCATAAAAACAACCACACCTTTATAACAAAAACAATTATGTCACTACATCATTCAAAAATTCGGTCAAATTCTTGCCTTTTAAAAATTACAAAATGCTTAACAAAACTCGGCTCAATTTGTTCATAACCACTTTACATAACAATTAAAATTGCGTTATTTTTGCACTACATAATTAAGTTGCACCATTTTATACTAGTGTATAAAAAAATATTTTTATCTTATAAAACATTTTTTTCGACATTCCAACTTAAATTGTGTAGTAGATATGTTGACGTAGATAATTTGTGTTTGTAGATTATGTATTATGTTAAAGCATTAAAACTTTTTAAACTCGTAACAAGTGTTTATAATGTTAAAGCATGTACGAATATAATATGAAATATGCAGGATATTTAAGAAAATAGCCAAAGAACGAGTTTGAAGGAGACCACCAACCATACCATAAAAAATCGTTTTTTATAAAACCTATATTTTCAGTGATTCTGTGGGTTCTTCTAAGAAAATACTTAAATAATCACTCGTTTTGAAATACAGTTTTAAAAACAATAGGTTCCATTAAAAGGCAAAATATGTTTTATCATACTCATATTTTACTCATACATTACTTATTCACTTTACTTTAAGCTTAAAACTTATCACAACTGTCCATTTGGTCACAACCTTCGTAGCAACGTTGGTAGCCATAAAGTCAATAGTAATATTTGACACGGTCACTACCTCCGAATAAATATGACACAGTTTTAAAATGAAGTATAGTCTGTCTATAAAGTCGTGACAATAAATGAGGGCGCTGCTAACATGTATATGGCAACCCTATAGTGTGCCTACTGATTTTGATACTTGCAGTTCGTTCTCCAAGTAAAAGTTCCTACCAGCTTTTTGGCGGGAATTTGAGAAGGCATGTTTTCTTTGTTTTATTTTTTAAATCTTGTGCATAGCTGTGTAATAATGTTGGATTAAAAGGTAACTCTTGAGTGTTCATACATACATAGGTGAAAGCAAATGAAACAAAATTGGATTTCGTTGTCATTTTTATAAGAATTTTATTTTTTGCCGTAGTGCACAAATATTAAAATTGTCCATTGCTTTCTTGGCCGACCCTACTGTGTTTCACAGGAGTTTCAAACTTCCCATCATTCTTGAATTCGCCTAACCGTAGGTACTTTCTGATTTACCTGAAAATTTAAAAAAAATATTACTGAAAGTAATCAAAAGCATTTTAAACATTAGTTAAAATTTTAAATACTTAGGTAGGCAGAAAACGTAGCTAGACTGTGTGCCATTTTAATGTATCAAGATTAGATGGTCTCCTATAACATGACCTACTGTGATGTTCAATCTGACGTAAAAATGTGCAATGTAAACAATGCCTTTTTTGGTCTCCAAATCGTAATTTAGGTCAATTTGTTACTTCAGGCAGATTAGAAACAAACAATAAAACGATTACATACCCGTTATAGATGCTGTTCGCCCACAAATATCATCCAAATCCCACAAAATATGTCCAACTTGGTATTCCGCTAAACATTGCTAAAAAACTTTAAAAATCACTTCCCGCGTGTCACTCTCATTTACTTTACTTATTTGTGATACTTTTGTGCGTAGTTCGGTTTCATTTCATTGCAGTTTAACTAAGAAAACAATAAAAAATTGAGGAAAATATGTTCTTGAACTCACTCGATGACAGCTGACGACAGCTGTTATACCTTTGTTTGGTGCTGCCAGATACACGAATAATTTTAGTTCCTCAAACATTCATGTCAGGACTATATAGACAGACTATAACTGCTTACCTCATTTACGTAATAGACCTACTCGTTGCAATGATAAACAATTACCTAAAGGCATTGGCTAAGTATTCGAGATTTTAAGTGCGATATTTGATTGTGGTTATTGACAAATGTCATAAAAGGTCAGTAAGGTCTTATGATAAACATTGTTGAAACGCAGAAAAAATGATGTTTGCTACCATAGTGCGTAATATGCTGTCATTTTTGGATCGTATAAAAAAAGGAAGATGATTGCTCTGAGGTATAAAAGGACTAATGTAGATATTTATGTATGGTTTTTAAGCTATTGCATAGCTTCTATCGCGGGCCTTGAGCGTGGAGACCGAAACCAGAAATTCCGTAACGACAATAACCTAACGCTTGTCACTTTAGTTCAGCAACTCGCCTCTAGGTGGCATGCAATAGCTTTACCGCGGCAGTCCCCGAGTGACACACGTTTTTTTTTAATTTTGCCACTTGTTTATAATTCTTTTGCATAACATAAAACCGGCCGACCAGTTTAGCTAGTTTAGTCCAAATTAAATAGGCCCAGTTTTAAAGTGACCAAAAAATTATGAATTTAAAAACCTGTAATTTCTTATAGACATAGGTAACCTGTCAACAAAAGCTTCCTGCCAACCCATAATTATATTACAGCTCCATTGTCACGTAATGAATGTTACGTGTTTTTACGTGACAATTATTACGTAAACGTTAACCCCCTTACGTGCAATACACTTTTTAATGTTTGATGGTTTAAAGTGAAGAGTTATAAACTTATAATTTTATTAGGCTAGTATACCTTCTTAATATAATTACGAGTATAACTAAAATAAAAAAAGACGTGTGGCACTCGGGGACTGCCGCGGTAAAGCTATTGCATGCCACCTAGAGGCGAGTTGCTGAACTAAAGTGACAGCGTTAGGTGATTTCGTTACAGAATTTCTGGATTCGGTCTCCACGCTCAAGGCCCGCGATAGAAGCTTTGCAATAGCTTAATAATATGGCCTCTGTGTGTTGGCTTCTAAAGGTCCGGGACTCCAAAGTCCCGTGAGGTGTAACCTTAAAAAGCATAAATAATATAATAATACTTAATAGGATTATTTAGGTTAAAATGTTAATTAGGTGACAGTTGAAGGTTTTTGTGAAATATGATAACAGGTATTTAGTTTCAGTTTAATTAGTAATAATAATTACTTAATTAAGCAATAAAATTCAGACATTACAACGTCCGTTGGGTTTAAACACAAATTCTGTTTTAAGTTGTTGTGTGTTTTCTGCTCTCTCAAAAAAGCTTTTAGGGAGGTCGCTCGCTTGTATCGACGTAGGTTTTTAAGACTGGAAGTTAGCCACGAGCGCTTGAACGAGATCTGTTGAGTAGAAACCATAGATAATATAGTATGTAGAAACTAAGATCTTTGTGCTGTTGACACAACTTTCGCGCACTTTCACATGCAGTTCAATAAGGTGAGCGTTTCTAGAGGTAAATATAACTTCCTGATAGACAACTTTGGTTTCCTAGGAAACAAGTGCAATATTGCTTTAAAACAACAAAGTAGTAGATATATATTTTTATAACGATCGAAGTTCTGTATGAGTGTAAAAAGTTAACATAATTCAGAAACAATAAAAATCTTTATATAAAAGTTACGACTCCGGCAAGATTCGAATCAGGGATTTTTTTTTTAAGATTTTTCAATTTTTTTAACACAATAATAAAAAATGATTAACATAACATAGGCCTCGCATTATTTTTGCCATTGCTCACGGTCCTGCGCTTGCCTAATCCACTACCGGCCCACGTTGGCAATATCGTCGACCCATCGTGCTTCTGGACGTCCGCAGATACGTTTCAGTCCTCGGCCACCATAGTAAAGTTTCTTTAGTCCGATGTTTAAGTATTTGATCGCATGTTTCAGAAATTAATAATTTATTAATATACCTATACTTCATTTCTCGAAGCGAGCTAATAGGAACAAAAATAAACACACGTAATTGGTCGTCGAAAATAATTGTCTTTCTCGTAATTGGCTAGAATGTTAAATCAATTGTCAATTGTCAAATCTAGCCAAAAACGAGAAAGAAAATTATTTTCGACGACCAGAATTACGTGTGTTTATTTTTGTTCCCATAAGCTCGAATCAAAAAATTTAGTAGGTATAGGTAGGTAGGTACTTAGGTTTAAGATAATGATGGTTGCAAAACTTTGTTTGATCTTAAGATGGTTCAATTTCAAATCATTGTTTGACCCTGACTTTTGTTAAAGTTAAGTATCTATGTATTATGTATGTGGAAACATTTTGACGAAATAAACATTTAAAATGAACAACACTTCGGATGTTGAGCAATTGTTCACACAAAGGATGAAAAAAGCGTTTGTATTTGTACATATTAAGTACTTACATTATAATCATGCCTCTTTCCCGTAGGGGTAGGCAGAGACGACGGACTATCACGTTTCGTTGCGACGTTTGTATTTTTGATAATGTGACATTTATTTTCAAAGTTGTATTTTACTAGCATCACTTCCCGGCTTTTGATGGGTGTAATAATGGTAATAATGAAACTAACGGGATAAAACCTAGCCTATTACCATCTCGATAGTCAATTTTACACATCACAAAAAGTAGCTACAAAAAGTGCACCTTCCAGATTGGCCCACTGCGGCCAAAGATAGAAAAAGCTGGAAGGAAGGGAGGGAGGCCTTTGCCCTGCAGTGGGACAATATGGGATAGAAATAAAATAAATAAATAAAAAGTAGCTACCCAGATAGCACCATAGACGGCAGCAGAACTATAAGTACCTACATGATTGCATTTTGTAATAAGTAATACTTACCTAAATATTTTGATATGGCCTGATTGCGCGCAAGGTCAAACACCCGTACTTAAAGATATTTGACTCTACAAAAATCCAAATAAAAGGACTTAAAATCAAAATGTCACCAAAAGCTTACAATCGGTCAGATTCATGGTCACTATGCAACCATAACCAGAGCTCTGACGCTTGACCATTGCGATCACCTCCTTATACGATCCACGGGTCAACATAATTTTGTTGTGGTACCGACCAAATTTGTTAGAGCTCTCTTTATTAATATTGCTCTTTGAGGTTGATAGAGCAGGATAGAGCAGAGTATAGTGGTTGTTTTATTGAGTAACTTGTGTCGAAAGCTGAATACGCAAGGCTGACTGGTTTGTAAGGACAAATATGTCGGTCTGTTCATACGTTTACAGATTTATGACAGTTTTGAGTTGAAGATTAATGAAGTTGCGGAAACTTCTAGTTATTTTGAAATGTTTCGAATGGAAAGGTTCTAGTAAAAGTTGCAATCTTGTGAAGAGAGATAAAGATTTGTAATTTTGAAAACTGTTGCCCGAATACTCAAACGATAACTAAAAATTTAAGGCCATTAACCATTAAGGAAGTTCTTTTGATGATTAATGTCAACTTATATCATAGATAAGTACCACTTACTTTAAATAGCGTTTCAGTTTTTAGGTGCGTGTCTCTTAACTTCAGTGTTGAAATAATAATAGGTAATATGCTATGGATGTCGGGAGAGTGCAGTTGTAAAGAAATGTTGGTACTTATAAAAAAACCTGAGTTCATGGGTACTCTAATACGAGTATTAAGTTTGTGACATCAGAGTTTATTTAAAAAAATGTTGTAAATCGTAAAATTTTATTTACAATCATGTTTTAAGAATAAATATGACGAGATATGATATCAATTACATTACGTCATATCCGAAATAAAATTGCTACTTGTTGTGAATAAATTTTAATAAATTATATAATTATCGATTACATCCTAACTAATATAACTAGCATTCGCCTGCGGCTACTCTGACGATGCGATGCATAATTATTTATTTTTTGTCCACAGGTATGTTAAAATGATTTGACTGCTATGCGAAAAGGAATAAAGGCGATGTTACGTAAGTCCTATACATTATTGTAGTAAGGTGATCTGTGAAGGTAAATTACCATAAAACTTCGGTTTCAAGTTCTCATGTATTAAAAATGTACCTTCCCACGAAAACAGGAACTATTCACCGCGAATAGAGCGCAGCTATTACCACATAAACACAGTTAGCAACAACAAATAGGTTTTTGAGACTGGCCATTAGTTCTTACTTAACCGATAACCCTGACACACGACCATTGATAGATTCGTCAAATGAATATAAAGGCGAGTTTACATTGCGTCAGCGGACGTTGCCAAGCGTCCATTGGTTGGGTAACTACGTTGCAATGTTGACCGTTGAGTACTATAAATAATAGTTGTAGGATTACAATTCATCGTTGGAGGAAAGTTTGTTCATAGAAATAAAAAAAATTAATGTAAAAAAAAGTACAAGCACAGAACAGAAATAAAGACATACTTACCTTACACAACAAAGAAAAAAACATAACAAAATAAGCAAAAAATTTGAAAATGGTAGGTAACACAAAAGCAAACAAACAGATGTGATCACGACTCCCAGGGCATTGAAATTTCTTTCAGATCTTTGTAATCGTTTGATCCTTTGAAGATGACATCAGACATTGTCTACTGGGGTAGTCAGAGGTATGTCCGAATTTATATTTGGTTCATGCCCACTTTTTGCAGAAGTTAACTTTCCACTTGACATAGCAAGCCCATCGACGCTGCTTTCAAAATGAAAATCACAACAAAAGATCAAATCATTTATTGTAAATAAAATTATTGTAAATTTGTATTGCACTAGTAGCATGTCCCGGCTTCGCACGAGTGTACTAATGAAGCTACCGCGATAAAATATAACCTATAAACTCCCGGACAGTCCATTCTACACACCTGTAAAATAATTTTTGAAACGGTCCAGTAGTTTCGGAGATTACCTCCGTCAAACAAACAAACAAATACCTCTTTATAATATTTATATGTAGATTAGCTTTTCAAACGGATATAAATAAATAAATAGAAGATTAATTTATTGAGCTCGTGCATTGTATTTCTCGCTTTTCCAAATAATGACCTGGTATACTTAGAAACGCTTTCACTGGCACAGTGGCTACCTTTCGCCTTTCTCAAAATGTTTGAATAATTTCCAACGAGTTCAGTCGGTAATATCCTTTATTTGACCTAATAATCAAATCGACAAATAAAAAAAAGTTTTAAATCTATTAAAATAAGTGATTTTAATATTCAAGCTGGTTGTTTTTGTTTGCTTTTAAATTATAAAGAGGTACCTAATAATGTTGGTTTGTTTGTTTTTTGTTCATCGAAACTACTCAGCCGATTTCAAAAATTCTTTCACCGATGTGTAGAATAGACTGTCGGGATGGTTATAGGCTATATTTTATCCCGCTAGTTTTGTTAGTAAGGGTGCAAAGCCGGGACGTGCTGCTAGTTATAAATAATTAGTAATTATCGATAATTAAATAATTCTAAGACCAATTTTGCCTCCTAAAGCCTTAATTAATAAATAACACGACCTCTGTGGCGCAGTTGGGCGAACGCCCGGCTGAGATGCGGAGGTTGCGGGTTCGATCCCCGCTACGGGACAAATGTTTGTATGTTCTGCAGATATTTGATCCGTGTCTGGGTGTTTTCTATCTATAATATGTATGTATTTACAAAAAAAAATGTATATAAGTATTATATCAGTCATCTGGTTACCGTAACACAAGCATTAAGTTGCTTAGCTTGGGACTAGATGACGCTGTGTGGAATGTCCAAGGATATTTATTTTATTTATTTTTATTTTTAACAAAAGGTCTTTGAAAAAACTGCTTTTAAACTCGTTCTCATTAATTAACCAAAATATCCTTTAAGATATTTGAACCTAAGTAATTAACAAGGAGCTTGAAAACTGACGATTTTAAAGGTAATTATAGATTAAGCTTTTTACAAAACAGAAAAGGTATTTACTCGAAATGGTTACAAAGACTGTTTTGTAAAATTGCTTAATAATTTATTAAACATTTTATTCACATTAAATTTTATTAAAATCTTTAAATTTTTTGTTTTAGGAAGAGTTAATTTTTTCAATAATTATGTATTTCTACACCTTTTCTAGTTTTCTTTCATTTCAAAATTTAACTAAATTAAAACCAATTTACAACATTTAACTAAATTAAAACCAATTTACAACTAATTCAAAAACCGATGTTTGTGATTACAGAGCTCGTTAATTTGTTATTACTTTGACGAGAAATTAATGATTAATTGGTGTCATCTAAACTTGTACTAATTTCTAGTTTGTAACTTGAGAAATTAATTGACTTTGAAATTAGACTCGTATTAATTATGGCAATTTCCTTGTTATCTGTTTCTGTATACTTTCATAATAATTAGAGACGATTTAAAAATCATATCTATATCTAAAGGATTTTGAAAATATCTAGTAGATATCTATCCTAATTATTATAAAAAGGTACCTAATGTTTGTTCGTTTGGAGTTATCTCCGAAACTAATAAGCCGATTTCAAAAAATCTTCACTAATGTGTAGATTGCACTGTCGGGATGGTTATACGAGTAGGTTTAGGTATATATTTTATCTTGGTAATTTCATACACCCGTGCAAAGCCGGGACTAGCTGCTAGTTAATTATAAGATTTATTAGTTACAATCCATTGGATAAGTAAATATGCCAAGCCGCTGAGGTTGCAGGTTCTATTCCCGGTTGCTGTATATCCGAAATGTCCAAACGTAGCATTGCATATATCTTCTGCGTGGAAACCCACCTTAAACCACACGTTTGAAGTGGTCTCCAGTCCCCAAAGCACTACGAATGCATGGTACCGCTGAATTTATTCATAACACGATCAAAGGACTCAAAGACAGACCTGAATTTTAGGCTGCGTGGTTAATTATAAAGCAACAAGTAGACTAGCAGCACGTCCCGGCTTCGCACGGGTGTACTAATGAAGCTACCGGGATAAACTATAGCCTATAACCTCTCGGAGAGTCCATTCTACATACCCGTAAAAGAATTTTTGAAATCGGTTCAGTAGTTTCGGAGATTACCTCCGTCAAACAAACAAACAAATTTTACCTCTTTATAATATTAGTGTAGATAGATATGGAGGTAGCATTACTTTCATCACGAAGTAGGAAATATGTTTATGAGTTTTTTAGCAGACTTTACGGGGTTCTGTGTTGCACTGTACCTACCTCTGTTCACCGATTATTCCGTCAACAGTGTGACGATTTTGTGTTTGAAATGGTACTAAATACTACCACAGATAAAATAATACTAGTAAATATTGAGGATTAAAGGATCTTCAGAGTGAACAGTGTACTCGAGAGTACAGAAAAACTTAGAGATTACAAAGAAACGTTTAATAAGATATCCTACAACAGAACATAATCTGATTTTCCTTATCCCAACGGTTTAAATATTATTTGACCCTCAAACTCATGTAACACAAAAATAATCTCATTTTCTCTCATTCCGAAGAAACTCGAGTCCAAATGAGCCCTCGAAATTAGAAAAGTTTTTTATAAATTTAATACATTCGATAAAGAAAATCCTTGTTTCAAGGCTCCTTATCCCCCAAATTCAATTCACTCAGTTTGAATCGTAAAATTTTAAATCCAACACAAACCTCATTGAATTTCTTTGCCATTACACGAAGTAAAGGCATAAAAAAAACTTATGTCTTATGCCCAGTGACTGTCAGATTTAGATACACCGATACGACATTGATGTTGATCACCAAATCGACCACGGAAATAAACAAAGAGCATAAAAATAATTCGGGATATTTAGCATGATTTGGAAATTTATAATATACCGTGCAATCTCTTACCGCGTCATATTTTGAAAGTCGTCGAGAATCATCAGACTGATTTCTTTCTTTCACATCATCATATCGTTCGCTCTAAATAGCTCAAAGGCTCAAGGGCTCCTTATAACGAGCTTTTATGAACACCATCGGGCAGTGCAATGACCTCGGCTTCGATTCTTTTGACATCTCGGAAATGAAGCTGCCTTTGAAGATAAGAAGATGCTCCAGTCATCTTAACGGGATTTTATTTATACTAGCAGCACGTCCCGGCTTTGCGGCAGTTACAAACTTTTGCATCCATACTAATATTATAAATGGGAAAGTGTGTGTGTCTGTCTATTTGTCCGTCTTTCACGGCAAAACGGAGCGACGAATTGACGTGATTTTTAAGTGGTGATAGTTGAAATGATGGAGCGGGACATAGGCTACTTTTTATCCCCATAATCCCGTGGGAACGGGATATATAAGGAGTTCAATTATAAAGGAGAGTACAATTTGTTCTCATTTCGACGCTTCATCGAGTATATTAACAGATCAAAAACTTATTCCACCGTGGTCATTTATTAAATTACCCAATCCTTTTTAAATCTATTCATTAATAAATGAGAATGCATTACCAGTTAGGATCGCGGTTGCCTTCCTTTCACACATTCTGTCCTTGACGCTGCCCATACGATCTAGCCGTTGATCTTACTTCCGATCCTCGGTCGAGTAAGCAGCTGGATCACGTCTATACTGAAAATAATTACTTCTTCTCGACTCTATTATCATTCAGTCTACCGCTCTTGGGATAACGTCATGAATATATTTCATTATTTAAATATTTTTCATTTCTTTTATTTTTAAGTACTAGCTGCGGCCTGCGGTTTTACCCGCGTAAGTCCCGTTCCTGCCGGAGTATCGGGATAAAAAGTAGCCTATGTCACTCGCCATCCCTTCAACTATCACCACACAAAAAATCACGTCAATTCGTTGCCTCGTTTTGCCGTGAAAGACGGACAAACAGACAGACAGACAGACACACACACTTTCCCTTTTATAATATTAGTAAGTATGGATTTGATTTGCTCTATTTCAAACATTATGATATTTTAATAGGTCATAATTTAATTACCAAATGCTTTTAAATTACTAAGTTTTGGGCTTTCCTCATGTTCTAAGAATGTTTATTCATTTTAAATTCTCAACTATGCTCATTTTTATGATGTGAACCAGCTGTTTTTAGTGTAAGCTGTTTGTGAACTGGACAAATCAGCCTTCACTATTGTTTCTACCGGAAACAAGAACCACACACTCAAAAATTAGAATAAACCTTATAACAATCGGCATTAGCATTAAATTCCAATGACACGGATGCGGTCTGCAAGACCACTTTTAAAGTCTTAAGTCAAAGAAGAACTGACTTTATTTTAAGGCTGTGAAGATAAATTTTCAAATTGTTAGTATAAAACTGGACTGCAATTTAAGTTTTGCATTCATAAATGTCTTAATGCGTTGAAATAAAGGCGATAATTGTTTGATTATTTGGTTATTAATCTTTGTAAACGAAGGTCGGTAACGACATTTTTACAATGAAAATGGACTTTTGATTCAAATCTAATAATTAAATTTTTCGCTAATAACTATTCGCATTAATTAGTCGAAGTTTCAAATTGAAATTCTTTGAAGTACCTATTTAATCCAATCATTGTTTTAAGTTGAAGTAGTGAGATTTGGAATTGAATGGATTTTTTAATTGAATCAGGAGTATGAGTTAAGAATAATAAAAGTTCGTCTTTAACAAATATTTGCTTTTCAAAAATTCCAGCATATTACGTTTATTATTGAAATAATTCAGTGAAATTGGGGTTACGTTACTATTCTAATTTATAAAATAATCGTGTGTCATAGCATAAAGTCGTGGTCTGCTACTAGTATGCTAAAAGAGTTGTCTTGTCTACCTCTATGTATGAAGTGACAGCATCATAAAAATGTCAAAAGCATCCATATGCATATCTCGTTTACATCCACCTCGACCTATGGGTCAGATTTAAATTAATTTGTATGTTAACTAGCTACCTTATGCGACTTCTCCTACCTCATGAACTGACTAAAGTTTGTAATGGTACATGTATAGGGGTATTTATCATTGAATTTTAATAAATATTAGGTCATATTTAAAAATACTATCGGGACTTAATCGCGTATTAAATATTAGGTCTACATTAAAATCGAAAGTTTACAACGAAAATGACGTCCAAAACGTGCAATCTGTAGAGGCCGCTACAGCTTTGCTAGTTTTAACAGTTTTATATTATGCATTGTGTTGGAAATATATTGTTACATCATTTTATAATAACGGAAAGTCCAAAAAGGCTGTTATAATACTTTTAAAGTGGTATATGGCGCCAGACGAGGTGCATGATGGCGCCATTTCTATGCAGATTTACTAATAAAATCAGTCTCACAATAAACTAGAGTAAAGGCGCGGTCCAATAGCTGCGCACGCTGCGGCTATGCACGCCAAGCTT
Organism: Xanthorhoe spadicearia; assembly: GCA_947086425.1. NCBI lineage: Eukaryota > Metazoa > Arthropoda > Insecta > Lepidoptera > Geometridae > Xanthorhoe > Xanthorhoe spadicearia. Next base: position 1,037,761 of record OX352206.1, read on the forward strand.
CAATTTGCAAGAAAATGTACGTGATTATGTCCACTGCAGCGCACACGCTACGCAGGACGACTACGTTTTCAAACAAATGAGCCCACGCAGCTAAAATACGCTTCGTAGTCGTGCACATCACGCGCTGCAGTGTAACCCGCATTAATTTAAGTAGGTACTGTGTATAGTACAATATTTGTGATTCCATGACTGGTTCGACCATAACTGGTCACCCATCTTATCCATCCAATGCAGGCTAACCCGTAACTCGTAGGTTTTGGTATTCATTTTGTATCGAAAGTTGGCACTGTCCTTAATAAATAAAACGTCCTTAGCCCTAATCAATGTCAAAATCGTCTTTAAAAAACCCTTTCAGAAAGGTACTTACCTATCAAAAATACCTTTTGTATTCTCTATTATATCCTGAACATATCTAAAGAACTACCGTGTATATTATATCCTAAACATATCCAAAGAACTACCGTGTATAAGCCTGTTTTCAAAGAAGCAACCAAGGAAGATAAATATGTGAAAATATGAGTAGGTGTCTCACTATTTCAAAAACGTGCTAAGCCTCTAACCTACATTGTGTGAACGAAGCCACAGAATCGAGCAGCATCACCCACATACTATTTGTAAAGGGCTTTGTACACTGTGCCCTGCTAAAGAAATAAAAAATAGTTATTTCAGTAGGACCTCAATAACAACGATTTGGTCTAGAGCCGATTGGAAAAGAAAATTATTGTGCTTATCACTTTTAAATAATAGGTTTAAAATGCATTTTTGACTATAACTGTTAAGTTAAAGAGGAGTTAAATCATAATAACGAAAACATAACCGGCCTATCATTACAAAAAAATGAAATCAACCTTTATTTAAACCTAGATATTACAATTCAAAAATTACGATTCGACTAAATAGTTGGCATCGACAAAATTTTGTCATCTCATTCGTGAGATATCTCGCGTGCGCCATGTTAAGCCTGCATGTCTATCAAAATGATCGAAATAGGTTCGCATTATATCTAAATAAACTTTAGGTTTAGAAAAAATGGTGAGCACAAACCCTGGTTTAGCGATAAACCATAGTCTTTGTGGTTGTTTAATTTTGATTCACATTTTCTACTTTGGTTTGTACAAATCAGTATCTTAGGTGTATTTTCATGGCCTAGTCGATAGTAACCTTTATCCCATAATCCCAGTATTACGGACACCGTATAAAACAGCTCCAAACCGGTTGTTACCGGGATACGTCCCGCTAACATTACCGTTGGGACTAGTCCACTGGGGCTTATTGGATTCGGGTTATAACCCGAACACAGCACATTATAATGTGGGCATTTACTATCGGCTCTCGCGATATTTGTGGAAGTTCGATAGATAAAACTCTGGAGACTGTTTTGGTATAGCTGAATGCTTTTGTCACAGCTTATGTTTGACAGGGACTGGTTGCATTGTATTCAGTTTATTATGAACATTTTTACTGTGTGTCCTTAATCTAGTGGCAGTAGGATGTTCTTTGTCACAGGTATAGTCGACCAAGAAATTGGTTTACCACTCTAAGGCTGAATATCATTTGCACGTACAAAACATCAAGGGCACAAGGGCTATTTTCGCTTTACAGATTAATAACTGCTACGTCAGAATCTGTCATTCAGTAATCCTTAGCGAATAATTATGTTACCGGGAGATGTCATCAAAAGTGGTAAACCAATTTCTTGGTCGCCTATACTTCATTCAACAGTTCAACCTCAAAATAATAATATTATGTAGGTACTTAAGTACACAATTGTACGAAAATTCAATCGGTCTTATGTTCACGATAATAATTATAATTATGCATGCTGTTTCAAAGAAAAATCTACCAAACACGATTATGTAAGTGCCTCTTTTAGTGAAAATCACAATTATCTGTCATGTTCACAATTTAAATACTATTTTCTTGAATTCCTAGTATCTACAAATTATAAAAACTAGTGGTAAGTATGTAAATACATAAAGTTCCCACTCAATAATCTCTTCCTGATGAATCAAGTGCGCTCACCGCTTCAGTCTAACCGCAATTACAGCTGTTCTGAGCTATATGCTAATCTGTGGATCAGTCGGCAGACTGGTTTGCCAACTGGTCTCCAAGTGACATTTACATTGCGTCAGCCGGTAGCTAATGTAGGGCTACTGATAGTAGGCCATTAAAATATTACATTTGCTTTGCATTTGTTAGAGGACGCAATTTTATTATTGGGACGTGTGGGGGAGGTCAATAGAAGCTTAACCTCAAGTTTGTGGGGTCGCCACCCTTGTTTCCCGGCCGCCATCTTGAAAATAGGGGTGAACACGATATCTCCGAAACTATGCGTCTTGCAAAAAAATTGTCAAGCTATAATTTGTAGTAAATTGTTTTGCCTACAAATATGTTTCTATAACTTTTTGCCCTAAATCAAATATTTAAGAAGTTATAAGCAAAAAAGTGAGATTTTTTTTCTATTTGGCTCTATATCTTCACGCAAAAACGGCTGGACCGATTTAGTTGAAACTTGGTATGTAGATAGGTGATACCCTGGATTAACACAAAGGCTACTTTTTATTCCGATTTTCTCGCGGGAACGGGACTTACGCGGGTGAAACCGCGGGGCGCAACAACTTAAACCGGATAAAAAGTAGCCTTTGTGTTAATCCAGGGTATCACCTATCTACATACCAAATTTCAACCAAATCGGTCCAGCCGTTTTTGCGTGAAGTTATAGAGCAAAATAGAAAAAATTTCTCACTTTTTTGCTTATAACTTCATAAATATTTGATTTAGGGCAAAAAGTTATAGAAACATATTTGTAGGCAAAACAATTTACTACAAATTATAGCTTGACAATTTTTTTGCAAGACGCATAGTTTCGGAGATATCGTGTTCACCCCTATTTTCAAGATGGCGGCCGGGAAACAAGGGTGGCGACCCCACAAACTTGAGGTTAAGCTTCTATTGACCTCCCCCACACGTCCCAATAATAAAATTGCGTCCTCTAACAAATGCAATACTCGGCCCTCAAATTGTAACATTTCAATGGACTATAGCTGCTGTAGCCAAAACTCTAGATTTTAATGGAATGTAAAAGTCCAATAATGGAGCGCGGTGACTTGATAGATCGTTTAGAATTTTATACAACAGTTAGTCAAAAATCATGACTAAGTATTTTGATTTTCTGTTCTTAGTAATCGCAAGCAATGATAAGGTGTTTTCAACTTATTATACCTATTCTCTTTGGTTACTAACAAGATAAAAAGTTCGTTTTCAACTCGTTAGTTTAGATGAACAAGTCCAAAATATTTTTAGTAAGCTTAAAGGTTTTCCATTGTGAACTTAAATAAGCTTTAAATAACCTATTATTTTAAGTTTACAATGGAAAACCTCAGTACCACATCAGCCGGCTTAACATGTGCAGCGCGAGAAATCATCTCGTCGTCGACAAAATATTATCTCCTGCTCTACCATAGTACGTTAGAGCAGTCTGACATGATCGAGATATTTCATTTGTCGTGTCGAAACGTTGCACATGTTAGGCCTACATGAGAACTTTAATTTAAGATGACGTAAGCATCTTTCGCTCTGCGTTTCAGAGGGATGAATCAACACTGAATCATGGTCATTTCATTTACTGCGTTCACTTTTCCTTGGTATTATGAGATCTTCCAGGTCATTGACCTCTACCAATACGAACCAGTGACCTATACATCGGAATCGATATCAGCCACTGCATCGAAACAATTGTTACGATTGAATAGAGATATTAAAATGAATGCTGTTAAAACAAAAGCAAATTACAGTCCTCATTGATATTTCAAAATGCTGAATATATTTCACAATTTGTCATGATAAAGGTACGCGCTTTTAAAATAAATGCAATAAAAATAAGGCAAGCTTTATTGAAAGGCTGAAATCATTTTGAATATTTCCACCTGCGGCTCTACTTGGGATCAACGAAAACGAAGCTTTGGGACAATTTTCGGTTACCACTAAGTCACCGGCTGATTAAAGAAACCGGCTAAAATAAAGTTCGTATCCCGACTTTCCCGGTCTTGCTTACATACCTGTGCAAAGTCGGTACTACCAGCTAGTTTAGGTAATTGATAGTATCCCGACTTTTCCAGTTACGCTAACCATGATTAAATGACAGTTGCACCAGTCCCACATCATTATTCCACCTCAACAATCAATACGGACAGATGTCCGTTACGTAACAGCCGCGTACCACTTTTACTTTTACACTGTAACAGGTTGAATAACTGTAATGTACGTCTGTTACTGGGATTCGGTGAAGTGGCTCAGGAAAAGGCTCAGAATTTGAGCCTAACTAAGCTTAAGCATTTTGACAGCTAACATTGAAATTTTGATGGATAGAGAATACGATTCATGTTTGAAAATGAACTCTAAATCTTTGACTTGGTGTCTGAAGGTAGATATTTGACATAACTTTCATACAATAAATGACAAATAGCAACCGGCGATAAGCAGAATCAAAGCGGTGAAGAAAAACATCGTAAGGAAACCCTCGGCTAACCAGCCCCACACGTATTGACCATTGGCTTTCTTGTGGATATGGCCGACTAAGCTGAGAGAGTTTTGGTGATGGCCAAGCCAATTCCATCTCAACAACGTCCCAGGCACTACAGTTGCCCGTTAAGTGTAGGCAAAGATTTCCTCCTGACGCTGTATATAGGCATCTAGTAAAGGCTTAAATATAGCTAAGCTCTTGATATTAAGATAAGAATGAACGGCATCACTTTGTTACGTCTACAACAAAAACATTGTGGGAATAGTTTCACTATACATTCACTGTTATGGTAATTTCTCAGGGAAGTATAAATTAGAGCAATTTTTTGAAGTGTAGGTTTGAGACCTGTGTTGGTATAATTTCCGCAGTAGGTCAAGTTTTTGTGTGATGTTGTAATTGAACCATATTAGGTGTCTTCATATAAAATATATTTATGTTGATTTATGGCTTTAAGAGAGATGCCTTCAATTTTAGCAAGTGGAAGGCCGTGGTTTCTGCCTACCCCTATGGGAAAGAGGCGGAGATTATTTATTACCAAATATTCTACAGATACAGATACAGTGGTGATCACCAAACTGTTGTTTTCTTTTTTCATTGAAAATAAATCAAAAAATATTCAGTAGCTGTAAAGAACTGAAAAAATTAATTTTACAAAAGAATTGTCTGGATTATTTTTCCAACTCAAGATTTTTCTATACCAGTTTTTTTAGTATCTACAAATTGGGAACTGCTCGATTTTACCATAAAACAACTAAGTATACTTTTACTTCAACTACCTTTAAATTAATGAATTAATCAGCATTTTATTGTTTTTATATTTTTACAACTGTTCGTCGCAGGTTCGAATCCTGCCGAAGTCGTAACTTACATTGAGATAAAAAAAACATAATTTTATTGTTCGCAATACCAAAAAAATTCATCTGCGAAAGCAAGAAACTGGCTTTCGAAATATCAACTTATCTTATGATAAAAATCACAAAAACATTACAAAAGCGTTCACATTAGCGTTGCGGAAAGTGAGGAAAAAAGAAAATGGAACAGATGGAAACGAATGTGTGCTCGCATACACTCAAGTTAACTTTGTCGCACTTATTGAGATGGCTTAAGTTATAAGAAAAGAAGTAAGTATAATTTAAGTTGAGAAAAATCTTTTATTCAAGAACCTTTAACATTCCTTTTTACGTTTTAAAAGCCGTGTTAGCCAAGTGTATGAGTACCTACCTCGACTTTTGATCCGAAGGTCGTGGAATCGAATCCGGCCGTGCATCAACGAACTTTTCGCGTCTAAAAATGTAACCTTAGGCGGTCTAACACGAGCTTTAAACGGTGAAGGAAAACATCGCGGGGGAACGAGTTAGCTTTCTAGCAGCGTTGATTAGGCTTGCAACCTGTCACGATGCAAAGTTAGCTTCTGCAAAAAGTGGGCATGTACCAAATGAGTATTTGAACATTCCTCTAACTGCCCTAGACATCTTTAATAGGAACTTAAAATTGCGTAATAATCATTTTATTAATTTATTAGTTGAATTTTAATTTAATTTGATGACTACTTCATCTCACACTTTACGCCACTCTTCAAAGATGGCTTGCGTGACGGAATTCTATGCTCTACTTATCTACCAGTTGTAATAATTGTCAATTTCTAAATAAATATTTCTGCTGGCTATTTGTTACTGCGGTTTTATAATATTTCGTATCCGCCTTTCATGATTTGTTGAGAAAGAATTATTTTGTATCTGCTTTTTATGTATTTCTATTTCGTGTGTACAATAAATAATAAATGAAATGAAATGAATAAATGAAATGATGAAGACATTTATTCGGATAAACACATTTAAGATACTTTCATATGACATTTTGGGAGTGATATCCAACTCCAAATACTTAAGAACAATCAAAAATGTATGTATTTCGGAAACTTTATGACCGAATTATAAATCGAATTTAAAGTCCGTTTCGCGGTAAAAGTCTTTTGAGTAATGATAATTTCAAAAGCGGAAATTAGCATTGCCATTGAGCGTTTTTGTCACCAAAGTAATCTCATATTATAATATGACGCTTTCTTAAAACAAAGCTAGGTTGTTGAGACTGGCAGTTACCCCCGGTTTCTATAACCAGCTCACGGATTAAGGTAGATACAAGTTGGCAGCCGACCGCACGCGACACCGGCAGACGACGTGTCGCTACACACTACTGGTTTCTATGTATTTCTATGACATTCCCTCCGAAGCGTTGACATGTCGTCTGCTGGTGTCGCGTGCGGTCGGCTGCCAACTTGTACCCAGGTACCATAGCAGCATAGCAACGTTGTTATCTGTCAAAAAGTTTCATACATCATGTTGTGTGTTGTAAAAATTAATTTGCTGATGGACCTACGGACATCCGTACGTTAGTTATAGAAATCGAGCATAAAAGGTTAAGTACTCTAGGAAGGCCTCATAAGACAGTGTCAATCACAATCTTATGTTACACAAACAAGTATTTATTGCAAATAATGTGACCTTAGCCGATGCAGTAACTTGGTCAAGATCTATACTTCCATGTTTGAATGATCACTATTTAAAATTTTCCATGTCATAAACAGATTTAATTATAATATTAGATTCAAGTCTATGACTCAAATATCATGATCATAATAATTAAACATTCAAATATGAAACTTATGCTTCTTAACTTATTATTAAAGAACGAAACATTTATGTGGCAAAATTTATGATTACTCTCATAAAAATCCTCAAAATGTTTGTATAAATCATTTAAAATATCTCCTTTCAAAAATATTCGATACAGGGTAGCTACTTTTGACGCACAGTCGCAATGTCCAATTCAAATCTAATTTTTTTGTGATTTGGCACTCTAAAATCGACTGTAGCACCACATCGGCGTTGCATTTCGCGGATATTGGGTGAACTAATTGATTCTGTGACAATTTTCTATGACGACACAATCCTGTCAAAACTGATTTCAAGAGTAGCACCAGAAGTTTCAGTCCCGACGAATAAACACTGGTTTCAAACTGTCAAAGTGTCTCATATAACTTTAAAATGTCAATCTAACCCATTAGTGTAGCTTTAAAGTTTGTATGCCAATCCTTGAAATAGTGCCATTAGGTCACCCTATAAATATTTGATACGGAGCGGGCCAGCTAATTTCGTATTACCAACACTGCAGTGCCTTTGGCCAAACGTGTCGTCATATAGGGATGGGGTGGAATAAAATATTGGTTCATCGATATATTAATTATTATTATTATTACAAGCCTGTAGCGTTCCACTGCAGGGCAAAGGCCTCCCTTCCTTCCTTCCACTCGTTATTATTGAGAGCTAGTGAATCTAAGTATTAATCGATAAATTAATACTTAGAGATAAAAATTGCTCTTCTGATATCATTATAAGTAACGAACAAACATCGTCTATTCTGAAGATGCAGGTCTTTAAACTAAATATAGCATTAGACAACAAGCAATTTAACGTAGACCTTGAATGACTATTAACTAAAACAGACAGGTTTAAATCATTTAGCAATTAAAATCAAGTTGTCACATTAAGACTCATATAAATTAGCTAATATAATTAAGCAGCACAGCTGTTATTAGAATTGCATGTGATAGGATGAAAAGAGCAGAAAAACTAACAAAACCACGTATACTTTATTAAAAATATCATAAATATAATTTCCTAAGGCGTTATTTTTCCTAACACATGGCGCATGGCGGATGAACTGCATTTTAAATCTGGTTAAAAATGTTAAACGTATTGGCGCTGTTCACTATTTTGCTAGGAAATTACAATAGTATTTTGATATGTATTGCCGACACATAGGCAGTTAGAACGCTTGTTAAATAACCATTAACTACGTGAAGGTTAATAGCATCTAAATTAAAGTTAACGAACTTGTTTTGTCAGGTGTTGCAATTCAAGTTATTTCATTTGGTTTTATTTTTATGTTAATATTTGAAACGATAGACCATTATTTAAAACGCTATCTCGTTTCTTAATGCTTGATGCGTTGATAACATAATATTTTATCGTAAGGCTGTTCATACTGTTTTTTATATTAACATTGATAAGTATTAACTAGATTTCATTGCACATTAAAATTTGAAATGAAATCTAGAGCTAGACTGTTCACAAAGAGATCGGCAGATTTTTTTCTTTTTAGATTTTTAGCACTTAAAACAAAAAAAAGTACCTATACTATTTCAGCCTTAGCCTTAAAAATATTGATGACAATTTACATAAGAAAATGTATTTAAATTTATCAGAAATAACAATAACACGATGGTGTTATATAATGGTTAATACTAAAAGGACATAATTTGATACACAAAACGAAAACATTTATTTGCAAAGCTCAGAATTTTAATTTTTAATTTTATTTTTCATCGATAAGAACAACTCACCCCATCCCTATCAACGATAATTTCGGCAGTAGCTGCATTCTACAAAAAAGGTCAGACTCATTGGAAATTTATCTGGCTCGGTCTAATGTTGTTTTTGCATTCAGAGACAGACCTCAGCCTCGCTACCTGTACAAGGTGGAAGAGACTTCTAGAATAAATGAATAATAGTAAAACAAACTGGATAGATAAATAAATCCCCATTTCATGTACCTAAGAATTTCTAAATTTCTGATAGAAAAACTTCGTTACGTGAACCTTTTTTCGTCTCAATTCTGGACAAGAGTCTCCCCCTAACACTTTGATCAGACTCTATTCTTTGCTGAGTCCTACCATTGACTATTTTTAAGTGGACCCAAGTGGCAATTATGATGTCGTGAAGACTTAAACGAAACGAACTAAAGATGATGCCATTATTTTTATTTTGATTGTTATAAAAGGGACGGGTTACATCTTATTTAGTTGAGTATACCCGCATAGCTATTGTAACATGGACAAAACGTACTTAGATACGTAAAACTATGAGTAAATACTCAGCTTTCATGACAAACAATGTTCATCGTCATGAAGCCTTTGAAAACTTTTAACGTCAAATGAACTTTTAAACTAGTTTCAACTTTAGAACTTAACTTTAAACACCCTGTATTCAGTGGCACAGTTCGCTAATGAAATTTGAACGAGCAGTGAGATTAAGTATTTTGTTCTCCTATTTTCTGAGCAATAGAGTTCAAATTAATCATGAAATCGCGCTGAAATATTTGATGAAGTGGAATGGTTGTTTTGGAAGTGCTAAAAAAATTCAAAATAAATTGTAAAAGAGTGTTTTTAACCGACTTTAAAAAAGGTGAAGGATCCAATGTTCGACGATATGTACAGTACACACAATCAAACTTAGACTCTACACCTTGTATTTTTGATATTATTATGTATTTTTTATTCAAAATCACTGAATTATTAAAATACCTTGAGACTAACCTCATGTTTAAAATAAGGTCGTGTATTGTTTTTGTCACAAAATGGCTGCATATGAGAATAATTGTGCGACAAGGTTCGAAATATTATTTTATTCTTTTTTACTTTTTCTAATGATATGTGACCTTATTGTCCGATGAGCATAGAGTAGTTGCTATGTAGAGACTTTTTTTTATAAAATAATAATTAATTTATTATTAAAATGTAATTCTTGTGAGGAGCTCCTTCTCTTCACTCGTTACGTAGCTTACTTACGGCTAGTCTCATGAACCTATATATTTTTAGTTTTGCTTACTGTGAAAAAAAATGTCAAATAGCAAATGCTACTGGGAGTAAGCAAACGCAAAATAAGAAAAAAATTAAAACAAAAATAAAAAAATTGTCTACGATGTGCAATTCCCATTTAAAATTTATCAACAGTTTTCTGAAATAAAATAAAACATCGAGTCAGTGTTGTCATAGGCTAATTTATTTCCCAAATCCATTATCCAAATGAAAATTCTAAACTCGTTAGCCGTCCTACTCAAAATATTGTTTTGTCAACCTTTAGCATTTGCAAAATTATTTGTTGCTGTAATTTGACAGTTATTTAATGATACCCACTCTTATGTTTGTTATTGCTGTAAGAATAAGGTGCTGTTTGTTACAAGAAGCATAATATAAAATACGAACTGCCTTAGTTTCGGGTCGCCACGGGTTTTCAAAAAAATTAAACTGAAATCTTGTAAGACTTTTTGATTGTCATGCTTTTTAAACCTTGGTTATCTTAAACCACATTCTATTAGAGTTCTTCAAGAATTTCCTAAGTACAGTTCAAGTTCAAACGTCATAATTTAAATAAATTATAAAAATAAAGTTGAAGAATAAGGCGGCAGGTGAGTGGGGTCTAGCTTTTTTCGTTAATCCATTCACTTTAACAAATCATCACCATTTTAACGCGAGTTGTTGAAAATTTATGAGTAAAATAAAATAAGCAAAAGTTTTATTAGTAATAAAAACATTTTGAGATAAACTTTAAGTATTTCTACAATAAGTGGTAAAAGTTTGAGTCATAAAGCTGTGTTTAACAAACATAACTTTCGATTTTATTACTACACAAGTGTACAGGTTTACTTTGTGTCTGTAATACTAAATAACCAAAACATTATAATAATTACTCTTACGTCATAATAATAATTAAGTACTCGACGTTTGTTTTTAAATTTTGCTTGCAGCACAACTTTCACCAAGTCAAAAATAATATTTTTAATATTTTACACTAAAAAAAAATAGTATGTATTTGGATATACCTCTGACTAACCCATTAGACATCTTCAATGAATCTAAAGAGTTACAAAAAGATCTGAAAGAAATGTCTACCGCTCTCTGGGATACAGTCGTGATCATATTTTTTTTTTTAAATAAAATTAAATATCTTACTTAATTCTTTCCTCACGAAGATTTGAATTCACATTGTGTTAAACAAAACATTTTCTCATTTGTTTTATCCGATTGTCTCTGTACCGCGGCTACTCTACGTTTTTGCGCTAGCACCTTTCATTCGGCCTTGACTACTTGACGCTTAGTTGGTCAGTTACAAATAAATATCTATACTCTGTTCACCGAGTCGGTCGACAAAATAAACCAACTTAATGTGTTGTCCATTAATTTTGGTACATAGGTAGGTATTTTGCTAACGTGTAAAGAAACCATTATAGAAGAATACATTACATAATGGCAATGTGAAGTCGCCCTAGGCCCGTTTTCGACGCCTTTATTTTTCTAACTATTCGATTTATAGAGGGACAGATTCAAGAGTATGTTTACGAGATTTTGATTTTGACATTTATGATTGTATTCCCAAGGTTATTCTTTGGGAGAAATAAGCATTTGAGATATTTACTAGAGCACCGAATATAGTCAGAGAGGTCCAAACAATCGACAAATTGGTTATATTGGCAATAGCTTTTTTTAATTTAACGATAGACCACGTTCCTAAATTAAAAACCACAAAAATTGCAAACAGCTTCTTGCGGATAAAGTAATGTTCATGCATATTTTAAGATATAAGATTGTACATGTAAAATCCTGTTATAGTGTGAAGATTTACCTACATTTACCCGCCATAGTTCACCAGCTGGCTTGAAGGGTCACACATACCCTGCCATAAATAACACCCGCTGCATCCAGCTTCTGAAATTCATGCTAATATTTACTTTATGTAGCGTCGGTAAGATAGATTTTACCAAAATATGACGAGTAGAAAAATTTAAAAAATGATAAAACCGACCAAAATAATGAGACTATATCACAACCATATCGGCAGTAGTTCATTAAAAAAAATTCATAATCGGTTCACTATTGATGGAATAATCTGTAAAAATACATAAAAAATACATATTTACAGTGAAAAAAAATAACCTCTTTTTTAAATTTATTAAAAACAGCCAACAGATTTTTGTAAATAGATAATATATGCTGGACTCAAGTGTATTAACAATTTTAAAATTATAATCATATTTAATTTTATAAGTTTGTAAGACCATGTTAAAAGTACCTAAGGTTTTTCAAACAATCAAGAATGGAATTCGGTCCACTTAAATACCTAAATTGATATGAACTTCTACATTAGGTAAGTAGGTACTTACTAAAGAAATTGCAAACCCATTACCAAACATTTACATACAACTCATACGAAACAAAAGCAATAAAGATATTCAAAATAATTTTCAGAAATAAATATCAAGGAATTCTTAGAAAAACTCTGAAATCGACCTTTGAACAAAACATTCCGGAATTAATCAGTAAGAGTTGACTTCGGGCTATACATTGCTTATTTCTGAGTTTTTCACTTCAATGATGTCTTAGCACTGGTTTATTTACGTAAGTTAAGTTGTACAAAGATACGCAGAAGCTCACGAAAACAGTCAGTCGTCGAGGTCATCCAGCTTCTCGATAACACAGACTTGGTAAGAAGAATCAAAAGGACTAAACCATTTGAGTTAGTGTAATGTAAAGTTATGTGAAAAGATATTTTATTTACAAAAAAATAGCTTAAATAAAGACGTGGCACTCGGGGACTGCCGCGGTAAAGCTATTGCATGCCATCTAGAGGCGAGTTGCTGAACTAAAGTGACAAGCGTTAGGTTTTTTTCGTTACGGAATTTCTAGATTCGGTCTCCACGCTCAAGGCCCGCGATAGAAGCTATGCAATAGCTTAAAAAATAAGTACTAGCAGCACGTCCCGGCGTGCTATGAAACTACCGGGATAAGGCCTATAACTACTATACAATGGCTAATCACCGATTAATATAACTAACTTACGGATGGCCGTAGGAATTTCGCCATAGCAACGTTGTAAGTTAAAAAGTTTCATACATTTTGTAGTGCAAAACAAAGTTGCTATGATGATGGACCACGACATCCGTACGTTGATTATTAAAATCGAGCTTGTGTTTACAGGGAAGTGCGAAGCCACGTGTTTAAAATCAAAAACTGGTGCCAGGGATCCTTATTATTTTAGCGAACGGTACTGGGCCGGTATAATAGTGATTGTAAATTAAAACTGCCCCCGGCGTCGTCCTTACTCCAGAACGAATCATCACTTGATATTCATCTGAAGTTTTGTCCCGTTTATGTAACGAAAATATAAAATTGAAAAATGGATAGTGGCTTTGTAGATGTTTTTTAAATGGTGGATTTGTAGATGTAAAATCTTTTTAAACAAACGATCAGTTTATGATAAGCGATTTCATTAAAATAAGCAAACTTGTAAATAGTTTTGAAAAATATTAATTAAAAAAAAACATTGATAACAACTCAAAATACTAGTTGAAATTAAATCTAAAAAACAAACTCTAAGTAAATATGGACTAAATTTAATTAAAATCAATTGCTGTGCTATCCTCTAATTAACTAAAAGCGAACTAGAAAGCTAGTCTATTTTGTCTATTTTGATCGGTTGAAACTAGTTGACCGAGCACTTTGTTCATCAAATTACCTGAACAAACTGTACTAGACACTACAAACAAACAATTAACGACCCTACAGAACTACAACGTGGAATTTTCAAGCGAAAACTGAAAAACTGAACATAGCGCTTCAAACTTTCAGGAATTGGTGATGGCGGCGTATTCTGGGAAGGATGTGTTCACGTGACCATAGTCAAAAACTCAGGCCTCTAGTCTTATTATTATTATTATAATCCTGCATAGTTCCACTGCAGGGCAAATGTCTCCCTTGCTTTTCTCTACTCATCCCTATCGTGAGGTAGTGTGGTCTATTGTGGGCAGTAAAAGTCAGGTTCGTCTCTCTTCCGCCGCCGCCGCGGTCTGCCGCTTTTTGTTCGTTAGTTGAATTCAAATTTTGGGGGAGACCTTTGCCCGGCAGTGGGACGAAATAGGTTAAAAAAAAGTTGTATTCAATTGTACAATTTAAAAAAAAAAACCTCGAAACGTCGGGAAATATAAAATAATAAGGTAAATACGTGATAAAGTCTAATTAATTTTCATATAAATTTTGTATTCAATTAATACAGTAATTCATCTTCTCTCATTAGGTGCACCTCGTGAGTTACTCACGTGACTAATCAATTCAGAATACCACCGCGGTCCTTTAACTCTGCATCCCTAATTAGGAACAGTTGTTGCGAATTTGAAACTTTTCGATATTTTTATTTGTTTTTGCAAAATGAAGTGCTTTTCGTCGCTCAGAATTAATGACTCTTTTGATATTTAATAAACTCAAAAAATTTGCTCATAATCCTACAGGAACAATGTAGGACTATGGAGTTTTGATTTTTTTTACAAATATTTAAAAAAACAACTGTTCTGCAAAACCAATCGTTATTACAAAAACCAGAAAAAATATTTATTTTTGTTATGAATATTTCTAAACCACGAATATGCAGTCATCAGGTGTTTTAACCAGTTTCACTGAAAAATAGTAAAAGATTTATTATAAAATGTAATGTTATGGGAAAAAGAACGCCATGCACCCGCCACATCTGGCTCATAAATAACCAGCAAAGTTCCACTATTATAATAAATTTGGAAGTCTGTAAGTTTGTAAGTCACCATATTTTTATTGAAATTTAATTCATAGTGAACTTGGTTTCCAATGAAAGATAGCATAATATTTCCGTTGAGTAATACGTTTTTTTTTTAAATAAATAAATATCCAGCAGTGGGACAGTATAGGTTAGAAAAGAAAAAATATCCTTGGACATTCCACACAGCGTTATCTAGTCCCAAGCTAAGCAACTCAATGCTCGTGTTATGGTAACCAGATGACTATATACATATACTACTTAGATACTTATTTTGTAAATACATACATATTATAGATAGAAAATACCCAGACACGGAACAAGTACTGCAGAACATACAAACATTTGTCCCGTAGCGGGGATCGAACCCGCAACCTCGGCGTCACAGCCGGGCGTTCACCCAACTGCGCCACAGGGGTCGTCATTTTTAGAAACTTCTGGTGTAACCTGGGGTAGTCTGAAGTAAAGTAATATGTAAAAAGAGAAAAACCAAAGTTTAGTATGCCATTGGAGACTTGCAATTAATTTTATGCGAAGAGAAATTTGTTTTATGCCAATAAATGCGAAGTTGATAATCGTTCAACAATAAGAGAAAGTTACTTTCTAGTGATAGAGTTACTTAATGAAACGTTCATTGCAGAGTTAATTTAGGTATCTGTTTGTTATAGGCACAAATTATTAAAACAAATAAGTACTTATACTATAATTTACCAGATGGAGTGTTCGTGATAAAATGTATTATCACATTTCATTCACGATAATTCCACCAAAACTGTAATCAGATTTCACGATTGTACGTTTAGCTATAACCCACCAATCACAACTCACGATAATACGTTTAGCTATGACCCACCAAGCACAACTCACGATTATACGTTTAGCTATGACCCACCAATCACAACTCACGATTAATGTAACGGTTTATTGGAAAGAAAATCTGTGGATTCTACCACACATTTTCTTTCAAATAAAACCCATTTCCTTTCCCAATTTCTTCCCAATCACAACTCAATTCCAGTTATCCATTATTCATGTGAACATATCGCGGTGACACGGCGATGCCCAACTGATTAGGGTATATTTTCTTTGGAGGTCATTGTAATATAATATCTATACTAATATTATTAAGAGATAAAGTTTAACTTTTAAAAATATTGTGAGTTGTATTGTACTAGACATTATTATACTCGGGAAATAACTCACGTAAAAATATTGTCGATTCTTCCGGAGAAAATTTGATTCGATTCTTTCGATATCTACAATATTTTTACGTGAGTAATTTCTCGTGTGATAATAATAAAGTAAAGTTTGTTTGTTTATTTATTTGACGGAGGTAATCTCCAAAACTACTCAGCCGATTTCAAAAATACTTTTACCGATTTGTAGAATTTCCTGTCGGGATGGTCATAGGCTATAATTTAACTCGGTAGTTTCATAAGTACCCGTGCCAAGCCGGGACGTGCTGCTAGTGTTTATAGATACCTACCATGTTTTCTCTAACAGAAGTTATTTCCTTGTTACAGTGGCCTCCGACGTTACTGCGGTATACGATCACCATACTACTCATAGTTGCTATCATCGCGCCCACATCAAACTCCACCAGTAAGTATCACTACTCTTATACTCTTAATCTAGACTTAATTTATTGAAACAAGCTAATAGGAAGAAAAATAAACACGTGATTGGTCGTCGAAAATAATTGTCTGTCTCGTGATTGGCTAGATTTGAGAATTGACGGATAGCGGGAATTATTCACCACGTTTAGCATCGTGGGCCGCAGCAACTATTTTATAAATGCACTGGTGGCAAGCTTATCGCACGACGCACGGCAAGTCACCAGTGCCAGGAAATAGAAATTTCTCGTCATGCTACTGGTAGACAAGAAGCAAATCTTGTATAGAATGAAGCCAAACAAAAAACAAAAACGAGGAAGACAGGTAGAAATGGTTCTGTTAGACCATAAGAACCTCTGACACAACGCAAACTTTCAAACGGCCGCTACTCGCTCAGCTTTTAAAAGACAACACCTCGTAACAGTATGACAACAATATGCACAATTTGCAAATAAACCCGTCACTCTTTGATGTATGAGCACTGATCCTGCATAGGTTGTTATCCACGCAATCGTGCACGTACTCTGTATCCGCCCAAATACAAAAAGATATATCGTTTCAAATCCGACAATTTATTCTGCAAAGCCGTGCGTTTTTGTGTACTACAGTGAAATTAGTGTGGACATTTTGAATATTCTTTAAAGAGCTACTGCCGCCTTATTCTCCAAATAATGTTTTGAATGTCGTCAAGAATCGAGCAACATGGCTTTCAAAACATAACGCGGTAAGAGATTGCACGTTGTCTAAGGTTCTATTTATTATTAGAAATAGAAAACTAATCAGCCACCTTATCTAAATTTTAAAACCTCAGAACTTGATTTATTTATAGAGTTGCTGCTTCAGAAAAATGGTCTGCAAAATTAAGGATTTATTTAACAGCAAGCTCTAAACGGAGAGGAAACACTGCTTCATCAGTGAACAGGCTTTAGCCAGCCCACTATTAACGTTGTCTTTCATTTAAAATAGAATTAACTGGTTGGTTCAGCTTAGTTGTTGAGCATCTTTATTCAATTAAAAATGTCCTATAATAGTCATTAACACACCTTTGATATCTTAATAGCACAAAATACTGCTCTATGTTTATTTACCTTGATTCGTTTTACTCTAGTTTTCGAGTTATAAAGGAAAGTTATTTCAATTAACTTCATTCTGTCTGTTTCGCTTTGCTGAGTGTAAAGGGTCTGGCAAATGGATTGTGTTTTTGTAAAAATATTTGTTTTATTTACGCTCCGTTTGCTCTTGTCTCTTTGCAGTAAGACTTTATTGTATCAGTTGAGTTGTAATTCGCTCTTAACTGAGACCTCACGAATTTTTATGACCAATGAAATAAGATTTAATCTATCCCGATGATTTTGTGTTGTGAGACAACCTTCACCTACACTCCACGGGATGCTCTGTCATTTTATGGGACATTGAAATGGAGTTTTTAGCATTTTAACCACCCTGTCACCATAATTGGTCTGATGACACTGTAGTGATCCACGTAGTCTAGTTACCACTTGTCAATTAAATAAGGGTTTTAAGAATGTTTAATTATTGTTACTCCTATGATAATGAAAAGCTATAGCAACAGATTTAACAGCCGTTTTAGTTTAAGAAAGTTTACTAGACCAATATGAAACTGGGCAACCTTATTCCTTCTCAACAATGTCCCAGGCCCTACAGTGACTTAAGTGTAGGCAAATATTGCCTCCTGACGCTGTATCAATCATCTAGTAAAGATGCAAAGGCCGTCTATGAAAAAGACCGGAGTGATTGACCAGCTAGCATAAACTTGCAGTATTACTTAGTTACGTAAAGTTGAACTTGGTACACTTTTGACCGATTTATATTCGTGTCTCATCCACTCTAACCTTCTGTTCGTGATTTATGTTATTCATGAAAGAACGCACGCATTTGCATACTGATTTATCTAAATTGTTCTGTTTTGATAAAGCTACGAAGTTTTCTTTATTCGCTTCATCTATCAAAAGCCGCATCGTCACTATTTGTGCCTTTGGTTTTATATTTATCTTCACTAATAAATAAAATGAAGTTTCTGTTTTAATTAAAAAATAATGGGTAATTTGAAGTTTGAAAAAACTCAATATTAAAGGTTATTTTGTTTGTTTGAGGTAATTTTCAAAACGGCTTTTTCAATTTTATTAGGCTTTCCTTGTCTGAAATGCAATTATTTAGTACTGTTGTTTGTTAACTTAAAAATAAGTCAAAATTTTTTGTAATACATAGTATCAATTAAAAAAAAACAGCAGTATACTACGCCACAGTTTTTTGAAACTACTGCAGGTATCTTCGTTATCTCGCTAAAATTGTACCTTGTTTATATGTTCCGAAGTTAGAAAAATAAAAGTTATTATTATTATTATTATAGCTTTAAAATAAACAGGATTTATATACCATTTGAATAAGAAGTTTGTAAGTCTGTTGTCTTTTGTTTGATTGAATACGGAAGCCCTAAGCAGATTAATATTCAGTTCAATGGATGCTTTGAACTAAGGCAACTGTCCCATCGCTAACGAAAGCGACTAGCTTTAGGTTTCCCGCTCGAGCGTACAATGATGTGTTGTTGTTGTTGTTGTTGTTGCTAGCATGGAGTATCCCACTGCTGGGCAAAGGCCTTTTTCCAAACATTTCGGTTGAACACCATTAGCTGCCACTGGTTATCGCTAAAAGGCGTTCAACTCGTCGTGCCATCGCAAATTATGTTTCTATGTCAATGAAATAGAAGAACACAATCATGTTGTGCCGACCCCACATAGTGGGATAAGGGCAAGAAGAAGAAGAAGAAGAATATAAATAAGAATTACTTACATAAATAACTGGTCCTTACTGAGTTTTAAGTGGTTTTGTCATTGCTTGCAGGCATCTTAACAACTTCGTCAACACTCGACCCCAAAAGATCAACCTGTAATACCATTATGATTAGACGAAGAAAATGACGTAACATAAAAAAAAAACTGTTTTTCAGAACAGCTAAACGAGGTCAATAACCTCAAAACAGGCCGGGTACAAAATTGTTGACACTGCGAGCGCAAATTAAAAAGTTCATTATTCTAAAAAGCCATGTTCATATTTCCCGTATATTTTTCCTGCAAACGGAAATATAAAACCTTTTCAACCAATTATTTTGAATCCCTGCGCATGGCATTTTATTTTAACTCGTATTACTAGCCCGTGAGGTGTAATTTAAAATGCCGGTGTCACGTGCTCTTGAATTTTGTGTGGGGTTTATTATTCGGAACTTATTGGGAAATAGTGCCGAGATATTTTAGATACGAAGACTGCATTGTATTTATGGGTCTCTTCTGAAACGTTATGCAAATAATCTTTGCGCGCATCGTATTACTTTACATACAAGACACATTTGTGACTTGCATTTTCTATATAGATTGATGATTTTGACCACAGGATGGGTCAACAAGATTAAATCGCAAACGGTAACAAGTGATATTTTGTCTCAAACCTTTTGTATTTATTTATTTACCTATTGTATTATTTATACATAAACCGATGGTCCACCGTCTCGGCTAAAATAAGTTAGTTTAGCTTAGCTCGTATAGTTGATCCAGTTTTTCGTGCATGTCGTTCGGCGCAAACTATGCCAGCTAAGCTTACTTGTTCCCAGTTTAGCTTAGCTTAGTTCCAGCGAGCAAAGCTAAGCTAAACTGGGAAGAGCTAAGGTCATTTAGCTTAGTTCTTAAAACACTAGCTGGTGGTAGACGTATTCCTTTTTTAATATTTCTCACCACGTGACTGATCGTCATTTTACAATTTCTTTGGTTTTTGTAGCTTGTAAACTACAGACAGGGTATATTTCTTTTTTTTGGAACCTGTCGTGTCCCACTGCTGGGCAAAGGTCTCCCCCAAAATCTTCCACTGACCTCTATCCTTGGCGATCTCCCACCACTCCTTCTCAAACACGTCAAGATCGTCCCGCCAACGTTTTTTCGGCCGGCCACGTATATTATTATTCACACATTTTGTTCTCAAAATTCTGAGAATCAGTTTCTTAAAATTGGATAAGGTCCAAGATCAGTTTTAATTTTTTTTGAAGCCGTAAAACCGCGTTCAATCATTACAATAAGCAGTAAAACCTTCACTGGTCGTTTTAGTTGCAAATTGTACTGAAATTCTCAGAAGCTATCAAAAGTGCGCTGAAGATTGCACCAGAGTTTACATTCAGCTTTGTATTGATCTTGTTTTTTTAGTTTTGTTTTTAGTTTACATTGTGCAATGAAAGAATTGAATTGAAAATAGGTACCTGATTTTAATTTGTAAAGTTTAAATTCATACAATGAGTAACAAAACAACGTATCAAATAACACGATAGTTTTGAAATAGTTTTTTGGTCTTTAAGTATACCTTGTTAAGTAAACCTCTATTTCTTTATTTACAGCTGTACGAAGAAGATTACGAAAGCCGACAAAGGTGTCCACATCAGTGTCATCCAGCGTATCTAGGTCTACGGACCAGGTTTTATCAGCTAGCGTGAACAGGCCTAAGATACGTGGTCGACCCACGCTGTCCAGTCGCAAGTCTTCGGCGGCTATCGACAACTCCGTGACCACCGATCATCATAAAGATAAAGATGGCTACAAAGTAAGTGTATGAGAGACATTTTATCAACTACCTCTTCAGTGCATTGAGACACAAAAAGTTTCCCGCCTGAGTTTGCTCCGCGGAGGTTGCGGGTTAGATACCCGCTACGGGACAAATGTTTGTATTTTCTGTAGATATTTGTTCCGTGTCTAGGTGTTTCTGTCTATAGTATTATGTGTGTATTTACAGTATATCCAGTCATCTGGTTACCATAACACAATCATTAAGTTACTTAGTTTGTGACTAGATCACGCTGTGTGAATGTCCAAGGATATTTTTTATTATATTATATTTTACTAACTTTGTCGTGAACGGTCATTAGTCCTTGTAAGATCAGGATCAAATTCTACAAGTTCTGACCTTTGAATTACTGAATACTATATTCTTGCTCTTGTTTAAATTATTGTCTTAAATTTCTTAAATTAATGTGTCACAATCATCAAGGTCAGAATCATTTCCTGGTTCTTTTTATTCTTCTGAAGTAGTCATTGGTCTAACACTTGTAGATTCAAACTGACCTTTCAACCACTAATGAGTTGAATGAGATATACTCAAAATGTGGGCAAAGATTTATCGAATATTCATAGTTCTCGTGTGTTTTAATGTTAATCAATTTGTTCTTATCAAGTTCAAGACAATTAAATAAATTATAGGTAGCAAATCAATCAAATGAACAACGACCGAAGTGGTTATCCTTCACCTATCAAAATTATCTAGTATTCTAGATCCTCTATATTTAGAAAGTAAAGCTATTAAAAGCCGCATACATCGGGAAAGGTAGCGGTCTTAACATTGAACCTTGTCGAACCCCGCGTTAATACTTTTGTTTCCGGTAAAGGTTCTTCTGAAGAAGGATTCTCGACCTTATTCAGATGACTTAAAGGTGATGGAAAATACTTTTATGTTTGTAAATGTATACGCAAATATAGAACGCGGATATGAATGAGCTTTTCGAACGCAAAAGTGAAGTTGTCGACCTTCAAAATGAATGTGCTCGGAAACCCTTTAATGTCGTTTTAATGAACTTTAACGGTTGAGCAATAAGGGTCATATTGTCGTGTTTTATTGCTCGTTAGAGACGAATAAATATTTTGTGAGCATCTTTGAACTGAAATTCAAATTTTAATTGTTTATAACGAAAGTGGACCTTATCTCAATGCCTGTAGTTTCAAAACGGCGTTGAATTACACTAAGCTTTTAGAGTTAAACGAACTGACATTTTTGAACAGTTTAAGTTAAATAGTGACTAACTGTGAATAAACAGACGGAATTGCAATTTTAAAAAGACAAGCAGAAACTTGGAAGATAGTTTCGTTCAAAAGTAAGTACTTTAATAATGGTTTCGAGAAATGTCCCTTAAGTGCTCTATAGTTTAACAATTCTCAAACTAATTTATTTAGAACTGCAGCTATAAATTGACGCCTGCAATGAAACGGACGTGGTCAAGAGAAAGATGTTATTAAGTATCACCACAGATAAAATAATATAGTATTATTTTATCTGTGGTATCACTAAAGTATTTTTTTATGGTGCACTCTTGTTCACCAGTTTCAATAATTTATATCCGATTTGATTACTATAATTAATATTAAATATTCGAACAACAAATAAAAGATGAGTTCAAACTGTCAGTAAAACATACCTTTTTTTCGTGATAGTTGAAGGGATGGAGAGTGACTAGGCTACTTTTTATCCTGATATTCCCGCGGTAACGGGACTTACGCGGGTGAAACCGCGGGGTGCTGCTAGTCATCTAGCAATGATATAAAGCCTAGTTTGTTTTACGTATGGTCATATTGGTCATCATTAAATTTTTAATTCTACTAAAGGCAGGTAGGTATTTATGATTTGCATTAAAAAATGTGAAAAATCGTTCACAACGGGGTTTGATTTGAACCGACTTTAAAAATAATAGAGAATACTCCACCATCGTATCTGAAGGGGATTCTGTGAGCTAGAATTTTCCAAAGGCTTTTCCCGCCTGCGTTCGTACATGTCAGTACCATATTTTTTATTTTCCATTGCACTCTAATTGGTTCTCACTCTTCCCAACTCGATATTGATTGGTTGGATTACCATCTGCGTCAAAGATAAAATTAGATGGTCATTTCAAAGGGATATTTTTTTGGTTCGATTTCTTTCAGTCACTATGAGTTTATTTCGTAAGTTCATATTCTTCTTACAATTCGTTTGTACTATTAAAACGTATGATGGTTTACATAAGCCTGAAGTATTAATCACTTATTTCTTGTTAATTTACCCGAATCAGCCCAAATAATACTTTTGATACGGCTGCATTTCGAATAAATTTGAATGCAATCACATCATCATCATCTCTAGATATTGTTATCGCGTTATTTACCTTATTTATTTTCCGACATTTCGGCTATTTTACAATAGCTATGATCGCGGGCTCTCATCCTTAGCAAATATTTACCAAATACAAATAAATAACTTCTTTTCAGATCGTCTGCTACTACACTAACTGGTCGCAATACCGGACCAAGATCGGCAAGTTCGTGCCCGAAGACATCCAGCCTGATCTCTGCACCCACGTCATCTTCTCCTTCGGGTGGCTGAAGAAAGGCAAACTCAGCAGCTTCGAGTCCAATGATGAGACCAAGGACGGCAAGACTGGGTTGTATGAGCGCATCAACGCGCTGAAGAAGGCTAATCCTAAGTTGAAGACGCTTTTGGCTATTGGTAAGTGGCATTTTGGATCTTAAAAAAGTATTAATCTTTAGTAAGACGTACTCGTATGCAATCTCTGTGGCAAAGTGGGCGACGGGCCACCTGAGACGTGGAAGTTCGTCAGATTTTTTTTCGTTATTTCCGTTTATTCACGATGACAACGAATTTTTCTAAGCAAAGCCTTGCAGATTTATATTTTCAACAGTCACTTTAAATATAAACCATCAAACAACCTCTATAGCGTCCTACAACAAAGTTGCAAGTACTATAAACCCTTTGTAACCAATCCGAGCTTCGGTTAAACGATTCAAAAGTGCCAATTCTTGCGGCAGATCCCAAGGCACCAGAATAAATATTTGAGGGTTGACAGGACCGAATCCAGGACAAGGGTACTTTAGTAAACAATATGTGAAATGTTTGTTTTTTTTTATGTTTTTTTTATCAATGATTTATGAAAACTTTTTGTCTTTAAGTACATGATAGAGAGGTATATCCATATTTTGTTATTCCAAAAATAAATAGGTACTTAATCACGGTCTGTTTTTGATCACATTTATCTAACTTAAAACCCATACTGATTCTGTTTTACAGTAGCATTTGCTAACTCTTCTTTTTTGGTAGTTTAAACATTAATACACGTAGGAGTGTGGAGCCTTTCAAAAACCAATTTTCATAAACAAATACCTACGCATTTAACTTTGTATTGGCTTTGAACCGGCCTCAAAACTCCATCATCAGAGTTGGAAATTTGCTCATACGAACGAACAAACCTATGTATTTAGTAGGTACTAAGGAATAAGGAAATATGTTGACTCTGAAATTCAACACGGAAGAAAAACATCACCGGATAAAAGTACTGTAATGTTCCAACATGACTCTTAATCTTAATCGTTTCTTATCTCAGTAGTTGGAACTAGCTGCGACTCTGCTTTTGCGGAGAAGTTTGCGCTTTCTGTAACAACGGTCTCTGCATTATTCATTAACAGACACTCTGTTTAGCGGCAATAGACCTACCGCAAACAAAGTTCCCAAACCAATAGGCTGGGGATGTGACAAGTATCGATTAGTGCGTTATAAGATATCAATTAAAAGTTTCGATTATCGGCGTGAACGGAATTTGTAGTTTGCTTCTTGGCTTCTACTTTAAAAGCCAATTATGAAATTTAATAGGTATATTTTGTTTAATTTATTGTTTAATAAGACAGTGGTTTCTTCAGATAACTAGAGATACTCTGGTGGTTAACACTTTCC
This sequence comes from Xanthorhoe spadicearia, assembly GCA_947086425.1. Lineage (NCBI taxonomy): Eukaryota > Metazoa > Arthropoda > Insecta > Lepidoptera > Geometridae > Xanthorhoe > Xanthorhoe spadicearia. The sequence continues at coordinate 1,062,834 of OX352206.1, forward strand.
GTAGCTTGTTAAGTGTGTGTAGAGAGAAACTTTGGAATTTTATAAACTTCAACATATTACATAAGCTAAGTAGTTATCCAATAAACAATTATTAAAATGCAATAAACAGCAGAAAATAACTACTCCTAATAAAATTTATGTTTGTCCAATCTGGATGCTACACGTCAACTTTCTAATTATATAGTCTTATGCAACTCAAAGGTGTAACTTGAAGAGTCTAGTTATGCATGACGCTTGATTTGCCCATGATATAATTATAAATACAGTAAGTAATAGTTTTTAGGTATCTTAAATTTATTATAATTGTCACTAGACAATTATAATAAATTTAAGATACTGTGCTCGCTACGGTAAATCACTAGATTTACCGTAGCGAGCACAGCCAGAAGTTTCACAGTCGTTTTCTGCCTTTATCTTATCCCAAAGAGGATAGACAGACATTTATTTAACTTGGACATACAATTCGTTTCTTTTTAAACTAATTTATGCAGAAACAAATACACCGTCAATGACAGAGTTGTTATTGTGTGTTACATCAGCAAAAAGGTCTCGACTCAGCATTACGCTGGCCACTGGTATTCTGCCGAAACCTACCATTCGATTCCTTTAAATTAATATGAACTACTACTACTATGCAGAAACAAATACACAGTCAATGACAGAGTTGTTATTGTGTGTCACATCAGCAAAAAGGTTTCGACTCAGCATTACGCTGGCCACTGGTATTCTGCCAAAACCTTCATGGTCACTAGACCCTGTGAGATATAAAAAGATACTTGCATTCATACTTCTATGAAAAATATCAAAGAAAAATGACTTGAAGCTTAGAATATGGATAGGATCTCATACAGAGCAGTTTCTAACTCCATGTCAGATTAAGGACATCGACAAGAATAACTTAGTCTAACTTAGTCACATCACTAGCTCTTTCCCACGGCAAAGCTAGGCGGCATTTTCACCTCTTTTCTCGTAAAAACCGTTCCCATTTCGAGCGTGTGTCTAAACAATTCTGTTGTATAACGAAATCGACATGTTTTTTTCACCTCACTGGTTGTGAAAATAACGAGTAATTGTCGATTGAAGTATTGTTATTGAATTCTGGTATCAGTTAGTTATATAGGTACACTCTCACTCAATCACACATAGGTTCTCATAAATGTTGAGAGAAATATGATTTTCTCAAGGAACAAGCAAACTTTTGGAGATTAACTTGATATACTTTTAATAAATAGCTGATGCTGTTAAAGTACCTATCTATTAAAAATTAATGGAATCAAGCATGGAATTTATTTACAATTAATATTATAATTGAGTGTCCATCAAAAATCCTGAAGGAAAGAGAGTCCAGAGAGTTTTCAAACGACAATAAAGTTCTGAAAAAGTTATAAACACACAAAGTTTTCAAACAATTGCCATATTCATTCAAGCGAGTAACGCTTGATTATGACAGTAATTTGAAAACTTTTTAAGTCTTTCGTCTTATTTTCTGTGTACCTACTTAAGACAAAGGTTTGCGAACGTGTGCCTGCATAATGAACTTTAAGGGCTAATTATAGCCACAAAACAAAGAGCGATGACTGATTTAGCGCAAACTTGATAAAAGTAATTTAGATGATTAACAAACGTAGTCGTATTTTGGAGACTACCTTTACGTTGTACAGGTTATGTGAATTTCTTTCGTCGGTGCCCTTAAATTGTGATCGATTTTTATTAATAACAAGGTGTTGTGTAAGTAAATAATATCACAAGAGCTTAAACAACATTTTATTTCAAAATCATTAAAATGTTATACGCTCAACTATTTATAAAGATTCCTAAACTATGTCTATCTAGCCAGTTTAGTTTGAAATTCATAATGAAACTTTAAGCGCCTGTAAAAACTGCAGAGCACTCATCAATGTAATATACGGCGTAAATATAAGGCGTTAAACTTATTATATTCTATCTCCTCGTAACTTTAGATAAATGTGATTCAGAGATGAGTTTTTGAGTTATATTCGTATTCGTAGCCAGCTCACTTTTTATGGTTCCGAAGTAAACAAGGAACCCTCTCTCGATGGTCAAGCATAAGCAAGTCGGAGGGTTTTTATTAAGTGAGCGTGTAAAGCATGATATCCAAAAAAAATCTTAATGTTTGAAGTTACAACTTGTTTCGTCTTCCAGGTGGCTGGTCCTTCGGTACCCAGAAGTTCAAGGAGATGTCAGCTACTCGCTACGCTCGCCAGACCTTCATCTACTCTGCTATCCCTTACCTCCGTGACAGGAACTTTGATGGCTTAGATATTGATTGGGAGTACCCTAAAGGAGGAGAGGACAAGAAGAACTACGTGTTGCTGTTGAAAGGTAAGCTTTATCTGTATACAGTGAGAGTGCATTTTACAATTTAAAGGTTGGACACTGAACATCCATCCACTACTTTTGCGTTTCATATTAACCCTTTCCCGGTCCAGCTACTAGATAGTGGTTTTCGTACTAGAAGAGATGTGCTCGTCACTATATGATAAACTAGCTGGTCACTATATGATTTAAGACCATAATCAGATTTTTCTAACAATACATGGCAATATACAGCTTTTTGCAGTACAAAACTATTCCTATAAAAAATATAGGTAACTATTTACATTTTCACTGCACACTTCAATTCAAACTAGAAATTCCATTCCTACTGATATTTCTACCATTTTATTTGAAGCCGCGAGTTATTTCTCGAATAACAACACAAATCTACGGTTCTATTGTCGGTAGCACTGTCTGAAGACATTTTAAACCTGCATCTTTTTGTTAGAAATATTCATTTATAGAGCATAGAAAGACTCTTTTTCTTGAAAAAACTTACTTTTTGACGTGACGCGAAAACTCGGTCACTGGGGTTGAAAACTTGATCAAACGATAAATTCGTCGTTGAAAAAAATTCGATAATTAATTAAAAATAAATTAATAGCTCAAAAACAAACTTATACTACAAGTAAATGGTAATATTATAATATTACAATATACAGTGTGAGATGTAATGCCACCTGAAGGAAACGTACTCTTAATACAGTTACAGAGTACAGTTTCAGAGAATTTTCCTTTCAGTAAAATTTTCTAACTTGTCAAGATCAATGATGCCATGTTCATATAATTCTAATATAAGTAGTGGTGTCTACCTCACTTTCAAAACTATCGTGAGTTGTACTAACACAACGATACTCACGTAATATTTTTCGATTTAGACAACGACAATGTAAGTGGTGTCTATGTCTTCTACATTTACCACTTCCTTATATCTATTTTTCCTTCAGAACTCAACAAGGCTGATATAAATTCCGTGCGCGGACCCACTCATGTCCTCCGTATTTCATACACAGCCCCTAATTTTGTACATTTACGTCTTGTTTGGTACAGAATAATGTATTTAAATATAAGATACAATTTGTGTCGGCAACAGAGACTTAAAATTGTAATTGTAAAGGAAAATGTTTTAGCTCTTATGAAGTTTATTTTTCACAAATCAGATTTCTTTGAAGAAAACATACACGTCCCGGCTTTGCACGGGTGTACCTACCAATGAAAATGAAGTAAACATTGAACAACTAAATTCTACTAATAAAATATTAGTGTGATTAGTTAAGTTCCTCATAAAACCGTTATACAAACAACGAAATAATTCCAACGCTACAATACCCAATCAAAGTTCGGTATTCGTTTATAATTCCAAATTCAACCGCAATGTTCCAAATTCAACTGAACTCAGTAACCAACCGTTGCATTCGGCATTTCGAATGTAATCTATCGTCCGATATTGCAATATCTGGCGCGTCTAAATATTGGCAACGGACGTGGCCAGGTGCGCTTCCTAGACTTACAAATTGGTAGACTAGACAAAAATACGTAAGTAACCAAATTAAATTGTTAACAAATGGTGGCTTACATTAAAGCTCAGCTTAGGACCTATAATGAACTGCCTTTAACGTAAGCTAAGGCGCTGACGTAAAAGTTAGAACTAAATAAATCTAAAATTTAGATTTAAAATGGTTTTGAAATGTGTTTGATATTACACCATTAATAATGCGATGTTGAAGTTCAAAACCACCTACAATTTGAACTTTACAAACTGTTGTTTTTAAAAACAAGTCACTTCATTTTCCCAAAACTAAGCCCCACTTCACAGAACAATGTTTCCAATTTAAAACGACATGCTAGAGCCATATAGTGATGTACATAAACATAAATAATATCGATACTTTTTCTGATAAGCATTCACTAATTCTAAGTATCTATATTAGCTTGCAATGGGGATGTCCGTTTCCCTGTAACTTATCGATTACTGAACAAGACAGTAAGTGCCACTTCTGAGTGTAAATAGTGCTGTGCGTTCTATCAAAACACAATTTATCGATACGTATATCGATAGACCGTGTCGGTGGCTACCCGCTGCTCTGCACCTGTCGCCGGGTCGCGTAGTGAATGGAATATTTTTGTCGATATTGTTTTAATTGATTTTTGGTGCAACGGTTCATCACAAATCGAGTTTGCTGTAAACATATTGCAATGGTTTTTGTTATGTATTAAAATTAAGACTATACATTTTGATGCTTTATGAGTTTAATTGGCACACATATTGTTCTCAGGCCATTACATCCATCCTAGATGATTTACGTCAGGAGGCAATCTTTGCCTACACCTCATCTTTTGTTTATGATCGTTGGATTAGATTAACCTTTGACCACTTCCACTGTTAACATTTAAAATATTATTAGGTCAAGGTAATCTTAAAATATTAATACAAAAACATGTAATTTGATACAAATCCAATTTTGACCTTTTTGCGACCAAATTAATGCAAATATTTGATAGATGTGAGATGCTCAATTCCGCTATAGACAAGTTAATTAGTCCAGTCGAATGAACTTCAATATTTAAATAGCATTAATAAATTAATCTAATGAATTCACTGGAAACATAATCTTAGTTATATCTAAAACATTTACAAGAAATTTCAGATTAATTTGATACAGTCTGACTTCTATGATTTGTACCAATGTTAATTACTGTGCAAGCGTCAGCTTCCATGTTAAACAAATATCGAATCGATAACCTTCATAAAGTCGGTCAAAAACAGAACAATAAATTCTCATTACTCACGAACCAGTTGCAGCCAATTATCGATAATCGATAAATCGACAATAGCCATCTCTAAGGGCCCCATCAGCTCTCAGGGCACGTTTCGACACCACTCCGTCACGACTCAGCTCAGTCGTGTTTTAGTAAAATAGCGGCTTTGTGCAAATTATAGGAATTTTGCAATAAACCGTGATGCTTTAGGACTTAACCCTCCTCATGAAGGATATTGGAAACCAGCAACTAACCGAAAAAAAGGCGAAGCCAAGTGGATTAGTACTTCGACTTTAGATCTGAACTTTTCCTGTCTTTTTCGTATATTTTGTGGCCGGGGATAATATTATAATAGTAACGTAGATATACGACGTCGAACCAAAGTCGTAGACGTAGGTATGCGCATCGCAAGTCTCAAGTGGAGATGGGCGGGGCACTTAGCTAGGCAAAAAGACGGAAGATGGACTTCAGCTATTACGGAATGGTGGCCCAGAGATGCACAACGACCAAGGGGTAGACCACCAGCCCGATGGTCAGATGACATCGTTAACATCGCCGGGAAAGCGTTGCAGAAGATCGCACAGGACCGAACTGATCGAGTGGCATCATAAACAGGAGGCCTAATACCCAGCAGTGGGTGCAACTGGGCTGATATGATGATGATGATGTGTATCTACAGTCAGACAGTCTTAACATTATTATATTAGACTGAAAAAGTCCCAGAAAATGGTTATTATTTTATTGGACCTTCATAATGGAAACGAATAAATCTTCTGGGACACACGGACAAGACAAATACTCTTATAAGTTGTAACCAAATTAAGCAGTGATTTACGAGAGAGAAGGGAAATAGGATCACATTTTACCAAGACGCGATAGTTTTTTTTATGATAATCTCGATTTTTTTTTATGTCGCTAGTCTTTATCACATAACTAATCTTCAAGTCACTAACCTAAGGACGTCAAAGAATCCCCAAGTTTCCGACTTTGCATAGTAATTGGGATAAGTAAAATTATTCCCACAACAGTGTTAAGAAGTCACACATACCCAAAACTATCGGATTAAAGTAATTAATTCTGCCCCGAGGAAAATTGATTGTCATTCCGTGTGCGTTAAGACTTATAAGTCAGGGTAAGGTTGTCCGTACACCGTCAGTTTGCGTGATTATTTCAGTCAGTCAGCTCAGTCTTCACAGCAAAGTTGTGAGGAAAATTGATTAACCGTGAAAGTTTAGCGTTATTAGTTAGGACTAGATCAACCGTACGCTGTCCGTTGCAAAACACCTAAATTATAAAACCTATCTCAGCTTTATTTTCGTTGAGTAAATTAAGTTTATTTGGCTTCTAAGCGCATGTTTAATGAAACAGGATTTTTTTTAATAAAGTGATGGTTATACAAAGCAAGTGGTCTTCGCAGATGTTAATGAAGAAGTGTGCGGTCATCCTAAAATTCGGGTTGTAAGGAAGGCGGGGTAAGTCGGGTCACTGCGGTGTCTTTAATTACGTAGGGATCGTTAGTGCGAACACAGCGTTATACAGCGCTAGTCTTGTTTTACACTATAAGGGTGTGTCTATGGTAATCACATGTGTAATTAAGCAACGGAGGCTTTTAGGCTGCCTAAAAACGCTAGTTGGGCACTTGATGAACAAACGAACATGTGTAATTCATAGGTTTTTTTTTCAATTAAAAGATATTACTTTGATATTTTTGTCAATCTATTACTTATTAGATTTTCGACTTGAAAGGATATAAAGGACGTGTGACTTCAGATTTTAAATTTCGAAAATATGGTGCTATCAATAAATAATGCGGCAGCTCCAAACTGAGAAATGGTTTTCATTATATTCATTTTGCATCACGGATCGCTGCTTATATTATTATGCCATGACATTTTGTTAACAAAAACAAAGAACTTTATACCATCACAAAATATCACATTATGAACGCGCCTTTAGAGATAGGGAAAAATCGAAGAAAGCGAATGATTGGGTTCAAGAACCTTGTAATGTTACGGAATGTTCCATTATTACTAATTAGATTAGGATAATATTAATTATATCTTGTATTATTCTTAACGGGTCCCAGCTTGTTCCAATCAAAACAGCGTTAGCAACCTTTCTTCGCCTGTAAAAATAGTATCCTCTAAATGCTTTTGTCCTAAATAAACTATATTAATGGTCTTAGAAAAACTTTCATTTTTTCCCCGTTTAAGGGTTTCATCAAACTTTGACGACCTACTTCAAATTTCCAAAATAAACAGTCGATGAAAATGACGTCTTTGCTTTAATAGGTTATTTTTAACCAACTTCAAAATGGTGGTTCATTTTGAAGTCGATTAATAGTATGTTTTTTTACATACAAACATAAAATCATCGCCTCTTTCCCATGGGGGTAGGCAAAGACCACAGATCTCCACTTGCTACGATCCTGACACACCTCTTTCGCCTTATTCACTCTCATTACATTCTTCATACATGCTTGCCGGATTAGAGTACCTGGCCTTTCTCCAAAATGTCACCATGTTTTTTTTATAATTATGTTTATTATGCGATTGCACCTACAATTAAGTAATAAGTAAATGTTGTTTGAAAGATACTCCTAAAATAGGTCCTGGATGTTTTAATAACAGATTGAATATCTGTTTTAGCTAATATAGGTTTACTGTCCTATTTGCATGAGAGGGTTAGTATATAATACATTTTAGGTTGAAAGGTCCATTATTTATTTTGTATTTTGATATTTGAGAGCATAGTTATTATTTTATCCCACCAATTCTGGAAAATTGGGCCCGCACTAGGAATTAAATTAGGCGTACTTCCCGGCAGTATCACTATTTGTCATTCTGCGTATAATTACTCTATTAAGTCCTCGTTTCCAACAATTTTAAGAATGTAATATCTGTACGCCGGAATACTCAAACGATAATTAAAAGCCTTAAGGCCGTTATGGAAGTAATTTTTTGACAGGTTTGTATGGACAAATGTCAAAATTATGACATAGATCAGCTGCTCGATTCTTGACGACATTTAAAACATGACGCGGTAAGAGATTGCACGTTATCTTTTCTGAATTTTACATAGTACAATTTAAACTTTCGCGATCTTTAGACATAATTTATAACATAATGAATAAAAAGGTAAATACGTGATAAGGTTCCGTAATTTCATGTAAATTATATTTAAGAAACATATTTTGTAGTAAAGTAAGGCTTTGACGGTTGCCGTGTCTCAGAGAATTGGGACTTAGACCCTCTTAATGAGGCCTTCGTAGTACCAAACTGGGGGTGCTGTAAATAATATAGTAAACGGGTAGATATAAATAATGCAGTATGTGTATATACTAATTGGGTCTTAGGAGCCGTGTTGGCCGAGTGGTATGTACCTCGACTTTTAGTTCAAAAGTTGTTCGAATCTTGACCGTGCATCAACTGATTCTTCGTTTCTAATAATTTCTTTGCGTATTAACACCATTAAAAAATAATTACCTTCACCATTAAATGGTAAAAAAATCGTAAGGAAACGAAATAAATGTCTGCAGCACCTCGGAGAAAGAGAGAAAGAAAAGAAAGAAAAGCATTTATTGATGACACAAGCCAATACACAAAAATACTGGTAAGTACATATTGTGTCACAAATAGGCGTCCGACTCAGCATGTGTTGGTTTGCCTAAGACGAGACAACGCTGATCTTCCGTGGAAGCCTTTTGCGAGTCACGGGGACCACCTTGGGATACAGTCGTATTCATATTTCATTTTTTATTTTTTTATTTCATATCTACTTTGGTTTTGGCTATCGATTTATTGTGAGACATTCAATTTTATATATTTAGCTACCATATTTGAGTAACTACCACATCTAAAGGTCACTCTACACGCATGCTACCTACGATAAGTTTTTACACAGAATCCAATCGATATTTTGTTGATGTGCCCAAATAGAGGAAGTGATGTCACCTTGACATTTTAGTAATGTCAAGTTAGTTTTAAGCCACGTTTCTAGAATGGTCTATCATGTCGCGTTTCAGCTTATTTTCCACCTTATTTTCCACTATTTTCCTTGTTAAAGTCAAGTTTATGGTAACCAATCTACCTATATACTTTTATTTTTCGCTTTTAAAACATTTTTATTGTCGTTGCAAAATTAAAAATTTCTATTTAATTAATTAGCTAGAAACTAAAACTCATGATTAAATCGATTGGGTTTCTTTATTTCATGATTAAATCGCAGGTACAAATCTAACTTTAATTAATTTTAATATTAGATTTAAGCTTAATAACTGCAGTTTTTATGTTTTTTCTCATATTCTCTTGTATTGTATTAAAACATGATTTTAACAATAAAATTAAAAAGTTCACAAGTCTTTGAAGCAGTTTCGTCGTTCAAAATGTTTAATCAAGAAATCCACTTCAATACGGTGTCCAAACATTGACACGGAGTTGGTATGTTTAGGTTGTGGTCTGACTGAGAGCGATTATTTTATTAGTATTTATAACCGTTATGACACATTCAATAAATATAAAAGATATAAGGATATTTTCTTAAAATAAAACCCAAAAACTTCGCCTTGATCTATATCAATACCATATTATTATAAAGAGGTACTTTTTGTTTGTTTGTCGGAGGTAATGTCAAAAAGTACTCGTCCGTTTAAAAAATTCTTACACCGTTAACTGCCAATTTCAATAACCTTTCTATCTCCGATTTCGCTTACTGTCGGTAGATATTTGACACATTTTGTATAGAAGTAATGTCAAATATCTATCCGCAGTAAGCAAAATCGGAGATAGAAAGGTTATTGAAATTGGCAGTAAGTGTAGAATGAACTGTCGGGATGTGTATAGGCTATTTTAAATCCCTTTAGTTTCATTAGTACACCCGTACAAAGCCGGGACGTGCTGCTAGTAAAATACAAAGATACTAACTGGTTAGTTAAAATTTTCATTGATGATGTATCTGTTGTCGCTATAATCATAAAGGTTTAAAAAGTATAGACTCTTCGCTATCAAAGAGACCAAACCTTATCTCAGCAGCTCTCACATTGATTGCCGAATGAATTATCCCGAGCGTGAACCAATGAGATTGGCTCGTATGCCATGGTTGCCTAGTCTTCTAATTTCCAAAATTTAAACAAAACTGGAAGATTTCACCTTAAGCAGGGTAGATACTCATAACGGTGTAGCTTGTAATAATAATAAAGTTAGTACGTAAGTGTGGATTTATTATTTTCATTAGTACATCCATGCAAAGCCGGGACGTGCTGCTAGTAATAAATGTCACTGTGGTACTTCAGACAATAGTTATAAGCCGCCGCTTGTCAAATATTTGCCGACCGACTTCAAAGTTTAATAGGAAGCTAGTTTCTGAATTGTAATACCAATGTAGACTTAATCACCACATATTGTATTGCAACCTCATCCTACATTGAGAATACAACCTACATGAGATTAATCGTGAGCCTGTTTTACTCATTGACGTCTTACCCAGTAGAAAAATCATGACAAATCAGAAATGTTCACGGGTCACTAATCTGGTCGTTATTGGTCGAACGTAAGGGGGCGTGAATACTTATAAGCGCTCAAACGCTCATGTGTGAACTAAATGCGTTTGCCCTTTATTATGTGTCTACTGGGTAAGACGTCAATAGTTTTACTGTTTTCACCCAACTGTGTCAAAAGGGGGTTATGTTTTTCAATACTGCTTATGAATAAGACCCTTAGAGTTTTCAAATCAATAGTATCTACATAACCACTCCATCGACCACATCCGTGCGGATGTTGTATAAGACTCATCAATGTTATTAGTAATTACTGTTATTTGCAGTCTTTATTTGGTTACATGAAATCGTACTAATATTGTAAAGGAAAGTGTGTTTAATTGTGTGTTTAATTTTCTGTTTAATTGGTAAATCACGCGGCTCAACCGCAAAATACGAGAAGAGTGTTTTTATCTCAGAGCAATCATCTTCACTGTTTTTATCAACGTATGTTTATGAAGATTTCTATAATATAGAGATCTCTGTTCTTTATTCTTCACTAGCTGCGCCCCGCGGTTTCACCCGTGTAAGTCCCGTTCCCGCGGGAATGTCGGGATAAAAAGTAGCCTATGTCACTTGCTATCTCTTTAACTATCATGCACCACTTAAAAAACCACGTCTATTCGTCGCTCCGTTTTGCTGTGAAAGACGGACAAAGAGACAGACAGACAGACACACACACTTTCCCTTTTATAAACTTAAGTTTGGTTAAGGATATGGATAGTAATGACCTACCTTTAGAAAGAAAACCAGTCAAACAATTTCACAATAGAGATTTCACATATTTCATACCGTTAACTCTTTAAAACTTCACGAGCGGAGGTTATGTGCACAAAAACGACAAAGAAATATAAATGGGTCCCGCCAAAATCCGCGTCCGTGGTTCCATTATTTCTGTTAAGCTCTGGTCTTTGGAAATCCTTCTCAGCTTTTGTAGATGGAAAAGATAGGTCCTAAGCCGTTTCTTTCTTTACAATATTGGTCGAAAAAAGACAGGTAAAATCAATTCATATTTTATACCTATGAGATTATACTTTCTGTATGATTGAATGTATGTACATTTAGTATAGATTGTGGAAATTGGTAATGATAGATAGATAGATAGATAGAAGATAACTTTATTGCACACCAAAAATAAAATACAAATATAATACAGTGAAACAAAAACATCAATCAGTGTCACAATGGGCGACCTTATCGCTGAAAGCGATTTCTTCCAGGTAACCTTTGGATGGACAGGATTATAGTTACTGGGAAAGACGGTGGCATACAAAAAAAAATTACATATATAATTCTAAATAGTAATTAGATCAAGAAGTCAAATATTACAAAAAAATGCACTTACCTATTATAATTAAAACTTATTATATTAATGATTAGTGGTTTGCCAATCTACTAAATCTAAACTGGAATGTTCGATGTCTTGACTTCACAAGCGGCTTGACGAAGTAATACTTGCATAGTACGCCTTTGAATACTAAGTAAATGTGATCAGTCTATATTCCAAAGACCAAACTTTAACCACAAACATGGAATAGCCAAACTGCATCTACTATTTATCTACCTGGTTTCTTTGTGGGCTTTCCACGGTTACTTTAACAGGCCTTTGATTTCAAAGGCGAAGAGAAATGTACGTTCAGCAAGCAGAATTGTTTTTTGAGGTTTTATTAATGAATTTTAAGAACTGAACAAGAGTTTTATATGTAAGTATATGAAAAGTTCACAGCTACAATTTATTACTTGTATAATTTTGTTTTTTTTTTCGTTATTTCTGGGCACTACTGCTTGGCATTATTAGTAGAGTGTTCTGCGCGCATAAGCCTAATGTAAATAAGTACATCCTAATGTAAAATTTTGCGTTTCATTTTTCGTATTACTTATTTCATTAAACTAAATACACATTGACTTATCTAGCATATCGAGAACATCATAACAATGCAGTACATGCATTTAGCAAAATTTTCAGGAGGGAGTAAAAACTGTTATACTCAAAAACTATTCAACTTTTCCTTGCAGTGATTTGAATAGTTGTATTATTTTATAGTTTGTAGACATGGTGGCAGATTTTGATAAGTCATCCATAGTGATTAACTCGATATTTTACCTTAATCATTAAAGTAGCGCTTAAAATTCACTATTCCAATCCCAGATCGCACAAGCGGAATATAGTAGCTTGAATTGGCAGTAGTATTAAGTTTCAACGTCAAGGAGATTTGGTAACACGTCTGATAGAATTTGAAAGTGCCTAGATCTAAAAGCGATCACTCCAATGGAAGGTAATTTTGGTACATTCGCAAAATGAATGCTGACTAACAAATTCTTAGCTTTAGAGCTTTGGTAATAGAGTTTTTGCAATCGGCTGAGTAGTTTCGGAGACTACCACCGACAATCAAACAAACAGACCAGCATTACCTTTTTATAATGTTAGTACCAAGTTCCAAGTAGCCCCACTGTACGGTATAGATACAAAGCAGTACGATTATTGTTCAATATATTTGTCTAATAAACATTATTTTTACCTAAAATTGTTTGGTTACCAAAAGATGATAATTACACACACCTCAAAGTGATGACTTAACACGATGTCTAAAAAGTCCAAGTAGAAACTTTGGGAACGTGTGGAGCAATGCCAACATTTTCCATTAGATAGTGATATTCAAATAAGATTAGGAACAGTTAGAAAGCTTACTTCCAGCTAGATTTATATCTTTACGTAAGCTCATTTAAATGGTACGGTTAGTCACTAATTAATTTCAAAGACCTCACTTTTTTAGCCTAATTAGTCGTAATAGTCATAGCGCTTTCCTGTCTATCAAAACTATCGTGAGTTGTACTAGACATTATTATAATCACACGGAAACCGCGGGCGCCCTACTCAAACCCAGATGAAGATTCTCCTAAAGAATCGAAACATTGTTGGTATCTATATCGACCATATTTTTGTTGTTACGTGAGTAATTCATTATACACAAATAACTTGACTAAGTGGATGTAGGCCTCTCTTTCCGCCGTTTCAGTACTATGTTTCATGTAGGTCAAAATTATCACGCACTTAAAATCCAAACAAAAGCTATTAAATCAATTTGAAAAAACACAATTTTGTCTTGTTTTTTTCTTTAAAATCCGGATTAATTTTGTCAAATAGCCTATTTTGAGTGCACGTCAGCTGCTCGATTCTAGACGACATTTAAAACATGACGTGGTAAGAGATTGCACGTTATCTAGCTTTTGTTTTCTGAAATCCATAGAAATTTTAAAAATAACCACGCCGTGACGTGCCGCGTTAAGACATGGTTATTTGGAGAATAAGGCAGCAGTGCTCAGTTTATAACCCTACTTACAATAACCCATTCAAACGATAGCTTAAGACGTCACTTCAAAGTCTATAGTATCATTAAACTATCATCATCATCATCATCATCTCCCTGCCCGACTGTGCCGACCCCACCTAGTGGGATAACCACTAGGTGGGGTCGGCACAACACGTTTCCCTCTTCCATTTCCCTCTATCGCTCGTCATCTCAGTACTCACTCCTTTCACACACATAATCTGCACACACACAGTCCATCCATCTTTTCATAAAATTTTAAAATAAATTAGTATCATTAAACTCTGTGTAATTATAATACTTCTATTCCAATTATTCACCGATGGCTGAACCATAAATCTACTGCAAGCTAAAGTTTGCATGTAATTTATGCTAAGCTAATTTCAGTTGCACGTTGATACGGATCCCGGCTTTAGAGGTTAGAATTTAGAATTTAGATTAGAATTTGAGTGTTTGGGTTTTCGAGTGGTAATTAAAATCGATTCGGTTCTGCATAATCAATAGACAAATAGAGATTTTGTTAGCGTGGTATAAAAGCACCCAGTTAAGCTGCACTTTTAGTGTAAATCCTTACTGTTATTTGTCCAGTGGTGTAGGGAGTTGTTTTGGAACAGGCAATAGAGTCACCTAGCTTTTAAGACTGTACGTTTTTGAGCGATCCTTGAGGTCCTACGAAATAAACATATTTTTCTTTCTTTCTTTCCAGCTGATACGCACTTTTAATTTACTGTCGTTAGGCCATAACTAAGGTCTAGAGTCAAGTAAGAGTATATATACCTACTTGCAATGTTCTTACAGGACTCATGTCTTACAAGGAACTAATTTTAAGATCTAATGTACGACGTACCGACCATACGAGCGAACGGACCTAATATGATCACGACTGTATTCCATAGAGTGGTAGACATTTCTTTAAAATTTTATCTATCTTTTAGATTATTTTCAAGATGTCCAAGGGGTAGTCAGAGTACTTTAAAGATACTTAACATTACTGAATACTAATAAGTAAACTTTTGTTACAGAACTCCGTGAGGCTTTCGAAGCTGAAGCTCAGGAGGTGAAGAAACCTCGGCTGCTCCTCACAGCAGCTGTGCCAGTCGGTCCTGACAACATCAAGAGTGGATACGACGTGCCTGCTGTCGCTAGGTAAGCCTAAAATGCTTATAATCTACTAGCTGCACCCCGCGGTTTAAACCGCGTAAGTCCTGTTTCCGCGGAATATTGCGATAAAAAATATCGGGCCTTTTACATCTCTAGAGATGATTTATCAATCAGGAGGCAATCTTTGCCTACACTTAACGGGGCACTGTAGTGCCTGGGACATTTTTGAGATAGAATAGGTTTGCCTAGCACCTAAACCATCCTCTCAGCACAGTTGTCCATTTCCACAGGAAAGGCAATGGTGAATACGTGTGGGGCTGACTAGCCGCGGGTTTCCTCACGATGTTTTCCTTCGCCGCCGTTAAGCACATAAAAATTTTCTATCATATTTCTCGGTTATTTGATAACGTAAGACTCCTTACAATCGTTTATCATAAGATAAAAGAAATATGCATAAATTAGCAATAACCTCCGTCTCCAAATATTCACACCTAAAATATCCCCCAAGCAATAACTCAACATTCGCTAAACCTTGCTCGTAAAAGAACAAACGAGACGATACAACCACTTTGTTATTTAAATACTGGCCTAAATAAATAAGTGAAGACAAAATGGTTGCATGCGAAATATTCCTTATTAATATTCGTTCTTTATTGTCTTTTTCTCCACGCATATATATCGTCTCTTGAAAGTGGACTGACTGACTGAATGAAACACAACAGCTAAATGTTATGTTGTTAAACATAACGTTCTAGCAAATAATTATAAATATATTTATCTTTAAGAACAGTTTTATCGAGTCTCAAGGAGTAACTAGTTTGGAATAGGCTAGCCTAGTACATAACCACCCTCTCAGCTTAGAAAACACAAAGACACAAAATAATAATAAGTAATGATAACAGCAAGAAGCTGTGTTAACAAAAGTTGCTAAAACCTTATAAAAACACACCGACAAAGTTTAAAGCTCGGAGTGGACTTGAGAACTGCTGATAATAGAAGGGACGACAGATTGAAAGATGTCGGCCCTTTTAATTTGCCCTCGTTTCGGGTTATAATTAGGGTATTCAGTAAAATGTGAACAAGTTTATCCACTTTAAGGGACTTTTTCGTTTTATTCTTTATGGTAGACAGGTATGTTTACATTATTTACATGATGCGATGCAATGGATAGTGGACACTTAGTATAATCACATCTTTACGTATAATATATACGCTGAGAGGGTGGTTTAGGTGCTGGGCAAAGATTGCCTCCTGACGCTGTAAAACATCTACTATATTTTTTTTTTTTTTTTTTTTTTTTTAAATCAAACCATTACACATACAATACATAAAAATAACCATCTTAAAACTCATTCCAGCTACCTGGACTTCATCAACCTCATGGCATATGACTTCCACGGCAAGTGGGAGAAGCAGGCTGGTCACAACGCGCCCCTGTACGCCCCTTCATCAGACAGCGAGTGGAGGAAACAGCTGTCTGTGGACCATGCTGCTCATCTGTGGGTGAAGCTTGGAGCGCCTAAGGAGAAACTTATTATTGGTAAGCTGCATAATAGGGAAAAGTAATGGGACCACAAGAAGAGTGAGGTGTATTACTTCATGACTCAGAAAATTCTCTAAATTTTTATGCTACTAGCAAGAAAGATATGTGTAGAATAGAATAGAATAAATCTGGATTAAAAAAATTCCCACATCAAAAAGTATAAACAATATCAAAAACAAAAACACGCATAGGTCAAAAAGGTAATATAGGTTAAAAATTATGAGAGTTTTTTATAGTTACTCATATAATTCTCATTAATTATTAGTTCTAAAACATTCGTCACATTTTATAAGTACCTAGTCCTTTCATAAAAAACCATCTATTCTTCGCTTTAAATTATAGCTATCATAAAATAGCCAACAGTAAATTACATTTTATAAGGATTTATAAACAGCCAACAGAAATAAATAAGGTTTCAGCTAGCATTCAACTGCAAAATGAGATTTCTTTTAATTCAAGGCATGCCGACCTACGGACGTACATTCACCCTGTCGAACCAAAACAACTTCAAAGTGAATTCTCCCGCGAGCGGGGGAGGGAAGGAGGGGAAGTACACGAAGGAGGGGGGATTCCTGGCTTATTACGAGGTAAGGGTGAAACCTGCTACTCTACTCTACAAAACGATGCATAGTGACAATTTTCGCAGGTCAGCTTACGTTGGTTAACCTTCCGCATTTAGTTTCCTCCAACTTAAGCTGACATGTGATATGATGCCAAAATTTCGTGTTTCGCTGTGCAGAGTAGACCCTCCCTGCTTTATTCGAGGTAAGGGCGCAATTCAACTACGTATTTGAGCCAATGGATGTGCAAATAATGAGTGTGACACTGATTGGATTAAGAAAGTTTGCAGACGATGTTTTTCGAACAAGCAGTTACAGCGCGTTTCTGTGCTGTACATCTTATGCGTGATTGCAAAGGAAACTATGCACAGACTCGTAGCGTAGGGTATAATATTGTCGTATACCTAAGCACCTGCACGGTGGATGCAGGCCGTTTCCAATAGAAACAACTGGAAACATATGAGGGAGACTATGTCCAGCACTAAACGTCTTAAGACTGAGATAATGATGATGCAATGCTAAATTTTAAGCTAAGCAATTAATATAGGTGGTGTGTAGTTTTCCTCATAGAGTATTTGCATTAACCTGATACAAAAAAAATGATAAGATTCGGACATCTCGAAAGTTCTGTTGAAATTTCAATGACTTAAGAACAGATTAACCTTAATTCCAGAGAAAATCTTTAGATAATGATTCTAAAATACCAGTTATAAGTCTAGCCTTATTGAATTAGTATTAGTCCAGCGTACATAACTTTGCCTTGATTCTACAATACCTAGCCCAGAGCCGGTCATTTCCAATTACGGGCCGGCTCGCATAGTTTGTAGAGCTATTGATCACAGACTGTGATAAATGGTTGGTGTCTTATGCAGCCATAAGCTGTGTTGGTTTAGTAGATGTAATTTAACATCCTATATGAGGATAATTTTGTTGACTGTACCTACCATTATTGAACACCAGTTTACTGAATTGGAGGTATAACAACGTTTATATTAAAGGAAATTGTCGTGAGGAAGAAACGCATTGTCAGCTTAAGATTTTTGATCTTGTAAAAAAAAGCTTAGCTTTGATATTTTATTTGGAAGCTGGGTAAGAATAAAGAGTTTTCAAAGTTTCCTAAAAGAAACTCTTCTAAAAGTCTTAAAGTCTCTCTTCTTTTTTTAGTTCTAAATACAGTTTCCTTCCTTAGTTTACAATCTATGTTTTATTAAAAAGACGAGATCTATCTTATTAAACTAGCATTAAAAAAGTACACTAGCTGCTATTTACTCACTGCAAATGAACTCCCAAACTAGTTTGAAGCACCTTTTCTATCAGCGGTACCAATTTACATAGATACGAGCCTGTTTAATTCAATGTCTGCCAAATAAGTACCCCGAACGTCGTCTTTGACATTGTGACTCCCTCGCAGACTAATGAAAAATCTAACACATATACCTAAAACAGATTGCTTTTGTGCTTTACCTGTCTAGTAAAATGAGTAATCTTTGTTGACGAAAATGTAAATAAGTTACAGAGTAGGACCCAAAAGCGGTCCTTGTAAACGCTTAATTTTATTTGAAATTGCGTTGTTTGTTTACTACTTTAGAAAATTAATTTGCTTTTTACTAATATTTAAGAACTCTTTAGGCAATTGAAGTTTTAATTATTCTATTCCGATTAGATTTTTAACAGCTTTGATGTAAAAAATATTCAGTCTGTTAGTGTACCCATGCGCAAACATAGCCCACTTCCATTTGGCGTTGTTTTTACATGACGCTACTTATATCAAAGTGATACGGAGTTTGTTAAATTATGGATGCCCAAGGATGCTTTTGCAACAGAACAATTACAGGTTCTTAACAACGTTATTCTTGCACAGGTTTGTGAAATATTGAGGAACGGAGGTGCCTACGTCTGGGATGATGAGATGAAGGTGCCATACGCCATCCACGGAGACCAATGGATTGGATTCGATGATGAGAGGTCCATCAGAAACAAAATGCGGTAAGGGTTTTTTTTTTTTGCGAAAATAGTAGTACAAGAACGATCTTGTCCTAAAGCTGTTGAAATGTTTATTGTTAATCTTAATTCGATGCAATCAACCATCATCATTTTCCTGCCCTTATCCCTATGTGGGGTCGGCACAACACGTGTTCCTCTTCCATTTCCCTCTATCAGACGTCATCTTACACAATTCAATGCAATCAACCAACTGGAAATTAAATTATTGAGACTAATGAAGATAATGAAGTTACTTAGTTACTTAGTTAATGAAGATGCAATATTTTATACTTAATTTAATAATGATCAATTGAAGCGTCATCATCATCATCATCCACAGCCCGATTTTACCCACTGCTGGGCATAGGCCTCCCTTAGTTTGTGCCATCCACTACGATCCTGCGCCAGTCGCAATTGAAGCGTAACAGAGATTTATCAATGTTACTCTTCAATTTATATTATGGTTTTATTCAGATCTAGAATTTTCACAATAAATCATCATGGTGCTTTTGCATTCACAAAACCACAACACCTATTTTCAATAGACCGAAATGGCATTCAAGTTGTTAGGATGTTGTTTATATTAACTCCAAAATTGTAATGAGCTGTCCGTAGATCGTATAAAAACTGTTTTATACACTGTTTTAGTATCGTAAGTCACACAACAAGCTGAATAGTGACTTGCCGCTCGACACAAATCACGCTTTTGAATGGACACTACGAGTGAATTTAAGATTAAATTTATTCCTCCAGATGGGTGAAAGACAACGGTTTCGGAGGCGCCATGGTGTGGACCGTCGACATGGATGACTTCAAGGGCGATGTCTGCGGCGGTGATGTGAAGTACCCGCTTATTGGAGCCATGAGGTAATTTTATTTATTGCGTCATAAACATGAACACAGGAAGCTTACCATGACGACAATTCAGTTTAGGTTCTGACTGTCAAAACTTTACGTCAGCGCCTTAGCTTACGTCAAAATCAGTTCAAGGACTAGTTTTAAACGGTCACAGTGAACCGGCAGACCTTTGAAGGAAAAAATCAAAAGCTATTTCGATTAGGTACTCTTAGATTCACTAAATTGACGGTCTTAAGGTAGTCAACCTTTTCTTTCCTACTGGACTTGACCTACTGGCCCGTACATTTCAGAGAGGAACTAAGAGGCATCTCCCGAGGTAAAGACGCCAAGGACGTGGACTGGTCCGAAGTGGCGGGCAGCGTGGTGATTGAGGAAGAGACAGAGAAACCAGAGCCAATCAAGATCAGCCTCTCTGATGTACTCCAGAAGGTGAAGAAACCACACAAGAAGCAGGTCATCAAGCTGAACGCTAACTCGGATAAGAACAGTGAGTTTGGTTTTTATATGACTTTTTTTTAATACTGTAGCTCTGTTTGTAAAAACTCGCCGGAGAAGAAGAGGTTACTTGTGCGATCCCTAAAATAAGTTGTAAGAAGTCTTATTATTAGGTAGAATTTTTTTTTTTTATTTCTGTTCTATACTTCATTTATTGAATCGATTGAATAGGAAGAGAAATAAACACACGTTATTGGTCGTCGAAAATAATTGTCTTTCTCATGATTGGCTAGATTTGGCAATTGACAATTGATTTGACAATCTAGCCAATCACGAGAAAGACAATTATTTTCGACGACCAATCGCGTGCGTTTTTTTTTCCTATTAGCTCGCTTCAAGAAATGAAGTATAGAACATTGTTCAAACGGAGTAGACTAGCCATCAAAAAACATCCTCCCACCACACCTAAAAAAGAACGCTAAATAAAATTGTTACATTTTGCAGCTCCCGGATTAATTCAGCGGTACATTTTTCGACATTTATATTCGTCTCTTGTAATGAAAGTTTACCTACTTATTTTGAAATTTCATGCATACCTTATAAACTTGTTTTGTCTGTTCTTTTCCTTTGAGGTTCCTTCTTATTAGCTTTGTGGAATAAAATTAATTATATTAAATTGTACACGAGCGGTGTGGTTTTTGTTACCACGTGATAATTTTGTTATGCAAATGAAAATTATTAACACGGAGCTAATTAGTTCTATTTATTGAAATAAAGCGATGTTCTAAGCGGTACTTACGTGGGGTGTTTGCTGTAATATGATGTTTTAGACACCATTATGTGCCCATAACGCACTTGTGACTCTGAAATCAAAACCTTTAAATGATTTTAACTCTCATAACGGTCTCAGACTACTTTCCTAAGAATACAATCATGTGTGCTAATATTTCCTACTCGGCTATAAAGAGACATTACAAAGTTGCAAACATAAACAATAGCAAAGTGCTCGACACTTAGCACGGCGTACTCGACAATATACTTAACACCTCTCGTGAGCAGAAACACTGTAAATGACAGAACGGGTGGGGTGGCTTAAGGGTCACTTTTAGGACCCGAATACTGACGCTTTGAGAAAAGGAGAGTGGCAGTATTTCATACAAATGATGGTATTCTGTCTTCATCTTTGCCCCTTGTCGCAAGCTGAGTTGGTACTTATTTATCTGCTTGTTGTATGTTTTTGCTTTGATCGCACCTAGCGAAGTAGCATCGACTATCGTTGAAATCCTTTTCCAAACATGAACTTTAAAACAATGTAGTTTTATTTAATCTTACGGTAACAACCGTTGCATGTTATTGATGTTTGTATCGCAAACTCCTTGGAAAACGTATTTAGCTGTCACCGAGTGAAAAGTCTTTAAAAGTCTACATAGTAACTTCGAAGCATCGAAAGCTTTTACGTACAAGTGTTTCCCACCAGAAAACAATGAGCCCTGAAGTATGCTGTATGGTTCGCGATTTAGTGCATTTCTCACGAGTGGGAATGAAGGGGGAGGTCAAGATTTGTTGGTTATGTTCGGCAAATGGCTTTTTTGATTTAACACTTTCAAGTTTATGATGGGGTGTACTAAATAGGTGACGATCGGAAACGAAACATTAAATTACGCAACTTTTATTCTGTTATTAGTGGTGATTCGGATGTCGCCAAAACCGATGATTATGAAAGGAACGGCGACATCTTTAATGAGTAAACTTTTAGTTCTGGCGACATCAGAATAACTAGTAATAATATGGTGTAACAACGCACTCTACTATTAAATAAAAAGTAAGAATATCTTGATGGACATGTTTATAAAGGTATGATTGTATAAAATTCAATGAACTGATTAAAAAATTATGCAATATTTTCGTTTAAATCGCCATTTGTCTACGGCAGCGACTTACCGATCAGAACAAGGAGGTGCTTTTACGTGCTTCCGTTAGAAGTGATAAATAACATATTTAGTGACGTCACCAAGTCTTGAGGAATTTCTCGTGAGAGCTCTGAGCTTTATGGATCACTAGCTGCACCCCGCGGTGTTACCCGCGGTGAATATTATAGTTCTCGTTCCCGTAGAATACCCGGAACAAACGTAGCCTATGTGGTTATCCAGGATATTAAAGGGTGTTTATAATTCCAGTATTCTAACAGTAGCGGATATTTACTGCATTTAATACAGCGAGCTAGCGTATCAGAAATATTCCTTGGATTTAGCAATGAAAATTAATGAAGTGAAGTTCTATCCTTATTATTTGGATACTTATTCTGGGATAATAATAATTTCCCTGCCCATCCCTAAGTTATAGGTTCATAGCTTCTACCCTTTGGTCTCTGAACGTAATGATCTTGGATTGGGTGTGTTACAGGTTTTTAATTTTTTGTTAGCTGTGTTGCAGTGCAACAGGCTTTGGACACGCGAAATATAGCATGGAAGTAGCGACTACTACTAAGTGATTAAAAAATCACTAGCAAAGTCTTAAATCACCTGAAACAATTCAAAAGTTAGAAATAAGTAACGATGAGAAGAGAAGGTGATTGATTGGATGCAAATTTGATTTATCTGATTGACATTTTCTTAATGCTTTTAAAAAAGGGCTTCTTAGCTCTGAAATTTATTAGAAAAAAGTTGAAGATGGTGTTTTTGACGGATTTGTATAAGTCGGTCACATTAACTCGACGCATCTCTGGAATGCGGGCGGGGGCCCGCTTCCCCCCGCATGCCCTTAGCTCGCCCGGCAAGTGTCAAAGAGAGAGAGAGAGCCCCAAAATGACGTCATCAACGCCAAGCGTCTAGTTAATGTGACCGCGTTATATGGAGAAATGTCAATTTATGACAAAAATTAGCCCCACTTACTTTAATAAGCGTTTTTCGGGCGCATGTAGAAGAAACAGAGTTGATAATACCATAATATTCATAATATATATTTTTTTATACTTTCTGTACACCCCCACCATTCCTACTATCTCGATTTCATTCCATCCTAAGGTTGCTGGGCCCGTACAGGTTGTCTGGAAGAGATCGCTTCTTAGCGATAAGACCGCCCATTGAACAATTATTACTAAGGATTTGTAGTTCATAAGTTCCTTTCTGTAAGTGTGCAATAAAGTATTTATTTTCATTCATTCATTCATTGCTCTCTTCAACAGAACGCGACCCTCAAGTCCTCTGCTACCTAACCTCCTGGTCTTCCAAACGGCCGAGCGCTGGCCGCTTCAACCCAGAGAACGTCGACCCTCAACTCTGCACCCATCTGATCTACGCCTTCGCTACATTGAAAGATCACAAACTGTCCGAAGGTGATGAGAAAGATGCTGATATGTACGACAAGGTTGTCGCGCTGAGAGAGAAAAACCCGAATTTGAAGGTATGTGGTCTTTAGAACTTGTATAATTGAATGAAAAATCTTACCAAAAGTTTTGGATTCGAACCCGCGAGATACAAGCGATCTTCCTCAAGTCGGACTGCCTTACTACTCGGCCAAAGAATAGTCAAAAGATTTTCTCTCATTCGCGTGCAAAAGACACTAGATTTATTTAGGTGTTTTGGTGTAGGGAATCGCGTTGGAACAGGCAATAGAATCCCCTAGTTTTAAGAACCTGACATGTCAAAGTGGTCTTCTATAAGATTTTATTGAATAAAATATTTTGACTTTTGACTTTTGACTTTTTTAGGATCATAACAGTCTGTAAATTTGAGAAATATACTGCGCCTTCTGAGACACAGTCGTCATCCTATTTTGTTATTTTTCCAATAAATATAAGATGAATTTCAGTATAAATTCGATCAAGTGAATTTAAAAAAACCTCCAATACCTACTTGATTACATCTATTTCGTCTTGCTCTCATATTTTTACGCTTCGATAATTATAACGAGATTTTCCTTTGATTGATCTTTGCTCTTACCGTGAATGTAATATTTCGTATTTATGTGCTTTTCTTTTAATATTTATCTGGTACTTCTTTGCAGTTCAGTAATTCTTTTGTTTTGAATATTGCGTGTTCCATTTTAGAAACGTGTATTACGTGTAATTTCGGTGGTTGGTAGTTTAAAGATAAATTAAACAACGTTTTCTCTTCAATTTGATAATGCCCACAATTACCTAATTTAATTTTAATTCAACTCCAATTCCAACTATACCAAAAAAAATTAAAGGCTTATCTCGAGCTCTTCTTGATTCATGCACAAAAATGCAAGCATAGAACACATTTTATTCAGACTAAAAACTTTTTGATACTATTATTTTTTTATTATCTTATTGCCCAAAATTTCTAAAGCACGTAACTGTCTTCATAATTAAAATTTTAATTATTTTTATCAAGTTTAATCAACCATACCAATCTTCTCTATTCCTTAGATACTACTAGCCATCGGTGGTTGGGCTTTCGGCTCCACACCCTTCAAAGAGCTGACGTCTAACGTGTTCCGCATGAACCAGTTCGTTTACGAAGCCATTGAGTTCCTCAGAGACTACCAGTTCAACGGCCTGGATGTAGACTGGGAATACCCGAGGTACGATTTTACCCACACACACATCAAACATTTAAACACATGTTTGATGTATGTGTGGGTGATAATGGCGGTAATAATATTGCGGAAACGAATATATCTTCTTCTTCGTCTTTGTCGATTTACTCTTCACAGAGTAGTCTTGGTCTTCATGACGAAGGAGTTGCGACAATCTTGACGATTCTGCGCAATTCGTCTAATCTACTTCGAATATGATATATACATTAAAGGAATATATAGGTACAATCAATGTACCTGTATGTAATAAAGAATAAAGATTCAAACAACCAATCTTCTTACAGAGGCGGAGATGACCGCGCAGCATTAGTATCCCTTCTCAAAGAACTCCGCACAGCATTCGAAGGGGAAGCCAAGACATCAGGCCAGCCTCGTCTACTGCTGACCGCCGCTGTACCGGCCTCCTTCGAGGCTATCGCTGCTGGATACGATGTCCCTGAGATCTCTAAGTATCTTGTATGTAATAAAATGTTTCTTTTACAACCTATTTAGGGCTGCACTCTCAAGCAACTTCTGAGAGTCCCTCTCGCCGAAGTCCTCTATTAATACGGCATTGGCACTTTATATTGGAGTTGTTGGTAAAACATACATAAAGAAAGAAATGATTTCTAAGCGTAAGTGATTTTTGTTAAAAAAATAATCAGAAGTTTATCATAATTTGTGATCATCATATTTTATGTTCTAGCTAGTTAGTAAGAGTATGGTAAAGTATTCAATTTAATTGTTATTCCAGGACTTCATAAACGTGATGACGTACGACTTCCACGGACAATGGGAACGTCAAGTCGGACACAACAGTCCTCTCTTCCCGCTTGAAAGTGCTACCAGCTATCAGAAGAAACTCACTGTGGTATGTACCTATCAGTAATTTATTTGTGGCAAGAACCAAGCTGTGATACATACAAACATAATACACTCCTCAAGCGGGCTTAAGTCGGCATAGAAATCATTCAGGATTCTAAGGGGCTGTCTCCACGAGCGAGAGCATAGCGGCAATATTATCGTCGTGTATAGAAATACGTGGCACGACGATAATATCACCGCGATCCTCTCGCTCGTGGAGATAGCCCCTAAAGCTGTTCATTATTTCAGGACTACTCAGCCCGCGAGTGGGTCCGCCAAGGAGCTCCCAAGGAGAAGCTGATGATCGGTATGCCTACGTACGGGCGATCCTTCACGCTCATCAACGAGACGCAGTTCGATATCGGTGCACCCGCTTCTGGTGGTGGTAAGTCATTCAATTGAGTCTTATCACTACTATAGAATACATCAGCATTAATTTATCAGTTTAGGGCAGAAAATAAGCAAAAAATTCCTTTTTATGTAATGTAATGTAACGTCATCAAAATAAAATGATTTCAATACGCTATTAAGTCCCGATAATACTTTTAAATATGTTTCCAAGTCGCCATAGTTTGAAAAGTAAATCTATAGGAATTAGCTAAAACCGATATTAAATCTGTTGCTATCTCTTTAAATGAGTAACAAAAACCAAATTCTATGAACCTGTGTTAAATTCTCAAGTTTTGATGAATAACCCTATTTTTGTATCAGGCACAGCCGGCCGCTTCACCAATGAAGCTGGCTTCATGTCGTACTACGAAGTGTGTGAGTTCCTCCGCGAAGACAACACCACGTTAGTGTGGGACAACGAACAGATGGTGCCTTTCGCGTACAGAGAAGACCAGTGGGTCGGCTTTGATGATGAGAGGTCGCTCAAGACTAAGGTACTGTTCATGACTTATGACTAGCTGCATCTCGCTGTTTCACCCGCGTAAGTCCCGTTCCCGCTGGAACATCTAAAATTAAAATTGGCCTATGCAGTGGCATGGATAGCGATCAATCCCTTTCACGTCAATTCGTCGCTCTGTTTTGCTGTGAAAGATGGATATACAGACAGACACACACACACACTTTCCCAGCAATCTCGTAATTTGATATATATAAAAATGGTGTCCCCTTGACAACGAAAAAAGGTTTTAAATTTCTAAGATCAGAGACTATTGCGTTTTTGCTTTCGTTTTCTTAAAGGTTTATCCTTTCAGATGGCCTGGCTCAAAGAGGAAGGTTTCGGCGGCATAATGGTCTGGTCCATCGATATGGATGACTTCCGAGGGTCATGTGGTACCGGGAAGTATCCGCTCATCACCGCCATGAAGCAGGAACTTGGTGACTACAAAGTGCTGTTGGAGTTCGATGGACCGTATGAGTCTTCGAACCCTAATGGACAGTACACTACTAAGGATCGTAAGTATTTAAGTATTTATTTATTTACTAGCTGAGCCTCGCGGTTTCCCGCGTCAGTCCCGTTTCCGCAGGAATATCGGGATAAAAAGTAGCCTATGTGTTGTTCCAGGACCATTGGTCCTAGTAAGATTCTCCTTAACTAGTGAGTCTCTTTCACTCTACAACAAGTCTAACCAAACTATATTTGCAGCCACCGAAGTAACTTGCGAAGAAGAAGATGGCCACATCTCCTACCACCCCGACAAAGCCGACTGCACCATGTACTACATGTGCGAGGGAGAAAGAAAACATCACATGCCATGTCCTCAGAACCTGGTATTCAACTTCAACGAAAACGTCTGTGATTGGCCAGAAAATGTAGAAGGTTGCCAACATCACACGCAAGCTCCCGCTGCTAAATAAACCTAAAAACTGGCAAATAGTGTAACTTTTACAAACCGATTCGACTTTTCTATCTTTATTGGATGTGAATCTGTTTTCTAAATCTGATCTTTTTTTGACTCAAGAAAGGGATTTTGGTAAATTAATGAATTAGTTCAAAGAACTTATAGAATCGACAGCATTATAAGGATACAGTTTTTCGTAATTTATCAACGTATTTTTTGTGGTTCAAGCAATGATAGTTTACCGTTCTCTGATCAGTTATAACCAGCTTTATCTGAACTACGAAATCACGTAACAAGTCTTGAATTTACATTGAGGATTTAAATATTCGTTATAATTATTTGCCTTATACTTAAGAAGTTACTCAAGAAACGACCACCTTTCGTTATCTAACAAATATTTTATTTATTGGCATCTGCATTGGATAGATGATAGTCGTGTGATAATGTAAATTACTCATCAATTTTATTGATGAATTCTTAGTTTTATCTATTAAATTATGATTTCTGGGACGTACTGAGTAAGCAATACTTTTACAATTTTGGAAAATGATAAAACTTTTTAAACTATCACGGTTTTGAAAAATTTGAACATTATAACACGACATATTTACCATGATTTGGAGAAATTTTGATATTGAATTTCCCAAATTGGGTGTATCCCACTATTTCCAGTATTTTTATTGATAGAAATACTGGGACTTATTTTCTCACTGTTTCCATTGCTGGCGACGGAAGTTATGCCGCGTTTTTTATGTCGCAATAGAATGATATAATTTGGAAAAGACGCGAGTCCCACTTTTTCTATTATGTATTTCAATGGGAATAGTGGGATGCATCCCCAAATCTTTGTCTACAAAAATAATTTTAATTGTTTTTGTGTCTGTCTATTGTTACTTTTAGTATGTCCCATTATAACGTAGTCTTCAATCTCTCCCAAAAGTAGCACAATAATATTTTCTCGGTCATTCAATTATTTTATTACGTACTTTTTTGTATTTTATAAAAAATAAATTATTGTGCATTTTTGGGACAGTCTACTTTCGAAGCTTTTTATATAATTTTTGATTTTAATTTTTATAATTATAAATACTCAACTCAGCTAAATATCACTGCCTAAATACTGCCAATTATGGTTTTAGAATAATTACTAAAAAATAATTATGAAATCGTGACAATCATTTAAGTTAGTTAAGTAATTAAGATTGTAAATATTGTATTTAGATACAAAAGATGTAAGAGTATTATTAAAGATTTTTTAAACTAAACTGTTTGATATTATTGATTAATTTAATTAAGAGCCAATCCTTAGCTATGTAAGTAAGTAAATTAGTTCTGTAGGTATGTAACAAATATTGTATTTGGACTTACCTCTGACTACCCCTTAGACATCTTCAAAGGATATAATATTAAACCACATACTCAGTAGGTAGAGTGAACAAATTCAGTCAGATCTCTTATATCCTTTGAAGATGTCTAAGGGGTAGTCAGAGGTAAGTCCAACTACAATCATCATACACACATTTTGCAGATGTTATATATATATATATAGCTTTGCTACTCATAACAGGTTAAAAGCACATTTCAAATTAATTTTCTACATTCTAGAAGCCTTCGAACTTCCCAAACCGTTACAAAAACAATCAGCGCAATAACTGCTAAAGATCACGCACGCGCATGCGCATAGTTCGATAGATTCGTTCCTGACATTCCACGGAACAAATTTCTTAGGGGAATGTTGCAATAGCAGAGTACTCACCTAGCCGTGTAATGTACCCATCGACATAATACATAGCATACACAAAAATAAAGGCGAACGCATTCAGAAAATAATTTATAATTAATAATGAAAATCCATGGGTATTTTACACAGCGTCATTTAGTCTTAAGCTAAGCAACTTAATGCTTGTGTTATGGTAACCAGATGACTGATATAAGAAAAGAAAATAGAAAAAGAAAATAATTTATTTAGACACACACAATTAGGAAGAAATACATAAAAAGGACTAGACGGACAGAGCAAGTAAGTAGTTAAGTACAAAAAAAAGAAATAATCGGAAACACAAGGACAATAGGTAGAAATGTACCCACTAACCTAGCCCTTCCTGGGACTACCAGCCGTAGTGTTGTGTGTAGCTAAAAAGGACCAATATAATACCTAATACTCGTTTCATTGTGCAAAGCCGGGACGTGCTGCTAGTCTATACTAGTCTATATCTATACTTCTATACTAATATTATAAAGAGGTAAAATTTGTTTGTTTGTTTGACGTAGGTAATCTCCGAAACTACTGAACGATTTAAAAAATTATTTCAACGATGTGTGACTGTTGGGAAGGTCGTAGGCTATATATTATTATCCCGGTAGCTTCATTAGTACACCCATGCAAAGCCGAGACGTGCTGTATTATCTATATGGTTGCTAATTACCTAATTAGTACACGAACCATCTTAGCATGCTAATGATATATCCGATTACTAAGGGTCTCACGGGATTGGACTAGAAACCCCATATATCGCCAACTTCTGGTGCAAATTCTCAAGGCTTGTATTAGAGCTTATTAGCTTCTGCTTGTGTGGAAATGGCTCAAGGCACAGGCGTATGTATACTAATATTATAAAAAGGTAAAATTTGTTTGTTTGTTTGACGGAGGTAATCTCCGAAACTGCTAAACCGATTTCAATAATTATTTCACGGGTGTGTTGTGTAGGTAGAATGGACTGTCCGGGTGGTTATAGGCTATATTTTTTTTTAAAGCTATTTTAAAAATAAATATTTTGTAAATATTTATTTTAGTCGTCAATATGTTGCCGTTATTAATTATCGAGCAAAACAACGGCAAACAAAAAAATTTTTGGGTAGAAAAATAAAAAAAAAAGTATAAAGGGGACTCGCTATTAACAGACGGATAGTGGAGCTTTTCCCCTCAGCGTTCTTTTTACGTGGAGCGACCTATACTTTGAGTACGAAAGCCTAAAAACGACTACCCAAGCTGTAAATATTAAACCATGAATTTGTGTAAACAAATGAAATTGGTTAACCATAACCACAGAATAAAGACCATAACGAGCATGTAATTATCATCGACAGATAATCGATTTCCCATTCCTCTTTGTCCTTGCGCCGTGTCGAGCAGCGTTAATTACTGCTAGTTGACAGCATGGCCCAGTAGCCGGCGCCCCCTCGCTTCTATAAACTGGATTTATTATCTGAACCAACAGAATATGGCCGTGATTATGGATAGTCTGGGTGTTTTCTATCGAAAATATTATGTATTTACAAAAGATTGTATATAAGTAGATAGGTACTACGAGTATCTATATCAGTCTACTGTTAGACTTGCGCTAGACAAGGAAGAGTTTAAGATGCTGATTGCCAACCTTCAATAATGGAGAGGCACTGAAAGAAGAAGAAGAAGACTATTATCAGTCACATCTGGTTACTACGTTGCTTAGCTTGTGACTAGATGATGCTGTGTCAAATGTCCTAGGATATTTAATTATGGTATTTATTTATTTAGGGACTAGTCTAGTAATCCACTAGGCCAACACTACTTTTAACAAGCTTTTATCACTGTGATCGTTTAAAACATCGCTTAATTTCAATAACGTCTAGCCATAACAAACCAATATAAAATGATGAAACTAAATACAAACAGTTGGAACGTGGTTAGAAGATGCTACACTCATGCGTGTCTGTGCGTTCAGGTGGGACTAGATTGTGCAGTAAGTACTATGTCAGTAGTTTTGATACTTTAAAATATCAGATTATTTAGATGACAAATACGCTTGGGACTGAATATGCTCCAAATTAGTTATTGGACCACTGAAAAAAATGCTAGGCCCGCATCACCAGGTTCTTGCTGCTTCTTTCCCTGTTGTAGGGAGTCACGTTGGAACAGGCAATAGAATCCCCTAGTTTTAAGAACGTGACGTTTCAAAGTGGTCTCTTATAAGATTTTATTGAATAAATATATATTGACTTTTTAACTTTTTTTTTTAGTTTAAGAATTTTAAAGTTTTGTGTCATTTTGGCAGAAGAGCTGACTTTGTAAGTTTGTTAAAAATCGAAGACAACATATTGTTCCTTAGTTAACAAGGTGTATCGGATACTAAAATTCTTATATTTAAAAATTTAAATCAAAGCGTAATTGCGACAACGATGTTGTCAAACGCTTGTTTTTATATTAAAACTTAATATAAAAAGACTAGTGGAAACTTGACATGATTAATTAAGCTTAAAATATTAGTGGAGAATGCGAAAGATAAATTGAAGTGAATAACAACAGGCAAAAAAGAAAACATGCATTGTAAAAACCTATTTCCATCACATTTTTTTTGGATAAAATTTGATGAAAACCTTCAAGTTTATTGAAATATTTCGTCTTAAAATATAGACCGCTGGATTCAAGCTACATAAAATTTTGCTAAAGTATCAAGACAGATACATCCTCAGTCGTAGCATCGTTTTCGAATGGTCGCTGCGCGCGCGCAGCCTATCAGTCAGTGGTGTAGGTCATTCCCACACAAACGCGTTTGTTAATGCCAACGATATTGTGACCGTAATATTTCAAACAAACATTTTTGTAATAAAGTGTTTTTTAGTTTTGAATTGAACATTAAAAAAAACACTTCGATAAAAAAATATTCAGTGTGAATTTAAATCTAGTAAAAAAATCGATAAAAAAAGTGAACGAATTCGATTCCTTTGTCAAAAATCTATAAAAAATCGTCGCATCAAACAAACAATTTGTGTATTCCAATTTCAAATTTAAAAGTTTGAGCCACAGACTGTTTGAGCATTCCACTCGAACAAAAAAAGATTGGACCAAATTCGAAAATAAAACACAATCGTGAGTTCTGAATTCAAAAGTTGAATGCGTCTGTGATCGAGAAAAAAATCATCAGTGAATTATCGAATTGAGTGAATTTATGTGTTGATGTGCTTGAATGACAACGGAATGTAAAATATAGTGTACTGAAGGTAATAATATGGACGCTGCTTGCATGCTACCCGCCCATATGTGATTTATTGTATCGAGAATGATAATGGACCACGGATCTAGGCTTTCACGAGATTTTCTAGAGTATAAGTAAAAATATTCGTGATTTTTATTGAATCATTAGGTATGTTGTATCAGGTATACGAGCCTTAGACTATATACTCAGGCTCGTAGGTATATTGAGTCCATACCGATATTTGAGTATACTGTCAAAAAATCGATTCGATTCTAATTCGGATCGATTCGAGCGAAGCAATTTACTAACGAAACTAAATTACTTAATATTTACATAACTGTAAAAAATACAATTGCAATCAGTTTAGCCACCTAAACATAGTTAACGGTCTATATAGCTCAATCGATCCAAGCCACTACCAGAGAAGATACAGGCAGCATTGCCGCAATGAAAAACAATGCTGATCCTTTGATAATCTCACACCTAATTGACTCAACACTATTGAATATAATATAGTCCGGTCAAATTAGTATGAAAAATAGGGGTAAGGTTACATTAATTCGCACCTGGCTGAAATTTGGCATGAATGTTGGGAACCCTATTACACACAATTTGTCAATTATCCACATCAATCCAACGTATGGAAAAAAAGTTATTCAAGGTCAAATGTTGCTAAAATCGGTTTTCTGAGTTTTCCAGCTAAACGGTACGTTTTATCATAAAAATAGGTAGGACAAAAATATTTATCATGCAATTGTCTATAAAAATTGCTCATACACTTTTTTCCTGAGAATCGCCATTTCGGAGATATAGCGATGCAAAATGTTGAAAAAAATAACACTTTAAAGCTATATATTTCACAAACGAATGTGTACATTGAAAAATGATATTAGAAACCCCCTAATGTTTTTAAAAGAGCTATCTAATGATATCCCACACTATGGAGAACAAGCCAAAAAAAAATTTCACACTCGCTTTACATGTAGGGGAGATACCCTTAAAAAAACTATTTTTACGATTTTTTGCTACCACTTTGTCGGCATTATATATTATGTATGTTCTTGCCAAATTATAATTTTCTAGTATCAATAGTCTCTGAGAAAAGCTGCGGACGGACGGACGGACGCGCGGACGGACAGACCGAAACTATAAGGGTTCCTTGTTTACTTCGAAACCCTAAAAACGCGCCATGTACACTACCTCACGGGTGGCGCGGAAACGTGTGTAATATTGTGCATATTATGAGTAACAAAACTTTTTCAAGATTTTGCATCGCTATATCTCCGAAATGGTGATTCTTAGGGAAAAAGTGTTTATACAATTTTTATAGATAATTGCATGATAAATAATTTTGTCTTACCTAATTTTGTGATAAAACTTACAATTTAGCTGGAAAACTCAAAAAACTGATTTTTGCAACATTTGACCTTGAATAAAAAAAATTCCACACGTTGGATTGATGTGGATAATTGTCAAATTGTGTGTAATAAGGTTCCCAACATTCATGCCAAATTTCAGCCAGGTGCGAATTAATGTAACCTGGAATGTTTATTTTGACCGGATTAATATTGTAACTCAAGATTGAACTAAGATGAGAAGGATTTTAGACAACATTTTCGACAATTTATTTTGGATGTCGGTTTAATAGTTTTTTTTTAATTTCGCCACTTGTTCCTGTTTCTATTTGAAAGTTTTTGCTGATTGTCATCATGGCTAAGACAGGTTTCGAACTAATTACCTTCGAATGGAAAGTTAAGACTGCCAACTGCCATCTCGGCTTTTAAATTTCGAGCCATTAGGTAAATAAAACTGACAGACTGACAATTAACGAGAAGCCTTAACAGGTGGCCATATCATAAACATAAAGCTGTATCAGTTTAAACTAATTCAAATTCCGAAACAACCACTTGATTAGGTGTAAGTTCGTTATGGCCAGTTTCTCCTACGCTAATTAGCAATTTGGTCTCATTTTAAGCTTTTCTAGTTAGTCAAATTAGTACCTAAGCTAATTTTAATTAAATGTCATTCAATTAAGTAATTATATTAAGCACATTTTCTGTAAAATTGGAACCGGTACCAGCCATTTAGACATTATCACTTTCGAAATAGGGTTATTGGGAATTTAAGTCATATACCCTCTAAAGTTGATATTCAGGCTGAATAGGAATTTTTATAATAAATTCTCCAAATTCCCCTTGGAGGGAAAATCATAATCTGAAGGCACAGCACAGCAGTGACCCGCCAAGTCGAGCAAAAAAGCAGCACAGTCGTACCATACTTTCCTCGAAACCGTTTAGGTAATTTTCGAACTTCGTTTTGAATATAACTAGAAACTGAGTACTTATCTAGTTTAAATATTTTTATTATTGTGTGAAAGGTGCTGAAAACCGATAATTGATCTTAACGATAGTTTCGACCCCAGTAACTAGGGCTTTGTGGCTGAATAGTCTATATAAATTTTTGGTTTATTTTTCGATTGACTCGTTGAACAGAGTAGGTAAGTTTAGAGAGTATTCAGTAGCCCAGGCATTATAAAAGCACCATACTTATTACACAGTCTTTTATTTTTACACAGTTCAAACATTATAATATTAACGTAGTGTTGGTGCCAAGATGCTGTATCCACTTTTCTCTCCCTATCAACGTATTTCGAATCTGTGGAACCAGTAGAACACATTCCAAATTTGAAATTCAAATTGTATTCTAATCCCAACGGTTGTTGACATTCGACGGACGATCCGAAATAGGGTTGCCAAAATGTTTCAGAATTTTACGCTGTTTTATAAATGCATTTTTATATTTATTGATGAAGTCAATTTGTATGAAAATTCATCCATTATGGATTTTAATAAAAACATATTTTAATTTTGACAAGGTTATTAAGCTGCGCGACTTTTAATCATAAAGTTATTTCGCTATAAAACATTAAAAGTTTTAATTGTAGTAATAAAATTCTCTTAACTGTAAATTAAAGTGTTGATATTATATCTATCTAATGAACAAAACATTTTTATTGGTGCAGTTAATTCGAGTCTAATAAAACTTAATTTAAAATATAATAACAATAAAATATCTTTGGACATTTATATTAATGATAAATAAAATATTAAACAAATGATCAAATTAGTCACGATAAGTCTATTTAAACACGTATAACTATTTAAAAAATAATTACCCTTGATATCGAGTTGCGTTCATTCTCTCATTTTCCAGATTACATTAACCGACACCCTGTAAAAAGCAGTCTGACCTATTCTGGGTGGTTATTCGCTAAGACTAAACAGAACGTAACGCTTCAAAACGTGGTTCATCGCCGCTTAATCTTCTTTTATTGCGCTTTAACCCATTGCATTATCTGCCTAAAAGGGGTCCGTCTTCAAAGCAGAGGATCGACAGCTTGCTAGCCCACGCGCGTCACGGGCAGTAAACGCGATAAATTCCTAGCCTAGCTACCACGTCTCTGAACGTAGCTCAGTTTACCACGGTCAACTTCAAAAAAAAAAGGATTGGTCGACAGTTTGCAACTAGACACTTTAACTTACTATGGTGATGAACCTATGGACATCTGTACGTTATTGTAGAATTCGGAAGTGAGTGCGTCAGATTAATGCCTCGTTTTGTCGCGTTACGTTTTCATGGGTCATAGTGAATAACCACCCTGGTCATAATAGCCATAAGAAATCTCTCCGTGACACGGAATCAGTGATGTACTAGGCTAGTTAACTGTCTGCTTATTACCTGTTATGGATGTTTTTACAAACTGGGCTACATTAAACATCAATATTAATAGATAGGTAATTATAAAGAACTAGCAGCACGTCCCGGCTTCGCACGAGTATACTAATGAAACTACCGGTATAAAATATAGCCTATAACCTTACCAACAGTCCATTCTACACATCGGTGAAAGAATTTTTGAAATTGGCGCAGTAGCTTCGGAGATTACCTCCGTCAAACAAAAAACGAACAAACAAATTTTACCTTTATAATATTTTTAGTATAGTATAGATAAAAATAAAAGTGTCATTTTAGCCAATAAAATAAATATTATATTGTCAGTCAGTAACGACCAGTTTTCCATATTGTGTGTAAGATATTGGAACAGACAGAACGGTTCTTTCAAATTCAGTTCACGGTTATTGATAAACGGTGTTTTTTTAATTAATTGCTTCACGTTAGTTATTTTAATTCTTTGATCTTTCGCGCCTTAAAAATCTTTTAAAAATCTGACATAATTTGGGGAGAAACAAAAAAAAGGTGAGTGGGTAGAACATGTGGGTAAAAACAGAAATATACCCAATCAAATGGCGTATGTCAATGAAATGAACTGGACGTATCTAGGGGGCGGGGGGGGTCCAGGGAGACGGAACTACTACTTTTAACTAAAAAAACATTTGCTCGCTTTGCTCTTGTCGTTTTTACCAGAATAAAAACCGGCCCTCAATAAAACAAAGTGACACAATGCTTTTATCTTCCAAAAATTATGTTTATAAGTCAAAAGAAAATTTGCTCGCTCTGCTCGCGTCTTTTTTTGCAGAATAAGAACCGAATGAATACGCTGCTTTTAACTAAAAATATTTTGCTCGCTCCGCTCGCGCCATTTCTACAAGTAATAGAAGAAAAAAGAGGCGAGAGGGGGGGGGGACTTTGATGCCTCGGACCCCCCCTTTAGTAAAGCTATAGCTACGTCCGTGCAAAAGATATATTACAGCAGATATCTGTTCTGTGTGTGATAGCTTACGATAATATACAGCTATATATCCCGGGATGTAATATACCGTAATATATATTATAGCTGCTGTGTGTGAAGTCCTTTAATTCCTGTGATTCAAATACTTCGGGGAATATTGTTATTAATCATATTTATATATTTAATATTATCAATGAAGAGATGGGTGTTCTAAACGAAAATTCGCTTGTAAAATTGTTGTTGTTGTCTTTAGAAAATAAAACTTTTTCTATTTCTATTTCTATTTATATAATTTTATGTAGTCGTTAAGGGTTCACAAGGGCACTCCGGCTTATATCTTTGTACCGTCAGGAGTTCGAAACCGAAATCGAAAGGTTTTTGTAAGATTAATTATTTTTCTTACTTAATAATGTGGAAGTTTATAATAAAAGTATAAATTTTCAGAACAATCCAACTTGATTTCTTAATAAATTAAAAAAGTAAGGTCAAACAAGCCTAAATAGCTAACTTGTGCCGAAATATCGGGAAACTCATACATCTACGGATCATAGTAAATATCCCGCTTTAAATGTTTATTATAGCGAAATACCAGTTTTTACAATTATTTAATAATAAATAGGTACAGTTTCAAAATTTGAACTTTTGAATTCAGTTCAAAACAGGAATTGCAAATTGGCTTTTGTCCATTCTTGTTTAAATTAACCTTAATATTTAATACAATACATAAAATCTCATACAAATCACCGATTATATTTATTATATTGTATATTGCTTAATTTTAGACTTGCAAATCATTTTCAAAATGCATTAACAATGAATTTGTAATGTCAAGTTACAAAAGCGACGCCATCTTGTATTGTGAGCTAACGACTTTGGTATTTGCGTAGCCTTACGACCTTTTAATACAGTATGACTGACAAACTGATGAACTGCAAATTATTATTAGGTACTTACATAATATTACGAAGCGACGCGTGATCCGAGGGCTGGCTCCTATTTGGCTCAACGAATCAGCATTGCTATTCAGCGTGGCAATGCGGCCAGTGTCTTGGGCACGCTTCCGTCTGGCAGTGGTTTGGATCAGTTGAGCTACCTATAGACCGTTTGCAACGGTCCTTAGATGGCTCAACCGCTTCTATTTGTATTTTGTACAGTTATGTAAATATGTATTAGTTTAGTTACTGTAAATAAAATATAGTAATATTACTTAGGTTCGATCCCGCTACGGGACAAATGTTTGTATTTTCTGCAGATATTTGTTCCGTCAGGGATGCCTCACCTCGAACATTGAAATCACTCCTATTTTTCTTCGGGCTATTTTTGTAAGTAAGTAACAAAAAATCGGTCTTAAGATAAACCACTTTACTAGCACTCTGCCACGAGTGTTTCATAGCGATTGGTACTTATGAAAACAGAAAAAAAACACAATACACCACATGAGGAAGCCAGTTAAAGGTTTTAGTGTTTATTCGACATCTGTAAAACAAAGAAATATTATTTTATTATTAAATTAAACGTTTTGTCTAATTACTGCGTTAATTACACGGATGCGTGTGCGCACCGATTGAAGCTAGTATCGACTTTCCTTCGTACGTTTATTTCACAAGCTTTAGCGTTTTAGAACTATCTTTATTCTATATTTGTTAAAGAACCACATTCTTATTAGCTAGGTCTTTCTTTCGCAACAAAAATTATGTAGTTGGTTTTATTTATACAAGAGCTTAAGATTTTATAACCATGTTTATGTCAATATTTTTTTTAAACTATCATGGTTTTGAACATTATAAACACTTACACAGTTGCATGCGCCATGATCACGGTTAAACATGGCGCATGCAACTGTGCCGAGATATCTGGAAACTCATAAATCTACGAATTATGGTAATTACCCCGTTTGAAGTGTTAATAACATCAATGAAATGTTTTGTTAATCCGCTTTCGCTTATCACATACGCCGAAATCCATTCGCTCGTAAAACTGTCGCTATTTATGTGCGGAAGGAAACTGGAACTGGAAACAGGTCAGCTGACGACTGTCACCTTTTCTATCCTAATTTCTAATAATTATCATTGTTTTCTATAGTGTTACGTTAATCTTTATTTCATTAGTACCTATTATGCATTATGTACTAGCTGCGCTAGCTTACTTGTAAGTCCCGCCACGTAAAAAAAACGATCGTTCTTTTTACGCGGCGCGGTTTTGGTTTGTGCACAGGTCACTCGTTAATAACACTCGTTAATAACACACACTAATTATTTTCGACGACCAATCACGTGTGTTTATTTCTCTTCCTATTAGCTCGTTTCAATAAATGAAGTATATAGTAATCAATCATCCAATGGCGATACCGTAATCATCATGATCTAAGATAGGCGTGGATCGAAACAAAACATCATTCATTATTTTCATCGGTAATAGAAATAGTACTTGATCAAGCGAGAACTTCCTGCTATCATAATAACCATAATATCTACAGGGTGGGCAAGTATTACTGTTACTTTGTTACACTGAAGCGATTCAGTTAGGGTCCTTTTGACGTAAGCTAAGGTGCGACGCAAAGGTTTGGACAGTCAGAATGTTGAATAGTTTGATAATACGTTATGGTTCCCCTGTTTTTTGTAGCTACAGTAGTAGCAGCGCTCGTGGCGAAGCTTGCTAAGATGGTCTTGATAGATCGTCGAAGTTAAACAACGTTCTGAGCGGTCACTACTTGGATGGGTGACCGCAAGTGGCATTAACATCTTAGCTCTTCCGAGCCTTGGATGGCACGTTAAGTTGTCCGTCCCGGCTTTTAAAGTCACTAAGCCGGTTCATAGGGAATATGCACCGATTAAATTCTGATATAAAAAACGTTGTACGAAACGTACAAGTCATTTGTTTAAAGTTTATCTATTTATTTTAAATTTTACAGTGCCATTACATTACTAACGTCACAATCACCAAAGCGACTATGAACTGATCTTTTACACCCTTTACCACAAATCTGTTATTATACTCGTATTCTTCTGTTTTTGTTCGATTTAGAAAAGTAATGATCATTTCGATGATTGATAACGATAAGAAATCATTGAGAAATGGAATGGAACGTCTATCAGTGCAGTTTTTCCAACGTTGCATTGTATAGACAAAGAACGTGTTACATTGTTCATGTACTTATTAATAAACTATACTTCATTTCTTGAAGCGAGCTAATAGGAAGAAAAATAATCGCACGTTATTGGTCGTCGAAAATCATTGGATTGGCTAGATTTGACAATTGACAATTGATTTGATAATCTAGCCAATCAAGAAAAATACAATTATTTTCCACGACCAACCACGTGCGTTTATTTTTGTTCCTATTAGCTCGTTTCAATAAATGAAGTATAGTAGCCCGCCCTGACTTTGGAACAGACGATAGAATCTCCTAGTTTTAAGGAAGTGACGTTTTAAGTGGTCTATTACTTAATCTATACTAATATTATAATTGGGTAAAGTTTGTTTGTTTGTTTGATGGAGGTAATCTCCGAAACTACTTCGCCGATTTCAAGAATTCTTTTACTGGTATGTAGAATGGACTGTCGGGATAGTTGTAGGTTAAATTTATCCAGGTAGTTTCATTATTACACCCGTTCACATCCTGGACGTATAAAATAAACTACATTTATTTACCTGATGCAATTTCCCGTATCCATCAACAGTAATGATAAAACAAAATAATATGCGAGAACAAAAACAACTTCAGTGTGAGGTCTGAATATTGCAACAATGTTGTGTATATTATACACAACATTGTATAAGTACTGTTATTTGATCAGAAATGGTGGTCTAGTACTCCGCTACCCGTGCATGTGTGGTTATCAGATATGGTAAATTAAAATTTCATCCATTCTGTAGTGTACACTTAATCAATGTAGGTAGATGTGTAATAGACATAATAATATATATATATATATATATATATAATATCGGCTCGCTAGCACACGCACTCGTCTTCACTCCGCGGCGGTTGGATATCGACTGACTCCGATCTACCCCACAATCTGCGAGTGCGCTGCTCGAGACGACAGATATATATAAATGATATATATACAATGTTATATTATTATATTATAGATACCATGATGTAGTTCTATACACTACATCCCTTCCTTGTTATAATTTAGATAATAAAACAATCTGATTTTTGAATCAGCATTGTGCATTTTTATTACGACTGATTATACCTATAATATAATATTTTACCTACTAGCCGCCTGACTTGCTGACCAGTCTCATCAATTTGTAGAACTACGTCACCACCATTCGTAGTCTCATTAGTGTGTGATTTTGGTTCACAGTTTAAGCTTAACTTGTCGTTCTTAGGCTTTTACCCGAAAGGGGTCCATACATAAAAATATTTGATAAACTATTAAGTAGTAACTTATTGATATTTATTAATATTATTTTCAATCATTACTTATTTCAATTTACTTACATTAATATTGCCAGTGCCAATTTAATATTAATATTATTAAAATTTATATTA
The DNA here is from genome assembly GCA_947086425.1 of Xanthorhoe spadicearia. Lineage (NCBI taxonomy): Eukaryota > Metazoa > Arthropoda > Insecta > Lepidoptera > Geometridae > Xanthorhoe > Xanthorhoe spadicearia. The sequence continues at coordinate 1,104,621 of OX352206.1, forward strand.
ATATTCAAAATATTTTTTATCTTAGGTATGTGTGAAATTAAATAAAACTTTTATTATTATTATTGTTGCTCTTATTTATATTTGAACATAGGTACACATTATCGCCTACCTCGAGACTACCTACGTTAGACTCTGTAGCTTTTCTCATTCTATCTATGTATCTACCTACTCCTTCCCTTTCTCTTTTTTGTTATAGTTTATCTCTATCAACCATTTCTAAACCTTCTAAATTGTATGTTAAGTCCTATAACACACTATGGCTGATGAAGCGCTGGTCCTCAGCGACGCCAATCAAGAGTTTGTACAACAACCTATTGTGAATCACGTGCCCAACCCTTACACAACAGTAATCTATGGTGTAAAAGTCAGATTTTACTTACATGTATTATTAATGTAAATAATACTATTATTGAAAACATTAATTGTCTCTTAACTTTATACCACTCGAAAACAATTCAGTTAAGTTTATGTAGGTATGTCCAGGTTTTGAATTCACCTCCTACTTCAACTATAAGGACCCTGCCAGAAAGATACGATTCAATCAGATCAATAGCCCGGTTTACGACGCCACAACACTTCGACTTAGAAATCAGAGTCGCATGACATAATACGCAGTCGAATACCTTCACAGACAGATCGTGGAAAACTCCGACTAAGTCTTGCGAGTTCTCAAAGGCATCAAAATGTGCCCTAGAAGCAGTGTACCTACCTGCATCGGTCGCTGAAAGCCCTCTCGTAAATTCAAATTGATGTTCATGAAGAAGTCCGTTAAGATTAAAATGAGAGAGTGGTTGACTAGGAATCAGTTCCTCAAATATTCCACTCAACGCAGGTAGAACCGAGATTGGTCTATAATTAGCGGGTTCAGTTACATTACTAGACCTGAATAAAAGAATAACCCTAGTTAACCCCATTGGATCGGGAAAACTCCCATGTCAATACAATTGTCAAAATGTAAGATAAGTATTGCGCAATATTACCAACAACCAGTAGTCAAAGTCCCAGTTGACATTTACCATAAATCCTCAGTATTTTTAATGTTAAGCTATTTTATGCTTTGAACATATCGTTCGTGTTAACATGACCAAACCTGAACTCATCATTACTCTGGACAACACTGACTGAATTCTAAAAGGTAAAATGCCTTTTTGGCGGGTGAACCCAATGACTGCGCCCTACTACATGCGGTATATTCGAGAAGCAACTCTCAAATGCTTGAGCGACCTCACTGTTCCCAATCAATAAACGATCATTGACTCCTAGATTCATCTGTTTGCGTCCAGGCTCTGATTCACCCGTCTCACCATTGATCAACCACCAAGTGGCCTTAACTTTGTCAGGTTCTGCTTCAATTTTACTCTTTTAAGAACATTGACCCAGCCACCCAACCTACCCCTTTGAATACTTAGGTACCTAATTCCTAATGTGATGCTTATGTGAAAAATCACGGAACATTACCCTAGGTACTCGTAGAATAGAGATCATAATATTAAAGTTCATTTCCACTTTTATAAATACGTAATGTTTCCCATTCTACAAAGCACAAGTTCTAGAAGTGCAAGTCTTTCATTCAAACATGTTTTTATGTTCCTCAGTTATCAAATTAGGCAAACTGCCAAAGAGGTCATTTGAATTTAATAAACTGATATTTTAAAATTCAATACCATCCTGAAACCTATAACAATACGACTAATCGGTTTGTGAATTTATGACATTTATTTAACAGATTATTAGGAAATTTGACACATTGACCTTGAGAAGATGATTGCTCTGAGCATTGACCAATCAAATGAAACTTATAAAAATAAACTTATTAATTGGGGCTTTACTAATTGGTTCACAATTACCAAAAACATTGTCTAGACTTGTGGCTGTTACTCTAGTTGACTCATTGAGGAATTATGTGTGAGATCAAAACATAATGAACCTTTTAGAAAATGAACCTAAAATAATATCTACATTCAAATCCCCACATACTTACCTATTATTAAAACTTTACTATTAGTAGAAATCTTGAGCAAAACCTCTTCCATGGATTACTCATACAGTCCGTAATCCGAATCAGGTGGACGGTAAACACTCACAATGATGAGCTCAACATATGACAGCTCAATGGTCCTCTCGATAGAGAGACTAACAACACCTTTTACGTTCCTTCCTTGCATTTATTTATTTATTTTAAATTAACAAAAATTAGTGAACCGCCTCTAGTGGCGTTCTTTCTTTTGTATGGACTAATAACAGTACAAAGTAAGGGATCAACTGATAGCTTATCTAAAATCCAGTGTTGAGTCGCACACATAATAATATATCTACATTACATTCTTTTAAAATTAACTCGAATGATATTAATTTGAATCTCGCAATTTAATGCTTGTAGTTAGGTATAAACTATACCACCGCTATTTAAAGCTGCTGCACAGTGTTATTGTACAGTACCTTGCAATTTAATTCCTGTAGTTAGATAACTTCACCAACGCTATTTAAAGCTGTACTGCACAGTGTTATTGTACAGTACCTCGCAATTTAATGCCTGTAGTCAAATACTACACCAACGCTATTTAAAGCTGTACTGCACAGTGTTATTGTACAGTACCTCGCAATTTAATGCCTGTAGTCAAATACTACACCAACGCTATTTAAAGCTGTACTGCACGGTGTTATTGTACAGTACCTCGCAATTTAATGCCTGTAGTCAAATACTACACCAACGCTATTTAAAGCTGTACTGCACAGTGTTATTGTACAGTACCTCGCAATTTAATGCTTGTAGTCAAATACTACACCAACGCTATTTAAAGCTGTACTGAATTATTATTCAGTACCATTATATAAATATCCTTGGACATTTCACACAGCGTCATTCCAGTGCCATGCCAAGCAACTCAATGCCCGTGCCATGGCAACCAGATGACTGATATAATACTTAGTTACATTTATTTTCAAACACATACATATCATAGATAGAAAACACGGAACAAATGTCTGCAGAACATACAAACATTTATCCCGTAGCGGGAATCAAACCCGCAAACCCCACGTTCCAGGCGGGCCCTTGCCCACTGCGCCACAGAGGTCGTCAGTTTGAGTAGAATAGACTAGAAAAGAACATAATTATTAATTTGGGAACCACAGCACAGACTAATTTAGCATCAGATAACACCTCAGTAGTATGCTCATAAGAGAACACTCGCGACCCTTCAATAGGTACTTTCTCTATGACCCCATATTGTTACAACGCAAGTTATTCTACTTGTTTCATCGAATAAAACCAATTGAATGTACAGTCAACTATTTATCATAGGCCTCCTTTACAAGTAGGTACCTTGGTGGCACATAATTAAATTAGGCTTACAGTAGGTACCTATAAAATGGGCAAGTAAGTAGATATCAACAAGTAGGTAAGTATAATCTTAAACTAGAACACTACCTACTTATACCTATTCTACTTTTGTTTCATACTTCTAGTTCTAACTACTTTAAGTGCCCTTTATAAATTACCTATACTGTAGATACTTTCGAGATAACTGTTGATCATGGGAATCTTATTATTTATTTTAAAGATAATGTTCAAAGTAACTATACCTATGTCAAAATACTTTATATACCTAGGTAAGTAAGTGAATAAAATTATCTTTAGCTTTATCTTATACCCACAGAAAATAAAGTTTAAGTTGCCTAGGGTCATTGAAGGTCTGTGCTAATGTTCACCAAAGACATCTTATAACAGTGTATCTATCATGTATCTAGGAAGTAAAACATCTACACAACGCACCTTGACCGCACTTTGAGTTTGACCAATATCCACCCGGGTAGGTACCTACCTAAGGTACCTATTAACACAGATAAAAGAATACTAGCTATAAATAACCTACTTGGCCTCCAATTCAAACCCAAACCAAGAATTACTTACATCTTATTTGTAAGGACATCGATTACCTATGTAGAAAGCTAGGAAGTGTCTAGTGATTAACTTTGAAATAATATTATTAACATAGGTATACCTGTTTGTAATTGCTAGTAAGAAACCAAATCACCAATTTCAGGTTAAATTAATTAAAGGTTCACTTACCCACCTACTGAAGCAAAATTAGAAGTAAGTAAGTAGGTACTAGTATTTGGGTAAGTGCGTTCTTATAAAACGCCCCTACTCACTTCCAAACCATTTATCTTACCTAGGGAAGTAGGTACTTCCATCATGCGATACAACATCAAATATTATGTAAGTATTAAACATAGGTAGGTACACATTAGATAGAATACCTACACACACTTTTGAAATCCGTTAAATTATGTACCTAGTGCTAAACCATATTTAGGTAGGTATTTAGAAATGTAAGTAATAAAAGTCACAACATGAGCAGGACTCGAACCTGCGTCAATACAAGAACCCTATTTAACGATAATAAATTAGTTCAGTAGTTATTTATTTAACTTAGTTGAAAGTTAAGGACAAAATAAACTACTCCAATTGCAAACGATAGGTAAACAAAACAAAACCACCAACGTTTATACTGTTTAGCTTCTTTATCATTAGATGCATAAACAACGCAAAGCATTTTTTCATAATAGTACCTACGGTAATAGGTTTATGTTTAGGTACTTCAATAATCTTTTATTCCTTGACCATGCAAGAAAAAGTAGAAAAGAAATATCTACTTAAAGTACTTATATTAGCAACTGTGCTAAGTACTTATATGTGTACTTAGTTTCATCTTGATAGGTAGAAAGACAATCATTTGAATTCTTTTTTTCTTTTTAGATTAACATAGATTACCTAGTTAGTCTATGTAGTGTAGATTAAAGAGTTAGCCAAATTAAATGTAGGCGGGTAGTTCCTCTTTTCCTTTTTACAAAAATTTAAAAATTGCTCACCATTTGTCTCGTCGCCAAAATGTAGTGTACACTTAATCAATGTAGGTAGATGTGTAATAGACATAATAATATATATATATATATATATATATATAATATCGGCTCGCTAGCACACGCACTCGTCTTCACTCCGCGGCGGTTGGATATCGACTGACTCCGATCTACCCCACAATCTGCGAGTGCGCTGCTCGAGACGACAGATATATATAAATGATATATATACAATGTTATATTATTATATTATAGATACCATGATGTAGTTCTATACACTACACATTCCGTAAGAAGACTGAAGATTATGTTATTTGATCAGAAATGGTGGTCTAGTACTCCGCTATCCGTGCATGTGTGGTTATCAGACATGTGGTGAATTAAAATTTCATCCATTCCGTAAGAAGACTGAAGATTAAGTAATGCAATTTCAAGGTGCATTTATAATCCCAAAGAGAACGAAAACAGAGTCTCGTAGCCTTAAAAGGAAACTTCACTACTATAGGTACCCAAATTTTCCTATTTATAAATATGACAGAATCCAAGCCCTATAAATAAAAGATTTAAAAAAAAAATATGACAGAACTGTAAACAAAAGACGTGTGTCACTCGGGGACTGCCGCGGTAAAGCTATTGCATGCTACCTAGAGGCGAGTTGCTGAACTAAAGTGACAGCGTTAGGTGTTTTCTACTAATAAAAAAAAGATAACGGCAGCGTTAGTTTCACGGTACGCAGGACTAGTTTACTCTTGAAAACAAAACTTGATTTCTTATTGAATTCAATAAAATAGAACAATACGAATGATTTGTTTAGATATGATCATAAGCATTTATCATCGGAGTAGTGATGCATTAACGTAGAACTGAACAGTATTTATATACTCGTATGCAAGAAAAGCAATTGTTATAGTTATAGTTATATAGTTATAGAGTAGGAGCTGGATTAGCTTGATTATTTAGATTGTTAAGGGATTGCTTTTAAAAAAGCTACGCTCAGACCACCAGGTTCTTGGCTGATTCCTTCCCTGGTGTAGGGAGTTGCGTTGAAACAAGCAATGGAGTCACCTAGCCTAGCTTATAAGACTGTACATTTTTATCATTTAAGACCTTGAGGTCCTACAGAAATAGAAGTATTAAAGAATCATACAAGTAGAGGAAGGCCGAGGAAGAAGTAGATGGATTGTGTGAAAGAGGACATGAATGTGAGAGGAGTGAATTCGGAGTTGACGAATGTTATAGATAAATGGAAGAAGAAAACATGTTGGGCCGACCCCACCTAGTGTGAGATAAGGGCAGGGAAATGATGATAATGAGGTCCTACAGAAATAAACACATTTTTTTTTCTTTCTTTTCTTATAGTATAATATTTAACAACAAGCTCCAGAGCTATACTCAAGTATTAGCATATTGCTCACGCATCTGTGGGTATGCAAAACATCCCAGATAGGCACTCTAGCATCTAATGATAGTGTGAACAGCTATTCTCTTTTACTATCGAGCTTGATGCATAGAAATATGATCTGAACTAGCAAATACTAACTGCCTGTTTTGACTTCGCACGGGTATTTATTTTCATCAGCGTTATATTGCAATGTTCCAATGATAAAATAAATAATTATCAATACTGTTGGATATTTAATAATTTTGTTGAAATAAAAAAAAGTGTTTTTATTTTTATAGGACCTCAAGGATCACTTAAAAATTTACAGTCTTTTAAGCAAGGTGTCTCTATTGCCTGTTCTAACGCAACTGCCTTATTCTTCCTCAACTACGAGTAATTGTGAACTATTCTGGCCACAATTTTCAAAGTTACAATAGTTGACCTGAAATCGAAAATGAAACAAAAGACAAAAGGCATGCCTCAGAATGTATCGGAGTATCGGAGGTTAAAATTATTTAAAACAAAAAAGCTATTGGTCACAAGAAAGTGGTTCTATAGTTACTGTTGCTTAATCTATGATAGTAACTACTAATCGTTTTTCATTGAGGCATCTCGTGGGAAAAAACGTAGCCACAAATAAATGATAAAGAAAAATAGGTATGAGATTACTGTTCACTGTCTCGGAGAAAGTACCCCTTTTGTACTTAAACTACTTAAACTAAGGTACCTAAAAGCACAATTACTGCGTGAAATTAGGAAAATAATGATATTTCTACAGTAATAGTAAACAAATAGTCTTATTGTTCTCTTTGTTAAGTTGTGACTAAGCTTTCGATCGGGGTCGTGGGTTCAAAACTTAACCTTTTGAATAATAAAAAAAAGTAATCAAAGTATTTCTAATTCATTAATTAAAGTCGTTTCATAGCTTTTGCTTTTCTTTTTAACTTAGGTTTTTAATTATGTCCACAATTGCAATCAATTAATATCTATAAGTCTTAACGTTATTTTTTTTTCAAAACGTCCCTCAGCATTTTCTTATGCTTTTACGGTTTAAGAAACTTTATTCTCATAAGAATTTACAATTCACTTAAAATGAGAACTTAAAAAAACTAAAATACTTATAAATTAAACACCTGATAGATCGTTTGCGTAGCGTAGCTTTTCGACTCGATTACCTACTCGTATATAAATATTTCTAATGCTTATTTTTTGTTAAGTACGTTATTTTTTATGTATTCTAATAAAAATCAAAATTTTCACCCGACATTTTAAAACGTACTACGAAATCCATTTTACCTGTCTTCCCAAAGTAAATCATTCCTCACCTCAGCGTTCTCCACACTTTCATTTCCCTTTAAAATATGAATGTCTACATTAACCAAATCGGACAGAGTTTTAGGCACCTTGCCAGAACCTTGATTCACGACAACTTGGTTCGGCTGAGGCATCTTCAGATTTTTCAAAACGGTAACAGAAACTATTCGTCAATGGAAAATCAAATAAATTTGGACACACCTCTGACTACCCCATTAGACATCTTCAAAGGACCTCTAGAAGAATTACATAAAGATCTGAAAGAAATGTTGGGGATACAGTCGGGTTTTTTTTTCATTTTCTACTAGTTAAAAAAATTTAAAAAATTTTAATAAAAGTTACGAGCTCGGCATACCTATGTGTGGTTTAACACAATAATGAAAATATAAAAAACTTTTTTACAACTTGTCTGGAAAATGTGTCTTTTTAACGAGTCAATCAAAATAGCCAATCCCGAAACTATAAAAAGCATTAAATCCGTATCGAGTGCACTCGAATGAGAGTCGAACTCATTACTTAGGTTAGACCGTTGCTACTCTCATAATAATTACTCTTCGGTCAAATAAAAGTTGGATTTTGGAAGAAATGTTACTTTTAGGCCAGTCAAGATACACTTTTGAAATAACAAAAATTCCCGGAAAGCCAAATTTTGGTGGAGAGCTTGGTATTACCATTACAAATAATGTGTTAAAAATCCCCATCGATCCCATGTGTGCGTCACGAGTTATTCGGGGTCAAATGTCCAAATTTAAGGTTTCTTAGTTTTTTTTCGAAAACGGTAAGTTTTATCAAAACAAGTTTCAGCCCAAAGTTGTAGATCTTAAAATTGTCTACAATAATGGTCCCAATAATATTTTTCCTAAGAGTTACCATTCGTGAGTTATCGCGGTAATAGCGAGCGCACCACGCGGCCTACTATGATAGAGAAAGACCGCGATTTGCTTGCAGCGAGTGCACCACGCTTTTTTTCCATACTTTATTAGGGGCTCTTACGGAATCTCGCACTGCACAAGGGGCTCTGAAACGTTTTCATAATACATTAAGACTCATAATTACCATAGATTTTCAAAATGAATAAAGATCGGATTTTCAAACTCTTTTATGGTTAACTGGATTCTAGCATAATTTTAGGAGAGAGAGAATTAGAGAGAGAAACCATATAACCTAGAGAATCCATTGGAAACCATAAAAGAGTTGGAAAATCCAATCTTTATTCATTTTGAAAATCCATGATATGAGTCTTAATGTATTATGAAAATGTTTCGGAGCCCCTTGTGCAGTACGAGATTCCGTACGAGCCCCTAATTCAGTATGGAAAAAAAGCGTGGTGCACTCGCTGCAAACAAATCACGGTCTTTCTCCATCCTAGTAGGCCGCGTGGTGCGCTCGCTTCCACCGCGATAACTCACGAATGGTAACTCTTAGGAAAAATATTATCGGGACCATTATTGTAGACAATTTTAAGATCTACAACTTTGGGCTGAAACTTGTTTTGATAAAACTTACCGTTTTCGAAAAAAAACTAAGAAACCTTAAATTTGGACCTATGACCCCGAATAACTCGTGACGCACACATGGGATCGATGGGGACTTTTAACACTTTATTTGTAATGGTAATACCAAGCTCTCCACCAAAATTCAGCTTTCCGGGAATTATTGTTATTTGACCACTATTTTTCTGTTTAACTTGACCGGTGTATTTGGTTTACAATTTAAAATAAGGGAAAGATAGCAATGTATGACGTATATATTTGAAAACAATTTTTATTTATTATCAGCCAATAGACGTCAACTGCTCGACATGGGCCTCCCCCAAAGAGTTCATGACTGATCTTAACCTTCATCATAATATCAACTTCTGCTTTAAAGTTTTCGATTTATTTGGAAGCTTTAGAAATGTTACCATTGGCACAGAATAAAGATGGAACCTTGGGCCTAGGCCACTCCGCTTACTTGAACAACGTATTATAGGAACAGAGTTAGAATTTGTAAAAATGTGTAAGAATTTAAACGAAGAGTTTAGGCGCTTACAGCGCAAACCTCAGGCGGCGTAGTAAAGGTATCTTGGCAATGTATTAAAAGTGTCTCCTGTCTCAGTTTCGTTCGTGAATTGATGCTTACTATCGCAGTCTCTCGTCTCGGTATCTGCCCCCCGATTGTATAACTTGTATCACATTGTTGCGAATCAAAAATAATAGTAATCCGCAAAAATAACTATGAAATATGATGGCATGTTAGTAGCTTATGTACTAACTTACATATTTAGCGTTAAATCTGACCGTTATTTTCGTAGATCACGTATAATTTTGATTCGCAACAATGTGATACAAGTAAGACAATCCCCGTGCTGGTCTCGTTCTCCAAATCGCCACCTTATGGTAGTTTTTAAATGACCACAAGTTGAAAGTCAACTGTAATAATTGTGTACTGTTTTACCTCATTAGCTAAGCACTATGACTGGGCTTTCTAACGGGTTTCCATTTCCTAGGCAGTCTGGTTCACTACTTTCCCGGTGGTTTGTTAATGTTGATAGATCTAGTTTAGTTTTTATACCTAACGATACCGTGGATGAGTGGTATACTTAGGTTTTCGACCCGAGACATGAGAATTCCAAATCAGCACAAATGCCAATTTTTTTTTAAATGTTTTTTCATTTTTTAAGTGTAGAAAATTTCCTAAACATCATTGTCGAATCTTTAGCAAATCTTATGAGACCATCTCACATATTGTTTTAGATTTATTTTAAAAACTTGTAAAAATAAATTACCTACTGTTTTGTTTAACTTAACGTAAGTGTAACTTAGCTCATATTTAAAAAAAATAATTCACACAAACACAAAAAATTACTGCGAGATTTTTTGATTTTGTTCACAAAATAATATCTAGATCCATATCAAGATAGGTCACAAGACTCACTCTTGACTGGTACAGTCTTTTACAGTCCATAGTGTATGAAGTTCCGTTATAAATATAACTATAAATACTTATTACAATGCATAAAGAAAGCTCTAAACTAACATTTTTCACGAACAACATAAGATACAACTGAGACGTAGATTCTTAGTACAGTCGAATACAAAAGTGTTTAGTGGTCAAAGATTTGTGTTTCAAATGAAACTCTCAATAATAATTAGAACGGATAAACTTAAATTGTTTTTTTTTTATTTATATGCCTACAAGAATATTGTAATAATAAATAAATAAATATCCTTGGACATTTCACACAGCGTAATCTAGATAATATGAGATTATAATATACAATCATTCGCATCATTTAATTTACGGCTTTTAACAAATTAATAACTTTTAAAGTCCTGGCGATCGCGCATTTTACGTCTTTACGAAAAAGAATGATAATATTTCCGACTACTGTGATGCTACTTGCAACAACTATGTTCACTCCGGTCAACTTAGATTGCGCTCACTGTATGTGACTGTACTTCTGAACAGGTGTGGCATTTACGTTGAAAACGGAGGGTAATTCAGGAAATTTAGTAACACATTTCACATGAGCTAGTAGCTGGTAATTCCGTGTGAGTAAAGTTTAAGAAATTCCGAATTTCAGAGGAGTTTCATTGTTCTCTCAATTTGTGGGGGAAAGTTGGAATACAATATCATTTTCATCATTACCTGTTTAAATGCCGTGTTAGGGTTAACCACATTTACTTTTGCCAAAGGGGTATATTGGGGGTTAATACTTTGTACATTATCGGTAATGGAACATAATTAAGCGCTTAATTTTATGGTCATTGATATAACGGTGCTAAGCTGTACAATACATGTAAATTAAACATTTAATGAAATTCCTTAAAGACATGAGTTAGTAATCGATTCATTTGTTAATAAAAACAGTAAAACTATATTATACACATAAACAATAATTCTTAGTTATATAATATTACAATTTTAGCTCCCTTTTCAGTACTCACCGATATCGAGAAATGACTTAAAGCGACACAATGGGCAGTGGACTAAGCACCACGGGTCGAAAATGGCGCAGGCGGCAGGATCAACAGGAGCCTTCGCATGCTGAATCCTCGCGAGTACTCTTCCTGCTGTACCTTATACATAGGACATGGAACGTGGTGGTGGAACATGTGGATACGAAGAGTGCTAGGTTAGATGTTGTTCTAGAAATATTTTTTCAATCTTATAATTTTTTTGTATTAGTAGTTGTTATTGATCCCGTATTATTCCGTAGTATATTAATTGATGTAACATTTTCTTTAATTTATGATTTCTATATTTTGAGTTATTATCGGAACACCTTTACCTTTACGTTAGACAAACTTTAAGTCCCGCTGTAGCATAATTAACTATTACTCATAGTACAAAAAAAATTTAAAATATTGATTAAGATTCTCCGCAAGGCTGCGCCAGTTTTTTTCAAACTGCTGATTCAAAACCTCTGGTTTCCAGATGGCGTGGTTCGCGAACAGCTCCAAGCTCCGGGGAGACGCTGCCGAGGCGGTTCGACTCCGTGAGCCTCGGGGACTCTGACCCTGGATCCTGCTTCTCCGGCTGCAGCTGCAGCTACTGCCGGCTGAGGGAGTGCGCCCAGGATTGTGTCAGGTAATTTGAGATTTTGGCATGACCCCAAAAAAAAATTGAGTTATAAGTGTAGGTTGGCGGGGCGATCTTGACGTGTATGAGAAGGAGTGGTGGGAGATCGCCAAGGATAGGGGTCAGTGGAAGATTTCGGGGGAGACCTTTGCCCAGCAGTAGGACACGATATATTCATAAAAAAAAGTGTAGGTATAATATATAAGTCCAAACTTAATAAAAAAATTCAATCATATTTCTTTCTCACAAATATGTGAAAATGACAATTTTTAAAACTGTTTCAAAAAAATAAAGGTTATTTTTTAGACACTCAACCTAATCTACCGCAAACGAAGTTAACAGAACCGTTTCTCCGTTCCAGGTGAGCAGATTGCGGTCAGCAAAAACCATCCTGTCCTCACCCTTTGATCGTTGTCGCAGTGATAAATGCGAAAACTTTGGGAAGAGTCCATGGTCTTGTATAAACAGCTACCGTTATGTACATGTTATTATTAAGCTATTGCATAGCTTCTATCGCGGGCCTTGAGCGTGGAGACCGAATCCAGAAATTCCGTAACGAACTTTTTTATTTAGTTCTATTTTCTAGAGTTAGCTATTTTCAAACAAAGCTTTTGTTCATCTAATCCCAAAACCGAATACGATTGCTTCAGTAACCTACGACTCGTATTTACAAAGTTTCGTGACAAATTCTAAGAAAATTTTGATTTGGTATGTTCTGAAAAATATAACAAACTCCCACGTGTCAACCCGTCAGTTTTTGAAAATAAGTATGTACGGCATTGAGGATCTGAAAGAAGATGATTGCTCTGAGATGTACGGTAAGTACCTAATTTACGTTTTGAGAAGTATTTGATGCTGATGAAAACGTACTAATATCAATCAATCATTTTTTTTTTATGATCCAATCATCATCCCTATAAAACAGAGTTTTAAAACTATGAACTTTTGTAGTTACATTTCTAATAATCAATTATCCACCGCTATAATACATTAACCGCTTTGCAAAAAATAATCAAACAGATTGCCAGTTAAATTGCCTTAGTTACTTACTGAAAGTCAGTGATAGGCGTTTTCTTTTAGAGATCAAACTTGAGGAAAAACTGGATTAAAGACTAGCTTACTCGCCCGCGACTTCGCTCTCATTCGGGTTAAAAAAGCTTTGCCTTTGTTAAAAGCCATTGTTTATAAATCATGGAAGTTAAGTATCGTTTTTAAAAAGTTTTTGGGCCTCGACGGGATTTGATCCCGCCAGATACAAGCGATCGTGTTCAAGCCGGGCGGGAGCCCGGCACTACCACACTAAGGCTTCGTTGCCAAGTGGTAAGGGATTACCACTTGGCAACGAAGCCCTAGTGTAATAGCAGGTACCTCGTGGGTTCGAATCCCGTCGAAGCCCAAAAACGTTAGTAGGATTTGTCATTAAAAATGAATCTGTGTGGAATGTCCAAGGATATTTATTATTATTATTATTTATTAAATGCCTAAGCTTGGACTGTGGTTTAACAATATAAAAATGTTACTTATCATTTCAATTTAATTGATCACAAAAGGTAAGAATCACTAAAGGTTTAAGTAACGTGGTTTTAAACAGAAAGATACTGATTTAATATCTTAGATTGGTTCAGTGAAAAGCTGCAAAGTGAAAATGTGGTAACTCCGTTAGAAATAAAAAGAACCGCTAGACTTTCTGCCATTCTTCTTTTATCTCCTGAGAATGGACACTAGCTGCCTTGAACCTTCAATCACTGGACACACAACCCCAAATAGTAATAAAATATTTAAATTAAACAAAAAAAATATTCTTAGCTGCAGTCAAATCTGGTGACATAATTGGCTGCCAAAAGCTACCACTATGGCTTAACTATTTACAAAGCCGGGACCGACACTTACACGCTCAGAGCATTGCTTACACGTGACATTCGAAGCACTGAAGCAATTAGAGTAGAACCCTTGGGTTGGGGGTCTACTCTGCACATAGAAAAACAAAATTTTGGCATCAAATCGCAGGTCAGCTTAAGTTGTTTGGAACTGAATTCGGTATGTTTACCAACATAAGCTGACCTGCAATGATTGTCACAATGCATAGTTTTATATTTGTAGCGTAAAGGGGCAGTTGGCAAAACGAAAATTATCTAAAATAGATTATGTACAGAAACTTTTGAAAACAGTCGCAGTCAAAAATATATTATTTTTCGATATTGTGTCTGTGTCCAAAGGTTGTCCGTCAATGGCTGAAGCAGTATTAGCTCTATTACGTAATGAGCCCGCACATTCAGGGAAGGTAAACCTTTTATTCCCACTGTTAGTTTAGTTTCTTTGAGGAATTTAAAATCTAAAAGATACTGAATAGACAACCTTTTACGAAAGCTGGTGCTGAATTTGAAATGGATCTTTTGAGTTTCTGAAAGTACACTCAGGTTGTTCAAATAGGTCTTTCAATTAGTAAGCTGAACTTATCTTGAACTGAAGTAGTGGTTGGGCTGTGATGTAAGTACCGTGGATTTTTTCCTCTTAGTGGTTAAATAAACTCGTTGCCTTTGCTGCACTGAGTGCTGTCAAAGGATTTTCTGTAGGCCGTATTGAGATTAATATTATTAATTAATTAATATTATTATTATTATTGATTAATTAATTATTATTCGCATTTGTTACTCATGGTTCATGGATAACCTTCTGTAAAATCCTTGTTATAGATAGAAAACACCCAGACACGGAACAAATATCTGCAGAACACACAAACATTTGTCCCGTAGCGAGGATCGAACCCGGGCTTTCGCCCACTGCGCAAAATCAAAATCTTCATTATAAGTTCACTGCTTTATAGTAGTTATTTTCAATCGGAACTTTCTTCCTAACACTCTAAATAAATAAAATAAATAAACTATTTCTTAGCCTCTAAATAAAACTAATTACTAACCGATAGAGTGAAATCCAATCTCAGTAGTGCACACCGATACAACTTTTTGCTACCATTTTCAACTTCCAATGAAGCAAAAAGAAGTAAACAATTAAATCGCTAAATTGCGGAGTTTAGTGGAGTGGAACAACCTTACCATTAGTTTAAACATTACAGACAATAATATTGAAATATAAATAAATAGGTTACTACTGCGCCCCGCGGTTTCACCCGCGTAAGTCCAGTTTCCGCGATAATGTCAGTATAAAAAGTAGCATTTGTGTTATTCCAGGTCTTTAGCTACCTATATTCCAAATTTCGTCGCAAATAGGTTTTTCGTGAAAGAGGAACAAACATACATTCGTACCTACTCGCTAACTTTTGCATTTATAATATTTGCAACAGGCAAGGTAGTTGTTTCGTGTAAATGGGACGACTTCTGACCTACTTACCCACTTAAATATTTTATGTCTAGGGACTACAGTGAATTGATAGGGATTGTGGACACAGGATTATTATTGCTCGGGATCGCAATTGAACCTGAAGTAGTCTACACTTCATTTGGTTCTAAGCTCATACATAAATTTTTTGTCAGTGTTCTACGGAAATTAAGAAAAACAATTGACGTTATTTTTACGTAGCTAAGTAATTTCCCGTGTCATAATGCTGGATGGTTCAGGTTATGGACAAGCTATGCAATCTTTGCCTAAACTAAATTATTGAGATGGAATAGATGTCGACAATTTAGTGTAAGCAAAGATTGCCTCCTGACACTATATGTGTATACCTAAATCCTGCAGTAAAAGTGTAAAAGCCTGACATTATAAAATGCCTAATACTTCCAGTTTGGGAGTTGTTTTGGAACAGGCAATAGAGTCACCTAGCTTTTAAGACTGTACGTTTTTGAGCGATCCTTGAGGTCCTACGAAATAAACATATTTTTCTGTCTTTCTTTCTTTCAGTTTGCTACATAGGCTTTACTATAAAAGTAAGTTTGTGTGAGCAAATGCCCAACTATTGTGATAGATTTTTAAAGCCGATGAAAGGCCTCCGCAATTCTAGAATAGATGCAAAAACCATAATCCATTATTTTTTAATGACAATATGCAAAAACCACTAATATAATTTTGAAAGAAAGAAAGAAAGAAAGAAAAATATTTATTTTGTCAAAAATACGTTACACTTACAGACACATTATAATAAGTTGGACATTGACAAAATTGGCAACTACTCAGCGTATTGCTGCGACAGAAACCAGAGAATCTGTCGCAGCGCTGGTCTTCCGTAGCGCCGTAGGTTTAAGTGCTGAAACATGTTAGGACATGGAGACAGTCCCTGATACCATTGGGACCTGACTAGCTAATGTAAGGATGTGGAACAACCAGCGGTTTACCTCGGAATTGCTTTCCATCTGTCTTTCGGATAAATTATTCTAACGTAACCATCTGAGATTTTATTCTTTCTTGTGGTTTAGATACAAACAATAAATTAATCATGATGCTCTTTAATTTTTGAAAATACAGTATTGATCTTTAAATCAGTTTTTATTTTTAATTTAAGTAAAATGTAGGTACATAACTGTATTATTATCTATCTACAGTATGTAGATTATGTTTTAGTTTAATTTCTGCAAATAAATGTCTAAGTTAGTAAAACGTTTTAATAAGTATAAAATATATTATGTACAGGTATTTATCGTAACTTTATTTAAATTTAAAGACTTCGACTTTTGACGACGTGGTTGCGGGCGGACTAGAAATAGGTACCTAAACATTTTCATTGTACAAATATGCTCTATGCTGGCAATTTATAAACAGCTTTTTTTTATAGAAAAACCAGAGAAAAGTAGCGACTAAAAATTCAATCTTCATAGTTTTATACAGGGTGAATGTTTTTGCAAAGAGAATCAGGAATAATTGCAATATTGTACAGCAATATTTCAAGAATTCCTTTGAGCTTTCCAACACAAGTTCACTTCAAGCTCATGGCTCACGAAGAACGCACTAACTCTAAATGTTACTAAAACAAACTACATACCGTTTGCCATGAGAAGTAATCTGCTGCCGCCTCCAAACCTGTCTATTGTAGCCCACACCTGTTGTCCTAATTTGTCATCCCTTAACTGTACCTGCACTGAACTACATTCTGTGACTAATACCAAATACTTAGGAGTCCTCATCGATCAGACACTGACCTTCAAACAACACATAAATATGCTGGCTAACAGACTGCGCAAGCTCATTTATATATTTAGAGAACTGAGACACGCGGGGGTTAGCCAAACCATAAAAATGGTATACCTATCCTTGTGCCAGTCAGTCATAGGCTATTGTATCACCTCTTGGGGGGGAGCCGCCAAGACGCATCTCATCAACCTAGAGAGAGCCCAAAGAGTCGTACTGAAGGTGAGCGCAGGCCTGCCTTACCAGTTTCCGACGACAGAGTTGTATCTGAGATGGGACGTCCTAACTGTGAGACAGTATTTCCTACTTCAAGCAATACTCACCAAACACTCTCAGCTCATATATGACCCTAAACTAAACAAAGATAAACGAAGAAAGGGTAAGGTCTGTCCTTATGAATCTTTTCGCACGAAATTTTGTCACAACTTTCTTTGCTCGCTCGGTCCCTTGTTATACAACAAGGTAAATGCTTCACTGTCTATTTACCCATTGCTAAGATCTCAATGTAAGAGAACGGTAACTAAGTGGCTCAAAACTCTCACCTACCAGCAAACTGAAGACATACTGTCACGTTGACAACTACCCACATTACCCCGCCTCAACAATCAACAGTCACTAATTTCTGTTACCCAAAGGATACTCAACTCACTCATTTCCCTGAGTAATTCAGACAAATGGCCTATACAAAACGTACCTACCGGACAAGACTACACAATATACTCTCACGCACATACACTCACCCAAGCACTCACTCACTCACCCACACATACATACCCACACACACACTCACTCACACACACACTCACTCACACACACACTCACTCACACACACACTCACTCACACACACACTCACTCACACACACACTCACTCACACACACACAGACACATACACTATCCTCTCACGCACAAATCCATAGTAGCCTACCTACTTAAGAGGCTTAGATAGTTAAATGTTAAGTTTCTTATAATTAAGTTTCTTATAATTATGTTAAGTTTATCTTTTGTTTTTAGTTTTCTTTTTGTATTTAGATAACCTCAACTCACAAGGAGTGTTCTCCTACTAACTTCTAACCATGCTACACTTACTTGTACCTACTAGGAGATAACTATCTAATGCTTGACCTGGAGTCCGTGAAGTAATTGACCTGGTGACCTGTAATACAGGTTTTTTTAAAACCTACTTCAGGCGCCAGCCTCTTACAAACAGGTTCTTGGCAACAATAACTGGTTACATAGGTACCTACACACCTATCTATGTAGGTACCTATCTTAATCCTACTCATAATAAGTATAGTACATGTACCATAGCAATAAGTAGCACCATGTAACCTTGTAAGAGGAAAATAAATGATTTATTATTATATTATTAAGCTAACTTGAAGTTATTTTCTCCTGAGATTCTCTTAACAAGTTACGTAAAATAACTTCATAAGGGATCTTGGGATTTGTTTGTGGGTATTTTTAAACAAATGTAATCTGTTTAAAGTTTAATATTTATATTAAATATTTGTTGGTTGTCGCATTAACTTGCAAATAACTTTTTAATGCTTATTTTAATTTGGATACTTACCTATACTTCATTTCTTGAAGCGAGCTAATAGGAAGAAAAATAAACGCACGTGATTTGGTCGTCGAAACAACTGATTTGACTATCTAGCTAATCACGAGAAATACTATTATTTTCGACGACCAATCACGTGTTTATTTTTCTTCCTATTAGCTCGTTTCAAAAAATGAAGTATAGGTAGGTAAATGATACATTAATTGTGAATAATAGTTACCTACGTGTTTACATAAGTACCTAATTACCGCTTCTTCAATTTGCGAAACGGTACAACAATCGCCAATTTTATATTTAAAATAAATTGGCACAATATACTTTTATAATTATCATAATCAAAATAATAGAATCGTACTGCTATGCATTTTGTGATAAGCATTCGAAAATGCCTATGTACATTAAAAAAAAAGAAAAACTGCCATCTATCGGTTGCTGTGCGAACTAAATAAGAAAATCAACGCAGTAGAAAATGGAACTACCTACCGTTTCTCAAGCACTTCAACATTTCCGAGCCACTTTCTTTCTTAGTACACGGTTGTGAAACTAGAGGGCGGTGTTTAAGCTTTACTTATTTCTTGGTCACGAATTAATAATTTTTTTAAGTTTTACGAGATACTTATAGGCAATAAGTATAATAATACTGAGTGAGATATATTTTGACGTTACCTACTACCATATAAAATGTATCAAATATACCTACAGCCATCTTTATTACAGCCTACAGTCAGCAAAACCAGAGATAGACTGGCCGATGTAAATCTGTCCTGTCCAATCCATTCGCACGTAACACTCACCACCAAATCATTAAATCTGCAAATTTCACCACATTTTTTCACACCTCACTGTCAGATCCAATTTCCATCAGATAGTGAACCAGATCCATTTGGTGGTGAGCTGGGATAAACACGCAACGGTACTGCTTGATTGGAGATGCTGCTGGCTTTTCTAGACCACTACTAGTGTAACTCAGTTGAAACTCGCTTTGAAAATAGTATGAATTCAACTCACCATTTTTTTATTTGTTGGGGTAGGTAGGTACATAGTGAAATTTAATAAAGTTAATTCGTTTGTTCGTTCGTATGATCATTGACCAAGTGGCCAACTCTGGTGACGGAGTTTTAGACCCCTGAAGGCGTTAGTACTAAAATAAATAAATTCATAATCGAGTTTCGATAGTAAATGCGAGTAACGCGTCGACAATCAATGGAGCTGTCGCGGCTGTATTCAAGTGTCGGCGACTCTCTGTCGCTTTCATATCGCCGACTTGACGACATCATCACGCTTGTCGATTTAAACTTTAGATTGGACGACAACTACTCGTGAAGCTGATCTCATGATACGAGGACTTTACGATTAGCTGTTTTATTATCATGATGTTTATTTAATTTTTCACTTGAAAAATGAGCGTTTTTATATTTAGAGGAAGTACTTTTTGCAAATTGTTCCATATGAAAAAACCGAAAACTGATTGAACACGAAAAACAATATAAAATTTTATTTAAGTACTCGTCAAATAAATCAATGTAAGTATTTAAATGTCGAGTGAATTGATATACTTATTACTATAATAAAAATAACAATTTTTTTAATAAAATAAAATATTACGGTTGAGAATAAGCATAATAAAATGTATTTCAATAAATAATTATAAGTATGTACCTACTAGATTTAACAATACCTAAACCTTACCATCCTAAGGTACAGGATATTCTCAACTTTATGTTAAGTTGTGTTTCTAGAGACAACAAAACAAAGACTAAATATATTTTTCAGTTTTAATCAAATATAAAAAAAAGTGTTAGATAAGATTAGTATTTCCTATAAAATTTTACAACCAAAGCGATCAAACAGCGATGCAAAGACGAGCCAACACCCAGAGTGCGTCGCGAACTTGAACACCGGCTAAGTTCAGTCGTACGACAGAAGTCGCAGTGTGCGGACGTGTGTGTGCTAGTGAGAAACTTACCGGTGTTTGTGACTTTATTGTGATAACTTGTTTGTTGTTTCCTTTTGGATCTTTGGTAAGTTGACAAGTTTTCATATTCATATTCATTAATTAGTTTTTCGAATTACTCTAACAGAACTTTTAATATATGTTTAAATTAAAAAAAACTTTTCATATTAATGTACTTACCTACAACAATAGTTTTAAATATAATTATTATCATAATAATTAACTTTCGTCAAAGAAAAGTTAAATAATAATATATTTCAAATTACGCAAACATTACGTTTATTCATAGAAAAGATTTCAACGCGCTCGGTGTGAATTTCATGCCGAAGTATTTAGCACTTAATGTTCTTTTATATATTTTACTAGCGACCCGCCCCGACTTCACACGAGTCCAATAATTATACATAATAAACCTACCTCTTGAATGACTCTATCTATTAAAAAAACCGCATCAAAATCCGTTGCGTTGTTTTAAAGATTTAAGCATGCATAGGGACATAGGGATGGAGAAAGCGACTTTGTTTTACATTCTTATTCCTCTTTGGAATATATCCTCCTTCAAATGATGAAATGAAAAACAAAAAATTGAATTATCATCGCAAAAGTTAAGTTATTCGTTGATCTTAATTTGCCTAAACGTTTCCGTGTCTGATCTTATTATCCTCCCACACAACAATTACCGAATAACGAGAACTATTACCTCATTTATAATAACTGGTTTTGTTTCTGTAGAACCCAAATTCAAAATGGTAAAAACCAACTTGACAATTAGCGGCGTTAAACTTACAGACTTTAACAAAAGAAAAGAGACACTTTTTTACTTTAAAGACAATAATAATAATAATACAAAATAACATTTTATTAAGTGCGTGTTAATACCGAATAAAGAAAGAAAGAAAGAAAGAAAATAATTTATTTAGACACACACACAAATAGGTAGGAATATAAAAAAAGAACTAGAAGAACAAAGCAAGTAGGTAGATACAAAAAAAAGAAATAATTACAAACACAAAGACAATAGGTAGAAAGGTACCTACCGGTAGGAATAAGAATTTTTCTTCTACCATAAATTTCCTTGAACATATTTCCACATACTTTATACTTCCACATTTCTTTTACGCATCTTCAAAGGATCTGAAAATACCTAAAGATAATTTCTAATAGTAGGTATACACTTTCAAAACTATCGTGAGTTGTACTAGACATTATAATGAATCCAACGGGCATTACTCACGTAAAAATATTGTCGTTTTTCGAAACATTGTCGATATCTAAATCAACAATATTTTTACGTGAGTAATGCCCGTTGGATTCATTATAATATCTAGTAGGTATACATTTCTTTTCAATTATTTACTTTACTCCTCGATTGTTTCCAACAGTAAATATTGCTTCAAGTTCGCAACAGGGAAGAAAATGGCGTCATATAAATTAGTACTTAAGTGTTAGTACTTGTTTTCCAACTTACGCTGTATAAATCATTTAGAATGTCTATTATTAGCATCTGTCAAGATTCTGATAAATCAGGAAAATTTCTCACTTACTAATAACAACAATTCCAAGTGAGTACGTAGTACTTGAAGTGGAATGATTTTGCATCGAGTGACTACTTCTTACCTAGGTAAATAGTTGGTATCTATATAATTTAAACTATTGAGGTGTTTTAAAAAATGTTTTCTGAAGTTTGAAAAAGAAAAAACAATAGGCTAGTTGACTTATTTTTAAAGTGGGTCTTAAATGATTGATAATTGTTCTATTAGACCAAAATAAACATTATTATGTTTTTTGGAACCATGCAAACAGCGAAATTTGATTTTAAAGTTTAACTTTTCATAACCATCCAAAAACGCTGTCAGCCATATTAGTCAATAGACTATCTGTGCTGTGACGACATTCGTATCGTAAATAATCATTTGACATTTTAGAATTGTATGAAAATGACAAAGTGACATTGGTTTGTTTACATCACATCCGGGAGTTTAATGACATCACATCCGGCTATAATGGCCGACAGCGTTTTCAGCTTTCGAAATTAAAAATATAAACAACAATTTTGTAATTGAAAATATGCAACCATCTTGAACTTTAATCAACTGAAATCGATATAGTGTGGTTTCGTAAGTCAAAAACCGCAGGAAATACCAACTTATTGTGCTAAATTTGTTATGAGTCAAGTAGCCTATTGTGTGCAGTGTGAGTGCAAACTGAATACTAGCCATAGCTTGAATAAAAGTATTTCATTATATTAGAAACACAATACACAACTCATTACAAAGCTGAACAATAAACATCTATTTTATAACATGAATATCTCTATAACTCTACACCACACCATCTCTATAACTACACACATCCAGATACCTACCAAGTACCTTTAATATTGCAGTGACGACTGTTGTCCCAATATCGTCGTTGTAGAGGAAGAAGTCACTAACTCGAATTTTGGGCAAATTGACTTAATGATGCCAAAGTGTTTCTAAACCCATTATCTACCATATGAGAAAATAAAAAATAATATTTTCCATGTATTTTCGGAGATATAGTAATGTCAGAAGTCATTAACTGATGTATATAGCAAAGACCGAGTGTGGTGTAATTAACTAACTACACTTGAGTATTATTAGATGTAATATTTCACGAATATTTTAGCAATCACTGCTCATCAAGATCACTTAGTTACTTTTTGCATACGAAGCATCCCTAATGTTCGATTCTTTTGAAGTCACTAACTAATCATAGTTATTTTTAAATGAAAGTAAACAGCCGTTATGCGATTTATAACCTTAAAAAAGTAACTAACGTACGTTATTTAAAATGAGATCTTCAATTATTCTACTTGATAATTTTTTTTATACACGCTCTTCCCTAATTACGTGTTCAATTTTTTGATCAATGCACTCCTAGCCACTGGTGCGGAAGAACATTGTTTTAATTCATATGAAATTATTGAATTTTATCACGTATTTCCCTTATTATTTTATTTCCCGACGTTGCCCGATGTTAGGGGCATGAAGTCTCAATGAGTCTTCAGAATTAAGACAGTAGAGCTGGAACTAGGTGGTATTATTGTAAACCTAGACAAGGATTCTCTTTTTACAAAAGTCCCACTCCATGACTGTCTTGACGTAGTGAAAACAAGGCTTATGGACAATGAACTACCAGAACAGTATCTTGTTCTAGGTACTGAAAACCTGTATAGAGAGAAACTTTTTATACCGTGGACCACCACCTCCAGATCGACGGAGTAGTCATTGGCGCTGGTTTTGGCTAACATCTAGATGGACCACTTTGAAAGCACGTTGGATCTACAAGCTAGCGGTGTAGAACTGAGAAAGCGTTATGTGGATGACATGTTTTCTGCATTATGAATGGGATTTAGAACAATTTACGTGAAAATTAAACTCCATGTACCCTAATATCAGGTTCACTAACGAAATTGAGAGCAATAGGTCCTTAGCGTTTTTAGATGTCCTGTTAAAGTGAAACCTGACGGTTCTTTGGTGCATTATGTCTTCAGGAAGCCCACGCACATGGAGAGATATTTAAACGCTACATCATACACCATCACCCTATCCACCAACAATCTGTAGTTTCTTCTCTTACAAATAGAGCTAATGATCTATTGAACATTTGCAAGGCGAGCTGAAGCATGTTCAGGAGGTGCTAACACAGAACGGTTATCTTGTAAGAAAGAGGAGCTCAAAAGGGAAGCGCTGAAAAGTACTGGATGTCAGCAACAGCCCATCTTTTTGCCGTACATGGAAGGCGCACAAATCAGCGGTAGCGGAATATTTACTGGACTCTGGAACGAATCACCCGATTGAGTTACACGATCATAAAGAACTTTCTAGCAAACGCCACTACTACAAGCAGATGGTCCAAGAGACTTTAGAAATCTGTAGGTACCGTAATTTCAATCGTTAGGATGGTTTTTGTCTCTCGGCCTCGTAGAAACCCGTAATTAGTAGTTGTGTGAAACGTTGTGATCTGGTAATTCCGTACGAAGATGTTGTTAGTGTTGTGTATCGCAGACTGTTCATTCCTGATTCTGAAGGCGAATTATTGAGGGTAGACGAGGATCCTACCCTCAATTAGCGGCGGTAGTTCCAGTAAAGCACTACTCGTGACCACGAGAGCTGTAACGCACTCGAAACGTCGGGAAATAAAATAATAACGTAAATATGCAATAAAGTCCCGTAATTTCTTATAAATTATAAACTAAAGATTGCGAAAGTTTAAATAGAACATTGTTTTGTTGCCGTTTGTGTGAAATTAGTTTCTACCACATTACTTAATGAAGAAGGTTACAAAGAAACGATAGAGATCGGATTTTATACTGATTTTAGTGTCAGAAAACTCAGAACAACATGACTTACATTTTTATTAGCTTAGAAGCTGGTTAACATGCTGTTTTGTTGACGTAAGTGGCATACGATGTTATAGTATGCGTAAGATAAAAAGAACACTGGGGGGAAGCGGCGGTGGGGGTTTGTAATAAGAAAGCTGGTTCGTGTACTATGGCTAGTGACATGGTATTGCCGAAGGTTTATTCGTCTTCCTGGACGATCCCACTTAAAAAAAGAAAGACCTGGTGCCAAACCTTTGTCAAACCGACCTGACGAATTTCATTTCTGGTTCGAATCTAACAATCTAGCAGATAATAAAGTGAAGTTAGTGTAATGAAAGTGATTTAAATGGTTTTAGGTTGTATGGGCTAGTAGTTTGAAGGATTTTGTGAACTGTATTTTGTAATTTTAGCATTGGGAATAGGTTTCACTGTATGTTTTAATATGTTTGACAATTTAATGAAAATTTTTGTTACATTTTAACTACTGTTAAAAACCTTAAAAACCTTTTATTTACTTGAAATAGGAAGCAAAAAGTCATTAACTTGCTACTTTCTGTAAAATACTACAGCAATAATTCATTAACTAACATGAATAGTTCACTAAGTGTTCAGAAAATTCGTTTTCTGTGTATGCTAAAACTCACTAACTTTTCTTTTTTTACATATTTCTTTATAATTACATTACAAAAAGTATAATTGAATATTTTATTTAAGAATATAATAAATGGATAGTTTATTTGTATTTTGTTCCAAGAAACCGATTTCCTAACTATAAGTGTTGTCGAGTTATTACGGCTAGAATGTCAAAAAAACTTTAAAACGCGTTTATCTCGGAATGACCTTTTTGTAGTTAGTGACTTCTTCCTCTACAACGACGATATGTAAGAGACATATACTGTTAAACTCTCAGCTATCTAGATTTTTTTAGATTCTTTGAAAGTTCACAATTGTGTAGTCATAGTATGTCCGAATACATTCCATGACAGGTTGCAAGCTCATCAACGCTACTGGAAAAGAGTCAAGGACTTCATACAAAGCTTTCATGTCAATAACAATAAAAATAAACAATCAAAATAAATGACTTAATTGCTTGTTTTCTAAAAACCATTATTATGCACGTGAACTACATTATTATATTACGTTGCAAAACTACATTTAAAAATCTATCATGTCAAACCAACATTGCGAGCTGTATCGTTTATTATAAAACTCGACGTAATGATAGCTCTCTTACAAAACTATAGAAGCAAATTACTTTTAGGTCATTAGAAGCGGAACCATGGAAAATTGTTACAAACTTTATAGATTTTTCACTTTTTTAGAAACTCCGGATTATCTAGAAATACGTGAACAAAGACTTATTGAAATAAAAAAGGATTATAACATTCAAAATGGGATATTTAGGTAAGTACTATGATTCGTAGATTTAGTTTATACTCGTATATAGGTATCGGCAGTTGCATAGGACTAGGTGACGCTGTGTAAAATGTCCCAGGATATTTATCTAGAATAATACAGTAGATTATATTCACGAGTTGTAGTATAATTCGAATTAAATTACTCCATAAATACCCGTGTTTCCAAAATGTATAATGCCAACTGAATCGAATACTTGAATCAAGGTACCTTTCTTCACACGAATCAAAATGAAACACATTGATACTAAAACGTTTTATGTTTCTCATAAAATGTTAAGCCCTGATTTCTTTAAAAGTGTCCACTGTGCCTTAAGACGACTGTTTTGACATCGATCAGATTATTAACTCCATAGTTTAACTTCAAGCTACAGAAGATAGGAACATGTTTAGTTTTAAACTAGTGGCGATTTTGACGTCGCCAAAGTTTTGGCGGCGTCAGAATTGCCACTTATATTTGCCACCTATTTTCGATCCCGGCGTTTTGGCCAAATTTGGCTAGGGAATCTAATCTCGGGATGACAAAGTTCAGGATCCCGGGATTCAGGGTAACAGGAAATCCCGGGCTTGGATTCCCTAGTCCCGGCTTTTATCATTAAACCATAAACCAAGACAGAGGCCTTTAGGCGGCCTAGAACCATTGCCCACTTACTCATACGAACGAACGAACGATTAATGTACATTCTCAACATTCCAAAGTTGACAAATATAAATAAAACTTCAAATCGTACGGGCGTAATATTACGTTGGCAGTTTTTTAGAGCTGGAATTTAAATTTGTTTTAATAGTATCGGTGAGATTCGGCCAAGTGCTGCTTCTGTTATGTTATGATGAAGAAAGTAGCTCCCCGCATTTACTGTTAAGTACGGTTAGCACGTTATTGCTATTATATTGTCTCGAAGATACTTAAGTTTGCAATTAACTTTTAATAGCAACATGTTGTTTGAGGTGTTGTATTTCCCAGTAATATTCAAAAACTATCAAAACGTGAAAATTTTAAATCAAGATTTTTTTTTTACTTATTGTTCCTTTATTATTTATCGCGTTAGATAATTCGACTTCGTGTCAATGCATTTATAACTTTGTGCTAAAACAAAACTAATTTAAATTTATTTATTCTTGGCTTCTAAGGGTCGTTTCACGATAACACCACGATGCTAAATAGCCTATAACCTACCCAGAAAAAATGACGGAGGACAGGTGGCCTAAAAACTCCGTAACCAGAGTTGCCCACTTGCTCATAATACCAACGAATGAGAGAAAAATGAGTTCAAACAAACTTACGCGATAAATACACGAACAATACCAAAATACGTATTGCGCTCGGGGACTGCCGCGGTAAAGCTATTGCATGCTACAGGCGAGTTGCTGAACTAAAGAGACAAGCGTTAGGTTATTTTCGTTACGGAATTTCTGGATTCGGTCTCCACGCTCGAGGCCCGCGATAGAAGCTATGCAATAGCTTAAAAACTTCTCATTCAATAGAAAACCGGAAGAATAAAGTGTGTAACAAAATAATTAATAAGTATTAAACTGCTATCTGTACGTACGTGCATAACCGCACGCTTCGTTACCCACTCGACCGATACATTTTTATATGAGATCTGGGTACAGTCAGATGAACAATTATACCACGTTGAGGCTTCTACAACAGATTTTGATTTTTGCGGCGCCTCGAGCTGCGTTTTGTCTTGCCTGCAATCAAAAATAAATAACTCCATTTAGTGCTAAGTAGCATGCAGTCGGATGCCAAAACGCCGCTACGTGACGCCGCAAAAATCAAACACCAAAAAAATAGCCCGAAGAAAAACGGAGTGAATTCAATGTTCGAGATGAGGTACCCGTGCTGCTACACAGTTTTGTTAACTTTTGCAGTTTTCTTCGTCCTTTTGTGTTCTGTATCGTGTATAAGTAGAAAACAGTATTATCTAAAATAAACTTAGTAACATTAGTTTTATAGCTGACTGTACCAGCTATTCCGAGAGATGCTCATGTATGGGTGAAGGTTTTTGTGGATGTTGGAAATTTCTTCTAGATTGTATCTGTTATCCAATGTTACGTCTTATATTTATAGCGAACATTCCTACAATTTAGTTAAATAATAGATCTTATGCTTAGTATGTACTTTGTATGTACTCTGTATGTACTCTGTATATACTCAGTATGTACTCAGGCCTTTATAATCTTTACTTGATGATTTTGTACAGCGTTGGGCAATCTTTACCTAGACTTAACGGGACCCTGGTACCTGGGACATTGTTGAGATGGAATGGAATTGTCCTGCACCCAAACTCCTTTCAGATTAGCCGGTCGTATATTCCATTTAAAACAAAATAACCACTCTATGTAAAAGTACTATGTAGAGTTTGGGGGAGACCTTTGCCTAGCAGTGGAACGAAAAAGGTAAAAAAAAAAACTATCAACCAATTTATTTTTAATTTTTTTCCATAATCACTTAACCTACTAATAAATCATTTTTAATTTCGTATTCTTCAAAGATTTGAACAAGTTTTTGCAGCGATTTATGATAAGTATAGTGCTCAGCTCTTTATGACAGACGGTCGAGTATCAAATGGTTTTTGCATAATATTATTGTAGGTTATCTAATATATCTATGTTTTTGTGCGCGTTTTTATGTTAATTTATGCTTTTAATCTTTACATTGATCTGTTTAGATGTTTTATTTCGTAGAAAGGTAAATATGGTGTGCAATGCTTTTTTCTAATGGTTACTAGGTTTTTGACCCGGTGGTTGGTGGAATGGTTTTTATTTCGTGTTTTTGACCAAAAAGATTAGATGAGATAGATTTATTGAGATTCCTTTATCTACTTATAAGAAAGTATTTTGTTAGTGTAATTAAATGCCAACTAAAACATTTGCCACTTTAATCTTATTTATAACGTGATTAAAAAAATACTAAACATTATTTTTATTATTATTGATAGACCAATGAGTTAAAAAAACTATAAAATTTTGTTTCTTATATTTGCATACATAAAATTTCCGCAACATTTTGCAAATTAGTGTACTATGTACTAAGTAAATACGAAAGCATTAAAATATTTTGATTGTGCAGGTTTATACAAACATTGCAGTTGTTAAGCTTTTTACGACTCTTTCCACTAATTACAACTCTTCCCAAACCAAAATATTTTTTAACTATGTTCATTTATTATTGTTATACCAATTCTCCGTTAAATCTTCACCGGATATTCATTTCTTCCGCAGCTACCTCATACATAAATTAAGACTCCCGTTAAGAGCCAGTTTACGGCTATTTCATCATACATCCATGCGTATTTGTATGACAAAACAAACGTTTGATTTGCCGCTAAAAATCTACATATTTATGGTCATAAAGATATAAAAAATTTTCAATTTAATTTTTTTTAAATTTGTTTTTTACTTTTATGGCAATGAAAATAGATAGCAATAGATTTAATTGGTTTTAGATAATTTAGGTTGAAAAAAGATAGCAACAGATTGAATATCCTATTTTAGCTAATATAGGTTTACTAGTCAACATGTATAAGAGTGTTAGTATATTACGACAGGTAGTTTTTATATTGAACTATTAAAAAAAACAGTTTTTTATCACGAAGGCATACATAAAATAAAAAAACTACTGATGATTCAAACAAATAAACAATGAAAATACATTAAAATAATTATCAAAGATAAGATTCTAAAAGCTATTTCAGCAAGTATCACGAAATCTTGGTAATTTCCTTTTGCAGCTAATTGGCTATTACTTAACACATACTTTGTAGCCTTCTGTTTTATAAGATAACGTTTCTAAGCCATATTTAATTTACATGCATAGTACGCGGCCTTTTTATTGGCATATTATAAGTATTTGTAGGATTTCCTTCACACATTATCTTTAATCCTATTTTTTCTCACTCAAAGTAAACTTTTAAGAACAACTAACTGCGCCCCGCGGTTTCACCCGCGTTATTCCCTGTTCCCGCAGGAATATCGGGATAAAAAGTAATATGTGCCACTCGCCATCCCTTCAACCAACCACTTAAAAAATGACGTCAATTCTTCGCTCAGTTTTTCCGGACAAACACACACACACCCACTCTTTATAATATTAAGTATGGATTGCGTGCATGGTGACACTGCGTGTACTGTAAATAGGTATGCAGCGGTAGTTTTCAAATAAAAGTATAATGCATTACGCCTGCGTATAAATAGACGCGGCTAAGTGCATACTTATAGGGCCCCGTGGTTTATCAGGGAACCCCTTTTTTAGGAAACAGAAACCCTTTTTAAGATTTCTACCTACTCGTAATTAAATAAATTAAAAATGTACAAAAATAACATAAATACTAGTGCATAAATTAATTATTCCAGACAAGATTAATCTCATTCTCAGTTTTAATTAAATAGAAAATAAACAGATTAAGCAGCCCTTAAGTAGTAAGAAAAGTTGTTAATCTACCAGTTTTAGCTAAGATTTAAACGTACGGAATCCTTTTAATACAATCTCGACTCGAACTTCAACAACTTATTGTTAATTTATTTTATTCATGCGTTTTTATTTAACCGATGCTCTTTTAGTATGTGATGAAGGTTTTATAGATCTCCAGATAGTTTCTGAAGTAATGTTTTTATGTTCAGAATACTTGATGATTCGTGAGAAGTGGGGTACTAAATAACATGAAGAGAAAAAATTAATATTACGACTGCATTTCCCAGATGTGGTAGACATATTCTTACAATTTTTTTTAGTAATTTTAGACCCTTTGAAGTTGTCCAATGGCGCAGTCAAAGGTCCAAAAAGATTTTGGTTTATGCTCACTTTTTATAAGATCACATTCGATACGTGAAAGGTTGCAAGCCTATCGATGCTACTGGTAAGCTAACTAGTTTCTGCACGTTGTTTTCCTTCATTGTTATTAAGAGCTCTCCTCATAATTAGGTGCGCATAATTTTTTCATTATTTGATGCACGCACTCGCCCTTATTCGAATTCGAACCAACAATGACTATGAAAGTCGACACTCGTCTATCGGTTTTCGATATATTTTTGTTGTTTTAGGTTTTTTTCCCCCAAATATATAATGCAGATTAAAAAACAACCATCAAATCAAGAGTACAACTAGGCTAAATACAACTGCTAGTCAATTTATCACCCAATAGCGCAAGTAATTGATCCTGTACCGGTGCAGAGTAAATACAGCGCCACCGGAATTGTAGTTGTTAAAACGGTACGCGCTACCGGGCTGTTCTGTGCCGCTTTCCTACTGTACAATCAGCTATATAAATTGATGAGCATATTCCATTTACACTATAAAAATTATTACACGATAAAAGAGAGAGAAAGAGAAATTAGGAGAGATTAAAGAGATTTTAGGAAGCAATATAATGACTTCCAAACAGTGGTATGACCAAGCAAGCTGCGAGTATGATGACAGTCAATTTAATTGTATGCAAAAGGCAATCTTGGATCGTGTAAATGGTGTCACGGTTAGTGATGTGTCGGTATAAGTGTTCCAGAACGTGTTCTTTTGTACATAAGTAGGTATCTATATCACTTATCCCCGGGTAAATGACTTTAAGTGCCTTTTTATCTCTTATGCATTTTTGCATGTTGCACTCGCGTCAATAGAAAAGTGTTTATTGAGCTTTAAATTATTGTTTTACAGCCTAAAAAGCCACTTGCTCATACAAACAAACGAACGAACATTAATTGTTAGTGTGGTTGACTGTACCTATTATAACCCTGTGGTGGCTAATGGAGCCCATCTGTTGGTCTAGATGCGTATAGTCTTAGGATGTTACGGATGATTCCCACAAGACTGAGTAACTCAAAAGCTCGATAAACACCGGAGTTTATCGCGTCATTTAATTACTTATCTTGTTATCCACTAACTTGTTATTGTTAAAGCACTTACTTTTTTTTTTTTTTTTTTTTTTTTTTCTATGATAAAAGCCTATACAAGCACTTTATTTAAGTACAGAAACTAAACTAATACATAACTGTACAAAATACAAATAGAAAAAGCACTTACTTATACAATTATTTATGATCATTTTATGACCGTTTTATGTTACATCCTGATTATTTCTAATAAGAATTGCGATTTATATTTCAAATTGCAAACTCAGCGCCGGCGCCGCTTAGGTATAAGAATATTCAATGGTTGGTTTGATTCAATTTTTTTTCTCGAAAAATCTATCAAAAATCCTAGCTAAAATTTCGGCTTGTATTTGCTTTTGTCTATGTATAAAAAAATTAGGGGTTCTTTTTTCACCTCTACATTTTCTGGTTACACTATATGTAGGTAACTCGAGAATGGTTGGCCCAATTAAGCTAACATGGTCTTGAAATATATGTGGAAGTTCAAGGAAGTTTAGTAGGATGAGAAAAAAATAGAAAAACATGGCGGAAATCAGATACTAAAAGTATTTAGTAAACACTAAGTAGTGCCGATTTTGATAAGTATTATATTTTTATCATTGAAAGTAATGCTAAGGGAGGCCTATGCCCAGCAGTGGGTAAAGTCGGGCTGTGGATGATGATGATGATGATGAAAGTAATGCACAAACATTTCTCGCATCGCAATCCTCCGTCACATAATTGCAATGATTACTCTGAAGTTAGAGAGCCATAAAATTTTCCGTCTTCAGTCTCACTCAATGGCGCAAAAACGTGGCAAAAACGGAAAAATGTAACAAAGTTACACTGATTAGCTTAATTAATGTACAGATGGATTCCTTACACGGTAGCGCTTTCTATGGGATTCGCTGGAAGAGTTAAGTGCAGTCTATATTGAGTTCTAACGTTATGTGACGACGAATGAGGA
This sequence comes from Xanthorhoe spadicearia, assembly GCA_947086425.1. NCBI lineage: Eukaryota > Metazoa > Arthropoda > Insecta > Lepidoptera > Geometridae > Xanthorhoe > Xanthorhoe spadicearia. The sequence continues at coordinate 1,137,918 of OX352206.1, forward strand.
AATAAGTCATAATCAGGAGTTTTTATCGCGATTATTTAATTATTTATGAATTTGGATTACCAATAATTATATCATTTATTAACGCTAAGAATAATTAGAGTTAAAAGTGTTTTGTTATGAGAAAAGTTTACATAAAATTTGTAAATAAATCATTATTTTGAACAATACTGTAGCTTAATACAATACAATCTATGATTTTACAAACCCACAAAGGTATGTGTTGAAAAAGGTTTTAAGTTATTTCTTTGAAGTTGGGTGCAAAAATCAATTATGAATGAAACCAATCATTACTTTTGTTTGTAACTATCTTTTAACACGCAAATTCAACTCCTTTCCTCTTTTATTTATACTTATTTATTTTATTTATACTTTGCACATAAAATGATAGAAAACAAAATAGACATCTAAAAGTAATCGCACAGGCGAACTTAACCCTAAAAAGAGTTCTCTTCCAGTTAACCATTACTGGGGAGAGAGAGATGGAGTTTTACAGGTGGGTGTACGCGCAAACATAAGAAAATAAAATAAGAAAAACAAAAATATTTCTTATCCTACATATACCAATACAACTCAATACACATATAGATACCAATACAACTTAATACATTCCATGTACCTACAAGATAAATACCTACAGTTAAATATACCTAAATAAACAAATAATAATTACATACATAAACTAAATAAAAATAAGTACTTAAATAAATAAAATACCTAGATACCTACAATTATATCATAAAGAGAGGTAATGCTCTTTAACTTTACGTTTGAAGATAGAGATGGAGGGGCTAGCACGAATATCATGAGGGAGAGAATTCCAAAGAGTAACTGAAGCAACAGTGAAGGAGCCACTGTAGCGGCTGGACGAATGAACAGGACATTTAAGACGAAGGGATAAAGATGTTCTACATGGAACAGAGTATAGAAATTCAAAACGTTCACGAAGGTAAGAAGGAGAGAGTGGATTGTTTAGAATGTTATAGAGAAGTGAGACAATGTGCATATCACGCCGACGACGAATAGGAAGCCATTTTAATTGAGCTCTGAACATTGAAACGTGGTCGTATTTACGCAAACCGAATATGAATCGGATGCATAAATTTTGAAGACGTTCAAGTTTGTTAAAAATTTCCTCCGTGGCGTCAAGGAAGCAAGTGTCCGCATAATCGAGTAAGGGAAGAAGGAGTGATTGAGCTAAGGTGATTTTAGTTTGAAAAGGTAAAAAATTTTGTAAACGCTTGAGAGAATGGAAGGAATAGTGAACTCGTTGACTGATTGCATTTACCTGCTTCTGCCATGAGAGTGTAGGCTCAAAGAATACACCTAAATTCTTGGCAAAAACGGAGTAAGCAATAGGGGAATCATTATAGAAGAGAGGGGGTATAGGTGATTGGCCAACTTTGTGTAACATATAGGAACTGCCACAGATTAGCGCCTGAGACTTAGAAGGGTTGACTAAGAGACCAAAAGCTTTCGCCCATGCGTGAATATTATTGAGATCGGAGTTAATTTGGTCGACCCCGATGGCTAAGTCATCCGCCTTAATGTGACAGTAGATTTGCAGGTCGTCAGCATATAGATGGTACTTAGAAGAAATGATAGAGGAGATAGAGTTAATGAAAATGGAGAAGAGAAGAGGAGAAAGAATACCTCCCTGAGGTACGCCTGCAGTTATGTCACACCAATCCGAGTAAGACTCATCCAAGCGAACACACTGCGACCGACCAGAGAGATACGAGCTGAACCATGAGATTACTGAGGAAGAGATGTTGAGAGAAGAAAGGACCGCGAGTAAAACATCATAATCGACGGTGTTAAATGCACTACTAAAGTCCAGTAAAACCAGAATAGTGACTAGTTGGTTATCGATGGCCCACCGAATGTCATCGGTGACTTTAATTAGTGCAGTCACAGTGCTGTGGCCTGGACGGAAGCCAGATTGAAATGGACTCAAAAGACAATTGTGGTGGAGGAAAGAGGATAATTGCGAATGGACCGAATGTTCCAGGACTTTGGAAAGGATAGGGAGGATGGAAATTGGTCTAAAATCGGTAACAGCAGAGGGATTTGAAACTTTGGGAAGAGGAATAATGAAAGCTTTTTTCCAAGCAGACGGGAAAGAGCTCGTTTCTAGAGAAAAATTAATAATGTGAGTGATTGCAGAAACGAGCTCAAAGGAAACAATTTGAAGCATGTAAGCACTAATACCATCATCGCCAATAGCTTTAGTAGAAATGGATTTTAAAAATTTTAAGATGTCCTTCTCAGTAACCTCCATAAAGTTGAAAATAGGACAAATAGGGTTGGACAGGCGTGAAAGGTGATCTATAGTTAAACGCTTCGAGTTACTGTCCAAGGAGTGAGGGGAACAAGAAAAATGAGCGTTTATCGTATTTAAATCTACTGAAATGGTAGAATCGCCAGGGCCCTTACCAATGCCCATGGATTTCAGAAATTTCCACGTTAGAGAGGAATTAGAGTTTTTAAGTTGTTGGTGGATATAACGCCTCTTAGCATTTCTACATAACTTCGTAGCACGATTACGCAGCTTTTTGTATGCGGCATGGTTAACTTCCGTCGGAAACTTTTTATAGCGCCTCTTAGCCTTGTCCCGTTTGGACATAACCTTTTTTATATAAGGAGTCAGCCATGGACAAGGAGAGTGCTTGACTTTAACTCGTTTGACCGGGGCATGGGTGTCGAAAAGGCCAATGATTATGTCATTGAGAGCAGCGACTTTATCATCCACATTATCTGCCTCAATAACACGAGACCAGTCCGTTTCATTTGCATCCCGCTTTAAGCCTCTTATTCCTTTTTCAAGCTTGAACACGCACCCAACCCTATACTTAAGCTCCATTCCCACTAAACGCTAATCACACATCTCCAAATATGATGGGACAAAGACGCTGTGTTCCTAATTTGAATATAATAGTCAACGGCTCCCAACATGGCCGACAATATGGCGGCCAAAATGGCGGCAATTTATATGCAAAAGTCGGGAACGAAAAGGGCTGATGTATAAGGAAATTATTGCAATGGACAAAATGTTGTGTATCATGCATTTATGCATGAGTTGCATGTGAATATACTAATAGCGAGGTATTTGCATGAGAGCATTTATGCATTTTATTAACAGTTTTATGATCACAAACAAGTCACCGTGTAAGTTTAAAGTTTTAGTACTTTTGAAAGTTATGGTTATTAGAAGCTAAAGCTCTAACTAAGGTACCTGCGGCAAATAAGGGCCACTTAATTTCAATTCAAAATATTTTCAAAATCAGACGGATATGAATGAAAAACTGGACATTTTAAGAATGTTTACTTCATAAGCAGTCTGAAAAAGTATGATTTATTTGGTTTTAATTGAAATTTATCATCAATATTGAGGTTTTTCAAAACCCTTCCTTTGGTCCTTATTAGCCGACGGTAGTTTAATATGGGCCACTTAACAAAAACATTCATTTTGTCTTTTATCATTGTAAACTCTAGCTATACTATCTCTCGCAGACTTTTAGATTGATTTTCTAGTGAGTTACGCTTGACGATTTATTTAAATCACGGAAAAAAACAGTGATGGCCCTTATTAAACTAATGAAACGAAAAGTTTGAAAAAAAAGCATTAATTGACTAAATTTGTTCAAAATTATCATATTCTTGAAAAAGTTATTAGTTTCACTACATAAAACTCAAAAAAAAATCAAAAATAGCATAATATTTTCTTGAAAATTTTCTTGAATTGGTGGCTCTTATTAAACTTATGAAAGTTTACGTTTTTGTACTTTGCTCTATTATGTTTCCTCCAAGTTTCTAGGAGTCCTGTGAAGTATTATGTACTTATATTGGGCATACTCACTCAAACGCAAGATATACCTAATCTTTTGTGTTGTGTGTGTGCGAGTGAATGTGTGAAGTATGTGTGAAGGCCGGTTTCGATCCCACAAGCTTCAGAACTAAAGTCAAAGTAACAAAAAAAAAATTCTTTTCGTTCTTATTGTTCTTTTTGTTTTTTTTGTTCTTTTTGTTCTTTTTGTTCTTTTTGTTCTTTTTGTTCTTTTTGTTCTTTTTGTTCTTTTTGTTCTTTTTGTTCTTTTTGTTCTTTTTGTTCTTTTTGTTCTTTTTGTTCTTTTTGTTCTTTTTGTTCTTTTTGTTCTTTTTGTTCTTTTTGTTCTTTTTGTTCTTTTTGTTCTTTTTGTTCTTTTTGTTCTTTTTGTTCTTTTTGTTCTTTTTGTTCTTTTTGTTCTTTTTGTTCTTTTTGTTCTTTTTGTTCTTTTTGTTCTTTTTGTTCTTTTTGTTCTTTTTGTTCTTTTTGTTCTTTTTGTTCTTTTTGTTCTTTTTGTTCTTTTTGTTTTTTTTTGTTCTTTTTGTTCTTTTTGTTCTTTTTGTTCTTTTTGTTCTTTTTGTTCTTTCTGTTCTTTCTGTTCTTTCTGTTCTTTCTGTTCTTTTTGTTCTTTTTGTTCTTTTTGTTCTTTTTGTTCTTTTTGTTCTTTTTGTTCTTTTTGTTCTTTTTGTTCTTTTTGTTCTTTTTGTTCTTTTTGTTCTTTTTGTTCTTTTTGTTCTTTTTGTTCTTTTTGTTCTTTTTGTTCTTTTTGTTCTTTTTGTTCTTTTTGTTCTTTTTGTTCTTCTTGTTCTTCTTGTTCTTCTTGTTCTTCTTGTTCTTCTTGTTCTTCTTGTTCTTTTTGTTCTTTTTGTTCATCAGTCGTCAGTCGTCAGTCGTCAGTCGTCAGTCGTCAGTCGTCAGTCGTCAGTCGTCAGTCGTCAGTCGTCAGTCGTCAGTCGTCAGTCGTCAGTCGTCAGTCGTCAGTCGTCAGTCGTCAGTCGTCAGTCGTCAGTCGTTAGTCACCAGTCACCTTGCCCTTTGCATCTGTTTTTGTGTACCAGTATTGCTAATAACCAGTCTTTGTCCTTCATTATTATCAATCGCTTCTAACTGAAATAGCAAAAAAAAGAAAGAAAATACATTCATATTTTAACCTCAGAACACGTATACACAATAAAAACAGATATAATAGAACACGACTTCGAAAGAAGACCTGAAAGCCTTGTAATTGACGGCCCTTACTACCCGCCTTGGGGGTGGCCCTTATTAGCCGCCTGCGGCAAGTTCGACAAAATTCACTGTAAAATAATGAAAAATTTATATTTATATTTAAACTTAACTTAATCAGGAAACATGATAAATTTATGTTATATTAATAACAGCAGATTAAAAAAAAAAAGTCTATGGTACTCACAATTAATCAGTTTTCGTGGAGATTTTTTTCTAGTAGAGCGATTTTTACAAACATCGTTTAAATAAATGTGTCTACTGACATGAAGGCGAATAGGAAGGCGATACCACCGCGGATATTAGCCTTCCTAATGGTCCTCTATAATGTAGGCTTGGTTTGAGTCTAATAATAATATTGGAAGTATGTTAAAATAGAAGTGGCCCTTATTACCCGCCGGCCCATATTTGACGCACCTACCCTACTAATTTTACAAATGATAGTAAATTAAAATCGATTTCATACTTCTATTTAATTTGTAGGTACATAGTAACGTTTCAAGTTCTCATTGGGTTCTCTAAATTATTAAAAACAGACAACAAAATAAATGTCAAGAAGCATTTATTTTCGTCTTCATTTATTCGAATAATTTGAATATCGATTAAAACAGTCGTAAATTCACACGACTCATAGAATCACGCACTAGAACTTAACGGGCCTAATCTAGATCAATAACAGTATCTCAAATTATGCATATCTACAGTCTAAATCTTAAAATATCTAAGAAACGTCAACCACATTATTGCGTCCGTAAATAAAGTACCTACTTACATACATAAACTGATTTTGCGTTAAACTTATATTAACTTGTATTGATTTCTTAGAACTGAAAATTTTTAAAGAGTCCTATGTTTTATTAGGTTCAGATTCAGAGCCTGCACTCAAACTTGAGTCCTGGCTCAAATAACGTTTCTTTGAAGTGTTATTTTAAAATTAATGTAAACGACTATAAATAACTCGCTGGGTGGTATTTATAGTTATTCCTATTATTAGTTCCAAGGCACCATAAACCTGATACATTAAAACCATGATAGATTCTACGCAACCCATTCTTTACGGACGTTTCATTACAGTTCCCGTTTTCAAGAAATCCAAGAAACATAAAGATGATATAAATCAATTCAATCACGGAAAGACTAAAACAAAAACTCCGTTGCAAATCCACTGATCGCAGTAAATCGCAGACTTTACCCACGTGACTTTCTAAATCTCTAATCTGTCATTTTAGCTCTTATTTCTATGATTTTATGAGTGCTTTTAACTTTGATTTGTTATCTTCGTAGAACTTGTAATCTAATTATGTTAGATCTTATTTGTATGGGATAGGATTGAATTTCAAATATTGGCAAGAAATATCATTGGTATGTGGGATCATTATTGATTTACGACTGTGCAAGCACACGTCTCGGTTAATATGTTTTAGATGCTTTTACTGTTTAAAACATTTTCTAGTGAGCCATTTTGTGAGCAATGTTAGTTAAACGAACAAAATGAAATGTTTCGATTCAATAGTCGTGGACTCGAATCTGGCCGTGCATCATATAGACTTTTCGTTTGGAACAAAATATGCACAAGCTCTGAACGATGAAGTGCGCCCCGCGGTTTCACCCGCGTAAGTCCTGTTCCCGCGGGAATATCGGGATAAAAAGTAGCCTATGTCACTTGCCATCCCTTCAACTATCACCATACAAAAAATCACGTCAATTCGTCACCCCGTTTTGCCGTGAAAGACGGACAAACAAACAGACAGACAGACACACACACACTTTCCCTTTTATTATATTAGTATGGATTTGAGATAATTTTCTACTGCAAATTGGGAATTGTCACATTTCATATTTACATTTAGGTATAAGAAAACAAACAGGCGCTTTAACTTTGGATAAACACAAAAGTACGTCCTAAGAAAGCAAAAAAGTGTTTAAATAACAATTCTCGCCAAAAGTGCTTAAAAACAAACTATGATCTTGCGATCTACGAACTATGAGCTATGATCTTATGCAAACCCGCATAAGATCATAGCTACCTACAACTGTAATTTATGAAGCCTCAGGTCAATGACCATCCCTTAAATACCACTTAATTATCTAGACAATACGGACGCAATTTATCCTCACTTAGTAGTTTGCTTGGAAGTTAATAACCTACTTCCTTCACTTCCGACGAATTTATTAATATGAAATCGTATTGTTGTCCGTTTCCTAATTACGCAAAAACTTAGCACAAAATTGAAGGTTATTTCACGTACTCTACCGAATTTCTAAGCCTTAAAAATCTCTATTAAATTTAATGCGAAATTAACTCTGCCTGTCTGTCTGTTACGCATAAATCAGTGAACCGATTTTGAGGTCAGCCCCTCTACTCTACAAACCGAAAACGATTCATCGTGACAATCATCGCAGGTCAGCTTATGTTGGTTAACCTTCCGTATTTAATTTCCACCAATTTAAGGTGGCCTGCGATTTGATGCCGGAATTTCGTTTTTCGCTGTGCAGAGTAGACCCCCTGGTATAGGGTTGACCTCTTTCTCTCTCCGAGAGAAAGAGGTGGGGGGCATTTAAGCCCCACCAGAGGTGGAGCCCTTTTCAGGGCCGACGTCGTCGGGGCCGCGGATGAGTGCATAAGCGTGCCCGTAGCCCCGGCAAATGGCGTTGAGGAGGACCCCGTCCAGTTTTAGTGGGTTAAAGTCCCACATAACCCTTTCGCTGCCCCCGCGGCGGAAGGGTATGCATGGATGCATTTCTGGACGATAAAAAAAAAAAAAAAAAAAAAAAAAAAAAAAGGGTTGACTAAACTTAGGGAAGGCTACATTTTGTTCGGTGTAATTAAAGTTACTACTAAGATAGATAGATAGATTAACACTTTATTGCACACCACATTTACATTAGAACAAATTACAGACACACAGAACATTTTAAGTGAAGTACAATGGGCGGTCTTATCGCTATGAGCGATTACTTCCAGACAACCTTTGGATGAACTGGACTTACAAGAAGGCAAAAAGGCGGTGTTCATAAAAATAATAATAGTAATAATAATATAAAAGCTAATCAAATTCATAAAGTACTTATATATAAGTATCAATAAATAAATAAATACATGAATTAATAAATAAAGTAAATAAGTACCTAGTAATACATACTTAAAATCAAATAAATAAAATACTAGTAGTACTATAATACTTATATACACAAACTACTAGGATAACGTAAGAAAGTGATCAAATAACTGTTTTTTGAAAATTGGTAAGGTCTGAGCCCTCCTGAGAGTGTCAGGAAGATCATTCCAGAGGCAGACGGCCTGTGCAGTAAAAGAGTTTGCATAAAAATTTGATGATCGGATAGGAGTACTTAATTTAAGAGTATCAGAGGAACGCAAAGGACGGGAATTGGTATTATAGAGAAACTCAAATCGTTCTTTTAAATAAGGAGGGGCAGAGGGGTTAAATAAAATATTAAAAAGGAAACAGAGTATATGATAATTTCGGCGAGAACGAATTGGCAGCCACTTCAACTTCTTGCGGAAATCAGAAATATGATCATATTTGCGGAGTCCGAATATGAATCTAATAGAGAAGTTTTGTAGTCGCTCAAGCTTATCAAGTTGAGCTTCAGTAAGATCAGGATAGCAGGAATCAGCATAATCTAATATTGGGAGCAATAGGGACTCAGCCAGCGTAACTTTGGTAGAAGTGGGTAAGAAATTACGCAATCGTCTCAGTGAGGCGGCTGACGCAAACATTTTCCTGCTAAGTACCTATTTAAAGTCGTTAAGCCATGACGGAGGTCTTTAGGCAGCCAGAAACTCCGTCACCAGAATAAGCCACTTGCTCTACGAACGAACGAACGAATTTTAAAAGTTTAAGGCCCTTTAAACCAATATGTCCAAGTAAATTCTTGTGGCATTGGCACTGAAACTTTTTATTTTCAAACCACGAACTTCAACTCGCTCCACTTCACAACTACCAAACCACAACGCGTAGATCGGAACGTATTTTTTTACATCGTTTTTACGTTCCGTTTTACGCTTTTTGCTTTGAATAGCAATCGTATACGATGATTTATTATTGAGTATGTTATGTAATATGGATGATTACTCTTCGTGAGTCATTCAGAAGTTGTATTGGATTCTTGCAACTAGTTGGTTGAATAAATTTATTGCAAGTTTGTAGATAGAATAAAATTGTAGAACGAATTCAGAAAAAGCATGCATCATGTATTGATTTTACTCTTCTTCATCTAACTTTTAAGTAGACTTTATTGCTTAACCTCGCTAGTGATTTGTGATTTTACATACCCCTGTTAAATTCTGGGGTTTAAAATGACAAATTATTTTAGTAGAACACTACCCAATTTGGTATTATTTTTAAAAATCAGTATTCGATTACGGATCTAGGTACCTACTTACCTTGAGATACTAATGCACTTAGGTATTCCGTGTCATAAACTATTGTAAATTCGAAATTTCATACAAATCCGTTCAGTAGTTTTCGCTTAAAAAAATAACAAACATACATTCATTCATCCTCGTAAACTTTAACTTTTATTTATAAGTAGGTACCTAAAATATTAAAAATAAACATTAAACTAACAGTACTATCATATTTCCTTCGTGTAGTTACGGTAGTTAATTTCACTCTTATTTTCATCACTTTCTTCCGTAACTAACGATCAAATTGACCTTAGAAATCGAAATCGTTAATATCTTGTGCATGTTTTTGCTTGTATTGTCACTTATGATAAATTCGATGACGCTGCGTTAGACTCTATGACTTGCGATATAGGAGAAAGTGTATGTGACACAATTCTGATATAATAGATAGAAAATTAGAGATTTATCATTGAAAATTGATAAACAGTCTTATTCATATGGTTCAGTAAACTTACTTTATGCTAAAACGTCTATTAAATATGTTTCTTTCTCTATTCTTTGACAAGACAACCTTAAAGCCCATATTAATTTAACCAATCTTTATGAATAAGGTAAAATTTTAGAAAAACATTACATAGACGAGAATTTACTTGGTTATAATATTATCTAGTTGATAATTCCAAAGTTAGTTTATTTCTTTTGTTAGTTATTTATTTGACTTGTATGTGTTTTTTATGTGTACCTACAGTGACAAATAAAATTATTATATTCTATTCTAGATTAATAGTAACCTGGAATAGCCTAATTGTTTTAAATGTTGCTAACACAAGAGCTAAGCCACAGGTAGACGGATGAATGCGTTACCGCAAAATTGATTAGTTTTTGATATATTTTCAGCCAGTTACATATTACGCACTATATTTGTGATTCATATGAGTGAAAGGATTGGTATTGAAGGTATTTTTGTATGTTTATTTATGATTCTTTCTTCAGTGAAAGTCGTCACGCGAAATATACGACAGATATTGTTTATTACGTTATACTGTCATGAAACAATAAGTAGGTGATGATTACATTGGTCTCTATCTACCTAGAAGATTATCCGGTTAAATCATAACATTATCTATATTGACTGTATTTTATGTTAAAGACTAGCAGTACCCCGCGGTTTCACCAGCGTAAGTCCCGTTCCCGAAGGAACATTGGGATAAAAAATAGCCTAGGCCACTCTCCATCCCTTCAACTAAAACTAAAAAAATCACGTCAATTCATCTCGCTCCGCTTTGCCGTGACGGACAAACAGACAGACTCACACACATTCACATTTATAATTATTAATAGTATCGATAATATGGATATGGATTCCCGTGTTATTATAGCTTACCCGGTGCCTACTACTCACGTGGAAAATGTTACCTGTCAACCAACAGGTTTATAACCACGGGAAAGTGCTGAGAAAAGTGCCGATGTATCCGTTAGTCATCTATAGCCATTGGCTACACGTAATTGAAAGTTTCATTGCAAATCCATAATGATTACTCATTTAAGAGTTAATGTAGAAAATAATAGCAGACCGTAATTAAACAGTTACCCTCCTAACATTATTAGCGAAATATGTGCTGATTTTTTTTTTCAATTTATTTATTTATCCTTATAACAATAAATAAAATTAAATAAATCTTTTAAGCTATTATACTATCACTTAGGTACTTAATTTAGCGTTTCAGTATTCGGATAGAGACTATCTAAATACATTTAAGGTAAAAAAATTTGGATGATTGTTATAAATTGCATTTTAGTTGGCTTTTCTAATGACCAGGGTGGTTAAATAGGCCGTTTCGAGCATTTCTGCTAGACAATTCATGAAATTAATGCACTTTACGAATTGCTAGCAGAAATGCTCGAAGCGGCCTTTTTAACCCCCCAGATTGCAAGTCTAGTGGTCTCTCTAGTGGTTTTTTTTCCTAATCTGATGTGATAAATTGTTCACCTACGCGTGTTTACCCACCTTACTTTAGTGCAATTAATTGTAATGACGTAACAACCGGAACAAGTGTTATTCAACATGCTCTTGTTTAAAAAATATAATTTATAATAACATAAATAACATAATGATGATAGGGACTGTGAGTCTAGACTTTGCTATAAATATGAATTCATTAATTTGGCGAAAACTAATTTGCATTCACTTACATGATGTATTAAAAATAGATCACTAGCAGTGAACGCAGGTCAAAATTATAAGTACTTACCTACCTAATCAGTGGTCAAATTAATAAAGAATTTTTAAAATTGAAAAAAAAGTGGTCAAATTACGGAAAATCGCTAAGTGTTAAGACTGTGATTTCGTCCTTTATTCATTTAATCACATCACCAATAAAAAATAAAAAAAAATTGTCGGACTCGGCTTTAAAGTCGTTAATCCAGGACGGAGGCTTTTAACGGCCTAAAAACTCCGTCACCAGAGTTGGTCACTTACTCATACAAACAAACGAACTATAAACAATTTAAATAAGACCGGTCTACAGATAATTAATAAATAAAATAATAATAAAGGATATTTATTATAATATTTATGTAAGTATTTATTTATTTATTCAAACAAAGTTTTATATCCTAAAAACTAAAATAAAAACCTACACTACTTAATTTATTATCATCATCATCATCATCCACAGCCCGATTTTACCCACTGCTGGGCATAGGCCTCCCTTAGTTTGTGCCATCCACTACAATTTATTATAATTAGGATATTTATTATAATTAAGGATTTGCCTTACTTACATTTTCCCATAGTCATAAGCACATGCTCGCACTACTGACAAGGTATCAATGAAACATGATGTAAGCTATTGTTCGCATCATGATTGATAGTCATGATACTCGATATTTATAATTGATACGTGACTGATGGTTTGGTGTATTGCAATATATATCATGGTATTCACAGTTGCTCAATAGCATTCGCTGATACGACCTGCGGCCTTTAAGTGACCTACGAAAGAAATGATGAACCACTGAATGCTAAATTACAATATAGTGCATATAACATTTATTTACAAAATCGGCATGACACTAGGAAAAGGTTATTAGATGCATAACAGTTATATTTGAATTAATTCTAACGAAACGCAAAAATAATAATATCTCTTGTGAGGACAAAAAATACGTATTGTTTTTTAAATATTAATTTAGGAAAATATATTACTGTTTTAATGTAACCGATGAATATTACTCGTATTATTCAAATAAAGACAGTGTAACATAATTAATCCATTTTTAGAGCGTACGTAAATACATACTTGGTAATATAATTAATATGTTCGTGTCAAACAAATAGCTTTCACTTGTATGTAAAATTATGCATTATTATGTATCTGGTCTAATAATATAGAATAAATTAATTGTATAATATGTCCGTATATCCTTATATCATGCGATGACAAACTACTGTAGGTACAGTCAGTTACAAATAACTGCCAGCCATTAAAATTATTTTAAAAATTTGCATGAACTCACAAAGACCATCATAAATATTTGAAAAATCTTAATAAAAGTTACGACTCTGGCATTCGAACCTGCGATGAAATACCAATGTGTGGTTTAACACAATAATAAAAATAGAAACTATGAAATACGATCACGACTGTATCCCAGGTAGGGGTAGACATTTTTTTCAAATCTTCATGTAACTTTTTAGATCCTTTGGGTAAGAGGGTAGTTAGAAGTATGTTCAAAAACATTACAGGAGGTCTTATTAAATAATTGAATATTCCAAAACCATTCGCTAGTATTATAAATTATTATCAAAGACGAGATTTAGTTTATTACGACATAAGTTGATTAATCGAGTCTATTGGACTATCCGTGCATATATTAGTCCGGTACGGTGTAGGTATATTATGAGGCTTGATTGCTTACTCTTTGGGGGCAGGTTTCTTGCATAACTTAAAAGGTGTTTATTTTTAACTTGCGAGTAAAGCTGGAGGCTGGAATTCTTTAAGTCTTTTTAGAAGACGTTGTTTATACTTCATTTTCATAAACGATGCAAGATTTTTAATGTTGCATACAATTAAATTGAAGAAAAATATGACTTCCTTCCATGGTGTAGGCAATGTTTAGACCATGCAATTATGTTGCCAGTCAATTTAATTGTATGAAACTTTTTATTATTGCAAGAAAGTTGAATTGTGTAAAAGCAACGTACTGAACGGTCACTATTTGGATTGGTGACCGCAAGTGGTACTAACTGATCGCTTCCGTGTTTTTAAGGGTACTTACATTAAATTGTCGGTCCCGGCTTTTAAAGTGGTTAAGCCATGACGGAGGTCTTTAAGCGGCCTAAAACTCCGTCACCAGAGTTGAACACTTGCTAATACAACGAACGAACTTAACTTTTCGGACCTAACTATGTAACAAATTGAATCTTATTGTAATGCAGAAGATAAAATGGAATGCTCCTTCAAGGTGTGAACACCGGCCACAGCCCGCTGCGCATGAGTTGATATTTGTCACAAATGGATAATGTATGACAAAACTGTTCACGCGATACTGTATCTTACATTAACACATTCCCTACCACGGCTCTACGGTGCTCTATGTACACCTTTTATATTACTACTAGCAGCACGTCCCGGCTTCGCACGGGTTTACTAATGAATCTACTGGGATAAAATTTAGCCTATAACCCGGACAGTCCATTTTACACACCCGTGAAAGAATATTTGTGGAATCGGTTGAGTAGTTTCGGAGATTACCTCCGTCAAAGAAACAAACATATAAATATAATAATGATATTTTTTCTATGGTACTTTTTTTGTAAATACTAATTAGATACTAGGTACTATTCAAATGTTTTTTTTGCAACAATTTTTTTAAACAATGATTTTTTTAGGCTGAACAGACACCACTGATCACACAACCTAAAACTGCTCTATTCTATTTTAAGTAGGTTGTAACATTAATTTAATCTTGTTAAAGGCAATGATTGACACACACGATCGTATTATTGACAAAAACTGGACGTATGCTGATATATGTGTTTTTGTTACAGGTATGATGTCATTCTGCGGCTGATCTGGTTCAAAGGTCTGTTTTTATGATAATCTTTTAATTAATATACAAAGAGTAAATTATTTGACAGGTGTATTGATTGCTTTAAAGGCAACCGCTTGTTGCAACCTCTCAATTTTTCAATTTTCAAAATTATTGCTTTGTTTCTCTACAAGATCGAAACAGAAATGAGGAGATACGTAGAAGAACGAGGGTCACCAATATACCCAAGATAATTAGCACAGAAAAGCTTTCGAATGAATGTCTTGAATAGGCTTCTCACTGAAGCTTGACTATTTAGATTGTTTAGGGGTCCTTTTAAAAAAAAGATAGGCCCAGACCACCAGGTTCTTGTCTGATTCTTTACCTGTTGTAGGGAGTTGTTTTGAAACAGGCAATAGAGTCACCTAGCTTTTAAGACTGTACGATTTTAAGCGATCCTTGAGGTCCTACGAAATAAACATATTTTTCTTTCTTTCTTTCTTTCTGTTGCCGTCTTCATTCGAAAACTTTGTTTTTACAACACGGTGTTCTTACATAGTTCGAGAAAACGAATTATAATTATATTATGTTGTAGTAGTTATGACGTCTGTTTTACTCATAAAATTACTGTAAAAGTATGTGAGTGACAATATCACTCACATACTTTTAGTAGGTATCCAAATTTATAAAACAGAAAAATCCGGAAAAAATAATACATTTCACATTTCAAACTGTACCAATTCCTCATTTCTACACACGCGAATAAAACATAAACTTCACGAGTTAATCATTGCCGGTTTAATGAACGAAAAAATCTTCAGCGTCAATCAAACTACGCAATGTAGGTATTAAACGAGCTGGCACAAAACAGTGTGACATTCAATGCTTTCGTTCTACTTTTGAAATTGAAAGATTCGAAAGATAAAAGAAACAATAAGCACATTTCTCATGTGAATGAACTTTTGACAAGTCAAATTATGTTTTTGAGTCATGTTACTTACTTATTTCATTTTTCTTTGCGATTTACATCCAAAAGTTTGTGTAATTTCAAATATTATTGTTAATTATAAATTATGCACTTTCTTCTTCCGGTCTCCATCTAATTTTGGTTTTGAATCAATTTGTTTCTCAGTTAACGATCAATATTGATCGTGGTATGAAATTAACGGTCATATTTTTAGCCCACGCATAATCTTACTAGCTCTATGGAATTAGAATCGATAAAGATAGTTATCATGCACCATTTTCTTTTATTACTACTTTTATTACTTTTATTTAGATATTGCATAAACATAATTTGTAAAAATAAGTACCTACCAACCCACGAAATTGCAATTTTAAGGTCGTAGGTGCAAATAACAGATGCGCTTTTAAACACGCTTAGACAATTATACTGGATTTATAAATTACGTAAAGATTACCATCTACTTTTTCATTTTCAAAATGGCGTCCAATTATAAAAATTGAGTCTAATGGAAAGGAGAATATAGGTACTTAATATTCTTTAAAACATTTTTAAAGTGCATAAAAGTAAATACCTAAAGTTTTCTTACCTACTTCAATTTAATAGTCAAGATATTTAATTCAATTTTCAATTTAACTTATATTGACTCCATCTTTGACACGTTTCTGATACATCTCCGCTTCTGTCTATTTAATTTACTCCATAATAAACTTACTACAGTGACACTCACAGTTATATTGAGATGTGCGAGTTAAACTGTTTCAAAAAGACCGACTCATGCGCATGCTTGTCACGTGACTTAAAATCGTACAGTTTGGTTGTGAAGTGCGTATAACAGAAGTTTAAGAAAACTTAAAACTTTTGTTGGTGATGAAATAAAATAATCATAATTATTTAAATTTAGGTAGGTTATTTATGTTGATCAACATTAGGTCACTCTATTTTCTTTGATCAATATGAAAGAAACAAAGCAAACGTCAATCAAAAAACACGTTAGCTTCATCTATAGGTAGGTATCTATAGATATATAGATAAAGATAGGTACTGAATAAAATTCAAAATGGAATGCGTGGGAATCGAACCTATTTCGCAAAAGGCAAGAGAGCTGCTGCTAGTAGATGGTAATGTAAAGATCTTACTTTTTACTATGAGCAGGTGGGTATTCCATTTGCTATGGTCTGTAATCATGAAATTAGAACCACCTGCCATGACATGCTAAAGTTGAATTAAACTAAATTTACTATACTTATTTACTTAAGTCATAGAGAGTGCTACCAGAGAATGAAGAGCTATATAGCTCTTCATGTAATACCGCTGTATAAATGTATCGCTTTATTTAAAAGTAATATAAGAGTCATTTGATTTAGAAACCTTAAAAAACAAAATGTTTGAGAAAAGTAGACATTTTTAACATTTATAAACTATTGCGACTTGGAAACATTAATAAATATTATCAGGACTTAATCGCGTATTAAAAAAAACGCGCGTAAATAAAGCTTACTTCAATTTAATTGTATGCAACAGCCTTTTACCATAATGTTTGATACAACGTTTCATAGCGTGATCTACCTAAGCTTAGATAGCCAATTTAAAACAAGGCGGTAAACCCTTTTCACATACACCGGATAAATCGCCATGAATTGAGATTTTTTTGTGAACTTTAAACTTAAACTTGCCAAGTGGCATATAATTAGCGAAATCTGTTATGATCATCAAATGTATGATGTGCGTGCAATTTTGGCGTATGCATGATTTGTTTGATGTGAAATTTCTCGGTTTAGAAAACTTAAGAGACTTAAGCTGTTGATATAGGTGGTAATCTGTGGTATTAGAAATCTATTTTAGTATGTTTAAACGAAAGAAAAAAGGTTTTTTTTAATCTAGGAACCAAATATCTAACTTTTAGTAGGTACGCCTATCTAAGTGACGGTAACCTATCCCCCCCCCCTCCTCAAAAGTGTTCTTAAAAAACCCCAAGTATCGTCAACCAACCCCTCAACATGTCCCTTGAAAGCCCTCTGACTGACAATCGTTGGTTACAGAACCACGTACATCTACAAAGGCTCAGAGGGTGCAAACTCGATCAAACCAGTCCATGCGAGCTATAATCAGAGCATCCGCTAGATATTACGTTGTAATTTCACAAAATTACAGTAATTTCAACTATTATACGAATGACAGAGACAGAATGTGAGACAGATGATTAGAAAGTAACAACGTGATGTTATCAAAGTAATATTGTTTGTTTTTGTATTGAATTGGTTTGATATTTCGAGTAGCTAGTAATTGGTTGCTGTGTTTTTGAAATGGCGCTTGGACTAGACCGCACGATAACAGAGTATCCAACTGATGTATTTTAAATTATTGTTTTTCTCTTTTATTCATTTAAGATTTGAAAACTGAAGTTCGAATTGGATTAGGTGTTTGTTGTTTCATTTTTCGTAATAAAAAGAGATTTAAAATTAGTGACAGGTTTTGGAGCGTAGATAGATCGAGCTACCAATAATTCACCGAATTACACTTGATCGATATAACTGTTCATAGAAATCACTATTCATCGAAACTCTGTACAACGAAACTTTTTTTAGACGATAGTTTTTTTCACCGATAACTCGGTTCGTCGAAAGATTCCTTCGTATAATCAATGTTTCATCGATACCTCGATTTGCAGATAAGACGATTTGCTGAAAGCTCCATTGAACGAAATAGCTTTTACTCGAATGTAGTAGCTATGCGAAAGCGCTTGTTCACATAGAAAAATTTAGTGTAATGTATACAAAATAATGATGTCGTTCCTCGCAAGTGGAGTATGAGGAACGACTACAAAAGCATTTAGCTTTAAAAAATGAGATGGATTTGGAGACTTTCATTGGTGGGCTAGCTCATATTCTATATATAAATAAGAAATAGTTGAAAAAAATAGATTTTTTTCAAACTGTGTGCTTTTTCTTGTTCGGTCTTCGTTATAGTTTTCTTATTTTACCAATTTTTAAATTTTTATTTCATTTTTTTTATTTCCGTTACTAAGAATAAATCGTAGTTCAGATGCATAATTCGCAGATTAGACAGATCACTAATTAATCGATAATTAATGCAAATCGAGGTATCGATGAAACATTGATTATACGAAGGAATCTTTCGACGAACCGAGTTATCGGTGAAAAAAACTATCGTCTAAAAAAAGTTTCGTTGTACAGAGTTTCGATGAATAGTGATTTCTATGAACAGTTATATCGATCAAGTGTAATTCGGTGAATTATTGGTAGCTCAGATAGATCAGTGTAGGCTTAAGTTGTTTTTGAAACTATTTAAGTATCACCTTTAAAATTTGATTAATAAATTTTTGATAAGATAACTCATAAGTTCTTTATCAACTAGTATTTAATTCAGGTTTATTTTAAAGTAGGTTTTGTCATTCATAGATATGTCAATCTGTAAAAATCTACCATGTTATTTTATCAATTTATCTCCAATTGCAGCAGTTGCAACACCTGTGTTTGAGAGTTTTATCTTCATAAAAAAGTCAAATCAAAATGTATAAATAAAGGTGTGAAATTTCTCAAGTTCTCACTGCGTAGAGGAGATAAAACGACAACAGTGATCTTACGAACTTAACAGTACTGTGTTCGTGACGATCGGCAAGTTTTTGTTGTAAATAATGATAGCCATCGGTTGTCGGGAGCTGACCGTTAGATAATGTATCCTAACCTTTATTCATATTCACCTGTCAATTTAGCAAGGCAGAATGTTTTGTGTCACTCTTTATGTCAAAGGAAAAGGATAGTTATGAATAAGTAACAAAGAGATACTTTACAGGAATGTTTTTATAGATTGCGTCATTGTGACAAATATTTATGGTAAGTATTTTTTTAAAAGATTACTCTACCATTCTCAAAATTAAAAATTAACTCAATTACGAGTATGTACCACCTACCTACTAATTGAAAATAGGTAGGTAGGTAGGTACATGATATTTACTTACTCTTTTAGGAACCAATATAAAACTCTTCATTCTCCAAAAGCAGTTACAAGCATCTGACCAATGCACCCAAGTCATTTCTCGGTCATTTCCATAAAACCACAGAATGTATAATGCTTTATTCGTCATCAGCTGTCACGTACGACTGTGTGTGCATAGTTCGGCGTGCGTTGCGCTCGGAATAAATTGAATTCACCTTTTAAGATTTTAAGATGCCCAACGATTTTATCTAAATTTCTGATGTCGTCTTATGAGTAAGTACCTAAATAAAATTATGATTATAAGTAGCTAATAGGTACTTACACTCAAATTAATCACTTATTAAATTATGTTGGAAAATTAAAATTTTTGTAATCCAATCGATTGAGTAGCAAATTAAAAGATACGTCAACATTATTTTGATTTCAACAGTTGTCATAGACAATCATTTACTTCAGAAGAATATAGTACATAGGCTATTTGCGCTAAATAGCCAGCGAATAACGCCTACTCACATCAAGCTACAGCTTCCTATTTGTGCTACAGCGGCAGCGAATTACGCTTACATGTGAATAGGCTAAGGGGTTTATTCATAAAAACTTGACAATTTAATACAGGTTTTAGGAACGTTTTAGAACGTTTTTTTCTTGTCACTCATATGTCAACGAAAAGAGATAGCAACAGATTTAATATACGTTTTAGCTAATACGGGTTTTAGGTCGAATATGCATAATGGGGTAACTCTCTTTAATCACTGAAACAACGTCCAATAATTCACTATCCTTGTCACCCACTTTACTTACCAACAAGGAAATGCGTGTGGGAACATTCGACAAAGGCGTATTGTTCAAATCATGGAACTTGACAACGTAGCTGCATTTAGAGTCTAGACTGTAAGCAAGCCAAGCTTATAGCGAAACGACATGACACTATGAAATCCAGAAATGGCAAACGGCTCTAACTTACAAGGCTAATGTAATTTGTGAAATCTTGACATGGTTGCTTTTAGGGTAGTTCTGTCAGAATGTTCCGTGGTAGTACAATATAAGTAGAGACGATTTTTAAAAACCAGCATTCAGTGTAAACACAGCCTCGTCTAGCTCTAAATATAAGGTCGCGACAACTCCCCTTTGTCTGTACGTTGACATTAATCTTGAACCGGCATTGTGTTGAGGTCTTTACGTCCTTGGGAAGCTGTATACCAGTTCTGGTTCTAAGGTATTACGAAACAGTAGCGGTATCTATACTAATATAATAAAGTGGATTGGCCATAAATGCATCTCTAGAACTTCCGGTCAGGAGGCTTAGCATGACGTATTTAATAAACAATTCAGTTTAGGTTCTAAATGTTTTAACTTTACTTCAGCGCCTTAGCTTACGTCAAAAGCCAATCATTATAAAATAAAATAAATTATAGGACCTAAACTTAATCGCTTGACGGTCATAGGAAGCCGCCAGATTAAAATTCATTTTTTAAATTCTTTTGTTTTGTTTACGACTCAGGCAGACCGCTTACTGCAAGGGTCCTCATTATAAATTACACGAACGGATTCCACGTTAGTAGAGCAATCTCGCAGGTTCTAATGACTTATGATGTAACAATAATTAAATCCTACATAACAGCCTTCGAAGTGTGCCGACTCCCAGAGCCATAAACAAAAATTCAGAGCAAGAATGAATCATATTAGATAGATAATCTCACTTCCCACATTTAAAACTAACTGGATACCAAATACCGTTGTGCATGCGAGTGCTATTTAGAAATCGGAGTGTTAAAAAGAACCTGTTCGGAATCAGGGCTACTAATGGTCTGATTGGTAGTGAGTAATGAGATAGTTTAAATTGATATAAATCAGTTGATAAACAGTTGAAAACAGATATTGATTAGATGGCGAGGTCTATTAGTTACGGGGAGTTTTATAAACTATTTTAATATTATCAAGTAGTTGAAAATTTTATCAATGACTCAATGACTTCGTATCGTACGGTAGTTGTAAAACAGGCAGACGTTTTTAATAGCCTAGAGTTGGTGTCTGTTGCTCACCATGTTTTTCGAAAGAGCAATTCACTATTTGGTGTAAGTTTTGATAGTTCGTAGCACGTCCGTGCTTCAGAGGGCACGTAAAACTTGAAATATACTTGATCCAGGTGGGAATATTCAGGTCGTTCTTACAATAAAACTCCAGTGTGCTGTTAAGACAAAGACTTGTATTCGGAGAATGGCGTCGAACAGAAAGTAGTCTACCCACATATAAAATATGGATGCCTAAACTACCTACATACATTACACCCTCCTACTTATTTATTATTACAACTCCCTATTACACATAATTTTTGACTTAATGTAAGAAATCCCATAACCACCTTAATTTTAAACTTAACAGTAACACTAGACTAATTAGCTACAATTCAGTATGGCACCAGATTCCCATAACGCTCTACTGGGAAACGTATACGGACGGCTCGGTCAGGTACAGGCTGAGAACTTAACCGTGGTAGTGTAGAAGACATGGAACACGCCAATAGTCCACCTGGTGAGCGATGTCTCAGCTGATCTATATGCCTCTTACAAAATGAACCGTCTTCCTTAACCACTTTAAAATTTCTTTTTCCTAACACTTCCTCAACTTTCCCTTTCACCCATTTATCTTTCTCACCGCCATACTCTCTTAACCAAACTATCTCTCCCTTTCCTATTTTCCTTATTTTATCGTCTGTACCTCTATGGGTCTGTAGTTGTTGACCATGTTCCTCTCCTATTCTAACGTTCCGTTCAATGCGCAGTAGGTCTAACCTGGATCGTAAATTCCTCCCCTGCAACAACTTGGCTGGTGAGCATCCCGTGGTACAATGAACAGTATTCCTATAAGCTAATAAATACGCTTGTAACGCCGTATCTAAGTCATACTTATCCCTAACTGCTTTCTTAATGGCTCTTTTACACAATTTAACTGCACCTTCTGCGGCCCCATTTGAGGCAGGATGATAGGGTGGAGAAAACGTATGAATCACACCATTAAGTTCCATAAATTTTTGAAACTCTACACTAGTAAATGGTGGTCCATTATCTGACACTACTTCTTTTGGTAGACCAAATCTAGCAAAGAGTTCTCTTAAAATTCTAAGAACTGCTGAAGCCGTAGTACTCTTCATATGAAACGCCTCAATCCATTTCGAAGTCGCGTCTATCAAAACAAAAAATGTTTTCCCTATAAATGGTCCTAAGAAATCAATATGTAATCTACTCCATGGCTCACTCGGGTAGGCCCATGGCTGCGGTGGTGCCCGCGGTGGTGCCGGTGCCTCTATAGCACATGTCTCACATTCCTTACATACTTGTTCTATGTCCTTATCTATGCCTGGCCACCAAACGTAACTCCTAGCTATTGATTTCATTTTTACCATCCCCATGTGTCCTACATGTAGTTCTTGTAATATTTGGGTCTGAAAAGTGTTTGGAATAATTATTCTGTACCCCCACAAAATACAGCCACCATCCAAATAAAGCTCATTTTTCCTAACATAGTATGGCTGCAAATCCGGCTCTGGGCACTTAGATGGCCACCCAGATTGTACATACTGAACCACTTTAGCTAAAAGAGCATCTTTCTCAATTTCCAGTGAAACTTGAAGTTGGGTAATTGGTAAAAAATTGTTAACAAAATTCATGTAAGTAACTTCTACCTTACTTCGCTTACTTGTATCTTCTAAAGGCAACCGAGAGAGAGCATCGGCCCCATTTTTATCTGTTGTAACATGTTTAATATCATAGTCATAGCCTGAAAGTATCACCGCCCATCTCTGCATCCGGGATGCTGCCATAGTAGGTATCCCTGTTTTAGGGCCAAAAATTGAAACTAACGGTTTATGATCCGTTTTTAATACAAACTTACGCCCATATAAATATTGATGGAACTTCTTGACTCCATAAATAATGGCTAAAGCTTCCTTGTCTATCTGAGAGTAGCCTCGCTCTGCTGTATTCAAAACTCGTGAAGCATATGCTATAGGCCGCTCTAAGCCATCCTCCATCACATGAGAGATTACTGCGCCTACACCTACTCCACTTGCATCTGTTGTTAAGATAAGCGGCAGTTCAGTACTGTAATGAGCTAAGACTTCACTCGAAGAAAGTAAATCCTTAATATTCTGAAAAGTGTTCTCACATTCCTCCGTCCAGTCAAATGTGACACCTTTCCTTAGAAGCCTATATAATGGATACAAAATGGTACTAATATTCCTAATAAATTTACCATAGTACATTACCATTCCAAGAAACGCTCGGACTTCTGTGACATTGGCAGGTGACCTAACTTCTCTTATTGCTGCTAATTTATTTGGATCAGTATGAATGCCTTTCTTGTCAATAACATACCCTAAATACGTCACTGAGTCCGCAAAAAATGAACATTTCCCTGTTTTGATTTTTAATCCATAATGTTGCAGTCGTTGCAAAACTGTATGCAAAGTTTCCAAATGCTCTTGGTCATTCTTACCACTTATTATAACATCATCTAAAAATATGCCTACTCTGGGAACGTCTATAAACATCTGCTCCAGCTTGCGTTGAAAAATACCCGGACTGGATGATAAACCATAAATTAACCGCTCATACCTAAACAGTCCCCTATGTGTGTTTATTACTGTGTATTTTTGTGATTCCTTATCTAGCACAAACTGAGCATAAGCCTGTGATAAATCCAGCTTTGAAAATTTCTCCCCTCCCCCTAACTTAGCTAGTAGGTCTTCTACCTTGGGTAAAGGAAAACGGTCCACCTCGAGACACTTATTTAGTGTTAATTTAAAATCACCACATACCCGAATGGTGCCATCACTTTTTACCACGGGAACTATCGGCGTGGCCCAGTCTGATGAGTCGACCGGCGTGATGACTCCGTCAGCCACCAGCTGATCCAGCGCGCGCTCCACCGGCTCGCGCAGCGCGTACGCCAGCGGCCGCGCGCGCATGTACACGGGCCGCGCGTCCGCCCTCACATGTAGGCTCACTTCTCCGCCTGTATACCGACCGAGCCCCTCCGAGAACACTTCACTGTATCTGGAACTGAGTGATTCTACGGTAAATGGCAAGGAACACTTAACATCGTTACATTTAATTTCTGTCAATGTTATTCCAAACTCATGCAGCCACTGTCTTCCCAATAAAGGTTTCCTACCGTTATCGATTACATAAATATCTAATGGTTTACATATTCTATCTTTATACGAAACATTCGCTGTTATCTTGCCTAAAGGCCTCACTGTTTCCCCGGTATAATAACTCATTACAAGGTTATGTTTTTGTAAATGTAAATTCTGAAACAATGTTTTGTATAATTCGTAACTAATACAAGAAATAAGACACCCCGTATCAGCTTCCATCCTAATAGTATGACCCTCAATCTTAACCGATAACATAATAGGTCCACAGTTCTTATCTGAGCTTTGGAAATTGTATAAATCTAAAATTACCTCGTCACTGCTATAGTCCGTGTCCATTCCCACTTGTTCGCGTACCTCACTGTTATAGGTCAACACATTTTGTGGACTGTCCTTTTGTCTAGGGCACATTTTCTTCAAATGCCCGGGCTGATTACAGACTCGACACACATAGTTTCTAAATTTACAAAACCTTTCGCTATGATTTCTACCACACACCGCACATTGCCGCTCAGCTGTTTTCGATGACCCCGTTTTGACACTGACATGCGGCGCCCGCGACGTTCCGAAACCTTGATCTTGGTGATCTTGGAACGAACGATGACGCGTCCCCGCTGATGCCGCCGCATCCGTGCTCACAACGCTATACCTCCGTGACGATCCTACCGTCCTTTGACGATCTTGATGCCGCGTACCTACTTTATTGCACGCCGTCACATCTGTTGCGTTGTTCTTGCCGGCCTGCCCTTCACGTCCTTCCACCATAGCTGCATTAACTTCGGCTGCCTCAATTGCCACGGCCAATCTGAGTGCCTTATCAAATGGCAGATCCTCCTCCGAAAATAACCGCTGTCTTATCACTTCATTTGTCAACCCACACACTAACTGGTCTCTCAAACTCTCTTGTAGACTTTCCCCGAAACCACAATGTTTTGAAAGTCGTCTCAACTCCGCTACGTATTCCGCAATTGATTCTTCCGCTCTTTGCTTCCTTTGCCGGAACGTATACCTCTCCGCTAAAATACTCGGTCTAGGCTGCAGATGATTTCGCATAATTCGTACGAGTTCATTGAACCTTTTTGCGGCGGGTTTGTCCGGAGTGCACAAGGTCACCAAAAGCTCGTATGCTGCTCCTCCCATCACTGTGATTAGCGTCGGTACTTTCAATTCGTCCTTCACATTGTTCACCACGAAGTACTGTTCTAACCTCTCGGCGTACAAAGTCCAATTATTATCGGAATCCGGTTGAAACGCACCAATTTTTCCCACCGACATGATTTTGTTTAACTGTCTTCATAAACACGTAGATCCAATTCGTCGCCAGTGAAATATACTTGATCCAGGTGGGAATATTCAGGTCGTTCTTACAATAAAACTCCAGTGTGCTGTTAAGACAAAGACTTGTATTCGGAGAATGGCGTCGAACAGAAAGTAGTCTACCCACATATAAAATATGGATGCCTAAACTACCTACATACATTACAAAACTGTCGGTCCCGGCTTTTAAAGTTGTTAAGACAGTAAGCCTTTGGGCGGCCTAAAAACTCCGTCATCAGAGTTGGCCACTTACTCATACGAACGAGAACAAGATACATGGCTAGTTACTTTCTTCACACCATGTACCCACAATTACTCAGTATTGCATTACCCTTCAAGGTGTATCGCATTGTTTGTGGACCATTGTGTGGTTCCCACTAAACGACACTTCCTGAGCCCATTGTTCGCGGTAATGAACAAACAGAGTAATGGCTTCAGAATGAACTAGTCAAAACATGGTTTGGAATTTCAGAATAAACATGGTGGTGGTCCTATGAAAATACTTCGAGCAAGCTTAATGGTTGCTCGTAAGTATTTTCATATACTTACATTCAATTTTGATGTTTAGTGATAGCAAGGACGATTCTAAAATAATCGTCCTTGGTGATGTAGGTAGCAGTACTTATGTACAATTTATCGACATCTTCCATGACCAGGTAAATGAGTGGTAAGTAGTGTTGTTGGTGACACTTTTCAATTGTTCTTGACGAACCAAACTGAGTTCGTTCCACGTAATTCGATCATTCGGTGAAATCGGTGCGGTTGGCCACCTCTGTCGCCATAGCGACATTGAGTTTTGAGTTTTTGAAAATATTTTACTTGAAATTGCTATGAAAATTACCTAAAGTGGGTTGGTCTTTATAATATTAGTATATACAATTTTGAATTTATCTTATAGCATGAATATGATTATACAAAACTCATGTTTTTTCATCCGGTTAAGCATTTTCAACCACAAAACTATCTTTACTTCATTTCTTGAATCGAGCTAATAGGAATAAAAATAAACGCACGTGATTGGTCGTCGAAAATAATTGTATTTCTCGTGATTGGCTAGATTGTCAAATCAATTGTCAATTGTCAAATCTAGCCAATCCAATGATTTTCGACGACCAATCACGTGGGATTATTTTTGTTCCTATTAGCTCGATTCAAGAAATGAAGTATAGTAGAGTTATAAAGTACACTGACCAAGCTAAGGGCTCTTCACCTTACATAAGTTGCACCTGATCGCAAGCTGTGTGGTAAATAAAAGAAATCGATTAAAGAATCGTTGCCCTCTGTGTATGTGCAAGCACCATGACTGTGCCGCGTGAACACTGCTAGCACTTTACATGGTTATATTAACCTTAACCGATTTCAAAGAGGTTAAAACACACACATCAAAAAAGTCTAAGCAACACATAATTTTTTAAATGTAACTTTTTTTTCTTTCGCTTTAAACTTTCATATAATATCAAACCTTGATTGAATATTCAATATCTTTGTAGTTTCCGTTTCCGTATGAATAACAGGATACGGATTTGTGTTAGTCCAGGGCGGAATATAAGTTATCCTAAGGATATTGTTTTTTTTTATTTTTCTTATTGATTTATTTTATTTACCCTGGCACATTTCATTCGAATGCGCCCAGCCGTTAGATCGTGAAGGGGTAACAAACATTCACACGTACCTACTGTGAACGTTTGTACAGACAAACTTTGACCTAATTTTAGTACCACCAAAACTCACTCGAGTGATAATTATAATTCAAGCACAATCTGCACTATTCCAAGTTTCATCAAAATTAACCATCTGCTTAACTTGGATAAAACAAGCATACGTAGGTATCTACAAGCTTTCAAATGTATTACTATAAGTATGATTAAGTGCCTCTAGTCTCATCAATGGACCGGTAAACGTACTTTCGATGTAATAATTATGTCAGTGAAATTGAACATAAAGTACCAAAGTTGTGGTTACTTCGTCACGGTATCGACACTACAATTTTATCGATAGAAAGCCAAGTGCGTGGCGCATCACTATGACGGCTATATTTCGTTTATAGTGTTGTGACTTGTCATTTAGTTTGTAAGTAAATTAATATTTGAATTTAATTAATTATGTATTTCCAATTGTTTTACTGTTATGCAGTTTTGAACAAATCGATATCGATACTATGAGTCGATAGAAAGTCAAGTGCGTGGTGCATCACTATGTCTCATTTTCCATTCGTGTAGTGTTGTGTTCTCGTTATTAATTTAATATTGATGTTCTATTTGTACTTCAATCTAATTCGACGTGGCATGTCTGTAAACAAAATGTCAATACCTAACCTTAAAACCTTTATCTTTATGTTCATTTTTGTACATATTTCTCATTTATTTGAGATTTGTAACCACTCCTTACGATCTAGGCTACTATCGATTCGGTCAAAAAAGCAACTCTTATAAGCAATTAAATCTTAAGAGTGTCGGTTTGTTTACTAACATGGCACATCAAGTTTAGCTGAAGTATAGGAGGCATATTTTAATCACCCAACTGTCTATCAATTCACAAGGGACTAGAACTTGCGTTGCTTATAATGTAAATCATATTTTAATTGTTGTTATTTTTGCAATCCCAGTAGGTATTTAAACTGCATTTGTATTCAAAGCTGCTATGACTGGACTTGCAGGTATGAATATGTTTATATGGATACGTTGTTTACTACCCAGCAAGACATGGGCATGTGCCAATAGGTAATAAACTGATGGTATTTATTGGAAGGTTGACTGATGATTCAAAGGTATAGTGGATTAAAGTTCTTGTTTATTTTGTCACACGAAAGGTTTGATGGTGCCTCCAGACGCTCGGCGAACAGTTGCCACAAACAGCCAGGGTAGGGATATTCCGATACTTGTGGCCGAGTAGGTACTCGATACTTCTGATTTGAAACCAATTATTTATTGTATCGAATCAATTTTTCACCGGTTTCACCCGCGTAAGTCCCGTTCCCGTGAGGGTATCGGGATAAAAGGTAGCCTATGCCCCCTCCCCCCCGGCATCCCTTCCTTCCCATTCCCTTCTTCCATCTCGTTGCCATAGGAAAATCGCAACCCTAGCTGTTTGTGGTCGAGTTCGCCGAGCGTGTGGATGGCTGTTTGTGAAAGTCGACCTGTCATGACCTGTTTGTCAATGTGTTTGAAGCTGTTCGGGAAAGGTGTCGGTTTTTCTGCAAAGATCAAAGGGTGTTCGGTCACGAACATAGACGAAGTATTTCTTTCTCTGTCTACGGTCACGAAACATTTTGAAGCTAGTAGTACTTCCGGTCGCATAACAACTTTTTCAGGAAATAAAATTAGAAAAAATAATTCATTTATGCACAAACAGCATGCCAATATTATTTTCATATTATTTCTATAATTTCTATTGGAAATATATACAAAAATAAAGTTTATATTACAAAATTAATAAATATATATTACTGGAATGACCTCAAAAATTGTCTATGAATATTCAAAAAGAAAAGATGATCTTGTCTATGGTCTTTTATTTTACATGGCAACTTTAAAAATCATAGGGGATGTTCCGAAAGAAAGAAAGAAAAGAAAGAAAAATATGTTTATTTCGTAGGACCTCAAGGATCGCTCAAAAACGTACAGTCTTAAAAACTAGTTGACTCTATTGCCTGTTCCAATACAATTCCCCGATACCACCAAAGTATCGATGCCTACTCATTTCGATAATACTCAAATCTTTTTTCGATACTACTTAAATAAGTACTCCTAAAGTAACGATACTTACTTATATCACAGATAAAATATTAGCACTAGATGGAGTTACTTATTTTTGATTGCAGGCAAGACCTAAACACTGCTATGGGCGCCGCAAAATCAAACACAAAAAAATTGCCCGAAGAAAAACAGGAGTGATATTAATGTTCTAGATGAGGCATCTGTACATAGTATTATTTTATCTGTGCTGATATCGCTAATTTTTAGTACTTTTATTTTGTTTTATTATTTCGAGGATGCTAACAAATAAAATAAATAAAATAAATATCCTGGGACATTTCACACAGCGTCATCTAGCCCCAAGCTAAGCAACTTAATGCTTGTGTTATGGTAACCAGATGACTGATAAAATACTTAAATACACTTTTTTTTATTTGTAAATACATTACATATTATAGATAGAAAACACCCAGACACTGAACAAATATCTGCAGAACATACAAACATTTGTCCCGTAGCGGGGATAGAACCCGCGACCTCCGCGTCTCAGCCGGGCGTTCACCCAACTGCGCCACAGTGGTCGTCAATCACAATGAACAATGAACGTTGAAGGACAATAATTTAAACAAAATTGGGAAGAAAAAAACTATATATTTATTATAAACTAGCTGCGCCCCGCGGTTTCAACCGCGTAAGTCCCGTTCCCGCGGGAATATCGGGATAAATAGTATCTATATAAGTCTATGTCACTCTCCATCCCTTCAACTATCACCACACAAAAAATCACGTTAATCCATCGCCCCGTTTCGCCGTGAGAGACGGACAAACAGACACACAGACACACACACTTTCGCTTTTATTATATTAGTATAGTAAAGTATAGTATGGATGTTTATTATACTTATTATTACAAAAAACTCTTCAGCATTAAGATTGCCCAAAAACAGTAACTGTTCAAGGTATTTTGAAGACAATCTGTTCCTTGTTTGAGACATTGTTGCACCGGCTTTGGAAAAAAGGCACTCGCTTGCGATCAGTTTTTGCTCTCTCAGTTCTTTATGATGCGTTCTCGGTTTTTTTTATTGTTTTCGGTTGTTTTGCTGATTCGATTCGATACCAAGTACTTCTGTTTCGATACCGAGTATGTCTCGCAAAATTGATTCGAAACAATAAAAAATTAGTTTCGAATCAAAAGTATCGAGAAGAATCGGAATATCCCTACCCTAGCTGTTTGTGGCAACTGTTCGCCGAGCATGTGGAGGCACCATGAGCACCAGCTTTTTTATTGTTGTAAATGTTTTTTAATGTTGTTAATTTTTAACCTTTGTTATAGTTACATAGTATTCGTTATTTTCTGTATGTTGTTGCATTCAAGTTCTTATTTATTTTATTTTATTGATTATTTCACAATTATTGAAAAATATAATCAGGGAAAAGTGAGGTCTCTTATTACACAACATCTATTTAAAACAAGGATTTCAAACGCATTTTTGCGTTAGGTACCTATGCATAAAAAAAAATATTTCTAATGTGTGTGCCGGTTTTAGTCTCAAAATACTCACACATCTCTCACTCCGCTAAAAACCGCTAGATCATCGGAAGAAAGTAAACTCTTTGTTCGGATCATCTTCAAAAGGAATGGCCAGTCATCGTTAAAGGAGCACTTTCTAATCATTTTACTATAATTACTTGTTCTGTGGTCTCTCACTTTCGAGGTCGATTTACATAATTTAGTGTCAATATTTGTTTATCCATCGTTTAAATGTAATGTTCATGTAATAGCGGATCTCTAGCCTCGACATTTAATTTTGTCATGAAATACATATTTCAATGTAGGTAAGGTGTCTTAGGCTAAGATCGGACTAGTTTTCAGAAAACCAATCGAGTGTTTGAAAATATTTTTTTGTATCGCCTCTGGTTATTCTTTCCTAACGCAATAGGGTGTCAACAAATGCAAAAATACAGAGGTTTCATTTCTTATAGTTAGTTTTTAGATAAACCCAACGGTCGATGTTTTATGAATGATAGAAAAGAGCATAATTTTTCAAAATGGCCAGGGAAAGATCGGACCGTGTGAGAGTAAGACCGGACTATCTAATAAAACCACCCCTGTAACAGATAGAATAAGCTCTATCACTAGAAAACATTCGGACTTATCCTAGTAAAAACATAGTAAAAAATGGATTGAATCCCTTCACAACTTTGAGTTTTAGCTTGGATTTTGTAAACATTTTTTGCCTCTATGCCGATCTTATCCCTGCATGTCTGAAACTCTGACTTTTTAACTAGTTAACCAATTAAAATTAGTAAAAAATGGTAAGTAAATGAACAAGTTGATCAACTAACATAGGAATTTGCAAATACATTAAATAATTCACTGGGAAATGAAACCGAAAAAATGACCGGATGATCATAGTCCGAACTTCACCTATTGAAATTTCCGAGGCTAAAGATCGGATCTCTGTTTACAAACGTCTTAGACGTGAATGTATAATATTAATCAATAAATTTAACTGCACTCATAGTGATAAAGCCGCGAAACTTCAAAAATCATGATAACTACTTACCAAATTGCTTGTTGAAAGTTTGAAGTGAAAGATCGGATCGTCTCCTTTTTCATTTTTTTCCCATCTTTTGCTAGAACGATGATTACTCGCGTTCGGCTGGGCCTAGCGTCAGTCGCAGGATATAGGGGGGTGCATAACAAAATGGCACAAAAGGCAATGTTGCCATAATTGTAAAATATCGCCAAATTTAGTAGTTATGCGACTTGTACGGACTTACCCCTTGTCCGATCTTACCCTAAGACACCTTACATAATAATGTAATGTACATAAAGTATTACATATTCATTAAACTAAAATTATGCATTCCATCTTTAGCAATCTCTAGAATTCATAATTTACCTTCAAATAAAACTCAAAATATTTTTTTGCTTTCAATAAAGTATTATTAGGTAAAGATGTATTATAAGGTACTATTAATAAAAATTAGGTAAGTAATTTTTAAAACAAAATTCTTCATTAACACCGTTAACTCTAGATACTAATACCCCCTATGTAATTAAAAGCCAGTAAACTTATATTGGCTAAAACGGATATTAAATCTGTTGTTATCTATTTTCGCTGTCATTAGAGTGAGAAGAAAAAAAAAATTCTTTAAACCATATTAAATTGATAAATCTTTTTGAATAAGACCCATAATCTTAACTCAATTTCAAATTTAGATGTGAAATGCAATAAGACCAAGCCATACAATTTAAACTATTCATCATTCCAACGTATGTCTGAATGAATTTGTCCAGTACCGAACAATTTAAATAGCGCAAAATATGGATGGCTTTGCAGTACAGTAACGTAACTGTAATGCGACATAATCTTTATTTGCTGCTCTGTGCCGCATACCACATGACATTTCTTGTTTTTGATGCTACTTTATGGTACTTTCTTTGAAGATTGTAGGTACCTAATCTAATTTAAGATGGAATATGTTTTTATCTATTTTCTCTGAAAGAAACATGTTTATGGTCAGAGCAATCATCTTTTCTTCAGATCCTCATTGTGTTTATGGTTTATTTTGAGTTTATGTATGTTTTTTTATTCTACCAAGCTGTCTTTTATCACAAACTATGATTAGTTTGTAAACCTACGGCTCGTGTTGAATTAAAGGCAAATAGGTTATTAAGACTGACTGTTAATTCATTTGTTTCGCTAGTGAGACGTCAGTGGATGAGCCAATACAGCAAGAACAATAGGAGGCCTATTCCCAACAGTGGGAAAGATTGGGCTGCGGATGATGATGATCATTCACTACGGAATCCTACTGTAAGGAAACTAATGCAACCTATCGTTTACAAAACGTGACACTGACTTTGACACTTGACACCCATTCGTAATGACAGCGCATTTGTCTGCAGCGCCCGCGGCCGTTTTTATAATCGATAATCGTTAGCCCAGATGTTCGCTGCACTAATTTAGTTCAAGCTGTGGTTTCAACTGTTTTCTATGGAGATCTATGCCAACGCATTGCACGCTTAGAAACTCTGAGGCTTGTTTTCACAGACATACTTATTACCTTAGAAAACTTAAAAAGCCGTCGTTACAGGTGAACAAAAAGAAAAACCAGTCTTCCAGATATTTTGTCAAAGCTAACAGAGCTTTTCTGTACAAAAAGTCCAAAAATACTCTTCTAAGGTCTAAGCTCATTCGATGTCGATTCTCGACGACTTTCAAAACATGACGCGGTATGACATGGCACGTTACCTAGCTTTTGTTTTATGAAATCCATCGCATTATTCAAAATAACCATACCGTGTCGTA
This sequence comes from Xanthorhoe spadicearia, assembly GCA_947086425.1. NCBI lineage: Eukaryota > Metazoa > Arthropoda > Insecta > Lepidoptera > Geometridae > Xanthorhoe > Xanthorhoe spadicearia. The sequence goes on from OX352206.1 coordinate 1,171,781, forward strand.
CCAAGTCAAGACTTACTTGGAGAATAAGGCTGTTCATTCTGTTATATATCTTGTCTCATTCTTCTGATATGCAAATCCATCGTTCATTCCTTCCTCACCTGTGATCGATAACTCGCCAATACGGGACCACGTCAACACAAACGGGACATGACATAGTACAGATCAAAGAATATAAACCCAATATAGGGCAAATAAAAATCTATACTAATTCGACAAAAGCGCAAAAGTATTCAAATTTGGTAATTATTTTGGTTTTTTCTTTTTATCTAAATTTTGATGTCTTTTTGAACTTTTTTGAACTTATAAAGTTTAGATAAGTGAGTAAGATGAAAATCATTGAAAATGTTTACAGGGTAGATACGAGTAAAACCAAAGTTTGAAATAGTACAAAGTTGTTTTAACACAAGATTTACTTCATTCGTTCATATGAGCAAGTTTCCAACTCAGATAACGGAGTCTTAAGGCCGCCTAAAGGCAATATATGTAATTAGGTTTACCTTAAACTTAGTAACGCTTAGTAACTTAGAAGCACCTGGAAAACAGTATTTGAAATCAGGGTAGTGAGTTGTACTACTGTCAAGTTAACTGCGTTCAAGTCCAGCGTAACAAATGACCACGTAGATTCATCTCACTTTGTGCACAAGGTGAGCTAACGGGGCCTGTTTATTATATAACGATGGCTTATCTCATTTAACACTAGCTTACTTGCTCGCGGCTTCGCTCACGTTTAGCGTTCAGCGTAACTTGTAATACGAGATAAACTATTTTTTGTAGATGTGCCCTCTCAAATTCACTTTCAAAACTATCGTCAGTTGTACTAGACTTTATTTTCTCCGGGAGAATCGAAACATTGTCGGTATCTAAATCGACGTTAAAATGACTTAACTGAATGCATCTAAAAATAGGTAGAGACATACCTACCATTTTATTTAAATATGACAGTGGCAGTACAATTATTGCAATGTCCGGCATTTATAAAGCCCTTTTTACATAATTATATTAAAGTCTTCTATAGGTACATAAATGTCGGTGTTACAAAAAGCTCCGGGCAAACTGCAATTAAATAGCTATAAGCACGATATGCAACCATCCCCTGCAATTAGAGGCTGACACCTTAAGATTAAAATAAAATGAGAACTCGTCTATCCGCGGCTGTTCGAAGAACGATGTAGAACCTCACAGAACAAAAATCAAATAAATAATATAAGAAAACTGGAATGGCTAATGCCAAGAGAACATTTTTTTTTGGTTTAAGAATATATTTATTTCTCATTAAGAATTAACAATAATTTACTTACATTTTTACTTATCAAAAACATTTTAGTGTCGCCATAGTAATAAATAGAGATTAAGGTTAAATTGATTTTCACCGATAATCAAAAATAGCTGTAGTTAAATTATCACGAAAGAATAAGAATAATAATAAGAATATAAGAATAATAATTCTTCGAATAGGGTCTTTAACTAGAATTACTTTTAGTTGAGCGTAAACCAATCTTACATTTCAATGTGAAATGAATCAAAACAGAAGTCGATCCGATAAACTGTGGGAATGTTTCCATTGGCTCAAGAGATTCTGTTTAACAAACTGATAAGGCATTATGTTTGAGAGATATCATTTTAAAACAATGATAAAATAAATAAGTAATCAACAATGGTTATTTTATTAAAACTACTTCTATTTCTTGTAAAAAAGAGAATTTCCTGCACCATCAGAGTGCGTTTCTATAAAAACGTTTATTTCGAGTCACACACATTTAGAAATTAAAGAAGTCGTTACAAACATTCTAGTTTTGGAGTACCTATTACCTAAGTGGGGCTCCAAAATTTTAATCAAAATATTAATCCTGGTAGTTTTATCAGTACACCCGTGCCAAGCCGGGACGTGCTGCTAGTCATGAATAATAGGAAAACCAAATGCAAAAAACATGTTATTTTTTCTCATAATTGTGATTTAATCTAGACTATAAAGAAATCGGATGAAACTCTACGTTGTTAATAGTAATTACGATTATGAAGCCGGCCTAGCTTGTTTTCTAGCTTTGGATAAAAATCTAAAAGTCTAGATCATTACAGAACTTTTTACAGCAACTTTTATCTTGCACTAGAAGCAACGACATGAGTTTATAAATACATTCCCGAAAATTACACAACATAATTCAGGTTAGTATGAATAACTGAAAAATGATAAGTCAACTGAAAGTGTAGGCTCCGCCATGGCGCGACTTTAAAAGCAAAATTAACGGTCCCGTAATTTAACGTGCCCTCCAAAACACGGCATTATCGCTCAACAAATAATACCACTTGCCCATTCCAAGTAGTGACCGCTCAGAACATTGCTGGTTATCAATCTATCAAGAACGAAGCCTTCTTTGCTACGAGCGCTTCATATTTAAATTTATTGCCATAATTAGTTACAATAAAACACGAACAAAACTCTTCCTCTTATTTTCGTTTCTGGCCATAATTTGAATAATTTTACCATTTACCATTTACATTTTTTATTTATATTCTTGAATAAACTGCTGTGTAATGGAGAGTGCACAGGCTCACTTCATTTTATAATCAGATATTGCACCCCGAGGCATGATAGTTGATAAATTCTTCGGTCTGCATTCTCACGAGTTCCTTAAAACCTGTACCTTGAACTATACTTACCTACCTGATAAAATGTAGGTATATTTTATATTATGTAAAAGACAAGAAAAGCTTAACATCTTCGTTGTTATTTTTACAAGCTACACTCAATATTATTAGTCAGTTTGCTTTCCATGACGCAGACCTTACTCCGTTACCAGTACGGGGCTTCCAATTTTGCACTTAAAGTTCGTAGCATTTGACTATGTGAACATCGTAGTTAGAGGTTTTTCCTAATGCTTTTCTGTAAGAATCAAAAGATTTTATCTGCGGGTGGTCAATACTAGTTAAATTGCGATGGACCATAAAAATACAATCATCGTTAATGCTTCGATAACTTTAAACTAGAAACTGTTGCAAGCAAGTTAAAATTACTTGTTTATTTTCTGAATAAACCGATAATACAGAAATAATGACATGTATTTTCTTTGATTTTGCTAAGTTTAGTTATTTGTTTGGATTGGAAGAATTTTAAATACTTATAAGTACCACAGATTACCATATAAGACTTATAATCACTAGGTATATGCAAATGAAATAATGATTGATCACAGCAATTCTTTGTTTCACTGTATGTATTTTTTTATGTATTTTCACCGATTTCTCCGTCAGTAGTGGACTGATTTTAAAAATATTTTTTATTTTAAAGAAAAGGTCTACTGCCGAGGTGGTCCCATAAATCTAAAATTGAGGATCTGATGAGGATCTTCGGAGATATGAACATAAATGTACCTCGAAAGTGCCGGACATTGGTATTTCTTTACGTAATTGAAGTTGTTAAGTATTGCACCGCTTAATCAGCTTATTGAGACTGACCGTCGTCAGTATAAAAGAAAGGTCAAATAACTAAAGTAGGCAAAATTCCAGATAGGTTATTGAGACTAGACGGTAGTCATAATGCATTAGTCCTAGTAGACTACAAATCTTTTATCTATCAAAGCTTCTTGACTTAGAGTTAAGATAAATTGAATCGTTACATCGCAAATCTTAATCCGACTGTACCATTGGACAGGACAGCATCTGAATTAGCTATTCACGATGCTTGTATTATATTTCAAGATATGCTATGCTATAAATATAAATATATTTATTTCTTAGCTATATATTTGTTTCTTAGCCAATACGTTCTTATAAGTATGTAAGTGGCCACCTCTGATGACGGAGTTTTTAGTTTTTTTAATGTTGTTATATTATGCTTTATACTACTACATTTCGAATATTTCTTAGTCATCCTAGACCTATTAGATCCTTTCGAACCACACGGGCTACCCGCGGTGAATTGTTCCAGTTACCGTAAGAATACAAAGATCAAAAGTAACCTACGTGTTAATCCAGGATAAAAGCTAACCTGGTATCATGTGAGCGTGAAAGAGACATTTATAAATTAGTAGGATATATTCTTCCTATAATATGTCGTAGACTGGACATCGACCCTGCGAATAGTTGTCAGCGGAAACGCGTTTGTCGTTTGTCCCGACCGGTCCGGGAACCTACATTTTATTCCCTTGAGCGTCCTGTCCTATCTATTTAAGGCATTCGATTAGCGACGGTTTGTAGCTGGGATCGCGATAGATAGATAGCTATCTATCTTTGAACTTAGCAGTAATTGAGTGTTTTATATTTTGTTAAGATATTTAGGTTTATTTGAACATTGTAAAAGCCAGTTTATGGATTTGTCAGTCAATATTTTACAGTTTTGTTAAAACAAAAACTAAAAATCTATGATATAACATGCATACCTACATACCAGTCAAAATCATAACCCTCCTATTTTCTTCACTGTAGGTAAATAAACTTATATAAGTTCTTTAAATACTTATGATGTTAGAAGGTTAACTTAAGTTTAAAAATTAAATAGTTGATTATAATAACAAAACACGTCATGAAAAGTGCAAATAACCAAGCTGTCTCAAGCTATGCTAAGTACAAATCTTTTTTTTTGTAGAGTCTAAAGTAGACTCGTAACTCGTGCTAGCCGATAGAGCAATAGTATCCCGGAGGCAGTTTATTCAACTCTAAGGTACTTATATTTTATTCAATTAAGTTTATTTTTAAAAGCTTGTATTAGAACACTGCTCAGGTTTTAATAATTTTAGATTTAGAATTAAATTTCTATTCCTAATTAAAGTTGCAAACTGAATTAATGTAAGTGGGTAGTTAGATCACAAATTAATGATTAAGGATACATATTTTGTTAAAAATAAATTCCAATAAATAATAAACCATAAATGTAAAAATAACAAATCTTATCACCACGCCGCCGTGTCGTGCCACGTCAAGACATGGTTATTTGGAGAATAAGGCGGCTGAATTGCCCCTAATTATGTAGTTTAAAATCATCAGTTACAATGTAATTAATGAGCGACAAAGTTATCATCTAAACGTTATCGGAATCTTATAGATCGGGAGCCAGCTGCCGTTTTCATACAATATTGAACAATGTCGTATAAAATATACCGCTGAAACCGGTCTAGCGCGCTGGTTCTCAAAGTTTTTATTGATATATAGTTTATTTCAAAAACCCAGCATGGTGGTTGTAATTAATGTGCGTTACCACTCTTAATTGATTTAGTAGGTATGTTACTTTCATTCAAATTACGGGTTATTCCCATCTGATCAAACAAAATGTCCGCAGCGATCATTGATCAGTTGTAACTGCGTTACTGAAGTTACTACTGAGTTCAAATTAAATATTAGTTAAAGACACGGCTTTTGATTAAAATAATGTTAAGAATATTGTGCAGTTTTACTAAGCAATAGGTACCTATATCAAGAAACAGGATGTAAGTAAGTTTACATTATTTTTGATGCCACGGTACTGTTTGAAAGTTGTAGTCATTCACTGATCCACTAATATTTGACACGTTTTTTTAGATTTTTTATTAGAAGCAAATGCCTTGTTCTGATAATAACTATATTTAAAAACTACGATAGTCAAGTGTCAGGAATTCCTTTAAGTTTGAGAACCCTTGTTAGATATATCCGCTAGATATTGTCTCATTCATATGCCTGTAACTAATGCATGGGAAAAATGCACTTTACACCCGGCTTGCTTCCGATGTAAGGTGTCTTAGGGTAAGATCGGACTAGTTTTCAGAAAACCAATCGAGTGTTTGAAAATATTTTTTTGTATCGCCTCTGGTTATTCTTTCCTAACGCAATAGGGTGTCAACAAATGCAAAAATACAGAGGTTTCATTTCTTATATTTAGTTTTTAGATAAACCCAACGGTCGATGTTTTATTAATGATAGAAAAGAGCATAATTTTTCAAAATGGCCAGGGAAAGATCGGACCGTGTGAGAGTAAGACCGGACTATCTAATAAAACTACCCCTGTAACAGATAGAATAAGCTCTATTGCTAGAAAACATTCGGACTTATCCTAGGAAAAACATAGTAAAAAATTAGTTGAATCTCTTTACAATTTTGAGTTTTAGCTTGGATTTTGTAAAAATGTTTTGCCTCTATGCCGATCTTACCCCTCCATGTCTGAAACTCTGACTTTTTAACTAGTTAACAAATTAAAATTAGTAAAAAATGGTAAGAAAATGAACAAGTTGATCAACTAACATAGGAATTTTCAAATACATTAAATAATTCACTGGGAAATGAAACCGAAAAAATGACCGGATGACCATAGTCCGAACTTCACCTATTGAAATTTCCGAGGCTAAAGATCGGATCTCTGTTTACAAACGTCTTAGACGTGAATGTATAATATTAATCAATAAATATAACTACACTCATAGTGATAAAGCCGCGAAACTTCAAAAATCATGAAAACTACTTACCAAATTGATTGTTGAAAGTTTGAAGTGAAAGATCGGATCGTCTCCTTTTTAATTTTTTTCCCATCTTTTGCTAGAACGATGATTACTCGCGTTCGGCTGGGCCTAGCGTCAGTCGCAGGATGTAGGGGGGTGCATAACAAAATGGCACAAAAGGCAATGTTGCCATAATTGTAAAATATCGCCAAATTTAGTAGTTATGCGACTTGTACGGACTTACCCCTTGTCCGATCTTACCCTAAGACACCTTATTTATAGGATTCATGCGTGTTTGCATCAGATATGCGAAGAAAAAATTACAAGGATCGCGCATAACAATAATTTTACAAACAATTTATTTTATAGTAGTTAGTTTATGTTACCCACCTTTAAAAAACAAAGGTAAGTTAAAATAAACTTGAACCAAAATAAAAAACTTGTTAAAGAAGCGTTTTAACTTTGGTTTTTCATTTTGTATCTAATCTTTTTAAAAGGCCAAAATTTTGTGTACAAATAATTTGTTTTTCCTTTAAAGTGTATGATGCTTGAAACTTTATTCTTTTTAACATTAATATTCATCATCATTTTTATTATTAATGTAACTATACATTAAAATGATTTGTTGGCAAGTAAGAGCGACAATTTTGATTATAAACACTTCATAAAACTCAAACGACTGCTAACTAATGCAATCTCTTTCTCTCCGAATAAGACTAACAAGAAAAAGTATTACGATAAGCTTATCTACATAGACAGGTGAATGTAGGTTATAATTTTAACCTAAAAACAAGATAAGTCGCTAAAAAATTAAGCTTATTTGAGTGCCAGTTCTAGAGTAGGTATTATCTAATCTAGTTAGACCAGTTTTGGTCCTTTTCGTAATTTGTAAAACAAACTTTCGAATAAAAAGCTTTACGAAAGTGTTTCCAGCTACCATAAATTTGATCACAAATGTACCTACATATGTGCGAATTTCTATGAAATACATTAGCAATAAATTGACGGATAATCATAATTATTATTTACTTTTTTATTTTACTAGAAGCGACTTTTACAAGTAAAAGTACATGATTTTTTAAATAAACTAGATTTTGTATTTTATATTGTTACGTAGGTATAACTACTTTACATGCTGAACAGGTTACGATAATATTTGACAAACTAATACAGACTCCAAAATGCACTAATATAGATTAATATACAAACGCATCAAAAAATAGGTAAGTATACTCACAATAAATATTTCTTTAGGCAGGCTAAAATAATGATGATTTTTACGATTTGTAGAAGTATAATGGTTTTAGCCGCATTGTTAACCATTCATTGTTAACCATTCATTGTTAACCAGATGCGGGCGGGTTATGGTTTGTCAGGTTGGAGACAATAATGATATCAAGCATGGTATAAGAATAATAATCTTATAACAATTGTAATTCTTATCAAGATGTGAAGAAGTTTACAAACACCCGCAGTGGATTCCTAGAAGAGAATAGAACTTTGTTCTGTTCAGGCCTTTTTGAATTAAGCTGAAAGTTGTTATTTTTTAGTAAAATATTTTCTTATAGGTATTTACCTTATAAACTCCGCTTTTAAAAATGACTCGTACTTAGCGATTTAATTTTTCTATTAGCGCCATAAGTAAGCTTAACCATTTTGGATCGTCTCTGCAAATTCCAAAGTTAGTTTTAACAATATTATTTTCTTAAGTTTTTACAACGTTTTCAAGTTTTTTTTAAACATTCTTCATGGTTACCATCCTTCTGCCATCACCGAAGTAGGTCCAACCATTAAGTATTTTATTCCACGCACAGGCAGAGACAATAGACTAACATGATTTCTGCGAAACAGCGCAAGCATTAAAATAGTTATTGGTTACGGTACATTCTGTGTGAAATGAAATTGAATTCGCGTCTTTCTTGGTCACTTTAGGGTCAGTGACCCTGGATTTGTGGCATTTGAGTGATAGTGCAATTTATTTATTTATTTATTTCAATATATATTCGTAATAGAGAGGAGGCCTATACCCAACAGTGGGTGGAAATGGGCTGAGATGATGATGATGATGATTTATTTCAAATGTGTGTTTGGTAGTCTAACTTACTAAAGTATCTATCTAAAAATGCCTAGGATGTTTTTGAGGTGGAATAGGCTTGCCCTGCAGCACCTGCCAGCATTCTCTCAACATCAACAGAAAATACAATGTTCAATACTTGCGGGGCTCGTGTTATTGAACATAATACATTTTTCAAAGCGAAAAATTAATTGATGCATGTCAAGAATCTGAAGCCATAACCTTCACATTGAGATATTTCCCACTCTGCTAACACGGCTTATCGATCGTTCTAAAGCGTCAGCTCACAATTATTTTCGTATAAAATTCCAACGCAGTCTCACTAAAACACCATAAAACACTTCGCTAACGAGCAAAGATAATCTCAAATTAAAATGCCTTTCCGGGAATTAAATTTCCTATCGTAATGAGATATCTTTGACCCTCAGCACACAAGTCATCCGAGTTGCCTAGAATAGCACAATTCTAATGGACTCGCCATCCACTTCGGTGCTATAAAATACTTACAGCAAGTATAAGGTAAGGTACAGTCGCACTTAATAACTTTAGAAGTTTAAAATGCAACATGAAATTTAAGGGATACCTGCAAATAGACCAAACAACATGCAAAGGTCTTTTGTACAGCTGCATACTTTTTTCAGCTCGCGCACCACGCGAATGCTAGGATCTAAATTGCAACACGAACTCCTACGCAAAACTGTCTACATTCCACACTCACAATGATACATAGACAAAATACCGACAACAAAGTACGAGAGCAAGTCGTGGACCGCGCGCGAATCTGTAAAGAAGATGCGAACGGAATCCACACTTCTGTGTTGTCCACGACTTCGCGTTAAACCCCAGGGAGTTTGGCTAGACTTGACTTTAGTAACAAACAATCAATTTGGCTATTATCTGGATAACCTTCTGCTCTCGACTGTAGACGCCATAAATACGAAATGGCACTTGAGCAGCGATTAGATAGCAAGGGGCACAGTAAATAGTTTATTTGCCTTATTAAATAACCGGCTACATATTGTGAGTGGAGTACCGTTGTGCTGACCTACCGCAAGGCACGCGACGATTTATTATAGTATGGACACGTATTTTTGTCTCCGACCCAGGGACGAATTCAGTCAATAAATAAATATCCTTGGAAATGCTTGTGTTATGGTATCCAGATTACTGATTGCGATCAGAACACATGATAAAACGTATATTTACGGGTATTTATCTCATTGACCTAATTGAATCATCTATATACTTTTTACTACATAGATCTTTTTTATTTTGTTTTGCAAATACATACATACTAAACAATTAAACATAGAAAACAACCAGACGAGAAACAAAATAATTACAGGCCATACAAACATTTGTTCCGCAGCTGGAATCGTACCCGCAATCTCACCCACTGCGCTACTGAGTGAGTACGTCAAAATATATTGGATTTATGCCATGTGGTCCGTTCTTAAAACTAGTGGATTCTAAATATCCTGTATATCTAGCACACATTGGGAATACAGTCTATACTTCTATACCTACTAATATTATAAAGAGGTAAAATTTGTTTGTTTGTTTGACGGAGGTAATCTCCGAAACTACTGGACCGATTTCAAAAATTCTTTCACGGGTGTGAATAATGAACTATCCGGGAGGTTATAGGCTATATTTTATCCCGGTAGCTTTATTAGTACACCCGTGCGAAGCCGGGACGTGCTACTAGTCGTCGATAAACAAAAACACGACCTTAGTGCGTCCCTGTGCAGACTTTAGGCACGTTCCGGAGTCGTGAGACGCTATTTTATACGAAGCATGGGAAATATAATGGAAAACTGTTTGCTGCTGTTTCAGATAATTCTATTATCGTTGCACTCCATTTTATTTACCTTTGTGGCGCAGTGACGCCTGAGATGCGGAGGTTACATCCACAGGTTCGATCCCCGCCACGGAACAAATGTTTGTATGTCCTGCAAATATTTTTTCTGCTCTAGGTGTTTTTCTGTAATAATTATTATATAATTACTTAGGTATAAAAAATGTATCTCAGTTTTATAAATGATCATCGAATAGTGATAATCAAGGCTGTGCACCAAATTTCGCCTGCCTTCCCATTGTTTTTATAGAGACAATTATTTAAATAGCACCATGAGCTTGCATTCCAACACTGTAATACTATCATGAGCTCGGCAAAATTTATTTTAACGTGCCTCTGACTACCAACTTAGTACAGATAAGTAGGTATATTATCCATTTATCCTCATAAGTTTAGTTTTTATACAGATAAAAAAGAGAACCTACCTCTATAATGCTTAAAAAAGTAAAAAAGTGGTTTTGATGCATCTGCGTCAAAGCCTCTTTTTCAAACTGTTATGCTTGCGTGCAAAATGGCTTTATTAATCTGATGAAGACCACTTTCCAAAATCCGACCAAAATCAATTTAGCATTGACTAATTGGTTAAAAATCTAGAGTAAAGACAATAGAAGTGTTACAAGATCGTGACTGGGACGAGCACGCTGGTTCCTTTGTGGTCTCACAACCTTTTAGGGCGTGGGAATACTTACCAATTTCCGGCCTTATTGGGTAACAATTTTATATCTGGCACTGGCATTTTTTGTCCTGTAAAAATTGCATGGATTTTAAAAAATAGGTAGGTACTTTTATTTTTCAAATTCCTCATATTTTTGGTTATATAAACCTATCTCAATTTTTTTCTTTTATTTTTACTTTAGAAAACTTAATTCTCAAATTGATATAACTAAAGTGATAATAACATAGATTTATCTTTCATTAAAATACTTACATAAAGATAATTTTATAAAATGTGTGTCATATTAAATTATTTGATTTATCAATGCAAAATGGTACGTAGGTACATAACTTGTAAGAGTTTTTCAAAGTAGATAACTCAATTTTGCTATACATCCACGTCTAATAGCTCACCATCACCACATTAAACCACAATATAAATCGAGTCTTATCTAACACCTACTCGATCATTTTACATAATCGACGATCAATATCGATGCTTGTCGTGATGCATCTCGGAAGTGGTTAGTATTCGGAAACATTTAGACCCGAGTTTCCTAGGAAATGACCTACTAATTAAGGCGACAAGTTAATAAAAAAAACCATTTATGTTACTTTTGAAGGGTCAATCGATCTGAATTAATTCAATTTATTTGGAAAACCTTCTTACAATTATATAATATTGACATAACTTTTTCTTAGATGCAGACTATAATTGGCTATTTTTGTTAAATTTATCGATTTTGTTCGATGGTGACGATTAGAACAAGCCGAATGAGGTCTTTCGCTAATGTTCTGTCCGCAAAATCAAGGCCATTACAAAATCCTGATCCGACGACAAACGATAGCAATGATTACCATTGTCGAGTTTAACCCACTTTCGACACCGCACTTAGACGGATCGCCCGCGGAAACTTCTAGTTTCTATTATTTGAGGAAACTGATGGGATCGGTAATTCCGATGGCTGATGATGGGTTGGCTTGTGAAATGCCTTTAGATGTGCTCGAGGGTTTACTGTAGCCTCATTCTTCTTGGATGAAGACAAAATAACATCATCGATAGGTGAAGTATAGCCTAAAGTTTGTATCACGGCATCTTCAGACAATAACTTGTCTTTTTGAAGATAGATATGATAGTTTTTCGCGTGTAGGTATGTGAGTGAACAGGGAAAGAGTGTGGCAATGGAATTTTCTCTGTATATTTTCTTCTAATGTGGAAAGCTATTATAATACGTTATGTATTAGGTACTTGTTATGCCTACAAAAAAGGACTTAGGTACATAAAATTCAGGCTGCACTTATTCCTTCCTAAATAAGGTATAATTTCCTAATTAAGTAACCCAAATGAGCATTGAAGAAAACTCATATTTCAATTTCTAATTAACTGTGAAGGAACTCAGTAAAATAATTAATTTTGAATATAATTACGAGATAAACTTAATTATGAATATTTGTTTCAGTGAACTATCGCTGCTCGACGGCATGGCGGGCTGTGGGGGGTGGAGTGAGGAGCCTGTCTCCAAGGTACGTAATTATATGACATTAATATAATACACGGGAATACGGAATAGTCGACTTAAATACCACAATGTTCAGAATCGTCTGCAAATATAAATATGAAAGGAAGGAAATAGTTGTTCGCATTCATCTCAAACTATCGCCGGTATTTAATTTAATTATTACGTACTAACTCTGGCATTCTCCTTGCTAAGCTTGATTAGACGTTCTTGATAGATTGTTACTGTGAAGCGCTTCAAGCGGATGAAAGGATTAGTGACCGTAAGTAGGTAACAGATCAACAGGTCACATAGTATAGGTACCTACTGTTGCATATTCTAAGGGTTTTTTTTCGTAAAGTAGAAGGTAACAGATCCACAGGTCACATAGGTACCTACTGTTGCATACTCCTAAGGGTTTTGTTCGTTAAAACTTGACAATTTAATATAGGTTGAAAGAATAAATAAATAAATATCCTTGGACATTCCACACAACGTCGACTAGTAATCAAGCTAAGCAATTATAATGCTTGTGTTGTGACATGAATGTTTTTTTCTTGTTACTCATATTGAAAGGAATAGAGCTAGCAACAGATTTAATATGCGTTGTAGCTATATACTGGTCAAATATGCATAATGGGGTAAGTTTCAGCCAAACATGTAGGTTGGTACCTACTGTAGCTTTCGTGAGAAAGATTGACAATCACATAGCAAACAAAACTTTCGCATTACGACTTTTGTAATTCACGAATGTGAAAACATTCACTACAGATGACTAAATAACTTTATTTGTTCGACATTAGATTTCTAAGAACTTTTAATCCTCATGAAATTCTTTTTTGCATTGAATTGATGAGAATTGCGAATACCAATTGAAACCCACACCATTCTCATCATCAGTAGTTCACACTCATTAATTTCATTCTGAATTGTTTTTGATCTAATAGACAGATCGTGCGGTAAGAATTTAAAGTGATACGAGCAAGCTATAGATTTTTCTAAGAGGTTTGAACGTTGCAATGTACGCAAAAGGTGATTTCTTTGAATGATGACAGGAAATTGTTAAAAGCTGCAAATAATTAATAAATAAATAATAATAATAAATATCCTTGGACATTTCACGCAGCGTCATCTAGCCCCAAGTTAAGCAACTTAATGCTTGTGTTATGGTAGCCAGATGACTGATATAATACTAAGATACATTTTTTTTGTAAATACATACATATTATAGATAGAAAACACCCAGACACGGAACAAATATCTGCAGATCATACAAACATTTGTCCCGTAGCGGGGATCGAACCCGCGACCTCCGCGTCTCAGCCGGGCGTTCACCCAACTGCGCCACAGCGGTCGTCAATAAATAGCTAAGGTTAGAAGTAAATTCAATAGGTTAGGTGTCAGAGGTTCAGAGCCTCAGCTTACGTCAAAACTTTATTAAATGACCTAAACTAAATCGCATTTATCGGTCATACATTACCTACAGAACTACAATGATCTATCAAGAACGTCAGTAATCTATGCCAGGAACGCTTCAGAGAGCTGTATATTCATTATTATTCTGAACTTTATAAGAAGAAAAAGTTTATGAAAACGAGAGCGTGTGACCAATGTATGTTTAATTGTTGTAAAATGGCGGAATTTCGTGCGTGAGGTCGTTACGCAAGAAATAAGAACGGATGAATGAGGTTTATCGATTTATCTAAAGTCACGATACTATCTCTTTATGTCTTGGACTATATTTTCTATCAAATGATCATAAAATGCTTTTCTTTGAATAGAAAATCATAACTCTTGTAAATCCGTGTTACAGTGAAATGACAGAACGCAAATGAAATTCAACAAGTTCCTTGAATTCAACACAGAAACTTGACATTTGTTTGAATTTTAGATCTAGTCTCGGCCAAATAAAATTATCATTTCACTTTATTCATGTCTTTATTTTATTAGCCATAACTTTTTAATTGCTTTATTTTAAGGAGGTTTTGGAGCAAACAGGACTCGGTAGTTTCATTTGAACCTATTTTAAAAATTTGAATATGGAACTGTTTATTTGAATTTAGTGAGATTCCTTTTTTTTGCTCCAAAGAGTTCTTAGTTTACTTAAGACTTATAACTAACATTGAAATAGATTGATAGCAACACGTGCTACTAACACCCCTCATCAATCACGCAAATTTAATTATCAAAAATACTAGATCAAAACACTAGATAATAATCACCTTTCTCTTTTACACAACAACGCTCTCATTCTAACTACCGACCTGTTATTATTAAATATGATTACATATCTGATGTTTCCGGCTAAAATTGTTGCATCTGATGACAGATAACATCGTGGAACACTAAACAAAAGATGTGTTTTCATCATAAAACAAAATTAAGCAAATTATATTTCAAACGATTGAAGAGAGATGAATGGAGTGTCAGAACCACGGGTTTTTTGTATGCTTAGATACAAAAAAATATTAGTAGGTATAGGTACTTAATCGATATTTAAAAAATTCTACTTTGTCTTTGTCTTTGCTATTATTGAGTAAGAGTTCCATCCGTTTGTTTGACTGTTTTATTTATTACTAGCTGCTCCCCGCGGTTTCACCCGCGTAAGTCCCGTTCCCGCGGGAATATCGGGATAAAAAGTAGCCTATGTTACTCGTGGATAATGTAGCTTTCGAATGGTGAAAGAATTTTTAAAATCGGTCCAGTAGTTTTTGAGCCTATTCATTACAACCAAACAAACAAACAAACAAAGTTTTCCTCTTTATAATATTAGTGTAGATTATCGAACTGTTAAATTTTTCAACAAATATCTACGAACAAGCAGCCAAGTGCGCATCACACTCGTTCCGTTCGTCAACTTCGTAAATAGCCCTGGCTTTCTTTTGCTCTGCAATTAATTCGATGATTCGTGGTTTAGTGCCTTTACGTAACTAATTGCGAAGAAAATTATTATGTATTTTATTATAACTTCACTTTACCCATAAGTTTTTTTTGTTCATTGTAATGACAGATAATGATTGTCCGCTCATTCTTCTTTCATTAACAAAATGCCACTGTTCACTCTTAAAACTAGAGATCATTTTAAACATCGGTTAGTATACAGATAATGTATGAAAACATCTTTCATTCAAACCAGTTAAACTTAACCGCCTTTTAGTATACTGCGCTTGGCGGAGTTTTTAAAACATTTGGAAAATATTTTTATTACCCATTCAGCCATAAATTCAGCTTCAACAATGTTGTCTATGATGTTTACATTGTTATTATGGGAATTAATTTAAATAAGAATAATAAAGAAGATAAGAATAAAACTTTTTAAATTGTTTACAATTTTAATGTTTGACTATAAAAAACGGTTTAGGTATAGTCTGTCTATAAAGTCGTGACAATAAATGAGGGCGCTGCTAAAATGTATATAGCAACCCTATAGTGTGACTACTGATTTTGATACTTGCAGTTCGTTCCATGTAAAAGTTCCTACCAGCTTTTAGGTGGGAATTTGGGAAGGCATGTTTTATTTTTTAAATCTTGTGCTTATCTGTGTAATAATGTTGGATTAAAAGGTTAAACTGTTGAGTGTTCATACATAGGTACATAGGTGAAGGCAAATGAAACAAAATTGGATTTCATTGTCATTTTTATAAGAATTTTATTTTTTGCCGTAGTGCACAAATATTAAAATTGTCCATTGCTTTCTTGGCAGACCCTACTGTGTTTCACAGCAGTTTCAAACTTCCCATCATTCTTGAATTCGCCTAACCGTAGGTACTTTCTGATTTACCTACCTGAAAATTAAAAAAAAAAATACTGAAAGTAGGTAATCAAAAGCATTTTAAACATAAAGCAATTAGTTAAAATTTTAAATACTTAGGTAGGCAGAAAACGTAGCTAGACTGTGTGCCATTTTAATGTATCAAGATTAGATGGTCTCACTACAACATGACTTACTGTGATGTTCAATCTGACGTAAAAATGTGCAATGTAAACAATGCCTTTTTTGGTCTCCAAATCGTAATTTAGGTCAATTTGTTACTTCAGGCAGATTAGAAACAACCAATAAAACGATTACATACCCGTTATAGATGCTGTTCGCCCATTTAAATCATCCAAATCCCACAAAATATGTCCAACTTGGTATTCCGCTAAACATTGCTTAAAAACTTAAAAATCACTTCCCGCGTGTCACTCTCATTTACTTTACTTATTTGTGATACTTTTGTGCGTAGTTCGGTTTCATTTCATTGCAGTTTAACTAAGAAAACAATAAAAAATAGAGGAAAATATGTTCTTGAACTCACTCGATGACAGCTGACGACAGCTGTTATACCTTTGTTTGGTGCTGCCAGATACACGAATAATTTTAGTTCCTCAAACATTCATGTCAGGACTTTATAGATAGACTATACCTATGTAACCCTTTTATTGTGTCATAATATTGGGAGCATGAGAAATGTTATTTCAGTTCTTAGAGAAATCACAGATTTTAGACTTTATTTTTAATATTTTACTTCTCCAAAAACTCCTTGTAGATTATTTACGTCACTATAAAATTTGTAAAAGATGATTTGGCTAGGTACTTGCTATTAAAGAGGGTTACAAAAGGGAGTGCGCTGATGCGTTGCTGACCTATTATTCACGGTGGAACTCCTTGGAGCTCACAAAAAAGAACGAACTATTTCAATTGAAAACTTTTTGGTTCGTTTGAATAGTGTTCTTTTTTTGAAATCAGTTTTGCTGTGATAAAAGATGATAGATTTTTCAACTTTTCATTGCCTCTGATGATACTTTGAAATATTTTGTTTTTGTTAGATAGTTTTCATGGATAAAACTATATAACTTTTTATCAATGACCAAGTTCTGTTGTGTGAAAATATGAAATTTGAACGAGCATTGTGTTAGCTTTCTAAAATCGTATGTTTCGAAGTTGTCATAACAAAGCTATTGTTGCGAATATGACTGATGTGCTCGGATGGAGTTCTCAGAAGACGCAGTGGGAATATAATACAAATACAAATACAAATACAAATAATTTATTCATGAAACAGTAAATGTAGGTAGGTACACAATATTAAAATACACATGTAAGCGATTTATTTTTTAAAAAACTCTTAGAGCCTTGTTAGCCAAGTAGTTGGATGGACTGACGACATAGTTGCCGTAGAGGGAGGACAAGACCTGGATTCAAAAGACCCAGAACAGAGCGGTTTGGCGGTTAGCGAAGGAGGCTTATGCCCAGCAGTCTTCTTATCAAAACTTTTTACAAACACTAAACAAATCTTAACGGACATTGATCACCACGCGCGTAAATTGTCAATGTTAGAATTTAAGTTTAACAAATAGGAAGCTCTCAGGCTTTAATCGCTCACACTACAACCGTTCTTAGCAATTTTCCTTACGGTTTTGAAGAGTTTGTTCAGTAAATTACGCTACTAGATGATAGATAATTATATTTATAGATGTCGCTAATTGATGTCGTCTTGTCATTGTGATCTAGTGATGAGAAACGATGTGGCCGAACCGTTTTCTTGGGCATTGTTTTGTAATTGATGTGTAGCCCACATTGTTTTTACATATACGACGATTATCTAACAATACTTTTATTAATGAGTGATTATGATGTTCTAATATTTTTTAATCGTATATTTTTAATATTCCATTTAATTTTACCGATCGTTCCGCTATAACTGGCCGTCAAGTTCAGTTATGTCAATTTTGTAAAAATAAGAGAACCATAAAATTAACTTCTGTTTCTAGTCACATAGCCATTCTCAGATTTTACTGATACTTTAAATATAATAAATTATGTACAAGAATCCCTTCTTCCAGGATAAGCAGCGACCACCGATCTACAACCCTGAAGACTACGCGACCTCGCTGAAGAAATGGGGCAAGAAGACCGGCGCCGCCAGCTTATACGAGCTGGACCCAGGACAGGACGCGGCGAAGGCCAGGACGCTGCCCAACCAGGGTAGCAAGGATTTTAGGTTAGTGATGGAACTTTAGGGTAGCAAGGATTTTAGGTAAGTGATGGAGCTTTTGGAATGTTTCTATCAAAAAACGGAAACAACAAAATGTAGTAAAGTAAATACTTACTTGAATATTTTAACATTAAATTACGTAGGTACATATTGTATGACACCATTTATTTATATTTTAGTCAAAAATATTTGGCTCTACAAGACGATAATTCCTATTTAGATAAATTCATATTTTGGAAAATTCTAAGTCTGTTCTCTGTGATTGTTTTATGAAAGTTGTAACACCCTCTAGCAAGGTTGTACCATAAAAAAATTTGAAGATCTGATGAGGATCTTAGGAGTTTCAACAGAGATGTACTTTGAGAGTGCATGAACTCTTTATGCAATGAAAGTCGGTTTAAAAAAATAATTAAACTTGCAACTTTCAGAAACCCCTGCCTAAATGTTGGAGAGGAGATGAGTCTCCGTCAGTTTGGAACGCCGAGCGAGCTCTTGACGAAACTCCGGGCTGACCTTCGACTCTCATTTCCAAGGTATGATTGTGAACAGGCTCACGACTGTATCCTCTAGGAGTCTAGAATCTAGATTACAAATCTCTTAAATCTAGGGACTTTTTTGGGATCTTCAAACTTCAGAGGTTTCTTCTATTTAAGGTGCTTTCGTAGGTTAAGACCCAATCTTTCATATGACAAATAGCAAGAGTCACTACCATTGCCTTTACCTACCATGAGAAGCAACAAATTGGAGCAGAAGATTTTTTAAATTTAAATTCATTTCTCAAAGTGGTTTATACCTACAGAAATGGGCATATTCCCAATACTGTCCTAATTAAAAAATACCCCGTATATGCTACTTACATTGTTTTAATAGTTTTACCCTTTTTTGTGTAGACACTAAACTAAGTTGAATTTGTGTTAATAACCTATGTTGATAAACACTTCTTTAATACAATGTCAACTTCCAAAAATAAAACTGAAATAACCTACAGCTACCCACACAAGGATCTATAATGGAGATGTTGATTAAATTTTATCGACTAATTAAACCCTAATGGGCTGTTAAAACGTTAATCAAGAGTCAACTGTTATCTCATTAGCGCGATGTACTCGTACATTGTACCAACTTGAAGTTATTATTGGTACGCGGATATAAAATAATTGACACTCACATATAGGTAACTTAAGTGTAAGTGTCATAAACTGTAAAAGTAAAAAACTATGAATATGCGTGCTTATTTTTAACTCAAGAATTAAAGAAGAATAACAGATGTCGTAGAAAATTCTGAAAAAAATACCTAGGTAAGTGTAAAATTTCCAGACACCAGATTAAGTTAATACAATCTTATTGGTAGATTAAAATTGTGATAAAATAAAATAATAACTCAGTTCAATATCCACGGTTATAAAAATATAGGTAATCTTAGTTTTATTCATTACCTTTGAGTTACAAATTGTAATTCAATTTTGTTTTATATTTTTATTGTGAAATTCATATTATTTCATTAAGTTTGATCTCAAGGATCACTTCGTCTTATGCTAGATGATTCTATTACCTCTTCCAACGCGACTCCCTTCTATAGTGATTATTATCCTTACTGTGCAGTTAAGGAATGCATAATGCCAGTAATGGGACAGTCTAGAGACATTGGATTACTGTTGGGCTATTTTAACAAGCGATAGCGTTTTGCTGTCAACTCTTAGCGGCACAGATTTTTATTTTTGTATATGTTTTTTAAACTCTCGCGATCACAATTCATAATTTAAACTCTAGACAGGAATTTATCGCGTTAAATACCTTTTTTATATTATTTCCCGACGTTTCGATTGTGTTATAACAACCGTGGTCTTGGGCGATCAAACATCGTTTTTGAACCAGCTAGAGTTGATTATATTTTCGAGTCGTAAAGTTTAATTATTGAATATGTTAGCGCCGGATAGCGCCGGATAGAAGAGGTTCCCACAAGAGATGAAACGACTAAGATCTATGAAATGAAACAGGCTGCATAATGATGAGCAATAGTTAAAATGATATTGAATAGAAAACTGCATAACAATGTATCTGTGTAATACGATACGCATTAGATAAACATAAGATTGAAAAGATATTGTTTTCTGAGTTTGAATTTTTTTTTGTTTTGTTAAATAAAACAAATAAATAAGTATGTAGAAAGCTCATAAAACCTTTATATCCTGCCAATATTCATAGATCAGCTTATTTTATGAAATGTTATTAGTTCAGCGTCCACAAAATATAATCCAGCCGCGAGAATCATCTAATCAACTTATAGTATACCTACATGCCCTAAAAAATTAAGAACAATTTTACCCACTTAGGAAATAGCGAATGTAATAAACAATGAAAGGGCTAAACTTTTGCCAAATAAAGCAATTTGTGTTTGATCAAAATCACTTAAAACTACATATTAGACGACTAGGTTATTATACTCGTATACTTACCAGTTTTACGTTCAAGATCTAACGTTGATAGTTTATCCAAGTCCCAGAACATTCAACTTCCAGAACCATCCCGTAATTGCAAAAGTAATTTTCATTTACGTCTTCAAATAACACGGCAAATTTTATTGCGACTTTTACCGGGTAATTGTGAATTATTATTTTACTATTTCAAGTGTGTCTCTGACGATGGTTTAATGATGCAGTTAAAATATTTTAACGCTTGATAATAATGCAGTGCACTTAGAAACACCGACAATTTACTTATCATAAACATTTTAAGTCTTCGATTCATTTTGTTATTTTTTATAGATAAGGTAAAGACTTTGATCGTAAAAACTGCTGGTGAATATTCAGTGGATAATAACATTCTCATAGGCATTATTTTTGAATAGAATAGAATACATCTTTATTTTGTCTTTACAAATACAGTAAGGAGACACATAAAAATAATTTTTACAACAGGAATGACAAAAATGGTCGCTACTCAGCCTTTTTTTCAATAATCAACCTTATGATGCACATTATATTGCCAACTTTGACTATATTTTTATGACTAGACGCCATAGTTACTTTGGCGATTGATCTATGGTCACTCGCACTCGTGAATTTAATATTTAACTTTGAAATCAATCTTATGAAATCTGGTAAAAGTTTGTCTCAAAACCCTCATTTGCAAGACCACATTTTGCATAATGACATAAATGTCACTGATATATGATAGGTATGCAATATTATCTTTGAATTTTTAAATTAATGTTCTATTTTCGTTTTCAGTTTCGTCCAAGAGTTCGCGTGCGAGCCGCTAGATGGCGTCACGTTGTTGCTCGAACTCCTGCGCAACGTGCAACTCAGTCAGTCCGGAGACGGGCCGAGGGGCCCCCCTGCGGTCAGACGAAGACCTTTACTAGACGAATTAGCTTGTTTGTAAGTGTTACCACTGGTACCTCATCTCGAACATTGATTTCACTCCGTTTTTCTTCGGCCTATTTTTTGGTGTTTGATATTTGCGGCGTCACGTAGCGGCGTTTAGGCATCCGACTGCATGCTACATGCACTAGATGGAGTTACTTAGTTTTGATTGCAGACAAGATCTAAACGCCGCTCGGGGCGCCGCAAAATCAAACACAAAGATAGCCCGAAGAAAAATGAACAATGTTCAAGATGAGGTAACGTTATTTTGAAACAAAGAAAGAAACAATGTGTTTATAACTGTAGAACCTTCAGAATCACTTAAACAGTACAGTCTTATAAGCTAGATAATTCTTTTCCAGACAATGCATCTGGAGCTGTTGCAGCAGATACCCCGACTGCGTGAGGCGGCTGGTCACCGCCTCCACCGGAGTCTACACGCTCACTGTCTGCATCATGTCAACTGTCAATAAATCTAGGGTTCTGGCTTTACAGGTAACATAGTTATAATAAGTATATACCTACGTTGATTGGTGAAATTTTAGATTTAAAATGCCTGAAGATCTGAGAAAACGTCTCACTTGACGTCGTCGTCGACACAATATTGCTAACTATTCAGAATTTGGCCTTTTAAAAATATCCTCGATTAAGATACCGACTATGTTTAGATTCTTTCGGAGAATTTTCATCTGGAGATCAGTGTAAGACGCGCCCGCGAGGCGTGACCATACTCATAGATACCCAGATAAAGATTCTCCGGAAGATCCATTCATTGTAGGGATCTAAATCGACGATATTTTTACATGAGTATTTTTTGGGTGCTTAATAATATCTAGCTAGTAGGTACAAATCACGATAGTTTTTTATGTGAAACCATCTGTATGATTATATACATAACGATCTAGTGGCTAACTCTAGTGCAGAAGTAAAGTTTTTAAGACATTTACAGGCATCGTTCTAGCCCAACTACTAAAAATGAATAACAAAGACCACATCAAACTCAAAAGATCAATCATCCTTCCAGCTGCTCACAAAGGCGTGCTACCCACCAGCCAGCGGTCACAACCCCGTCTCCGAGGCCCTCTCCACGCTCCGCCTCCGCTACGGGGAGCCGGTCCGTTTCAGGTTCCTCGTCGGGATGCTCCAGAGCTCCGGGGGGTCTGGAGACCTGCAGGCTGCAGGCCTTGCCTTTATAAACGCGCTACTGACCAGCGCACCCACGCCGCAGAGGAAGCTTTATATACAGGCGGAGTTGGAGCAAGCAGCGATAGATATCAATACTTTAAAGAAGGTAAGACATAAGGATATAAATTAATGAATTTGATTCTAATTCTCTTCTATTCTATTTTATGGTTCGAGTTCTGACCTTCTTTGTCGATGTGGAGGAATTTAGTAATGTAGATAGTAGTTAATGAATGACACTACTCCATACTCCTAAGGCAACTTTAATAATAACATTAACATCTTAACATTGTTAAATTAAATATGGCCAACAATATTGGAACTGGAATGATACCCTAAAGAACACTTAAAAATTCAAATGTAACCAAAATCGGAACTAGAGTGTTATCCAGGAAGGTACAATGCCCTAAGTTCACTTAGCAAGTGAATTACTTAATGTCATAATCACATAAAACATTACAGATGGTAGCCAAACTGCCGACCCCGAACACGCAAGTGTTAAAAGAGATAGAGAACTACGAGAAGCAGTTGATTGATATCGACACTCTGAGCGAGACGGCCACGGAGGCGCTCCGGGAGAAGGACGATATGCGGAACAAGCTTGATCTACTTGAGAAGAGAGTTAAGGTAACAATTTGTTAAGTCTATAATTAACCCTAAACTTTGTTGTAAAATTGAATATACTGGTATATCTAAATGTAGTTAAATATTATTCGTTCATTTATTTATGACATCGCTTTCTACAACATTAAAAACTTTCAATCAGCACCGACTCTATAATGACATAGATTAAGGTCAGGTAAACATTAAATAATTTTAAAAGAATATTTTGTTGTTCCAGATTCTACAAGAAGAAAAAGGTATATTACTGTCACTAGAGAAATGCTTGAAAGAAAAATGTTGTGAATTACAAGAGGAAGTATCCACACTGCGGTCAGAACACGGCAGTTCAAACAGAAAGAAGAATTTAGTAAAGAAAAAGAACTCAGTACACATAAATAGAGGTAAGAAATACTATACTTTAGGATTTTATAATATCAAGGACAAACTAATACTAACATTGTCGTTGATAATACTAAAAGATATGGGCCTACTTTCTACCGCAGTTTCATAATTTCAATGAAATGCTATTCTAGGTCGTATCATAAACGTGCACAAACTCAGAGTGATCTACTAGCTCTTTAGATAGTAAAAGTGTTTTTTGTTCCAGACGAGTCATCACCACCAGAAGACGAAGGAATAAGTTCCTCCGAAAGGTCTCTGAGCCCTGAAGGTGACCCACAAAGAGAATCCATGGTCTACGAAGTTTTCAATGTTAAGAATGAAACCTACGACCTCATGCGAAACAAACGCATCCACAAGAAAATAGAACCCAAACATGATAAAAAGTCTTCAGATGAAGAGGAAGAGACTACAATAGATGAAGTTATACAAGAGCTTAGGAATATAGTTAATCATGCTGAATCTGAACAATATAAAGAAACTTTCGATGATAGGTCCTCTAGATGCAACCAAACTTCTGAAATAAATGTGTCTATCAATGCTTTAGAATGCCAAAAACATCGTGACGCAGAAAAGGAAGACTCCATAACCAGCACAAGACATAGCATTCAGATCAAAAGCAACGGCCAATATCCAGAAGAATGCATGGAAGATGATGAGGAAGCCGAAATAGTACCGTGCAAGATTCTTCCACACCCACCAAGAAAAGCCAAGAGTCTAGTACATTTATTCGTCCCACCTGTTGATCAAGGAATATACAATAAACCTCCAGACATATACGATGATAACTTTTACTCTAGCGATGAAGGATCAGATTCTCTACTAAGCGCATCACGCTGTAATAACGAAGTTACTAAGAAACCTTCATTAACAAGCTTCGACTTTAATGAAACTAGAGCTGTCTTTAATTCCACAGAGAAAGAGGAGCGAAAGAGATCTAAGACTAGATCTAAAGAAGAAAGTAGAAGATCGTCTGTGAAACGAAGCGAATCGTTCCAGACCTCAGAAAAGGGTTCCCGTCAAAGAGAATACATAGACAGCATGTTTTACACAGAGTCCCAGATGTCATCAATGCAAAGATCTAGCTCAAAATGCAGTCGTGTTGATGAAATCGTAAATTTAATTGAGTCTAAAAAGCTAACAAAAAGCCTCGATAGAATCGATGAAGGTCTCAACTCTATGGTTGATATTGTGGTACTTTCAGAGCCTAAGAAACCCGTGTGGCCTTATGAGAAGCGGCAAAGATCATGTTCCAGAACGAGTAGCGATGGCAAAGAGTCGCCATTGATTCCAGTCACCAGAACAAGACCAAAATATGAGCGATCGACTAAAGAAGAATCTCCCATCAAATGTGAGCAACCAAAATTCTTCTTATCAAACTCAAAGCTAGGATCTTCGTTCGAAAACTCTTCTGGGTTTAATAGCTCCACGTTTTTGGTGAAACGAGGACATAGCAATGCTGGGTTTTATTCTGGGTCTATGTTGAGAGACGCACCGGCTTCTATGACTAGTTTAGTTATGACGGGAACGCACTCGCATGCTGATTTGAAGAGAACTCTTTCACCGATGGGTACTTCTAGCAGTTTTGGTGTTCATAAAGTCACGGATATGCCTTCTGGACTATATTGATAGGTGCTTTCATGCTTTTGCATATAACAGGTGATACTGAGCATCTCTGAGTAAATTCGGGATGTCTTAAGTGGTAGAAATCTGTTCATGTGCAAAATTAAAGTGTATTCAAGACCAACGACTAATTTAAGTTTTCTGTACCTATTTTTAGGACTAGTGCAATATAGGCCTTTAGGATCATTTTTTATTTAGATTGTACTGTTTTTGAAATGTTTACTATCTAGAAACTTTTTGATATAACGTCCAAAATTGCCAACTACGTCTACAGGCAGATCTTTAGCCAGATGTAGAATCTCATCAAAATGTTTAACTCTTTTTTGCTCAAGTTAATTGAAACTGCCAACGATATCTTGGTAATTTTGCTCAAATGCAAAATCTTACTTAAGATTGCCTATTTATAATTTAAACTCTATTTATTGTTACGCTAGGAACTACTTTCACCTTTGCATGTGTTTTATTGTCAATTCATGATAAACTTTTTCATTTCTAAAGATTACCTTTCTTTTCTTTCGTTATAATAAGTTCATTTATTATGTTTATTTAAATAAAGCATACATTTACAACAAATAACTTTTTTGTTTTGTTTACTTGGGTGAAAATAAAAAGAAATAATATTAAATTATTCTAACCTAAGACTAGTAATAAATATTGATAACATATTTTAAATATAATAGGTAACATTTTTTAAGTAGGTACTTTATTAAATAATTCGTTCAACATAAGGACATACCTTTATTAAATTCTAAAATTAGCTAAATCAATCGTGATCGGACTTATTTGAACCCATTAGGTCTATGAAATCAATCCCAGCATAACCTCTGCCCGAGGTTTATAAACCAGTTGCACACAATCGACATTCCTTAATCATCTAACTAAATAAGTTAAAGGAACTTATTTTCAGCGTCTTTCATTGCAGCTAGAACGTCATTATAAATCTGCTCCTTCACATCAATAGCCCAGAGAAAATCAAAATGGTTAAAACTTGGTCTCTCAGCTTGGTTCACAGCTATAACATTAGGAAGTGTATTGGACAGTTTAAGAACATCTCTGTAGTCGACTTGCTCATCAGCCAGTCCGTAGTGAATGTAAGTAGGGGCGGTGACAAGTGACAGGTCATATTCCGGTGGAGTAGCGCTACCGTATTCACGAATGTTGGTGAGGATATTGTAGTCGTAGCGACGGAAAGAATTGTGGCGGATGACTTGGCCGTAGTGGCTTACTTGGCGGATGGCGGCGCCGGCTGGCGTGTGCGCCAATATCACGGGCACCAAAGTCTGTGGAAGGAAATTTTTGTTAAACACAGACTAATTAAGCTACCTGTAGGTAGCTTAATTAGTCTAACTTAAATACGGTTGTACACAAGTTCAAATCATTTATAACTACATTTTTCAGGAATACACTACACTAGACCTACATGGTGTTCTACGTTATCTACGTAACTAAAGTAACATTTTTACACTCATAGCTAGGAATCGATTCACAATTTTATCAAAGGAAAAACGCAAACCTTTGATAAAATTGTGTTTTTTTTTATCTGAGATTATCAAGATCTTAAAAATAATAAAAATGCGTTGATTAATTTGCACACACAATCTATAGATAGACGTCATGATTATGAATCAATAATAATAATAAAGCTGATAAATCTGAGACAATCTCGATCTACGTTTCAGAAAATCTGTGTTTTTCCAATAAGATTAAATTCCAATCAATGTTTCATTGACCAGCCAAATTGATAACCTACTAGATTTAGGTACATACCTACATTCAACTTAATCTAAAACATAAAATGTACCTATTGAATGTGATAATGATCTGTTACGGATTTTACACGAAAAAGAACTGCGACACAAAAAAATACACACAAAGTGAAACTTTGTGTTCTTCTATCTATTTCTGTCCTTGGCAGTGTAAAGGGCGTTGTGTTGTATTTATTGGTACTGGTAGATATAGTGTTGATAACTTACCGCATTGTAATATTCCCGGGTTCGCATACCAGAAGAGGCCATTTGACATACGTTATTGAAGATGGACCCATCCACGCAGTGCCGCGTCTGGAAGTCACCGTTTCCAAAAATCTCTTGAGCATTCAACGCGAAAGCTACAGTCTGTAACAAAAAAGTTTCTCGTATTATAAAACCGTCTAGCGCAACTCAGACTCGAACACAGAAGCTATACCGCAGGTGGCACGCTAAGAGGCTACCTAGGACGCTAGCTTAGTGTTCGAGATGACGAGGACATTTACGCCTCAGAAAGCAGAAGGCCGCGCACATAACGTGCCCTTTCTTGGTTCACTAGGTTGAGTCAGCGATCAGCCTAGGTATCTAATCTACCTCTTGCCACCTGTGCAGAGCTGATCTAACCCGAGGATTCACATAAATTAATTTTACAATTAGGACTAATAAAGCTACAAAAAAAATGTGTGTATTCAAGGCATCAGGTTAAGTCGTATTTTCGTAGCTGGTTTTACGGAATCTTATTACCTATCTTAGCCTTCCCTTTTTTTTCATGTTTGTACTTTTATCTGACTTAATAATTTCTTTTATTATTGAGGAACTCACCTCCAAAACAGTCTCAAAATCTGCTAGAGTATTAAACATAGGGTCCTCATTGTTATCGAAGAAGGAAGCGGGAGCCAGTCCTTGGAATGAGATGAATTTCTCATTGTACTCCGGTCTCAGAGAGTTCAGAACCAAGAACGTAGTTCCTCCTTGAGAATGGCCGATGTAGTGGAGCTTCTCCTGATCAGTGGTGGCGAGGATAAAGTCGATGAAGGCTGGAAGGTCGTAGTTCCCGATCTGGTCCCAGCTGAACCGCCAGAAGTCCTTGTTGAGGATGCTATCAGGGTTCAACTTATTGTGGCGACGGGAGTAGTAGTTGCCGCGGGCGTTGCCCAACCAGACGTCGTAGCCGGCGTCGGCGAGTATAAAGCCTGGGTAAGGAAAAGTAGATTATTTACAGCCAACTGGGAAATCCTATAACACAAGATATTTAGAAGGAAGGGGGGAAGGCCTTTACACAACATCATCATCATCATCATATTCAGCCTGTGTCAACCCACTGCTGGGTGTAGGCCTCCTCCAATTTCTGCCACTCCTTCCGGTGTTGGGCTGATCGCATCCAGGTTTTGTTGGCGACCTTGACAATGTCGTCCACCCATCTGGCAGGTGGTCTGCCAGCACTACGTTTATTTCCCCTGGGTTCCCATTCGGTTAAGGCCCTACTCCACCTGCCGTCACCACGTCTCGCCAAATGACCCGCCCATCTCCACTTCAGTCTCTTTACACAACAGTAGGTTAAAAAATAAAAAAAATCCTTCTACCAAGAAAATAGGACATTTTGTTATCCAAATAACAATTTCAACTGTTTTTAAAACGTTTTGTTTAATTATCACTAATCGTTATCGCTCAGACAGATTAATCACACAATCAGATAATTGGGTGTGAGTGTGCAGTGTTTTTGGAAATAACTTCCGTCGTAGAGTCTTGCTTATGACACTTATAAAGGAGTGCTATTTATGAATAAACATCATACTTATTAGGTACTAGCTGCTCCTCTTTACTTGTAGTGAATAGTACCCGATCCAGTGGTAATTTGGGATCAAGAGTAGCCTATGTGTTAATTCAGGATCTTTATCCTGTTAAATTTACCAAAGTTCATTCAAATCGGTCAATCATCAAAGTAACAAAAATTCGTACAAACTTACACCCTTATAAAAAGTAGCCTACGTTTTATTCCAGGTCATAAACGATGTATTATTCCAAGTTATAACCAAATCCTGTTCAGTAGTTTTTGCGTGAAGGGGAAATTTTCACATTTGTGAGTAGGAAGTAGAATTTTACCCAAAGCATTCTGCGGTCCAGTGCTGATGAAGTCAGCTGATGAGGACAGGAGTCCATGCATGAGAAGCACGGCAGGTCTGCCGGCAGAGGGGCCATCCTTGCCGTGGGGGATGCGGTGCAGTTCCAGGACATATCCGTCTGATGACACTACGTTGTGCACTTCTACTGGGTAACCATGGTTCGCGATAACACCAGGCTGTAAGGAAAAGATCTTTGGCAAAAGTCCAAGCAAGACAGAATTTTTGTTTTGAGCTCAGTGTCAAATAATACCTACTACAAACCGAATATTAGGAAGCTATTTTTTGACAGAAGCGACAAAATTATCTCACAGATCTCACTTTAGTTACGTTTCAGTATTCAGACGTTAATGTTTTTAAATTGTGGTAACATTCAATTAAACTCGTTTTACCACTGAAAACCGCTGAAAGTAAGTAAATATGTTGTCAAACCTTGAAATTTATCACTTCGGTTCATTCTTATCAGGCTTACACGACACATAAACATCGTCCTGATGATTTCTTTGTATTGTCATTTGTGGTGAAACCAGTTTGTAGAGTTTCTTCACAAATGTACGTCCCTAGCTTTGACTTAGCAGACTAACGAAGGACTTTGGTTTCATCCAAAGATCTCCAACAAAGCTATGGGTAAGTATAACTAAAGTTGGTCTGTAGTTATGTAGTGGGTAACATCACTAATTAAAAAAATCTAAACATTAGTCAAGTAGGTACATTACCTACTATATAGGTAGGTACCTGTGTTACCAAGAACTGTTTTTTTTTCACCTTTTTATTCCATCATTAATTTACTACGTCGCGAATAAATAAACTACTTACCATTAAAATTAGTTAAATCCACGACAACTACGAACCGTATTTTAACAAGTTCGGATTTGGATCGGATTCGGAATGGACGTAACCTCTCTAACCCTCTTTTCACTATTAGGTACACTAAGATTAACAAAGCACTAACGCTAATCAATGGTTTAGGTCTGTAGGTATTAGATAAATTATAATTAGTAAATCAGGATTAACGACATAGTAAGTTGGATTAGCTGCTTTAGTAAATTCTGTTCAATTAAATAGTTAATTAAATACTTATAGAAGGTACCCAGGTATATTCTATTGTACCTACTTAATAATTAAGTTCATAAGTACTATACCTATAATATTTTTATACTTACTTGCTTTGACTATAAAATTTAACTAAATAAATGAACTTGGACTAAGGCCATAATTAGATAAGGAAAGAATAAGAGATTAATGATAGTATTTTTGATGAGCACCAATTAAAGAAAAACCTTGCCTTTGGCTGTCGTAAAAAATGAAAGTCTTTATTACGCTTTTCCGTTTCTCTTATCATCATGCATTAATTTTCCTTAATTAATTGTAAGTATTTTTAGAATTATTTCTTTTTCGTTTTTCGTGTAAAAATAACAGCATTATTTTTACACGTTTATTTATTTCTACCTACTTCGACTTTACTTCTAACCTGTCCCTATAATATAATTTCACACCTTGTATAGGTATGTTGTATTTCTGATGCTTTAGTATTGTTCGCGAAGGTATTAGGTACAGAAACATCTAGTTTTTAGGGCATGTCTTGTATAACGATTTTGGAAACATCTAGTTTTCAGGATATGTCGTGTATAATGCTTTTGGACATTTTCACTTTTAGTTAGATTAGAGCAAGTTACCCAAGTAGGTAGCTATACCTACTTACAAACAAAAGTGGAGTGAAAGTGTGGTCACAGTAGATTTAAGTATCTGAATAAATACGACAGAAGACCAAACTCACCGCATCGAGCAGAGCATCTTGAATAAGTTCTTCTGAGAGGCCGTGTTCCTCAGGGGAGTTTATAAGGTCCTCAACAGAGGCAGCGTTGGGCGACCCCCTCGCCCACACCGCCACCAGCCCAGCCAACAGAACTGCTGCGCGAAGCATATCGACTTCTTGTCGACTATTGCGCTATCAGACAACCTTGCTCTTTTAAGCTTTTATCTATAACTTATAAGTACCTACACTGATTTGAAAAATTCACCGATTAGTTTTTCTAATCGCTCTGATAGCGTTGGGCTGTGTCGTCGAAAACGTACTGACGTTTTTTTTACTTTCCGAGAAGGTTAAATTTTATTTCCGTACTTGTTTTTCTGTTGTATTACGTGTATATCTAAACACACTATGCCGAAAGTACGCTCCCTTATGAGTCAGCCGATTATTACGTTCCAACATATTTTGAATGATAAAATATAACACACTATAAGTAGGTACCTACTTACCTAGGTAACGAACTTACGCGAAATTCAGTTGGGCAACTTGCATGCCTTAAAGTTGAACCGAACTTCCGTGCGTGCCTACAATGTCTGTATTGCCGCCGAATTATCTCTTAAACTTACGTACGACCGAAGTTCGGTGCTGAATTTACGCAACGTAATTTTCGGCACAAAGAATCGTCAGACATCCAAATAGCATTGCAGGCGTAATCATTCCAAACGGTTCGGCATAGTGTGTTTGACACTAACTTTACTTTAATTTTATAGTCGTCGAGACCTACTTACCATGGTAGGTATGTCTTTGCGACTATAAAACTGAAACTTTTTAAACTAGGTATCATATTTAAATTAATTTAAGCTATGGAAGTCAAATATTGCTTACTTTTAATTGTATGAATTCCACATTGTGTTAATGTGATTGACTTTGTTTCCAACGACGTGCTTAATTTTACTTCTTAAGCGCAATTTAAGGTAAGTATTTTTTTTGCATAAGTTACTTACGTAACCTTCCTTATTATTGTTTATCATCAGAATAATAATATCTAATTAAATTCTAAATCGAATTAAGCTAATCATTTTTGTAAGCAATCTTACTAATCCTATCCTAGTAATCCTGTATGTTTGTTCAACTAATCATTCAGTCAACAAAAAACGCTTTTATAAGCTTGGTTGATACAATTTTTAATAACTTTTCGCATTATATAATTTAATTTGCTAAATACACCTTAAAATAAGAGCCTCAAAGTTAAAAAAAAACCCTAAAATGGCCAAAACCGGGTCATCTGCCAGTCCATCTAAATATTTGCAGGTGTAGTTTAGGTACCTATCTAATCATAGAATCGGTCGCATACTTTCGGCATTTTGTGTAGGTAGACATTCATACCTACGTAAGCATGATAAAATTGTTATAATTCTGATTGATTAGGTACGTTTAATGAATTAAAAGTTAATCCCTCAATGGATTTACACACAGAAGATTGAGGCCCATTGTACAACTAGCAAAAGATAAGCAAATAAAAACAATATCAAAGTGATTTTTGTTTTTTTAATACTTATCTACATTTAGGCTGTTTTATATCGTGTGGCTATCCAGCTAGACTATTTTTTAAACCATTATTCGACTCCCATTCCATTTACACACATTACACTCCTCTATTTCCCATTTATGAGATGCAATTTACCTACTGTTATTTACTGTTCATTCGTTACGGAAATTTTGGATTCGGTCTCAACGCTCAAGGCCCGCAATAGAATCTATGCAATCGCTTAAAAATCAATTTATCAAATAAGTATCAAACTTTTTAGAAGAATAACGTTAACAGAATTTACAAAGAAGAAAAGCACATAAGTACCTCGTGCATATTTACCTACCTACATACAAAATATTTCTTAATTGTAATCACTTCCTACTTATTTGTAATCTGTGTTATCAGTGTCATTGTTGAAACAATAAAGCAAACACCTAAATCATAACAGAAGAACAATGGGATGATCTAAAAGAAAACATAATGAAGGGCCGAAGAAAATTTTATGATTTCCTTCAGTCAATATTTAATCATAGACGCAAGTACCGTTTTTATAGTCATAAAACTATGCAATTCTAAGTGTAGGAGCATGAGCACACATTTAAAAATGTTGGTGACATTAATAATTTGTGTGATGTTACAATATTTCGGGGGAGTGGGAAGGATTTCAGCGACAGACTTTGAAACGATTGATGTAGTGGACCTCACACACGCCACAAATTGGAAAGATCTGTCGGATTACTACAGCGCTCTGGAGAAACATTGGTAAGTTTCAGAAGCATCGTAATTCCAACTTCAGGAAAGGTAGAAGGATAAAATACCCGTAGGTACGTGGTGGTCGTGACGTGGTCGAGGCGACGACCAATCACGTGTTTATTTCTCTTCCTATTCAATCGATTCAATAAATGAAGTATAGGTATTTAATTGTGAAGTCGTGCTGACTGAATTTTTTCCAAATTTCCGGATTCTACCTACATTATGGGTAACCTATCTGAAAGACTGAAGCCCGTCGCTTGTTTCCTCAAGATGTTTTTGTTAACTGCCTTACCTAAAAGGTTTTTTGACAGGAAACTGTGCATTAACTGCGGGACACCGAGCCTGGGCACCGCTATGCACCTGGAGCACACAGCATCGACGGAGTCCATGCACCCCGCCGTCATACCCTCGGAATATCTCCTCACGAAATGTAAGCATTTTGGGAACATCAGTCCAAGGCTTTTATCTTATAATAGATGATCAGCATCAGGAGGCAATATTTGCCCCCTTATTTGAGAGAGCATAATTTATTGTACCTACTTAGGTAGTCCATCCAATACTCGTAATGTCAAAAAACCACATATAGGTACCTACACATTTGGCAAAAACTCTCAGCAGGCTCTCTTCTGCCACGAAAAAGTACTATTTTTAGATATCGTTTTATTATAGTGGCAATAATAGACGCGAGTTCTCTATCCAACCTGCACGATGACTTCGTGCTGACGTTGGACGTGGCCCTGCAGTGGTCGGTGCTGAAACACGACCCTCGCGAGCCCACGCTCCTGCTCTTCAAGTTCGGCTGGAAGGAGGAAGACTATACCTTCAGGATTAGAAGCTGCGTTTGTAAGATACCAGGTAAACTATTACAGAGTATACCAGGTAAACTAAACAGACATGACAAGTTACGATTCGATGTGATGATGGCAGAAAGATGATGATCCTTCCTTCCTTCGTATGAGCAAGTGGCCAACTCTGGTGACGGAGTTTTTAGGCCGCCTAAAGGCCTCCTAAAGATGATGATGATACGCAAAGATATATGTCCGTTTACAAGTTTTTAACGGATTCCGAACAACTCTGTTCATACCGCCACCGATATTTTAGATCAGTAGAGCAGCACTTGTTTCCATCATCAGATCAGCTTTATGTTACTGCAATGTGCATTGTCCCAGTTTACAACACAACAAAAAAAGTATTCATCAATATCTACGTGCCTACTGCAAGATTTTAACAGAGCCTGTCGAATGCCTGTCGAATGTAACTAAAGTTGAAATAGTAGGAAGGTGAGTGAGTGAGTGATGCTGTTAAAATTAAGATGATAATTCCAGGTCTAAGTTACGAGCTAGCAGAATGGATATCCGTGAACATGTCCCACGTGGTGGGCGTGGGCACGGACGCACCCACCTTGGAGTCTGAGCAGACCAGAGAGTTCAGCAGCCGGACTATATCCAACCTGCTGGGCAAGAGCGGGATCTATATGATCGAGAATGTTAATATTAGACGGAAAATGCCAGGTACGAACACACCATGCTATTAGGTACCTTTGCTTTGGCTACATCATCCAGAGCCGGACTATAGCCACTGCTAGATATTATTTTTATAGTAGTTTCTGCTATCCGTCACGATCATGGATGGATGGCTGACAGTACAATCCATGAACTAAAACTTGTTAAATTATTTTTAACTTTATTTTATTTTTGAGTGTCTCACGATAGCACAAGATAAACCTTCGTGGCTTAAAGTGCTATCCATAATTAGTTTTAAGCTTAATCTCTGTTTATTTGGTAATTAATAAAAAAAAAAAAAAAAAAAAAAAAAACTACAGTTTCATCAAAATCGTCTAGATCTTGCTGACGAATGGCTAACACCCTTATGTACAGTTTTCCACTAGTCCAGCTCGTATAATAGATAGTCGGTAAATAAAATAAAACGCGAATCACAAATAACACATATGCACACGACCATAGGCAGTGACCTTAAAGCAAGTTAAAAGGGAAACAAATACCTATCATTTACATTTTAATAAGTAGTGTATACTTCATTTCTTGAATCGAGCTAATAGGAACAAAAATAAACGCACGTGATTGGTCGGCGAAATTCATTGGATTGGCTAGATTTGACAAATGACAATTGATTTGACAAGAAATACAATTATTTACGACGACCAATCACGTGCGTTTATTTTTGTTCCTGTTAGCTCGATTCAAGAAATGAAGTATAGGTAAACCACGCTTAGGTAGGTAGAAACTCAATTTCAATTTTATTGACACTTCAAAATCTTCCCAAGAACTTGAATCAGTTGAAATCCAAAATCTTAAGATTGTCTATTTAGTTTCATTGTTATGAACTTCCAGAGCAAGGCTGCATGGCGATGGCGTCTCCCCTCCAGCTGATGAATGCAAACTACGTGCCAACCAGACTCACTGCCTTCTGTCCAACGCACAAGACAGACCGCCAAGTGGGACTTACACTCAGGAAGAATCCTGTACGGAACACGCCGAAGAGTAGGGTATATGACGTCAATTTAGATGAGATTTTAAATTAAAGGTATTTCATCAAAATCTCATTTAATAAAATGCAATGTGACGTGTGATTTTATTTAAGCCACTTGGGCTATAGCTTAGACTTACGCCCGAATACTCGAACGATTCATTATTTAAGGCCCTATTAACGGTTAAAAAAGATATTTTTGATAGATCTGTAAGTACCTAGGTAGTTATATTCATTTTATAGGAAATTTGCCTAAAAAAATACAAACAGCATTATTGAATAAATAAGCTTTATTTTTGGCCAAACTATTACATTGCATAAAACTTTACACTTCTATCAAAGAAATGAAAATGTAATTATAAAAGAAAATAATTTCATAAAATTAAAATGAGGAAAACTGGCTATATACTAAAATATACGACAAAATGTGATATAAAGGTAGGTAAATCTACATTTTCTCTTATTTATAACTAGAAAAATATACCGACTATGTTTATCAATGTCTCAATCTTTGCTATACTTGCTTTTACGTACGATGGATAAACCCAGGTTTAAATTGTCTTTTCCAAATACAATTTAGCTGTAAGGGTGTCTTTCACCTGGATTTACCATCGACTATTTATATCATTTTATGCACAGAGACAACTTGGAACCCAGACAGGGTTTAATTAGGAGAAATACATTTTTTTAATAAATGCGACCCAATATTTTCGAAACTCAGCGTTGCATGCATTACAATACTCAGCAATGCATTACAATATTCTACGAAACAATTGAAAATTTTGTTATTTTTGGAGAAAATTTGGCATCATTCTATGATACCAAACATGACAATCAACATTACGCGTAGTTTTGCTATTTTCTTCCCCTAAAAATTTTTCAAAAATTGATTTCACACATAGTTGTAGCACCTTGCCTAGTTGCTCAAAATAAAGCTGGTGACGAAAATCTTGGGTACAAGTGGCACCATAAAACCACCCAACTTTTACTTTGAAAAGTTTATTTCAATTAAAAAACAGAAGCCTTATGATTACGTAGAGTTCCATTCAGTGTTTTGACTTGAGTCAAACTTGCACCAATTTACTCGCAGATATTATTTCTATCTTATTCTACAAAGCAAAATAAAATTTATCTTTCATTTCGGTTTTGATATAGGATACTAAGATAAGACCCACTAAGATGCAAATTTGACTACTAGCACTTACTAGCCGGACCATGCAGTTATACGACAATATGGAGACAATGAATTTTTATGTACATCTACATACATAACATACGCCTATTTCCAATGGGGGGTAAGCAGAGATCACGGATCTCCACTTAACTGTATGTACATTTACTGATATTTTTAAGTCTGTTACAACACTGAATGGTACTTTGGAAGAGCACCAGTGACAACAACACTGAAGCACCTCAATAGGTCTTTACACACTTCAGCACTGGAAACCAAATGGCATAAAAATTAAGACGCAGAACAATGATGTCCATTCTCGACGACTTTCAAAACATGACGCGGTAAGAGATTGCACGTTATCTAGCTTTTGTTTTCTGAAATCCATCGCATTATTCAAAATATCCATGCCGTGTCGTGCTACGTCAAGACATGGTTATTTGGAGAATAAGGCGGCAGGTTTAAAACTTCTACATCACTAAATCCTTCAGCCACAACTGTGGGAAAAAGTTTCATACTGTTTTCAAAATAGGAATCAAATGCTGATAACTACTGGTAAAAGAGCGAGTAGTAAATAAATCAATGACACGAAGCAGGAAGATCAATTACCCTTCGGCCACACTTGACAGCGAAGATTCATGTTCGCGTTGTCGCGATAAAACTTCAACGACGAAGTTCTTGGCCAGACTACAAAAACTTCGCGATGTCCCGCAATGAAAACCCTAGAAATGAAATGAAAACCCTTTGATGTCCCGCATTTTACCGACAGCGGCACGAAGTGCTTTCGTATTCGCGAAGATGATTCGCGACAGGACGAATTATTGGCCAGACGTGTCGCGACAACGCAAATCTTCGCGTTATCGTGATATGTGTGGCCGCAGCATTAATGTGCAGTGCATGTTCTTATAACAACATCACGTTCAAACTAAGCTAAGATGAGTCGTAGATCAAGTTTTACTCACCACGCCTTGATTTAATAGTTTTTTTTAACCACTCAGCGTTAAAAAAAACTATTAATCAAGGCGTGGTGAGTAAAACTTGATCTACGACTCAACTTAGCTTACAATAGATGAACTTGATGTAGTTTTAAGAACACGCACAAATAGATGAACGTGATGTAATTATCACTTATCAGCATTACTGAAGTGTGTTATCCGACCTCTTTCATCTCTAGGCACAAGCTTTCCTTATATTCTTCCAACATTTAATTTAAATGCTATATTATAGAGTATTCAGCCGGGATATAATGTACTTTATTGCAAACGCTAACTCTAATTACTTCTAAAGGGAACCGCAGTGCTCCATACACCGATAATACTTCATTATTGCCAGTTTCCGGCAAATAACACTAGAAGTAATATAACGAGTATATATAAAAATATATATTCTTTGTCTCGGTGCACTGTTACCCCTTAATACTATATTTTGGTACTTACACATTGATTTCATATTAAACTGTGGCCAATAGACTAAATAGACATATTTTTCCATAATATTATAAGGTATAATGATTTTTAAACACCCCCAATGGTTTCTAGCGCTCTAAATACTTTTAAAGTGTTACTATTACGAAATAGGATTGTGAAGAATAAGAAAAGGACCCTGATTAAGCCGTTATTAAACTTTTGTTTGAGTATTATGTCAAGTAATTTATATTTGAACTTTGTATGACTGTCACTTGACAATATAAACTCACAAAAGTCGACAAACAGCGAGGAAAAATGGCAATATTTCAAAAATATACAAATGGCAACCGCGGAAAACCATTGGAAATATATAATTTAAATCAATGTATCTACAAGCCCTCCGGTAATATAGCTTGGCTCAAAATGCTTTAGGAATGCTTTTAAAAGCATAAAGTGTCGACACAGTGGACTGACGTACAAAATTGTAATATTTGCGTATGGCAACACTGACTACATTCAAAAAGGTTAAAAACCTATTTCAATCTTATGTTAATGTAAAATAACTACGACCAACAAACAGTTGGTAATATTGGAATTCTCAAAAGTTGAAAGGAAGATCGAGATAAATACTTTTGAATATCAGTCAGTCACCATTTACGACACGATTTGACTGGATTGGACATTACCTAAGGCCACATTATGATATATCCTGTGCGTAATTATATCCAGAAAGATCCGCTTCGTGGCGGAATTATGGCACAGATTACAGCCACATAAATACTGAATTTAGGTTTATGGCTCGCATTGACGTTGCCACTTTGAGCGTTCTCACAGTTTCAGTCTGACCAATATTTCAATTGCAACAGGAGAGTGTTGCCAGATTACGAAAAAAAGAGAAGTTTCTCACAATAATTGAACAGCTAGAAGCAATCAATTATGTATCGAACTAACGTTTCAAACTATTTGTTAACTTCAGATTTACATCTGTTCCTATCTTATAAATCTTGTCATCTTGTCTTCAGTCAAATACTCTTCACATTATTTAAGGCCTTATTGAGCACTGATTTTTTTTTTCTGTAATGAACCATCGCTTGAGGCTCAATCCACGCTTGAGCAAGGTTTCTGATAACTGTGACTTTGAAAAATTGGTCAGAC
The DNA here is from genome assembly GCA_947086425.1 of Xanthorhoe spadicearia. NCBI lineage: Eukaryota > Metazoa > Arthropoda > Insecta > Lepidoptera > Geometridae > Xanthorhoe > Xanthorhoe spadicearia. The sequence goes on from OX352206.1 coordinate 1,211,532, forward strand.
ATATTCAAAAAATTACGAGCCTTTATCCCGTGGCCGTCCAACCCAGGATGAACGAGCAGTCTAATCCTTCCAATCCTTCTTGATCTCGAAGCTCCACTCCCACTGAAGATGTATGTTCTTGTCGTCGTCTGTGAAGAGGCTGTTGACGCTGTATGACCCTCGGGCCATCATGCCGGACGGCGCGTCTTCGGGCGGCGTGGTGTACGACTGAATCTCCGTTTTGGGAGGGTAGGATCCGACCATATGCGTCATCTTGTCCACTGTAAGGAAAAATAGGTAAAAATAAACGCACGTGATTGGTTGTCAAAAATAATTGTATATCTCGTCTCGTGATTGGCTAGACTGTCAAATCAATTGTCAATTGTCAAATCTAGCCAATCACGAGAAAGACAATTATTTTCGACGACAAATCACGTGTTTTTATTTTTCTTCCTATTAGCTCGTTTCATTAAATGAAGTATAGTTTGACGTGACAGTTCATTACAATAAAAAAAATTGCCACGTTCTGTCACGTGGACAAGGGAAACATGGCGCATATGTGGCGTGGTGAAACTGTTGACTTGGCAATAATATTAGTATAGATTGCTTTTGGATCGCGATTAAGGTTGTACTCAAGGGTAAGACAACAGTGATTGCATACAATACAACATTGATGAACAATGCGAGTGCAAGTTATGGTAACGTTCAATATATGAATACTAAGTACATACCGGGCACTTCGGGACCGCGTGGAAAATACAATTCATCATTAGAATACATGCTTATGTTATTTTAAAATATGTCAATGTTATGATATTAAGATCTAAACAAAACAGTAAGTACGATTATTTTACTAGTATTTTTGTAATATCATTTTCTGTGTTGTACATAATTTTATCTCCTCCGTGTCTATGATGTCACTAGGGTGCGGTCTAAAAACCAGCGCCTCCTCCCTTGGAGTGGCATTTTGCTGAGACCGGACCCTTTTGGTACATTGTTTGTTTGTTTTTTCTTGTATTTTGTGTTTGTGTTATTTTCTATCAAATAAACGTCTATCTATCTATCTTTCTATCTATTAAAGATGTAGTCTTTTCTAATGAAAACTCAAGCTATGTACTTGTTCCTAATTAGTAAATTCAAAAGAGCTAGTTGCCAATTCTACTAATCTTTACTTACCGGGCATCCCCAGTCTGTAAGTCTTCTGCACGTATTTAAGTCCGTGGACGATCTCACGCTGCACAATAAAGTCGATCCTGATCTTGTACTGAACTCCTTCTTTGATCACGAACACCTGGAAATACGTACAGATAGTTGTAGTACTGTTTATGAATAATATCCTGCTTATAAAAGCGAACATTTTGTATAGATGTTTGTTACACTTTCATGCAAAAACTACTGACGGATTTGGCTGAAACTTGGAATTTTTATGAAAGAAAGAAAAATGTGCTTATTTCTGTAGGACCTCAAGGATCACTAAAAATGTAGTCTTAAAAGAAAGAAAGAAAAGAGTTTGTAATAAGCCTACAAGTTCTGAAGACTTTACGTCAGTGAAAACAGGGAACGTACTTGTGCTCAAATATAAGTAAAATACGTGTATATTTGAGCTCGTTAAACACAAGGCTAAAGCTATCCGAGTGAAATGAAAGAGAGTAAATCGCACAAAGACGCGAATCTGAGATCACAATCATCAGCCGCTCCCAAGGGCGTGACGTCACTAATCCCAACCACGTCACTCACTGAAAATAACACGTTTGCTATACGTATTGATATTGTAAGGAAGCTTGGTTGTAATGGAATTGTAAAGAAATGTTTGGAGGGCATGTTAAATTGTCGGTCCCGGCTTTTAACACGTTGGGTACCGCGGCAGCGTGGCCGCGGCCGCGCTGCTAGAAGTCGAGCCCGGGACTTGGGCCTTGAATGTGTTGGAAGTCGTAAAGCCGAGACGGAGGCCTTTAGGCGGCCAGAAAAACTCCGTCACCAGAGTTGGCTACTTGCTTATACGAACAAACTGACTGATACGAAGGAGTATGACTGTGGATGTTTTAATTAGGTAACCATAACAAATACTACGGTGTGTCTGTACATGTTATGACGAAACACACTGTTGCACTGGTCATCAGCTAGAATACTTTGCACTTTGAACAGTTGTGACTTCAGGTACCTATTTCGTTTTATGATCCATAATTTTGTAAGCGTTTGATCTCGATACACCTAGATTAGATACGTGCGCTTGACGTTCAAATACACATACTCGTACTCAAACAAATACAATACAACAAATACAAATTTATTTATTACAGAAAACACAGGTCTTATACAGATTTGCTGGTGGTCCCCGCACTAGGCAAGCCTGTATCGCGGGCGGCCGATTACCCTAGATTGCTTAGTTACGTACGATAACTTAGGAAAAGAAATACGTACTACAAAAATTAAAAACAAAAACAACAATGAAAACAAAAAGGAAACTATTTTTGACGTGACAACGTCTTATAAATTGGTTAGCCGGGTGACACTTCAAGAAACTGCGTTACGCTCCGCTCACGTTATGCGCTCACAATGAGAGCGAGTGAGAGGCACGCGCGAGTGAGAGGCACGCGTTGTCACGTAAAACTTTCGCCCGTATACCGACTTTACAGGCAACCAATTTTTTTTTTTAATCTAAAAAGTGGTTCTGTCCCCTAAAATAACTTAAACAACTCCAAACTCCAGAAACATCAAAAACAACTCTAGAATCATCGAGACATTCTCACAAGTTACACTATCGAGGTGAGTAGATAGTCTCAGTTTCTAGTTTTCTAAATAAGGACTAAGAACCTGTTCAGGTTATACTCGACCTGACCACGAATGGTTCAAATATTTCACATGAATCGAATACTAAAACAAACATGGTGGAAGCCTATCAAAATATTATCGTACATTTATTTATCTGTGACAGATAGGAATTTTAACTGATTACGACGACCTCTGTGGCGCAGTGGGCAAAAGCCCGCCTGAGACGCAGAGGTTGCGGGTTTAATCCCACAGCGGGACAAATGTTAGCATAATATGCAAATATTCGTCTCGAGTCTGGGTGTTTCTATGTAAAATGGTATTACTTATTTCTATTGAATTTAAAAAAAGATGTATCAAAGTATTCTACCAGGTTACCATAACACAAGCATTAAGTTGCTTAGCTTGGGACTAGATGACGCTGAGTGGAAAGTCCAAAGAATTTATTTATGATTTATTCATGTTTATAATATTAGTGGGATGTGTCATCTGATAGCAAACGAAAGTACCTACCAAACGAATGGAATTTTTCTATAGATTTTAGCTAAAACACCGCAGGAGAGTCTCATGCAACAACCCAGTATTGTTCAAACATAACTGTACCGCTATTAAAAGTTGCAACGCGGATAAAAAGGTAGGAATAGAATCTCTTTGATTCAGTCTTGGATCAAACATCCTGTGCCCAGCTGTTGGATGGGCGCCAAGAGCTTCAGTTGCTGTTGCGACAAATTAAGGCGGTATTTCAGCGTTATTTGATGGATTTTTGTATGACACGGCTTTTAGGATATAATATTTATACCCATAATGGAAAAAGATTTTACTATAATACCAATAAGCGTATAAAAAATAAATGATAGTAAGTAACTGGACCGACACTTTCCAATTTCCATATTTCTCTTTTCTTCCATAGCACATTTCTTTTATTTGTCCTGAACAATTAAACTAAGTTTTGCTATTTCAGACATGATAAAAGCAAATATCATCATTTTCATTCAAGTTAAGTCCAAATAAAAAGTATTGTGACAAGCAACCAGCCATATTTTGTGCTTTTGCTTACACATAGACGTGCGCACGCGCAATCTTGGCAGTGCTGATTTATCATTGAAGACGCCCCTTAAATCACGGCATCTTGCACCTGTCGCTCGGGTGATTTACCGTCAATTTGTTTCAAACAGGTGAGTCGACTTTGCTAGATAAATTGTTTCCATTTGCAATAATTAGTACCAACTTCACAGCAATGTACCAGTCGTGATTGGTCGATCAAGTACGAATACTTTACCATTTACGGTCTCAATAACTTATCTATATCTGGTTTTGATCACTGTCGGTAGATTTGACACATTTTGTATGGAAGTAATGTTAAATATTTTTTTATTCATGATTTTACGGTTTAATTTGACTTTTTCAGCTTTATTTCATTGTTAGTGTTCCACGGTCTGTTTTTGAATTCTAAAAAGTGATCTGTTCTGATTAACATGTCGCTTTATAGAATAAAGAAATTGAGAAACACATAACCGAAGATTCCAATGGAGCCGTATAATGTGAATAAACCCTAAACATTCATCTAAACATTCATTTCGTCGGCGTCTAAGAACAACGGCGGTTTTAATGATTCGTCAAATTTTTTTTATTGTACAGAACACCTTAGAATTATGTCCCCCATCGACTAATAAAAACATATTTTTCATTTTATGAAAAACTTCTGAAATAGCGAATTGAACACAGACGGTTCTGAATTAACGAACGTAAAAAAATGTTGAATGTGCACAAGCGTCCTTGTTCTTGGTTTACCCTCCCCCCCGCACCCCCGCTCCGGGGGAACTGATGGTCACTTCCGTCTGTGTACTAGGGACTCAAGAGATAACATTGTTGTGTTGGTGCAACACTACCGTCATTGTACTATGGAAAACAATGTTTTTTGGTGTTTATCATTAGTTGTAATAAAAAAAGTTATTCTTATCTGCATTTGAAAAATAACTTAAAAAATTATAAAATATATTTAGTGACGGAACATAATAATCCGACATTGTTTTAGGGAACTCGCACTGTCGTATGTTATGAACTGACGTTTTTTTACGGATGTTCGTCTGTCGGATGAAGGTCGGATGGATACAACTGTCGTTATTTTACGGACATGTTTTAAAGAAGCGTCATTGTTCGATTCCTAAATTAAAAGTGCGTGAATATTTTTAAAAAAAATAACTGCTTCTTGATTAAAAATTTATTGTTATTTACGATGTATTTATCAGAATTAAAGTAAATGTAATAAAAAAAAAGTAATCATAGTTTTTCGGTCTAACTTTTTGGCTTCTCGCTATTGCTTGATTTACTGATTAAAATCTATTTTTTTATGAAATAAAGCAAATTACTTATTATTATAACCTACATACCAACCTACGTAACTCCTCAATTTCGTTTAAATAACCAATACTCAACTAGACAGCTATCTGCCGAAGTGGGAATAGTACCTTGGTAATCGGTATACCTACACCTACCTACCTAGGCATACCAAGGTAGACTTGGCTGAGTATAAATAGGTAGATACATTAGTTCCTGCTTTTTATTTTAGTTTTTGTAGATGAAACCTCACGAGAGCTAATTAATCAAACACATGAAAGAGATCAACTGACGACTCTTCAACTGAGCCTTCAGTCACAGAACATTTCTCAGTCACGACTTCATACACGCCTCAACAACACAAAACTCCTTAAATATTGACTAACCGACTTTAATAACGTACCTACATGAATTCTAAGTTATTTAAATACAGTCTGAGAATCTACATGAGATGCCTTTATGCCTTTTTTAAACTTACGTGATCAGGCCACTTGGCAAGACTTGGTGATGGCAGGTGGAGTCAGGCCTTAACTGAATGGTGGCCTCGCGGATTCACTAGACCTCTCGGCAGGCCACCTGCCAGATGGATGGACGACATAGTTACCGTACAAGGTAGGACCTGGATGCAAAAGGCCCAGAACAGAGCAGTTTCGCCGTTAGGGAAGGAGGCTTATGTCCAGCAAAGGTTCACTAAAAGCTGACAATATCCAATGAAGTAAATATTATATTTTGTAAATTACTCAATGAAGATTGACAACTATGATCATAAATAGCTTTATTACCGGCTATATAGAAGTAAAAGAGTACACTGTTGACCACATAAAGTTTACTAAAAGATTTTGTTTTCAAGAACCTATATTATGTAGACTTGAAGGTATTACACTTATGCTAGGTTTTCGCAAAGCAAATAGACTGAGAATTAAATTAAAAATGATCATGACTGTATCCCAGGGAGCACAAATACATTTTTCGCAACAAAAGACGCATAATCATGAGCTCTTAACGGTGACGGGAAACATTGCGGCAATTTGTCAGCCCCACATGGTATTGACCATTGTCTTTCCTGTGGATAATGCTGACTAAACTAAGGGGATGGTTTCAGTGCAGGGCAAGCCTATGCAATCTTAACAATGTCCCAGGTAACAAGCAACTACAGTGTCTCGTTAAGTGTAGGCAAAGATTGCCAGCTAACGTTGTATAAATCATCTAGTAATGGTCTGAGACTGAATGTTGTTGAATTTCGTACCTTAAGGCACAAAACATTACATAAAACCTAAAGTAAGCTAATAATCAAAGTCAGTTTTACTGTTTTTGGTGTTGATAAAATTAAATAATATGATTAGAACTGTTTCATTCAAAGGAGCGGAAGACAGGAGCGGTTTCTTGCAGATCTTTGTTTAAACAAAAATACTTGTGAAGTAATTTTTAGATGCTGATTAAGAGGTTTTGGGCAAACCAGAGGTATTTCCAAATACATATAAAAATATTATTTGGACATACCTATCCTTTGCAGAAGGTAACTTTCTTTAGAAACGTGACAAGTTGCAAGCCCATCGACACTTTATTTGTATAGGTACCTATATTTGTTTTGATATAGGACTTAATTTAACATTTTGTTCAGTAAAACCAAAATTTAAGACCTACAATTTAGACCGATGATCATAGTTTTACTTTATTTTTAAAGTTAGTTACTATGATGATGATTTTGATGAATAAATAAGTGGATTGAAGTTAATTTATTTTTATTTTTCTCTAGTAAAATTTCACATCCGTCAAAATATTTGTTTAGTTTTCCCTAAAATATCGACGTAAAGTACTGATCCGTCACGCAATTAAAAAAAAATATACGTACTAAAACGACGGATGAATACATCCTACACCTGAACATCCGCAAAACAATGACGCATGTGTTTTTTTAGGAAAACTAAGCAATTTTATAAATAGTTGTTTAAACCTAAATTTAGAAGGCCTGAAGCTTATTAACACTGCCAAGTTTGAAACCAAAAGCATAAGCCGTTTTAAAGTTATGCACAAAAAACTGATTTCAAAACTTAAAATGGCTCTCCTGTAAAGTTGTACATTTTCACAACCGTCTTTGTTCTACGACGCCGACGATTTATTGAAATGTAAACGGAAAAATCTGAATTCAGTTTACATTATTACTCATCAGAGTAAAAAGATGGTACGGACGGAAAGGTCATCGTGCTCTCAATTGATGAGGAGCATCATTTTTTTTTTTTTTTTTGTCTTCAATTTTTCACCTTTTCAATTATTCACACCAAGACGGAGCGAAGTTTTATTGTCATGTGATTTTAAACTTTATGACTATTAATTACTATAACGCATAGTATGAAAGCGCTTTGAAAAGCGCTCTTGGCGCCGCTTACGGGCGCTTGTGGTCGCCTGCGTTTGAAGTTTCTCAAGCGTTATGTATTATGAAAAAAAAAAAATTAAATATTGTCACTACTGGTAGCCCAGGGAGCGGTAGACATATCTTTCAGATCTTTATAGAATTCTTTAGATCCTTTGAAGATGTCTAATGGGGTATTCAGAGGTCAGTCCAAATACATATTTGGTACATGCCCACTTTTTGCAGAAGTTATGTATTATGGTGATGAAGATAAAGTTCAAAATGATATGACAACAAAACTGCGTGCCGCTTCCCTTCCATCTCGATGTGAGTTGAGCCTAAATCAGATTATGAATATCAGAGTTCATAAATCAGTTGGAAATAGTAAATTGGGTCAGTATTTAACAGTTCCAAGAAGTAGTAGGACTGTTTGCGAAGCGGACGTTTATATTCGTATTAAAATCATCCATAGCAATCATTTACAGCTGATTCGATCTTTTCGTTGATACGAGTATGTAGTAACAATAACTTTCACTTTGTTTTGATTTGTCACTTTGTTTAACTGACTCCCCATGGAACTTTGATTATTTACATTGGAACAGCCAACAGAATCATGCATGTAAGACGAAGCCGAAGTGATCCTTGAGATGCTTTCGAAATACATGTTTATCTTTTTTTTCTTTAGAGAGACACTTTTTCACAGAATGACAAATTTTATTTATTATTTTATTTATTTTTTATTTATTTATTTCAGGAACAATATTTTACGTTGTATTTGAAATTACATAGGTGCAAAAAAGTGGTGTAAAGTAAAAAACAACGGAGTAAATCATTGAAAAGTAAATCAGAATACTATCAGAATAATGGGATACCACACATTATGTTACCGGAATTTTCATATCTATTATTCTACAATGGACAAAACTGACACAAAGTGCGTTCATAAATCAGTGTAAAGATTATAAAGATCAGCTTCGACGTTTACGAGAGCATTAAGCTAAATATAAAACTGTTTTGTTGTTGACTGACCGACTGAAAGATAGTCATCGTTCTTTGGCACATAAATTAAGAAAATTGAGGCATTATTATTATAGGTACAATGTTTAATTTCTCTGTCCTTATCAGATTTTATTTTATTTACACTTGAACTTACAGCTAAAAGTCAAAAGTCAAAAAGTCAAAAATTTGAAGGATGTATGTATGTATGTATGTACTATTGGCTATCCTTTTCATCATCTATTCTATACGAATATAACATTATTCCTGTAAGCGTAAAGAATAAAATGCCAATAAAACATTAGCTTCTGTTGACGACAAAGCAGGTACTGGTAGGGTCGAAAGCTTAAGGATAAAAAAGGAATGAAATGAAATGAAATGAAATTTATTAGGTTATATAACAGACAATAAAATAACAGAATGTTCCTAAGTTAACAAAATAAAGTCTTAAGGACTTCACACACAGCAGCTATAATATATATTACGGTATATTACATCCCGGGATATATAGCTGTATATTATGGTAAGCTATCACACACAGAACAGATATCTGCTGTAATATATCTTTTGCACGGACGTAGCTATAGCTTTCCTAAGGGGGGGGTCCGAGGCATCAAAGTCCACCCCCCCTCTTGCCTCTTTTTTCTTCTATTACTTGTAGAAATGGCGCGAGCGGAGCGAGCAAAATATTTTTAGTTAAAAGCAGCGTATTCATTCGGTTCTTATTCTGCAAAAAAAGACGCGAGCAGAGCGAGCAAATTTTCTTTTGACTTATAAACATAATTTTTGGAAGATATTAGCATTGTGTCACTTTGTTTTATTGAGGGCCGGTTTTTATTCTGGTAAAAACGACAAGAGCAAAGCGAGCAAATGTTTTTTTAGTTAAAAGTAGTAGTTCGGTCCCCCTGGACCCCCCCCCCCCTAGATACGTCCAGTTCATTTCATTGACATACGCCATTTGATTGGGTATATTTCTGTTTTTACCCACATGTTCTACCCACTCACCTTTTTTTTTGTTTCTCCCCAAATTATGTCGGTTTTTCAACCAACTTCAAAAAATATGATTTTTTTTGTCGTTTATACCCAAAATGTGTTTTATTTTCTACCCGCAATCAAAATAATTGATTTTATACAGTCAGACAAACAATTTGTAGATAAAATTACAAAACTTTGACAGTTAACTGTTTAAAATTACTTACTTGCCTACGGCTACCAGTTTTGAACAACATACCTACCTAAGAAATTATTATTATGGCTAAGATACAAGCTTTTCCTAGTATGTTTTAACTATAATTAAAACAAAATTATAATATATAAATACACATTTTTATAAAACATCTATAATATTTTTCGTTAGTTTTTGTGATATATATATGTATATAATATTTATGTGTATATTTTACTGTATAATTATTTATGTTGTTATTTGATTAAAACATTTTAAAATGCCATCATTTTTTATTTCAACTGAACATTTTTGCCGTATTTTGTTACTTAAGTCATTTTTGTTCTGAGTGAAAATGAACGAAAATGAAAAATAGCAGTGGGTATAAACGGCAAAAATTATTATTAATTTGTGCTTTTGGGAAGAAACTGTGGGTAAAAACAGAAATGCACCCACGATTGACGCGCTCTCCATCTAAAGTGTTATAAAAGGTGTTCTTATTTATTCATACTCATACACGGAAAGTACGCACGAAGTTGCCGGATCATGGGTTCAAAGCAACATTATCCGTCCCTAGGGAAAATAAATAATACTTTCCTGCCCTGAGAATAGTAGATTACTATCATCATCATCTCATCATATCCCTGCCCTTATCCCACTACGTGGATAGTTACGGAGAAAGTTACGCAACCTTCGAAGTGAACTAAAAGAAGCAAACAACCTTCGGCTCACTGAACCAAGCTGCGGCTTCCAGGACATACAGCTGTCCATAACCACTCCTAAGTTTCTAACATTGTTAGAAAAAGGAACAACAACATTATCAAATTCTATTTTAGGTAATGATAGCCAGTTAATTTTAGATATTGTACGGGAACTGCCCAGAACTATAGCTTGAGTCTTAAGAGGATTAACTTTCTATGTGCAAGTATTAATTACTTATATTAATTATCCATGATTTCACGACACGTCCGCTCTTCGGAGGCTCTGGATGGGGACAGCAGTGTAAGCAATAATTCCCACATGTTCTTCCGAAGAACGACTTGCTTTGTGCTTTAGGTAAGAATGAAATAAAAGTATCAAATAATCATCAAATTTTTGAACATCCTGTACGAAGTGAAATATACTGAAATATATTGAGATATACTGAGATATATATTTTCGTATAGCTCAGTATCTTAAGATACGAAGATATGAAAATATATATTATAGCTGCTGTGTGTGGTCTCCTGACGATTTCTATAGAAAGATGTATTGAGATATATCGTGCTATAAGATATATCTTCATATTATAGCTGCTGTGTGTGGTGTCCTTTATGTGTAGAAATTATATTCCTGGTTGGAAAACATTGATACCCAAACTAGGATTCCCTGTGTTTTGGCATATCAATGCCCTCCGCCGTACAACAATAAATTACTAATGAATAATAAAGGATATGTCAACAGGAAACCTACACGAGAAATCACTAGGACGTTGTGATAAGAACTTTACAACTGCAAATGGGAATCAATCTATACTTCATTTATTGAAGCGAGCTAATAGGAACAAAAATAAACGCACGTGATTGGTCGTCGAAAATAATTGTATTTCTCGTGATTGGCTAGATTGTCAAATCAATTGTCAATTGTCAAATCTAGCCAATACAATGATTTTCGACGACCAATCACGTGCGATTATTTTTCTTCCTATTAGCTCGATCCAAGAAATGAAGTATAGTTAAACAAAATCTTTGTAATGTAAACTATTTTAGTTCTATGAAGGCAATGACGAAGTATTCCAGAAAATGAAAATACTATTAAATTCACTCCAGCTGCAAACAAAAGCTGATAAAAAAATATGTTTATCGTCCGTCTCCGTCGTCCGACTTACTGCACCGCCCGAACACTGAAACAGTACTTAATGTAAGTGGTGCTTAACTATGACGTATTGTCGTATGTCTAATACAATTTTGGCAACTAAGAACGACCTAAATGGTTAATACGCTCCAAAATATTTAAAAAGCGTTTCAGTATTCAGGCGTGAGTCATTTAGCCTTTCTTTTCAGAAATTCGAGATCATTGTCTCTTTTGAGATAAACTCTTTATTTTATCAGATAAGTTATTATCATTTAGTTTTATTACCGTAAAAAAAAAGTATCTTTAAAGGCTCGAGCAGACCGGATGCGTATGCGTAGACGTAAGCGTAGACGCGCACGTACCACTGAGTTGTAATGTATGGAAATGTATGAGACAGGCCACACCGCTTGCGTGACGTAAACGGCGTCTACGTTACGCAAGCGGTGTGGCGGTGTGTGCGCGTCTACGCTTACGTCTACGCATACGCATCCGGTCTGCTCGAGCCTTAAGTATTATATCAGTCATCTGGTTACCATAACTCAAGCATTAAGTTGCTTAGCTTGGGACTAGATGACGCTGTGTGGAATGTCCAAGGATATTTATTTATTTTATTTATTTATTTAGGTATCCTTTAAACAATTGACATTCATGTGTATATAGAAGTTGTATTGATTTTCAGAGTATAGATCTATTTTTTGGTTATAAAGGAGAAACAATTTTGATTTTGTTGTTTAGCTGAGCTCGTCTAAGTAAAGTTGGTCTAGCCAATTATAAATAAGGAAGAATAATACAAAACCCGTAGGAGATCAATATGCGCTACAATATATAAGTGTGGGTGTGTTTCAAGAACCAATGCACTACAATATACCTAACAATAATTTCAATGGTTCCATTATTCCCGAAGACTATAAAACCAGAGTGATGTCTTATGAAAAAAAGACGTGTGGCACTCGGCCGCGGTAAAGCTATTGCATGCCACCTAGAGGCGAGTTGCTGAACTAAAGAGACAAGCGTTAGGTTATTTTCGTTACGGAATTTCTGGATTCGGTCTCCACGCTCAAAGCCCGCGATAGAAGCTATGCAATAGCTTAAAAATAAAAGACTAACCTGTTTCTTAAGATCGGTGAGGTCTCCAGACAGGTCCAACTCAAGGTCATCCCGACCCGTCACGCAGAGGGCAAGCTTCTTGACGATCACCTTGCGAGGGTCCCCAGCATCTATATTGATAAATATAGTTTATAATGGACCAAACTTTGTAATGCTAAACAGTGACTACAATCACCTAGCATGTAAAACGAAATCGAAGCGATCCGTGAGGTACTACAGAAATAAATGAGTATTTCTTTCTTTCTTTGAATGAAACTTGGAATAGATGTAAATAGTAAGTTCAAGAGAGAAAATGTTTATAATTATTCGATAATTTTCCACATTTTTGTAGAGGTATGAATTCCATACGGGACAACCCCCATTACACTAAAAGTATTTTTGATTCTCACGATGTTTTCCTTCCCAGTTTAGTGCTTGTGCTAATGTGGATCTTAATTTTGCTAAATTTAACATATTATTAGTAGCACGTCCCGGCTTCGCACGGGTGTACTACCTACCGGCATAAAATATAGCCTATAACCTTCCCAAGCCCAGTAATTTCGGAGATTACCTCCGTCAAACAAACAAATTTTACCTCTTTATAATATTAGTAGGTATAGATGATGAATACAAAGTTTTATCGCAGCAGCATATTGTTTATATCTCGCGTCTATCCTGTTCATATCATTGGCACATTTTCCACCGTTGTTGTGAAGAATGAATCAATATAAGTATATTAATTCATTCTATGGCTTCTTTTGGTTGTTTCCGTATATTACGCGATTAACAGCCGGTCTCTTGAACACAGATCTTCTCTAAAATTAACTAACCAATGGTCAAATAACGTGACAAGTGTCGAATTAGTTCCCAATTTGACAATTATTATTGTTTTAGTTAGATTATTGCATACAAGAAACCGGATGTAAAGTGCTATAATTTTAATAATCAAACTTTACAGACTAGGTAGGTACCTACCAGGCTCGAATTCCGTACTGACTTGAGTTCCCACTCTTGATCTCATTGATTATTTGTCAGTTCTGTATGGAGACATGATTCACGCTTGTTAGACTCAGAATATAAGTCCACACATTTTGTAAGTCAGAAGTTTATGGCAAAACATACATTTTACAATGTCTGATGGCCTCTCTGCTCTGTCCGTCTAGTCCTTTTTATGTATTTCTTCCTAATTGTGTGTGTCTAAATAAATTATTTTCTTTCTTCTTTCTTTCTTTCTTTCTCTCTGATGAAGAATCAGTCCTTTTCCATATAAACTTACTAAACCCTGTTTACCAACAACTCTAGTGTTTTGATAAGATAATAATTTGTGTGAATTGATATAAATGCAATCAGCAAAAACGTGATAAGCCTTTTTATGTGAGAAGATTATCTATCCTAACCTATTAGGTTTAGAATTTAGTCTGTTGGTACATACTGATTTTAATGTTTTAATCTTTTATTATATGGTTATTCTATTATATCTTAATTAAATGGTTCATATTCTCTCAAACATTTAAGTTGTGTCTCAGTATTTTGGACGTTATTTATTGGATATATAATTTTAGATCGATCCAGCCATTAGAGCATGAAAGAGTAACAAACACAAAAACACTTGAAGCAGAAAAGAGTAGCAAATATACGTGTGATTTGCAGTACATACCTACAATAACAACTCCGGTTTGAGCCTGTCCGAGCAACGCTTCTTTGTATTTCCGAAGAGATTCATCTTCCTGATCCGCAGCCAAGATCTCCTCGATGCTCTTCTCTGGCGGTGGCTTGTATGAGGACTTGATTTCCTCTTCCTCCGGGGTCTCATCAGGAGTGTGTGCTACTTCTGGTTCTCCGGACATTTTCTGATGATATAATGAGTTGTTTTATTTTGAATTGAATGCATAAAATGTTAAGCTAAACATAAGTTTGTTAGGATTACCAACATAGGTACACATTGTTAGATGTGTACCAAGCAGGAAAGATGGGTCGGTACCTACCTAAGTACATAAGTACCTAGTTAACTAATAAATTGAAACTTTAATCTAGGTTTCAATTTGAACCATGCTCTAGTACTTTTTTTCATATAGTTAGTTCTCAAGGTGATCTCTTTCAGAATCGGAGTTTGATTATGAACTGAATTGATAATGGATACCGCGACTAAGATCCTATGAATCATAGAATGCAAATATTCATAACCTCCAATGGTGACTTCGATTCCCTTCTTTGAAAAACAAAGTAGGGATAACTATGACCTATAAATATTTTAATTTATTGAAAAAGGTCGCAAGATACCGCTATGCGTAACAGGAAAATCGAGAGATAACGCCATTCATTGATTTTTTAAGAGCTGGCGGTTATCAGGAACCGCCCAAAATGTGTTTAGTTTTTACATCAACTTCACAATATTGGAGAATAATATAACTCTTGGAGTATTTATCCTCTCAATTAGATGACACGGTAAATAACAACAGAAATAAGCGGCTTCGTCATTGAAGAGCCGTAATTGGAAAACGCTATCTTAACAGACAACTCAATACCGATCACAGAACTAAAAGCTTTACTTACAATTTATAGCTTTTCCTGTTGACGAACTCACAAAGCTTCTTTGTCAAATATTAGCACTCAATTAACACTGCAATTATTTCAGATTTTTACACAAATCCTGAAAAGTCGATCAAAAATGACGGACAAAACGCTTGCTTCCGAGCGGTCATCGAACTCTAGTTTTTTTTTCTTAAACTCAACAACTAGAATTCGACACTACAACGACTTTTGTTTATCGTTTTCATCAAATCGATGTGCACTATTTAATAAATATTTTAAAGACTCAAAGTGGATTTAGTTGCATTTAAATAGAGAAAACTTAGAGAAAGTCTAGTTTTTTATTTTTATTTACAATGCAATGCAAAAACGAACAAGGAAGAACATAAAAAATTAAATCTGATTAGTCTGGTTGGCAATACCGACTTCTGAATGTCAAACTTCAAACTTCAAACCAAAACTACCTCTTGTCAAAGTCAGACTCGGTCGGATAGTCAGTCCATCCATTCATTCAAGGCCGCTATTACAGATGTTCTCTGGATTTCAATTGCTATCTCACCTTAGCATGGTACTTTTCATATATTAGTGAAAGATTAAGAAACGACAGGCAAATGTTTTGGTTTTCCACAACATTACGTAACCTTACAATAGCTGAAACCCAAATCTAATAATTACTTACTTTAATTTTTTCTGAAACTTTTATGTACCTAGTAGTGTAGTAGGTTTATTTTTATTTGGCAATGATTGTACGTATCTTTTCTAATCAATTAATCGTAATCAAGCTTTATGCACCTAACAAAATTTCGACTTAGGAAAAATGTTTGTTTACTTTCAGAAATCGAAAATCTTACCGCTTCGGACAATTGCCCGGCAAACCATTGATATCCAGTCCAAATTATGTTCCACTACAGATGCGGAAAAAGCTAACGATGAAAAGGAGAAAGAGCTAGAGAAAATTGCATTAGAAGTATGATTTTTATTACCAACCTACTCACTCACTTATTCATTTCTCGACTTTCCTAACTAGCCTCTATATAGGTAGGTAAAATACTTCGTGCTATATTGTGAAAATAATATCCCTACATAATTTCTACCTGCTAAATGTATGCAAGCTACCTTTCCAATAGTTTCCAACTTCCAGGCCAATATTGATGAACCCCCAACTGCATGCTGTCAATCCGGGTGCTCCAACTGTGTGTTTATAGCGTGGGCTGAAGCAATCACAGCTAAGATGAAAGACGCAGGTCCAGAAGTCAGTGAGAAGATCCTTAAAATGGTAGATGATCCTTCAATGAAAGCTTATTTGGAAATGGAACTTAGGTTCCGAGGCTTAAAGAAATGAGGTTGGTGATTGTAGATTTTACTCAAAATTTAGCTATTGAATTTATCTTGTAGAGTTGTAGATAGATTAGGTTATTACTATTAGAGATCTGTCAGTTTCTCATACCTCGGTCAATGCTCTTATTTTGCTAGAAAATGAACCAATACCAATACTTGCACCATTTAATCTGCCTCTGAATATTTGTGATCAGTGCAGTGCTGGATTAATACCAAATACAATACTTAAAATCTTAATTGTCCTTAAAACCTATCTTAATAATTTAACTGCTCCCAAAAATATACAATGTCTGTGATATTATTTTTGTTAGATAAATCTAAATTGTATGTAGTAGGATATTAAGAATAACATAATTATATAGTAATTAATAGTGATATAGTATTTATAATTAGATTAAACAAGTAGATAGCTTAAAGTATAAAAAAAAAATATATATATTTTGTAACTTTATTACCAACAGACAACATTGTGTAAGTACATTACATTTATTTAAAACAACAATCTATAAATAATAATTTTAAGTTGTATAAATGCATAATAGTGCTAAATTTATCTTTACATTGTATATTAAATTTGATATTAATTCAATAAATATAGACATTTATTAGTATTACGGGGTTTTGACTAGACGGACCCTTGATATTAGGGTTATAACCATTCAACATTCTTTTCTATTTACAAAATTAAGTACAAAAACCATTTCAATAACATAGACTGTCAACTAGATATGCATTCTTTATTGTAGCTAGCAGAGGAGCAAAGAGGATATATAAAATTATTCCTTGTAAATATTGATGATTTAGCAATCTTAAAAACTAACATTTAATTAAAGTATCCTAAATGCATTCAGTCAGCAAATTTGGCCCACAATTTTCTCCCAAGCTTAAAAATCCTACTTTTGCCCTGTTGCTTCTACCACTGGGGCCCAACATTGTGTTGTCGCCATTATGCTAAATAATAGATACATACAAAATAGACTGCATTATACCTAATTAAACATTATCTTAACACACACAATAGTATTTATAGAGTGACTAGCAAAACAATTTAATTTGGTTATCAATGACTGTGAATACAAATCAATTATAAAAAAGCCTAGCTTTACCTTTGCCTTACCTATTGTACCAAATATTAATCTTAAAACAGGTAGGTACCTACAACTAGGAAATTTGTACATGTTTGTACGATATTATTGTTGTGGTTGCAATCTCTGATTTTCCAAAATTAGAAATTTACTGCAAATGATTATACTGTGGCTCTACGCGTTGATATATAATTAATGTATCGGCACGCGCTAAATACACACACATGTGATGAAATATTTACATTGTTTGTGAATACATTTCTTTAGTAATTTTAGTAGGTGATTAGACATTAAGGTGGTTCGTTTTCCATAGTAAAGTATTTTTCCATTTACGGGCGAATGGAGCATAACCTTAACTCAAATTATATAATTTGGCATTTATTATGATGTTTATTCGCGGCAAATTATATTTACTACATAAAAATAGTATAATAATCGCGTAAATCAGTCACAAATTCAGTTCAATTTTGTTAGTGTATGAGTGTACACCGACAGTATCGTATGCTAAGTTAAAAGTTTAGTTGTGTGTGTGCGGCTACGTTGCCAGCTCGCTATTCTCGTTCCGTACACTGTTGCCGTTCTTCTCGGCGATCACGTGGATCCTCAAATCATCATTGTGAATTCGTGGGGGAGTTTATTTTGTTTCTGCCATTTTTTACAAAGGTGTTGCCAACTTTGCACTTTTGATACTAATCTGACAATATTTTCATATGCGTAGCCCCATTTGATTATATTTATAAATTATAACTTAGCATTATGTCTCGCTTTATATCGTTATTATAAGTAATTTTATTTGAGAAACGTTTCTATTGAGCATGCAAAATATCGCGGATGATGCCGAAATACAAAAACCTTTTAAAAATATATATGTTTAGGTACCTACTTACTTATTTATTTTGCTGTCGAAAAGGTTCTAAATAAAAAAAGTAACCAAAACCCGTAAAAAGCAACTAATTCTTCAAAAAATACTTACTTACTTTGATTTTTCTTCTAATTTCATTCAAATATTTTTTTTTGTCCAGTTACAAAATTTTTAATAAGCCCAATAGGTACATAATATTATGATTTTATTTCACAGATTATTTTGTCCTTCGTACTGTAGGTACTTGTTTGTTGCAATAAAGCACTTATCGAGTTGGTAGCCCCGTTCAGCATACCCTACCTAACATACCAGACAAGACAGACATGACATGACATGACTTGTCTGTCAGTGTAAGGCGTCCGTTACATTACAAAAGTTTTCTTTTCTATCGTGGGATACTTTTTTATGTGATTAGAATTAGTAAAAAATTGCAATAAGTATAAGATTTTAGTGGTTATCTGTTCGTGTTATTGCACCGATAGAAAATGAAGCCACGAACTTCCCGAAAAGACTATAAAAATCACCAATATTCTGGTTCAAGAAAAAGTCGCAAACGAGTTCAAGGACAAATCGAAGAGATCAAGAAATTGAAGATATTGAACACCTGACCATTGGGCAACATGAAAATGATGTGTATAATACACACAGATGTAACAGGCTCACTGCCAGCCAAATGGTAAGTCTTTCAAATGGTTGATTCAATGATACTCCAGTTTTGAAATATACCACAAATTAGCACAATAAGCTCAATTTGGCCTCTGTTACAGATATGTAAACGAAAATCGACAACACCCTGCCACAACCATGTCAAAACAATATTATATAAAAACAATATTCTGACCAAAGACATGTCGTATGGTCAACACAATGAGTCGGTGGCAAGGACATTGTTTACAGAAATAATGAACAAAAATGTGCGACCAGCAGGCCTTTTCATTGACAAAGAGTTTGGCTTTTTGGGTGCTAGTCCGGATGGTATGTAGCATAATTCATTAGGTACAAATTATTGTTTTTCAGTCCAGATAATTTGTGAAAATATTATTATTTACTGCAATCAATGAATTTCAGGGGTTATAGAAGAAGAAAAATCTATTCTGGAAATTAAATGTTTCCCCTCATTGGCTCGCAACAATCAAGACATGAATGCTGCTGCTAAAGATAAAAAAAACTTCCCATTGTACAGGTTAGTACCAATTACATGCTGTTGTTGCATGCAGTAAACAGTGATCACCTGCTGTCCTTTATTTTACTGTCTGAACATAATTATGTATTTTTACACCTACCTATTCTTGTTACAGATTCAGGGGCAACTACGGGTTTCTCAAATGAAGAAATGTTATTTTGTGGGCTATATCCAGCTCATGATATTACAGTCCTAGAAATCGAGCGTGACGAAAATTTTATTTTGGACGTGTTACCTAAATTGGTATCATTTTATAAAAAATCTGTTTTGCCAGAGGTGGTACTTCGAAAAGTAAAAAATAATCAAAACTGCATAGATGTATCACTGTGGTAGCACATTTATTATTATAATATTACTTCTCGAATAAGACTTCACAAATTATTGTTTTATAAATGTTTATTTTATTGTAAAATGTAATTTTACAAATACTTACCTAATAATGTAATAAATAATAACTGCAATAGTAAAAACCTGATTTTTATTTAGAACTCGCATAAAAATACATAATATATTTCACGACTAAAATATCTATTATGTATTTGTATAAAATTACAAAAATATAACAAATTAAAAGTTCAAAAACAGTATGTCAGTATAGAGATTCGAACCCGATACCATTTGAATACAGGTCAAGACGATGACGCACTCGGCCAGATTAAGCTTTGCAAAGTGAGCGAAATTTACTAACGCTTCCGTTTACGATGAAATCTTTGTATGTGTGTGTGTGAGTCACTTGCGCGAAACGGCGCGGCCGTTTCGCCGGAGCTAAATGGACAAATATAGTGATTTTAACACTTAAAATATCGTCTAAGTATTGTTAGTTACATCAAAAATATTACGCTTTTACGGGCAAGCACTTTTACTTCCTAAAAATTTGTTCTATTTTGGTGAAAAAAAATAAAAACGCTTTATCAGGACATTAACGCCATCTAGTGGCGCGGCAGTGCCTAGCTGACCGTAACGTTCCACCTTAACAAATATTTGCATATCGTTTTCTAATGGCACAGTGCAGTTAATCGCGAATTAATTTAAATTCTTATGCGTATTGGTAAGTACGATAATATATGTAGAATGTAAATTACAAAGTACTCTGTGCGTGTGGCACTCGGGGATGCCGCGGTAAAGCTATTATTAGCATGCCACCTAGAGGCGAGTTGCTGAACTAAAGAGACAAGCGTTAGGTTATTTTCGTTACGGAATTTCTGGATTCGGTCTCCACGCTCAAGGCCCGCGATAGAAGCTATGCAATAGCTTAAAAATCATAGGTATATTTTTTAAATAGCGAACATATCAACAAATTAGTTTAATATTTAATACCCATACCAAGAGACGATATAGATGTTTCTATACTGTCCTTGCCAACTTACATTTTATATTTATTACACTTATTTATTCACTTAAGTTTAGACATCGTGTGACAGTTTGATTGTAATAAATAATATCTAATCTAACTGCTTCACAATTGTTATTTTATTTTTCTAATCTAATATACATTATATATATAGACTCTCGAGGGATCGGATACAGTGGCGTAATGGAGAGGAGGCCTATACCCAACAGTGGGTGGAAATGGGCTGAGATGATGATGATGAATATACGTTGACAGTTATTATTATTAGTAGATAAACTAATCTTAATTTATAACTATCCACTTTTCATTTTATTTGGCACGAAACACAATACTGATGATTATGAAATCTTTACGCCCAGTTGTAAATATTTATCTATGTTAGTACTGTACCTACACAAGACATCGATCAACACTTAACATCAATTACAAACATACGCAGTTTAACATCAATATTATATTTACAACCAGTTCTTATCAATAATTATATCAGCACTGTACAGCCTTTGTAAAGCTGCCAACCCTCTTGCCCTAGTATTAACATCGTCTTCACAGTCGTAAACTATTTTATATTCCTTAAATCTGTCTTCGATAAATCTATGTGAGTTATTACTATCAGAAATTCTATTATTGACGGAATCGTTGTCTCTAGGCGTTTTACCATTCTCTAAGTTACTGTTTTGGTAAAATTCTTCATGTAATCTGTTCCCTGTTATATTGTTAGTACGATTGTTATCGTCATTCTTACGAATAGAATTAGCGCGACTTTCTAAAACATTTTGCAAAAATACAGCACTACTTTTCTTCTCTTTTTCTATAATATCACTGATTCCTTGTCCACTTTTAAGATACATTGCATTCAGTACGCTTACATTGTTTTCAAAATATTCAACTCCATCAAAATTGACACGTTTGTTTATAGCCTTAGAATTTCGATATATTTCTCGTTTCCTAATCACACTCGTAGCTTCTGGACCATTATCTAACACTGAAAAATTTCAATCACCATTTTCTTCAACATCGTTCTCACTCACATTACAATCAAGCTTTACTACACTCTTTCTGTCCATATCTGTATCACTTGAGCGTTTGTCACTTACATCACCAATATAGTCCAGTCCGTATTCCTCACGTTGTTGAGTTCTGAGGTCTGTTGTGTGTTAGCGTCAGTCGTTGCTGAAGAGTACGACTGGGGCGGAGTGATGGTCCCTCGGGGGTATGAAGCAGCTGCAGGCGGGGCCGGGGGGGCCGGGGGAGGAGAGAGCCGAGCCGGGGCCGAGCGAGCCGCCGACGGAGAGACGCGCGCGGTCGTGGATGTTCAGTATAGAACGCTCTGGATCCCACCACGGCTCGTCTATCTCTTGGCTTTGGGCTGGGTCTATCTCTGTGCAAAGAAACCATATTTGTTTTCAATTGGGAAAATTGAAAATTTATAAAGTTACGACTTCGGCAGGATTCGAATCTGTGATGGTACAAGCGATCGTCTTTGCGGACTGCTTCTAAGCACTCAGCCACAAAGCCCTAACTACTACAAAATATGTCAGCTTATTAAACCACCCCGGGTTTAATAAGCTATTGTATGTTAACTTAATACTTTAACAAGTTGTCTTGTGCAGGTCGCCTTAAGTAGAGTAAAATTTTTACTTTACGGCCCTTGAAAAATGATATCATTTTTGTTGGTTCAGAATATTGGTTATTTGATCGACAAAACAAAGAGTGCTTCCTGTCTTCATCGGAAAATTTACACAAAATCAGCGTAGAGATTCTTTATAACGCAATATTTACCGAAGTTAGGTAGATTGAAGTAAAACCATAAGGAAAGTGGTTCTAAAATAAGAATAGGATCCCGGGCAGCGATTTCAAATAATTTTAATCAAATCTGGCCCTAAGGGGACATTATAAAGTTACTAACCATTGAATAAACAATGAACTATCTTCAGGGTTCTATTTGTTTCTTAATCTGAGAAATCAATGATCTTGTTCGATATTGATTTAACTTTACCTTCTGAAAATCTACTCTAGAATGCTTTTATGAGGCAGTAAACAAAAAAAAGTGGAATGTCATAGATAAATACCACTTACATTAAGTAGCGTATAAATATTCTGGGGTCTACCGAAATGGCTACGTCCTACGTATGACTTCGCTTACGACTTACGATATCTGTAGAAAGAGTTCTTTCTTCTCGCGTGCGATTCTCCAACTAACCACCAGGTCCTCATCTCGCCTTTTCCCTGAAAACGTTACAAATGTTCATATTTGTTTGAAAGAAAGTTAAAAAAATAAAGGTTTAGATACAATTGAACTGACTTTTCTAATCCTACTAAGGGGATCAAAAATAACAGTACTTAATCCGCGACTTTTTGAAATAGTTAGGGATGCATTTGTGCGTCTACCACCGTCTTATAAAATAAACAATAGGCCTGTACAAATTGTTTTTACGTAACTTATACTTTCTTGTTTTTTTTTAATAGGTACCTACCTAAGTAAAGTACGTACGAGTGTAATGGAGATTTCAGTAAGTAGTATTCTTGTGTTTGAATTAAGCCTACTTAATTGAAGAAATTACAAATATTGCTCGACGTCCTTTGACGAAGACTTAAAACTTTGTCAAAAGTCTGTCGCTAACTCACCCCAAGATCCCAAGTTCCTTTTAGTAAAATTAAAAAGTTGCTTGTCACAAGAACAACTAATTAAAAGTGTAAGTAATTATGAATTACAATATTGTCTCATTTTGTCTTGAATTAAGGGTCAAAGTAACAACTCATTTTACTAAGTTTTATTAAGTAAACGTTAGCTATATACTTAATTTTAAGACTAAATATAAATAAAACAGTTTCCTAAATTTGCAAAGAATTAGTTCTTATGCGTAGGTTGTTCTATGATGAACATAAGAAGACATAATTTTAATTGCATTAAATAAACGGTAGACGTGCCCGTGATATTTATTTTTGGAACGCTTTTAAAATGAATCACATTATGAAATGTGCGTAGATTATAATGAAGCAGGGCTATTACCTAAGAACCACTTAATGACATCTAAATAATAGGCTTTGAGACTATTCTCAAAGTAATTAGGTAATTACTTTACTTACACTTTGCGTTTATAGGTACCTAAACTTTTTTTGACCTATTTCACGATCGACTTTTGTAGTTATTTCTACTACCCAAACTGAGTTAAACCTTATAAAAAAATAAACAACGTACATATTCTCCGTTCGTACGTTTTGAAAGCCGACACGGAAAACCAATTCACTCGCGGTTCATCGTCCTTAGGACTTCTAAAGGGATTTGTTTACTTTTTCTGCTAAAGTAGATTTATCGTTGAGATAAGATTACACGAGAAGTCTGCGGTAAGTTTGTTGGCAGATTATGATTAGTTTTGTGCCAGTTACTCTCATCTACTGCTGATCTCAAAACCAAACTTTTTTGATGCAAAGCATGTCCTTGGCATAGAGAATGTCTAAATGGCTATGACGCTTCTTACGATTAGACTGAGGTGGATGAGTTGCTGCATTCCTTTGAGGTCTCATTCTTGTCTCCATGACACTGCCGAAAGCCGGTAGTGGTTGGCGTCGCGACAGAGACAAGAGACCGCGACCGCTACTTGACTTTTGGCAATGTCCCAAGCAAGAGTTCGTGAGCGAGACCGACATTTTTATACAATTGAAGAAGAGACTTGAGTCACTGACAACCTCCCTGTCTCCTGGGATCTGCGATAACCGACACATTTATAGCAGCTAGCTTTATACTAGCTGTGCCTCGAGGTTTCACCCGCGTAAGTCCCGTTCCCGCGGGAATATCGTGATAAAAAGTCGTCACGTCACTCTCCATCCCTTCAACTATCACCACACAAAAAATCACGTCAATCCGTCGCCCCGTTTTGCCGAGAAAGGCGGACAAACAAACAGACAGACACACACACTTTTCCGAGGAAGAAGTGGATGGATTGTGTGAAAGAGGATATGAATGTGAGAGGAGTGAATACGGAATTGACGAATGATAGAGATGAATGGAAGAAGAAAATATGTTGTGCCGACCCCACCTAGTGTGGGACAAGGGCAGGGGAATGATGATGACACACACTTTCCATTTTATTATATTAGTATGGATCATGATGGCATGAGGAGCAGGAAGTCGTTTCTTCTCCGTCTCACCTTGATGTTGATGATCCCTCTCTCCTTGAAGTGGTATCCGCCATGCTGCTTCAGCAGCGTGTATGTTGTCTCACTGACGTGTATTCTCTGCGGCTCCCCGCTGGACTCCATGCGCGCGGCGGTGTTCACTGTGTCGCCGAATAGGCAGTAGCGAGGCATCTTCACGCCGACCACGCCGGCGGCACATTGACCGCTGTGAATACCTGAATAGTGCAAAAGTGTGTTCTATCTTTCTTAAATTCTTAAATTCTTTATTGTACACGTAAACAGATAAAATACAGTAACAAACTTATACTTAGAGGCAATGTACAAAGGCGAGCTTAACCCTGAAAGAGTTTTCTTACAGCAAACCTGGGGTTATAGGGAGAAGTTAGTTATCTTTGTTTAGAACTTAGTTAAAGTTCTTTAGACAGCCCAGAGGAAAGACCCTTCTGACCTTGTGACCAAATAATCTAATGATGATATACCTATATTGTGGACCAATCCCTCATAGTACCTCAAACTCAAACCCAAAATATATATCCAATAAGATCGTATTACAGACCACTTATTCTAATGCCTGTTCCAGTATCGTATGAGCAAGTGACCACTATTAACGTAACTATACTTCATTTCTTGAATCGAGCTAATAGGAATAAAAATAAACGCACGTGATTGGTCGTCGAAAATAATTGTATTTCTCGTGACTGGCTAGATTGTCATATCAATTGTCAATTGTCAAATCTAGCCAATCCAATTATTTTCGACGACCAATCAGGTGTGTTTATTTCTCTTCCTATTAGCTCATTTCAATAAATGAAGTATAGGTAGTAACTATTATGTCGGGAGTTTTAAGGCTGCTTGTATTATTTTAAACAAAGAGAGAGCCCCCTGTTTGCTAATGAACTTTTAACAAAGTGGTTTTGAATTGTTATTACTGCAACATAAAAATGTGATAGCACCAAAACTTCCATTATCCTCATAGCCTTCAGATGTCTTTGCCACATTTTGTTATGCAAACTACAAAAACATTATGTATGTGGATAAGAATGGAGCTTTGAATTACAGGATAAAGTAGCATTATGTAGGCTTATGTGCATTATGTATGATGGATCTTAAATCCACGCTGTGTACCGAGTAACGATGTCGTATAGTTAATTGTATAATTCAAATTTCGTTGTAAATCTATTTTGTAAAACTCATTCTATACAAAAATGAATTGTTCTTTAAACCTTCGTCACGTGTAAAAGGACTTAGGATATATTTATGCTACAGCACTGAAGGGTATGATGATTCATGATAATTCGGACCAACTTCTATTCATGATTTATTGCGAAAGATCCGTATCTTCGTCACGTGTAACAGGTGGAATCCTTTGGTCCTACGCAAGTACCTAACCCAACAGAAACTTTTTATGTATTCCGTTAAATATTCAAATAGGAGCGGTAAATTCTTGCTTTTAAAAAAGCTTTTCTTATTGTCTAACGAGTAGTCAGAATACATATTTGGCACATGCTAGAATTTTTCTATAAGTTTTTTTTTTTTTAAAGAATTTATCGTGGTCGGTCATCAGTGGATGAGACTCGCGAGGGATCGGAATGAGTGGCGTAATAGAGAAGAGGCCTATACCCAACAGTGGGTGGAAATGGGCTGAGATGATGATGATGATGATGAAGAATTTATCTATAAGTACTCGTAGTTAGCATTCCTTACAAGAGCGGCAAGCCCCATCGACACTATTAGAAAGATTCGAAAATTAGTTTCCACGTGTAATTTCCTTGACTTTCATTTAAAATCTTTGAGATATTCCTCGTAGCGCACCTTAATTAATTAGGTATTCCAAATTATTTTAATGAGTGGTCTGTTTGTGTTGCGCGTTTCAGTGGCATCACTGAAAACCAGCGCTTAATTGCTCCTTGAGCTGCTGCAGCAAATGCTGAGTGGTGGCCAATTTGATTCACTCAACGTCGTTGAAATGCATCTACTTATATTTAAAACAATGTTAATTTAATTGTGAGTGAAGTATTATAATGAGTATAACGGGAATTACTCACGTTAAAATATTGTCGATTTAGATACCGACAATTCTCCGGAAGAATCGAAACATTGTCGGTATCTAAATCGACAATATTTTAACGTGAGTAATTCCCGTTATACTCATTATAATGTCTAGTACAACTCACGATAGTTTTGAAAGTGAGTGAAGTAAATACTTAAATATTTTCTATTCTATTCAAACCACGATCTTCATTCACCTTCACCTTCCCACAAAGTTAACACAGCTCCTAGAAAATTCAAAGTATCTACTTACCGATCCTGATGTTCAATCTCGCGGACTGGATCTTAGGCACGGCATCCAACACATGCAGCGCCAAGGAAGCCACCTCGGCCGCGTGTCTGGAACATCTCTCGGGCAGGCCTCCGACCACCATGTACGCATCGCCTATAGTTTCCACCTAGAACGAAACATGGTCCTTAGCTCCCAAGAAGTGGTAGGCATCGCTTTAATAAAAGGCCCACAGGTTCTTGCCTGATTCTTTCCCTGGTGTAGGGAGTTGCGTTGGAACAGGCAATAGAGTCACCTAGCTTATAAGACTGTACATTTTAAGTGATTCTTGAGCTCCTACAGAAATGACCTACGTTTGCGCCATTCCTAAAGGAAATTCCAGTTATACTATTTATTTAAATAAGTAAATGAGTCGTAGCTTCAATATGAATCGTAAATATAACAAACATATCAATAAGCTATAACCCTTAAATGCATGATTTTTTATTTAATTATGAAATAAATATTTCAGTATAGGTTTTGAGTCACAGATAAAGGGAAAAATAATAAAAAAATTATTGGTATCAATAAAAGCTATATTTTTGAAAAAAATATGTATGTAGCCATTTGGCTACACTATGCGTCTAGGTTGGTGATGAAATATCTTAGTTATTTATGAAATTCAGCAAAAACAGTTTCTTTCTTTGTTGTGTCATAGGGCCACCTGACCCTCGGTGCATTCCGTCCATGAAAACCCCTTGCACCCCGGCAACTTGCATCTATTTTAGGTACTACACCATTTCTCATTATGGTCCACCCCAGTTCCAACGTCTTTGGGTGGAACAGGCTTCATAGGGCCTCGGTGCTTTTTTGCATCAAATTCTCTCTCTAAAGTACTACTAGATGGTCTTCCTCTTTTATTTTCGGCAGATTTTTTACAGTTACATAATGTCTCTGCTAAGTCTGACCGAAATTCTCCAAGGTTCATAATTTTTTTGTCCCTTTATTCATATGGGCTTTCTTATACCACACGCAAGAATTTATAACCGCCATGTCAATCATACCTTCGGCTTTTTTAACATAAATGATAAAAAAACCGAAGATACCATTTTCGTCTTTTTATTCTGATCCTGTACCTTCCTAAGAAACTATCCATCAGATCTACTCCTTCCCTACGGGCATTGTAGTCCTTTATGATTTTTGGGCATGGTATGGTGTTTTTTTTTTCCTTTTCGTCATATCTGTTTACTGTGCCTGCGGGTTCAGCACCAAACAAGCATTGCGATCATCGTTCCATGGTAAATTTCTTTTTTTCCATCTAAGCTCCCGGCTTCGTGACCTCTAAGCTGCAACTCCAGTATTAGGTACCTGTACTTATTTGGGATGAGGTTCCCGCCACAGGTTCCGCGTGGATGCACCACCTGACAAGTGCTCCTCTTCATAGACTATGGGAGGGTCTTCGTTACTGTCCAAGGGTTCATCTTCCAGGTCATGTAATAAGTCCCCTACGTTTGAATAATAATCAATATTATAATCATCGAAATCTTCACCATCTTCGGAGACCTCACCATCATTTTATGCAGCTAGAGCTGCCTCAATTTCCTATTCTGCCAAAGAGCCCGACATGCTGAAGAAAAAAGCGAAATAAACAAAATACCAAAACCATACCCAAATAAGCAAACAATAAAAAATAAATACCAAAAACGCATGGTGTAGACATTTGGATACATACATAAAAATCAAAATACAAACACATTCAGGATAAATTGCCAAAAAAAACGTTATAATATTGTTTTCTTACCTTATGTCTTATCTATTTGTAATTTTTTTAACTCTTTTCGGCAATTAGTTTTCACTAAATCTTAATTCAAAAGTCACAAATTTTCATTCAACCAACTTTTTCCACCTTCACAATTTAGAAGTCAAATTACCCGCCAATTTTATCTTCCACAGACCCTCTTACTCGTTTTTTTTTTTTCATTTTGATATTAGCTATGATATAGAAATACGTTCTGAACACTTGTCACAGCTGTCACTTTTTAAAATGACAAAAATTCGTTTGTAGACTTTTGGCAACAATATGCATTTAAGGGGGAAACAAATTGAGTGTAAATAGGTCAAACAGGATTATACGGGAAACGTAACACATCTATCTTGGCTCAGGTATTTATCGTTTCAATACAAATTCTGTTTACAAAAACGTCTTTGATGCTCTATGAAATACTTCAATAGAGTACCTACTTACGACTTAGTAGGTATTAAAGTGTTTTTCCTATTAAGTATTATGTATGTACACCGTAGCTAGTGTCTGGTCGAAAAATTAAGCGTTTATGCGCCTAAATAAACGCTTTTTAATAATTTATTGAACTAAATAATTCACTATAATGAGTATAACGGGAATTACTCACGTAAAAATATTGTCGATTTAGATACCGACAATGTTTCGATTCTTCCGGAGAATCTTCATCTGGGTATGAGTGTGCTCACTCCTCGCGGGCGCGTTTCACACTGCGGGCTAGGTATCGCTCGGCACGGGACGCAGGTCGCGGAGGAGGTGGCAGGGGGGCCGGCGCTGTAGTAGATGCCGGTGTCGTCAGGAGAGTCTGTGCTGGGTCTTCATCCTCACTCGTACTGTCTTCAGTGTCTTGGATATTCAGACACGCAGCACTGATGGTGTCTCTTCCAGGCTCCACTACACCACTATAACTATTTGTACCCCGCAAACAAGGTTTCCAGGCTGGAGCTAAAGCCCAGCCCTTATCTCTGTTGAAATTCGGAACTCTGCTAATTTCAATAGCTTCACGAATCTTGCGGGGAACGAAAAACTTCTCTTGTGATAGAACTTGAGCCCGTTATACTCATTATAATGTCTAGTACAACTCACGATAGTTTTGAAAGTGAAATAAATAATTCACGTTCAAATAATTTATTGAAATTTTGTCGCTCAGAGCAAACTTCAACGATAACAAGCTTCGCTACAAGCGCTTCCTTTTGAAATTGTTATTTTATTAAAAGTACCTTTCTCTAGTGACCCGGGCGCCATAACCTAAGAATAAATCTGCTCTGTCCCTGGTATCGTTTGACCCAGTAAAAGGTGCACCACCTTGCTACAACTAGGACAAATTGAATCCGATCAAGAAACTATTATTTACTAGCTGCGCCCCGCGGTTTCACCCGCGTAAGTCCCGTTCCCGCGGGAATATTGGGATAAAAAGTAGCCTATGTGTTAATCCAGGGTATCACCTATCTACATACCAAATTTCAACCAAATCGGTCCAGCCGTTTTTGCATGAAAGAATAACAAACATACATAAGTACCTACATTCTCACAAACTTTCACATTTAAAATATTATAGTAGAAAGGAAGTAGGATAGGATAGGATTGTAGCGGACAATTTGATTAAGATTTTTTCAGTCTAATAACTCCGACAACTTTTTATCGGAATCTGAATTTAAAAGCTTTATTTTTTAAGATTTTATATTTTGTTCTAAAATCTAAATTCGTTAGACTTCTTTGAAAGTATTTATTCCTACATAAAACTGCGGCCATGAAATAATTTAAAGTCCGTTTTATTAACCCGTTGTGTTTTATAGTCGTAGAGAAAACAACCGTGCGATGATGAATAATTAATTAAATACACAGTACGTACATTATTGCGTATTGTGTGTGTATACATAATACCACAGATTACATACTTAACTCATCTCGAACATTGAAATCACTCTTCGGGCTATTTTTTGGTGTTTGATTTTTGCGGTGCCCCTAGCGGCGTTATATCGTCCTTTAAAATTCAGTTGTTTGTTATAATTCGTTCGAATAATATAATGAATTAGAAACTTTGCAAATACTAAGTATCATATCATAGCTTTTATTTTGCTTCCATTATACCAATTCACTCTGCATTTATCTCACTTCCCCTCAGCGTTCTTTTTACGTGGCGCGACCTATACTAAGGATATTTCAATTACTATGTCATATAGCACAAATTGCATTTAACTGTAGTTTCAAAAATAGAATTTGATGAAGTTGTCCAGTCGGTCATTATAATGGCAGGCTCGGAAATCTGCGGTTCGTTAATCCGTGCAACAGCGGTGAGCAAGCCTGTTGGCAATGACGTCATCATTGCTGCCTTGACCCGCTTAGGACAAAGCTCCTGATATGACCTGAATTTGAGGCATCACTTGTATAATAAACCTAAATTAAGCAATAGAGCTGAGAGAATGATTACAAATGAATTTGAACCCATTCTGAGCTGCCTGTACTCGCTACTACTCGCAGTAAGTCATGGGCAGTAAACGCGTTGAAAGTAACGATTATTATAAACCTAAATAAATAGGGAGCTTGACAAATGAAATTAAGCCCATTCTCGGCCCAGCTACTCGCTACTACTTGCCGTCCGTAAAATAAAATGGTACAACACGAAAATTTACTGAAAAAGCTTAATAAAAGTTCGGCAGGATTCGTACAACACGGGCATCATCAATCGCTGATCACAAAGTACGAATGATTCTAGAGTAAAAATACTTTTGTGTAAAAATAACAATGTTGAAGGGACAGGATGTTGTTGAGTATCAATTCAATGGTCTTTATTAAGCATTCACAAACATAATAAAGTAAATTTGGTGTAAAGTAGACCGTTCACAAATGGTGTTCTAAAAAATGTATAATTTAAGCTATAAATAACTTACCTTGTATGCATTGTAGTGTGATATGATAGTGTCACAGCATGTATAGAGGTCGTTCAGTATCTCTACTACCTGCGAAATAAAAGGGAAAAATTAAAAAAACACACAATTTTTTTTAAGTGTAATTTCTGTACATTAGTTAGAAGTTTATTTCTTTAAACAAAAATATAGTTTTCAAAATATATCACAATTTATGAAAAAATGGACGAACACCACACTCACACATACCTACAGAAACCTCCACCACTATTTGAAGTCGGTTAAAATAAGAAATAATGGATGATGAACAATGTGCTACGCTTTTGCTACGGATTCGTAGAGGTGCTACGAAAATCAAAACATTCTTTGAAACTTTGTTGACAATTCTCGAAGAATGGGGTATGAATATACTCGTAGATACATAGTAGTAGTTTATGATCTGGAATAAGAGACATGAGAGACAGACTTTGTACCGAGTGACTACGGAGTCACTCTGATACTAGTGAAGTTAAAAACATAATAGAATCTAGTAACATTGTTACTATACTACATTTCTTGAAGCGAGCTAATAGGAAGAAATATCTTTCTAGTGATTGGCTAGATTTGACAATTGAAAACTGATTTGCCAATCACGAGAAAGACAATTATTTTCGACGATCAATCACGTGTGTTAATTTTTCTTCCTATTAGCTTGTTTCAATAAATGAAGTATAGATAGGAAAGGAATCCCAGCGAGTCACTAAGACCTGGATCTTGTGTGGTCTCGGTTGGTAACCCAACTTTTAAGTTCTAATTCAGTCTAAAACAATACCTAGTGTATATTACTAGCTTCAATTGTTACAAATTTCGTAGCTAGTTACAGTTCACTCTTTGTAAATGTCTGTTGATGTATAAATGTAATGTGTGATGAAAATCAATTAGGGTAAGTTTCAGGCATCACCTGCTCTGTTCGATAAACTTACGATTAGTTACTAAATAGTTTATAAACACCCACGCTACTTAGTTCCTGGGTTCGTGAAGTTTTCTTGTGTTGTGCCTAGCCCTTATTGTGTTTTAGGTCCTCCACATTATGTCATGTTGCTAAGGGACCGCCTCCACGGGCAAGTATATCGTTACGATTGCGTCTTTCTTTTATCGCGTAAGGCACTTGTCCCACCGGCAACGAGTAACGAGTAGAGCTAGAACTAGAAACGAGTTAGCGAGAAACAAGGAGCGAGTGCGTAGTTTCGATAGTTGTGTAGCGCATAAGCGAGTGTGCGAGTGAGGCGGGCGATTACTCGCATCACTCGCTCGCGGCAGTCAAGCACTGTAGAGAAATGACCACTGGTTGCTCTCTCGGCGTGAGTTCTAATCGCTTGGCGAGTATCGCCAAACGAGTGTTATCTTTCATAGCTCTTGTCGTTCAGCGAAAGTATTATCTATTGTACGTGTTTCTTGAGCGAGAAAATAGCCGATAGTTGGTTTACTCGCCGTTGGTGAGACAACTACCTAATTTAAGTGGTAAGGCGATTGTCATAAGAATTAAATTTGCTTGTCAACTACGAGTGACGAGTAGTATCATCGCGATAATATCCCCGTGTGGAGACAGCTCCATAAAGATTGTATACGACGTCGTGTGGCATGACGATAATATCGCCGCGATTCTCTCGCTCGTGGAGACAGCCCCTAAGGGGCATTTCAAAAGTCATCCTACTTAAACTTTTTTATGGATATGTCTGCCTCAAACGAGCCCCACTTATTTAATCTTATTATTGCATTCAACTTAATAATAAAGTAAAATAAGTGGCGCCGTTATTTTGAGACATACAACTTTAAGTCAGGATAGTTAGCGCTACAACTCATACCCCTACATTAAACCCATTTCCGGTTGGGGATCAATTTAGTCTCTTATTGAACTGGCTACATTTGATTCGACGAAGGTTCCTAATGTTCCTATTGTGCCTTAAGATTAATGATTTGGCTGTTTGTCACGCAAGGTTTCAAGGTACTCGTAGTTCCCTGAATCTATTCCATTGTTCCTTTTTCATCCTTTAAAAGTCCTTGAAGTGTCCTACTAGTTATTGTTCCTCCCACGTCATCACTTTCTTTTGATATCTTGAGTTTAAATGTAATTTTAAAGGTGCACTAAACGGTTCCAGGTTAACTTTTATCTAATTTCACAGCCTTCATAAGATAAGATAAGATAAATTTATTTCGGAACCAAATACAAAGGTAGGTAACTGGTAAAATTACGTACGCTGGAGATTGCAGTAGTTAAAAAACTCATAAAATGCGCAAGAATAGATAAATACAAAATAATTGTATGTCCAAAGATAATTATTTATTATTATTATTATTATTCATTATTTCCGTGTCCTTTAATGATTTAAAAATGATTCGTTTTAAACAATTGTTTGTTAAAGTGTTAAGTAGCCTTACCTGCATTGGTGTGTTTGTAGCAGCCAGTTTAGTGAACCCGACGATATCACTGAAGTAAACGGTCACACAATCGAAACTCTCGGCTTGCACTCTCTCGCCTCTCTTCAAAGCTTCCACTACCGTCCTGTTTGAAAATAATCGTATTATAAAATAAGACACAATTCTAAATGGAATTCAATCTTAGATGGAATTGGGCTGGACTTTTTTTTTTAGCCTCGTTTTGGCTAAACGAGGTGATGAAGAAATTATTATTGAAAGAAATACATACATAATGACTAACGTAAATGTTTTTATAAAAACGTATCAACACAATTAAAAGCTATCAATCGCAACTGGAACATTGATTAGAAAACATTTCCCGAAAATTTAATTTAAGATTTACCTTCCAAGAACGTTTATAAAAGTATCGAGGAAAAATAACGTGAAAATTAATCAGCTAAACAAATGAAAATAGGGACCGTTTGGTGATACTTAAGTTACATGAAGCAAGATAATTAGTTTGCTGAAATCAGAAACAAAGTTGTAATTATCTTTTAGTAATTAGATGGAATGTTTACGCTTACAATAGAATACAATAAAAACAATACATACAAATAATTATGTCATAACCTTTTGAAAAAAAATGTATGTCTGTAACTTACATTAAAAACGGAGTAACTTACACAATGAGTATGGCTGCAAAAACATATGACGTCTTATATGTTTTCACACTCAGTGATGACTAGACATTTGTTATATAGGCTACAGTGATGATGTAATCTGGCAAATAATCAGAGACACCGCTATAAGATGTTTGGCACATTATGTAAGTCATTGGTATTCAGACAGGCTAAGGTCTCTCTGGACCAACCACGGCTCGAGTGAGTCAGAAAATCAAGAGTGGTAAATTTGATTCGTTCAATCAAGGCAACATTTGTAAGCAAAGAAAATTCTACATTATAAGACCGACACGTTTTAGATCTCGGATTGGATTTTGTTCTACCTTTCGCTCTTAAATGTTCATTTTCATATTAATGGACACGTTTTGTTATTATGGGAATACTTTCTTTAAGCGTCAATTCACACCGAGATGGAAGCGAAGCGGCTGCACTTTCAGTGTTATGTGATTTTAAACTTTAAGAATATACTATAATGCAAATTAAAGCGCTTTGAAAGGTGCTCTTAGCGCCGCTTACCGTCGCTCGTAGTCGCCTGCGTTTGAAGTTTCTCAAGCGATACTATGTATTATGTTGCTGAAGATAACGTTCAATACGTGACAATAAAACTGTGCGCCGCTTCCCTTTCATCTCGGTGTGAGTTGAGCCTAAGAAAGAAAATGCTAAGAGTAAGAATATCCAAGACTTATGGTGTACCAACGGGGTTCTTGTTGCGGCCATACCTATACATACCTACGACCTAATGTACCAACTTGAAACAATAAACGAATATGAATCTTAAAACGTTTTGCAACATACCTCGGCAGCATCCTGTTGAGCAGTTCGTCAGTCTTGCGTTTCTCCTGCAGCATCTGATTGGTCCGCTCCGCCACCACGGACTCCAAGTTCGTCGCGTACTTCTCCATCATAGCTAGCATGTTGTCGAATATGTTGGTCTTCCTGTTCAGAAACATTATGCGTTTTTTTTCTAATAAAATATGGATTATCATTTATCTACGTGACGACCAGGACTTGTACGAAACAATTACAATTTCACCTACAAGAGAGGTTTCCTTAAAAAAAAAAAAAAAAAAAATTTTGCGCTTTAGCGACTCTGCTTGTATTAAAAGCGTTATTCGCATTCATATGTTTGAAAACGTTCAATGTGAATAGTTTAAAATGTAAATGACGACAGGAGGACGCGTCACCAGCCCGTTTATAGGAACCCTCCTATTGGACGACACTCTACCTATTATTATATGACTTACATCCCAGCATGCATATCCTTCAGTCTGAGCCTGACGAGGCGCAGATCAGGACGGCGGTCAGGTCGCTCGCTCCAGCAGGAGTTGAGAACAGCGAGGACAGAAGGACGCGCCACCAGCCCGTTTAGAGGGGGGCGGAAGAGGAAACCTCCTATTGGATGACGGACTCTACCTATTATTTCTGTAACAAGAATTGGATGATGCTATAAATGTGGAAGTCTTATTAAAAAATATGTCATCACACTTACGCAAACTTTTATTTGTTATATATACTTTTATATATATGCATAAAGTTATAGTTGAAATGTACAGAAACAACAAAATTTTAATCAACAGCAATTCTCACCAGCGTTGGTCAAATTGGTCTCTCCCCACGGCCCGTTTCGCCCGAGGATCTCGTAGAGTATGATGCTAAAGGAGTAGACGTCTCCTCGCTGGGATCCCCTCGGAGGAGGATTAGGATCACGGAGCAACTCTGGTGCCCTCCATAGCATGCGTCGCTCCATGCGTAGTGCGTCTTCTGCGTCTGCGCACCCACCTGACAGAAACATTTCACTAAACAAATTTCGCTAAAAGTTTCGGCTAAGGTACGAGTAGGATTTGAATCTGCGCACAGCGTTGATACAAGTGATTGGCTCATAAGCCGGGTGGCCTGACCACTCGGCCAAAGAACTCCTAACGCCGAAGTTGATTTTTTTTTTTTGTTTTTATACAATATGAGCAAGGTATATTTAATTTTAAACTCTTCACATAGTGCATGTAGCCTGTTTAATTGACCGCGTTGCAAATAGAGTAGCATTTTTTGCAAAAAAAAGCCTTATTTGCAAAAAATGCTACTCTATTTGCTGCTCCATTTTATATTCTAATAAAAATTCAACGAGTTCTGCTTCATTAACGTTCTCTTCTCTCTTGAAAAACGAAGTGCTTCATACTTTGAGATGAAGGCTTCATAGTTTTAATTAGTTAGATAACTTCAAAAGTTTGTCGTCTGAAGAATTCGTACATAACTTTGTATAATTTATCTATATGTGAATAGCATTTAGGTATTGCTTTACATTATTATCTATACCTAAGGAAAAAGCTTTAGGCACAAATCCTATTAACTCCAGCATTTACTATGGTAAATATGGTAGTCTGTCGATATTTCAACTTCGATTGATATTTAAATGGCTCTAACTAGAAGATTTATGGGATGAAATATACGGAGAATCATCAGACATTTTTGCGACGAGAATATTTTATCCATATCCGTACACAAGGTGAGCTACGGCTATCATTCACCTTAAACCAAGATAATACACACATCAACAAAGTCTAGGGATATTGTACATTTCATCCAATATCTACAAATCTATGAGGAATTTTTATAAACAGTAAATGGCAAAATGGTAGGTCATTTCAAGGTCTTTGATAATAAAATAAAACATTCCGTGATTCTTTTGTTTTTAATATAAATAATGTTATTTTTTTAACGCCATAGCAAATTACTATGATAAAAAAACTT
Source organism: Xanthorhoe spadicearia (assembly GCA_947086425.1). Lineage (NCBI taxonomy): Eukaryota > Metazoa > Arthropoda > Insecta > Lepidoptera > Geometridae > Xanthorhoe > Xanthorhoe spadicearia. The sequence continues at coordinate 1,249,279 of OX352206.1, forward strand.
AATTTCTTACAGTTTTGTTATTAAATTTAAAATCTTATATTAAGTAATTAGTGTTGCTACCTCTTAAATTAATTACACATCGATATTTTTGGTTGATACTTAAAATTAAATTGCCATTTCTTGTTGCGGTGAGCGGCCGACACCTGTCGCGCGGTATGGACATTAGCATTACCGTGTTTGAGTAAAAGTTCTTAGCCCATTTGGATTCTGTGAGGGACCACGACAGACTCTAGTACCTCTTCGTGGTATTTTTGTGCAGTCATGTTGCCTTGGATCCAAACGAGCTGGGTTCGTGCGCGAAGACGAATTTCTGCCCAAAGTGTGATTGTTCCGCCTTGGTATGGGGGACCTCTTGAGGGTGCTGCAGGCGACTAACTCTTCCTAGTGTTTGCCAAACGCGTGTTCTTCTTGAATCCGGTTGAAAATTAAACCGGAACTCATCGATGAACAGTACCAAAGACCAATGTTCGTCACTCGATGTTAAAAGCTCCCGAGCTCGCAAAAGCAGCCGACCGCGATTGCCACGTCGCAACGCTGTAACATGCAACGGTCTTCGAACATGAAGACCAACTTCATGCGACCTCATTTGCACGGTTTAGACGCTTACTAGCAGCTGGGGGTCTCCCTAGAGCCTTTTTACTAGTTACATCGCTGTAAAATTCAGTGGTCTTCTAGCGGTCATTTGGAAAAATCAATCCTGTCTCTGCGTAGTAACACCGAATCTAACCTTGGGCAGTTTAACTACATCCCTATTACTAAGATAACGTGATCACAATCCTGTTATCACGTCTTGGCTGGCGTGTATGGCCTCAGCAACAGCGCGTTAAATAGCACCATTTTCTAACGTGCCCACGGCTCACGGGTTTCACCTCGACTCAAATGACAATGTAAAATTGCTCTTTAAACTCATACGGCCCAAGAAATTATAAAATAAAAACAATACAATCCCTTTTTCAATAATTAATTTCAATAAAACAATTTAATTTTTTCTCGTCGAAACACACCTCTAACAATTTTGCCTCCGTACTATTAATAATTCTTTTTTTTTAAATTTCCATTTAAAAAAATTGAAAATAGAATAAAAGAGGTTTCAATCGGTATATAAACTTTTAATGAAAACAAACAAGATTTTAAAATATCAAAGCGAAAATAATGTGGTACCATGATATCCCTAGACTTTGTTGATGTGTGTAGGTACTGTCATTCAAGCTACCACGGGTTATGGTAATGATTCGCTTGAATGAGTTCCCTTTCATGTTGACGTACTTCGAAATTAAAAACAAATTTCACCAATTTGCATAGTCCATCATGTCGATGTGTTTTAAAGCAAATTTTTTAACAACTTAAAACTCTTGTTTTGCCGGATTGCTCGGGGTAGATACATTGTTCCATCTCGTTACATACGCAATTTATTTTAAATACACTGCAGCTTTACTTGTAAATTGAAAACAGAAAATGTATTTTCAATTTTATTGTTGAACAAACGATTCCAAAATTACTAAGTTCTTTATGTATTTGAGAAGTACCAAGTTCTCTCTATTTCACGTTTTATTTCGGAGGTAATAAAGTGTAATGCATAATATTACTTTAATCGAAGTATTTTCGAAACGTGTAGGTGGTAAACACCAATAAAGTTGGCAATGATATATGAGATCGTATAAAATACATGTAAAATTTCAATTATAATTAACTACTGCAATACAGATGATTTATAATTTTAGCTGTAAACGGGATTGTTATTGTTGGAAAAGGCTTTATAATAATAATAAAATCATTTATTTTCTCTCATAATTGGTTACATGTATGAAGTTGAGATAAGTATAGTCAGTTACTAAGTTCTAACCAATTTATGAGAGGCTGGTGCCAGTTGTAGGCTATTGCCTGTATTACTGGTCGCCAGGCCCCCACTCCTCGGTAGACAGTTGGACATCAAACTTTGGAAGGACACAACAATTGAGTTAAGGTAGGAAGACTCACAAGTAAAACCATAAGAAAGGAGTAAACAAATAACAAAGAAAAAAAAAGAAACATAAAATTTTATCAAGCTTTATCGTCATTATTAACAAGGATCAATAAGTATTAATCTAAGACGTAGGCTTCTGTCTACTGCGTATTATCAGATCTTACACGGAAATGAAAATAAAACAAAATGAAAGATGATCACGATTGTGTAGGTATTACCAAAATACCGCCTCCCCTAACCCATCTTCTAAAAGCACATAAAGATCTGAAATAAATATCTACAGCTGGTATACAATCGTGATCATATTTCAAGTTTCTTTTTACTTACTCTTCAAATTATGCAATCCGTAGTCAGCAATCTGCAGTACCCATCGGCTATCCACCAAACAGTTGCTCGACGTCAAATTGCCGTGTGAAATAAGCGCAGAGTCATGCAGATACGTCAGCCCTCTCAGCAGGTCAGCCACCAAACTAGCCACGAACATATCGTCTAGATGTAGGTCCCGGTCAGCGAGGACCCTGGCGAGGGAACCGCGGGAACAGTACGCGGAGACGATGCATGAAGCACCGCTTTCCACGCAAACTCCTACGAAGGCTGTTAGGTTTTCGTGGCGTAGTTCACGGATCTGTAGAGGTGAAAGAACCTCAAGGATCACTTAAATCTACAGTCTTATAAACTAGGTGATTATATTACCTGTAAACGGGGTAAGAATAGTAGTGTTACGAAGTACAATTTACTTTAATAGAGTCACCTAGCTTATAAGACTGTACGATTTCGAGTGATCCTTGAGGTCCTACGAAATAAACATATTTTTCTTTCTTTCTTTCACTTTACTAGTAGTACCTAGACAATAAAGGGATAAAAAGGATACTTTTATGGTGATGAAGCATTTATATCCACAATCCTAAGTTACGTTAGCGGCTCGTATGCAAAAGATATTTGGGCTAAAGGTGCAAGTTTTAAAAGTATCAAAAATAATAATCATATAGGAAGAAATTACAACATATGTTGGCTTAAACTTATGTTAGTGGTTCCATAAACTTTCGACCGAAATAACTATTAATTGGACCCCCACAATATAGGCTGTTTCGGTTGACCTTCCCATGAAAGTGGGACGATTTTAAAGGTCACTTTGCACTATAATGGGATGACTCAGGCTAAATTAAGTAGTAAAGTTTAAAACACGTGATCGAGAACAGGATCATTTTATCAGAAAAATTTTAAAATCTTAATAAAAGTTACGTCGGCCGGATGCACCCCGATAACTGGGCGAATGCCGTCACCACCTGGCAGCCTGAGGGGGCGCGTGGTCGCGGTCGACCGAGGAAGCGCTGGAGAGACGACCTCAATTCTTTTGAGAGGGATTGGTATGAACTCTCAAAGAACAGAGATGGTTGGAGGGAATTGGGGGACACCTTTGCCCAGCAGTGGGACAACATAGGTTAAATAAAAAAAATAAAAAAAAAAAGTTACGACTCCGGCAGGGTTCAAACCTGAGATGATACAAGCGATCGTCCTTAACGCGGACTGCTATAGACCACTCCGACACGAAGCCCTAAATAAATAATAGAACCGGGGTACTAACTGCGAAGTTGATGTGAACCTGTCCTATAAGTACCTACTGTTTTTTCGTTCGCGGTCTTTTCCATACAGTTTTGGTCTTCAATCTCTGTCCCATGTTTTATTCTGATAACCTGCCCAGCCCACGCATTCTAGGGCTACGTGGGAAGCCGGCTCTACTTAAAGGTAGCCTTTGGAACTGAGCGTCTATGGCGTCATTGGCGCCGCGGCTGTGACGCCGCGACCGTGCGACAGATAGATGTTCTATGCAAATGTATGAAATTCTAGGGAACGTCATTCGAGCGCAGCGTCACTGTCGCGGCGTCAGTGACGTCACAGTGCCGCTGTGACCGCGTTTGCCAGATACTAGACGTAGACGCTGCGTTTGTGACGCTCAGTTCGAAAGGCTACCTTAAGCCAAACAACTTCAGAGAAATAATTTTATGATCGACTGTTGTAAAGTATTCTTTTGTTATTTTAATTGGAGGATGTTGTGTCAATATTAAAATCCTTTGTATAAAAAACACATTTACGTTTAATATGTAATTTATTGAGCATCTCTCCCATTGTTATAAGACATAAGGTAGGTCCTTACATTTAAGATACCATATGATTCATAATAACAATTCAAATCATATACCAAAGTTCATGCCACAGGGATATCAAAGGCATGTGGTTCAATGAAGACAGAACAGAACTAAAATGATTTGAATAACGTTCACTAAATCCATTCGTTAGCTCTCTATTAGTTTAATGAAAGCAATACTGAACCACACGCACCACGGTATAAATCCAGTCTCGTATTTAAAAATATACTAACTTTGAATGTATAAATTTGTATAATAATGTTGGCGATTATATTTAAACGTTTGTATCGACAAAAAGGATTATTTATAAATTGAAAATAATAGATAAATATTTTGGTACTTTTCACGTAATCTTTTAATCCGAGCTAATGGACTTGCCCATCTTTTTCTATCTTAGATGCTTTATTTTTGAGTAGAAAATATTTTAATCTAATCCTATTATTTATAATATTGTGATAATTTTAAGAAAGAAATTGAGTAATTAAGAGAAGCGAAAAAAAAAGAGTTTCCTCTAATTGAGCAGGCCTTTTAGTGAAGACTTGATCTTTGTATTAGTAAAGTTCGTGAATGATTTAGATCCTAGTAACGATACCTAATTCTATTGATCTCGTTATTCCAGTCAGTCTTAATTTCGTCGCAGACATCAGTCAAAGAGATATAACAGATTAATTAAATTCTAATTCGCATCGTAATAAAATAATGTAATGTCTAGAAAAGACTACCTACACCTGCAATGTAAACACATTGGAATGGAAACGTTCATTTGTTGATATTTCATGTAACAACATTTTTTTTTACTTAACTTACATTGTCCCACTGCTGGGCAAAGGTCTCTCTGTTAAACAATAATGTAAAAAAAATGTTACAAAATATCAGATTAAAATTATTCCTTCGAACAAAGGTTTAAGAAACTGTCTTCTGCACCTTGGGAATACGTTCGTGATCAATTTCGTTTCATGCCATCGTTAAAACTGTGGTTTTTATTTCTTTAATACTTTCGGATGAAAATAATTGCTGCATGGCAGTGTCGATTTTTTTAATATCTAATAACTTTTAAAGAGCAGGATACTTAAATAGTAAATTAACTTGATATAGTATCAGATACATAATATTACCTATTATGTATTTGATACTGTATCAAGTAGATGTAGATGAGACTACGTACTCACTTGATACAGTATGAGATACATTACATGCTAAAGTAAGGCTAGCAGTACCCCGTTTTACCTGTTTAAGTTCCTTCTTAATGGCTCTGGTGACGTCAATGCTTTTCTTCTGCAATCGTTTGATGGCAACGATGTTTCCTCTATAAAAAGCTATGGTGGTGTGCGCGCGGCGAGGCTCCAACTCTTGTGCGGCTGAGTTCTGTTCGAAGAAAATAAACAATATTATGCATAGGTGTATTTAAATGTATTGTGAAAACCAATCGGCTTTGATGAGGGTTGACACCGAAAACATTGAATATCGCTTAAAAAAGTATTGCCTCCTTTGAATTAAGACTCTTCTTTTTACACTATTTTTTATTCTAAGTACATATAAAAAAATTATAAAAAGAAAGAATTAAAAAATAAGTGTGCTCTAAAAAAACAACAGCTTATTTAATTTTCCAATCCTCTTAACAACGTTTTTCGCAAAAGCGGAGATTTACTTTCCTAATTAGTTTCAAAAAGAAAACACTGTAACAGGATTTTCTTGCTTGAGTGAAAATAAAACAAACATCAAAAAGCAAATAAGATATTATTATTATTTTATTTATTATTTAAAGCCTGTTGTGTCCCACTGCAGGGCAAAGGCCTCCATTCTCTCCCTCCACTTCTCTCTATCCTCAGCGAGAAGGGCCCACTCCTTGCTAAAACCATCAATAAGATAAATCTCTAAAAATTAAAATCTATTATTTAAAGAAAGTCGTGTTAATTACAATAATCGAGAAGTATCACAAACTGTATGAGAATCCAGCGCAGCGCCGCTGCCGCCCCGGGTAACTTGCATGAACTAATAATTTCATACATTTGAAATACTTGGCCCGTGTTAAGCATGAAACGAATGTCAAGTGAACTTATGACCTTCAAGTTATATAACCCTACTACCTATATACCTATATAGCTCTATTTATAAGCTTGTTCGTAGAGTTTTGTTTTTATAGCAGCCCAAAATATTAAGTAGGCCCAATAAATAAAACTATCACGTCTACACTTTCCGAGAGCTTTTGAAATTCGCTATCGGCTGGATCCATATGAATAATAACGTATTGCTTGTTTAGACTAAAGTGAAAACCAATAATAAAACGTAGTTTTTTGCATTTAATATTCTTTTATCACCTACAGTTACCTAACCTAACCTTCAGCCAAATTCGTCGTACCATGTTTGTAACTAAACTGTCACTTACGAACCTCAGTTACCTCAAAAGTTCAAAACTGACCCTGTAAACTTTTTGTGAACTTATTCGCAATTGTTTTTAATTCTAGTTCTTACGCAATTGGGGCCAACTCTGGATTGATTATTCTAGAACCTTCTTGAATAACCATTTAATTTAATATACTTATTGAAACAAAATAAAACGTACAATAAAAAACAGTTTTTAGTCATGATCACGTATCTAAGCTTGTGCAAAATTGTCCCATTTACCATTCATTCATAAAAGATTGTGCACGATGTCGTGAGCCTAAAGACGTGACGAATGTTGAGTTGGGATCCGGACGGATTTAAAACGAAACAAAGGCTCAATGCGAACATGTTTTTATGACCTATAATAAAATGGAAAACGTACTAAATAGCTTTTATGTTAGCGTTTTATAGAGATGTTGTTTTTTGTGGTTCTCTGTTATATGAACAGTTTTGTTATGTAGTTTTGCTATAGTCACATAATATTAATATTCAATTTATAGACATATTTTAAATAAGGCTTTGTAGTATCACATTGAAACATCTAAGTGCTAGCTTAGGACAAATATCAAAAAGTTTTTATTACTCAGTCTAAGACGAATCATGAAGATCAAAAACAATAGGTAGATACGAGTATATTTTCGGTTATCTATAGCATCTATTTTAAGTGTTATAATTTTGTTTTGTATCTTTTTGATAAAATGCGTTGTCATAGTCTAAACTTAATTTTATAAGGCCGGGACGGGCTGCTAGTCTAGACAAATACAAAATCTTTACCAAAAATAGCTTGTACTTGTAGTTTGCAATAAAATTCGATGAACACTTTCAATCTTTTCACATGCACGTCAAAAGTAGATCCAATAAAAAAGGAAGAGATTGAAAATGTCAGTTACATAATTTAGTTTTTTTTTAGTAACATAATTTTGAAGCGTTTGAAGTGTAGGCAAAGTGCAGGCAACTTTTGTTACAAAGGATAGTCATATTTTCTAAATGAAATAAATATACTTAGTAAAACTTAACTTGACGACTTTTCGATTTCTATATAAAACTCTTCCTATACAACAAGATTAAAAAAATCAACCAAGTGCGAGTCGGACTCGCGCACGAAGGATTCCATAAATTCTGACAATATTTCATGCATCTACGGTTTCAAGGATCTGACACCTTGACGCGACTTTTCTTTTCAATTTTGCCTTGACTTAAGGATGAAATTGCTACGCTTTCTGATTCACTGATTTCATTCAACTTTTACAAAATATTTGCTTGAATAAGTGTAAATGGAGGATGTCCATAAATTATATCAGCTTCTCTCTGAAGTGTACTTAAAAATGCTGTATAAATTCCAAAGTTGTCTGTGTTGTTACTACAAAATAGATAGATAGATAGATAGATAGATAGATAATGGTCTTTATTGACAAAATATATAGTGAATTGCTATTTTCGAATCGGATAGAGTTTTTTATTCCTTCAAAGCTATGGCTTATAACGACACACATTATTATATTACCCTTAACCTTAACCTTTATATTACGATGATCTTATTATAATTAAAACGGTTTTTAAGACAGCATAATTTTAATCTTACCTTATTATCATTACTGCAGGGTATAAACTTGAGGTCCTTAGCTTCGATCCTCCACAGCACCGAGGCAAGTTTCTGCTCGTATCTGTAATGGCGCACTAAAAGCGCTGCAGCCAAGATGGCGGCCGCTGCAGCCGCTGTCGCAGCAGAAAGCACGCCGGGGTCGTGAGGCAACGAACACTTGATGCCGTCGAAGCCACATGCTGGTTCGGAGACGGGAGGCTTTCCACCTATCCAGACGATGTTGTTTGCGCCAACTAACTCCTAGTAAGGAAGTGAATTGGTAAGATACACTTTGGCCACTCGTTTATATGAACCAGCGGTAAGATACAGCAGTGCTGATAAAGTGGTGTATATTTTTTTTGGGAGTTGCGTTGGAACAGGCAATAGAGTCACCTAGCTTATAAGTCTGTACATTAAAGGTTCGAGCACATTATGCCGGGCCGCAGCGTGTCGGGGCGGAGCGCAAAAATCCGCTCAAATCGCTTTAATACAATTTGTATGAATTATCGCACACTGTGCCGGGCCGCAGCGGCTCGCATTAATGCGAGGCGGATTCTCGTCCGTGCGATGCGGCCCGCCCCGCCCCGCTGCGGCCCGGCATAATGTGCTATCCATAACGTACAGTTGCATGCAAATTCTGGCAGTACACTGAACTCAAAATCCGTCAATGCACTGTGACCCGGCCCGTCACTAATGTGCTAGGTAAACATTTTGCGCTGCGCTGCGGCCCGCTCCGCCCCGCTGCGGCCCGGCATAATGTGCTCGAACCTTTAAAGTGATCCTTGAGGTCCTACAGAAATAAACATAATTGTCTTTTTTTCTTTTTGTTGTAAATTGAGAATTGCTGTTAAAATATGCACTCCTTAAAGACACCAATCTGAGCTAAGTAATTAGGTATTTACAATTTTCAATTGTTTTAAACATTGTGGATGAGAAAAAGCGCCCTTGCTGTCGCTCGTGCGCTAAACCACCTCGTTTATCAATAGGATACCTACATTTCAACCTTGGGGAGCAATCTTTTATTATGTATGTATTATTTGTTTAAATCATTCCCTATTTATTTCATTTCGATAAAAGCATTCGCGGTAATTTAATGCGAGTCAAAACACATTGTTACAATAACATTTTATTGACTGTTATTGCAACAATAGACTCCAGAAATAAACTGAATTGAATGTGCGGGATATTGATGTATTCATATTTCCATCACGTGTAAGTATAAAAACGTTACACGTGCGTTTTTTATTATCATTATATTATAACCGATAAAAAGTTTTAAACTATGAACATTATAAACACTAAAACGGGTGATTTATCATGATTCGTCGATTTATGAGATTACTATATTTCGGCACGTTTTAGTAATTATAAGCGCGGATCAGTTAAACGTGATCATGCACTTTCATATGATCAAATAAATTCATATATGATAAATTTACGAAACGAGGTAAATATCCCGATTTTAGTGTTTATAATTACGGAACTGTTTCAAAATTCAGCATCAGCCTCTAAGTTACCTTTTCTGGAAGTTATGCTATAGTCTTTGCTTACCGGTAGTAATACAGAGCTGTTGGCATATCTGAAGGTAGCTACGGGCTGCGCGCTCCAGCCGCCCGGAGCTGCTCTGTCGGCCACTAACCCGATGACAGTGAAATTGCCTTCCGCGTCTCCAGCGCTGTCCATGTTTACCTATACAACAAAACTATGTCTGAATCCAGGGAAACTGTGATCTAATCGTCTATTGTTTATTGAAAACTTTACCCTTATGGAATTAAAATATGATCATGACAGTTATGTAGTCCCGTAGATCTTTTGGGTTTACATCTGATTACCCTTTTACAACAAAGCAAGCTACTTTTGGAAAAACTTTGAAAATATTTTCTCTCTTCCAGGTTCTAGTAAACCTAAATCACGTCTCATAAAAGGAAACTGTGATAAGGGGCATTATTTTCCATTTTTATCCCACTTTAACAGAGGATTGTTAGACCCTTAGAAAGACCTAGAAAGTAAAACATCTAAACATAGTGTGATAGACAGAGGTCGGAGGATGTAATAAAACTAAAAGACCTATCTCGGTTTTGGGAGTTCTGTATAGTTTTGAAAGCCGTCATTTTTAAGTACGCAATTTCGAAAAATGTTTTCTATCAATATTTTTAAGAACACTCTTCGTCTATTGTATTGTCTGTCAAGACCATTTTCTCTGAAACCCTTTCAGGTAACTTTAAACTTATACCGAAATAAGTGAGTTATTGATCTTATAACGTCTGTCTCAGAAAATAAGCTTTTAAAGATACGGCAGATAATTTGGCACTACCTACTGTCTCCAGTAATAGTTGTTCAGTAGTATCCTACTATATATTTTTTATGTTATAAGTTAATAAAAATGGCCGTTTTTTTAACCTTTTAAATTTGAAATTATTAATTACACACACATTTTTAGAGAAGAAAATAGATGTATGAATGAATAATTCTATAAATATTTACAACTCATTACTCTTTGAATTTTATTTTCCATGTTATTTACATAACTTTGTAAGGCAGATTAGCTAGGGTGTATAAAGCGCTGTGTAAACGCAACACCTTTTAGTAAAGTGACAGTTTTTAACAAATAATTTTTCATCTTCTTCTCAACGACCACTGTGGCGCAGTTGGGTGAACGCCTGGCTGAGATGCGGAGGTCGCGGGTTCGATCCCCGGGACAAATGTTTGTATGTTCTGCAGATATTTGTTCCGTGTCTGGGTGTTTTCTATCTATAATATGTATGTATTTACAAAAAAAAATGTATCTAAGTATTACTTATATCAGTCATCTGGTTACCATAACACAAGCATTAAGTTGCTTAGCTTGGGACTAGATGACGCTGTGTGGAATGTCCAAAGCTATTTATTTATTTACTAGCTGCTCCCCGCGGTTTCACCCGCGTAAGTCCCGTTCCCGCGGGAATATCGGGATAAAAAGTAGCCTATGTTACTCGTGGATAATGTAGCTTTCGAATGGTGAAAGAATTTTTAAAATCGGTCCAGTAGTTTTTGAGCCTATTCATTACAACCAAACAAACAAACAAACAAACAAACAAAGTTTTCCTCTTTATAATATTATTAGTGTAGATTTATATAGTTACCTACCCTACCTAACACATCAGTTTATTTATAACTTAATTCGTCCCGCAGCTAGCTGGCAATGAAATACTTGATAAATTCAAACACGAATCGTCCTAGGATTATTCTTAAATGGGGAGTAATTTATAACTGGTCATCGGAGTAATGAGATTTTTTTTTTCAAAATAACTACAGCATTTTGTATAGGCTAATAATATTTTAATTAAAATAAACGTCGTATTGTGTATTTGCGTCGTATCGTTGTAAACTCAATACTCACGGCTGAAATTCCAAACTAAGTTTCTAAACTGAAACAGCCTTAATTATACCGAAATATTCAAAGTTATGTCAATGTTGTAGAGGTCAGACTGTGAAATAACAAACATTACACTTTCATTGATCTTTTAAGAATATTTAGCTAATAATAATTATGATCAAAAGAGCACTGAGGAATGTTTTGTAATATCATCAGAAAGGGATCATTTTAATAGTTCCGATGTTTCATAACTAATTAACTTCCATTCATAATTAAATACCTGGGTAATGAACTTGTAATTAAATATAAATATAATATCCTTGGACATTCCACACAGCGTCATCTAGTCCCAAGCTAAGCAACTTAATGCTTGTGTTATGGTAACCAGATGACTGATATAATACTTAAATATACAATTGAAATGTATTATGATATCAAAACAACAGATAACTTCTCTAAACTTTAATGAGACAATCGGAAAGGATAGTCTCTTTATCGTTTCTACTCATACTTATTTAGATGATAGAGACATAAATAAAATAATTATTACTTAACACCAAACTGTTGCAATCACAATATCTCAAATGAAGCTATACCTTATCTTCTCATTTATGCCCAAACTCACACTACGATTCCCTATAAACGAACCTTAACACAATTTCCATTTAAAATTCACCCCGTCTGAGAATCGAACCCGAGTACTCGCCACGACATTTTTAACAGATTTCTAAGACTTAGGTCTCTTGGGGTTAAATGGTTGGACTGATTTAGAGTCCCTAGCATTATTAGACCACTAATCTCAATTACCTTCCCAAACAGTTTAATCCAACGCTAACATAAATCCACATTTATTTTATGATGTTTGTACTAGTTACCATTTTTTAATATTAACTTAATTATGTTGCTGACATCGCTGGTTTAGCTAATATAACTTAAACTGTCAACGGTGGTTAGATAAACATTAACAAGGGCAGTTATAACTCTCCACTTATAGGTTACTAATTAGATGATAATATTATACAACCTCATCTCTAGATAGTACATTATCATTGGTGCGTTTCGAGGTATAAAAACTTACGAACAAAGCGTACCTAAACGGGTGCGCTACTTTGGTGCGCTTCACCTAGGTGGGCTACGGATAATATTTACTTCTATTCCACATTAAGTACCTATAAAAGTTAAGTGTATGTATAGTATGAGTGTGGTATGAGTAACATTTTAATGGAAAATGTTCTTACATGTATTTTGCTTTAGCAAGCATTAAACTGGCGAGACACATCAAAATTTTCTTGTTTACGTAATGTACCTATGGCTCTCAAGGGGAAAAAAACGTTCAAATATTAATGAAATACTCGTATAGTAAAATGTGTTACAGAGTTGTAGCTGCTTATAAATACGTTCAACTGTAAATTTGGACAAACCTAGTCCAAAATCATGAATGAGCACATGCACAATAAAAACTATTTGGGTACTATTTTCATTTTTTGCAGACGTTGGTTGTCCATGTATGACAGAATGAAATACCTACCTTGCAACCTTGGTCAACATTGACACAGAATAAAGATGGAAATTGAGTTGGTTTTCGTAATTCTAAATTTAGCTCAGTTTGGTCTTTACATAGGCTGTTTCGGTCCAATACGGTTGATTTCACTGCTCTCGGACTAGTTAACTAGGGTCTGCTTTTCCATGAATTAATCCTTAGAGGCATAAATGATGACGTAGCTACATCGATCACTAATATTAGAAGATTTTTTTTCAGTGTTAAACCACACTCATGTTTTTTGTTATTTTATTGAAAATAAACTCATAACTAAATTTTTGATTCCTACGAAATGCTAACCTGCATTGATACCTACATTGGGAAATATCGCTTGTAACGATGTGGGTGTAAAGAGGAAATTATTTTTTAATGGGAAAAGAGTGGCGTAAATAGCGTGATAGAGAAAAGGCCTTTACCCAGTGTTACCGGCTGGATAAGAAAGAAAGAAAAGAAAAAATAGATAGATAGATAGGAAAAGGGTTTTCATTTTCAATAGCTAAAAAGTTGTAATGTACTTACGTCAAACCCCTGCACAGATCTGTATGTGGTAGGTCTAAGCAGCTTCATCAGCGTAGCTCCATCCGTGGGCGGTAAGCCGGTTCTCATAGCAGCAGTGGCCGCGCGAGCCCACAGCGTCACTGCGTCGTATAAATGAGCCGCTTCTATTGGAACCTAGAGACAAACTTGGTGCTTTCAAGAATTTTACACAACGATGTTGAAAGAAAGAGGTATTTCTTAGGGCGAATCTATTTTGAGTATCACTCATTGAAGAAACTATTCCGCTGGGGAACTAAGGTTTTTACCTTTTCTTTTGTGATTAAAAAGTTTCGATGTTAACAATTATTTGTACTTACTTTGAAAAATCATAATATGAATAAGTATTTTCATTTTTTAACTAGTTAATTCTATTCCCATACATTTTCTATGAATAGAGAGTATGGTGCAGAATATTATTTTTATGTCACTTATTGGATGGAAGTACTGTTTGAATCCGCAAACACTCTATCTAATGTAATGATTTTCACTCGCTCGAATAAAAGAATACTTGCTCTTAATGAATTTGTAACTTGACTCACCGACGCATCTTCAAATATCTTGTGGTAGTTCGGCACGCAGAAGGGCGGCGCCGCCGACAGGGCGCGGATCATTTGGCAGAGCACCCTGGGAAGTAAACACACAGTCATCCACCCATTTATTATCCGGGATAGGACAATGATTTGCCTCTAGCGCTGTTTTATTAGCAAGTAGTCACTTATTTGATTATTCTACAAAATGTTTAATCAGAAACGACTGTCTAGACGAGAATTTGATAGCTGAATCTTGAATATTATATTCAGAGACGAATCTACCACATAGGTAATCCCTTCCTTTATTTCTAAAAAACACAAACAAAGTGTGGATCATTATAAACGAGCTAAATATATTCGTAGCTCAACTGATCCAAGTCACTACCATTCTTCGGCCTAGAATCAGAAATCTGGCAGATTTATTTGTCTTAATGGATCAGCACAACATCGCCAAGAGTGGCGTGATAGAGAAGAGGCCTTTACCCAGTAGTGGGTGTTACCGGCTGGGTAGAATAGAATAGAATAGAATGGATCAGCATCGTAGAGCCGTTAAGCCTGATAACCTGCTAGTATTTTAGGCACGCTTTCGAGCTATTTATAAAATATGAAATGAAATATGATCACGACCGTATTCCCAAGATAAACAGATTCTTTTAGATCTTTTAAAAGCCTTAACACACGCGCAAAGTGGTGAACAATCAACGAAACAGAAGTGTAAATTCCATTCACATACTCCACGTATTTTCTTTCGTGTTTTTGTCTATATTTTGCACGCGACAATGGAACGAGCACAATATTATCAAAGTTTCTATGAGTGTTAATTGGTGACACTGGATACAATATGATATTAAATAAAGCGGGAAATGATCGATGGAACACTTCCCTGAAAAAGCTCGACGCACTCCACAAACTTGCTTATAGTCAGAACAGAAGACTGATTGCAGATGAAATTAGAACAAAAAAAAAATTGGTGACAGTAATAAACAGTCGAACCCGAGTGTGGAAGGGCTATTAGACATTTTTAGATTTTTTAATTTCTGAGGTGTAGTCAGAGGTATATCCAAATACAACGTCGTACGTACTTTCTACTTAGATCATTTAGAATACTTACGCGTAGTGAGGATTGGTTGGAAAATATGGTGTTAGCTTGAGCACAGCTCGGAACGCGAGGATGTCACTGCTTGTGTTCTGTCCCAGGTGCTCTGTTTAAATAAATATTCACTTCCATAACATAATTTTGATAATGCTGATTTGAATTTAAAATAATTGTAGGTGGGAAAAGTTATAGTACCTAAGAATCAATGAAATAACACATACAATAAAAAACTACCATGAATAAAAATACACGAATTAAATTCGATTTTCAAATTTTTGTTTATTGGCTTTCATTTTGAAGGTTTTATTTAATTTGAAACTCTTTTGATCCAAGTTTAGCAGACTGAAATCGTTCGACCGAGGTCTTTGAACTTTGGCAATTTTGTATTTCGAACAGTAGGTCTACATAAGAATGAGGTTTTATACTTTTTTCTAGTTGCTAGAACTTGGCTGAAGGCTATAACCCACTCTTTTTATAATTTAATATCTTGTGTGCTTTGTTGATATTAGTTTTGACTAACGTAGAAAAATACGTGATTATTTGATATTTTATAGTTTACATTTACTGAGTCAAAGGAATAGGTACTAAGAACTTCTTTATCACCAAACTATTTGACTTAATAAGATGGAGTAATGAGAAATGTAAACAGACTAGCTTTGACACCGAGAATAAATTCTCTGAATTTGTTAAAATCATCATGGTTTTTCTTTAAAATCAACCATTTCACCCATACCGGCCATATTCTTTTTCATTGTTCTCCCAATGTTTATGACACTAGCACGAAACGGACACTGGCAGAGTTGTGGCATCACATCACTAGTCACAGAAGCCATAAAGAAGAAGTGAAGTGAGTTTGACGCCGTGCTCATTGCTAGCCCACTCCACTGTGAGTAATTTCCGAACCGCTATTATATAAACAAATGTTAAGTATTCTACATACCTGCATGAGTAATAGACGAAGAACTGGGATCGAATATCTCATCGTCAATGGCCACTACAGCGTACTCTCCCGTCGTCAGCAAGCCGCGCCGCTGTAGGACCTTCACGAAGTCCACCAGAGCAATGTGCTCGCCGAGGAACACGTAAACTACAGGACAAAAGAACAGTTATTGAATAAATAAATATCTCTGAACATTCCACACAGCGACTTCTAGTCCCAAGCTTTAAAAATATTTTATAATTTATTTTATAAATATTATTATGTTTCGTATTAAAGACTGGGTATAACAAAAAAAACCGTAAATATAATGTTTTAATCATGTAAGTAGGTATGTTTATATTTTCTTGATGATTTAGTTACAATCACAACTATTTGCAAAGTATTTTCAGAAAATCTGATCGAAGAGCTTATATTAACAAACAAACGATTATAATTAAATGGTATCTACCTACCATCTATTAGGCCCGGAAATAATAACTTAGCAAAGTAACAACTTTGATCACATCAAAGAGTCGACTGGTAACCCAGTTGTTCTACCTTTTGTAAAATAAACATGTATAACAGTGAACAAATTTCTCGAGGATTGGGTAATTCCACTAGAGCACTGGTACACTACGTCTATAGATGCGATATCTACAAATCACACGCGCCACAGAGGTTCACAAAACTTACTTCTAGTCTTATCGTAGGTCTGGTCCACGATGCTCTCCATCTTCGAAATGTAGCGAGGGATATAGTCTGCGAAGCGGTGCTCCGTTGTTATCGTCATGCTGTTCTGCTTCGCCAACTCCTGTGAAACCAAATACATGTATACTATTTTGTAACTTGTAAAGTTGATATTTTAGAACTAAAGGAGTGGGCCCTTCTCGCTGAGTATAGAGAGAAGTGGAGGGAGAGAAGGGAGGCCTTTGCCCTGCAGTGGGACACAAGAGGCTTTAAATAATAATAATAATAATTTATACACAGGTTTTTATCGCGTTGATTACCTTATTTATATCCCGACGTTTCGAATAAGGTAATCAACGCGATAAAAACCTGTGTATAAATAGTTCTAAAATATGAATTGTGATCGCGAAAGTTTAAGAAAAAACCTTGTAAAGTTGGTTTGTTTGTAGAGCGAATTAGAACACGAAGGTATTTGCGCCATGGTCCAGCTAAATAAATAAGCTGATTAACGGAACAATGACTATTCACTAAAGCTTTTATGACACTGATTGTTATATCCACCCAATTTAATATTTAAGTACAACCAATGCAAAATTGGATAGCATTCAACCTTTGGCAGTGAGTTCGAAAATCAACAGATCCCCCGGGCTTCACTCATTTACTTTCTGAAACCCAAACAATGTTGTCTCCTATTTAGATAAGCTGCTATGTGGCAGTGTTTAATTTGAATTGACCCTTCCCGGAGTGTAAATGATGTGGTTGTACATGAAAACTCTTTTCAATTGTGTTTTTAGCTTCAAATTGAATTGTGATTATGAGTAACCCTTTGAAAATAATTGATGTAGATTTGATAACAATTTGATGCTAAATACGTTTACTATTTCGATCTTATTACTGTAGGCGATCTCTTTCAAGCAGCCTAATAGACAAAACCTAACAAGAAAGAAAGCACGCTACTTTTGAAGGTGACCTTCAATATTGCTTATAAGATAAAAGTGTCCCTATCATTTTTATTAACACAATATAAGCTTCTGATCTCATCACATTACTTCTAGTACTTTTACAAAACATAATAAATACATTACCCAAGTAGTGACAACAATAAACCAACGAAATAACAAGTCAATATTAGCATTAGATTATCTTGTGAAATACCCGAGCGAAATAACTACATCAGGACTCATAAAAATGAAAGCTACGGTCTACAGAACATCAAAAGTAAAATGTTTTAACACGCAAATTGTGCCTCGTGGACGTGAATTGGGCCAGTGCCGAGTAATGGAGGGCTTGGTTGGACACTGAAATTCAACTTTTGAGCGAGAAACATATTGAAGTGAGACATGAAGTTTCCGTCTTTATTCTGTGATGAAGTCATAGAGCTGAGAGCGGTCGCTAGTTTAGGTGAGAAATTAAAAAACCTGCTGAATAAATTCAAAAACAAATGAAAATAAAACCACGACCCAGAGAGCGGTAGACATTTTTGTACAAATCTTTATGTCATGTTACAAGTCTAAAAATTTCATTAATAATCAGGTTTAGGCACTGAGTACAGTGAGTACCTACTATTTAGCTTAAAAAAGTTATAAATGACGTAGAAGATGAAAACAAAAAATATTGCCCACTTTAATCCCTCTTAATAAAATAGCGTAGATTTTTCATTGCCGGAATAAATGGCTTGAACGTGCTTATTTTCGCTTTAAGAAGGTTATTATGGAGTTGTCTTACTAAACAGTCAATATTTTTGTTGTCAATTCTTGGAACGATATTCTCTTTTCATTTACAAAACACTTTAAAATGCAAGTCAAAAAATTTCTTTCATCAACACAGCTCATATTATAATTTACAAAAAAAATGATGACTTTACTTTTAGTTTTAATTACATGTTTTATAAAATATAAAAAAATATGACTTTGATTTTTAAGTGATCCTTGAGGTCCTACAGAAATAAACGCATGTTGCTTTCTTCCTTTCGAATTACCTTCCCTGATATAACAGACTCGTCAGTTACCTTGATTGCATCCATCTGCTGCTGCGCCGCGGTCTGGTCGTCCCCCGCCACGACCGCGAACTTGGTCCATCCGAAAGCCTTCAGAAGCGCCACCACGGACTTGCTGACCTTGTAGGCGGGTGGCAGGGTGCGCGCGAACGTACCGCCCAGGCCAGTGCGGTCGCGAGTGTTGTGCGCGCCTGCACATTTCTGGGGAGCAACATGATTATGATACCTTATTCAACATTATGAAGGTATCTACTATATATTTTACTAGCAGAACCGCTCGCAGGATCGAGGCGAATGGCAATCACGAAGGGAGGCCTATGCCCAGCCGTGGGTTAAAAATGACTGATGATGATGATGATGATGAACCGCTCGCGATTTCATTTCGCGTAGATTTTAGTAACAGGCATCGCGTAGTTTATTATGCCTGCAACTTAAGTTTACTAAAACTATGTGTTGATCACAACTATACGGCTAATGTTACTAAGTCAAATTAAAAATATTTCTCATACATTTTTATGTAATCTTTGAAGCTGACGCTTACGTTCCTTATCTAGTATCCTATAATCTCAGACCAAATAAAAAATAAAGACGGAACGCTGCGAAGCCTGCGAACAACGAAGTGAAGCAAGTTAAAAGTACGCCTTACTGTTTTTGACACACTTAAACACACACACGCAAAACGAAACTACACTTTAACTTGTCAGTAGCTACCGAGGCTCGTGAGAACACGTCACTTTTTAAAAAGTTAAGGTGTATTTCAGCAGTGGGACACGACAGGTTCATAAAAAAAAAAAAAAAAAAAAAAGGTGTATTTCGTTTTGCGTGTGTGTGTATAAGTGTGTCAAAAACAGTAAGGCGTACTTTTAACTTGCTTTACTTCGTTGTTCGCAGCGTTCCGTCTTTATTTTTTATTTGGTCTGACTGAGCCTATAATAATTAATCTGAGGCAAAAGTAGGTAGTTAATAGACATGTCATGTACAAACATGATAATCACGAGGCCGGGAATTTAGGTCAAACTATAGCAGATAAAGCTGTGTGCTATTAAAATAGACTAACAGATCCTCGAGAGTTTCCTAGACAAATAGTTAACGGATGAACAGATACAACAGATCTGGTGTATTGACAACCTCTGTGGCGTAGTGGGTGGCACGCCTGGAAGCAGGTTCCATCTCCGCTACGGACAAAAAGGTTTTAATGATCTGCTGATCTATCGTACTATTTGTGCATCTATTTACAAAAATAAAAAAATATGTAAGTAATAAAATGTCCAAAGATATTTATTTATTTATATGTATCTCGTGATTTTTTTGTCATAAAATATAGAAAATAGTAGTAGTAGTATTCCTTAAACTGAAGCGTTCTTAATATGAAGATATACAAAAATACGGAATTTTATTGTGTTTTGTCGCGCCACAGCGCTGCAGCGTCGGGATGTAAATAAGGTAAATAAAGCGATAAAATCCCAAGTCTATGTTTTTCTAAATAACAAGGTATTTTTCCAAAACCCATTTTGTTTATTAAAGAAATTCTGCAAACTGACGCGTCGTAGCAAAGTCTACGTTCCCGTAGATCCCGCGTAGCACGTGTTACGTTAAAACGACACCGTGACAAATATAAAGAGTAAAATAGAATGGACCTTTTTATGCAATAAAAAAATAAATAAAATAAAATACTTAGTGAAAAAAACCAAGCCTAAGATTTTTTTTATAACGGGGCAAAAGATTCTTAGAACTGTCGAAAAGCGAAAAGACAGTCATTTTCGCCTCTCAAAGTAAGGTAAAAGCACCAATCTCCGACAGTGGACCAAAGGATGACACTTTCGAAGAAAAAGCTTTCTATTAGGAAAAATAAACATTTATTTCCCATTATTATTATATTAAAAGACACATTAGTCTATTAATAATGCTTTGACAAAAACTTAGACACACTTTCAGAAGAAAATTTAAAAATGGCTTAAATAAACAAAAATCAATGTGTGCAGATTGTGATGAGCGCGGAAATTCTTAATGATTTTCTTAAGGGCATTGTTTTTTTACGATTATGATTTTGTTTTATAAATTACTGATTATCGTTACTGTTGGTGTTTATCTGATACATGTATGATATTATCGACGTCTTATGGTCATTTCCTTATTATTTTGGCTAGTTTTTATATCAATTTCAAGGGGTGTCTATCATTGGTCCCAAAAACTGAGGAAAACCCAAAAGATGACACATGTGTTTTCTATTCGGGTTTTCTCAAATATATTTTTTCAGCTTAAGTTTTTTAGCTCAATCCGTAATAATCCGTATGGATGGATCCATCCATCCATATCCATCCGTCCATACTAATATTATAAAGGGGAAAGTGTGTCTGTTTGTCTTTCTGTCTGTTTGTCCGTCTATCACGGCAAAACGGGGCGAATAATTGACGTGATTTTTCGTGTGGTGATAGTTGAAGGAATGACGACTTGCTTGACGAGTGACATGGGGGCTTTTTATCCCGATATTCCCGCGGGAACGGGACTTACGCGGGTGAAACCGCGAGGCGCAGCTAGTCAATCAAGAAAAAAGCCTTGGACGAATTGACGGACAGACGGTCGAATGGACGGACGGACGTACAAACCAAAACTATAAGGGTTCGTTGTGTATTTAATTTATTTCATACATTTCAAACATTTCATACATTTCATACATCTCAAACATCTCATACATCTCAAACATTTCATACATTTCAAACTTTTCATACATTTCATTCATTTCATACATCTCATACATCTCATACATTTCAAACATTTCATACATTTCATACATTTCATACATTTCATACATTTCATACATCTCATACATTTCATACATTCCAAACATCTCATACATTTCATACATTTCATACATTTCATACATCTCATACATCTCATACAACATCTCAAACATCTCATACATCTCATACATCTCAAACATTTCAAACATCTCATACATTTCAAACATTTCATACATTTCATACATCTCAAACATTTCATACATTTCATACATCTCATACATCTCATACATCTCATACATCTCATACATCTCAAACATTTCATACATTTCAAACTTTTCATACATTTCATTCATTTCATACATCTCATACATTTCAAACATTTCATTTCATACATTTCATACATCTCATACTCATACATTTCAAACATCTCATACATCTCATATATTTCATACATCTCATACATCTCATACATCTCATACATCTCAAACATTTCATACATTTTAAACATTTCATACATCTCATACATTTCAAACATTTCATACATTTCATACATCTCATACATTTCATACATTTCAAACATCTCATACATTTCATACATTTCATACATCTCATACATCTCATACATCTCAAACATCTCAGACATCTCATACATCTCATACATCTCAAACATTTCAAACATCTCATACATTTCAAACATTTCATACATTTCATACATCTCAAACATTTCATACATTTCATACATCTCATACATCTCATACATCTCATACATCTCAAACATTTCATACATTTCAAACTTTTCATACATTTCATTCATTTCATACATCTCATACATCTCATACATTTCATTTCATACATTTCATACATTTCAAACATCTCATACATCTCATATATTTCATACATCTCATACATTTCATACATTTCATACATTTCATACATTTCATACATTTCATACATTTCATACATTTCATACATTTCATACATTTCAAACATCTCATACATCTCATATATTTCATACATCTCATACATCTCATACATCTCAAACATTTCATACATTTTAAACATTTCATACATCTCATACATTTCATACATTTCATACATTCCATACATCTCATACATCTCATACATCTCATACATCTCAAACATTTCATATCTCATACATTTTATACATCGAGAAAAAAACGCTTTATTGTATGTATCACATATTTTAGAGTGTCTGTCTACTATTGGTTCCAACCTGTGTCTACCTTTGGGTAATGTGGATTTTTGTGCTGTCATCCATTGGTGCCTCTGACAAGGTTGACAAAAAACATTTTTAAATAATTTATATGATAGTTAATAAAGTTTTAACATTAAAAAGTTAAAATGTAATAGTTACTCTAACAGCAGAAATAGTTGTAATTGTTTAATTTTGAAAAATACATTATTTTTTTAAAGATTAAAGTAATATTTGTCCTTAAAGTGTCGGCCATTGGTGCTTTTACCTTAAATATTAATCGTATTAAGATGTAGAAAAAAATAAATTTAAAAGCTTATAGTAAACATATTATGTCATAGCAAAGATCTTGCTTCAACAAAAATCCAATTTTGAAGTATACCCATACTTCTCAGCCCTAAGTGTTTATTTTGAACTATCCTCGATCATGTTATCTTCAGTTTATAGGTATACGATTTATGTGACAAGCACTTTAATTACCTTTGGGGCATTGAAACTCAACGGGAGTAAATTGTACATCGCCTTGTGTAACTAACAAGCAATTTATTTTGAGATTAAAAGTTTTACAAAACTACTATAATTTCGTAAGAGAGACATTTCTGGGACTCTCAATGTTCCAGGCATCCGACTGCATGCTACTTAGCACTAGATGGAGTTACTTATTTTTGATTGCAGGCAAGACATAAACACTGCCTAGGGGCCGGGCGCCGCAAAATCAAACACAAAAAAATAGCCCGAAGAAAAACAGGAGTGAAATTAATGTTCTAGATGGGGCATCTGTACATAGTATTATTTTATCTGTGGTAATAGCAACATTGTTATCTGTCTAAAAGCTTCATAAATATGTTGTAAAAACAAAGTTGCTATGGTGATAGACCTACGTACATCCGTTAGTTGGTTATAGGAACCGGGGGTAAGTAAGTAAACTTACGTGTGATATAAGTGGCAGATTCCAGGCAGACGCGAGCCGCGCCTCGGTGTGACATGTGCCGTCTGGACCGAAGAATGCCACCACGCCAAGGTCTCGCATCTGTGTCATCACCCTGCCATAGAACACAAAAAATACTTATTATTTTGATCGCTCCTGGGCAGTGGGATCTACGAATATATGAACAGAAATACACCTCGAAAGAGCATGAGGCTTACCAGGTTCCAACTGTTCTAATTTTACGTCAGCGCATTAGCTGACATCGAAAGCAGTTCATTATAAGACCTAAACTGACTCGCTTTTAACGGTCATAGCCAGCTTCCAGGAAGTTACTTTATTTTCACCAAATTCAAGACGTTTTAATAAAAATAAAAAAGACGTGTGGCACTCGGGGACTGCCGCGGTAAAGCTATTGCATGCCACCTAGAGGCGAGTTGCTGCACTAAAGTGACAGCGTAAGGTGATTTCGTTACGGAATTTCTGGATTCGGTCTACCCGCTCAAGGCCCGCGATAGAAGCTATGCAATAGCTTAAAAATTGCCACTTGCCAATGCTGATTACGCTTTAGTAGCTACATAAGTTATAACCAACAGATACCCTATCTGCCTATAACAATTTTCACCGAAGTATTTATCCACGCCACAAATAAATGTTTTGAAGTATTTCAAAAATGTATTGGTAGTGTTTATTTTGACCTAAATCAACACGGTTGTGAGTGCCTATCAAAACCTGCTCTAGGTAGAGGTCGTGACCTCTATCAGATACAAAGTATGTTCGCACTGGGCCAGCGCTCAACAATATAGAGTAGGGTACCTGTCATTGCGAATAGAAAACTTTGCCTATATTTAAATCAATTTCATTTGCATAGAGGTCAGTGGAATTATACAGTACCTAACAGTTGTTTTTCCGAACTAGTTAGTATTTATTATTATTTTTATGGTACTGTCTGAAAATAATTGCATGTGCATTGGGACAAAAAGGTAAAATAAATAACTCAACATCTTTAAGTGAAATCCTGACCTCGTGAAGTTCCGATGAATATATTTCTTTGAATAGTAAGGCCGTCATATATCGTAGGGAAGGTAGAGGTACAAACAACGTCTGAAGAATCTAACATTTCACTTTTAATTTAAACTGAGATATCGTTTCTAAATATTGTCAAAATGTGTAACATGGGATTTATTTATCAATATGAATGCTTGAATGCTGTTCGACCTTTATTTTTAAATTTTTACGACACGTGGTATTAAAATGTTGTTTATAAAAAATGTTATAGATTTATTTTACTTTCAAAACCAAAATCGCAGAATCTGATTATGTGGCGGTTGCGGAGGCCTAAGGATTTATCTATGGGCTGTGATAGAATAGTACTAATGATATACGAGTATTTAGGCCAATTTTTATTCGAATATTATTCAAATCCATTCAGCATATTCAACTTGAAACATAACAAGGAAACATTTGTATTTTGCCTGTTGTGCCGAACAAAATACTTCACATATATACCAGTGTAATGAATGAACTTTTGGCTCTGAAAGTACAGTTTTTCGTAAAACACATGTGACCCGAGCTAAAAGAAACTCCGCGATGTATTAAAAGCTAAAGAAAATGAAGAGAGATTGTGTAAGGAATGAAAGAACCTATTCAAGGTTTTTTACGGCAGTCAGTATAAATTTATTAGGTTGAAGTTGTAAATAGATTTGCCCTTAGTGTCTTTACTACAAATGTGTTACTTCCACAGCGAATGTTCCATTCATGACGCAACGCCAACTTTAAAACAACCTTGTTTTAACTTTCGTTTGAATTCATATCAAGAATCTTAGAAACTTTATCGTTTCATTCCAGAGGTAGCTATCATAGAGCAAGAAGACTTCAATTTTCTTTAAACAAGCTTGAATCAAGGTTTTAGACGCCGCCTTATAAATTTAGAGTTGAATTTAGGTATATTATTTGTCCGTTTGACTATCGTCAAGTGTTATTGGAAGGGGGATTGATTCGTAAGCGATACCACTTGACCTCCTCGGCCATCCATTCCATCTGCCATCACTTCTTACAATCTTAATTATAATCTAGCCAATTAAAAATAAAGAACCAAGTATTACCTCAAGGACAGGCTCTCCTTGTCCATCATGGCAGGCAGGCGCAGGGGTCCGATGTCCGCAGCCACGAAGCGTAGCTTTATCCCAGGCAGCAAGCTAGGCTCCCGGTTCACCGCGGCCACCGCGAGGGGCATAGCGCCCAGCACCGTCTGGAATATATCAACATATTTAATTCTGCCTTTAGCTTGACCATTAAATTGGGCTTGAATTTAAAGTCCCATTTACACGCACAAGCAAGAGTCTTGCAGACTCTTGCTTGTTGCATACTATTTTTTAATACCTTTCACTGATTTATGAACAGCTATGAACATTGCTACGAGTACGTTGTGGTGCGCGGAAAGCTTTATTTTAAACTACTCTATTTCTCTTTTCAATTAATTTCATCAAATACCCACATTGATCTAGAACGAAGAAAATAATATTTGCAGAAAGCCGTAGAGAAATTTATTTATTTTAAAATATTATCTTCCTCTTTATGGGTATATTGCTAACAATATACCCATAAAGAGGAAGATAATATTTTACAGTAAACCTGTGCTAACACAAATAGGTACTAATACCTATTTGTGTTAGCACAGGTTTACTGTAGGCAAATTACCTGTAGGTATGTTTCAACTTTCAGACATATGAAATTTGAACTTTGTAAACTAGTTGATCCACAGTTCTTTTGAGTTTCACGTGTTCCCAAACACGTGCATAACACGAGTAGTCTAGCTACACATTATAATATTTTACAAATACATTGTTTGGAATTAAAGTATGATACGGAAGCTCTCAGCTTCATGACAATTGAAGTTACTTTATAAATCATACAATGTCGCTTAAATAGTACACTTTTTTAGTAACGCAAAACTACAACAACTTAAAACCGTTTTAAGCTTGTGGTTTGAGATTGTTTTATACCAAAAACCAAATAAGCTTTATCGTTTGATTGCGTGTTTTACTAACTCGACTAAATAAATAAAAAATGTCTATTCATTTTTACGCTTTACCAGCCCACTGACACACCATATAAGTTTAAAAACATTGTTTAAATGTTTGAGCATTTATTGATGTAATCTTCTAAAACTTATAAAATAATGTTCTTCGTAACATAAATTACTATATGACTACACCCTACAGTCCTACACGATACTTTACTTAGAATATTATAAGAGTAACCATTATAAAAGTATACAAAATACAAAATTAACTGACCTGGCTCCTCCTGTAGGCTCCCAGGAATCCTATCGTGATGGTCTTATTATGGATCCAGTTCTCCCTCATGTTTGGACAGATCTTCGCCGCGCCACAATCTCTTCCCACCACGTCATACAGGTTCAATCCATCCAATTCCAAACTATCTATAGACAAATTCTCTTCAATCAAATTTGTTGTAACACTAGAATAAATATTGTTCAGGTAAACTGAGTCCAGCTTCTTCTCGTTTGTATACGAAGTATCCTCAAACGTTATATTCATTTCGCATTTACTTTTATCTATCATTGTGTTTATGTCTATAGCTGCATCCTTGTCATCGGTTATGTTGTAGAAGAAATCGTCCTTGTCTATTTCGAGGGTTTGGTTTTCCATTTGGGTGATAGAAAGAGACAGAGGATCATCAGTCGGCTTGGTCTGCGTTCTCGTAGTGGTGATGAGGAAGAAGTAGAGTAGTGTTTTGGAAAGCGCCATTGTGGCTCACATTATTGATGGTTGCCTCTTTGATTGAGTTGCGCTAAACATGTAAAAGAAGAAAGTTTTTAGATACAAAATAAATGTAAGACATGTCTTACATTAATATTATTATATTATTATTAATAGCAATATTAGTCTATTAAAATGTATCTTGACTTTCAAAAGGTTGCGATTTTAAATAGGGATGAATGATCAAAGATAAACTAGATTTCCCGTTACTATAAAGTCTCCCAAGCAATAACAAGTCAGTTCTTTATATTCCCCCATCTCAATTTATCTAAAAATACTTATCTTTTCCTGATTTTATCGAGTGAAAGTTTTGAAGTAAAATTGCGTCGTTAAAATTAATGTTCATGTTTTCTATGAAGTTAGCCTGCTTTGGCATTCTTGATGATTGAAACTAAGTAACATTCCAATTGGTCACAATTTAGATGGGAGCTATACCTTCATGATATTTAAACAACATGATATATTAAATTTCAATCAAACATCTCGTCTATTACCAACCCTCCAACCGCGCTGTCCACGCTGGACGGTTAGTAAATAATCCGTCTGAACCTGCAGCGAGAGTCGTGAAATTAATCATTAAACAGGTAAGTAATATCTTGGAAACAAAACATCAATGACGTCATTCGAATAGGACATAAGATCCTCTACAATGGATGATTTATTTTTGAAATAGTAGAGTTATATAAATAGCGAAATTCAATATTTTACTATGTTATGAAATATAGGCCATTTATTGTTAATATTATTTTCAAGGTTACAAAAATAAACATTTCAGACATCAAATATTGCCAAAACTAAATTATTCCATCTTAGATCTAGTAATAAGTTATTATTACATCAATTAGATTATGAGCAAAAATAATTGAAGAAGCCGTCAAGCCAAACTGACCTTGGAGTTCATTGGCGCTGAGAGTTAATTCTCATTACATTGGATTCATTGAAAGTTGATCAAACAGTGGTAAATCAATCATGCAAGGTTCCATTGTAAAGAAGAGTTGGGCCAAGTTTGAGTTCATGCAAATAATTTGTTTCAACTGAAAAAGGTCATCATGATGTAGGTAACACAGCTTACAAGGTTTGTACTGCAGATCATGTTGTTAGGGCGACGGTGTCCATGCAAGCTCAAAGCGCGGGCATAGAAATGACTAGAATTCAACAAAGTTTCAGGTTTTCATTATATCAGGTCAGTTTTTTTTAACTTTTTTTTTTCACGTATGTTGCTACAAAACTCTCTAATATTCAATTTAGAATTTTCAGGGTCACTATAAAGATAAGAGTAAGTTTGTGTTTAACTTTTCATTGATCTGATGTTACATAATCTATCAAAGCTCAGCATCTAGGTACCTACGCTCTGTACCTGGATGACCAGCTATGATCGGTTTATTTTAACAAAAATCTTGTCACTCTTTTTTTAATCTATAAATAGCTTGCCCTTTGCTCTATAGATTTTTCTGCCTGCGTTCTGTACAGAACCCTAAAATAAGTTGGTATTGAATGGTGCTTGATAAACTGGAGGCGTTTGTACCGCACTAATTGGGTGTCTGGTGTTCGCCGCAAGTGAGAAAAAAAACCATAGGCTATGAATAACGATTGGGTAACAACAATACCTACGAGTACATAACTATTTTACACAGTTCTCGATCCAGAAGGTGGTAAAATGGGGCACGTGTGTACGGTGCAAGGGGGCACCAAAATCGTAGCGGATTGATGTTATTAGTTGATAAGCTTGGAACAAGATGGCGCGGTGTGAAATATGCAATGATATTTTTATTATTATTATTGTTTTATTGTTTGTCCCGCGGCACATGAACTCTCAATCACCGCGTCTCAGGTGGACTGACCCACTGCGCAACAAAGATCCAGATATAAAATACATGTCTCCCTTTACAAAATCTATGAAACATATAAATTGTGCATACAATATTGACTTTTAAAGAGATACGTTTCATATCAGCCTGCCCATTGAAAGATTGATGAGTCATGAAACAATATTTCTATGAATAACAACTAGCTTCAGAGTGTGCATAGAGGTAAATGGAAAGAATATCTAGTGAGAAAATAAAGAAAAACATGTAAATAATAGTAACAATAAATAGGAAAAAACTTACAGACAACTCAAACTCCTATAAGACCTTATTACAAACCACAGATAAAATAATTACAAACCACTTAGAATAATCACGCTCTAAATTAGGGGATTTGATCGCCTGTTCTTCTATTGCCAATTTTTTTATGTCGGATTTATACACAGGATAAATAACGCGCTAAAATCCTGTGACCATTTATTATTGTTATTCAAAAGCTTCTAAAGTTCATGCTACCACTTTCTCAATTTATTTTGAATATTATAATTATTTTGTAAATATGAAAAGAGACAATGAAATTGTTTTGCCTCAGAAGGGCTGAGATACACTAGGGAAATCTCACTAAAATTATTAGGCAGTTAACTAATGCTACCTATCTCGAATCTCTACACCAATTTGAGCAAGAGAGGATAAATAAATAGATCAGATGCTTAGAAAGTTTCATATCAAGAATTACTGTCAGGCCCACAGACTATTCCATCGGTATAATTGGACTTGAATTGGACACAACGAAATCGAAACAGTGAGTTTGTTCATTTAATTTCCAGAAAACAATTTTCCTCTGTTTGGAGTGTTAAGAGAGTTTAGAGTCTGTGTTGAGTGTTTAGAGTGGTGTTTACCACACTTTTTTGTATCCAGATATAAACTGAATGAACCTGTATTGAGAAATATGGTTATCCAAAAATGGAAGATCAAAAATAAACAAACTTGAAAAACGCAAACACGATCATGACTCTACTATTCTGTTTTGGACTATTTTCGGAAGGAAGAGATTAACCCAATTCTCTTATCTATAATTTCCCATTAACTGCCCTTTTACCCGTCCAATTATTGGCGTAAAAGATTAATTGAATGAAAACAATAAACTGATATTAAAAATATTACGAAAATAAGTTGTTGAGAAGGTGGCTCGAGCAATGTAATAAGTTTAGAAGACACTGAATACAAGAAACTGAAGCAAATTGAAAAGCGAGACAAAAAAAATATTGGTCTGGCCTTTTGAAAGTCGTTACGCCATGACGGAGGCCGTATGGTTTGAGGATGATCCTTATATATCTCGGGTTTGAATCCCGTCGAAGTCGTAAACTTTTGGTAAAGTCTTTTTATTTAAAATTAAACTAGTTTCATAATTCAAATCGCATGTCGTAAAACTCGGGATTGATTGTCGTGAGACGGTAGAGCGATATTTTATCTTATGATAAAAAAACATAATATCTTTACCGTCTCTGACGACTTTTATGATATACGAAATTCACATATAATTATATTTACAATCCTTAACACCTGGTTTAGACTTATATTTATTTAATACTAAACCTTACGGTATTAAAAAGTTGGTTTGAATAATTGGTTCTTTATCTGTTTCTGTTTTTTTTTTCTCCTTGGTTTTACACTTAGCACATTAATGTTGTTCTGTAATTCTGTAATTCTTTATTGTACACAAGATAAACTTAAAAATAGGACATTAAAAACAACATGTACAAAGGCGAGCTTAACTCTATATCAGAGTTTTCTACCAGCAAACCTTAAGTTGTTTTATTATTTTCCGAATTTTGTTTAAAATTTAAAATTCAACAAACAAGCTTCTTTGTTTTTAAGTAAAAACATGTTAATGATGATTAATAAATTAACAGTGTTTTTTGTAATAAGCTGTTAACACTGTTTGTTTTCTAAATACAATAGGTATAAATAAAATAATATGACTAGACGTGATGTAAATTTAATTGTATCATAATGATAAGTGTAATTCTTTTAATTAGCTGTATATAACTACTAAAAGACCTGTGAAAGAATTTACTGTTTTTTCAGTAAATTGATTACGTAAGGAGGCTAATGCCCGCTTATTTCTACTCCGGGTTCACAGCCTTCTCAAACACGCTCATAAATAATTAAATACCGTTAAAATCGAATTACGAATAATTGATAACAAGGCAAACACATTAATATTGAGCTTCCGTTCTTAAAGGCACTTAGGAGAGACGTTAAGTCATTGACACACTAATTCCCAAATACTGTGGTGCTTATCTATGTCATAATTTGACATCTGTCCATACAAATTAGCCATAAAATACTTAACTTTATGTAATGCCTGAATACTTAAACGATAGTATTGGAGGTCTAACCGAATATACATATAAGAACCACATACTTTTTCATTACTCATACACGGAAAGTACGAACGACGGAACGAAGTTGCCTGATCATAGGGTTCAAAGTAGCATTTTCCGTCCAAGTATTTATTTACATTTTATTTACAGAATAACTGTTAAATGTCAACTTCTAATAAATCATCTCGTGCATCGAAATCTTTGCCTTTCTTCCTCGTGTAGTAATCTACTACCTATTAAAAATTATCAAAATTTAAGTCTATTATAAAAAAATCTTTAATTACTTACCTGCTGCATCTTAAATATAAAAAATGCGTTAAATATTTCAAAACAAATAAAATATTCTTACCTATCTAATTCTAAAACAACGCACTTCCAAAAACCTTTTACTCTAAAAGTTTTTCACATAAACCACACGATAACAATGTTATCATAGATCCATTCACTGTTTATCAACAACATCGCAGTGACGTTTCACGAAGCTTGGAGCAAACACGTGCTGTCTCCACGGCTGCTCGCGAGAGACTGAGGATCCTTCGAGCTTCGAGAACTGAATGTTATGAAGATAAACACCGTTGATTATGCTACGGCGTAGGCCCCGCGTAGCTTTACGTAGTATTTTGCGTAGCATCGTAGCGGGGGTGTGAATAAGTTATTTTATTACTTTGAGTCGCCATCACCATTGAGTTATTATAGTTTATTAATATGATGAGGTTGATAAGATAAAGATAGATAAAGATAAAGAGGTTGGTGCATAGATTTATTACTTACCCATTATTATAATTACACGGGAAATTACTCACGTAAAAATATTGTGCCACTAATACGTGTCACTATCATGTGTTTAGTAATTACAACTTAATGAACATTGCTACCAGCAAATTTTTGGAAGAACTGCTTTTCGTTGTATTTTCTAAAATATCTTCTCTTTCAAATTAAAGTCAATGTATTTTTGCTACGAAACGAAACCCTTTTAGTGACTGTACTTCCGTGAACATCTCTTTATTAGCTTTTGAAGTTGTTTTGTAGATTGTCTTGTTTCAGAGAAAAGTTTCTTATTAAATGAAGTGCGTAGATGTGTCCAGAAGCGTTTCCTGCCATTTAATGACACACGTGACGACCAATCACGTGAGTTTATTTCTCTTCCTATTAGCTCGTTTCAATAAATGAAGTATAGATCTGTCAGTAAAAAAACCAAACTGATTAAAAACGTGGAATGCATTTATTTACAAACTGAGTAGCCTCGCACCATCGCTGGGTTGGCTTACAAAGAACACGGGGTTGCCTTTGTACTGAGACTTGATCCGCTTCTTCGCACTGCTCACTTCAGATCTCTCTATCTGTGGACAAATCAATAAAACTTGGAATAGAAATAGTTTAAGGAGTGGATTATGACATAAGCTATTTTCCAGGTAGATAGTAGACCATGCGAGATAATACCGGTTTCTCAAAAACGCAAAACAGCTCTAAAAAATAGCTCATCACAGATCATCTCCAAAATTAACTAATCAATGGTAAAATCACGTGACAAGTGTCGAATATGTTCCTAATTCGACACTTGCCACGTAATTTGGCCATTGATTAGTTACTTTTCGAAATGTGCGTTGAAGAAACTGGCTGAGAATGAATTAAATAATAGTCATAACTTTTGAAATCGGCTAAGTAGTTTCGGAGATTACCTCCGTCAAACAAACAAACTTTACCTCTTTATAATATTAGTAGATATAGTAGTAGTAGTATTAGTCTCACTAAAGATATAATGCAGCCTCCGAACCCGCCGCCCGTCATGCGCGCGCCGTACACGCCGGGCGCGCCTCGCAGGATCTCCACCAGCTGGTCCAGCTCGGGACAGGACACCTGCATCAGCTTGCTGAGGGACTCGTGGGATTGGTAAAATAGCTCTCCCACCTGGAGACAAAAAATTACAAAAAAAAGACGTGTGGCACTCGTTCGGGGACTGCCGCGGTAAAGCTATTGCATGCCACCTAGAGGCGAGTTGCTGAACTAAAGTGACAAGCGTTAGGTTTTTTCGTTACGGAATTTCTGGATTCGATCTCCACGCTTGAGGCCCGCGATAGAAGCTATGCAATAGCTTAATAAATATTCATGTACACACAGCGCAGCGGCGCCGTATGCTCTAACTTTGTTTTTGGGAAAAAATAGAATACGCAGTTATCATCATCATCACCATCTTAGCCCGGTTGCACCCACTGCTGGGTAAAGACCTCCTCTATTACGCCACTGAGTTCGGTCCTGTGCGATCCTCTGCCATACTTTCCCAGCAACATTAACGATGTCATCCGACCATCGGGCTGGTAGTACTTAGTTATGTCGAGAATAATTTATTTACATTCGTCCGTTCGCATGAACAACTCGCCAACTATGGTGACGGAGTTTTTAAACGCCTAAAGGCCTTGCAAATTATTATTTTTATTAAACAAGAGCGAAGCCAAGAACGAAGCTGGACTAAGAGATAAGATAAGACGCTCAAAAATAATCCAGCTTCTAAAATATATTTCATTATTTGTTGCAAAATAACCAAAAAGTTGAAGTAAGTGTCAAAGACCACTCTACTGGAGTAAATGAACGACTGGAACTATGCAAATACGCAAATACAGACAGCACTCGGTACGATTCAGCCCAATGAATATCTCTCAGACAGCTGACAGTCTGACGCCCTGACAACTTCATAAAAAGTAATGTTTTGATCCTATCTTTACATTATGACAATATTGACCATTGAGATTGATTTTTAAATCAGACTTTTATAATTTTACTAGCTGCTCCCCGCGGTTTCACCCGCGTAAGTCCCGTTCCCGCGGGAATATCGGGATAAAAAGTAGCCTATGTTACTCGTGGATAATGTAGCTTTCGAATGGTGAAAGAATTTTTAAAATCGGTCCAGTAGTTTTTGAGCCTATTCATTACAACCAAACAAACAAACAAACAAACAAAGTTTTCCTCTTTATAATATTAGTGTAGAAGTGTAGACAAGCATCTATAGCACTTTCGTTCGCTCGCGTGGTAGCAACCTAGATAAAGCTACCAACATAAAATCCAAATTAAAAAAAGTCGTTGTTTCGCGATATTACAATGAATATTCAAAATCTTACATCCATACCTACTTACTTTCGCGTTTATACTCGATTCGCTTACTTTTTACATGCACGAGTTCTGTCTTTTTGTTTATTTCTGTTTTATTTCCGTAATGGAAATCAACTCTTGATAACTCTCTCTGTGCATTGAATAATTTAATTTTGTAATCTTTTGAAGTTCCTTCTTTTACTTGTAAAATAACGAATCCACCGTTGTATTACTTTTCATTGACATACAATTTTATTTTAAAAGTTATGAAAAAGTCGACGTTTAATTTATTTCTTGAAAAATATCTGGTTTTGCAAATGGCGAAAATGAACCATATCGTCGCGAATAAAGTGCAATGCCCTGAAAATGTGCTTATAATCGACTGTTAGTATTCCAATAAAATGTTAATTATGAAATTAAAATATCAGTGCGTAAACGAGTAGCTATAAAACGCTAGTTATTCGTGTTAGACGACATCGAAAACAATTTCAGATATTTGATAAGAGATTACTTTAAAAGTCCTAAATTTTAATTTCGTATTACCTAGACTGATAAATTACGACATAAAAACTTTTGATAATAAATTTGCCGCCTATGTCCACACTTAAATTATATCACAATGAAAAACCTAAAATATAAATTAAATGACATGAAATTGAAGAAGCTGGCGATAATGCCTACAATTGTAGTGAATGATGGCAAAAATACAGTTGTACTTTTTGTACTGCCATTATTTTGCTATAAGACTTTCTAGATAGATCGTTAAAGATCTAAGCGGTTACAACTTGGCAAGTGGCATTAACTAATCGCTTCCGTGTTGCGAAGAGCACGCTATGTTGTTGGTTCCGGCTTTTAAAGTCGTTTCACGGAAGCCTTTGGGCGGCCTATAAATTCCATCACCAGAGCACACTCAGCCACTACTTTACTTATAACTTATTGCTAGAAGTTATTAAGTATTTACCCGTTTCAAGTCCTGTTCCTTCAGTCTCTTAGCTACCTCCACTGTCCTGGCGATCTCCTCCACCACGTGTCTCGCCCTCATCAGGACTAGTTCATCACAGTTCTGCTTCGATAGTTCTGAAAGATCAACAAATTACAGCAAAAATCACAAATCAAAGCAAAAAGCAAATCGCAGGTTAGGTTAAGTTGGTGAAAACTGAATTCGAAAGCTTAACCAACATAAGCTGACCTGCGATGCTTGTCACGATGCATTTGTTTTCGATTCGTAGAGTATTTATTTATTTATATGAAAACCAACAGCTTCTTTACAGAAAACAAACAAGTTTAATAAACAGAAAGCCAATTACAGGTTTCCACGAGTAAAAGAGAAGAGGGGCAGATGTTTCAGTACCTTCTAGATCTTGAAGACTGGCGCCCCTCAGTGATGGCAGTTGCAGCTGGTCAGCAGCTTGCTGGCATTGCGCTCGCCTCTGCGGGTACTCGCTGCCAGTGAGCTGGTGCTTCACGTTGGAGTTCACTACCAATATCACTGCGTCACCGGTACGCATCGGCACCAGAGATGCTTCTAGAGATCTGTCGGTACAAAAACTCATGTTTGACTTTTACTTTGACATCTATATACTAGACTAATAGCACGTCCCGGCTTCGCACGGGTGTACTAATGGAGCTACCGGGATAAAATATAGCCTATAACCTCCCGGACAGTCCATTCTACCCACCCGTGAAAGAATGTTTGAAATCGGTCCAGTAGTTTCGGAGATTACCTCCGTCAAACAAACAAAAAAACAAACAAACAAACAAATTTTACCTCTTTATAATATTAGTATAGAGTATAGATAGGTAGTATAGATATAGATGATTTAGACTAACAGGACACTGTAGTGCCTGGGACATTGTTAAGATGGAATAGGCTTGCCCAGCACCTAATCCACTAGCCCCAACTTTTTGATGTGCAGCTGATAGTATAATAAAATTAAGAGCTATAAAAACCAGCTGTCAGATTAGGAATCAAAAAAAACTTCTTATTATACGAGTAGTTTGTGAAAAATGGTTGTGAGTCCACTACCAAGATATAAATAAATATGACTACCTACCTGCAGTCTATAAGCAGTGCGTGGTCCTTCTTCGCCATGGTGACGATGTACTGGTCCATGATACCGCACGGCATCCCCGGGAACTCGTGCTCTGCTTTCTGGCACAGCTTTGCTTTCTCCACGGCACTGGATAATGTAAAATTATTGTTAACGCTATCGGTGCCTATGATCCTCGAAAGAATAGTGGCTATTTAAATGCTTAACAAACAAAATATTCATTTTCTAAAATGATATTCAGAGCATTTTGTATTTATTATCACGACTGAAAAAAGGACACTTCGATAAATAATTATTCTTTTAAGACTGTTGTGTCCCACTGCAGGACAAAGGCCTCCCTGGTCTCTATCTTCATCAATTGCTGCCAGTATGAATTGTTTCCTGTATTAATTATAAAACAAACTCTTGGTCTTACTCAATTTTGGTCCCAGAAAGTCCTTCCAGCAGAGTAAACATGACCACTTCCACGGAGGCGCTGCTCGAGAGCCCGGAGCCCATGGGCACGTCCGACACGACCACCACGTCGAACCCTTTGATTTGACCTGATAAAAAAACGCCTAACATCAAATATTAAACGCCTAACTTTAAATGGCCTCTAACAATGTCTATCTTGTTTACTACTGTATTACTGTGTGCCGATGTTCCTCCTAAAATAAATAAATAAATATTTTATTGATTTACTAGCTGCGCCCCCCGCTGAATAGTTCCGGTGGAAATACCGATCAAAAGTGGTGTAAGTAGTCTAAAATCCAATATATAAAGTAACTTTTATTCAAAATCGTCCATCCGTTTGAAAGGAGTAACAAACATTCACACTACACACTTGACGCATAAAACCAAGCAAAAAGTTTCGTCAGCGTTATTAAAAAGCACAAAGGAAAGTCCTAGCTGATTTCTTAATCGAGTACAGCTTCAAAGGATGTTCACCTCGCAATTTATTGGAGATTTGAGAGCTTATAGGCTATACAGCCATCTGCTCGTCTCCCATTGCTTTCTATTTCAAGTGAAAAGGTCGTTATCTCTGCAGGTT
Organism: Xanthorhoe spadicearia; assembly: GCA_947086425.1. NCBI lineage: Eukaryota > Metazoa > Arthropoda > Insecta > Lepidoptera > Geometridae > Xanthorhoe > Xanthorhoe spadicearia. The sequence goes on from OX352206.1 coordinate 1,287,037, forward strand.
GGGAAATATTGCAAGAAATTATGAGAGATTGTAATGACGTAATTTATAAGTTCTTAATTTTATATCACTGTGCCTACATATAGGTAAGAAGTAAGAAGAAACAAGTCCCAATAGCACTAATTAGAAAATTTAAATGGTCAAAGTGAAAAAGATTAACATATCCTTGGACTTTGGACCCTTAGTTAAAAAAAAACAAAGTTAATAAAGTTTTATTATTATTATTATTAGACCCTTGGACATTCCACACAGCGTCATCTAGTCCCAAGCTAACATACCAGGAAAATTAGCTACAACTCCTTTGACATAGTTCGCCCAGGCCGGTTCCCCTGGCTTCAAGGGCTCTGCCGCCGGCGTTGGGAAGCTGGTCTGCAACTCATCACCCGAAGTCAGCACCGATGTTACTCGGCACCGCTCGGTGCCGTTGAGGGAGCCTACAGCGACGGTCAGGAATGGAAGGGCCTGGTGGAGAAACTTCGGTTTTTACATCATTCCCTACCTTATTTTTTACCTTACCTTTGCCTTAGCGTCGAGGTAAAACAATACTTACTTATCTTTTGGGGTTACGGACGTTATAAGTTTTTTTTTTTTTAATTCGGGATTTAAAAGTCTACCATAATAATTACTTACATGCTTTCTTTCGTATAATACAATGTAGGTGCAAATCTTTTCTGCGTAACTATATTAACAAATTATTTTATTAAGAAATACATTATTCAGACCCTGGCTTTGTCCAGTAATGGGACATATCTGGCTAGGAACAACAACCTTTAAAGAAAGCTCATAGAACGCTCATCTATTATTTAAATTAATAACGTAATTTAGAAGATTATGAGCAGTTTAATCCAATTAAAATTGTTTACTCCCATCATGGCTTAAGTGATTTATTTACCAATCAGAGCTTAAAGGCAGCTGCTACAGGAAAAATAATTTCAATATTTTCTTTACTCATCAATATTACTTACAGTTTAATCTAGTTTTAGTACTTATAAAACTCAATTAGCTTGTTTTGACTACAAACCCCGTGCCTAAAAGTTTATTCATCAACCACCAATTTAAATAATATCTATCTTTCATTTTGCTTACGGGTATATAAGTTTTTCACATTACTTCCATACAAAATGTGTCAAATCCATAGGGATTGACTGGCGATAGCGCTAGTAAGCAAATCCAAAGAAAGAAGGTTATTGAGGCTGGCTGTCAGATTTTACTAGTGTTTACCAAGCAAACAAACAGACCACAGGTAAGACATATCCCTCGCAGTAGTCGATGTGCTCTCCGATAAGGTTGACCCTCCCGGGCGCGGCCGCAGCGACGGTTGGCACGTGTCCGAAGGTGGCAGTGAACTTGTCGCGTGCCTGGCGCAGCAGTGTGGCCTCACCTTTAGGCACGGCTTCGGTCATCTATCATAACACGGTTAGATGTATTCATAACAGTTCTTTCTGTAATATATGTATCCAAGGAGTAAAAGATAAACTCAGGTTTTACGTCTTGACTAGATAATTTATACAGCGTCAGGAGGCAATCTTTGCTACTTAACGGGACACTGTAGTGGCTGGGACATTGTTGAGATGGAAAAGGCTTTCCCGGCATCTAAATCATCCTGTTCCACGAAGTTTTTGCTAGGCCCTACATTTTTACGTGTCCGCAATAGTGATCAAGTAGGTATCATCACATGAGGTCAACTATGCATTCAATCACTATATTAGTCAGTTGATCTTAATAAAGCTCAATTAAAAGGGAGCAAGAATTGTAGAATCATGAATAATATGACCTTTATAAGACTTCAAAACCGAGAATTATTCTGCCATTTCCCCTAAAATCATCAAGACTAATATTATTAAGAGATAATGTTAGTTTGTTTGACGGAGGTAATCTCCGAAACTACTCAGCCGATTTCAAAAATTATTTCACCGATGTGTAGAATTTACTGTCGGGATGCTATATTTTATCGCGGTAGTTTCATTAGTACACCCGTGCAAAGCCAGGACGTGCTGCTAGTACCTAGATAAAAAGGTTTAGTGAACCTACTTATGTGTAGAATACCTACATATTCATGTGTTCTTTTGTTTCAAAGAAAACAAAATATTCAATACAAAATATCTAATAATAAAGTTATTTCTTATCATTCCTTATTTCCGATAATATTCAAAGTTGATTCAATCAATGTCTACAAAATAACTTGCGAATTGCGTTGTTTACATTTCTGAGAAACGAGTTCATCTGAAACATTATTTTCCTACAAATCCCTGTATCATTGTCCATAATTTGTTCCATTGTAACTACAACACCAAATTCAGTCTATAAATCCATGGACATGCAGAAAATCTTAATCCCACTAATTTCGCGGAGAAAAGAAAGAAAATAGAAAAGGTGAAACCGTCCAACGCTTCACCGCTCCACGGGTTTTGATGATTAAACAAGCTGCACTCTAACCACCAGTTATAAGGACTACAATGCAACTTACATTCTCTTACAATCCGAACAGAAAACATAAAACACGCACGCTCGCTCACTGAGAGATGACACAGAACTGTACGTTGTTCATAATTATAAGGCACAGTGCTCAATGGACTGTATTTGTGATAAATAAAAGTATAAGTTCGTATGAGCTAGTGGAAAACTCCAGTGACGGAGCTTTAAGGCCGGCTAATAGGTTTGCATCATGACAAAACTACGAAATGATCAGCTGCTATGCAGTCAACTAAATTGTGAACAACTTTGAACGTTGTTTAACTTTAGCGATCTATCAAGAAGCCCATAACCTCTTCCTAATCTAATAGTAATTTGATTTAAGTAGAATGTTTTCCTTCACTACTCAAAGCCCAAGTTGGGCTTATCTTTATTTATTGGGGTTTACCTCCCTGCGCTGCGACTGAAGATTGTGAACTTGAATCTAATTTAAATGTCAAGGAAAACTCGGTGTAGATTTTCACGTTGTTTTAAACCTACAATACTTCTTTTAACAGTGCAGTGGGGCAATCTAAGCAAAACAAATATTATTTAATCCATTCATTACATTGTGCATATAGCTTTACACGGCAGAACACTATCTACAATGTTTATTGCCCCTTGACTTTGATAAGAGCAGAAACTCTTGCTACTACTGTGACAAATCACTATACAAACTGATCCTTATTCTGTGCATCACTGAGCTCAATAGTAAACTAAATGATACCATGTGACGAGTTTATTAGTTAACTGTTTACTGATAGTCTTATCCGTGTGGCAAAGGCAATTTTATTAGCTTAGCATAATGTCAGATAAAAGTCATCATGTCGGCCTGCCTTGTCTTCAAAGACATGAGTTGGTTAAGCCAAGGGTTTCCTTAAGAAGTTTATCCTTCACTGCTTAGAGCTCGTGTTGTTGCACTTCCATAGGAAGTGCATCAACAATGGTGTCGGTCAGTGGTGTCGTTCGGTAAACTCAATGGAGTTTAAAGAACGACACCCACGGCGTTCAAAGCTCACGGCCAATTCAGTTTATACGATTCTGCTGCGGGCGTTAACCGGCCACGTTAGGTAGGTAGGTATTTCAAAATATTTTCACGTGCTTACTATACATAACTACCTAATATTAGATTTATGTTCAACTTTTTAAATTTTAGAAGTTTTCATTTTAGACACGTTGCATAGTGAATCGTAAAGTCACCTTCATCAAGTCACATGTCTGTAAATATTATGGAATTATTATCCTGTTACAAAAAAAACGAAAGAATTTATCATGCAGAAAGTACCTACTACATTGGGTGTTGTATATGAATATGAGTGCATTGATTGTCAATCTTTCATGTGATCGCATGGATACGCCTCCACCACGCACGGCTGGGCTAACTTATTGTGACAGACTGTGGGGTGAACAACCGCTTACGCCTGGCTATATTATATACCTACCCACATCTTTTGCCTACGCTTTAGCATAATTTTATCGACAATTTAATGCACGATTGTAATTTTATTGCAAGGTGATATGAAAAGATTTGCAGGTGTTGTTCACCTTAGATATAAAGGATAGGTAATATAAGAACAAACTACCTTGTGCTGGACAAGAAGTTTAAATTTAGTTTAGAGTTCCGTAAGTCATTCACATCACACTGTTTTCCCATTCAAAAAAACAAAATGATTAGAAAATGATAAACAGTAACCCCCTTATGCATATTGGACCAGTAAACCTATATTAATGCAAATAAAACGACATAAAATTATATGCTTAATCTAGTACTACGCTACTTTATTTAATCATTTACTTATTTATTTTCTCTTACACACAATCCATAATTAATAAATACAAATAAGTGGACATGACAAAATAAGATAAAAATATTAATAAATACAATTTAAAATTATCAAAAAATTTTAGTTGTTTCAATCTAAACTGAAAAGCACGTAAAATAGTACAAAAGTGCAAAATTGGTAAACATAAAGCTCCCTTGCACTAAGACTGCGTAGCACTCTCTCTCGTAGCACACTCTCGTAGCACTGCTACGACGAAAAGGGGTTAATCTAAAAGTGATGGATTGTCCTTCCAATTAAAGCATTTTATTTGCTGTAAGTACTTACAGATTTTGTTTTCAGTTCCGGATTAGGTTTTTTTCTATCCCACTATCCCATCCCATCCCATCTCATCCCACTATCCCATCCCATCCCATCCCATCCCATCCCACTTCCCACTATCCCTCCCACTAATATTATAAATGTGAAAGTTTGTGAGAATGATTTCTGTATGTATGTTTGTTATTCTTTCACGCAAAAACGGCTGGACCGATTTGGTTGAAATTTGGTATGTAGATAGGTGATACCCTGGATTAACACATAGGCTACTTTTTATCCCGATATTCCCGCGGGAACGGGACTTACGCGGGTGAAACCGCGGGGCGCAGCTAGTACATAATAATTGTAAGTACCTTTAGAACTAGTATCAGAATTCTACTGCTATTGTGTCTATTTTTATCCCTGTTATTTTGTTATGATAAAAGATTTTTATAAAAAAAAATTTACCCATGGGGATTATCATTGGGGATAGATTACATTTTGATTTTGGAACCGAAAATTATTAGAATAGGTGTTTGTTCTTCATCTGAAAAAGAATAATATTTGTTCTGTTGAATGAATAGTTAAGATTTTAAATAATAGTATAGAATAATAGTTGTAATGTTTTACTTTTTATTTAAACACCACTTTTATTATAATTAAGGGCTAAAAATTAAAAAGGAATTCAATCCATAAATTTTCTGTGTATATTGAAACGTTATTCTTATTCATGACATAGATTCCGTGTAATCAGTATGTCATTGTCAAATGTCAATGTCAGTCAACCAACACCAAAAAAGCTACAATAATTTTTAGTCAGAAATCACAACATCAAATTATATTTTCCCTTTTTTAGTGTTATACTGCTGTATTTAATCATTCAATGGCTTTTACAACCAAAGATGTGGTTCTCAAGGATGACAGACCAAGAACTTTGCTGCTCCAAAAGCATTCAGACTATCTAGCAGCGTATGGTTTGAACAAAGATGACTACGAGTACTGTATGACCGAATATCTCCGAATGTCTGGTATTTATTGGACTTTAACTACAATGGAGCTAATGGGACAATCATCCAGGTATCATCCATATTAATATTATAAATGGGAAAGTGTGTGAGTCTGGCGAAACGGGGCGACGAACTGACATGATTTTTTAAGTGGTAGTTGAAGGGATGGAGACTGCTACACACATAGGCTACTTTTTATTACAATAGTCCCCCGGGAACGGGACTAACGCGGGTTAAAATAAAAAGCCTAGTCCCTAAAAATTGCAAAAATATCAAGAACACATTTTTTGTATGTTGGTTGAGAGTCAATAAAACAATATTTCTATTTAGTTTATCCCATACTTTTTAGCAGTAATTTGTAACAAAATATGTATTAATTCAGTACATACATTTGTTTCCAGAATGCCAAAAGATGAAATAATCCAGTTCATCACATCCTGCCAGGACAGTGAGTGCGGAGGCATATCGGCCAGTAAAGGCCACGACCCGCACATGCTGTACACATTGAGTGCTGTTCAGGTAATAAACTTGCTTACAAAAGAATATGATATTCAGGGGGCTGATTGTGAACCGTTTTTTTGACGGAAACTGAAAGCAGTTTCAGTCAAATTTGACAGATTTATAGTAAATCTGTCAAATTTGACGGAAACTGAAAGCAGGCATTGTCAAAAAAACGGTTCACAATCATAGGGCTGGACTGCAGTATCTTTCTTACAGTTATCTTAATCTTAGTGAAAGCTGCTACTTTTTTGGTATAAACATGGACAACATTTTTGTCTATGTTATTAATATAAAGATAAATGCAAGTGATTATGTAAAAAAAACATTTTCAAACCTATGTTAAGTATAGAATAAGACCATACCACTGCAACATTATGTTATGTAAGTGCCTACTTACTTAAATATTTTATTTATATTGATTTGATGTAGGTAATATTTAATTGTAGGTGCTTGCAATGTATGACCGACTGGATGCCATTGATGTAGAAGGAGTGGTCAGATTTGTGAAGGCAATGCAGCAAGAAAATGGTAGCTTTTTTGGTAAGTAGCACTCTGGTGAACCATTACCCAATATTAAAGTTTTTCAAGTGAATTAGTGGTTTCTCAAAATTTTATCTTGCTTTAAAATTGTGATGTATAATGCCATTTATGGTTTTTTCTCGGGAACTAAATCATGTTTAATGGGTAAGGAAGGGGACTCCTAAACCATGATATTGCATCATTTTCCTATTAGCTTGATAGACAAAGCTCTGATTCATCCACAAATGATTTTCCAAATAAGATGGACAGTTTAGGCATAAACAAATAAATAAATAATAGTAGTAGAAATACTTTGTCTATGGTTTAGTTTAGTAGTACTTGTACTTTGTCTATGGTTTAGGTCACTGCTTGCTTGTGTCACATTAGTAATTTTTGTTCTCCAGGTGACAAATGGGGCGAAGTGGACACCCGCTTCTCATTCTGTGCTGTGATGTGCCTATCGCTGCTGCATCGACTCGACGCCATCGACGTCAACAAGGCTGTTGAGTTCGTACTCAGTTGTATGAACTTTGATGGAGGGTTCGGCTCTAAACCTGGCTCTGAGAGTCATGCAGGTAAAATTAAAACCATCCTTGAACTTCAACGAACATTTAAAAAAGAATTGGTCAAATTGGTCCACGTGTTGTTGAGTTATGCGCTTACCAACACATTTTGCGATTCATTGTTATATTTAAGATATGAACGGATATCTAAGGGCGGGATAAATAATTAAAAAAGTAACGCGATAAATACCCATTCATATAATTTATAAAATACTAGCTGCGGCCCGCGGTTCCACCCGCGTAAATCCCGTTCTCGCGGGAATATCGGGATAAAAAGTAGCCTATGTCACTCTCCATCCCTTCAACTATCACCACACAAAAATCGCGTCAATTCGTCGCCCCGTTTTGCCGTGAAAGACGGACAAACAGACAGACACACACTTTCCCTTTTACTATATTAGTGTATTGATGGATTATTCCAGGTCTAATCTACTGCTGTGTGGGCACACTGTCCATCTGCAAGCGCATGGACGCTCTGAAGGCTGATGAGCTCGCGTGGTGGCTGTGCGAGCGGCAGCTGCCCAGTGGCGGCCTCAACGGACGACCAGAGAAACTACCCGATCTGTGCTACTCTTGGTAAAATTTGTCATTATTTTGATTCCAAAAGTCGTAGTAGGTATTAGAACTGTAATTATACCATTATAGAATCGCCTGCGACCATTATTACTACAAATTACTTCTTAGTACTGCATATTATTGATTGCTTTGGCCACTCTTCCTTGATAGAGTAAGAGCGAGGCCTCATTAGTCCGTTGCGCTGCGTTGCGTCGTAAAAAATATATGAAAACCGTCGCAGCGTCCGTCGTCGCCGCGACGGTTTCCATATATTTTTACGACGCAACGCACTAATGGGGCCTCGCTCTAAGCTTACCAGACGTCAGCAGGCGATCGCATTCAAATCAATTAGTAGAACTGGGAAAATGTTTATTCTAAAAATGTCTTTTCCTTAGGAAAATTCAAATTTCCCGCTAGAAAATATTTAGGGCTGCCAACTCAACATACCGTCCTAAATGGTAGTTTCTTATAGTTGACAAGAAACTTTTTTTTATAGGTGGGTGATGTCGTCACTATCAATGTTGAACAGAATACACTGGGTGGACAAGAAGACATTGGAAGAGTTTATCCTTGCCTGCCAGGATACCGAAACAGGAGGTTTCAGTGATCGACCAGGCGATATTACAGACCCGTTTCATACATTGTTTGGTTTAGCTGGCTTGTCCTTACTAGGAAACTCTAGTATAAAACTTGTAAATCCAACATACTGTATGCCTCAAGAAACTATAGATAGGCTTAAACTAGAACCACAGATTTTACAAATATAATTAATTTATGATAATTCAATAAGGTAAGCAAAGATGATGAAATGTTAAAGACAAAATATATAATTTATTCAAACTAATTTTTACTTTTTTATCAAATCATGTGTCTGAACTAGTTTTAATACAACCTAACATCGATATTCACCAAATTTCGATATAATGAATTTCTACTGTCTAACAATGTTAGTAGAATAATTTTTTTTCGAAATGGCAACACTCTTAGCTTATGTCACTAATGACAGCAGTGGCAGTTTGTGGACTCTCGACGCTGATAAAAATGTAAACAAACCGGGAATATTATTTGAATAGCGAAATATTTTATTTAAAGTTTATTAGATAAAATGTCACCAGTTTATTGTTTTGAGTTCTTCTTGTTCAGTTGTTGTGTGCATGTGTTCACGATAATCAGTTATTTTGTTTACTACAGTGATAGGTTATACTCACCTAAAGAATTACAGGAAGACTATGATTATATTATTGGTAAGTTTCTGTCTATAAACATTGATATGATATGTAGATCAATATTTAAATAAAAGTAAATAAACATTTTCATAAAAATATTATAACTAGGTAGATAGCAAAAAGGATAAAAAAACAATTGTTAATTGTGAATAAGTAGGTAACCTATAAGCTAAATAAATAATAATAATTCCTTAGCAAATAAAAAATCTTTATAAGCTTTAAATCAGAATTAAAAATGTTTTTATCAGAAAATTACCTGACTACCACATTATCAAGTTATTTTTATGTTCTAGTTGGTTCGGGAACGGCAGGCTCTGTGATTGCCCACAGACTGGCATCGGAAACCAATCACACCTTCATAGTGCTGGAGGCTGGAGCATACGGCCACACTTTACTGGAGTTGCCAGTTCTAGGACCCTTCCTGCATCGCTCCATGTTTGACTGGCAATTTGAAAGCGCTCCACAGAAGCATGCTTGCTGGGCTATGGAGGGCAATGTATGTTTATATTCTAATAATTTTAAATTTGTTTTTTGAAATCACTATCTATATTTTACTTAGGACCTACTCTGTATATTTTTGTAGGCATATTTTTGTTATTTATGAATACTAACTTATTGCATTACTAAAATATGTTTTGAACTGATTTTGTACTAGGTTTTGTATTAGGTTAAATATGTTATTATGATTTGAAAATACATAGTTATTCAATTTTCTGATTCAAAAGCATTTCTTCAAATAAAAATAAGGATATTTTCAGTTAGGCTTAGTAGTTCTTTATTAAAGATACCTCCATTTAATTATTCCATTTAATTAAAGCCTTGTCATCTCCTTACAGAAATGCAGACTACCTCAAGGCAGAATTGTTGGTGGTTCTTCTAAGTTGAACAACATGATCCACGTAAGAGGCAATATATCACATTACGTTGATTGGTTCAATGGACGACATAGTAAGGAATACATTGAGAAACAATTTGAATACTTAGAAAAATATGTAATTAGTTTAGATGACATTCAATACCAAAGTGAGCTTTCTGAAGCAGTTTTGGAAGCAGCAAAAGAATTAGGTTATAGTTTATTGTCTAAAGATTTTAAACAAGGGTTTTCAAAGTCTAAAGTCTCACAGAAAAATGGGAAAAGATGGACAACATCAGACAATTTATTATCAAAATATATTGTGTCTAATGCTCAAGTGGAGAGTGTTAATTTTGTTAGCAACACTGCTCATAGCGTCAATGTTCATTTATTTGATAAGAAATTTAAAATACATGCTAAGAAAAGTATAATTTTATCAGCAGGAACAATAAATACACCAAAAATATTGCAACTCTCTGGCATTGGGCCCAAAAATGTATTGAGAAGTTTAAATATTCCCGTAGTTAAAGTATTGCCAGTAGGAAAAAATTTACAAGATCATATAGGTACAGGATTGGACTTGGTATTGTTCAATCAGTCAGTATCAGTTCAAGCTTTTGATATGATTAATCCTTTGAATGTGTTTCAATATTTATTCAATGGAAAAGGTTCTATGACCACTACTGGATGCGAAGCCATTGGTTTCGTTTCTACTAAAAACGATAATGTACCGGATGTTCAATTCATGGTGTTGCCAGTCGGATTATCAACAGACAGGGGAAGTTTATTTCGTAAAAATTTAGGCGTTAAGAATGAGATTTGGGAGAAATATTTTTCTAAAAACTTTGATAATTATGTAGCTGCTATATTACCGATTGTTTTACATCCCAAAAGCAAAGGAGAAGTTTATATCACAAGTACCGACCCCAAAAACCCTCCAGTATTTGATCCTAAATACTTATCAAGTCAAGATGATGTGAATACTCTCATAAAAGGCTTGAAAATCATGATGAAATTGCTAGAGACAGATGCTATGAAAAATCTTGGGGCGTATTTGAATCTGACACCTTTTCCGGGATGCGAAGACAAAGTGATATTCAGTGATTCATATTTCGAATGTTACATCAGACATTTGACTTTGACGGGCTACCATCCTGTGGGCACCTGCTCAATGGGGTTGCCAGAATCAAAAAATAGTGTTGTAGATAGTAAGTTCAAAGTTTTAGGGGTTGAAAGGTTGTATGTGGCAGATGCGTCAGTGTTGCCAACGTTGCCGAGTGGCAATATAAATGCCGCTGTAGCTATGATGGGTAGTGTTTTCTTTGATATCAATATAGGCTCTTATTCCAAAGATATTAATCATAACTCTTGTTCTAAGCGTGATTATCTTTATGAAAGTTTATATCTGTTGAGGTGATAAGGTTGAGGTTTTTTTGCTGCTTGTATTTATATAAAACGACGTGTAGTTTGTATGAGGCTCTATTGGACACTGACAGTAAAATAAAAATATGCAATGAATGAGAGTGTGGGGTAAGTAGGGATGTCGTTATTTGAGCGAACATACCGCCCACCAAAAGGACTCTATGGCCTTTTCTAAATAACAAAATGCAAAATAACATGACCTATGGACTTAGCTTATTTATTTATTTATTTAACGATGATAGACGAGCAGCTATTGCTGGTAGGTCTATATCACAGTGTTGGAATATTATATATATGTATTATTATGTATATATATATATATTATTATATTTGACAACAAATGATTCTAATTTAGGTACATAATTAAATATTCAAACAAAGTGATACTTATTTGTCTTTAGTCTTTAGTACAGAATGGCAAAGCACATGAGTTTGAAATTGATCTTTACTATTATATAGGCTCGCATTATTCCATCTTGTCCGGGGTGGTTTTCCAGTATTCAGTTTGTTAGCGTCTCCTTTTATATTTAATAAAAACCTTCTACATACAATATATGAATATTCTCAATAGCTCGATAAGTTAATCTTATTCTTTAGACTTCAAAATTTATCTTCTTCTGATAGGTATGTTTATGTAGGACTGTACGTATATTCTTCTTTCTTTCTAAATCTGTGTTTGCTCTTGTTGCGACACCCAGCAGTAAATCAATGGTTGATGGTAGTTTGGATCAGCCAGGACCAGTCCGTCTAGGTGAGGCCAGTTGCTTGTGTTGATTGTGCGGGATGGTAGTTCAGTTGTCAGCGGCTTGGACATAATATATGCATGCTCTTATATCCAAGTTGAAATCTTCAATCTTGATGCAACGCTGATCTGAACTACTTGCTTGAAATCTTCTCTCATTGATCCTACCCCGATGACTGTACCCTTCATAGGATATCTCTTGGCCATGAGTTGTTGTGCAGCTCGTTCACTTATAAAGCTCTCTTGTGAGCCTTGATCGATTAAAGCTCTCAATATCATTGTGTGATTACTTTCACTTCTTACTTGACTTGAACGAGGGCAGTTGCAAGTAATGATGTGCTTTGCTCAGTAGAAATGCGTGACGTCAACACTGTAATGTCTTCCTCTTCTTCTTCTTCAGTCTTCTCCACGTCTGTATGTAGTGTCACTCCGGGTTGTGTTAGTTGCTTCTCATGGTTGCCCGTTGTGTCACATTTGCTTGAACTTTCATCTCTGTTTTCGTGAAGAAGTGAATGATGACGTCTTATTCTGCAATATCGCGATAATGGGCATTGACGTTAAACGTTAGTGTGGCCCCAGCATAATAAATCCTTCAAGTCGGTCGTCAAGCTTATGTAAATCTCTTCATGTTCATAAAATTCTTCGTTTGCTAAGTACGGTATTTGATCTCGCTTCTCCCTCGGTATATTGCGTATTAAATCGCCGTAAGCTTGTATATAATCACACCAGTATTCTTCTACACATTTTAGTTGGGTTTCAACGTAATTACGGGTTAATCTTGACTTAGGGCTCTTCTTAAGATTAATCTGGGTCTTCTTCAAAGTATAAGCAAGTTCTTCCACTATATTCAATGCTTTTTCCATCTCTGCAGCCATTGTAAGTGCGTATTATCTTCAATCGTATTATTTATTATTTACATTGTAATGTAATTCTCTTCACTCAGTTTTTTTTTTTTTATTTTTGGCTTCGCACGGCTTGTGCATTTAGCCACTCACATGTTTAAACCAAAATCGTGTTTCAAATTTCGAAAATCATGCCAAACAAAAACCTTTTGTTTGTTTGTTGAAAAAAAGTTATAAAAAATTGAAAAAAAAATAATAATTGTAAGGGTTTAAAACATTTTGCGATTCTCGATTCGCAAAGTTGCGAGTCTCGGTCTCGGCCGAGACCGAGAATTTATAAATCAAAAAACCTGTCTCGGTCGGACCTTACCGGCGACTCAGGTAGCGGGCGCTGGTATTCGGCTCGATTATGGACCATATGTTGAGGTGTTATGGTTGAGGTTTGCTTGCTGCTTGTATTTAAATAAAACGACCTGTAGTTTGTATGAGGCTCTATTGGACACTGACCACAGAACATTAAACTCAAGAGAAAATGTGCAAAGTGCATTATATGAAAGTGTGGGACTCGTCAGAGTACCTAAATAGGTATGTTCTGTGGTGTGGGGTAATTATGGATGTCGTTATTTGAGCGAACAATTATTATCGTTATTCTATGATGAAATAATTGCAAAGGATTTGTTTAATGATGCTTAAGTTTAACACTATAATAATAAAAAAACTAAAGAATTGGTGTTCAATGAAAGGCTATTTATTATTAATTTATTTATTGACATAATAAGGACACTTCTAGACATTGAATACTGCAAGTTTCTTACAATTTGAGCTTACAGAGCAAAAAGGCTGATATACACATGATAATTTATGAAATGTTCAATACCTACTCACCTCACAATCAAATAGAATATGAAACAGTAATTAAATATAATAGTTTAGGTGACATGTAAATCAGCCCTGTAAATTTAAAAAGATTAAGTATCTTTAAAGGTTGTATATCTTTAGGTAATAATAAGCATAAAGCATACTGCAACACTAAAGTCAGTTTGCACACTCTTAGCAGTTGAGTACTACAACTTTAGATGGTTCGAAATTTTACCGTCTGTATTATAACAAAACAATTCATAATGATCCAAAGAAAAGTCTAAAGATTCTAAGGATAGATATATAAATTAACATTTTTATAAAAAATGGTTGCAATGGGCAACACAGGTTGATAATAATGGAGATTCAGATGGCGCCAAAATTAAAACTAAACTTCTTAAAAATGCCTTTTTTTTTATCGTTAAAAGAAACAGCTACCACTTTTAATTATTTTAGTTTTAATTTTGGCGACATCAGAATAGCTACCTGTTAGATAGTAAAATACAATAGGTACATTTAATTCCTATTTTTGTTACACTATTTGAATTAATATTGTTAAGTTTTAGGTTTAAGTATATATATGAGTTATAATTATTTTGTATATGTAGATACATTTTTTAATTTATTGAAACATTATAGAAAAACACATGCCTTGATATAAAAAATATGAATAAGTTGGTATAAGTAAATTTTCTTGTCACTTAGATTTACATAAAAAACAAAATACATTTAATATTGCCAATTCAAACCAAATCCTATTTATAAAATTTAAATCTATATAAGTTATGACTAGTTATTATATAAACATAACTTAAAATTAATAACAACCACTGCACCAAATAAAATATTTATTTATGTGAATGTTTTTGTGCCAAATATTTAATCTAAGTTTTCTTAATTTTAAAAACTCTTAGCTCCACAATTATATAGAAAAAAATGTAAGTAATTATTATACTTGATTATGTATAGAATACGAAAAAACTGAATTAACTTAAAATAATAATAAATCGATCTTAAACTACTCACCTGTTACATCTTACCATATGCATAAACATTTAAATGACTAGATAAGTCGAATTTGAAACACACAATGTGTTTTAATACTTTTCAATAGACAATAGAGGCAATAGAGTCCCCTAGTTTTAAGAAAGTGACGTGTCGAAGTGGTCTTTTATAAGATTTTACTGAATAAAAATATTTGACTTTTGACTTTTTGACTTTTTTCACTTTGAATATTATTATGGACTTTCAATGGATGGAATTAATTTATGAATTCGTTAGTAAACGTACATAACATCTTCCGAATAATACCAAAACCTCTGTCAAGAGCCGCATTTGCCGATGTAACTGTATATAATTACACCCATCTGACTTACTAAACTTACTTAAGATTAGAAAAATAAATGTCTGCTTTATTGTGTTTTTCGTTCTGAAGTCGACAGGGAGCCATTTTAGTTTTGCTTAAACACTATTGATTCTTAAATCATTAATCCTAAAGCTATTTTAAGGAATATTGCCTCATTTTACAAAAAGAATCAGCTATCGTTCCTTCTTACTCTTATTTCGTTAAAAAGAGATGGCAAATATTAACAGCCATTTTAGCTCAGAAAAACCTTTAAACGAGTAACTTGCCAAAAATGCGCAAACTTCTATCACTCTACCAATGTTTTAATTATTTTCAACTGTATATTTTTAAAATAAGTGTCTACATTTCAAACATTGCAAACTGTTTACATACTTAAAATATATATTTTGCGTTTATTTTTATAGCACGCCACACTGAGCAACAAAACTGCAGTTCACTGCTCGTTATTATATAAAATACATTGTAGGTATATTATATTTATATAATATATTCTTCTGGACGGAATATCTGATAATGCTTCAAATACTTAACTACATAACTTTAAAATATTGCCACACATTACAGTGAATACAAAAACTATTATAATTACAATCTATACATTTTATATGTTAATACTGCACGGTAAAAACGTCATGATTTATATTTCTCTACAATTTAAATAATAATATTTACTTTAAGTTTATATTCTAAAGAAAATTGTGCCTTTTGGACGGATTCTAATAGCTAAAGCCTTTTACCAAATTGATAAATCAATTTGAGGAAAGATAATTTAAAATTTTATAACAACGAAAAGCTATATTCGTAACGAATTATCTGATTTTTAATACTGGACAATTGTATTAATTTATTTCGTCGTTGTCGAAACTAATGAGCTTTCTTGAGCAAAATACTGTGTTTCAATTGAGACCAAATCCTAAAGTATTTCATACTTGCATTCTAAATTGCTTTTTCTACCCTAAACTGAATTGTGCAATCAAGTTTCCTATAATTATCTTAACCTATCCTCTAGTTTAAGGCAATCTTTCGCTTAAGCCATTGACTAGATATATATCGATATACATAGTTTACTGAAACAACACAACCCACTACACAAATACCTAAAACCTATTTAAGAATAATACAAATCAACTTTTCCATAGAATTATGACCACTGGTTAAATATCGCACTTTAAAGTCTCAAACCAATTCGGTAAAACCACAAGGTTAATAGTATTGTCTGTAAAATGTAACCGTAATACTGTTCAATTATCTCAAAATTCTACAATTTCACTTCCCTAAGTATCTACAAAAGAGCGGTCTGACAACCGATAAAACCATCACTCCCAACGTATAAAATCCTACAAACTTACTTGAAACACCCGTCCAGATAGTTGTCCAACATGTCCAATTGCAAATCGTCCCAATCCGTGGGCGTCAGGAGAAGCGAGGAGAGTACATCTTCAGGGATCAAGGGTGGTGGTTCTGTCGGCTCCACAATGACGTTCGCGCCTACATGCGCTTGCAAATCTATATCTTGCAAAGGCTGGATACTCCCCAAGTTGAAATCAGGTAGATGCAAGGTCACCGCGTTTGCTGCCTCACTCTCAACATCCTCTATATTCACTTGTTGGATAACTACACTGTCTTTCTCGGCTGGTTTCGGCGCAGATTTTTTCTTCTTCTGTGGCCTGTTGGAGATTCGCGAGCCTCCCTCTAAATGAGCCAACTCCAGCTTCCAGAATCCTCCTTTCCCAGGTTCTTGCTTTGAGCGTGCCACTTTGACGAACACTTTGTTTAGAGATAGATTGTGACGAATCGAGTTCTGTAACAAATTAAAATAATGCATAATTAAAGGTTACATAAATGTCATCTACCTTGATAAATTATTATGTCGGGTCGTCCAAAAATTATCACCATAATTCATCAATTGAGCACTCGACAATATAATCCGTTCCCGCGATCCAATTACGCATAATCTTATCTACCGATGATCCCTTTATTAAATCAGGCAGAACCCTACTACTGTTGATAATAATTGATAACTCACCTGCCACGTGGGGTCCGCCTTCCTGTAGTACTTGAAGTTATCCTTTATCCAGGAATAGATAGCAGATAGTGTCATTTTGTCGTTGTTGTAGCGCATCGCCATGCAGATCATGGTGCTGTACGAGTATGGAGGTTTCTTTTCTGAATTCGTCTGGTACTCCTCCTTGTTCTCTGTGAAGTCTTTCTGGCATTTAGCGATAGTTTTGTTGAACTTCTCGAGGCGTGTGCTCTGAGGTGGAGGCGGCTTGGCCGGCGCGCTCGCGGACACCGGAAATGGAAACTGCGGGACTTGCATTATGTTTGTTATGTTCTGCAGCCACGTCAGGTTAGTCAGGTCCCCCTCCGATTCGTCCACCGCCATCTTCTCCGGCTTGTGTTTTGTCTGAATCTTCTTCGAGACATCTTTCTTCTGAGAAACGGTTTCATTAAGAGCATCTTGGTTTATAACTGTTTGAAAACTGTACGGTTCTGGTTGCTCGTAGACGTATTCTATCTCGACAGTGTGGGATGATTCCGGAACGGTGTGGTCAATGGCGAAGTATGCTGCTCCGCACTGGTCCCCGGCATCTCCGTAAAAGTTGATGGACGGGTCCAGCAGCTCGCCGGACGCTGGAGACAGTCCCGATGTTATGTGCATCTTGCGCTACATCGCACACCTGAAAAAATTACGACATTATGACTCACTTCATGATTCAGCATAAGTTTTGATAGAAAATAATAATTGGGATTTAATGAAATAAGAAATGGGAGTTTTTGATCAAGAAAGACGCAACTTACCAGAGAATGGTGGTGGGTGGTGACCATCCAAGATGCCGGACGATCGATCGGTCGCAATGACGTCGCGCTGGTCAACGATCGAAGCTCGTGGTGGCGTGGTGGTGACTGCGCGGTGCGGCGGCGCGCTCGCTATTGCCAGCGGCAGGTGCGCGGGCCCCATTGTCCCCACTGTACGTTCGTACCCGCTGGCCGGACAGGTGTGTGTGTGGGTCGATATTTTTCCGCCGTGGGGCGGCCGGCCGGCCCGCATCGCTGATAGCTCCGGACAATTAGTCACGGTTATCGGACAGAGCTGGAGTTAGTGTCGGCGAAGACCTCGCAACTCGATTCCCAAGTAAATGTTTAAGACAAGTTAACCGTAACACCATATGGCATGGGGGCAGTGCCAGTGCTGTAATATCCATAGCTATGTCATATTAATTTCAACAGAGCTTCTTATGAACAACCTAGGTATCTCTCGTTCATATACGGATAACTTTAAATATCATAGGAGTAGACATATTGTTTGAGAATGCATTCAGTTTTTAGGGAAATCACTAAGAAACTTTTCTTGCTGATGGATGTTCTGAGATAAATAACAGTTTAGAAAAAAAATAGCACAACTTTACCCCTATTCTCAGTGCCACCCTGTGCTTGTTGTCTTATCATAGCTTGCTTGCGCCTCGGAGCAAAGCTGCGGGTACTTCCGCAATGAGCCCACGATATTTGCAACGCCTTTGAATAGGTATCTATGTACTTACCATCTTAACTATGTACTTATACGAGTATTAGGTATGTTCGTATGATATGACCTAGCTAGTGGTCAACTCTAGAATCCTAAAATCTTCGTCTACTCGTAACGAAGATTTTAGGCCACTGTTATGTTTAAACTTAAAAGGCTGAAAATAACGTTCCCAAGGCAGAGCTCAGCTGTTAATACCACTAGCGGCCACCCATCCAAATCGTGATCGCTACGTCGCTTTTCTTTAATCAATCAAAAGCAAGCGTCACCTCGAGCATCTAATGTTTTTTAAGAACTTTGATTGTATTACAGTGTTTTACGCAATATGGTGAAACCGTGTAAACTATTAAGGGCAGGTACCAGAACTATAAGTATGTATTACGACTTTGAACATATGAGTCACACAAAAACTCGCTAGAGGTAATTTTATGGAGTAGGTATATTACTGAAGAAAAGGTATAGGTACCTTTCTCTTTTTCATTCGGGGTTGAAATAATGTCTGGTTCCTAACCAGTGACATTATTGCAACCCCCAATGAAAAAGAGGGGGTGCTACATAAACGTTTTTAGTGTACCTGTGTGCCTGTCTGGGGCAACGTAGCTCGTACAGGAGTTAGGTGCCTTCTGATGAACTTATATTTTGAATACCTAATTCGTTGCGTTCCTGAAAAAGCTGTCAAGCATATAGATATTAAGAGTGAGAAAGATATCTTTGAATAAATCTAATTCATAAAAATATCTAAAGGATAGGTTACACAGTGCGAGCAGCTGATATGACAGTAGACAGCTACTGTGCATGTGTACTCGTATGACAGTAGCTCGACTCGCCTCGCTCGGTCACACTATGCGAACTGCTGGCGTCGCAGGAAGACAGCTACTGCACCAGTGTACTCGCATAGTTCGTCTGTATCATGTCTCGTGCAATGTTGTCGCAAAATACACGTTTAATCACAGTGCATACCACTATAAAAGCAGTTACGAAAATACTTTGTGTTGAAATTGAAAGAGCTATACAAAAAAAGAAGAAGAAGAGAAGTGTTTGGGTCAGGACTTGGCTGCAAAGAAAATCATGCGAGTTGACGACCGAGCGACGTGCGAGTGGCGTGGTGGGGGAAGGCCAGTTGCGAGTAAAAACAAAAAATGTTGAAGTAACTCGCTTGCGAGCAACTGTCCCACTCGCACATAACAGTTACTCGTATGATGCGGTCACACAGTGCGAGCTATTGCACCTCAGTAACTGACACGGTCAGCTCGCATGCTAGCTCGCACCGTGTAACCTAGGCTTAACACTAGGTATTTCATGGTGGCTCTTTGTTACCGCGTTTGGCATACAAAACTAAAGTTGAAATTGAAAATACCTACTAGCTTTAAAAAAGCTGGTGATAAATAAGTCAGCCCCATTCAAATTAGCTAAAGGTCGTTAAATACAAGCGGTCGTGTACCTTTGCCCTTTGTTCCCAATTTGTATGACTTGAAGCGTAAGGTTACAGTCATTTTGGGTATTTTGTTTGCCAATATTTATCTTTATCTTTATACAAATTAGCCTATGTCACTCTCCATCCCTTCAACTAACACCACTCAAAAAATCACGTCAATTCATCGCTCCGTTTTGCCGTGAAATACGGACAAACCACACTTTCCCATTTATAATATTAATATGGATGGATTTCGAGAATTTACCACCCTGGTTGTATTTTCAGGACAGGTTAAGAAATCATTTTATTTTGACTGTTTACAAGTCATCCATCACATAACTTTACGGCTCACTGTCATAGGGTAGGTTTATTATGGGGGTGACTATATTGTGCTATGGGGTTCGGGTGGCTGGTACCATACCTGCCGTCACGGGTGGTGAGCAGGCTGAATGGCGGGTGGAATGGTGAGATGTATGCATGTAATGCGCGGGAATACTTTATCTGAGACTAGCAGCACGTCCCGGCTTCGCACGGGTGTACTAATGAGGCTACCGGGATAAAATATAGCCTATAACCACCCGGACAGTCCATTCTAGAAATTCTCGTGAAAGAATTTAACACATTTTACCTCTTTTTTAATATTAGTAAGAAGTATAGATGGTACGTTGGTGTGAGTAAAAATACTAGCTTCCTTTTCTCATTATAACCGAAGTAGTACCTACCTTTCTTTGATTCAAAGTAGGTAATACACGTGCCTATCTTAGTCGTAGAATAGATATATACCTACCTATGATTAGCGTTAAGGGAGATAACAGCAAGTTTCTCCTACGGGGCTGGTTTTTTGTCAGTTTTAAAATCTGCCTCACCACAACGGGACGTCTCTCTGTCTCGACGCCACCTTATTTTAAGTAAGAGAATGACATTCCCATTTCCCGCTACCGACAAAGTAATGATTTTCGTTTTTGCATTGTAATTTTAGCCTGCTCATATCCACCCTCGACACGACAGGTGACCGACATGTGCTCGTGTTGTTATTACCCGTTCTACCCCACAAGTGACGCAATAAGGGTGCTCGGATGATTTGTCCGTAATTAATAAGTGATCGACATATTGGGTGATTGTGATTGGTGCAATTGAAGTGCGTTTTACTGGTCATTTGATAATGGAGTTTTTTGGTAGGGTTTAGGGACAAGTGTATTTTTTTCATTCCCTACCAAGGATGTATGAACTGCTCTGACCAGCTGTGGACGTAAGGCTGAGATGATAATGATAGATAGGAGAACTTTTTCCGTTGACTAATGGCATAGCTAATGGTACCTATGGTAAGGATGGGAAATGCAGCATATGAGCGCAAACCGCGTTAAAAATGCATAGTTGGCCTACTAGCCAATGCCAAATCTTTTATCGATATTTCTTGAGCACTTGCGTCGATTTTAGTAGTTCGTTTAAATTTCATTAAGCACATACAAAAAAATTAAAAGACATAATTTATTATAAACATGACTTTATTCACTAACTATAAAAAAATTACAATCATTAATTTTATGATTAGCATCTAAAAATTGAAAGAAAATATAGATTTTAACTTTCCCAACAGTACTGAATATTATTGACCTTATAAACATTTTTTATATTATTTAGCACCGAAACATTTTTACTAGTTTCAGATAATTGGGAAGTGTTACCTAAGTGATTCTTAAAGTAGGTACTAAATACAGAAAACGGAAGACATTGAGCATTATTATACGAAGAATAGAAGAATAATATCTATACTTCATTTCTTGAATCGAGCTAATAGGAACAAAAATAAACGCACGTGATTGGTCGTCGAAATTCATTGGATTGGCTAGATTTGACAATTGACAATTGATTTGACAATCTAGCCAATTACGAGAAATACAATTATTTTCGACGACCAATCACGTGCGTTTATTTTTGTTCCTATTAGCTCGATTCAAGAAATGAAGTATAGGTACAAAACCTTATAACAAACTTATCAGACTTTTACACTAAATTACAAATTACTAAGGCCTTTTACCCGATCGTTTTATGTCAATTTTTAGTGACAGTGAATTGCACAGATAAAATATACTTAGTATTATTTTATCTGTGGTGAATTGCTTTAAAGTCTGACGGTATAAATGCGTGATATTGTTGTCTCTCTTATTCGCCAACAGTTAGAGTGAGACGGGAATATTGCGGTTACTTCAAGTGCTTGAGGAACCAATGAGCGCCGTTGATGAGATTGTCCATCTCAGCCGGCGTCGAGGAGAGTGAATGATTGTCATCGTACATGTACACTCTGAAACAAATACACTCGTTACCTCAGACCAAATAAAAAATAAAGACGGAACGCTGCGAACAACGAAGGTGAAGCAAAACGAAACAACACCTTAACTTGTCAGTAGCTACCGCGGCTCGTGCGAGCACGTCACTTTTTAAAAAGTTAAGGTGTAGTTTCGTTTTGCGTGTGTGTGTTTAAGTATATCAAACACAGTAAGGCGTAGTTTTAACTTGCTTCACTTTCTTTGTGGCAGCGTTCCGTCTTTATTTTTTATTTGGTCTGAGCTCGTTACTCTTTTTTATACTTTCGCGATCAGAATACACGATAAAACAGTCTGGATGAAATTAAATTAAGGTAATTGCGATAAATATCCGTAAATATTTTATCGCTCCTTACTCTTCTAACTCCTTATAACATCAGCTATTGCCAGTCTCAATATCTATAAATGGTTTTGTTCCTAACAGTTGTTATTTGTCATTTTTAGTATGGAATGTCAAATATCTACCCACAGTAAAACCAAAGATAGATAGGTATGTAATTGAGACTGGACGTGCAATTTGCCGGAAACGCGTCTAATCTGTCAGATGTGACAGTGAAATACGACGGTCATAGATAATACATCGTAGGAAGCAAACAGACTTTCCGTGAGCGTTCTCCAAAGAATGTCGGAATGTCCAAGGATATTTATGTCTACTGACCTGGTCTCGACCCCATTAGCCTTGAGTGAGTCTCTCCTTGAGGTAATAAATGTCACAATCCTAGCAAGCAAAAAGACTTTCGAATCTTAAGGCGAATGCTGGAATGTCCTAGGATATTCTACTGACCTGGTCTCGACCCCATTAGCCTTGAGTCTCCTAGCGTACTCCAAGCCCTAGTAATAGACGATACATCCTAGCAAGCAAAAAGACTTTCGAATCTCAAGGCGAATGCTCGAATGTCCAAGTATATTTATGTCTACTGACCTGGTCTCGACCCCATTAGCCTTGAGTCTCCTAGCGTACTCCAAGCCCTAGTAATAGACGATACATCCTAGCAAGCAAAAAGACTTTCGAATCTCAAGGCGAATGCTCGAATGTCCAAGTATATTTATGTCTACTGACCTGGTCTCGACCCCATTAGCCTTGAGTCTCCTAGCGTACTCCAAGCCCTAGTAATAGACGATACATCCTAGCAAGCAAACAGTATTTCGGAGAAAGGCGAATGTCGGAATGTCCAAGGATGTTTATGTCGCGAGAACCTATAATTGGCTTCCTATAGCTAACTCATCGTCAATTCCTATATATGTAAGCTGTTGGATCTCAAATAAATAAATAAATAAATATCTACTGACCTGGTCTCGACCCCATTAGCCTTGAGTCTCCTAGCGTACTCCAGCCCCTGGTAACAAGGCACCCGCTTATCCCCGCTGCCGAGCATGAGTGCGGTGGGCGCTCGGACATTGTGCGCGTGCGCAAGCGGCGAGCAACGTCTCAAGGCCAGTAGGTGCTCTTCTAGCACTGGACCTTTCTCTGTGAACTCGAAGCCGGCCTCCACTGCACACCTGGGAAGGTTTTAACTTTTTATCTATTCAATCACTTATCTGACCTCTGACTACCCCATTAGACATCTTCAAAGGATCTAAAGAATTAAATAAAGATTTGAAAGAAAATGTCTACCACTCCTGGGATACAGTCGTGATCATATTTCATTTTTTTTATTTCAATCACTTATGCTAGAATACTCAAACTCTAATTTAAGTAAGTGGTTCTTATCTATTTCATAATTAGACATTTGTCCTTACAAATCTGTCAAAAAATAACTTCCTTAACGGTAAATCGTTTGAGTATTCGGGCTTGAGTGAGATAATATAAATAAAATTAATAAGTTAAAAATATTTTCTTTTCTATTTGATTTTTAAATAAAAAGCGGTAAATGAACGCACAATATCTCTAGCCCAGCTAGCCCTACTGACCTTCGAAAAGATTGCAAAATCCAATTCAACTTACCCATCTGAATTATCGGCATAATGTCCTTTCGTAGCCAAATCTATCAATGGATTCCTCATCACCACTGCTTCAAACTCGTTATACTTCGCCGATAAATGGCTAACAATCAACCCTCCATAACTTCCGCCGTATAGCACAACATTTGATATGTTATCTCTTTCTTTTACTGTGGTTAGAGCGAGATAGCAGTCTGCTACGTCATAGATTCCGACGTTAGATATAAGACATCTGACGTTATCGTCACCTTGTCCGGTCGAGCCGCGATAGTTCACTCTTAGTACAGCGAAACCTAGAGAAAGCGTGTTGTCTCATTCTATTATATTGGTAAGAGCTTTCTCAAGAATATTTGGGCTATGGTAATGGTCAGAGTGAGATAGATAATAGAGTTCAGTTTTGTAAAGATGAACAATTTAGTCACTATCTTCACAAAGTTTTGGCTTTTTGATTACAGAAAGTGTGAGCTAATACCGTTCATTTACCGCTTTTTTGTACAATTTATTTATAATATTTCGTAATAAACCGCGCAGTAACGCGCCCCTATGTACACAATAACATTGATTTGTTACAATCTTAAACCGCGCGTCGCTGGCGTTCATCTGAACTTACGCCCGGTTCCTATAACTAACTTACGGATGGCCATAGAGCCGTCATAGCAACGTTGTTATCTGTCAAAATGTTTGATACATTACATGTTGTAAAAACAAAGTACCTACCTAAAAACAAAACCTACGGACATACGTACGTTAGTTATAGGAACCGGGCGTTAGCGGTTACCTCAACTTACCAATCATTGATATCCGTATAATTGTACATACTAGCGACATCTATAACCGGGTTCCTGGTGACCACAGCGGCATATGTCTCCGGGTATTGTCCACTCAAATGTGTCACAAGGAAACCACCATGAGACCCACCAGTTAAGAACACATTTTTGTTATCAATTGGATAGTTTTGTAGGGTGTAGTCTGTGGCAAGTTTGCAGTCTTTTACGTCGGCGTCTCCGCAGCGGGAAGGGAGGTATGAGACAGTGGATTGACCGGCGCCGGTTGAGCCGCGGTAATTTATTAGTAGGCACGCGAAACCTGAAATGTTTTTGGTAATTTTGATGGGTTTTTTGAAGTTATTCAAGTCGAATGGGTAATATGAGAAAAATCTGATGGTATTTAAATTTTAAAATTGAATTTTTTAGTAGGTCTTTTGAGATTCGCGCATTCGTTAATAGTTGCTAAACATAATATGTGAGTGGCAGCAATTGGAGGAGGCCTACACCCAGCAGTGGGTTGACACAGGCTGAATATGATGATGATGAAACATAATATTTAAAACTATTTCAACATAATTTACAAACGTAGTTTAATAATCATTTTAAACACTATGTTGGCAAAAAAACAATCCTAAATCGACTAACTTGTAACATTACTTGAAAAAAAAAGGGATATTAGTGAAGATATTTACTAAATTGCTCAATTTTACAATATTTTATTTATTTACATTAAACTTTAACTTAAAAGGTAATAAAAAAGTATGGAGAGAAAATCGCCCGCTATTGATATCGTAAAAGACGTATGTCTAGTAAAAGACCTATTCTAAAATACACCTTAAATACCTACAAATAAAGCACAACTAACCTAGCATGTTGAAAAGCGCCGCTTCTATAGAGAACGCGTCGACGAAGCCAGAATGCGGCCCGCCGTGTGGCCACACTATCAGCGGGACTTGTTTACCCGCTTCAGCTTGTGGTGCGAAGTATAATGCTGAGAAAGTCTCTAAAACCAATAAAAAACATTTCAAAATCCATACTAATATTGTGTGTTTGTCCGTCTTTCACGGAAAAACGGAGTGACGAATTGAAGTGATTTTTTAAGTGATGATAGATAGGAAGGAGAAAGAGGAGACCTTTGCCCAGCGGTGGGACACAATGGGTTGAATAAAAAAAAAAAAAAGAAAGAGTTAAAGGGTGAAGAGGAACAGGCTACTTTTTATCCCGATATTCCCGCGGGAACGTGATTTACGCAGCTGAAACCACGAGGGCAGCTTGTAATCAAAACTTTAATGACTTTCTTTGTGAGCATCATAGTTCTGTCTGTTTTTGCAAACAAACAATATAATACTTAATCGTTTTTTTTATTACAAACGTTGTCTGGTTATCAAAGACTAGCTGCGCCCTGCGGTTTCACCCGCGTAAGTCTCGTTTTCGCGTAAATATTGGGATTGAAAGTAGCCGATGTGTTATTCTAGTCTAGGTCCTTAGCTACTTTATATTCCAAATTTCATCGGAATCGATCTTGTAATTTTTTCGTGAAACAAACATACATATGTACATCCATACACACAAACTTGCGCATTTATAATATTAGTTTAGTATTAATGATTGTAACTCACTGACTGCATCATCATTATCATGTTTGAGTTCAATTCGCTGCAGTACCGCGGTATTCACGCTCGTTGGTACAGAGGTAGGCTCGCTCACGCGACTCCACTTGATGCCATCTTCACTGCCTTTAGGAGGCAGTCTAGCCACGAACAACTGCAAGTAAACACTGATCGTCATCTGGAAATCGATTCTTGAACACATTTAAAACATGACGCGGTAAGAGATTGCACGTTATCTAGCTTTTGTTTTCTGAAATCTATAGAATTTTTCAAAATAAGAACGCCGAGACGTGCCGCGTTAAGACATGGTTATTTGGAGAATAAGGCGGCAGAACATTAACCTATTCTTACTCCAATTTGTGCAGCCTTCAAAGAAGACAGCCTTCTTTCAAATCGCTTAAAAAAATATCGCTTATAAAACTCAATAAGGACACTAACGCCATCTAGTGGCGCGGCAGTGCCTAGCTGACCTTAACGTACCACCTTAAGTTACTGATTATAGGCATGGTTATTTCTACTAATCTCTACTATAATATTATAAAGAGACAATGTTGGTTTGATTCTATGGGGAGGTCATTCCGCGATGCGCGTTTTCGTCAGCGCGATCTAGAATCTAAAAGTACTGTAGGCTATATTTTGTCTCGGTAGCATTTTTAGTACACCCGTGCGAAGCCAGGACGTGCTGTTAATTAGCTATAGTTGGATCAGCAGTCATCATCATCATGAATATATATACTGTTGTAGTGATGTATTACATACCTGTCCCGGCGTCTTCATATTGGAGAAGGTAGCTAGTATGACGTCAGATTTAACGTCAAGCACAGACAAGGATCCACTGTGGCCAACTGAGATGTCCACCACTCTACCGCCATCTGTTGGTGAAATACGTAAACTTATTGATATGGGAAAATGCAATGCGGGTATTGCCCTACTTGTCGGCACACAAAATTGATCACCATCAAAAAAATCACAGTACTTTAACTAAAATATCTATTAGATCCGTTGCTTTTTTTTCATTAAGTAACTTAAAGAGTAATGAGAAGAATATAATCTTGTATATTTAGGATTATCTCGACATGGGATACACTACACTTTTAAAAATTATATTACTTATTACTACTTAAATTGCCAAATCTATAAGAATAACTTAAGTTTTTCTTCATACATACATACCGATATCAACAACGTAACTCCGAACTTCATGCACCTGAGGCGTTGAGAATACAATTCTTCCGTCTGCACTGAAGCATTTAGAAGGCAGACTCTGACAGTAGACGCCGGTGAACGAACCGTTAGATATAGCTGTCTCACTCTGCACTATGTCTATAACTGTTGTCACTTCGTCCTGTGGAAAAAACATCTTTTATTAGATGATTTATAGTGTAAAAAGGCAATTTGCCTTAACGGGACACTAGTGGCGTCAACAATGTCCTAGGAAACAGTAGTGGGGATTCTGACATTGTTGAGATGGAATAGGTATGTGAACACCACAGATTACCTACATACGACAGATGCCTCATCTCGAACATTGTTCTTTTTTCTTCGGGCTATTTTTGTGTTTGATTTTTGCGGTGCCCCGAGCGGCGTTTAAGTCTTGCTTGCAATCAAAAATAAGTAACTCCATCTAGTGATGAAGCAAACAGTCGGATGCCTGATCGCCGCTAGGTGACGCCTCAAAAATCAAACTCCAAAAAATAGCGTGAAGAAAAATAGGTGTGATTTCAATGTTCGAGATTAGTGTGATACTCACAGAGTTGTGTTTCCTAACAACAAGCTGATGACACGCGTGATGCGGCCCCTCACTCACTCGCTGCAGCCACGCGAGGTCGCCGTATGCATTGTACCGCGGAGAACGGACAGACAGACCACACCCTGACAACATCTCTGTAGAACATTCTATATTAGTGTGATACTCACAGAGTTGTGTTTCCTAACAACAAGCTGATGACACGCGTGATGCGGCCCCTCACTCACTCGCTGCAGCCACGCGAGGTCGCCGTATGCATTGTACCGCGGAGAACGGACAGACAGACCACACCCTGACAACTTCTCTGTAGAACGAACACACATACGGTCAAAAAATATACTGTCGAATTGTGAAGCTCAACATGGACAGTTATTGTCACAATATGTGGTAAGATAATTTACTTATTCATCTCACCAGTTAGAGCAAGAGAGAAGATGTAACTTCACTAATATTCCCCTTTGGTTACTTTCTTAGCTCGCCGGTTAGAGCAAGAGAGAAGATGTAGTTGTAGATTCACGTGATATTTTCCTTTGGTTACTTACTTAGCTCGCCGGTTAGAGTGAGAGAGAAGATGTAGCTCGGTCGATTGGTGCAGAATATAAGGCCTAGTCGACGCGGCTCTGTTGGCCAAGCCACGCCCACCACGCTGGACCCATCGGGGCTGAATCTCACCTAGTAACAAACATAGAAGTCGCGTCATGTAAAAAGAACGCTGAAGGGAACGGAAGAGGGTATGTTTGCGCATGGATTCGTACCCGCGAATCGGTGCTACAAAATGTTAGTAAGATTTTTCATTTAAGTATTTGTATTTTAAAACAATTAATAGCACGTCCCGGCTTTGCACGGCCGATTAAACTACCGGGATATTATATAGCCTATAATCATCCCGACGGTCTATTCTATACATCGGTGAAAGAATTTTTGAATCGGTTGAGTAGCTTTGGAGATTACTTCCATCAAACAAACCAACATTAACAGCGTAACAATATTTATATAGATAAACTAACCTGCCCAGGACAGTCGCCCGGCGGCAAGTGATCGAGCACAGTGACAGTTTCATCGTTCAGTCGACACACTACGATCACGGATGAAAACTTGCCGACTAGCTGCTCGCCCCAGTCCTGCCTGTATAAAAACTCTTCGCCCTGAAAACAAACAAGTTGCAAAATTAAACATTTATACCTACTTCATTTCTTGAAGCAAGCTAATAGGAAGATAAAATAAGCTCACGTGATTGGTGGTTTGTGATTGGTTGTCAAAAATAATTGTGTATCTTGTGATTGGCTAGATTGTCAAATCAATTGTCAATTGTCAAATCTAGCCAATCCAATTATTTTCGGCGACGAATCACGAGCGTTTGTTTTTGTTTCAAGAAATGAAGTAGGTATAGTAGTTTTAACATTTTCAGTCTTATTACAGTAAACTACACGAAAAACCTGGTTTATCAAAACTGTGGTCTAGATTCCGATTTCATCCGATTGATGAATTACGTTGACAGATTCAATTTATTTATTTATTTTTTGTCTATGATCCCGCGCAGTTGGTTTATCGCATCGCTAAACCACCCTGGCTTAGCGATTGTGATCACTATTTTCTTAAAACTTAGTTTATTTAGATTTAGATCATGGTTTTAATAAACCAAGTTTAAACAAAGGTTAATTTTGGTTTTTTGTAATGAGGCCGTCAAAATTTGAATCGACTTTAATTTCCTTTACAGTTTTAATATTATTGTAAACATCTTACCTTTTTCGGCGCCGGTTCGCCACTGCCATCGGTCTTGGCCTTGTCTTCCTGCTTCCTCTTAATATAGGGCTCGGATTTCGGCTGCTTCCTCTCTGCTATATACACCACAGCGCTCTCATCTTGCGTCCAGTCCAGACTGCCAAACTCGGCTGGAATTTATAAATGAAAAATCTTACTAAAAGTTTGGGGCTTCGACGGGATTCGAACCTAAGTGTGGTTTAACACTATAAAAATATGCTATCGGCTGGAATTACTCTCATTGACCACTGTGGCACAGTTGGGTGAACGCCCGGCTGAGATGCGGAGGTCACGAGTTCGATCCCCGCTACGGGACAAATGTTTGTATGTTCTGCAGATATTTGTTCCGTGTCTGGGTGTTTTCTATCTATAATATGTTTGTGTTTACAAAAAAAATTTATCTAAGTATTATATCAGTCATCTGGTTACCATAACACAAGCATTAAGTTGCTTAGCTTGGGACTAGATGACGCTGTGTGGAATGTCCAAAGATATTTATTATTTATTATTATTATACAAGACTAGCAGCACGTCCCGGCTTTGTAACCAATGTGTAGAATGAACTGTCAGGATGGTTATAGGCTATATTTTATCCCGGTAGTTTCACTGTTTCATTAGTACACCCGTGCGAAGCCGGGACGTGCGGCTAGTTTATTTATCTACTCACAATCAGCGTACACATCTCCGTGCACATCCAATGCAGTCAGATCAATACAATGCTGAAGCGTTCTTTTACTCCACACCTCCAAGTATTGCTTCTTAGAATCCTTTCCGTTCTTCTCTTCTCGGATCAATGCTTTGTATGTCTCTTGTGGTGAGATGGCTGACAGCAATCTGAAAATAATAGATAATTAATACTAAGTGGACCATTGCAGTCTTTTCATTTTCTGAAGATTTGGATTTTTCTGTCCTTTTTTAGTATTTCTTTAGCAAAGTTATTTTTTTATTTTAGTGTCAGGGCTAATGTTGGTTTGTCGCGCAATTACATCGCCCTATTGGAAAACTAAAAATATTAATAACTAGTTTTAGTTAGGTTAGGTATACAAAGTATTCAATGCAGAGAAAAAAAAGGTAAAAAGTCGCGCCACGTAAAAAGAACGATGAGGGGGGTATGTTTGCGCATGGGTCGCTCGGTCACGGACCACCCTCCACCAATCCGATCCGCGGGGTTCGATCCCCGCTACGGGACAAATGTTTGTATGTTCTGCAGATATTTGTTCCGTGTTTGGGTGTTTTCTATCTATAACATGTATGTATTTACAAAAAAAATCGTATCTAAGTATTATATCAGTCATCTGGTTACCATAACACAAGCATTAAGTTGCTTAGCTTGGGACTAGATGACGCTGTGTGGAATGTCCAAGGATATTTATTTATTTATTTATTTATTTAATCCCACCTAAGATTCCTTAAAATCGCCTAATGCAAAGCTCTCAGCATTTTTTTTACGTGGCGCGACCTATTTAATTGTTATCTGAAAATAAACGAATTATTATTACTAATTCTCAATTTACTTACTCATTGCTAACATCAGTACCAAAGTCGCTCTGTGCTACAACCTTCAGGTTTTCATCGAGGAAGTAGTTGGAGGTATACTTGGCATTTCTTCCCTTGTCCAGAGCCCGTACCGACCACTTGGCAGAGATCTGGCTCCCATGCCGGTTTAACTTGCCACCGGCTACGGATTGTATCTTTGCCAAGGTTTTGTAGGCATTCACAATATTTTCTATCTGAAAATGTGAATTTAAAATTGCAGCATTTAAAAAATATATAGAATTTGGACTTAAGGATGAGTCATTTATAGCATCAAATTCTTAATCCAAAAATAGTTTAATTCAATTTAGCCTCTTTTCTTTCATGGGGGTTTCTGGCAAGTAGGTACTTAACCCTTAACTACCTACCCTCTATTTTTGTCACGTAACTACCTACCCGCGGTCTGTGAGACGTCTGCGATATATCGCTCTAGAAAAAAATGTGGGGCAGTGGGTGATAATTTAAAATTAAAATCATATTTGAATGAGTCTTATGAACATATTTAAATATAAAAGACATAAAAATCTAAATTGTTTATTAACAATATAATAACTTCTTCGAAAACATGAGTAAAACACAGAAAACTGTACCTTATCTAGTAAATTAGATCTACAATAAAAGAAACATAAATAATAAACTTTACTTTGCTAATTTATATAAATTAAGTTACCAACTTATACAACTACACATTTATTTCAATAAAAAAGTAGATATTTTCACAAAATTGCAAGTCATCAACTTTATGGTTTTTTGTACACATATAGAATGTCTACGCGCCCAAAGCAATTTGGTTTTTTGCAATGAAAACACAAGTATTGGGTCTTGTGTTTCTTCTTAGGGTTACAAATAAAGCAGGTCTTGCGATTTTCCAACTTATCTGCACCTGCAGAAACTCCAGTAGCTGCCAAAACTGTTTCATCTTCACCATCAACTTCAAAATCCGAACCGCGAAACACTTCTATCAAAATCATCTCAAAAGTTGATATTCGCATCACCGGCAGTTCTTGTTTATCGGAAGGGTCTTCCTATAACCAGTTCTCAATAATTCAATCGTTATAAGCCATTATGCACTAAAATAATGAAAATAACTTCATGAAAAATTGTCACGTAACTACCTACCTGCGGTCACTCAGACCGCTGACGAAAGTTTTTCACTCACCGATAGAAAACTCGCGCAAGTATTGCCTCGAAAATCGCAGTCGCGGTGCTGTGGGTAGTGGGGAAAAGGTACATGGAAGCACAAAATGTAACAATGCGTCCTCGCTTAGTAATTCACAAAAATATGATCGCTGGTGTCTGTGAGACCGCAGGTAGGTAGTTAAGGGTTAAATTAAACTAGTGGGCTACCTACTTATGTATTTAACATAATGATTTGCATATTTCTTACCCGTGCAGACATTTTCAATGTGATGCTTTTACTGAACAATAGAAATTCTTATCTACCCACTGTGAACATAAAATGGTTTGTTTAGTGCTGATAATATTTTACCACAAAGATAATACTGTAGGTAGGTTTAATTATGTTTATTATTAAATTCAACGTCCAAGCAAGTGAGTAACTTCCAATATAACGATGATTTAGCCTTTTTCAGCAAGTAGGTAACAACAAGATTTGTTCAACAGATGAAAATAAATTGTAAGTGCGTTGCTTTTTTTAATTTAGTAGGTACATAAAGCTACAAATAAGTGCGATTGGAAGGTTACTGCCTGCAGTCAACAAGTGCAATCACAAACCAACTAGCCAAAGTAACGTTTTTTTTCTTTGCACCTTCTTTTGGTTCCGTCTGAAAGCACGTCTTAAGCACGATAAATTATCTAAGATTGTATGAAATCTTCAAAGAGAATAATATGTCCTTACCACGATAAAGAAATTTTCAAATCATCACAACAAACGCAAAATTGCAAAGGCAACAACAAAACAAACGACAGATGTCTTCTGTCACTGTCAGTGAGTGTATATGTCAATGTCACAAAAGTGACATGCTTACATCTACATCGAGGCCAAAAAAAAACTACTTCCTGTTCGTAAGAAATAAAATGTTTCTACAGGTAACCTATATTGTACCTACTGGTATGTGCTCGGTACATAGATATTTTATTTAATAGGTAGGTAAGTACTTATCCCGAAAGTGTAAGTATTTATTTTCGTCTATTTAGGCATTCAAAACCATTTCACAAGTAAAAAAAGAAATAAGGAGTTAGCCAAACCAGACAGAGGCAAGTCCAAGTAGAAGTTCTCATTATACCTACTACTTACCTACCTATAAACATAGATACACTACAAAAAAACCAGCTATCAATATAAATAAGTACCTATTAGGTAAGTACTTACTTACCTACTTTCTTAATCCAATTTCACAACAGAGACACTCTATAGCTATAGTAATAGCTACGTACATACAAAATGTACTTCATCCCTTCAATACTTATAGCGTTCATTTAATTTTGCCCTCTATTCAGAGAAGTGTAGAGGAGTGTTTGGTATGAGTAATTGCCGCAGGGGTTGCCGCAGCGCCGCTGTTGCCGCGCCGCTCGATACGCGCGTCCCGTACGTCGCCGCACCCTCGCGCCCCAGTCTTATGGAAACTTCCAACGCGACAACTAAAATTATCCTTTAACAATTATAATAAACAGTTATCTATTATCCTACAATAACTAGTAAAATCAACGTAAAAATTAACGAGAGAAACTTTATTTTCGCCTAAGATATTTTTCAGTGAAGTTCTTTGTATCCGGCTGCTGAAATCTATAAGTTAGACCGTAAAATGAACGAGCTAGATCTTATAAAGGAAGTGGAGAAGAGACCGATTTTATACGATAAATCGGTGAGTGGTTTCAACAAGACCAAGCTGCGAGATAAAGCATGGAAGGAAGTTCAAGACGCACTGAACACCTCGGGTTAGTAGAAGATGCTACAATTTTGTTCATTAAATTCAAAGCTTTTTATGTGCGACAGAGAGGCTGCAGTCTGTTCGAGCGAGATAGCTATTTTTTTTCGGCCGTGATAACAAGGGGTTAGTTTTGCTACAAAGCGGTAAAATTAATCGAATTTGGGGTCATTAATTTATCAAAATATTAGACGTACATAGGACGTTTAATCTCTTTGGCTTTTCTGGGATAATTTGAAGTACCTATTCGATGCCAATTAATAATGTACCTATTAATCGTATTAAATACCTACCTATTATGCTGATGTTTCATAGAAGTTAGGTACGTTGTGCTACTTCTTTTAAATGCAAAGACATCAGAATTTCAGTAGGTTAAACCATTGAGGATCTGAAGGAAGATAATTGCTCTGAGGGTTAAACACTTGAAATTGTACCTACCTACCTACTTATTTGCAGTTTTTTGAAATCTTAGCTTCACCACAGAATGCTTCACCCCGAAGTCTTACCTCCGGTGAACAGTTTGACATTGCCACGACAACGGGAGTTCCCGTGGCAATGTCAAACTGTTCAATACCGGGACTAATAGAGGCCTATAGAGAAATACCTACATATATAATATTTATTTCAATAACTTAAGTAATTTTTTTTGTAGGTACCTAAGACATCAAACTTACGCATCCTATCCTACTCCTACTCATATTATAAATGTGAAAGTTTGTGAGAATGTATGTATTTTTGTTATTTTTTCACGCAAAAACGGCTGGACCGATTTGGTTGAAATTTGGTATGTAGATAGGTGATACCCTGGATTAACACATAGGCTACTTTTTATCCCGATATTCCCGCGGGTGAAACCGCAGGCCCCGCTAGTTTAATATATTAGTATGATTGACAAGGTGTATGAATGCAGAATGGTTAACAGAGGGAGAGTGCAAGAAGCGCTGGCGTTCGCTCCGAGACTCCTACATCAAGCTGCAGAGGACGCACGGAGGGCGCACGCGGTGGCCCTACGTGACAGCCATGAAGTTCCTCAAGCCACATGTCATCGAGCCAAAACCTGAAGAGTAAGATAACATCATAACACACAACCGAGGCCCTATAACTGCCCCCGATTGCCTAACTTGTATCAAATTGTTGATAAACAAAAATAACAGTAATTCAAATGACAATAAATGACAAAATATTAATACAAAAGCAAATTAGTTTAAATAGTCGACTGCCGCTACCGACAATGCTTGGCATTTCCTAGAATCTTCATCTAGGCATCAGCACGGGGCTCGGCGGTCTCAATTTCACGTCGGCGTCGTGTTAATTTCTAGCTACAACCACCACAACTCACAAACGATAGTTTTGAAAGTGAAATTGTTGACAAGTTAAAATGAGAAATCCAACGAGGGCTCTGGAGAAAACTCTACATTTTACGATTTTAACTCAGGCTACTGAATTGTTGTTTTGACAACTTTTTGATGCATAGTATCTAATTCAAACGGTAAAGGAAAACATAGTTAGGGAATCAAGTTACTTGTAGTACAATACTTGTTTAGGTACCTACATAATATTCTAAAAAGCATACTTACCTGTAGATTCAATATCGATCATTAATGTACCTATCTACAGCCAGACTATGATTGTTGAGGGATGCCCAATCACATACTTAATGTACAATATATAATTGGGCATCCCTCTGACCTACGACACTTTTTAACTATCTTTAATGCCAACACATCTGCGAGAGTGCCTTTCGGATCCGCCAGCCATGGTCACGTCCCATTCTATTTTCAAGAACACCAGCAGTAACCTCCGACTCCGACGCTGAAGAGGAGAAACTCCAATGCCTCCCAGACTTGTCGTTCATGGGAGAGTCAGCATACGACAACAGTTCGCCGCAGCCGTCTCCGAAGCGAGCGCGGACCAGTTCCAGTGGGGATGAGACCAGCAACTGTCATTGTAACAGGTCTGTATGATGTATTGCATCTATCTGGCCATACCGCTAGTGCCACGCTTAGTGGTAAAAGGATCTGGAGGCTTACCATGACGTATGATAAACCAATTCAGCCGCCTTATTCTCCAAATTACCATGTCTTGACGTGGCACGTTACGGCGTGGTTGTTTGAATATTGCTATGGATTTCAGAAAACTAAAGCTAGAACGTGCAATCTCTTACCGCGTCATGCTTTGAAAGTCGTCGAGAATCGACTAGCAGTTTAGGTTCTAAATGTTCTTACTTTACGTCAGCGCTTTAGCTTACGTCAAAAGCAAATCATTATATGACTCAAACTGAATTAAACTCTTTTAACGGTCATAGTAAGCCGGTTGATCACTTCCATGGCTCATCAAAGTGACCCTAAGTGCGCGGCCCCGATGCTCGATGTGTGGGACGCTTGGCGTTGTCGCTGTCATCTCGACAACTAAGCTGGCCACCTAGCTAATCTCTAAGCGTGCCACCTGCGGTGCGGCCGTGGTCTAATGTTTTAGCAGTGTAGTTTACTACTAGGTACCTACGTTTTTTGCGATAAGATCATACACACATTACATAATACACACATTTAAATGCATAATATATAGGCATCGGGCGCTAGTCTAATTGGCCAAGATTGATAAAAAAAAAAGTGGGATTAGTTCCTTCTTCTCATTACCGATATTTCTCTCTTACTAACTAAACTCTTAACTAAAACACGAACAACCTTCACAGAAAAAGCTATTTCCTATCAATTTTTAAGACGAGGTTTTTAGGCCAAATAGTTTCATTAAATTAATTTAAAACTGAAAGTCCCGGCACAGATAACTGAGACGGACTTCCAATTGCTAAAATAATGCATCATCTACACAATATTTTTCTGCAACAGGTAAAACACGAGGCTGCAACGGTCTCGCTTGAGGGTAAGTCGGCATGACTTACGCCTTATAAACTAAGCTATTTTGTACCAAGCTCTTTCCTATCCAGAAACGACCCTGACGAGCTCTTCCTTCATAGCTGCGCGCCGACGCTCAAACGGCTGAACTCGAAGCAGAACGCTGTCGCTCGACTGAAGATTCAGCAAGCTCTATATGAATCTGAGTTCGGGACTGGAGGCGATATGCCATGCGTCTCGTCGGTCAGCGACTGTGAAGGATCGCAGTGATCCAGTTGGTTCGTTAATCTTTTGGTTGCCCGAATACTAAACAACGTACGGATGTCCGTAGGGCCATCAAAGCAACGTTGTTTTTAAAAGCTTTTATTACATACAAGTTGACTTTATTCAAAAATATATAGGTAGGTATACAAAATAAAATGTATGAAACTTTTTGTCAGAACACGTTGCTATGGCGAAAGTCCTATGGACATTCATAGGAACCGGCCGCTTGTCTGTCAATTTTTAGGTCTGTTTTTTATGTAACTTTTGAATTAGCATAGCTTTATCTCAAGAACGCTTATTAATTTGGAGTTTCTAATCACTCTTCAATTAAAAAAAAACAACAGATTAGGCAACCAAAAATTTTTTGAGTGTAATTAAATTGATAAAAACAAAAGATAGGGTGGGTGTACCAGTCCCAAACCACGTACCTGTGGTTGACCACTTACACATTCAATTGAATAAAATAAGAAAATGCGGGCATTTTTTAATAAATAATCCGTTTTGATATCTTGGCCAGACTGTTACCAACCACCCGATAATAACGTATGAGTGATTGCATCAACGATTTCGCTACCATACTCTTTTAAACAGACTAGTGTCTCGTTCACTTGCTTTCCGGCCGCCATCACAGTTAGAAGTGCATGTGGATATGGTAAGTATAATCTTTAAAAATCACCTATTATTTCAAAGTCATTGTCTTATAGTTATATTATTTCGATAATTGAATGTTAACTGATGAGCTGGAAGCTAATATTTTACTAGATAATATCAAAATAAGGTAATTTTAGGAGTGGTTAACTACTTGAACACGCTTTGTACTGGGTTCCGATTGTTGACCAAGTGGTTTGCTACTGGTGATCGGCAACAATTTCTTGCTTTCACTATTTTTTTCATGGTGATGCTTTTGTTTGACAATTCAGTGCGTTTTAAATGTAATTCAAGTGGTATTTTGCAGTGTGCGCCAGTAATTGACCACTGGTTTGTTATTGGTTCCCAGTTATAAAAAATTGCTCCTAAGGATGACCAGATTAGAGTTTTATCGTTCTGTTTCATTGTTTTAGGTTCAAATGCCCCCCCAAAAAGGTATTTAAGTGTCTAGATGAAATTAGTAAAGAAGAGAAGATAAGGGAAACAATTAGAAATTATGGTGTCACTCACTCTACCAGAATAAACAAACTAAAAATGAGACGTCCGGTACAAAGGAAAATGAGATCACAAACCATCTTGACACCACAATAAGATTACTAATTAACAAAGTATAATAAATGAAAGTATTTTATAATAAAATTGTTTTATTATCACCCAAAAAGTGGTCAACTACTAGGACAAAATGTGGTTATTTATGGGAGCGCGCTGGTCAAACTTAGGTACATTCCCGTTTTTGGTATTTTTCTTAAAATAACTAATAAACTCACATATTTATGTTGAATTCTTGTATTAATACTGCATTATTAATGAACAATAAGCACATATACAGTTACTTTTCTCCGCTAAAGCTATTAATTACCAGTTTAGAGACTTTCAAAGTCAAAATCTCGCCTTAAATGGTTTGGGACTGGTACACCCACCCTAATTTAAAAAAGAAGTTACCGGTTAAATACCGGTGGTTTGGATTATTAAAATTACTTACCTACTAAGAAACAAAAGTAACTAATGAAAAATTTATATCGATGTCGAAAATACGATTCATTTGAGTTTTATTTAGGTATTAATCAACTAGGTACCTACCTATTATAGGTACAACTCCAAATGCAAAGCTGACTATGCAACAAACACTTGCCCAATTAGGTACGACGACGGAGTTTTACATACTTACTTACATACCAACTTTAATTTTAATTTAACTTTGTATATTGTCTTGCCTAATGTAATGTACGACGTAGGTAATTTAATTTATTTATAAGTAGATAAAAAAAATTAAGATAACTAATTGGAAATGATGTGAAGTTCTTCGTAAGATTCTTATTATACCATTTTCTTCTATAATGTTGTAACGTAACAAATAAAATTAAAATTAAAATTTTACTGAAATTGCGCCAAAAGACCAAAAATGTTAGAACTTAAGTATGATAATTTTTAATTCTAGTCACAATAATTTTAAAAATTAATTAATAAAATAAGTACCTACCTACTAGTCAAAATGGTTTATTTTTGCTCCCGTAGTCACTATTCAGTTATGATTGCCACGTCTGTTATATTGATTGAAGATAGGTAACTGTTATGTTGAATGTATTCAACATAACAGTTATCTTTATTAATTAATATTTATATTTATTTTACCAATATTTAATTTATTTTACCTGTTGATAACAGTTGCTTCATACATTTTACCGGATATAACATAATAGGAGTATTGTTACAATAGGTACTCAAAATACTTTAAATTAAATGTTATTTAGGTAACGAAAAACTACTTTTCATAAAATCTCGATTATCTCGAAACCACAGATTTAGGTAACCTAAATCTGTGCTCGAAACACACCTATGTTGAGTTACCGCTCTTGGGCTTATCAGGGCAGTGTACATGTTACGCCTATTGGAGGATAAAGCTGTAAGCCTGTTCACGTTTCTCCAAAAAGTTTTGTGAGATTTATTTCCGCATGTATTTTATGTAGGTACTAGGCTACGATGAAGACTAAAACGCCATCCCTATTTACATACAATAGGTACAAATAATACACTTTCCATTTTGAATGCACGTTTAACCTTCCACCAACAACTGTTATCCAACGCACACACACACATAAACCTACGGCGCTACGGAAGACCAGCGCTCCGACAGATTCCTTGGTTTCTGCCGCAGCAATGCGCTGAGAAGCGACCATTTTTGTCATTCCTGTTGTATAATTTATTTTGTATATACATATTATAGATAGAAAACACCCAGACACTAAACAAATAATTATCTGCAGAACATACAAACATTTGTCTCGTAGCGGGGATCGATTCCGCAACCTCCGCGCGTATTTACCTACCTAAAAGAATTCCTCTAATCAAATTTTCCTGCTCCTTAGTCGTTCCCCCACAGTTGAGGATCGTGACTCCGCGCAAGTATTATTTTTTCAATGGTTTTCCTCCATCTGCCTCGGTTAATCAAATTCTAATCAATGTTAATACCTATATAGGTAGGTACCTCATCTGCCCTTAGGTGAAGGTATCCCTCCACAAAACCTACGTTATTTCTGCGACCAAACGCAGCATTTTATTATTCACTAGCGGCACGTCCCGGCTTCGCACGGGTGTACTAATGAAACTACCGGGATAAAATATAGCACCTTCCCAACGGTCCGTTCTACACATCGGTGAAAGAATTTTTGAAATCGGCCCATTAGTTTCGGATATTACCTAACGAACAAACAAACAAACAAATTTTACCTCTATATAATATTAGTATAGAATAGATAACTAGGCAAACACGTCTCCAATTACTCACACTCAGCTGTATGGTTTGTGGCACAGACACATGTTTTTCACATCTGCGTAAAATTAATTGTTTATTTTAATTCCCTGAATGATTGACCTACTTTCCAACTAGCATGCTTTAGGTAGGTACCTACTTGTTGATTTTTCTTAGTTCGATAGTTGTAAACGTGAACAGAGAAAGCAAAAAGATTAAAGAATTTTGAAATAAAAAACATAATATATTAATGTAGTAAAGTTATCTTTATTCAAGAACATACAAAACACATTTATATAAAGGCTGATTATAGAATCATTATAACGATCCTTAACAATTCTTGGTAGGTACATAATAATTTTAAATACTTATTAATAAACTTAGGTATAAAAATAGTTAAATAAATCCCTTTTTTATCACACAGCGTCAGCGTTGTTTTGCTACGCACTGCCTACTTCCTAACTTTATACCTACTGATGCCTACTTTTAACTTTTTATAAATGTTGCATTGTCACTGGATTACAATACTTTACTTACACCTAAATCAATTCAAATGCAGTCAGTGTTTTTCCTATATAGGCTACCTACAATATACAGCGGGTCATACATAAGTCAGATTTACTTTACTTGTCGTACGTGGACTGATGGTGGAGGAGTTTCATCCAACGTCATATCTTTCCCATATCTCTGCAGAAGCTCTAGTGCGACTCCGTTGGTCCACCCAAATCCGTCCTGCACCCCATACTCCCCCCCGCCCCCCTGATGACCAGGCTGCACCGCGCTATATTTCTCAAACATCTTCTGCCAATGAGTGAATCCGATATAGTTCGCTCGCAGCCACAACGTTGCCAGCTCCTTAGCTAGGATCTTCGCCTCTTCGTACCCACTGTTCTCCAAGCCACCGATAAGGATGCTCTGCAACGGCGGCCAAGCGTTCGGATAATCCCATTGCTCCCCTGAATGCAGTATTGAAGCCGGAACTCCTCCGGGGAAGTCCAAAGCTCCTGATGATTGAAGGTACTCGACAAATTTCGCTGCGTACTTAGGAGCATCGTACTGTTCGATAGCTCCTGCCCATAACGGCGTCGCACAACTCGGGTAGAAGTACTTTCTAGGTAATCTTGCTTCTGCGTCGTAGTCATACCAGACGCCGTCGTTAGGATCCCACATAACGTTCTCGATAGCGTTCCGCCAGTATTTAGCGAGGCTCCACCATTTTTGCGCCTCGCGCCTATCTTTAAGACGGTTCCGGAAGTCACCTACCAGTTCAAGAGCACCAGCAAAGATAGCATTGAGATCAACAGGCAAGATTCTAGTCGCGTGTACATCAGTCAAGTTGCCGAT
Organism: Xanthorhoe spadicearia; assembly: GCA_947086425.1. Classification (NCBI taxonomy): domain Eukaryota; kingdom Metazoa; phylum Arthropoda; class Insecta; order Lepidoptera; family Geometridae; genus Xanthorhoe; species Xanthorhoe spadicearia. The sequence goes on from OX352206.1 coordinate 1,329,382, forward strand.
GGCTTCACCTCCAGGCGTCACGAACCACCTCGTCGAAAAGTCCCATCCACTCTCAGCTGCACTTTTCATCTCATGATAAAAATCTTCCCTTGCCTCTTCAGTTGGTAGAACTTGGGCACTTGTGTAGTCTTCATAATAAGACTCAGGCCTAGGACCAAGCCCACTCTTTTCGGACAAGTAGCGTAGCAACATAAAGTTCGAACCTTTTACATTAACCGTCACCTTCTTTTTATCCAACCAGTATTGCAGTTCTTTTTCCACGGTGGACACATGCTTCTCCAACCAACCCAAGTCACCTGTAGCGGCGAAGTAACTGGCCACCATCGCCGCAAGAAGAGGCGGCTGGCTTCTCCCAAGGTAATATTTCCGACTACCGTTTGGGATGTATCCAATATTTTCGACGAGGTATAAAAGATTCTCAATCATACCTTTTGCAGTCTGCGTCATATTGCTGATAAGGAGTCCGCGCACCACCCAAAATGAATCCCAATAATACAACTCCTTGAATCTACCTCCAGGCACAATTAATCCATTGGGAACATAGAGAAAACTGTACCGGTCAGGATTTTCAGCGACATCGGACGCCACTTTTCGGCCTAATTTCGCCCAAATGCTGACTACATTCTTAGCGAACCCTTTGAGCTTCGGATCCGTGATGTGGTCCAGCACCGGTGGCTCTGGGTTGTAGTCTGGCGGCATCCAATGCTCGAGTTCCATTCCTTCCACGAAATGATTATCCAGGAATCGGGTTAGTTGTTCACGCGTTGGGTTTCTTTTGGTCTCGTGCATGAGCTTCGTAAAGTCGGACAGAGTTTCATTTTCGGAATGAGCAAGTTTTAGATCGACGAACGTCTTGGAGTCGGGGAAAATGCGCGTGAGTTGCACTTTATGGAGCAGCTCGCCGGAACAGTAGATTGAGGAATTACAGATCGGGGTGAAGGAGAAAACCTGCGCGCAAGCTCCGAGCAAACCCAACGTTACCGTGGTAAGTGGGAGGTACCGTGGTTTTATTGGTAGTTTCAGCATTGTTTACATGCACTGTCGTATGTCAACTCGCGATAAACATAACCTTAGAACGCGGCGTGCGGTGTCGAGTGCCGCGGGGCGAGTGTCCGCGCGACCGTTCGGTCCCAGCGATGTCCCACTCGCGAGCCGTGCCAGCCAGACGCACGCTAGACGTCATCGCTGACGGACTCCTGTTGCGCCGGGTCGAAGCATCTTGCCGCACACTCGATCACTGGGTCACTTGGGTCAGGCGCGGAATGTAGGTCACTGGACCACTATCAGCTATCAGGGGTCTAATCTAGTTAAACAAAATATAGACAAGAGACACGTCCTCTTTGTAAGAATCGTATGAGCAACTGTCAATCTGACAGCTGTTTGGTAACCCTATTGTCTATATTAATGATAAGACATGATTACATCACGCATGCGCGCTGCGACTATTATTTTTTGCAATTCACTTTATCAAGGAGACTTCATTGAACATTTTATTCAAAGACTATATTTTTAGTAGGTATTTCTGAATAGTACTATTGATACACAGGTTTTTATCGCGTTAATTATCTTATTTATATCCCGACGTTTCGACTATGTTACAATAGTCGTGATCGCGGGCAGACTGGAGTATGCATCTGAGTTTCGTTGTTGCGATAAAAATCAATACCTAGTTCTAAAATGTGATTAAAATGTGTACCTAATTGTGATCGCGAAAGTTTAAGAAAAAACATTTCTGAATAGTGTTCTTAGCGATCTGCTGTCTGAATTGTGGCTCATCTGCATGCAAATACCTACCTATATACTTGCACAGAAGATTACATTATTTTTATCCCTATTAGGTGTATAATAGTTTACCACTGCACTGGATTAGGCAGAAGAATTCATTTGCAAGAACATCTTCAATAAATGGCACAAGGTTACCGGCTCGCTTTTTTGCTATAGGTAGTTTTGTCTTAGTTTCGATTCATACAATCCGGTTCAGTCTACAATTTATTCTGTGGTTCAACTCTAAATAGCCTTATCATATCACATGTATGCATCCAAATGTTGTCTGGTAGAAGTCGCTTATCTTTATTTGTATTTTATTATTTACTAGCGACCCGCCCCGGCTTCTCACGGGTCCAATAATTATACATGATAAACCTAGGTTTATACCTCTTAGGTAGCTACCTCTTGAATCACTTATATATGTACTTACTTATATACTTTTATAGTTTCGGTGATTACTTCCGTCAAACAAGCAAATAAACATACCAAAATTAGGTAACTCTTGATAATATTAGTATCTAATAGATATACCTACATGGCTAGTGGCTAGTCTACATGCCTACCTAACGACCTTGTTATTAGAACTCTATAATGACCTGACACTTGAACGAATACCTAAGTATTCGTTCAAGTGTCAGGTAATCTAAGCTAAGCACTAACTATAAGACCTAAGGTCGTTTAAAGTTTGAGGAAAACAAAGTTCGGCATAAATGTTACCTGATTTTACAATTCATGAACACAGATTTAAGTATATTTCTTAGGGTTTCCCACGAGTTAAAATTTGTAATTAGAATACTTAACGACTTTGTAATTGTAATGCCTATCTGTCCAGTAAATAATTGTAATAATTTAATAAACTACCTATATGTACCTACGGGTATTTATCACGTTACCTTTTTAATTAGGTAAATACCTATCCCGACGACTTAAACGGATTGCACCGGCCGTGGTCACGGGATGTCTTCCCGCGACAACGTAAGTAAAATAAAAAAGAAGAAGCACAGCATATTTTTGAAATAGGTATAGATAAAAAAGGCACCTACTTACACATTATGTTCTTACCTACCTACTTTCAAATATTGTAATTATTATTTTAATTATTTTTATCTTCCACTAACTTTTATGCCAATTTGAATCCTAATTCTTTCAGCAAAATATTCTACGCCTTTTAAGGTAATTTCTCCTTCATGTGGCAAAACATTGGGACACCCTGTATAAGAAATAATACATAAGACAATATTTTTAACACAGCCTTTACTTTCATTTTCGCGTTTGAATCAAGGAATGTAACAATGAAAACATAATACTTAGGTACCTAAACTAATTTATATTATGCTCGTTAAGTACATATTGCAATTAGGCATCTGTAAGAAAGGTAACATAGCATTCTTAGTTTATTGTATAGTTAAGCAGTTGATACTTAGAATATTTTAATTTTTTTACTTATCAATTTAATAATTGTATATACTCGTATAACCTTGGCTAGGCCGTGGTCTCTATTTCATCTAATGTATAACCATAATTATAAATATTAAAAAATATTTAAAAAATACACATACCTACCTAATATTAGTAAAATAAATAAATGCTTCCCATTTTAACTAACCCTGTAACACAGCATTGAAGCTAAAACTGTAATAAATAATAAATAGTAACTATGACAGCGTTTTATACCATTCGATGATTTATTTAATCGACATTTTGGTATTAGTTTACATACCTACAGCTGTGTAAAGTTACACAGCTGTTTTGATTTTGGCTATTTCGATGAATAATAACAATATGGCACTCCACTATAACTTACAATATTAAATTATTTCACAACCAACAATCAAAAGTTAACTATTATTAAAGTTAAATATTTCGTGATACTGCACTGTAAAAACTATAAATCTAGGTAAATTCGTTTACTCTTTCGTATTTAGGTTGTGTTAGGACCTTGCAATACATTTTCCTCCTAACATGAGTGGCACCACACTCAGGGAATCCAGGTAGCTCGCTTTGTTGTCAGCCGGCTTCTCTGGTGCCTCGTTTTCCAATACCAAAGAGTCACTTTCAATCAGATTATCGGATTTATTAGCAGTCATGACTTCGCCGTATCGCTCGAGGAACTCCAGCACCACGCCGTTAGACCAGCCGAAACCATTCTGCACGTTGTACTCTCCCCCACCACCAAACTTCCCAGGAACCTCAGCATCATACTTCTCAAACATTTGCTTGTTTTCACTGAAACCTTTCAGGCATATCCTCACCCAGTCCTGAGCCAGCCGGAACGCTAACTGATTGCTCTCAGCAGTGTTCATGTTCTCCAAACCCTTGATGACGATGCTCACTTCTGGTGGCCAGACGTTGGGGAAGTCCCATTGCTCTCCACTCCTCACGAGAGACGCTGGGATACCTCCAGGATAGTCAAGACCTTGGGACACTTTCAGGTAATTTAACACTTTAGGAGTGTGCTTCTTTACCAAGACTTCGCTCAGCGCCTGTCTCCATAGCGGAGCGACATTGCTCGGGTAGAAGTATTTGCGGTGCACCTCGTTGTGCATATCGTAATCATACCAAATACCATCCTCTTCGTGCCATAGAACATTCTCGATATTATGTTCCCATTCATCGGCTTTGAGGCTCCAAATCGCAGCCTTCCTAGGTTCATTCAAGATTGCATAAAATTTAGCAGTGTTTGCAAGAGCATTGGCGAAGATGGAATTCAGGTCTACTGGGATTATATACCGTGTGTGGATGTTGGTCAGGTTCCCAGTGTTGTCGCCCGCAGGGCTCACGAACCAACGCGAAGAGAAGTCCCACCCGCTCTCCGCAGCGCTCTTTATGTCAATGTAGAAATCAGTATGATCCTCATGTGAGTCTAACGTTTGCGCGTCTTCGTAGTCCTCGGAATAGGACTCGGGACGAGGTCCCGCGCTGGGAGCAAAGTATCTAAGAAGGGTGTGCTTTGTGCCGTTCTTGTTAAACGTAACCGCCTGCGTGTCCAACCAATAGTTCATCTCCTTTGCGAGAGATTCAATATACTTTGATAAGAATTTTTTATCGTTCGTTTTATCGTAGTATAGTGCCATCATCGCCGAGAGAAGGGGTGGCTGACTGCGTTCTTGATAGTACCACCTGCTGCCGTTGGGAATCTTTCCAAACTTAACAAGCAGCTCTATCAGATTCTCTATCATGCCTCTTGCAGTTTCTTCCATGCCGCTGATGATTAGACCTTCGACTATCCAGTACGCGTCCCAGTAGTATATCTCCTTGAACCGTCCGCCAGGGATGATGAAGCCGTGGGTGACGGGAACAAGACTGAACTGGTTGGGTTTCTCTAAAACTTCAGGCTTCACTTTCCGTCCGAGCGTCGGCCAGATGTTGTTGATGTCCTTAGCGTACTGCCTCAGCTGTTCATCGCGTATCTTGTTTAAGAACTCCGGATTTTCCTTAAAATCTGGCGGAGACCATTTTGTAAGTTCACCTTGGGATGTCTCGTCGAAATATTTTTGAACGAAGCTGCGGATTTGTTCTTTGGTTGGATTACGGTTGGTTTTGTTGAGGAGATGATCGAAATCTGTTATCGCGACGTTTTCATCTGTCCGGAGTGGAAGATCCACGAAGGTTTTGGAGTCTGGGAAGATGCGTGCTAGCTGCACGAAGTGTAGAAGGTCACTGTTGCAGTAGACAGGCCGCTCGCAGGAGGGGGGCAGGCTGTCACCAACCACCGCGGCCACCGCCACCACCATCAGTAGTAGTCGTTTCATCTGAAATAGTCAAAAAAATAAAATAGATGGCTATTGAATCAATTTGATCACTTCTGTTATCTTTTTGATCAATTTTTCTCATCTTTTTGATCTCTATAAATATAGTAAGCTTTGAATATTATTTTCTTGAAATGAGACATCGCATACCTAACAATGAATACGACTTACAAAATAATTAATATTGTTTACTCGGTACTGGATACGATGATTTTGAACTGCATGTTCAAAATCATACCAGGCCGAGTCACTATTAAATAATATAATAGGTTCATTTACTTATTTTGCACGACCGTGGAGCAAGCCGTTTAGTGATTGTCCTACAACTACCTACTATGAACATTATGACGGTCATTGAATATCGATATTAATATTTAAGATGTCTTGCTTGACCTCGACTCAGTCAGGCCTTGGATATCTTAGATTCTTACAGGGTATAGTGAGCCACTACCGAAAATACCAATTTCAGATCTTTCTTCAGTCTATGAACTACCTAAATATGTAATATGTATGTTAAGAAATATGAAAAATGCAATGTGGTTTTAAGAAAACAAAGCAAGCAGCTTAGAGTAGGATAATAGAGCATTGTAGAGTCATGCATGGCTAAAAATGCACTGTATAAAATCGAAACTAGATAATATTTATAAAACTTTACAAAATATAATTGTAACCTAAGCCATCTGTTGATCGTTTTAAACGAATAGGTAACTCAACTGATTCAAGCCACTGCCAGACCCACGCTGAATAGAATCTATTTGATCACTTCATTCGCTAGTTTCTAGTCCTCAGCCTACAAAAACTATCTCTTATCAAAGGTGCTCCCGCATAAACCTTGCCCTTGCTTTTTATCAGCGTCGCGTAATATACCTGCGTGACCGTGCCGCTTGGCCATTTGATCTACATTGTTCAAATCACATTGTAATATCGACCGCGAGATTATTGAGTTGACTTTGACCTGCACTAAGACAGGAAGGAAAAATGGAAGTAAAAGAGATGATAATAGTACAATACCTCTCTTTTCAAAAATCCCTTGATAATTTTGGTAGGTAGGTAAGTGCAGGTTGTATTTCGTTTCCGGGTTGATGAGCAGAAATACCAAGTTGCGCATTTACTGTAATATCTACGTCCAATCCTCATGTACGGATGCAATTCTTCTGCGAAACATGGACGTTGACACAAAAGGAAGAACGCAAACTGCTGGGTTGTGGAGAAGATCTACTGGTGAGGATAGAGAGGTATGGAGAGCTCTGGTGTCGGAGGCCAGTAAGTAAAAAGGTTGAATTTCGCGACTTTGGTGTTGTGATTTTTCTGGTAACTCGCTCCTTTTAAACCATGAGGAGGGATAACATACAAAACTGTTCTTTATTTGCATAAAAATTTTCTATGCAGTATGAACTAGGCGGAAGTAGAGTAAGTGAGGGACGTAGGTACATTTTGGGCACACTACAGTACATGAAAGTGCGCGGTTTCCGGCTTTTCTGTATTATGAGATAACAAAATTTCATCGCAGCCAAGGATTTTTCTAGTACTTACCTACCAGCATACATCACGTAGTCAACACCATTTCGTTCCAAAGCCGTCATCAGTGAGAGACAATGATCCTTAACTACCTATTGTTTGCAATGGCATCCAATTTTTGATCTAAGATCTATAATTTGTATTTCATATAGTCACCGATATAAAGATATATAATATACCTAATACAATATATAAGCAAGTTTATGTAACAATTTGTAGATTGTGGTGCGCAAATCGATAAAATATTCATATCAGTAAATAGTTATTTATTTCTTTTCAAGGGTTTTTTAGTGTCAAAACCCCATTTAGTATAAAAACTTGCAACTCCAAAGGGTTTAACACTAAAGGGTTTAGCCAGATGCTGCAGGGATGTCTTTCCTCACTACTGCATCGTTTTAGGTGAAACTTGGTATTGACATCTCAGACCAAATAATTGGTCTGAGATTGACTTATAGGTATTTTGACAAGTCTAACTAAAAAAAAAGCTAGTGTATGAGATTTTAATTAAGTCGCTTTCAAAACCCAAGGATAGCGCGCATTTAGTGGGTGTATGAACTGTCATAAGAGTGATATAAATAAATAAACAAAGCAATTGTGATAATACTTAGGGAAGTGATAATACCACAATATCTGTAAGTACAAACAAATGGATGAAATATAATGTGAAAGTAGGTACCAATATGGATAAGATAAAACTTTAAAAGGTGTAAAAGTGCTCTATAACTCTACCTATAGGTACCTACACCATGAAAATGTTATTTCTTATTAGTGTCTATCCCTATTCTAAAATCATCTGTTTATCGTTTTAAATAATACCTGTAACTCGGTCGCATACACTTTGGCATAGTGTGTTTAGTAACAAATAAAACCTTTTAGAAGTCGATATTGTCGGTCCCAGCTTTTAAAGTCCTTAAGCCATTACGGAGGCCTTTAGGCGGCCTCTAAACTCCGTCCCCAGAGTTGGCCACTTGCTCATTCGAACGAACGAACGAGTGAAGATTAAAGTTTGGTGTCTTAAAATATATTTGTTTTACCGTGTTGAATATTATATTGTAAAAAAGTAGGTAGGGTAGGCTACTTGTCATTGACAATTTGTCAATACAGGTGACTTTAAATTCACAATGTAAGTATACAAAAGAAAAGTAATTACCGTAAAGTGGGGCTAATTGGAACAGTTTTCTAACAAAAACTGATTTTGCACAAATAGGTACCTACTAACGCATTTTAACACGTTTTTTATATGACGACCTCTGTGGCGCATTAGGGTGAACGCCCGGCTGAGACGCGGAGGTCGCGGGTTCCCCGCTACGGGACAAATGTTTGTATGTTCTGCAGATATTTGTTCCGTGTCTGGGTGTTTCTATCTATAATATGAATGTATTAACCAAAAAAAAAATGTACTTATCTATGTATTATATCAGTCATCTGATTACCATAACACAAGCATTAAGTTGCTTAGCTTGGGACTAGATGACGCTGTGTGGAATGTCCAAGGATATTTATTTATTTATTTATACTTACTATGATTCAATGCCAATGTACCTACTGTCAAATTTTGAACCATGTTTAAGAGAATAAATTCTAGCATCAGTAGGAAAAAATGCAGTCAAATCTTTTATTTTTTAAAAATCCAAATAGCCCCACTATTCCAATTAGCCCCACTTGACTTGGTATAGAATAAAATAAAGGAATCATATTATAATAGAAAAGAAAAATAACAATAAGTTGTGTATTTATAGAACAGCTAATAAAATTAGAAAAGGTGTTTTATAAATAGTCAGAATTATTTATTTAAGTATGAAAACAGACTTCAATTTTATTTTATACATAAGTACCAATTTTTTGCGCTCTCGATGAGCATTTCTTTTCATATTATGGGCTCATAAATATATTCTATCAGACATTATACCTAATCTCCTAAAACCACCCTTAAAAGTCGGTTGAGGAACGAAATTTACCGATTTCCAATGTCCTATTGATCATGTAAACACACATTGAATGTTATGTATGTGAAGTAGGTACTTTATTTCAGCATTTCATTGTTTCGCACTCATAATTTAATTTTCGTGTTTTTTATTTTGTTTTAAATTTCATGTGTGTAATTAGATTCAGTAATTTTAAGATTTCAAACACAATGTAAATATGGTTACTGAATAAATGAATTGAATTGAAATTTCATTGACAACCGTCATAGCAGACCCCGTAGGTACAAACCGATATTTTAATTATTATTAAACGATGCATCGTGTCAATCATCGCTCGATCGATATCCCATATCGATGTTGGAGTTCAGTTTCCACCACGGCACGATGCATCGTTTTCAGTTTGTAGAGTAGAGGGCCAGAGTAGTGCAATGCATGCGTTAAGTGGTGGCATATCCTCCTTATTGTGTCACTTGTTTACCTGCAGGCGTGGTGTAGGCTAACAATATTTTTTCCTATTTTGCGGAAGATGATTCAAGAATGACGTTGCACTTTGTGGCGGGAGGTGTGTCAGGGTAAAGTCCAGAGTCAGAGCCTATACCATGACGTTTAACACCTACAGTTTTGTAAACAATTGAATGACTACTTTGAATAAATTGAAGTAGCTCGATATATTCCGTGCCTTGGAGCACGTAACATTTACTACTGTTAAAATTTTGTAAGACTGTATAAATTTCCTCGTTTTTATCAACAAAATTATAGTAATAAAGGGATATCAAATCTAAACATGATTTGCACATGACAAGGCTCACCGAGCCATATTGTGAATTGGACGTGTCGGTGCCGCCGATGCCAAAATTAACTTTCTCCAATTTTTATTACTTACCGTGTTTGGAAATGATGTTATAAGGGTGAGAAATGACATAAGGTTCTGTTTCAAAAAAATATAATACATTTGAGTTGAGACAAAGTTTAAGAAATATTTTTCACTAAATCTGATTCCAACCTTTAAAATGTCCACAATCAAAATAATTTATTGCTAGAGGGAGTTCTAGAAGAGATAAAGTAAAAACATAAAGATGATGATACTAAAACTAGAAACCATTACCTTAAGATAAGCTCAGTACAATCTTGCTAATAGCAATGTTCCTCTCGTATTCTACTTATACTTCATTTCTTGAAACGAGCTAATAGGAAGAAAAATAAGGGCACGTGATTGGTCTTCGCAAAATAATTGTGTTCTCGTGATTGGCTAGATTGTCAAATCAATTGTCAGTTGTCAAATCTAGCCAATCACGAGAACACAATTATTTTGCGAAGACCAATCACGTGCCCTTATTTTTCTTCCTATTAGCTCGTTTCAAGAAATAAGGTATAGGTAATTATCCGTAAAGAAGATAGATTAGCTTGTAGTCACGAACTAATGACATATTGTATGATATTTTGTGACAAAATTGTGTTATGTCTGTAAAATATTAAGGAAATATAACAATACATCAACAAATCAATACCTTCTAATGCAGAAAGGGTAAATGTCGTTTAATTCTAAACTAACATTTTGCACAGAATAAATAGTGGAACAAATTATAGCCGAGATAAATTCGTGATTTAACCAAAAAAATTAAGAAAACGCGTAGACCTACGCAGGTGCATTAGACCAACGTAGAGGGTCGTAGACAATACGTAGAGGGTCGTAGACATACGTAGAGGGTCGTAGACATGCGTAGAGGGTCGTAGACATGCGTAGAGGGTGCTTAGGACATGCGTAGAAAAAAACGATTCTGGGCATAATTATCTAGATAGAAGGGGTTATGAAGCTGTAGACCAAATGAATCACGCCATAACATTGAAACAAGCATTGTATATTCACTATCAAAACCTTGGTCTTGCGTCGCGTCGGCACGAACGAGGAAAAGTATTTTCTTTTCCGTCACTATTTGTTTCGGTTAGAACAAAAGATCAGATTCCTTGGCACGGTAGACATTCTCGCAGATCTTTCCTTTTTTGTAACATTTTTATAGGGTAATATTCAGACTACGTACTAATATCTGCAGATATTTGTTTCGTGTCTGGGTGTTTTCTATATATAATATGTATGTATTTACAAAAAAAAATGTATCTAAGTATTATATCAGTCATCTGGTTACCATAACACAAGCATTAAATTGCTTAGCTTGGGACTAGATGACGCTGTGTTGAATGTCCAAGGATATTTATTTTATTAATTTGTTTTATTTTTACTAGTAGACCAATTTTATTTTATTTTTTTATTAGAAGCATTTACTCACTTACAATCCTGAGGTAAAAAACTAAGCATCTTCGGATTTAATAAAAGAAAATAATTTCTTTTCAAGTCGGTTTAATAAATATTTACAGCAGTGGCCAGCGCATAAATAAACAAATTAGCTCTAATAAAAATCAAGAATTCAAGAAACTAGCTTATTATTTAAAAACACTAAATTTATGTTTCTTGATGAGTAGATTTCTTGACTGATTGGTGAATTATTTTTATTTTTATTGGACGTTCTAATAACGTTCTAACTTTTGATTGAGGATACGTAATAATCGAACGGTAAGACCATAGAATAAGTTATGAGTGTATAAACCTGAAATATTTTAACAACCTCTGTGGCGCTGAGACCCACTTAGACACAGAAAGTTTTTCCTTGCAGCGGAACAGAGTAATTATTGTTTATAAAAAAGTAATTTAAATAAGAAGAACGAACGAATAAGATATCAGTCATATGGTTCCCATAACATAAGCTTGCTTAGTTTGGGCTGCTAATGCTGTGTGAATATAAAAAAATATTAATTTAGATGATAGCTAAACAGCTTTAAGTAATCCTGATTACTACCTAATTCAGTAAATTAAGGTTCACCCACCCGCGCCTTGAGCCAGATAATTAGAACTCGTAATGATACGATAAGTTACGAACATATAATTGGAGTAGGTGCGTATTTTATGTATATGTCAATTAGAAGGAAACCTGTTTTTGACTCGTTAGAGAATCACCCGGCCAATTAGTTTAGTAGGTATAAAAGACAATCAAGAGTCGCAGTTTGTTAATAAAACAATATATTTTAATGGAATGTCTACCATCTACACTAGAATTTTAGTGCCCAAGAACTTGACAATCCTATAATGCAGTCTGAATCTCATCCCACTGCTGGACATAGACCTAGTCGCTTGTGCTATAACCTCTATCCATCGGCCTAGTATCAGTAGGCCGATTAATTAGTGCGATAGTCGGACTGAAAAGAGACTGAAAAGTCTCATCAGAATGTACTACAGAATACGCCGATGCCCTAATCCTACGACAGTCGAGTCAAGCACCTACGACTAATGTTTAACTTGATTTAACTATTTTGTCCCCAGAGCCCACTGACTTAATTTAACGCATTGACTGCCCATGACGCACGTGGAGTTTAATGCGAGCGGTGGCATTGTCGACTAGCAGCACGTCCCGGCTTCGCACAGCTGTACTAATGAAACTATATACCGGGATAAAATATAGCATCCCGCAAGCATATCAGTCCATTCTACACATCAGTGAAATAATTTTTGAAATCGGCTGAGTAGTTTCGGAGATTACCTCTGTCAAACAAACTAACTCACATTACCTCTTTATGATATTCGTATAAATAAATCGACGGTATTTTTACGAGAGTGTTATCAAACGCTCAACCTAGTCTTCTCTACGCTCTGTGCATTAACAATCTGTGTTTTATCTTTCAGGGTCATCTTAGTAGCTGATGAAAAGGTGTCACATCCTCTATCCTATACTCGTAGATAGCATTGAATGGTCAAGGCTTGGTATAACTTTATCTCAAGACTTTTTAAAAGTACATTTAAATATTTACATAGTTTTAAAATAAATTATATCAACCGCTCATTAGTTGTAAAAATAAGCCTCAATTCCATTCTACCTGAATTGAACCAATTAACGTTTTCTTCAAAAGCAACTTAATGCTTTCATTTGTACAGTCGCTGTTTGATGGCCGCCGCTGTGTAGAACAATCAAATGATTCAATATCAAAAGATTCCAAAGAATAAAGATACGTCTTGTCGTTAGAGCTTTTATTTTTTAAATGATTATAGCGAGTAGGTACTCTAAACTCTGAGGCTCTCTCTTTGGCTATCTCTAATGCTTCGGCTACATTAGCGGGCGAAGATTCGTATCGTGTTGGCGCGACAAAAACAAAGTGTTCGGGTATAGGCGATGTTCTTGTCTACATTAAGGCGGGCGAAGATTCGTGCCGAGTTGACGCGATGCATCGTGCCGTCGTAGGCTCCTGACTTAATCGATTTCTTAATTTTTTTGAGATGGGCTCTGTAGTATGCCATCAATGAATCTTTTTTCTTCTTTATTTCTACTATTGTGGTTGGCCAACTGAGCATATTTTTAATTCGAACGCACGCATCATGTACTAAGTGTTTCTTTTTATGGTCGGGGTTACTAGGATTTCATATACCTAATACTCTCAATTTCATAAAATTGAATGAATTCTAACAATTTTTCGTTACTCCACTCCATAGTGTATAAAATTAAATGCACGTCCGTCTCGCTTCAAAGTCTGGACGACACTGAATTGAATTGACGTAGATGTAGCCACCTAAGCGAATATTGGCGCGACAAATCCTTTTGATTCGTGCCAGTTTACCGACAGCTCCCCGATACTACATCGTCTTCGCGCGAATACTACGCGATGACACGATGAACCCGGCCACATTCATCGCGTTAACACGAATATTCACCATAGCCCGCTAATGTAGCCGAAGCATAAGGATTAGAATTATAGTTTCATGAGAGACACGAAATGGTAGACACTGATGGAAAAACATCATTTCTTGAAGCGAGCTAATAGAAGAAAAACAAACGCACGTGATTGATCGTCGAAAACAACTGTCCATTCTCGTGCCTCTCTTAACGGTGGAAATAGAAAGGATGGCGTCATCTTTAGTTAGTTTAGTTTAAGTTTTTGCGACGTCAGAATCGCCACTTACCTACGAAACTAATCGAATGGTTAGAATATTGTAGGTAATATTTACTACATTTATGAATAAAAAAAAAATCCTTGGACATTCCACACAGCGTCATCTAGTCCCAAGCTAAGCAACTTAATTCTTGTGTTATGGTAACTGCATGACTGTTAAAATACATAGATATACATTTTTTTTTTAAATACTTACATGTTATAGATAGAAAACACCCTGCTATAAATCCGCGTATCGTAATACTTAGAGCCTGTCCAGAAAGAGCGATTTACACGCGTGTCAACTCGCGCGTAAGCACTCGCGCGTACTCGAGATACTAGAGCTACATACATCCCGTCCAGATGCCCTCGCGCGTAATACGCGCGTAAATCGCTCTTTCTGGAAAGGCTCTTAGTTTTGCAAAATGTGCTATGCAAAAAGTCAACCGGTCGAGACTAGTTTTTATGATTCTAAATTGATCTTGCTCAATCAGTGATCGAACTGGCACAGATTTATCTATTCGCGGTTTGACTCGAGAATTTGATTTAATCGTATGTATATACCTATTTATTTACCTATGAACTTTAGCCGAGAATCGAGTGTCAATTTAGCAATACTACATAGTATTATTTTATCTGTGGCAATACCTACTTTCGATTAGAATTTATTATGTGAATAAATATAAATATAAATAAATATCCTTGGACATTCCACACAGCGTCATCTGGTCCCAAGCTTAACTTATTGCTTGTGTTATGGTAACCAGATGACTGATATAATACATAGATACATTTTTTTTTGTAAATACATACATATTATAGATAGAAAACATCCAGACACGGAACAAATATCTGCAGAACATACAAACTTTGTCCCGTAGCGGGGATCGAACCCGCAACCCTCGCGTCTCAGCCGGGCTTTTACCCAACTGCGCCACAGAGGTCGTCAATAGAACGAGAAGATAACATATTTAGCGGCAGTAAAATTTTAAGCCACTAAAACTATTATAAAACTAAATTTATTTTAAAATATTAGTCTAATGTTTACCGTTGCCTGGGATACAGTCGTGATCATATTTCATTTAATTTTTTAGTAAAATAATTAAAACATTTTTTACTACAATAATTGGTTCTCTATTTATAGATTCTTGATCGCCATAGAGATAATAATAAGTTTAATAGCTTCCTACCTACCTACCTAAGTATTATCTGATCGTTGTTTAATCAAATTGAAGGGAAAATTATATCCATCCATCCATCCATACTAATATAATAAAAGGGAAAGTGTGTGTGTATGTTTGTTTGTCCGTCTTTCACGGCAAAACGGGGCGACGAATTGGCGTGATTTTTGTGTGGTGATAGTTGAAAGGATGGAGAGCGACATAGGGTACTTTTTATCCCGATATTCCCGCGGGAACGGGACTTACGCTGGTGAAACCGCTGGGCGCAGCTAGTAAGAGTATAATTTTACAGTCAGCCAGGTAAAAAACTTTGGTCAATTTTCAAGGGTCAATCAAGAAATTCATGCTCCATTGTCCAGGTTAATATTAGTTCAAAGTGACATCTTGATAATTTTCTTTTTATCTAGAAACAAATAAAAAATTAACTTAAGAGTTTTTTTTCAACTGTGATTATAATATTTACGAAGGTTCTATCCTCGCAGTGTACTACGTAAGGCCAAATCGCAGTAATTTTCAGCTCAAGGTACCATCAGTTACAATAGTTGATGAGCATTTTAAAATATTGCACGCGCTTAGAAAAAAACCAAGCATGTTTTTTGTGTCTTGACTTGACCACCTTATTTTATAATGGAAAAATAGAAAAAATGTACGTAAGATTATACACTGTAAAAGACAAAATTTTGCGCGAACTTGTGAATTTGAAGTTTAACTATAAAAACTTATGGTGTCTCGTCTCTTTTAGCCTTACCTATAGTTTTATGTTATAAAATATTAGGTGAATGTGTCCCTCGTAGTATCTAATATTTAAAACTGGCAACGAATATTTGGTGTCAATTATTATATCCACTCTTTTACTGCAAACTGGTTCTTTCAAAGACTGGACACTGAACTATGTCCAATACCTAAACTAATCCTGTTTTTAAAATATTGTAACGAATAAAAACGTGGTTGTAAACCGTTTTTTTTTTTCATACGAGCCCTGGAGGGGCTTCTAAGCATGCAGAGCTCTCGCCTTTAAAACTATAAAAACAGTTTAGTGAATCGTCCAACGTCAGTACATCCTGAAAGTAAGCGTTTAGCGTGAAAAGTTGCAAGCGTGAAGCGCATCACATTTAAAGAAACAAGCGAAGTTTTCTTTTGCCATTTTAAACTCGTTTACGGCACAATGTATAAGTACCTACGCATATAATCAAACGAAAAACAATAAATGCACGGCTGGTATCTTTTCAACCGAACCTACAATCCTTTTAACAGAAACCAATAGACCAAAGTCAGGAGAAAGTTCTTAAAGTTATGAACTATTGAGTTTTCTTTCAGATCTAACTGTTTAGGTACTACTTAGGCCATTGAAATGTTACATTTGCTTTGCATTTGTTAGAGGATGCAATTTTATTATTAGGACGTGTGGGTCAATAGAAGCTTAACCTCAAGTTTGTGGGGTCGCCACCCTTGTTTCCCGGCCGCCATCTTGAAAATAGGGGTGAACACGATATCTCCGAAACTATGCGTCTTACAAAAAAAGTTACAAGCTAATTTTTTGTAGTAAATTGTTTTGCCTACACACATGTCCCAATAATAAAATTGCGTCCTCTAACAAATGCAATACTCGGCCCTCAAATTGTAACATTTCAATGGACTAACTCGTGTCATCAAAATTTTACTAAAATGGTTTCGGAAATGTTTTGTTAAAACATATTTCTGCGTAGGTAAATAACTTTTTCTATAGCAAAATTTACATATGCGTGACCAAGTCGTTTCGCACATAAGACGTGTATAATTTAAATTTTAGTTTCGGTTACGGCAATTTTATTAAAACACTATACTAAATTTCTTGAATCGAGCTAATAGGAAGAAAAATAAAGGCACGTGATTGGTCGTTGAAAATAATTGTATTTCTCGTGATTGGCTAGATTGTCAAATCAATTGTCAATTGTCAACTCTAGCCAATCCAATTATTTTCCAAGACCAATCACGTGCCTTTATTTTTCTTCCTATTAGCTCGATTCAAGAAATGAAGTATCTATAGTAAACTATGTTCAGTAATTAACTATTATTTTTAAGTTTGACTAAATCTTTCCATTCGTTTTTGCGTGACTGATTCAGAAAAATAATTCCTCAATTCGCAGTTAGGAAGGAATTAGGACAGGTTTTTAGTTAAAACGAAATTATAAACCTACCTAAGGATATGTTATAACTCTTGTGCTCTTGTGTCTAGTATTCTATAAGATACGCAATATTCGATAACTTTGTAAACAAGAAAGTGTTTTTCCTATATCCCCTAGAGATAGGTAGTGAGATACTTGTATAGAAAATACAAATATCAATTGTTAGCTTACATACCTAACTACCGTAGTAATAAGTATTAAATTGTATAAGATATTTTCGCCCTTTAGCATTAAGGAAATAATCATATACACAAATCAATTATGTATAATGTAAATTGTATGTATCTTCATTGACATAAGAGTTTAAAGAAAATCATTATCTAAGTAAAGCCTACATCGACAATTTGGGTGTTATTGTGAGGGCGTATTTTAACCCCTTTGCAATCAGACCTGCATGTATGAACCTGCGCCGAAAATTATTGACAATAAAAAACAAAAATTACCTTGTTTTCCAAGATATAGAGACGAAAGAGCCGTTTTATTTAAAAGCCTCCGTCACGGTGCACTATCATAAAAACCACTTGAGTTATCAATGTTTCAATGTTTATGGCATCGCGACACGTCACCCCTCGGCAGAGTGGCGAGCTGTACTGTGCCGGAGGTGATAGCGACAGGCTTAAATGTAACCTCGAATGCGTACGCGCATCCTTCGAGATTAGGCTGCGCCGGCGCAGGCATGAAATTCAGTATGATCATCATAAGTACCTACATTATACATACGTAACATTACAAGTGGAACCAATGACTGTGTTAGCAGAGTGGAATAGCATAGCACCCCATTCGATTGTCGTGGATTCGAATCCGCGAATTGCAGCGATGGATTTTCCATTTCGAGAGATTGAATGGACATTTTGACATAGGCCTGTAGGTAAAGGAAAATAATATATCGCCAGACGCAGTTCATACTAAGCTGTTATTTTTTTAACTTAGTTGACGAAATTATGCTTAAAGTAAAGACAATAAATACACCCTGTTTGAGTTTTTATTGAGGACCACTTAGGCTAAGTCTGAACACTTAACACTTAACGGGACACTGTAGTTCCTGGGACATTGTTGAGATAGACAAAAAGAAATCACAATAATATTTTTTTTAAAAGACACGTTAGCTAAGTTTTTAAGAATAAGGAAAAAAACTGATTCTTTTTCCTCGTTGACTTCGTTTTCTGTTTAGATTTTTTGCTTGGACTTGGTCCAACTTTTATGCAATAATAAACAACTATCTGTGAGATAACGATATTGATTTAAGATTAAATAAATGAATGAGAAAAAAAATAATGAAAATATATTTTCAGCATAATATCATTGACAAATGAAAGTCTAAAAATAAAAACTCTATTATATTAAGATTAACGAAGGACAACGTATTTCACACATTTAATTCTAAAACATAATAGGTACATGGAAAATGCAATTCTAACCACGTAATAAAATTATCATGAAAAAGAGAAATTGAACTAGCAAGCTACGCCACGTAGCTGCGTAGCATTTAGCGTAGCACCGATGATAAGTTATTCCAGAATCGAGCTACTAAAATTACTAAATGACATAGAAAAAGTATACATGGAGATAGTCTAAGAAATAGAGTGGAACATAGAACCTCCATTTTTGAAGTCGGTTAAAAAAAATCATAATTATCGTTTTCTTAATTTGTGTTGTTAATTAACTTTCGAAACTATTTCAAAATTTCCACTATTTATAAGTGTTTTCAAAGGTACTTTACCTATCTGATACTTAAAATATGATAAATCACACTTATGTCAAAGTATATACTCGTAGATCAATCTTAATATAATTTAAGCTATTGTTTAGAGATAGGTAAAGTAAAATCCGAATGTAATAAGTATTTTGTTTGTTACATAGAATATGTACTTGAAAACGGCGCCAGAGATAAGGTTGCTATCTTGTATATGTACTGTACAAGGAAATTATACGTGGGCTAGTGTGTGTGTAGTAGTGTGTTTAATAATAAAATTAAAACGAAAAAAACACATGATTAGCTATTCTGATGTCGCCAAAACTAAAACTAAATAAATTAAAGTTGTTGCCGTCCCTTTCATAACGATCGAAATAAAAAGGAATGGCATCATCATTAATTAGTTTTTTTTTTAGTTTTAGCGACATAGCCCTACCATGAGTTTACTGTAGTATTGATACTATCCTCGATACCGAGTCAAGTATCGCAAAATATATGAGAATCCAGCGCAGCGCCGCCCCCGGTAACTTGCATGAACTAATAATTTCATACATTTGAAATACTTGACTCGTTAGCGAGGATAGTTAACTATACAACTCGAAAACTCATGGTAGATGTCGATAGACTAATGTCGATTTAGGCTCGTATTCAGAGACTTCACTCAAACTTGAGTCTACGTTTAAGCATCGATTTTTGACAGTGTTCTATGAAAACTGAGTTAATGAATCACCGCTTGAGACACGATTTACACTTAAATTTCACTTAAATTCATCATTCGCTTTAATTCATTCGCAGAAGCGTTAGGTATTTTAATTGTGCCACAACGATCACGGTTAATCGTAAATAGGTCAAGATTTTTGAAAAAAATACGGGTTTCGCATAAATTATAGTTCTAGGTTATTTTAAAGTACTTAGTAGGTAGATACTGGTAGCCCTTATAATGCACACCTACGTAACTAATTAAGAAATCAATAGGTATAGGTAACTTAACCCACCTTGTAATAAGGAAACTTTCTTAGCGAATGTGTTCGCTTGGGACTTCCCCTAAAGACATTTTGAAATATCTTGACTTCTATATTGGATAGATCTATAACTTCATTTATTGAAACGAGCTAATAGGAAGAGAAATAAACACACGTGATTGGTCGTCGAAAATAATTATCTTTCTTGTGATTGGCTAGATTGTCAAATCTAGCCAATCCAATTATTTTCGACGACCAATCACGTGTTTATTTCTCTTCCTATTAGCTCGTTTCAATAAATGAAGTATAGGTAATTATTTTCATATATATGTATCCTACCCTGGGTGTTAGGAGATTCTATTCTTAGTGATATTTTGTAGTTTATCTATTTTTGAAATCTAGGTACTACAAGAAGGGGATTTACAAGATTGAAACCCGTTTTCAGGTAAAATACAACAATGCTCAATTAATTAAAACAAGTTCAATTTATTTCAGTAGGTAGGTAAGTACACATAAAAACATAACATCAGCGTAAAACAATTATACAAGGTAGATTAGATTATGTGCATTTGTGTTTGCCTGTGGTACAACTTTACATAAATTCTCATTATTCTTAGTTGTTAAGTGTTTCAAGAAAGAAACGATTTGAGGGGTCCCGGGCACCTTAAAAGACCTGAGACATTTGCCCAACTGTGACATACATAATAGGCACCTACTTTTGTTATTATGTGACATACTTTTTGTGGTACTGCCTTGTTGGTTTGTCCTTAATCTAACGGGAATACCTTTATTGTGGAATAACAATGTCACGACGTGAGACCTTGCACAACTTCCTCTCCGATAGTCTGACGGTATCGTTCGAACGACATCGAGACACGTCTTATCAGACACATCGTGACGTCGACCACAATGCTCCGTGGTCATGGTTTTAAGCACCTATTGATACAAGAACAATAAACATTTAATTTAATACCTATACTGTCTCCACGGGCGAGTGTGGGCGATTTCGATTTCGTCTATCATCGGGCAATTTTCACGTTAAGGGCGATAAACATAATACTTAATATAATTGTTATATAGCCTAGAGCACGCATAAATGCGGGTACCTAATAATAACTAGTTAACTACCATAATGTAGGTAATTACAAGTAGTTCAGGATTTAAGTAGGTATGCTATTAGGGCCAAGTCGAAGAATGATGTCACGAAAATCAATGTTGTAGCTCGGTAAATAAATAAATAGGTACCTAATACCAGTAATACTAGGGTAAGCACCTATTCATCGGAGGCAAGATGCATCTTCAAGGTTATGGATAGCAATGGTTAGGTACTAAATAAATTCCATTCTGTCAAACTAGCAATAGGCACATTGGCCGTTACGAGGGCCTAGACGCGGGTGCCCCCTGGTACCTATCAAGATAATCACGTACTTAATCTAATATGTGTCATTCCAGGTTATAACCAGACTCGTTATTCAAAGTTTCAGCCAAAAAAGGAAAAAAGCAACAAACACCCCTACACACATCCATATAAATTATAGCGATTAAAATATCAATTTTGATATCAAATAAATTTCAATGTGCATAAAACATACAGAGAGACTTCAATTTTATTTTTATACAAACTTATTACGTAACAAATTACGGCATAATATTATACCTACGTTATTACATTAATAGCATTATTATGTACTAGCTGCTCCCCGCGGTTTCACCCGCGTAAGTCCCGTT
Source organism: Xanthorhoe spadicearia (assembly GCA_947086425.1). NCBI lineage: Eukaryota > Metazoa > Arthropoda > Insecta > Lepidoptera > Geometridae > Xanthorhoe > Xanthorhoe spadicearia. Next base: position 1,351,041 of record OX352206.1, read on the forward strand.
CCCGCGGGAATATCGGGATAAAAAGTAGCCTATGTTACTCGTGGATAATGTAGCTTTCGAATGGTGAAAGAATTTTTAAAATCGGTCCAGTAGTTTTTGAGCCTATTCATTACAACCAAACAAACAAACAAAGTTTTCCTCTTTATAATATTAGTGTAGATAGTGTAGATTATTATGATTTTTAAATAACTTACATAGTGCCTATATCTAGTAACATAGATCTTACCCGCAATAATTTCTTGTAAAAATCCCAGAATCGTTTTAGTCTTCCATGGGCCTATGTTTTATATGGGTACCTAACTATCGTTGTGATAACATATTTATTTATCTAGCTGGTTGGTTATCGTAGCCGAGTTTCCTCAAATCTTTCGATACCATAGACAAATTCAAGGTTACTGTGCCGTAGGACTCCATTCGAAGCACTGAAACAGAAAAAATAATAATTGAGTTGACGAGTCACAGTGGGTGAAAGACCTCTTGGGAAGCGAGGACACAATATGCTTGAATGTTCTGTTCTGCAGATAGGTAGGTATTTGTACCTAATCTAATCTACCCTATCATTCGCGGCCCAGGCATCTCCCAGGCACCGAGGTCGTCTTCGAAAGAGAGGACCACGGCTCACCACCCGCAGACACTCCAAATACAGATGAAAGCTAGCTGTAAATCATATTTCATTTACTACCTAGGTAATTTTACAACATTGATCTCGAACTTGCAAAGAACCTTACAATAATTATCTTTCCCGCTAGCCAGCATCTTCGGGTCTACAAGCTCTGGATACCTGCCGGTGAGCCAAGCGAGCCACTCGCCCAGCACCGTGGAGGCTTGCGGACGGTGGAGGAATGCGGTGGTAGCACGGGGGCCGGCGGTAGGAGGGAGGTGGGCCCGTGCGTACCCCCGCAATGAATCCCCCGTGAGCGGGTTTTGGGCCCGCACGGTCAAGACTAACTGGGGCCCTGTAGACAATAGATTACCTACTTAAAGAAGATGCGTCCATAACTTTAAAATTACGCAGCAACCTTCTTTATTTTATATTCCTAAGTAGATAAAGGTTGCTTTTTGATGTTTAGGTAGGTACCTTCATAATTGAATAAAAATACTACTAACATCCAGATACATTAGTGCTGCTGAAAACCATGTCAACCGGCATATTGAAAAAAACTTTCTCAGGGTCGTTTCCAACCTTAGCCATTTGACTGGTCCCCGCGGCAAGCCCCGAAACAGGCTCCCAGTCCGGGCCCCACACGACATCGTACTGAATATACAGAAACTCATCAAAAACTCCACTAGGAAACGTCACATATTCAATTTGACCACTGAATGAGACTAAAAATTTTGTCAATTCGCCTTCTATCATTGATAAAAATTGTTTAATATCTGAGTTAACCTCACTAAAATAAACCAAAACAAACGTTGCCCTTAGCAACGAAGTCAAAAGTCAATGTACGCAGTGCTGCCAACATAATGAAACACGGACTACTAGAGAACATCAAATCAAACTACGCCATGTGCAACTCATTTCGCTTTAACTTATGCTTGATGATAGAGGATTGGAAAATAGTCTCATTGCTATTTTTTGTAATGATACAACCATCGGAAATAACACAATTTTTATTGACTGAAAAAACAATAACTTTTTAGCAACTGGTTGCAATCCAAAATCCATAGACAAAACTTTGATTACTTCCGCTGTGCTGCTTTACCGACGCATGTCTAAATTTTGCAAAAGTTACAAAAGATGGCACTGCTAGAGCTTTCAAAAAATTCAATCGGCCACCATTGTGAAGGCGATTCTGCGGAAAAGTTTGATGGTTTTCTTGTTTTCTGTGTTGATTATTGGTGAAATAAAACGTTGTACATCGATAGTTTTGGTGCCTGATATTCAGTGAATTTAAATCAAAGTGTAATACCCCGCTAAAGTGACTAATATCAAAACATGAATGCTTTCAAAATGTCACGCGAAGTGAGCATCAGTTTCGTGAACACCATACCATGCACAAAATAAAATTGGTATTCCTTGTAAATACCGGACCCTGACAGTTTGCGAGTGGCATCGCTCGCTCAGTATACATGTGGAATGCAGTGAGGACTCGGACTTTGGAAGTGTGCATGTAAAACAGTTTCAGGATAATCTGTACACGTCGTAAGGCAGCGCAGTTACGCGGGCGAAGGCATACGAGTTGCCGGCATCAGTATGGTGGACTAAGGGCGAGCTTACTGTCGGATCGACGCGGAATACATTTTGTAAACAATCGCATCGTGTGTGAGCACACCATGTCAGGCTCGCAGCACAACCCCAATGGTCGACAATCGCAGCTGGGTTCCGGATGGAATCCAGCTATGCAGGTTGTGATTATCTTTCCTTTTTACTAATACAATAATGATTTTCGCAATATCCTGCGAGAAGTGAACTAGCCGTATGTTTCGTCACACACTACATGAACACAAAACATCCTTGAAATTTATTGTGCCTCTAGGTCTGTAAAACAGTTCGATAGTTTTACGCGCATTCTTTGTTTGGTTTGCGTATTGCCTCATGTTGTGTGGGAAAGTGCATACCTAAACCAATCAGCTGTTTGAAGTGACAACAATGCAATGCTGTGAAGATAGGTAGGTAGGAATAGAGATAACACTTGTCAGCAACATAATGTTGCTCACAGACAAAATACAAAACAGAATATTCCAGACCAAGTTTTAATTTCATAGAGGTGAGTCTACTTACCTATTGTAGTTTATCAGAACACCTGTTGAGGCTATCTTCAAAATGGGAAACTGTTTATTTACAACATTTGCATTCAATTTTATATTCCTCTTTCTAAATAAAAAAATAGTTTAGTTTTGGGTTCACCACACCACATACCTACTTGGAACAATGTAGAGCTAAGCTGATTCGAAAATTCAATTTACATAATTAAAATCATCAGCATGTTATGTTAAATGCTATACTAATTACTATTTAACCTTAAAAAAAATAAGTTGTTCAAGTAAAAAATAAGTGTGGTACCTATACTCTATCTTTTTTTTATTCCTATTAGCCTTACAGGCCTCGTCTGACAACTACAAGCCTTAAGCCCTATGAAAAAACATTAGTACATGCACCTATAATACTACTACTAGTAATTTTTATCTTTTTTTATTATATTGAGTTATTATTATATAAGACCAAAATTTTATTGGAGTATAGCTTACACTATGTTGGTATCTTTTTAACATTCGGTTTACTTATTTATTGAAATGTATTAAATAGTTATTTATTCATTATGTATGACCGATAATGAATATGCAGTGGGTGAATACCACATTTCGTCAATAAATTAATATTCAATATGTTTAACTTTCATAGCGGTGAGCAAATAAGTTAGGAAGGGAAAATTACATACTTTTAAACATATTTAGGTAAAAAAAATTGCATATTAGATATTTTAATAGTTACGATTTCAATGTGTTATTCCAGGTATGTAGCTAATAGACGATAGACGACTCTGTGGCTAAAGAATAAATGAAATATACTATGAAATCACTTAAACAGACTGAATAAATGGTTAATTTACTTATAAGCTAGGTGCTCGTATTCTTATATCAAGCCCGAACATGAACATGGAACCGTTCTTCCAGATGCAAATGGCCAATCTCCTGGCGCGCAGCCAGCAGCTGACGCCGGCTCACCTGAACGACCGGGGGGTCACGTGGCACACTCCGACCCCCCCGCCGCATATGTACCTGCCCGCGCCATCACCCCCCGACCCACTGCAGGGTTTACAGGTAATGTATTAGCCCTGGTACCTCATCTCGAACATTGATTTCACTCCGTTTTATTGGGGCTAGTTTTTGGTGTTTGATTTTTGCTGCGTCACGTAGCGGCGTTTAGGCATCTGACTGCATGATACTTAGCACTACATGGAGTTACTTATTTTTGATTGCAGGCAAGACCTAAACGCCGCTCGGGGTGCCGCAAAAATCAAACAAAAAAATAGCCCGAAGAAAAATGAACAATGTTTGAGATGAGGTATCTGTCTTATGTAGGTAATCTGTGGTATTAGTAAGATGACGACGCGGCGACGTCGACACTTGAAGAAACTTGTGGATTAATCTCCATATCTCGCGTCCAACTACTACTTAGTACTTTAGAGGACATGTTTAATTGCTCTAACAGAAAAACCAACACAGTTGATCTAAAAGAAGTTGTAGTAGTAAAATAATGTTTCAGGCAATGAAAAGCGCGGGAGGGAACTCTGTGTTTCGACATACGGCGACACCGCCCGATATGTACCGACACACGCCAACACCCCCGGACAAACATATGATGAGGTAATTTTATTATGTTCTACTTTCTTTTGAAATAGGTCATTCTTATAGAGCTAAATCTGTTGCTGTTACTTTATTTCAACGATAATAAAGACTAGAATTAAATTAACTTCAAAGATCCTATTGCAAGTGAAGGGGTATGTTTGCGCATGGGTACACGCGCTCACAATAGTACTAGTCCTATTGTTTTATTTATTGATATGATTTAATTTCTTACTTTTTGAAATCTATTTCGTATAATGGCTTGTTAGCCAGCGTTCTCTTTACATGGCTCGACCTATACATATGATTAGAAAATAAGGGCTTTTAACATATGTTTATACAACAGAATAACTGCTTTGCAAAAAAAGAGAAAACCATCAGATGTATTTATTTATTTAAAAAATTATTTATAATCTTGCAGAGGCACACCATCTCCTGGCGACGTGAAGGGACCACCGGTTGATATTTATCAGCATTTAGGAGCTAGCAGAGGTAAAGTCGTTTTCTTTTTATTATTTATGAATCAATCAACTAATGAACCGAGTGGTGGCCTAGACAAGGACACCGCAACAGGGGACGTCCACCGGCACGATGGGTGGATGACATCCGTAAGGCAGCAGATTGCACGTGGCTAAGGCTGGCGCAGGATCGAGGCGAATGGCAATCACGAAGGGAGGCCTATGCCCAGCTGTGGCTGATAAAAAAAGCCTGATGATGATGATCAATCAAGTTACCTTCGATGAAGAATAGTGGGACTTGTCCATAAAGAAGGATGGTTGGAAGAGTTTGGAGGCCTTAGCCCTGACACACAAGAATCGTTTCAAAAAATAGCTATTGGCATAAACTTCAAGAAGCCTAAACTTAGCAGTGCTCTCACACTGTTAAATTATACTAAAACAAAAACTTAATTTTTACAGATTTAAAACAAGTCATCACTAAGTTTTTCTGAAAAATCTTAATTTTTTCAGCCTTTAAACTTGCCTATTCAACATTTGAATATTAAAGATATCCAGCTGTTCACAACTCTTTCAATCTCCATGTTTGTTGTTGTAGAGACCCGTCTGCGCGCGGATGACATCCTATCGTTCGCTCGTCAGGGCTCCCTGGACCTGTCGCTCGGCTCGCGAGCCAACGGCGCCACCCCGCCCGCGCCGCACCCCGCCTCCCCTGCACTCTCTGTCAGAGACGCGCCTACTATCAACAGGTATAGCATTATCTTAGTCTAATGTAAGGAAGCTGTTGGTCATCAATGGCATCAAATTGCCCTAGACCGAGAGAAATGGCACTGTACGAAGACGTACAAAGTATCTAATTCTACTGAATCGACATAATTGCACCCTTCCTCAGTGCTTGACTGATCGCGCGGCGATACTAACGTGTGACGAAATCGTTTACGGGAACTGTCGTATTTTAATAAACTATTACGTGTGATCAGTGTTTAACTTAACATCAAGCATTCAACTTAACTACTACCTACTGTGCAGTCTAACTGGACTGTACAGGCACGCTTTGGAGAAGGCCAAATATTTTATCATCTGTTTTATTATGAAAAACTGGAAATAAAAGGTTTTTTATTTAATTAATGTAAGTACTTCATCTTACATGCTAGATATGTATTTTTGTGAGAAAAATGAATTTATTTCTTTCTAACCCTCTTAAACATCTACAAAAATTATTTATGTCTAATCTTTGGATGATTAGCTGGGGCCAATAATAACTCAGATTTATGTAAAAATAAATATAATTGAAAATATGTGACTGGCCCTGGTGGCGCTCAGTTTGTAATAGACAGATTTGACGTTTATACATTTTTCACCTTACACTACTTATTACTAATATCGCGCGCGCGTCGCTTGCTCGCAAGTTTGTGTAAGGCGTCGGCCTTAACATATTCCCGGCCGTTGAAAGATCACTTTCAACTCTGATGTTCCTCGGCTGTAGGGAGCTTGCAGAGACGAACTAAGGCTCGACGGACGCAGCCTCGGGTTGTGATGAAATCCGTGACTCTGGCGATGCCTCGTGAGCCGACGATGAGACGCAGGACGCGTCCGAGCTTCCAAGATAGGGGAGGCGTATTGTCTTCAGCCAGAAGTACCATGTCTCCCACGTTCAAGGTGTCCTTGCTGGTTCTCCATTTTACACTTTGCTGCAGCTCAGATAGGTATTCTTTTTGTTATCTTTGCCAAAAGTGTTGCCGTATCTGTTCGAGGCGCTGATTGATAGCGATGTAGGTAGCTGGCTTTCCTTGATGTTGTCCAGGTTCGGTGTGGGCAGAGCGGCCAACGGTCTTCCAATGATGAAGTGTCCTGGAGAGGAAAGGGAGATTGTGAGGATTGGGTGATAAAGGGCACAAGGGACGGCTATTGAGGATGGCCTCCACTTGTGCAAATAAAGTTGAAATTTCTTCAAAAGTGAGATGGCTATTGCCCATCACACGTTTTATATATGATGTTGAGCTGATTTGACACCGGCTTCCCACAAGCCACCGAAATGAGGAGTGTATGTAGGTATAAATGAGAGTTTATTGATTGTTGATTTGCAAAGTCAGATGGGTACCTACAGGTTCTTTAATTGATTCAAAAAATGACCCTATTTCTAAGAATGCATACCTACCTATTATTTATACATGTTCCTGTTCGAAATACAACGTAGTTAATCTGTGGGACGCAGGTAACAAAATAGGAAATATTAAAGAAATAAATAATTGAGTAATTGAGCATCTATTTGCCTTCCTAATCTAATTAGTTTTGTTTTCATCTAAAAATGGCGATAAAGATATAAAACTTTACTTTATTACTAATGAGCCTGCGTTTCATTAAAAATCGTAATATGTATTCAATTGGATAGCATTGACGCTGAGCGATAACGCATAAAAAAGTGCTATAAGTCACGAAACTCATCAGCTGATAAGACACCTGTGTGTCTATTGTTCATATTTTTTATATTGACAAAAAACCTTTGCACGTAAGTATACAAAAGATCTTTGCAATCTATTTATAGACGAGTAAATTTATCAAACGTAATAATAAATTGATCTAATAAAGTAGAATGAATTTTATATTTAATGTAGGTCAATTGGATTCATTATTTAATAGGAAAGTACTTAGGACCTAACATCTATAATCACAAATTTATAAATTGTTGGATAGGTAAATTATATGAACATAATCACGACGATAGGTATACAAGTTAATTCTTTGATTTCACTTAAACAATTAGCTATGAATATTTAGATTTTTCACTTATACAATTAGCTATGAATAGTTAGATAGATTGCTATTGTTATATAAGTATTACACAAAAACACTATTTTTCCCGGCCTATACCGAAGCGATTATAGAACCGACTTCGTGAGTCTAGCGGCTAGCACGTCCGCACATTTCTAGGCGCGGTATAGTAGTGGGTTTGAGCGTGGCTACTTTGGACTTGGCGCAGAGTAGTCTTTTGATCGATGGATTCGTTATTGGAATCGGAGACAATTGCATGATTGCATCGAATTGTTTTATTGCTATATTGTTTTGATTGGATAGGACCGGATAATATCCAGCCTAATTCAGAACTTCTTAGTCTTGGATTGTGGGATCCTAATGAACACTGTTCATTTCCAAGTAGGTCCCAGAAGATGTCAGCACCTATCAGAATATCTATAGGGCCGGGCTGATTAAATGATGGATCAGCTAATTGAATATTCTTTGGAATATTTAAAGATTGGATATTGACAGGCGTTTTTGGTAAACGACCCGTTATTGTGTTTAACACGAGACATGACAAAGTGACATTGAAATTGGTATTCATTGATGTCAACTTTACACTACAAGATTCTTTCGCAATGCTGGAGGCAGTATTGCCAATACCTATGACCTTTAGACAGTCAATTGGGTTTGATTTTAGAGATAACCTGGTCTTTAGGGACTCAGTTATAAAAGAGGATTGGCTGCCACAATCCAATAGAGCGTGAACTGTGACCTTTTGCTGGTCAGCTGGGTTCGAAGCCTGGATCATGGCAGTAGATAATAGTATCTGAGAAGAGTTTTCATTTGAATAGTTGACATATAGCTCGTCAGTTTCATCAACTGATATGAGGTGGGTTGAAGGTGACTGCGTGGTATGCAGCAACGAATTGTGACGTTGGTTGCACCCAGACTCGCGACATGGACCCATGCGACAATCACCTTCTGCATGACCCTGCCTCAAACAGTTCATACAAAGTTTGTATTGACTTACATCCTTCAATCTTTCATCCATCCCTTTCGCTTTGAATGTAGGACAATCATAGATCCTGTGTTTTTCATTGCATATAATACACAAGGATATGAATCGTTTTTTGTTATTATTGTTTATATTTTTACTAGTACTAGTAAAGGATTTTATTGAGCCAGTTTTGCTCTGTGGCTTTGTATTAATTGAATCCGACTTATTGTTAGTACGAAGTAACGATTCGAGCACATTAGCACGATCCGTGAGAAATTTATAAAAATGTTGCAAAGTAGGCACTTCCTCATCTAACGAGTTTCGGTATTCCTCCCATTTTAATAAAGTTTGGCTATCTAACTTGGAAGTTAACATAAATATAAGGAGCACATCCCATTTATCTGTAGGTTGTCCTAAGCTAGCCAATGCACGCAGATTTTTTGTAACATGGTCAACCAAAAATCTCAACGATCTCTCGGACTCGTTTGGAAGATGTTTGATGTGAAACAATGAATTTAAATGGTGATTAATCAATATTCGTTTATTATTATATCTGCTGCAAAGCAGGTCCCAAGCTTCATTATAATTATTTGTAGACACCTCGAGATTAGAAATGATTCTAGCAGCGTCCCCCTCCAAGTATGAGTTTAGATAATGGAATTTGTGAATATCTGAAATTCTTTCATTTTTGTGTATAAGGTTTTCAAACGTGTCTCTAAACTCTAACCAACGGAAATATTTTCCGTCAAATTTGGCAATCTGAATTTGAGGAAGTTTTAAGCCTATTCCTGACTCACACGATTGGCGACTATCTAGACAACATGATGCATTGTGAGTGGAACTGCGCCTATGCTCACATTCATTTTTTTTAGTAAAACCTTCAAGTAAGGTCTTCGCCGTAGCTAAGGACAAAATTATATCTTGCTCAATTTTATCACGCTCATCTACCTCAGCTGATAAGTTTGCTGGGTTAAGAACCTCTATCTCACCCTGCAAATCATCAATCCTAACTGATAATGCTTCGAACTTGGCGAGCTTTAAATTTAACTCAGTTAATTGAATGTTATCTAATTCACTTTGTTTAGAGACTGAAGTTAAATAATTTTTAAATTTAGTTATTTGACCTTTCGCGGAAGCTCTTCTAGTAACTAACTCCCTATAGCGTTGTTTATCTTCACCTTTAGGTTCTACGGACATTTTAAAAAAGTAACCAAAGCCCTATTTCGAAAATTAATATATAAAAAAGTTTGAAAAGCTCACGTTCCTCGTTTCGGTGTCACTTGCCGTATGTAGGTACAGGAAGCCGGCGCAGGCGCTCAGCTGATGCTCAGCCTAGTACAAGGTAGGTGCCTGCTCCCTCAAGGTCACGGCCAAACTCCGTTATAGCTGGAATAGTAGGCCAAACAAGTAAGACTTTGAACAAAACGAAAATTTTACAAAATGTGAAGGCTCTGAAATACCTAGGGCTAAATTGATAGGTATATAGGCGTTGCCCGTAGTTTAGGATTGATAATATTAATAGGAATAATTATTTTATTGATAACATTGATTGAATTGCATTAATTTATGCTAGAAAATCATAGATTGTTCGAAATTATTCGCTATCTTTTTTTGTTGTGGGTAGATAAATATGGCGTGATGATGAAATATCGAAGTTATTTCGAGTTATTGGCTATTAATTAAAGAATAGAACTTTAATTCACACAAGTAGATTAGTATTCTCAATAGTTAGAAAGGGATTTATAGGTATTAGGAAGTTTGGATAAAATAATGGATGACGAAAGGACACTTATCTTTTCAGACTCGTCACGGCGGCCGCTTGATGTAATACTTTAGATGTATTACTGCTCAACCCTCGCTGCGTGGCTTGTCCTGGTTATTAGTGGTCTGCTTTCTGTTCCCTGGAACCCGTGGCTTTAGTCCATCCACTGCAAGGCTCCAACTTGGTCCAACAAAATGGTGTCCGCCGGTTGGCGTGGCTTCGTTGGCAGGAACTTTTTCTTGTTTTTTCATTGATTTTCGATAGTTTTGTTTGATCCCCTCATGGGCCACCAATGTCTAATCTTTGGATGATTAGCTGGGGCCAATAATAACTCAGATTTATGTAAAAATAAATATAATTGAAAATATGTGACTGGCCCTGGTGGCGCTCAGTTTGTAATAGACAGATTTGACGTTTATACATTTTTCACCTTACACTACTTATTACTAATATCGCGCGCGCGTCGCTTGCTCGCAAGTTTGTGTAAGGCGTCGGCCTTAACAATTTAAATATTATAGAATGAGAAATAAATGTCTACCGCTCTCTGCTTTACACCAAAAAAAATTCACAGATCTGAAAGAAATATCTACAGCATCTTGCGAGTCTCGATCATATAAAGTGAATGATTTCTCCTGTGTTTCAGTCTAATAGCCCGCGCGGGCGCAGGCGCGGCGCCGCGGCGTGTGGACGCCTTGCTAGAGCGCCTAGCGCCCTCTCCACACTCCGTCATAGTGCACTCACGAGTCGCCAACACGCCCTCCCCGCCATCTTCCAACGAGGTAACTTTAAATACTTTTCAAACTATCACAAACACTTAAAATTATTTGTTTTGCTAAATTATCCCTTTGTGTTGGCCAATAAGTACACGAATTTTTGGCTCGACGTCGGTCACCCTTTTTAGTTAAGTGTGCTTAAAAATGTCAACTTTTCCATCACCGTAACAACGGATCACTTCGTGAGTGTTTCGAATTTCCATGGGCAAGTTAAATTGTTGGTGTAACTTTGTAAAGGGTTCCTGTTTTGCGTGTTCGATATTAACTCGAAAAAACTTAACATTTTTTTTGATCTGTTTTTTTTGTTAAGCCATGACAAGTCCTTTTCTCAAACTTATTTTTATTACTAGTAAGAGCGCTTGTACACGCTAAGAAAAAGCGCCGGGCCTACCCAAGAATTCGTGTCGTAACTAGACAAAACAAATCTTGTCTGCGCCAGACACGACGCGGCGAACGTTTGAAGTTTTTGTGTGTGGAACAGACAAAATTCTTGTCGTCTACACGAAGAATTTGTCTTGTCTGCCGCAGACACGGTAAATTTTCTTAGCGTGTACAAGCGCCCTAAGTTGTATCTATATGAGACTTGAATCTCATTTAATAATATCCTCTTCGCCACATTCCAGGACTCTGCGGACTCGTGCGGCGCGCCGCCCGGCTCGAAGCGCAAGCGCAAGCCGGAGCGCACCGTGCGCCTCACCGCGCCGCCCCTCGTGCCGCCCCCCGCGCCCCCGCTCACGCCCTCAGCCCCCCCGCCCGCGCCCCTGCCGTTGCCGCTGCCTGACCCTACTCCTGCAGGTGAGATCAATCTCTAAATAATACATACTATATTTACGGATATTTATTGGAATCACCGAAGAGCTCGTGACGAAGTTCTTGTTGGATTGTCGAAGTTGAGCAACGTTCTGAGCAGTCAGAATTTGGATGCGTGGTAAGTGGCATTAACAACTGAGCGCTTCCGTGCTTCGGAGGGCACGTTAAATTGTCGATTCCGGCTTTTAAACTCGTTAAGCCGACTGAACGAACAAACGATCGCAATTAGCTTCATTGAGTTTTATCCCGTGTACAGCATTACGACTTCTGCCATACAGTGAAACAATACAGACGAAAAGAAAAATCATTTTAAGGTTCATAATAACAAAAATAATCACCCCCAGGTACGATAGAGAACGGAGACGCGAGCCACGCGAAGCGCAACGGGCCGTCCCCCGCAGTTTCGCCCCCGCCGAGCGTCCCCGCCGCGCCCCCCGTGCCCCCCAGCGCCCCCGCCCCGCCCGCCACCCCGCCCGCGCGCCCCGCACCAGCGCCCCTGCCACAGCACACGCACCACGACACGAGAGATATACAAGAGGAGACGTCGCGGAGAAAAACACGATCTGGTAAGTATTGTACATCACTTTTCAAAAGGTTGAGATTCATAATTATTTTATAGAACAACACTTATTTTCTCTTCCACAAGTTTATGATAGGGGTCTTTCTTATTCATAAAGATTTGTGAATTTAATGTAGGTTTAAATCATGTTTTTTTCTTGTCACTCCTATGGCAAAGAAAAGAGATAGCAACAGATTTAATATCCATACCAGCTGATATAGATTTACTGATCCAATATGCATAGTCTAAAGAGGAAGTATTTGTGTATCAAATGAATTCAAAAACTGCTTGTCAATGTCTAAAGATATTTTACCAGTCTGAAAACTATTTCATTACTAGCTGCGCCCCGCGGTTTCACCCGCTTAAGTCCCGTTCCAGCGGGATAAAAAGTAGCCTATGTGTTAATCCATATCACCTATCTACATACCAAATTTCAACCAAATCGGTCCAGCCGTTTTTGCGTGAAAGATTAACAAACAATACATTCTCACAAACTTTCACGTTTATAATATTAGTAAGCAATACCTGTGCGAAGTCAAGACAGGCAGCAAGTAATAGGTAAATATCACTAACTTTAATTCTTACAGGTTCAGCGGAGACGATAGCTGACATAGCGGCCATGATAGCCGGCGGGGCGGAGGCGCCCCCAGCGCCCCCCTCGCTCCCAGCGCCCCCACCGCTCTCCGTGGACAAGCTGCACTCTGTGCTGGGCAGCACCGAGCCAGCGCCCCCGCCGCGCCCCCGCTCCCCGCCCTTGGAGGCACAGCCGGAGAGAACAAGTCAGTAACAAAACACATTCACTCCTTAGGTCACTCCCTACTAGTTACCTCTAGTTAGCTTTCTAGCACGTCGTCAATAAACTTGCCACCTGTCACATATGGATAATCAAAAATGTGGACAGTTCCAATTATGTATTTGGACATACCTCAGACTATCCCTAGACATCTTTAAAGGATCTAAATATAAATAAAATAAATAAATGCGTAGTTTCAAGACTACCTTAAACAAACAAACTACTTACCTCATTATAATAGTACTAGCAGCAGTCCCGGCTTCGCACGGGTGTACTAATGAAACTACCGGGATAAAATATAGCCTATAACCTTCCCAACAGTCCATTCTACACATTGGTGAAATAATTTTTGCTATCGGCTGAGTATTTTCGGAGATTACCTCCGTCAAACAAATAAACATACAAACAAACAAAAAAATTTACCTCTTTATAATATTAGTATAGATATAAAAAAAATAAAAAAAAAATATAAATATCCTTGGACATTCCACACAGCGTCATCTAGTCCCAAGCTAAGCAACTTAATGCTTGTGTTATGGTAACCAGATGACTGATATAATACATAGATAGATAAATTTTTTTTTTTTTTTTTGTAAATACGTACATATTATAGATAGAAACACCCAAACACGGAACAAATATCTGCAGAACATACAAACATTTGTCCCGTAGCGGGGATCGAACCCGCAACCTCTTGCGTCTCAGCCGGGCGTTCGCCCAACTGCGCCACAGAGGTCGTTGATATAGATTTCATTCTGTCGTATCTTCCAGGTCCTGTATCATGGTCGGGCGCGGCGGCGCCACGACGCCGCGCGGGCTCCCAATCAGAGGCCGCGAACGTGCCGGTCGCGTCTCCTTCAGAGGCCAAGCCGGCGGAGCCCGAGCCGCAGCCCCCGGAGCCCGCAGCCGCCAGCTTCGTGGAAGTAGAGAATCAGCTGGAGATGATGTTCGCGGGGATAGAGGAACCTAATGAACCAGATGCTGCTAAAGGTGAGCTTTAGCTTTCCTGAGTTATATTTATTTAAGTACAGGAAAACCAAAAGCAAACAAGTATGAAATCAGAAAGCCAATTGCAGGTTTTCACAAGTAAATTATAAGTTAAAAAACATTAATAAACCAAAACTAGAGATGAGTATAAATAAATGAACAAAAGAAAGGTTAATAGTCACACTACACTATTTATTATTATACTAGCGACCCGCCCCGGCTTCGCACGGGTCCAATAATTATACATGATAAAGTTATCTCTTGAATCACTATCTAAAGCGGCACGTAAGGGACAAAAGATGTGAACACTTACAACTAATATCACTTATAACTATAACTAAAACCGTAATCAATAACTACTACCGTATACAATAACTAATACTAACTACTCAGGAAACAAAAATGTGATAAAAACAGAAACATAACCATAGTTTTATTCCTTAATATCCTTCCAGACTCACCACCGGCGAGCAAACGGCGGAAATCGAACGCGGCCCGCGGTCGAACGGAAGCGCAGACGAGACGGAAGGGGCCGCGGAAGAAACCCGACGCCAAGCCGCGGAAGCTGAAGGACGTTAGCGGAACTAAGGAGTCTAAAGAGTACGACTCGGGGAGCAATGCTAGCTCGGGCAAGTCGAGGGGACCTTATATACAAGTGAGTATGTTCTATGGGTATTAACAGTAAATAGAATTATACAAAAAATTCTTGAAACATCCCTTCATCGATTAAAGAGCTGCCGTTTTATTCGGATTTCAGAAAACAAAAACTAGATAACGAGCAATCTCTTACCGCGTCATGTTTTGAAAGTCGTCGAAAATCAACATCCATGTTCTAAAATCGCGTTTTGAAATGGCTGAACCTTTATATTTTATAACTTCACCGTTTCACTGTTAATGTTAGTCCGTTAGATAATCGCGAGAACTTTTAATTGGCTTCCTATAGCTGGACGCTGTGTCGACGTGCCTCGGCCAGCAATATTTACGTCCACCGAGCGCGAGGCTGTTCGCTCTGTGTGGACCCGCCTAATTCCGATTTAAGTAAACTGTTGGATCTCCAATAAATTAATAAAAATATTGTTCCAGATCCGCGGCGGTCGCGCGGACGGCTCCCCCGTGTCCGTGTGCGTGATGAACGCGAGCACGGGGGACGAGGAGGAGTGGGGGCGGCGGCGCGAGGGGCGCGGGGGCGCTGGGGGCGCGGGCGGGGGCGTGGCGCGCAGGCGCGGGCTGCACGCCTCCACGCTCGGCCTGCGGTACGACGCCGCCACCAGGGACCTCACCTGGCTGTGCGCATTCTGTGCGCGACCGCCGCACGCCAGCGGACTGGGGGATCTCTTCGGACCGTATGCTGTTGATACGGACCTCGATGAATACAGGTGTGTACTGAGAGAAGCGTGAATTAACGTTCAGGCTGTGATATTATACGGCAGGGCGCAACCTATCTGACGTACGGTATACGGTAGGTGGATATCGACCTGGATGAAGACACGTTAATGTGAGGAATGGATGAGACCGCAATTTCATCTGATGATGTAGCCTTCTTCGGAACGCACTACAAAAAGTGGCAGCGAAGGTACATTAGCATTCTGAGCGTCAACGATGCACTCATTTCCATATGAATATTTGGTGCAGTTTTCTACATGGTTTTATAAACCTAGGTCCGTCTGCGATACGAGCAATATACTGATGTTTTATCAATTGTATTATTCCAGAGCGTTGGAGGAGGCGACGCGGCGGCGCACTGCTTGCACGTGGAGCGAGGAGGGGCGCGCGGAGGCGTGGCTGCACGCAGACTGTGCCGTGTGGGCGCCCGGCGTGCTGGCGTGCGGCGCGCGGCTGTGGGGCCTGCCGCGCGCCGTGTGGACGGCCGCGCCGCAGCGGTGCCGGCACTGCGCGAGACCCGCCGCGCCGCTAGCCTGCAGGTATGTACTAGCGGGGGCTGCACGCAGACTGTGCCGTGTGGGCGCCCGGCGTGCTGGCGTGCGGCGCGCGGCTGTGGGGCCTGCCGCGCGCCGTGTGGACGGCCGCGCCGCAGCGGTGCCGGCACTGCGCGAGACCCGCCGCGCCGCTAGCCTGCAGGTATGTACTAGCGGGGGCTGCACGCAGACTGTGCCGTGTGGGCGCCCGGCGTGCTGGCGTGCGGCGCGCGGCTGTGGGGCCTGCCGCGCGCCGTGTGGACGGCCGCGCCGCAGCGGTGCCGGCACTGCGCGAGACCCGCCGCGCCGCTAGCCTGCAGGTATGTACTAGCGGGGGACACAGGGCATTATGCAGCCTAACTCGACGAAAAAAAACTTCTGTGGCGCGGTGGGTGAAAGCCCAAACGAAACGTAACGTGACCAGACCAAAGGTAGACAATCTGGATCACAATAAAGAGCCAGTAGCTTCTCGCAACTGTATTCTCTCCGTTCAATTTGGATTCCCCTAACAACGTGTGTTCAAGACACATACAGCGCCTATGCTGCTCTTTTTTACACATATAAAAGCAATGAATGCTTTTGTTCGGAAGGAACTTTTGTGGGCAGGAGACCTTTATAACTTCACCGAACTTTGCAATGAATGATAATAAATATGAACTATAATATTCCAGTGCACGAGCGTGCCCTGCGCGTGCGCACCTGCCGTGCGCCCGCGAGCACGGCTGGCGGCTCAGCGAGGAAGACTTCCGCGCGCTCTGTCCAGCGCACGCCGCGCCGCCGCCCCGCTCCGACCTATGAAGGGCGCTGAGCGACCGCGCGCATTACGACTCGCCGCCCCCGACTATATGGACGAAGGGACGAGAATCTCGCGGTGAACCGTGATATAACCGTGTATCATGGTATGACTCGAAGCTACTTAAAGCATCCTCTGTTGTACAGTGTGTTGAAGAATTGATCTATGAATTGTACGCGATCGATCCCAGTTCAGTGAATGGTTGTAAATATAGGTGTAGTGTACATAGGATCTGGACAGAGGCGCTGTGTATGATAACGATCGTCGTGCGACATAGGTGTTACTTCAGTATTTGTTAGTGAATTTTGAAATCTATACTCGGAGCGAGTTGAAACGCATATTTTATGTGAGTGAGGCAAGATGTACTTTAGCCCGAGATATCGCTCGGGCGAGAGGCTGGCTAGTTCTAATGAATTCTATTATGTTCTCGACCATTTTTCAGTATTTTCCTATCAATTTTTTTTTTATTGAAAAAAATATTATTTTTCTTTTCTAACTATGATTTCAGAGATGCATATTTTATTCATTAAATATTTTTAATGTAATTTCCATGAAGTTATGACAATGCAGTTTTAGGTAAATATAAGATGTTGAGTATATATTTTTATGTAAAATACAACTGTTCAGTTGCCATTTTGTAGGAGGAACTAGTCTAATAAATAGTGTCTTGTGATTTTTAAAATTTATGAAATTGTTTGGGATCTATGAAAATTTTACAATTACAATTCTAGCTTGGTAATGAAATGATGAATGAATGTGACACCATGCTGCATTGTTAGTGAATGAATTAATGAAGTAAATAATTATTACACAGAGTTGTGTAGATCTTATAATAATGGTTATTTATACCGTCAAATTTACGCTTAAATTTAAGTGAGATTGTACAAATGTTTTGCGCGCCTCGATGATGGCAGCCATAGATAATTTTCTAAATGTTTCTCATAATTAGTTAGATTTTAGATTATATTGGATAAATTAATTGTAAAGCACAAACACTAGCTCGACTAGTCGTTACGTAGATAGAGAATGCAGCCGCGAGGGACCGCGCTTCACTAATGGAATTGACTCGCAAGGGTTGTCTTTCATGTTTCGGTCTAAGTCTAAAATAAGAAAAGAATACAATAGATACTGTTATGACTCTGGACAGGGCCCTTGAAGAGCAAAAGTGATAGAATAATAAGGCTTGATCTACTTTAGCTGTGTTCAAAACAATCAAAAAATCGCGTCAAACATTTGAACAATTTCACACAGATGTAACTGGAGCTGTCTCCGTTTGCCAGAATGAGGTGGCAGAAATATATTGTACTTTAATTCCAACGGTTAGAAAATAGACTCTATTTAGAAAATGTTAAGGTACAAATTTATCTTAGGGAGATCCAGGCCAGTCTAGTGATTTTATGAAATTATTGGTACATTGAATGAGACGCAAGGATACAGATCACAGCCCAAACCTTCGTATTTGTAAATGGTGTACGTTTTTTTATCACTTACGGCAAATTATTACTTTATTAAGTATGTAATTGTTATAAATTATATTTATCATGACATTATAAGCAAATTGAAATACAACATGTTTAAAATGAAAATAATTATCTTTCTTTATTTACTTAATTTATCTACATAATAGTGGCGATTCGGGATGATGCCGTCCTTTTTATTTCGATCGTTATGAAAGGGATGTCAACATCTTTAGTCAGTTTAGTTTTGAGTTTAGGCGACATCAGAATCGCCACTAATAAACATTCATGCTTTTTCCACGTCCTAAACAAATAAAGATGTACTTCGGCATAATAATGTTTAGACACTCAACATAGTCACTAGTCACATATCACCTCACTGACATGCAGCTTGCAATCATAGAACGAGCAAGTAGCGACGTAATCACCTTCGTGGCTCCAATCAACTCCATACGCAATACTCTCGTGCTCTCTATACTCGGCGACAACACTATCATCTTGCAATAATCTATATCCTCCGTACATACAAGCAGCTACCACCAGGTTATGGCGACTTGGGTGCCATTTCAATCGCCAAATTCCTCCGCCGACCTCAGTCTCTGTTACGCTAGTTTTGATCTTGCGGGCGTCCCATGAGCGGACTTTTTCATCGTAACTGTAATGAGGAGTTGTTAAGTCAAATAAGTATGGGCTCACGTTGTTAAGGAATGCTTAATAATTATGCGTTGGGAGTAGTAGGAAGGTAGCGAGCTTTTAAGACCCCTAAGATAGGAAAACGAAATAGCATTGTGCCAGAAAAATCACCGTAGATATTGAAGATATTTTTTGGTCTTTAGTCAAACTGGAGTGGTATTTAGTTTTCTTGTTTGCGATTGTAGTTTTCCATCTTTCATAATTAATTTCTATTTTTATTTTATTTATTTTATTGGGGTAAACAAACAGTATCACATTATAGATAGGTTACATAGTGGTTATAAAAATGCATACTGAATGTGAAACCAACACCGTTTACCACACTTAATATTCTATAGATAGAATATTAAGAAAACCCGTCCGTCACGAATTATATTCTACACTACATTAGGATAAAAAACAACTGATCTATGAATAAAGAGTATCGCCCACCTCCCCGTCAGCAAAAGATGCTCCACTTCCAAATGACTTCGCACAGTAGTGACGCCGGCCTCGTGGCTTTTGTTGGTCGCTACCACGCTGTCTGGCACCCGCAAGTCATAACTCTTGAACAAGCAGTCGTCTCCGCCTAAAAATTAAATGTTCTATAGGCTGGCCCAGAAAGAGTGTAGGCACAGAAAACAAACACAGACAACAGTTCTAATTCGTCCATGGTGTAGGTATCTGCAAAACCGCTCCCATTCACCAGAGTAGGTAAGTACCTACCTTGAATTTCATCATGATGTTCTGCTTATTGCTTGGATATAATAATGATGGAAAACACTAAAAAATTCAACGTAAAATGTTTGAGATCTAGCTATGTCTCGAACTGGATCTACCCAGGTGATCTCATGAGGTGGACAGTGGGTAAGAACTGCTTGTATCTACCTACCTACTTATAATGATGGAGTTTCTGATACAAACCTGAATAAAATACGTCTGTATTCCAATAATTAAACGCAGCAATCCAAGCTTCAAATCCATGGGACTTCCACCTGCCAATGTCTTCCACACTTTCAGCTACCCTCAGAACGGTCACACTTCCTGAAGAATCGCTGACGACCAACCTCGGATCTGAATGAGATTTGTTCGAGGACCAATCCAGCGACAACGCCAAAATGCCTTCACCAATCTCATGCTCCAACCATAGTTTTAAAGTCAAGGTTCCATCTTCGTCCCAAAGTTGGTATAACTGTACTACTCCTATCGAGGTCACGATGGCTAATGTGGGGCGGTCCTGTATTTTGTGATAGCACCATTTCTGATCAAGTATTCCAGATGTTTCAATGGTCTGGATGGGAGATAACTCTGTTGTTTTCTCGTCTATGCTGAAGAGATATATTTTGCCAAGCCGTATTTGCTTCTTCGTTGACTCATCTGTAAGTAGATATGTAAGCAATTTGGTATTTTTCTGATTCACACCAGTAAAACATGCGATCAAAAATCAATTAAAATTCTGTTAGGCGTTTATACTCCTAAAGGCTTTATTGGTCAAAGCTTTAACGAAGAATTGTGAACTCTGACGACCCCCATAAATTTTTAAAGTAGCTAAATGGAAAAATAATCTAAAACACGGTCTACAAAACTAAGTCTAATCCTATTTAGGTATTAGAGTTTTACACCGACGTGATACCTACCTTCGTTCTCAGCGAGTTGGTAGGTGCCAGTGGCTAGCAGGTGTCGGTAGGGCTCCACGGGACACCACTCGGTGGAGTCCGCGCTAAGGCCTGTGTGCCAGCGCCATCTTGTGTTCCACTTGACACTCATCTGAGGAAAAGTATTCCTACTCACAAGAAAATAATTATTTTTCTTTTATACTTAGGTGCGTAGGTAAGTAAAAGCCGTGCTGGACAAGTTAATTGGTACTTTGACTTTCGATCCGAAGGCCGTGGGATCGAGTCCGGTCGGGCATCAATGGACTTTTCGTGTCGAAAAGTTTATATGCGCTTTAACATGCATGAGCTTGAAACGGTGAAGGAAACATCGTGAGAAAATCGGGGGCTAGTCAGCCCTACAAGTATTTATTCGGGACGAACTACTCATAAAACGAAAAGGATAAAAGGACTAGTTATGGCGCTTTATACAATTAAAAGACCATTCATAATTAGACCCATTTATTATAATAAAAAATATGTCGATACACGAATAATACGGCAGACTAACGCTACGCATCGAACAGTTTGGTAAAATTACAGTAAATACACTTTAAATTACTTTATCTAAATTTGTACTGTTTTGTGGTTCACTTCTTACATTTACTTTGAGACAAGGAGCAAGGGAGAAAAAGCTCTTTTCTAATTTAATGATTTATGTTAGATGGCGCAACAAGTTTTGTTCTTGTTTCAAATATATTTGGCGTAACTATAACGTCCAACTAGATAGGATACGCATAATCGGTTTTAAATAGTTCACCTCAGTTTGAGCAGTTCTTAAGTTCGTTTTCTCATTAACTGTGACTTAAGTCTTCGCTCAACTATCGATTGTTCGAGTGATGAGATGAATCACCGCATAAGACACTTGGGACTCTGACTGACTACGAGCCTAGTAGGTACATGAAAAATAAAATTTGTGTAAAAGTACCGATACGACGCAGATTGTAAATAGTAGTTAGACATCATGATTAAGAGATGGAATTACCTACGTTATCGTCAAAGGCCGTCTAACATAAACCATGCTTAGCATAAAACAGGATTACTTACAACAATTTCATGACCTTAGCTAAAGAATATGAATGATATTTTAAATCTTATTAAGTATACCTTCTTTCCAATCGTATACACATCGCACCGACATGAGATGCCAGTTTACTCTCTACTAATTAAATTCATAATTATTACAACACCTACAAAGTTGATCAACAAATACACAACAGTGCTTACGAAACAATAGGAGTGCCGCTACTAGTTTGAAAACACAGTTCTAAACAAACAAGCGATATTCGGCTTTTTGAGGCGCAACATTCGACGCACTAGGCGATGTCGTACAGCATCGCGTGGCGTTATTGCACGAATACTCAAACGCTAATTATATATTATGGCATTTTTAACCATTTAAGAAGTTATTTTTTGACAGATTTCACTGACTTTAATAAGCGTTTCAATATTCGGGCGTATCAACTTTTCTACGTAGGTACACCGCGTGTTTCGCTATCGCTCATGTTGTTTGTCAATTAGTTGCCTACATTTTTTTTAAGACATTGAAAATTATTTTTAAGATTCGAACTGTGTACAGTATGTTAATTGCTCATGTTACATAGATAAACTTAAGCATGCCATACATAAGCAGTCACATGGTCATATTAACTCTAAGTTGATGGAATACATCTAAAACATCCTAGTCTCCTAGAAAATCTAAAACGTAAAAGACACCAAGCAGACATCACGGGAATTATAATAACAATAACATTTAAGTACATTTATTCTATAATGGTAACTTACAAGTTTAATAAAATGTTTAAAACTATTTCGTAAATCTTCTCTTATTTTGTAGACTACTTCTAGAAGTATACTTGGCGGCGTCTGGGCCAGTACAACTATTGTTTGATGATACAATGTCAACTGCTGTTTCAAATCATATGCACACTATTGCTGTTTACAATAAACACAGTTAAATTGGATAAATGTTGTTGAGTAAAATCATTTATCAAATAATCAAAAAGTTACTAAATAACCATCACACAGTGAAATAATGTGAACAAGATTTGCACATACATTTCGCGTGATTTAAAACAGCAGTATTACATCACAAGTTACATTATATTTCTTGTATATTGTTTCAACAAACACATTTCCTTCAAGGAGATACAATATCAGTTTCAATTTGTATGTAAATAGATTTCAGGACTTAAAATAACTAATTCAGTTGAGTAACTACATTTACCAGTATACTACATTGGCCCACATTCGAAAAATGTAGTATGTAAATAAGTAAATTTATATATGAAAACTATTGTCAGTTTATGAACATTTCTGAATAAAATATTAAAACTAAATTATATACAACTTAAAATCTACATCAAAACAAAAGTACCAAAAAATCAGTGAGCACAATATCTTACATGCTATGCACACAAATGAGGTAAATTTGTTTGTTTTGACTTAAAATTTGTTCTGAACCACAAATTTTACTTTACTTATAATAATATCATAGAGATATTGCTAAAAGGACTTTTTTATGATAAACATGAGAGTAATTAATTAACTTGAAAAAACGAATTTACAAATGAATGCTGAAAATGCACTGAGCAAAGATTGTGGTGTGGCTGAAACAGACCAACATTTATTTTGTTTTAATAACAAATAACATGAAAACTATTTATTACAATTTTTCCAGCATCATGCATTTTATAAATCTTTTACAATTTAATTTATGAAACATTGTAAACACATTTATCCAAATTATGCCATTTATATTAAAATTGCATAAAAATATTAAATATAGAATAGTTTGTAGTATGAGGTAGATGTTCACAATAAATGTATTGATCACAGCCTGTGTTCATTCAGGACACGTTGTCAAACACTCATTATACTGATTTCATTACAGTTTACAGACAACTGACTCATTTACACTCCAAAAAGTTGTTAAAATGCTCATCATAGAATTTGCTAGGATTATTGACTGGTTTTCCCCAACCCATTAGTTTTAAAAAGGGACCCAACATAAAGTCATTCTAGAAACTATGTTTAGACGAGAACATACCAATTATTGCAGTATGTTTACAGTTTTATCAAACATTTGAGGACCCTGTTGATATAAAATATCGTGAATTTCAGCTAGTAATGAGTTTAACATAGAACTGGTAACATTAACAAGGTGTTCATTCTGAATTACCTAAGTTTCTTCATTTGCCATTAACATCTAGGTTTCCTAAAAATTGACTGTGACATAATATTCTTAACAGAGCTACTGCCGTGCAGACCTCTCGGTTTCAATGAGACACTCTCGGACAAGGATGCGAGCATGGACAATGCCACGCTTCAGACGTTCTGCAGAGCTGCGGCTTCCCGAGTAACTGGGTCTCACCTCCTTACCCATCTCTTCAATGACAGCTAATAGTTGAGCGTATTTCGACATACCATTGTCCTTGTCTTTGCCAACAGAGGAAGGCGACGACGCCGGTACTGTGGATATAGTAGCATGGCTGTTTCCACCATGACTCAAGTCTTTGTGCATATTCTTTCCACTCATAGGTATCGCTGTCACAGTGACGTCACTCAGTTTCGACTCAACAGCCTGGATATCCATTGCCTCCATCGTTCCCTGAAAAAAAAACCAGGTTTGATGGAGTTACAAAATCACAGACAATATCACTCAACACGAAAGTAAAAACTGAATACTTACTACAAACAAGGGAATGACTTTTCAGGAATAAAAATGTGTTTCAATTGCACTACGCGGTCATTATGAGGGCGGTAAGCAAAAAAGAGAACAGTAAAATGTAAGCAATAGAGGACATACCTAATCCGGTTAATAGAGAGCCTTGAACGACCTTATTTGAGGTCTTCTTCGTACTGTTTTATGGTCGTTTTACTTTGTATACTGATTAATGGCAAATAATTTCGAAATAACACCAAATGCAAATGAGTTTTGTAGATAAAACCCGTATTTTACAAACAAC
Source organism: Xanthorhoe spadicearia (assembly GCA_947086425.1). Lineage (NCBI taxonomy): Eukaryota > Metazoa > Arthropoda > Insecta > Lepidoptera > Geometridae > Xanthorhoe > Xanthorhoe spadicearia. The sequence goes on from OX352206.1 coordinate 1,375,661, forward strand.
AAACAACTCAACAAATCACCCACATTGACAATTGAATTGACAACTTTTTTTTCTATCAAGCTACACAGCGCTCTCGAACATCTGTCAGTCAATGCTAAAAAAACACTACAAATTCAGCAATCTGCAATCCCAGGATGTATGGTGGTAATAATGAGACATGAACTTACTCCAAACAAGAAAGTCTCGTTGTTGTGTGTGGTTAAATTCTCGTTGTTGATTCTCGATGTGTTCTCGATCTTGATTTCATGATTGCAATGCATTGTTTGGGATCTTGGATGAATTCTTCCACTGCTTGTGCCTTAATACTGTCAAAAGTGTCAATGTCAATTAAAATTCCAGTCATCCATCATCCATGACATCCATCATCCATCCCAATCATCCCATCAGTCAAATTGGCTCCGCCACTGTTGGGGGCTCGTTCCTCTTCTTTCTCAGTTACAAAAACTATTTGAAATCCAAATAATGTGTTGAACTAGGAATAAAATATATTGCTATAATTCCAAATATTTAGACACCTCTCCACAATAGCATGTCATCGATTGTCGACTGCTAAGTCTACGTACTGACCGATCATGTTTCACAAATTCACAATGGACTAATCAAATGAATGTAAATAATATATCAGCGGTCAAGTGGTATCTCCGCCCACTGCGGTGTCGGGGATCATTATGCGATTAGTGGAATTGTCTGGCTGAGCAGCCTATGAGCCAGGGGGTATCGAGAATGTCGGGTGACGGCGAGCGAGCGTCGCGGCCCAGTTCCCTGCAACTGGAGGCTCCCCCGCCGGAACGCGAGCCCTTACACTTCGATGTGCAGCTGATCGGTGCACCACCCGAAGTAGAACAACTTGTCAACAACATCAAGCAAGTTGCAGAAGATTTTCTCTACCATTGGAAAACTTTCCCCATCGGTAAGAATTTAAACTTTCTTTGTTGGTTAGCATAACTTTGCAATTATGCATTCTGCTCTATTAAAATATCTCAGAAATCTTTTCATTGATACTATCCTGGTTACTTAAATTGTATAAAATGTTTGACATTCTTACAAAGAAAATGTAACAACAGTTTCTCTTTTAGTCATGCATTAAAAAACTAGCTTCCACACACACATGAGCACATGCAGCATCACTTAATCTTGACCCTAACAAGATTTCTGCAATTTGGCTAAAAAATTAATAAAATAATTTAAGCATTTTATAAAATTTGCAAGAATAGTAGGTAGGTAGTAAAAGGTGCTGCTGTTTTAATTCTCTTAAACATTACACAATTAATACTGAATCTAAACTTCATATTTACTCTCAATTACAAGATATATTTTTACCAAAAATATATTTTGATACAGTAAGGGTCTGTTTCACAATGTATAGTCGACAAAGAAATTGGTTTATCACTTTTGATGACATCTCCCAGTAACATAATTATTCGCTAAGGATTACTGAATGACAGATTCTGACGTAGCAGGTCAATCTGTCAAGCGAAAATAGCCCTTGATGTTTTGTACGTACAAATGATATTCAGCCTTAGAGTGGTAAACCTATTTCTTTGTCGACTATACAATAAGTTCTACATAAGTTTTGAATACACTATTTCTTACATATTGGTAAGAAACACTACTGGTCTATAATTAATGGTAGACTTAATTCACACACAGTGCAATTTGTCAGTCGTGAAACATAACGAAGTATGAATATGAGTTATATTGTACCAATTATTAACTTAATGTCTAACTACCACAGTGCTACCTCCATCTCGCTTCACTGGACCTGGCAACAAGCCCTCCGACATCATCATCCCCCCGCCATGCGATGAGCTGGATGCAGCGGCCCTCGATGCCGGAATGGAGCCTCAGCCATTGTCTCCCAAGCAACTCTATTCCATCAGAGATAAGGGGTGAGTAGCCAACTAAATCTGTACTTTGCATGATACACTTACCCCAAAATACTGAAATGCTTAATTTATGTAATTGTCTCTACAAATCTGGCAATTTCAATTTCAAAGCCTTTACTGATAGTTTTACAGTTTCGAATATTTACTACTTATTGCTACTTAATCTAATCTACAACTCCGACAAGAATATCCTTAATGGTTTGTTAGGATTCAAATATTTAAGCAGCATTTAAGTATCTGGGTATTAGAAAAAATGTTTAGTGATAGTTTAAGGAAATTACAATATCTTTACTTGCTTATTTGCTTAATTCAAAAAGAGCTTAGATTATCATAACAACATTGCAACAACTAGTTACAAATATTGCAACCTAAAATAATGCTCCGACATTTTCTTTTTAGTTACTAGCTGCGCCCCGCGGTTTCACCCGCGTAAGTCCCGTTCCCGCGGGAATATCGAGATAAAAAGTAGCCTATGTGTTAATCCAGGGTATCACCTATCTACATACCAAATTTCAACCAAATCGGTCCAGCCGTTTTTGCGTGAAAGAATAACAAACATACATACAGACATACATTATTAGTGGGAGGGATATACACAAACTTATATTTTGCTTATTTTCAAAACTAACAAACCATACCAATATTAACATGTCCAAAACAAAACATTAACTTGACGCTGATTAAGTTGAACGTCGCATTTACTGCACACAAATTGAAAGCACTTAAACAAGGGAAGTTGGTCCCTTCTATACTCATTAATATCATTTAGTCGGTTTGTGTTCAAACTTAATAGTTACTATGTATATTCTGCGGCTCACATAAATGATGAATTGAATCGTCGCTTGTGTTTCGGTCCCACGTTTTTGTTACAATAATACATCTGGATACTTTTTGTGTATAGCGAAGTAATGCGTCATTCAATGTAAAGAAAGTCTTGATTCAACTTTGTTGTTACCTACTTTCTCATAAATATTCTAGTACTTTTTCACCCCACACTTGAAATTTTATTGTGATTGTATATACACACCCCATTATGCATATTCGACCTAAAACCTATATTAGCTAAAACGCATATTAAA